>OX336400.1:22851335-24153001 GCA_946902985.2 Meconema thalassinum
GGTACCCTTGTACTGACTTGTAGGTGAACTGAGAGTATACATTGTTATAAACACTGTGTGTGCAGGGGCCTCATCGCCTCTAGGGTACCCTTGTACTGACTTGTAGGTGAACTGAGAGTATACATTGTTATAAACACTGTGTGTGCAGGGGTCTCATCGCCTCTAGGGTACCCTGGTACTGACTTGTGGGTAAACTGAGAGTATACATTGTTATAAACAGTGTGTGTACAGGGCCTCGTCACCTCTAGGGTACACTGGTATTGACTTGTAAGTGAACTGAGAGTTTACATTGCTATAAACACTGTATGTACAAGGCCTCGTCACCTCTAGGGTAAACTGGTATTGACTTGTATGTGAACTGAGAGTTTACATTGCTATAAACACTGTGTGTACAGGGCCTCATCGCCTCTAGGGTACCCTGGTATTGACTTGTAGGTGAACAGAGGGTATACATTGTTATAAACACTGTGTGTGGAGAGCCTCGTCACCTCTGTGGTACACTGATATTGACTTGTAAGTGAACTGAGAGTATACATTGCTATAAGCACTGTGTGTATTGGATCCTCATCGCCTCTAGGGTACCCTTGTACTGACTTGTAGGTGAACTGAGAGTATACATTGTTTTAAACACTGTGTGTGCAGGATCTCGTCACCTCTAGGGTACCCTGGTATTGACTTGTAGTTGAACTGAGACTATACATTGTTATAAACACTGTGTGTGCAGGACCTCGTCACCTCTAGGGTACCCTGGCATTGACTTGTAGGTGAACTGAGAGTATACATTGTTATAAACACTGTGTGTGCAGGACCTCGTCACCTCTAGGATACCCTGGTATTGACTTGTAGGTGAACTGAGAGTATACATTGTTATAAACACTGTGTGTGCAGGACCTCGTCACCTCTAGGGTACCCTGGTATTGACTTTTAGGCGAACTGAGAGTATACATTGTTTTAAACTCTGTGTGTACTGGGGCCTCGTCACCTGTAGGGTACCCTGGTATTGGCTTGTAGGTGAACTGTGAGTATACATTATTATATTCACTATGTGTGCAGGGCCTCGTCACCTCTCGGGTACCCTGCTATTGACTTGTAGGTGAACTGAGAGTATACATTGTTATAAACACTGTGTGTGCAGGGCCTCGTCACCTCTAGGGTACACTAATATTGACTTGTGGGTGAACTGAGAGTATTCATTTTTATAAACACTGTGAGTACAGAGGCCTCGTCACCTAAAGGGTACCCTGGTATTGACATGTAGGTGAACTGAGAGTATACATTGTTATAAACACTGGGTGTTCAGGGCCCCGTCACCTCTAGGGTACACTGATATTGACTTGTAGGTGAACTGAGAGTATACATTGTTATAAACACTGTGTGTACAGGGGCCTCGTCACCTCTAGGGTACCCTGGTATTTACTTGTAGGGGAACTGAGAGTATACATTGTTACATACACTGTGTGTGCAGTGCCTCGTTTCCTCAAAGTCCGGTTTTTAAATTTGTAAATGATACATTGTGTAAGCTTATAGTTTTATGTGACGATTAATATCGCGATGAAGAGCCATGGGAGGGACACACTGTTTGGGACAATGTGTGTGCAGTTGTCTTGTCACTCCCAGGTGGATAAGTAGGCCAGTTGAGTGTATACATTGGTGATGGTTAATGATAATATGGTATACATCATGGTCATCATGTGTGATAACCAGTGTGATTGTGATGGCTGAACTAGTGTATTTATGAATGGGGAAATGGTTTGGGTAGGCGGCGGCCATGACCTGAATTAAGGTACCATCCCAGCAATTGCTTAAAGAAGAAGTGGGGAAACAACGGAAACCACTTTTAGCATGGCTGGGGAAGTTCTGCTATACAAGGTTCGGTATTACTACAGTGATTCTGTACCGTACTGAAACAGCGAGTGTTTGTTATTGTTAATAAAACGCTTAGTCAAACTCAATAGTTTAATGCAACGTGACGAAGCGCCATTACATGGATAACACACAGACCGGGAAAAAAGGCAAACAAACACCGTCTGGTCAAGGAACGTAGAACACACTCCCACCTTGCAATTAACAGTCAAATTAAATTGCAACCTTCTCACAATCCCAAATCAAGTCTATGCTAGTGACCTGAAATACAGCCGCATATTTTATCCGAACCTTGCGTAGTGGAGCAAATGGAGTTTTAACTGCTTTTCCGTGAAGCTTCTTGCATGTGACGCATTGGGTGATCACCTTCCTGGCTAGTCTCCTTATACCCGTTATCCACTATTTCTCGCGTAGATTTGACAGCAGTGTTTGCAATTATGCATGTTGTAAATGACAGTGCTTTTGAAAGACTAATCCTTGCACTAACACATGCTTGCCTGACAAGAGTATTGGACATTTAAAATGGTTATGTTCATCCCCTAATAGAAGTTTCGTTCTTACTCGTAAGAGTCCCTCTTCGTCAACAAAGGTCTGCATTTCTTTGATCAATCTTGCCTCTTTCTTATCAAAACTATCCTTTTGTTTGCACCTCATTAATTTCTTCTCTGCTCTCTGAGTTTCTTTATAGCTCAGTTCTCCACGTCTTGTGTTGTTCTTGCGGCACCCATCAATAAATCGAAATATCCATCCTAACAGTCTTACAATCTTCGAGTACTTCGAAAAGTAGGCGAGCCATGAAGTGAAGTTCGTCCTTTCACAAGATGTACTGGACACCACAGATTTCTTCCTTTCAGTATTTACTTCTTCTTCTTCTGCTGGTGGAGATTCTTTGGACCTGGGCCATTCATTTTGTTCTTTCCTTTTCACAAATTTGTTCATCGAAATCTTCTGCCGTGAACCATAGATCCCGTATACTGTCTTCTATCGTGAAGAGACGCGTTGCTTTGGCGTCTAGAATTTTGAAAGCAGTTGCTACGTCGTCTGGCACGCGCGGATCTACGTCCAATGTCTGTTTAAACACGTTCCATGATTTCGTGTATAAACGTCGCACTAAACCTCGCCCCCGTTTTAATATTTCCATTTTTCCTAATCTTGTCAAGGTCGCCAGATGTTAATAAAACGCTTAGTCAAACTCAATAGTTTAATGCAACGTGATAAAGCGCCATTACATGGATAACACACAGACAAACAAACACCGCCTGGTCAAGGAACTTAGAACAGTTATGATGGAATGAATGGTTTTGTATTGCACCAACCACATTTTAATTCATTGTCTCTATATAGCTGTTAATTATATTTTATCTATTTAATGTATTTATTTAACGCCTTAGCTTACTTTCACTGTACATTTGCGGAAGATCTATTAATATATCCCAGGTATTATGATCATTATCAATAAATAGATTATGTTTTGCATGTTTATTCCCAGGTTTGTTCATTAAAACGAAAAGATGATGGGAAACCTGCTGTTCGGGACATCCCGCACAATCAGCTTGAAATGAAGGAGCCACGCGGTGCACAGCTTTGTATCCAGAACAAGAACCCTAATCGACTTCGGGTTTCATTTAGATATAACTTTTGACTTTCGTTTCAACAAATGTTCTAACACGGATAGTTGTTTGTGGTTTGCTCACGCGTCGGAATGCCTTCTGATTTATCTATGTACGCACCAGACGGAAAAACTAAATACACTTGAATACACAATATCACACCAGAAACACTTAAATTATTTATTTATTTATTGCTTTAATTGACGATGAAACGCACGCCGGAAACAACTAGTAGGTCATCTTCTCTAAAACATTCATACCGGAATACTTCCAACAGTCAAAACTCTCAATGGGAACGGTTATTTTTCCTTAGCTGCCAACTAAAAAGTGAATATCAATATCCACCTAAGACAAAAAAATACAAAAAAGTCCAACGATAAAAAAAAGAAGCCTGCCCTACAAGAACGTTGTATATCAAACATTGAGCATGGTGAGATTTTCGGTTAAGAAGGTTGGATATCTAAAGAAATCACAGATAATTTTTGGTTCGAAAGATAGCTTCTCTGCAAGAAAGTAGTATATCAACAAAGATGGCGGATGTTGGCAATTTAAATGTGTCACCAAGCTCATCTTTAACACTGAATAAGAGCAAGAAAAGGAAGATAAATCAATTTCAGTGGAAGAACAATGTGCGGAATGACGAAGAATAGTGGCAAAGCTTATACAGTGACTTCAGGGCGTGCAGTTGAACAAAAACATCGTCCAAGTCAGGTAAGAGAAGACCGTTGTATATCAATCAGCTGAGTGGCAGCATAGTACCTCGAAGAACGTGTATTCATTATAATGCTGCTAAAATTTGTATGTAAACCCTTGATTATCACAGTATTATGTTTAGCCTATTTTCATTTATGAAAGAAGTAGGCTTATGAGATCACCTTTGTCCGTGTGTGAGTGTGTGTGTGTGTGTATGTGTGTGTGTGCCCCATATATAATGTAAACGGCTGGACCGATTTCAATCAAACTCGCTAATGTCATAGTAATATTCTGTCCGACCCCGACCGTGCCCTTCACACTTTATTGTGTCTCATCAATCTAAAATGTCAGCTGTGCGAAATATTTCACCGACATTCTACCTGGGTATATCTCCGAAACTAATACTGATATCACCCTGAAATTTTGTATGGGGATAAAAAGAACTACCATAAGTTCGCCTGTGTAACTTTCAAAAACCTGCTAAGTACAAAACGAACATGCTGGCCAAGCGAAATTGAAACATGCAAATTGAACTTTCTCGCGATTTAACAACCCGTACGCAGTGAAACATGGTACAGCAAATTGTTATACACATTGTAATGCACTGACATCTAATTTAGTTCAATTGTTTAAATAAACTCAATATGGCGGCCGTGCGAAATTTTAAAATTAAGTTTCTATATCTTGTGTCCTAATCATGGGACCTAAGTCAACGCTTGAATAATGAACCTACGCAATAATGGTCATCTAATAGTACATAACTCTATGACCTACATATATAAAATTCCAACAAGATGACCATCCGAAATATTTAGACGGTTCTCTATATGACCATTTTATTTTCATGTTTTGCTTGTGTATTGTAAGCAATAATATATGTTAATACTACTGTATATATGTATCTGAGCATTATTTTTTAAAATGTTGTATTCATAGAAAATGGCTTGTGATATACAACGTTCTAGATCTGTTGTGATATACAACTTTCTTGATAGGAAACTGCACTAAAATCATGGTGAGTCCTACATGTTGCCATTTAAGAGAAATATAGTCCCTTAGTGTTGGAAGGGGGACTGCATTTAACATATCTCGGTATTAGATTAGGCGCATGACGTTTTCTTTTCATACTGAAAAGTCAACATATGTGATATACAACGTTCTTGTAGGGCAGGCTTCATTCATACAGGAATACTTCCAACAGTTAAAACTCTCAATGAGAACGGTTATTTTTGAGCTGCCAACTAACAAGTGAATATCAATACCTACTTTAGACAGACAAATACAAAAACGTTCAACGATAAAAATAAGAAAATAACTGATTTGTCAACAAAACTTATTCACATCCAACAGTTTTAGTTATCATATATACAATACATTTCCTTATTATGTTGTCCACTCACTCATTTATATGATTTCCACTTGCATCACTCTCTTCATCATGGGTTTCTTCTTTTATATCCTAGCAACAAGAATGAATCATTAATTTGCTCTCATATTACGCTTCTACACAATCAATAACAAATAATGAGACTCAACAGCACAGCTCAACTTAAAGACAGGACTTATCAGCTGTGCAACTGACTGAAATTACTTTCTTATTCTCGGTCATATCTTACTGCATTATACAAGTCTCATCTAGATCTGAAACTTATCAAAGACATCTCTCCTGTATAGATCAAATAAATAAGAATTTTACAGACCATTAGAAGACTTAAGCAGAAACAAATCACGAGGCAGAGATGATATACCGCTTGAATTGCCACCCAGCATAGTTGATGAAGGTCTGATCAGGTTACTTCACTTGGTGTGTAGGATTTAGTATACAGGTGAGTTGCCTTCCGATTTCAAGAAGAATGTCATCATCCCTATACCGAAGAAAACAGGAGCTGACAGATGTGAAGATAACCGTACAATCAGCTTGATCATTCATGCTTCAAAGATCCTAACGAGATAATTTGCAAGATGATGGAAAGACAGATAGAAACAGAGTTGGGTCAATACCGGTTTGGCTTCAGGAGAAACACAGGAACAAGGTAAGCAGTACTAAGTCTTAGGCTGATTTCGGGAGGAAGAATAAGGAAAGAAGCTGTTTGATATATTGAAAGAGATTGTAATAAAGTACAGGGATAGGAAGCTGCTTTACAATCTATGCAGAAACCAGACAGCAGTTATTCAAGACGGAGGACATGAGAGAGAAACTGGAGTAGTGTGTTTTGGCCGGTTCAAGGCCCTCCACCTCCACACCCTCCACACAAGATGGCGGCAGCCCGATAACTCCCGAACCCGTGGTCGGATTTTGACGAATGAGGTGTCATTGAACTCGGGCTGATACCCCCTTTCCTATGGACAACATATTTCAACCCCAAAAATAAAACCTACCCCTACTAGGGGGTGAAATTGTAATTTTGTAGAGAATCTCTCTTTCCAATTGCAACATGTGAGAGTTGAATGCTAATATGGAATGAAAAGTTGTTCTACACAAGAGACATGTGTGCGGTGGAAAGCCACTATGAATTAGCATGCCCACTCATGGCTTTTGAAGAGGGTGGGGAGCGGTTCCCTGTGGACGGGTCCTTGTTGACAGGTCCCTGTGGACGGGTCATTGTTGCCGGGTCATTGTGGACGAGTCCTTGTGGACAGGTCCTTGTGGACAAGTCCTTGTGGACAGGTCCTTGTGGATGAGTCCTTGTTGATGAGTCCCTTTGGACTGATCCCTTTGGACCGGTTCCTACGGACTGGCTAGTGAATTTATTTAAATTATGTCAAAGGGCCTAACTACATTTCGCGTGTGTTGAACTGACGTTGGACCCCTACTATAATGGGATAACGATATGAAAGGAAAGTGGCGAAATACATGTGAACATACAAGGGATCTAACTTGGTGGATGGATGTGTTCTAACGAGTCATTTGTAGTTGAAAGAGAATAATGCATGTTCTTAAGATGTTAAAAACTATGGAGATGGTATGTGCAGTAAGACATCTTGTTATATTTCCTGTGTCATATTACAGACATGGCAGAGAGCGCACAGATCTGTTGCTATTACTAACGCTGCAGTAATTTGAAACCGCAAGTGTTCATTAAGACAATGGGTGATGATCATGTAAAGGTAACAGTTATTGGATATTACACAGGTGTTCCTTCCGGTGTCATGTTGCTGACATTGCAGAGAGCGCAAACTGTTGTTGCTATGACTGACGCTGCAGTAATTTGAAACCTCAGGTGTTGATCAAGACAATGGGTGATGATCATGCAAAGTCAGCAGTCATTGGATACCACACAGGTGTTCCTAGTGTACTTTGGACTCTCAGCTGTATTGGGAAAGGAATTGCAATGATCTGCAAAAAACTGCTGACACGAGCGATGAGAGTTTATATAAGAGGGGTGTCATATATTTCCCTACTGTCAGTCTTTATTACTCGCTTTGAGTGAACCGTGCTCTATTACTGCTCAAGAGTTGTAAAAAAAGCCTTTTTGGTAGAAAATCATTAAATTATTTTGCAAGGTAAGTACTTATTATTATTAATGGATTGTAGTCTTTTATTACTAATTGATGTTGAAGTTATTGATTGGAATGTATTTATTGATTGATTGATTGATTGATTTGTTTACAGATAATTGGGTACCTGTAGGTTACCAGATTCCTACAATCTGTTCATTCAGTGGCAGCAGTTGATAAATTATAAAAAGGTAAGTGCCCCTCTAATAACTTTTAAACAGTTAGAGTGATATTTTCGAATGTTCACCACTACATGTCAGTGAAAATGGTATATTTGGCAGTCAAAAGTTGGATCTACTTGACCATGGTGTGTAAAGCTAATTTTGTAGGTTAGATTTTGATTACCGCTCTATTAAGTCTGAATGTTCATTGCTAGGTGTCAGTGACAGAGGGAATATTTAAAGACTTAACCTCAGTTAACCTAACATAACCTAACTTTACCTAACTTAACCTTGTCACGTGACATGTTTTACAAGTTTAAACTTGTTTTAAGACTGGCTATGACGTCACACTTACCTCACTTAACTGGCGATCGCTGGTTTCTATCACGTGACATGTTCTACAAGTTTAGACTTGTTTTAAGACTGGCTATGACGTCACACTTAGCTCACTTAACTGGTGAACGCTGGTTTCTATCACGTGACATGTTCTACAAGTTTAGACTTGTTTTAAGACTGGCTATGACGTCATACTTAGCTCACGTAAATGGCGACTGCTGGTTTCTACCACTCTATCAAGTTGCAATGTTCATCGCTAGGTGTCAGTGACAGTGGTATATAGTAACCCCAGTTAGAACTACATGAAGTTAGACTTGCTAGGAGTTCACAGATCGATTTAAATACCCTGCTATAACCATTGACTGGAATATAATTAAACTATCTATATTGTACTTTGTTTTATCATTTATTAACATTTATGATTTCTTTCTTTTATAGGTAATTTCGAAAGTGATCATCATATTCAAGTGTGGTGACTGTAAGAAACAGTTCTCAAGACCTGACAACCTTCAACGACACGCAAATGCTAAACATGACATTAAAATGTTTGTGTGCAGTCATTGTGCTACCACATTTAACAGACAAGATAGTCTTGGACGGCATGTAAATTTAATGCATGTCAGTTCAGCACCTTTTTCATGTTCAGTTTGTGATCTTGGTTTTTCTGCTGTAAAGCGATATCAATCCCACATGGTTGAAGTGCATGGGGAACAACAGGAACTAAAAACTGTAAAACCATCAACTAGCACGGAACCTTTAAATGAATGTGATGCTCAAAAGTGTAAACGTTCTCAAGATTGTGAAAATAGTTGTGCAACAAAAAGAAAGAAGAATGGTGAACCTTCAATAACCCATTGTGATGTATGTAATATTGATATACCTTCTTCAATCATTCATGGACATTTACGCAGTATTCAACATAAAAATAACGCTTGCCATGAAATAAATTCTGGAAATATTCAACAAATTGGTAGTGCATTTAAAAGTCGAATTGCTAGTTATAGACTTTATAGTAAAGTAAAAACTCAAAGTATTGAATCATTTTTAAAAAATGTTCAACCTACTGTGTTTGACTTAGTAGAAAATGTTTTATTAGAGCATAAAACAATTAAAATGAATTTTGAACTTTTTGGACTCTATGTAAAAACTGGGAGCGAAGGTGAAATTACAGATATCAAATCTTTTAATACAAAAAACATAATTGTTAGCGAATCAACTAATATTAGTGATATATACCAAAATATTTCAAGTGCTATCATTGTGAAGAGTGAAGAGTTCCAGGAAAGGGAGTCAGGCTGGGCGTTAGTTGAAGTACTTTATTTAGAAACCAACATGAATAAATATAATCCCCTTCGAGCATCATCATACGTTGATTTGCCAGGATGGATCAAACGTAAGCATGCTTGTGTAAACGTTATGAATAATGATGACGCATGCTTTGCATGGGCTGTAACCTCAGCTCTCCATCCAGCAGTGGAGCATCTTTATAGAACATCATCATATCCTCACTATTGTTCAGTGTTAGATTTAAAAGAAATAGAATTTCCTATGGCGATAAAAGACATTCAACGTTTTGAAGAGCTGAACAATGTAAGTATTAATGTTTATGAAATTGAAAATAAGAGTATAGTTCGTCCTCTATATTATACTCAGGAAAAAAAGAATGCTCATGTAAATTTACTATACATAACCGAAGGTGAAAATGCTCACTATTGTTGGATACAACATTTAAGTAGACTTGTTGGTAGTCAGATAACAAAAAGAGAACATAAGAAGTGGTTGTGTCATGGCTGTTTGCTATATTTCAGAAAAGAGGACCAACTAACTCAACACCAAAAATGGGGGTGTAATCATGTGTGTACGGTATTACCAACTCCTAAAAATAACATTCTAAAATTTAAGGATTATGAGAAACAGCTTCGAGTACCATTTGTTATATATGCTGACTTCGAGGCTTTGCTAAAACCATTTAATACATGTTCATCGAATCCAGCCCAACCTTTCACCAACACAACTCACATTCATGAACCTTTTAGCTTTGCATATTATATTAAATGTAGTTATGATGACTCTTTAAATAAGTTTGAGCTCTATAGAGGACCTGATGCACCTAAAGTTTTTATGGAAAGGCTTGAGAAAGATGCCGTCCGTATATCCTCTATTTTAAATACGATCATTCCAATGGAACCACTAACTTCATTAGAGCAAATGAATTTTGAAACTGAAACTAATTGTTTTATATGTGGTGAATGTTTATGTTCAGACAGGGTTCGCGATCATGACCATTTAACAGGAAAATATCGTGGTGCGGCTCACCAAGAATGTAATTTAAATTATAGAGTAAGTAAATTCATTCCGGTCATTCTACACAATGGTAGCAAATACGATAACCACTTTATCGTTAAAGAATTTGGAGCTTCAGATGTGAAAATTGATGTTATTGCAAATAATAAGGAACAATACATATCGTTCACAAAATACATCAAAACTAGCAATAAAAAACCATTAAACTGCGATTTTTAGATTCATTCCTCTTTAGGCCGAGTAGTCTTGATAAGCTGGCTAGTAATTTAAAATCAGATCGGTTTCATGAAATTCAACGTGTCTTTCCTAAAGAAGATGATTTTAATTTGATTCGTCAAAAGGTTATATTCCCTTATGAATATATTAACTGTGTGGAACGTCTTGAGGAGTGTTGTTTACCACCGAAAAATGCATTTTACAGTTCCTTAAACACAAGTCATATCAGTGATCAGGAATATTTACATGCACAACGTGTATGGGCACAGTTCCACATTCAAACTTTAGGAGAATTTTCAGACATATATTTGAAGACAGATGTGTTGTTATTAGCAGATGTTTTTGAAAATTTTCGGAATGTTTGTATGAAAACTTATGACCTTGATCCTTGTCAGTATTTCACTGCTCCTGGGTTAAGTTTCAGTTCAATGTTGAAAAAAACGAAAGTAAATTTAGAATTAATGACTGATATAGACATGATCAATTTTATAAAATCATCAATTCGAGGTGGATTAAGTCAATGTAGTGGACGGTACTCTAAAGCGAATAATAAATACATGCCTAGCTACAACCCTTGTGATGAGTCAAAGTATATTGTCTACCTCGATGCAAATAACCAATATGGTTGGGCTATGAGTCAATATCTACCACTGAAAGATTTTCGCTGGCTGACACAACCTGAAATTGATGTCTTACATGTTGACACTCTTAATGATAACGATGATAAAGGATATATTTTAGAGGTAAATCTTGAGTACCCTAAAGAGTTACATGATGATCATAATGATTTACCATTTTGTCCTGAGAATATGAAATCTCCATAGGCTACATCTCATCACGAACAAAAATGTTAATTGCTAATGTAAATGATAAATGTAAATATGTAATACATTATCAAAACTTGAAACAGTGTCTACAGCATGGATTAAAATTAACTAAAATTCATCGCGTATTGCAGTTTCATCAGTCAGCATGGCTCAAACCGTATATTGATCTAAACAATAATTTAAGAACACAGTCAACAAACGCGTTTGAAAAGGATTTTTATAAACTCATGAATAATAGTCGAGCCTCCGTGGCTTAGGCGGCAGCACGCCGGCCTCTCACCGCTGAGTCCGTGGTTCAAATCCCGGTCACTCCATGTGAGATCTGTGCTGGACAGCACGGAGGCAGACAGGTTTTTCTCCGGGTACTCCGGTTTTCCCTGTCAAAATTTCATTCCAGCAACACTCTCCACTATCATTTCATTTCATCTATCATTCATTTAATCATTGCCCCAGAGGAGTGCGTCAGGCCTCGGCAGCCGGCACAGTTCATATCCTCGCCGCTAGATAGGGGCTTCATTCATTCCATTCCTGACCCGGTCGGAGACTGGAAGCAGGCTGTGGATTTTCATTTTCATGAATAATAGTGTTTTTGGAAAGACTATGGAGAATGTTGATAAACGAGTTGATGTAAAGCTGATAACAAAGTGGGAGAATGATGGTAAAAGGTATGGTGCGAGCAACTTAATAAGCAAGCCTAACTTTCATAGCTGTTCAATTATTCATGAGGATTTAGTTGTAATACAAATGAATCGTCTTAAAGTAACTTACAACAGACCCATATATGTGGGTTACACCATTCTGGAATTGTCAAAAACACTTATGTATGAATTTCACTATGATTATGTAAAGAAAAACTATCTTGATAATGCTAAATTACTCTACACAGACACAGATTCTTTTATTTATGAGTTTAAAACTGATGATTTTTATGAGGATATCAAAACTGAGCTAAATAGGTTTGATAGAAGTGACTATCCCAAGGATAATATTTACCATTTACTTCTAGTAAACAAAAAGGTTCTTGGGAAATTTAAGGATGAATGTGCTGGTGTTATTATAGACACCTTTGTAGGCACAAAATCTAAATCATACAGCTATATGACAATTGATGATGTAGTAGTAAAAAAATTAAAAGGAGTGAAAAAGAATGTTGTTAGTAAAGAGTTAGATATAAGTGATTATAAAAACTGTATTGTTAGTAACCCACCTGTATTATATAAGAAAATGTGTGTATTTAGAAGTAAAAATCATCAGCTACATACCAATTTGTTGAACAAAGTTGCTTTAAGTAATGAAGACAACAAACGATTCATTATACCCAACACATTTAATACTCTTGCTTGGGGAAACAGTCGTATTGACGACTATTACTTTACTTACGTCTAATGATCACTATATTGTAATATTTGTAGTGTGTTTTATATTGTAATATTTTTTGTAAAAACTGTAAGTAGAATGTATAATGTTAGGCTTCAGTAGTTTAGTAAAAATAAGATAAGTAATACATTTTAGTGTAAAATGTTTGCTTTTGTATATTACGAAAAAGATTAAAAAAAATTTACTGAATGTGTGAACTAAACAAGGGGAATGTAAAAAATGTAAAGTGGAAATTGTAAATATCCATGTGTGAAAAAGTGAAATGGCTATCACCATTTTAAAATTAAAAAGACATTGTAATCTGGTAAACCTTGTTTTTTTATTTCACAACAACAAAAATGTACAGAATGTGTAAACTAAACAAGGGAATGTAAAAAATGAAAAGTGGAAATTGTAAATATTCATGTGTGAAAAAATGAAATGGCTATCACCATTTTTAAAAATTAAAAGATATAGTGATTTAGTGAACCTTATTTATATTTCACAAAAAGTGTACAGAATGTGTGAACTAAACAAGGGGAATGTAAAAAAATGTAAAGTGGAAATTGTAAATATTCGTGTGAAAAAATGAAAATGAAGAAATGACTATCACCATTTTTAGAATTAAAAGACATTGTGATCTGGTAAACCTTGTTTTTTATTTCACAACAACAAAAATGTACAGAATGTTTAAACTAAACAAGGGGAATGTAAAAAAATGTAAAGTGGAAATTGTAAATATTCATGTGTGAAAAAAATGAAATGGCTATGACCATTTTTTAAAATAAAATACATTGTGATCTTGTAAACCTTGTTTTTATTTCACAACAAATAGAGCTTTACAAAAATAGAATACAAAGAAATACCAACTCCTCAATCCTTTTCAATGTCCATGTCCACTCATTATTAACTTTCCTTTTATAACACTAATCACAATGACGACTGCCAACCTCTCTCCCACTGAGACATCACAGAATGTCAAAAGTTGTTTAGCTCTTCAACGATACATTATCCGCTACACGTCTTAATGCAGAATGACTGTGGTGATAAGAAAGGTGCATGCTTGATCCATAGGATTAATAGGTATATCACTATGCTGCAAAGGTTCTTCAAGACAAGTTCCAGGACTACACAAATAATAACCAGGTAGGTAGATTTCGAAAGTCAAGTATTGAATTACTTTGTTAATGACGCCATTGCCAGTACAGGTCTGGCATATCCTTTTCCATCGATGGTAAAAAGGTTTGATCTTCCTCCTCCTCCTCCTCTGTGGATGATGTTTGTTGTTGTTGCTTTTTTTCTTCATTACTCCCGTGGTATGAGGAAACAAAGTCTTTACACTGACTTTTATGACCATGATACAGTTTGACTAGCTGACAAGTAGCACACTGTCGCATAGAGGGTATTTTTGCCATAGCCACTTGCTTATGGTGATCATAATCCGTACATGGTTGCAATTCACTTAACACAGGGTCTTGAGTCCATGATTTTGGTACATGTTGCCAGATTTCTTTCACTGCATTTGCTGCGACATAATAAATGAATGATTTTGGAAGAGCCAATAATTCTTCTTTAGTAAAACTGTCTAGTTTCTTTTTACACACAAAGAACTTTCCAATCGCATTATCGGTAGCACCCCCTTTCTCCATGGTATCACGTTGATGTTTACACGTCGCTTGTAGAAATCTACAGGTAAACCTTTAGTTTTAATTTTATTTAACAACTCCCAGCAGGCATTGGTGGATAGCCAATGAAACAATTGCCACACCTGTGCCAAGGCTTTATGGTTAATATTGTCACAGGGGCAGCGATCCATGAGTGTTTGCAGCGATGGACAGCCCATGTCCATTAAATCGATACATTGACAGTAAGACGCTAAAAATGGTTGTAGCCATTGACGTTTTTCACTACCTTTCACAAATATTACATGGACAGAAGACAAGTGGGCTTTCATGACCATGTCCAGGTGTTTATATGAAATGGTTCCTCGCTTCCAGTCTAGTTGCATATGAGTTTCAATCCACTGGGTTTGTTTACGGTCTTTATCACACAACAAATCAAACGCATAAGGTGGTTTGAACACCAAATGAGTAGCTTGTGATATCCAAAAAGTGGAACAATCGATGATGGCCACTTCTTTAAATATAAATTTGTTATCTCCAATTTTAAACCCTTGACAGTCGACAATCAGTGTACGCAACATGTTCACTCTTGTCTGGATCAAGTCCAACTGACCACAGACTGACAATTGTTCAGTAAGGTGTACCCATGTCATTTACTTACATTCCATTCTAGTAAAAGAAAAGAAAAACATCGAGTAGTCACTATAGAGGTTCGGATATGACAGGGGGGCATAAGAAATAATAATATAACAACAACAACCAATTTTTTTATTTCATTATTTTATTAGCATAACAAGTTTACATTCTTTTTTCATTCTAGGATAGAGGCGGTACCATCTCATACAACAAAAAAGTCTTTTGTGTTTATAGTGTCCATAACACCGATGATATCCCAATGTCTCTAAACTGGATGTTTTTGACTGTGAGCTGCTCACTGAAGCACTGCCGGCACCATAAAGTCCACACGTATCATAACTTTTTTCATCAATCAGAGGTATGATTGAGGGGTAACTTGAATGACAGGGTATATTACCCACCTCCATTCTGCACAGGTAGGGGCAGGCAGGTGACCAGCGCTGATGTTCCTGCATGGGTTCATCGCTCTCTTGCCATTGGTCTAAGATGATGGGACAAAACACACATTTCACTTCATCTCTTCTTTTTAAATAGTAGAATCCAGCGGCTACTAAGGCTTGAGGGTTTATAAAAGGCACCGGCCACGTCGCAAAGGTCTTGAAACGTTGTTCCTCAGATTTTAAATTCATGGATGTAACTTCTCTTGAGGCTTGAAAGCAAGACATGACTGAGTGGTTTGATGTGTGTTGACCTGCTACTTATACACTTGTCACTTGGTTGGACAGTGGATAATAGTTGACTTGTTTGTGATGAATAATCAAACAGTAGGCCGTGGTATTGACTGGAACATTGTCATGCATTTCAAAATCTAGTCGAATGTCAATATTGGATGGTTTGAGAGGCTCTTCCAAGTAGGAACAGTCAAAGACAATCAGTGGCGCCCTTGTCTTAAAAGCTTGGGATGACAACATTGGACAATTCTCTTTTTGATAATACGACCATCTAAATTCAGAAAACAAGTCGTACAGGGGGGCAAACTTATATTTTGAAAAATCTAAATCCAGCCCTTCATAGGGAAACACAGCACCGTTGAGGAAAAGACGTGCATTTCTCTATTGCAGGTGATCAAATTGCGTGACATCTTTGGTTTGTTGATACTTGCGATTCGTTTGAAAACCCACAATCATGTAGAGAGGTCTCTCTGTATAGCGGGCTGTTTTTATAGACCAACTGTGTGTGTTGGTGGTGGGCAATAACGGGTACTCATGGAGTGCCCAGCTTCTAAATTCCATGGGTAGAGGTATATATCTCTTTACCATTTTGAGTATGTCCAGTTTTTTGGTATCGTTAAGGGTCACATGAGGCACTTTCCATAGCAAGCGTTGTAGTTGAATTTTTGAATCAATGGGGGCATTGTCGACTCCCTTGAGTGCATTATTATCACTCCTGTCTCTCACTAGATAAAGCACTTGTCTTGCGTTGACCACAATGCGCTGGTGATCTTCAGCAAAGCCTAAAATCAGTTTAAGAGGTAAATATCCAGTGAAGGTGCCATCGGTGTGTACCATCCAGTCATTGGTCGAGTCAGGGCACCAACCCGCCATGCAAAGTGTTTTAGCTTCTTCCTCACTATAAGAGGGATATAGTTTCATGACACTGGAAATACCCACATTTCGAGTGCTATCCACCACGATATCGTTAATGACATAACGTACTTCAGAAAACAGGAAGGCGAGAGCATGGTTGGCTAACTTGGATGTAGTGGGTGTAGAACCATCGGCTTTGGTGAGCCGACCATCAATCTGAATAACACTTTCATGCGGTAGAGTGTAAATATCTTGGTTGTTGATAACAAATTGAATTTCATCATTGTTATTGAGTCCAGGTGTTTGAGCTTGATAAGAATGCAGATCAATTCTTACCACTCCTGGTTGCTCCTCGATGTGGTTCGCTACCTCTAGAATAGAATTCATCGCGGGGGTTAATGTGGTAACCCAAATGCTGTAAAATCTGCTTGTTCTGAGATGTTAACGTGTATTCACGTGGTAAACAACTAACACCATTCCTAGACGGTGCTGTTGCTTTATATACAAACTTCATAGTGGTTTTAGCACCAACTTGTAAGTCACTGGTGTGGTAGAATCTAGATCAATGAGTTGTTGCTCTCTATTGATCAGTCTTAATGTTATATTACTAATACCATCGACAGCCACAGAATGAAAAAGCACCACTGGAGGGTTTTCACGAATAATATAGCCATTGGGCGATGTTACAATAAAGTCATAAAGCGAATGCGACGGTTCTTGATTGGTGTACACTTGACTAATAATATTACACGTCACCGACACATGATGGTCCTCAATGAACTTCACTTCATGGTCTGATTCATGTTTTTGTTGGGCTCTAACACACGTGGTTTAAATCCTAGCAATGGACCAATGGAATCGGGGTGAGTTTTAAAGTCAATTTTGAATGTAGAAAAAATACTGCAGCGATGAGTGTTGGTATTTCCTACAAGTTCAAACTTGCGCGTTCCATTGAGAAATGACTTTAAACCATATTCATTGATCAACACCACATAAATGTGTTCATAAATGTCATCTATCGTGTATCCACCAGAGTTCAGGGTGAGCACAGAATCATCATAGTAAAACTTGTTGTTCACATTTTCACGTATGTTGTATATTCGATTGTACGTTTCAAGAGAAACAAGTCCTAAACCATAAGGTTTTTCACTCAATTCGATAGGTGGGTAAAAGCCTAGACTCACTTCAGGTCCACGTCCATGCAGTGTAAACGTCTTACTTTCCGCCGACATACTGTTGACGTTTTTGCTTATGTTGCGTCTTATATAAAAAAATTAAACACAAACGTCCACACTGTTGGCTTTTAAACGTTTGCTCACGTTTCACATTATAATATATCTTGATCCTGTTTCCAAAATAGGCCACAAGTTCCATGGGCGGGGGCAAATTCCCAAAACTGTCAAAGTACCATACAGTAGATCCCTCTTTGACATAAGCTACATAATGTGTTCCAGGTCCTCGGTGATCATCCAAATTGACAACAGCACATTCATGTTTCCCGGGTTGTGAGGGTAATTGGTTTCGCATAAACACACCTCGAAAATGAGAAAGCTTCAGTTGTTTAGCATAGCTTTCCACTTGTTGATGCGTCAAGGCATGTCTTGCTATGGCTGAGGTTAAAGATGTTTTTATTTTATTTCGAAAAGGTGAAATTCCAAATCCTTGTTGATAAAAGGCTGGCATTTCATTGACATTTCTAGCCCCCATAGCAATGGCCTCCATTGTTTCATTGTGTCGCTGACTTTCATTGAGCTGTTGCTTGCCCTGTTGCACGACTTTAATGGTTTTTGCCACTGCACTGGCGCCGCCTAAAAGTGAACCTAGAGCAGCCAGATCAGCGAATAATGCAGGTTAAAATCCCGCTCGTTTGGGGACGGGGATCACTCGCCCTTGTTTTGAACCCTGTCGCTGACGTTTTGGAATAACATGTATCTGTGCTACTCGAAGAGCTTTCCTTATGGTCAACACATTATTTTTTCTTTTTTTTTCCTTCGCAAGGGCTTGTCCACGAATGTCATAAGCCCAGGCTTTGCCAAGGACAGGCTCATATTTTTTGTCTTTCTCACCACATATCTTTGTTTCACCATGATGATGATGACCAACAACCTTTCACAAGAAAGTTTAAGTCGAAACTAACATTAGATGGTTATTTCATGGCTGTATATTCCAATTCTACATAAAGTGGGAAATCATTTATGTTTTTTCCAGCTTGCTTTTCATTCCATGTCAACAGGAGATGAAAGGATAATTCGTCTCCTGCATTGACCATTTCATGGTTATGGACCAACATCCTATGACCATTTATCTCTATTTGTAAATGGTTCTCATCAGGTATGGCATATTTGATGTGAATGGTTCCATTATAGTGTAGTCGATAGTGGCTTAAACCTGAAGCAAGCACATAAGTCAAGTGCTGGTCATGAACTAGCGGTATATGGTTTCTCTCATTCACAGGTTTTACATTTGTCAGATGCACTAAAAATACAGATGGGATAAATTTATAAAGCCTTTTCATTTCATAGGTCACGTATCACTTGGTACAGACATCATTATCTTCTTGTGGGTCTTCCACGTGAATAATGCGGTGATAATTAGCGCTATAGCCATCCACCGTAAGCTGAGGCACTTTATCATAAAACTCATACACCTTGTTATCCACATACTTTTTTGTAGTAACGTCTGAAGACACTTGAGGATGTTTTACATGAATGAACCGCTTTCCTTTAAAGTCATAATCTCCTTGTTTTGTGCGTGGCACTACTGACCTATCCACATAGTGTTTATTAGCAGGATCTGTTTCTTGTTTAGGATCATGTATGGGAACAGACCTAGCTTTGACCATCAACGCACGTCCAAAGACATCCATCGTCAACCTGTAGTACGAGTCTACTGTTTCTATGACAAGGCTCGGTGCGATGTATATAGACAGCCTGCTAGCCTCTCTAAGCCTTAGTTGAAATGAAGCTAATTAAGCAGCAAGAGTCATTCCCCGTGAGGGACATGGTTTCCCATCTCTGCCCCACATCACGTGAACAACGCCATGGTTCACTGTTTCCATCTTCCATTCGCTGCATCATTGTGGGACCTTCCGGCTGTGGAAAGACCAATCTTTTGCTGACACTTATCACAGCGCCCAATGGTCTGTGTTTTCAAAATATTTATATTTTCGCAAAATCTCTCTACCAACCCCTCTACGTGTTTCTGGATCAAGTCATGTCTGGATTAAAAAATGAGAATATGGGGTATTTTAAATTTTCCACGCAAGAAAATGTTATTTCACCGGATGAGGTAAAGCCTGATTCACTCATGATTTTCGATGATGTATCCACTGAACGACAAGGTATCATTCAAAGCTATTTCAGCATGGGTCGACACAAACATATCGATTGCTTCTATCTTGGACAAACGTATTCTAAAATGTCCAAACAGTTGATTCGTGACAATGCCAATGTCATTGTTTTATTTCGCCAGGACGAGAGGAACAGTCGTCACATTTATAATGAACATGTGAATCCGGATATGACCTTTCAAATGTTTACAGAATTGTGTGGCAAGTGCTGGAACACACAACGTCATGCCTGTTTAGTGATTGATAAACAAAGTGAACTCAACCAAGGGCGGTATCGCTTAGGGTTTGATCATTTTATTGCTATTTAAGGCACTGTATCATTCCCTCTCAAGTCATTTGTCACGACACCATGGCGTTAGAAGAGAGTCAATTGAAAAAGCATATTATTAGAGCAAAAAATACTATTCGCCAAAAGTTTCGTCAATTGAAACGATCGCGTGCGGATCATGCTTTGTTTATTCAACAACATTTAGCACCTCCGCTAAAAGCCATGTTGAAACCCTCTTTCAAGCCATCTGAAACGCTACCTACCGTTTCACAAGCCACTCAGACGCACCACGAGGACCCTGAGGAAGAGGAAGATTTAACTAGTGTTAGCGAAGTTGAGGATAATGAGGAACAAGTGTTTACGCCTCAAAAAAAAAGCATCACCCCTTGCAGAGTTTTTAAGAAAAAGGAAATCCTTGGCCATGGTCGAAACCCCTTGCCCTTCCAGATCGTCGCCATTTTCACAACTCTTGGCCACTCCTCAACATAAAGCTCAACTGAAAAACATTTTAATAAAATATTATGTATCAACACTGGAACCCTATTTCACCAATCTATTTGTTGGAAACACAGATACCACATATGGCGTTCGCTATAAGGATGATAGTTTTAAAATTGGTGATTCATCGATTAAATTTAGTCGTACTAAAGCTGTCATTAAAAAGATCAACTATAAATTAACACCAGGACTGTTAAAGCTACTATTCTCTCGGACCCCCTCATCCCAAGATTATACGCCAGAGGATCTTGGTAAATATAAATCCATTTTATTGGACACCCATGCCCACAAAAGACAGTATGATCCCACTCAACAAGTGAATGCCAATATATCTCAAAAATATAAAACCATCATTGCAAAAATGTTCCCCACTAGTCAAAGTGGTCGTCGTAAAGTGTCCGCTTCAGGAGTAACATTTAAACCATTAAAACCCCTTGTGGATGTTACTTACTGGCACAATCCCAATAAACTCGTCCAGCGACTACAGCTGTTGAATGCTTCACGTCAAGCCGGTCATACTGGTCACGATTGGGAAATTCAAGAAATTGAGGAAGAACTTCGAAATGCCAAAATTATTGTTTAAGCCCTCACCCATTAAAATGGGTATTGCTCACGAGTTGCATCGTCCAGCTAGACGTCACTATCAGCGACTCAAGGTGATTTCACAGGGTGTGGATGAACTTTGGCAAGCAGACTTGGTTGACATGATTCCCTATGCTAACGTTAACGATGGTGTACGCTATATGTTGACGGTCATTGATGTTTATTCCAAAATGGCGTTTGTTGAACCTGTGCTACGCAAGTCTGGTCCACTAGTCACTAAGGCCTTTCAACATATTATTCAACAATCCAAACGTCAACCTCAGCTGCTACAAACCGATCAGGGAAAAGAATTTTTCAACAAAGATTTCTCCAGTTTTCTCAAATCTAAGGATATTCACCATTACACCACGTACAGCAATCTCAAAGCCAGCGTGGTCGAGCGGTTCAACCGAACATTGAAAACCCATATGTGGAAAGCGTTTACCGCTCAGGGCACTTATCGCTGGTTGGACTTGTTACCTGAGCTAGTGTCACGTTACAATGACACCAAACACAGAACCATTAGGACCAAGCCACGACTTGTGACCAAAAATATTCCGCAACTGGATAAACTGTTTAGCCCCATAAAAATAGCAGACCCTAAACGTCATCGCCTTGAGACCACGTTCGTGTGAGTAAATTCAAGTCCGTCTTCGACAAGGGCTACACACCAAATTGGGGGACTGAACTATTTCAAATTCGTCAAGTCAACCTGAACAGTCCAGTCACCTATTTACTCGAGGACCTCAACCATCAACCCATAAAAAGCAGGTTTTATCTCCAAGAACTCCAAAAGACGGCGTTTCCTAAACATTTCCTTGTGGAAAAAGTGTTGAAACAAAAAGGAAATAAACTATATGTAAAATGGTTGGGATTTAGCTCAGCCTTTAATTCTTGGATTAATAAATTACATGTTATGTGAACCTGTGTGTCTTGTATTTATTTATTCACTCATGTTGTACTTAACCTACAGTCCTATGTACAGTCCTCAGCTCCACATGTATTATCAGCAATACATATTTTCTTGCTCTCTTCACCTGTGTTCTCTCTTACACTGACTCTCCCCCCCTTCACCTCTCACCACTGTCAAAACAGGTTGTGACTTGTTAGCTCTTATCGTGCACGTGCACAGGTGAACACCTGTGTTTTAGGTCATATTACACATGAACTTGCATTTTCTTACGTATGAACCAAAACAGGATGTGACTTGTTTCACAAGGAGAATGCTAATAATGACATCTCACACGTGTTCACATGTATTTCGCCACTTTCCTTTCGTATCGTTATCCCATTATAGTAGGGGTGAACAACGTCAGTTCAACACACGCGAAATGTTGTTAGGCCCTTTGACATAATTTAAATAAATTCATGAGCCAGTCCGTAGGAACCGGTCCAAAGGGATCAGTCCAAAGGGACTCATCAACAAGGACCTGTCCACAAGGACTTGTCCACAAGGACCTGTCCACAAGGACTTGTCCACAAGGACTCGTCCACAATGACCCGGCAACAATGACCCGTCCACAGGGACCTGTCAACAAGGACCCGTCCACAGGGAACCGCTCCCCACCCTCTTCAAAAGCCATGAGTGGGCAAACTAATTCATAGTGGCTTTCCACCGCACACATGTCTCTTGTGTAGAACAACTTTTCATTCCATATAAGCATTCAAACTCTCACATGTTGCAATTGGAAAGAGAGATTCTCTAAAAAATTACAATTTCACCCCCTAGTAGGGTAGGTTTTATTTTTGGGGTTGAAATATGTTGTCCATAGGAAAGGGAGTATCAGCCCGAGTTCAATGACACCTCATTCGTCAAAATCCGACCACGGGTTCGGGAGTTATCGGGCTGCCGCCATCTTGTGTGGAGGGTGTGGAGGTGGAGGGCCTTGAACCGGCCAAAACACACTACTAACTGGCATTAAGAGAGGTGTAATGCAAGCCTGCAACGTATCACCCATAGTTTTCAATGTATACATTGAAGAAGCAATGAAGGAAATTGGTAAAAATTCAAAGAAGGAGTAAAGATTCAAAGAAAAATAATTTCAACTCTGAGATATTCTCATGACATCGTCATATTAGCCGACAAACCAGAGGAATTGAATGAGTTTTAAACGGTATGCATTCTATCTTGAGGGAAGAATTCATGATGAAAATTAATTAATTTAAAACAAAAATATTTGAATGCAGCCGAAAGACTTCAGAAACCCCTACGGGCGTCAAATTTCCCGTTGAAAAGCTACAGGAAGTAAGAGACTTCTGATACTTCGAAAGCAAAATAACCAGTGATGGACGAATCGAAAGGGTATAAAAAGTAGGTTGGCCCAGACAAGGAAAGCATTTTTACAAAAAAAGGAATCGAATATAGATTTGGGTGTAACGACGAATGGGAGAAGACAGAAGTTTCTGGCAATTGCAAATGATGAGAAGGGATAGGTTGGTGGGACACTATCTAAAATACCGAGGAATAAGCAAAGTTAGTTATGAGAGGTTGGGTCGAGGATATGAAGGGTAGGGATAGATTGCCTCGGATGTAGGGTGTGGTAGCTATGTCGAGTTGAATCCCAAACAACCACAAATTGAAGTGTGATAGAAAATGTGGAGAACAGTATTTTAAAGGAAATATTAGGCTGAAATATTAATTTTTGAAATTTCTAGCAGCAAGACTGTAAAAGCCTTTTCTCTAACTGGTCCATCCTTTTCTTCCATTTCAGTCACAGCACATAATACACGCACATGTCACTTACACGTGACTAGATCCTCAATATTTGTACCAGCATCGCTTTTAAGAATGAATGTATAAATCACTCATATGCCTTATAAACAATATTCTACATGAACATCTTCACAAATAACTGCAACATTTGTGATTAGGGCAGGTGCAATGTCAAGAAACTTCCAGTGAGTCAATTACAATAAGTGGCTCTAGAGAGAGAGTGATTAGTAGACTATTTAACATACATTTTCCACTACATAATGCTCCTAATTGCAAGCAGTAGGCCTACTGTATTCACATTATATATCAACAACAGTTATTAGAGGTACTGCAGTACAGGAAAAAGGGATTTATTTCATGAAAATAATAATAACAACCTTTCCGTTTGTCCGGGCTTCCAAGAAAGCTGAAATATGAAGTAAAATGCGATAAGCCAACATGCATAATATTCTAACTTCTTCACAACAGGCAACTAATACAACGTGACTGTGCTAAGGATAAGCTGGCTTCACATCGTGTACCCTTCACCTATGACGATTAAAACATAGCCTCCACTAGCTCAGTGAATAGAACAACGGCCATGGTTTGAGTCCAGCACTAGTCGGAAAATACAATGCTTTACCATCCATCTAGACGTCTTGTACCTTCCGTATTTTTCACAACCTAATAGCAGACAGGTTCCATTTATCATCAGCACGGTCTAAATAAACAATTCTGGAATCCCTAAATAGCATTGGTGGGAAGATTATGGCATTCAGGTTATTTCCTGTTGCAACAAGTAGTAACCCAATATAATACTTTCCCCTTTTATATCTATGTCTCTCGCTAAATATGGAGTTTCTAATTTCATGCATGGAACAACCTCTGGTAATAAGGATTCCTCTATATTAATACCCTCAGTGAGATCAGTATCACCCTGCAGAGAAATTACTTGTTTCATTTACATGTTCCTTTGCACAGATGGAATTAAATCTTATACAGGTTTCCATTACTTTGAATTCCTTCCAAACATAATTCGACATACAGTAAAAAACAAGAAATGTTTTCAGAGTTAACTTCCCAGGCTTGGGTAACTTCATCAGCTGATCTCAATATACTGTATATGTATGTGCGTATCATATATGTATTTCAATTTCTTGTGGACACGATAACTACCGCATTTTGTACGAAACACTTTGAATTTTTTACATAGTATATCATCATCTTCACTTCCCCCTCTCCAGATGACACTGGGAGGGGCCAAAATATGGTTCCTCTCCACTTTGTTCTGTCGTTCCACCATTCCTCTTCCGACACGGTGTTCCAATCCAGGCTCCGTTTATTAATGCTATTCTTCACCGAGTCCATCCAACGCATTCTTGGTCTTCCTCATCCTCTCTTCCGTGTCATCTGTCGTTCCAGTGCTCGTCTTGGTTGCCTTACTTCATTCATCCGTTTGACATGTCCAAACCATCTCAATCTGTTTTACTCCAGTGTGTCATTTAGTTTCTGTACTCCCAGTTCTTTCCGTATATCTTCATTTCTCACTCTGTCTCTCCTCGTTTTCTGAACCATACTTCTCAGGAACCTCATCTCAGCTGCCTGTACTCTGCTCTCATCCCTCTTAGTCATTGTCCAAGTTTCTGCTGCATATGACATTATAGGAACATAATATTCTTTGTACATAACTTATTTAGCCTTAATTGCTATATCCTTGTTCCATACTAGTCCCCGTACCTGTTGGTAGACAGCTCTCCCGATTTGTATTCTTCTGCTAATTTCCAAATCTAGTCTTCCATCTTCAGTCAGTTCACTTCCCAAGTATTTGAAGTGTTTCACCACTTCCAATTCCTTATCTCCGACTTTGATTCCTCCTTTTCCTTCTTTCTTATCTCTACTCATCACCACTGTTTTACTATTCTCCACATTTATCTTCAATGCCCATTGCTCAATCTTTTTATTTATTACATCTAACTGTTCTTGTACCTCCATCTCATCCTCGCCCCAGATCACAACATCGTCTGCAAACAACATTACCTTTCTTTGCCCTACTATAGTCTTTCATTGCTGCCTACATGATGTCATCCATCACCATTATAACAAAAATGGTGACAACACACTTCCTTGCTTTAGTCCAGTGACTATTTTAAACCATTCCGACGTCTCAACTCTAGTCTTCACACTACTGTAGCAATCCATGCACATTCCATTTATCATGTCTCTCAGCTCCTTGCCTATCCCCCTATTTGTAAAGCTTTCCCAAACTTTTGTTCTAGGGATGCTATCATAGGCCATTTCTAGATCAATAAAAGTCATTACCATATTGTTGTAGCCTTTGGGGGGGGGGGGGGGGGCTGGAACCGTGTAACGAGAGGGTGTGTAGGTGTTCTGAGGGTTGCGGTTAAATAGGGGGAGCGTGGAGGGCGTTCAGAGCCTTCCGGCTCGCCGCGGGAAAGTGTGAGTGTGGGTGAACCGGTCGAAGCGCTACAAGTTAGTAATTGTAATTAGGGGTTGCGTCTATGGGCTGAAGGCAAGCCTGGGACGCCTAAGTGAGAACTGAGGCGGTCAAAGTTAAAGAGTCGCTTACGTTGCGGTATTACCGGCTGTGTGTGTGTGTGCACGCTAATTTAGATGCCAAGGACAGTGATGTAAACAGGTGGATTCTGCTTGCGTAGGCGATACTGTGACTGAGCGGTGAATGCTTAAAATATGAGGAGGGGGTTGGACAGTAATCGGGGCAATAATGGTGATGAATAACAATCGAGCTGTGTGGTAAGAAGTACTTATTTACCAGAGCAATGTACTGATGTACTGGATTCCCTGGATGAAGGGCAGATACAACAATGTAGTGTTTTACAATGAAAAGGGTGTGGTAAATGGTTAGGATGTACAAATATGTGTAGAACACTGAGAGACACACTTACCGGAGGTACATCGGCGTCGCTGTGGGCACGGGCATGGCGACAGATTGCAACAGATATCCCCTCCTCTTTTGGAGGTCTATTTAAGTATTTTCAAACTGCTGACCGTTGCAAGATTGCTGAATAGCTGTTTTAATAAGCAGCTTCTGTGTACATGTTGATGTGTGTGGTAAGCCTTGGGCAAGAGCTGTTGCACGACTCTGCCAGCTTTGTGTAAATAGAATTATGTTGCTGTTGGTTCCCTTGGGCGATTAGGGCTGTTTTAGACATGGGGACAGAAGAGGATGGGGCGTTGGTCAGATAGTGTAGATGATATTCGTAGATACTTGTGGATGTCTAGATTATAGATTTAGTTGTATATTTTTAGGGTGTATGTGCGTACCTCTTTAAGGGGGCTATGCGCCCTTAGGGTCCTAACTGAGCCAATTCCTGACTCTCTTCTACGCTTCAAGTGTGAAAAGTGATCTGCGAGAATATTGTGAAATGCTACAGTACATTGATTTCATGGTCTACCGTTAGGTAGCAGCATTTGTGCTAGTATTGGAGTTATGAGTGTAAGATTTGAAATGTAGCCGCCAGAGTGCAGTTAATATGCATTCTATTCGTGAGATGTTGAAAATGTTTATTTCTGGCCTTCTTTGACTTTGACTATCTTCTATGCATGTGTTCTTGATAGTAAGAAAGATGGTTTATTTGGAACTGTCATTTCTGTCGGGAAGAGAATTGTTGAT
Organism: Meconema thalassinum; assembly: GCA_946902985.2. Classification (NCBI taxonomy): domain Eukaryota; kingdom Metazoa; phylum Arthropoda; class Insecta; order Orthoptera; family Tettigoniidae; genus Meconema; species Meconema thalassinum. The sequence continues at coordinate 22,879,025 of OX336400.1, forward strand.
GTCTTAGAAGTAGTAATATTGTATCTTTGGCCACTGACAGTTTTGATATGTGGTAGGCCTATGAGATTGTACGTAACCTGAAAGTAATGGCATTATGGATCTGGAGCTATTACGACGTTCGAAACGCTAGTAAGTTATTTTATGTTGAAAAGATATGTTGAATACGGATGAGTGGTAATGCATGAGGAAAATGCTAGCTTGTGTTCTCTATGGAGTAGATGTCTAGGAGAATTTATGTCATGTTTTCGCCTCTCCGAAAACAGAGTTCACTCGATGTTTCCGTAAAACTTGGATCCCTTGGAATGATTGTATTGCTGGACTGCGTGGGAGTTCTCTGGGGTACTTTATTGAAGATGGATAACAACGATAAAAAAAGTAATAATTTGACGACCAGCTGTGGAGTAGATGAGAAAAAAGGTACCAAGAAAAGGTAACGAAGGATATTGTAAGAAGATTCGTTAAGTTGTTGATATATATTTGCAGTTGACAGTTAAAGATTATGACTGAAACTATGAGGTTGTGGGAAGATGACGATCAGCTGTTACGATGTTTTGAAAGAGGTACGAAGGAAGGTAACGACATGTTGTAAGAAGATTTGTAGAGTCGTTGGTATATGTTTGCAGTGTGTTAATTATGTAACATTGGACTGTGATGATTTTAATCTACGAGAAAACAAGATATTATCGTCAAGTTCACTGCAAATGTATTTTGGAGAACCAAGTTGACGAACAATGAAGTATAGGCTAACGTATTCTGTTGGTGTTACGGGTCGAATTAAGGAAAGGAAACATTCTGGAGATGAAAGGATCACATTGGTTGATACATATTAAGCAAAACGTCTGATTTCATCTTAAGTTACGACTGTGATTGATTGTGAGATAAATTGTATTACTGTCGGACTTATAGTACTATCAAGTTGAATGAGAAGACTGTTGTTGATGTGTGAAAGGTATCTATGGACCAGAGATATGGAGATTGTTGCAAAGTGAAAATATGATGCTGAAGGTCATTTATGGAACTTCGATGTTTAACTGCCCTTAAAGAGATCACTGTTTTGAAGACTAATATACTTTTTAATGATGGATATTTTGAAGTGGGATGAAAAGTGTTTTGGGAGTTGTATGGAGGGCTTGTTTAAAAGTAAGTACCCTAATTAATGTTTCTACATCTCGTATGCCACGTCATGTTATGTGTGTCAATGTTCAAATGTTGCTGAATACATCATGTCTACCAGTCATATCAGTGTATCATTTCCTAGTTATGGTATTCATTAGCAGCTTCAAACTGGTAGCCAGGGTAAATGATTGCAAACGGTCCAGCACCATCCATCAAGAGAGTTTGCCTTAAAGGGGTAACGTGTCACTAACAATATCCTTTCCATATTCCCAACTCTTTTTAATGTTCTGTCCCCCTCTAAGTCCAAACTGCTCCTCCTCTATTTGGTTTTCTAACTTTAATTCTTTCTTCTAGGATTCTTTCCATTACTTTGGCAACAGGCGAGATGATGGTGATTCCTCGGTAGTTACCACACACCTTACTGTCTCCTTTCTTGAATATTGTCAATATTATTCCCTTTTTCCAGTCTTCAGGAACTTTCATCTCTCTCCGTCTGTATGCCCACTGCAGTCCCACTGGTCCTGCCGCCTTGATCATTTCTATTGCCACTTCGTCGACTCCCACAGCTTTCCCCTTCTTCATCTTCCTAACCGCCCATTCCACTTCTACCATAGTAATGTCTGGTTCTACTTCTTTTTTTCCTCCACCGTTTTGGCTGTTTGCGTAACTTCTCCGCATGTCTGGCGTCTCACATTCAACAGCTCGCTGAAATAATCTTTCCATCTGACAGTTATCTCTTCTGGTTTTCTCAATATTTCACCTTCTTTGTTTTTCATGAACCCAGTGATCACCTTTTCATTTCTTCTACTTTTTATAATTCCAAATAGCAATTTCTTTCCACAATTTAAATCCTCCCTTATTTCCTGAGTGAATTCTTCCCAGCTTTTCTTCTTTTCCTCTGCAATTACTTTCTTGCAATCTATGTTTGTTTCTATATATTTTGCTCTACTTTCTTCAGTCTTTTTTGTTTTCCATTCCTTCCAAGGTTTGTTCTTTTCCTACACCTTTTCTTTCACTCTATCATTCCACCATTTTGTCGCATGTTCCCGTACCTTTCCTGATGTTCTACCACATGTTTTCTCTGCACTGTTTACAAATGCACTCTTGAACTTTTCCCATTCTTATTCCACATGGGTAATATCCGTCCTTGGTATCTGTTCTTGCAATTCTTTCTTAAACTCTTCTGCAACCTCCTTTCCCTTTTTTCTGGCAATCTCATAACTTTTCCTACTTCTAATTTTGCTTCCACTGCCCTATGGTCTCCTCCAAAGGCTTCCTCTGGCATGGCTGTGACATCCATCAGCCCTTTCCGATGTCCTTTATCGATTAAAACATAGTCTATCAGAGTTTTCGTTCTTCTATCTCCCCATCCATACCTCGTTATCTTCTGACTATTTTTCTTTCTGAACAACGTATTCCCTATAATTAATTGGTTCCGCTGATAGAAGTCCATTAAGAAATCCCCTTCTGGATTCTTACTGCCATAACCATATGGTCCCCAAGTCTCCTGTCTTCCTTGTCTCTCTTTTCCCACTTGCGCATTCAAATCTCCCTTTACTATCATTTCCTTATCCTCTATATATTTTTCCACCTCTTCTAGGAATTCTTCTAAGTTCTCTTCTTTATTCCCCGTTTGTGGAGTATATACTTGAACCAGATCTTTTGTCCCTGTCTGGAACTGTATCCTTCCTATGATTATCCTGTCACTTATCTTCTTAACCCCCTCCACATACTCTAGGACATCCTTTCTTATAATCATTCCTACTCCATTATTTCTGCCTCCTTTACATAGTATATATTGAGCCCTTATCCACTAGTCCATATTTGAGTTCCCAGGCACATATTCGAATTCCAGGCAAAGTTTGAACGGCGTGCGGAATTTGTTCTCGAAGAATTTGGAAAGAATATGCAGGCAACAGCGAGGCTTGTGACGCGTAGTACGTCATCACAAAGGCTATATTTTATGAGTAAATAGTTCCCGTTATTTTGGAAATTCGGGAAGCACATCATTTTTCTGGCACGAAGAAAAGGAGAAGAATGAACTATATTGGAAAGAAATCGGATCAATAGAAGCAGAGATATTGGTAGGTTTGTATTCAGGAATTCCTTCGCTGTGACGACACAGCTTGTGACGTGGACTCCAGCATGAAACGCCGTGGGAGTATAAATTAGAGCCCGAGCAGAGCTCAGTACCTCACTTCTTCGCAGCGCATGGTCGCTATCACCACACATCTTCGCAGCGCATGGTCGCTATCACTTCACTTATTCGCAGCGCAAGGTCGCTATCACTTCACTTATTCGCAGCCCATGGTCGCTATCACTTCACTTATTCGCAGCGCATGGTCGCTATATTACTTCAACGTTGTGCATGGTCACATTATTATCTTCAAGTTACGTACGGGTCCGATAGGACTGAAGAATGGAAATAATCTGGAATCAACCAGAGGGATGACGTCATCAAGATCTACAAGAATGTAAGCTACATTTTAATTATTTTTATTCTATGGTAATTGGAATTCTCCATTTAAACAGAAATATCAACACACAACCATTTTTTGTTTGCTGCGGCAAACTAGGTTACGAGGCAATTGAGGCCTATGTCTGAACATTTTTGTGTTCAGAGACACTGATTATAGGTTATGAATCTATGGACAACATCATGAGCATCTTAGTTTATCGCGGTCATCAGCCGTAGGATCTGTCAATCTTAAGTTTTTATTTTTAGGAATGGATAGTTTTTTCATCTACGAAGTCGAGATTGATTGTTCTCAAGTTGTTTTGTCAAAGAAATTCCAGTTTGGAAGATGACAATAATAATAAATATATTTTTTCAATTATAATAATAATGATTTCATTTTCTGATTTAATGATGATAATAAGAACATTTTTGGTAATTTCTAATAATCATGACATGTTATGTGGATAATAAGTTTGGAAGTTTGAAGCCACTTCGGATAGTTTTATCCGATGACGAGTGGTTTTACGCACGCCCACATTCTGAAGTAATAGAATGAAGTTTGAAGCATTTTACAATTGCGTTATGGAATTAAATCATGTTAAGACGCGGAAGGTTATCGAAAAGGGATATAAGAAGCCTGTATAAAATAAGAGTTTTCTTGCATTTGTACAAATAATAAATTATTTGGGAATGCCACAATATGACAATTGTTGACCAGAGTAGACACGACCTAAAATGAATTAATGTGATGGTGAGATTTGCAAAATATATATATATATATTGGAGGAGCTAGGAAGCTTCAGGTTGGAAAAACAAGCGGTGGCTTGATAGAAATATTAATGTGTGATAATAATAATAATAATAATTTGTTGAAAAAATATGTGTAGTAAAAGGTGAATTTTGTCATTGAATAGCGAAATTATGTCACATGAATGAATATGGTGTTACGTGAAGCATCAGCCATAGTGATGGTTAGATGGCATATATAAATATGTTGATAAATATACATGAATGTATAATAATTACGAATCACACTCTCTTCAAAGTACATAACCCAATGGTTATTTCATGCAACCATCATGGTTACATTTCACATATGAATTTCTCGTGTTCTAAATATATTTCCCTGTATTGAAAAACCCGATTTTGTTATGAACAAATCTTTAGTTTTTGACCTTGGTCGAATACGAATGTGATCAGATAATTATTGACACATTAGTGGAATGGGCCGGTGCTTGAAGTAATATTGTCATTGTTATTTAATAAACTACCACTACCGTCTCAGGGATAATGGTGATCTTATTGGAGTTCCAAAGCTTATAAATGTTTAGATTCTGTGAAAGTAAATATTTCACGTTTAAATGAATGATAATTTATGGGTGATAATATTTGTTACTACTGTTATATGATGGAAATAGTCAGATTGATTTTTCCAACGATCAGAACGATGATGTTTAAATAATTAAATTTGTGATTTACTTGTCAGATGGATAATACGTTTTGGTTAATTGTCCAATGAATGGAATTTATAGTTTTTGAATCATGTTATTCATGATTGTAATGATCGGATCGAGAACAGATGGTATAATAAAATTTTCTCATGATCGAAGTTCTTCGAATCCATGCTCATATGTTTAAACAATTGTTATTGTTGAAGCACAGATGTCCGTCAAATGTTTATTGTTTTCCTGTGATGACTCAATGATATGATAATTAACAAACCGATTTAATAAGTGAATTTTTGATTCTTGGAAAAGTGATAGTAATGTATTTAAACAATTGAACTTATAAAAGCAAGTGATTTTTGATAACAAGTGAACTAGTTAATCTATGTAAATATTATACGAGTGAAAATAGTCAAGTAGCATCCGGGCAGGACGATTACATTTGCACTGAACAACCTACAGTTGTAAATAATTTTGATACATTTTTGGACAATGCCATAGGACTGATATATTGGCATTAGTTCAAAATTCTTAGTGTTTCATATGTGTTGATACTTCTATTTATGTGTTATATGTATGAAAACATTTTCATGCTTCCTTATGCTATTTTTGCATTTCTAAATAGTAAATTTTAACTATAAATAAAATGAGATTTTTTAGACATTGTGGTATTTTCAAATCTCCCTTCAATCCTTATTGCTGCATCGAGCCGAAAATCAGTGAAGCAAATTAGATCTTGTTTTGTTGTTTTATATTCACCCATATGGCACCCTGAGATATTTTGAATCTCGTGCTAACTGATATTCGGTAACATGCATATGTGGTCGTTGTACTTCGGTCTAAACGGGTACAATATCTCTTGAAAATCAGTCCAGTTCGTTAATGAGAAAAATCGGAACAAGGGGGGTAAAATGGGGGCCTTTTAAAAAAAAGTGAAATATCGCTATAATTCTCTTAATATGTGAAATATCGAATCCACTCAAAGTTCATACTATGTGTCGGATAAAGGCCAAAAATGTACGTTTGAAAAGGTTTTTGATAGCACCAACCATTGACCAAAGGGGTCGGAAAAAGTGGATTTTTAGAGAAACATAAATCATATTATCTCTCTTAATAGGCACAACATCAAAACCGTTTGAAATTGGCAATATTCCCCTAATAATTACCTAAATCTTTCATCTGAAAGAATTTTGGATATGACCCACCGTTACGTCAAGGGATGAGCAAAATGAATTCTGAATTATAAGAAAATGCCAAGAGACATCAGAGGTTGCCATGACGACGCCACTAAATTGATGAGGGATGAGCCATCAGAGGTTGCCATGACAACGGCACAGAACGAGATCTCATTCAGTTTTCCATCTGTCTCTGCGGGAGCGGCTTCGGTGGCATAACTGGTAGTATGCTGAACTTCTATGCTCAAGATCGAGGGTTCAAACCCGATCGAAGTCAGATTTTTTAAGAGCGTTAAAAATCCCAGAGTATGTCTTCTTTCTGAGGGTTAGTATAGCGGCGGGCCCATGTCATAGAATTAAAATTAACCGTCACCAGTCCTTAGCTGAATTACAGATTAATACAGCCATCACAATTAACACCAGTTATCAAACAGATTTTACACACACCCAAAGTACACGGGGCTACATGACCGCGTGGTCGCAGCCCCTAAACTGAGGAACCAACCAACATCACTCCAGGGAGATAACATTTTGTGTGAAGAAGTAACAGTCCGTTAGATAGTTACACATCAGTGTTTAAACCTTGCATAAGTACAGTGTGACCACCAGTATAAAAATAGACCGAAAATGACGAAAAGCTAAGACAATAGAATGTTAAAAATATGCATCAAAAGACGAAAACCAAAGTTTATTAAGCTCCAATTGTAAAATACTTTCTCATAATGATAGGTCTGGTATTTCTACGAAAACCCATATTTTGCCAATATTCGCCTATCGCCTAGTTTGCCCGGAGAAATCTACCTCCGCCTTCTGGCGTGCCGAGAGTATCGTGTATTAATCCTCCCTCAGTAATTCAGATATCGAACTTTGAAACTTTAAAATTAGCTCCGAGACTTATTCTTCATGCCTTAGAGCCGAATTAATTTTAATTACTATAAAACTTAGTTCAAGGCCACGCCATCTGGCTACTTCAACCCTCTGAAAGCAAGTGTGTTTGAACCCCACAGTCGGCAATTGTTTAAATGGTTTACCCGGGTTTCTCATTATAAATTCCAGGTATGCGGGGACGGTACCTCCTCATAGGTTGTGGACATCCCAACTAATGACCATATTTCCCACGGATAAAACAGTAACATAGTGGGTTTAATCTTAAAATATAAATGAACATCACACATGACGAATGATGATAAATACAGTGATAACGATTTTCCAGTGTGTACATACAAATAAAGTGCAACTGATACAGAAGGTTGGCGATCATGAAAGACTTCGAACGCCATCAATGTGCTCCTATACATTCTCTCCCAGCTTAATGCCAATATACACTCCCGATGATCCTGATATATACAGTTCAATGTCTTCTGTTTGGCCAGAGTCAACTCAACTTCTAATACAATATTTGGCGAGAACTTATATCCATGGACATCGAGGCGATTGCAAGTAGTATAAAGAAAGGCACAGCATTGTGGCTTACGAGGTCCATATGGGTTTATGAACTCACAATCAGTTTCTCCATTCATATCCTCAATGTTCTCTTACTTTTAGTTCATATCTGCAAGTATTTTGATAGAATACGCGCAAGAAGAGCTTGCCACAAAATCCCGCGCAGATCTTCGGCAAAGTTCGGGTGGGCTCGGTAGTAGCAGAACACACCCCTCCCATTTCGCTTCAGTAGCTCACTGGGAGCAGTTCTGAACGGACCGTCTGCCCAGCCGGAGGCTCGGCATGCTAAACTGTGAGATCTCAGCGCTTGTATTTAATGCCTTACACAGGAGTTATTGCCTGAGCCAGGACACAGTAACCTATACCCTAAACTGTGAGATCTCAGCGCTTGTATGTAATGCCTTACACAGTAGTTATTGCCTGAGCCAGGACACAGTAACCTATACCATTAGCCTATATTGTATGCTGCTTCCTTGCACTCTACGCTAGAATTACAGCCGTAGACCGCGTCTCGTAGCGAGACCGCATGGTTGAAGAATGGAGTGTAGTGAACCCGGTAATCAACATTCGGGACACACACAGGAGCCCCGCAATGACCATTAAACAACGCCGATTGATATTTGTATTTGGTCTCTGCGCGTCGTTGAGTTTCGGCAAGCTCTTCTTGCGGGTACTCTACCTTTATGCTTGGTGCCAAGTGCATGTTCTTAGAAATGCCAGGAGAGAAGGCCACTGCCTTAACTAAGAACCATTCCTGCAATTGCCCAGAGTACATGCATAGCGTATAGAAGAGAAAGTGTGGCGACTCCCGGATTTGCCGTATCTTTAGTATGGGTAGTTGCTGCTCCCACCGACAGACAGCGCAGCGGTTGATTGTTGCTGACTGGTGTCACTTTCTAATCGCTCTCGAGTTTGAAAACACAGATATGCTGCCGTGTTTAGTCCTTATTTCTTGGTGTTGAAAAGTGTATCCGATAGTGAAATAATACATACGTTATGACACTGGTGTGTTTAGCCTTGGTATGATTCGTCAAACTATGTAAGTGAATATGCCGTGTTGTTTTGTTCCCGGGTGCCGATCTGGACACGACAAGTCATCTGCAACAGGTAGGCACTTTTTGAGTCCTCCAAAAGGCGAAGTTGATTTATTTAAATGGGCAAAGGCCATTCTAAGGAAAGACATTAAAATGGCAAATAAGTCATAATATGTATGTGACAAACATTTCTCCGAAAATTTCCTTATTAAAACGGACACTGTCATTATAGAAGGAAGGACAGTCGAAATGGGGAGAATGAGATGGAGTTTGAAGCCTGGGGCAGTCCCACACATTTTTTCAAACTTGCCGAGATATTTCACCACGCAACAGAAAGCACGCAAATCTCCTCCGAAGAGGACTGACATATCAAAATCTTGTACCAAAATTTCGGTAGTTAGTTCTCCAATGGTAGTTCCAGGTACTTCTCATGGTGTAGATAGTGAGGTCGATGCCAGCAAAGTTATTGCCAGTCTCAAACGCAAAGTAAAAATTCTTAATAGAAATTTAGTGAGAACACAGAATAAGCTATTGAAAGAGAGGGAAAAGGTAACATTGTTAGAAAAGAAAGTTGCGACTGTTATTCCATCCCAATCTCGTTGCACATGTAACCGAATTTCCTGAGTAAGAAGCAAAAGTTAGTTATATACACTATGCTTAAGAAGTGCCAAACAAGCCCAACAGGCATGCGATACAGTGATGAATTTATTCTGGAGAGTTTGCTTCTCAAAATTAAATCTCCCAAGGGTTGCGGGCATTGCCTAAGGCACGGCTTACTACCTCTTCCTTCTGATATTCATTAAGAACCCTCTGCAAGGGATTTAAGTGCTCGTATAGCACAAACACGAATGCTATAAATGCAATTGCAGAAGCATTTAAAAATGAACAAGACGAAAATCAACGTTTTGAGGTACGATGAAGTTAAGCTGAGGGAGGAAATGCTCGCTTAAATTGGATGGTTTTGTGGACTTAGCTAATTTAACTCCGGAGGATAAAAGGAATACCTTGGCCAACCATGCTTTGGTATTCATGTTTGTTCCTCTCCTCCATAATTGGATCCAGCCGGTAGCAGTTTATGCCAGAAAAAATGCAACACCTGGTGATAATCTGGCAAATATACTAATCCAAATTAATATACAGCTGGAACAAGCTGGAGCGAGGTTTCACAAGTGATGGAAGTCAGTCGAATAAAAAGGCTTGGATAAAGCTAGGATTAACCGGAAAACCAGGAAATGTGAAATGTAGCATCCGAAATCCAGTTAATCAAGAGAGAAAACTGTGGGCCTTTTCAGACTTTGTACATATCTTAAAATGTGTAAGGAACTATCTCCACGATAAACGTAAGTTGCTGTACAAAAATCAAGAAATAGATTTTAATTTCTACGGACAGGTTTATGCCCCCGAGTTCGCAGGTCTTAAAGCTTGTCCAAAACTGACTTCCGCACACATAAACCCTACATCTATCCAAAGAATGAACGCGAGACTCGCTTTCAATTATTCATCAATGCGACCGCGAATGCCATTAAGTTATTCAGGCAAACTAACCCCGACATTTTTTACCGGCAGTGAGAATACAGAATTATTCACGAGAGACATGAACAATCTATCAGATGCGCTTAACTCCTGAATACCAACAAAAGCACTCTACAAAGATGCCCCTTCGCACATGACATTAATGTACTTTTATGAAACCATTAGCTCAGAAAATAACACATTTGCCTCAAATAGGACAATGGAATCTCTGAGAGTCACGCTAAAGAGTACTTTAGAAGTCGCTCATTATTTATGGTCCAAAGGCTTCAAGTAAGTGTTGACAGAGAAATTCAATCAAGACCCCTTAGAACGTCATTTCGGAATTTTAAGGTCCATAAGTTGTGACGATCACCCATCAACTGTAGATTTTCTGCATTTGCATATGTTACAGTGCGTGTATGTTCCAATTAAGATGGCTATATCACCATCCGGGAACTGTGAACCTAAGTTAGAACCACCTATCACGCCATTCGTTAATCAAATGCGATTATATGCGAAGCAAACCGAGGAACAAAACAAATCTGTTAAGTTGTGTGTGGAGGACAAAATTAGAGACAAAGTGGTGATAACGGACTGGGAGAATGATCCTCCCCTTCCTTATGAAGACAACTTTCCGAAACAATGTTTGGTTTACTATCTATCAGGGTAAATTGTCAAGCAACTAAAGAAAGGAATCAGCTGTGTGAAGTGTGCAACAACCCTTCAAAGTGAAAGGCCGTCGGACACAACAGCTGCAACTTTCACTAACATAAAGGACTTTGGCACAATAAATGCCCTTACTTACCTAACTCACCCGTCCGACAGTGTCTTCAACATTCTTTTACAGGTCAAAGTAGTCATTGAAAAGATACTATCTTCCCTTTCAAATTTGTGGGGTGATATATTTTATGAGTGTTTGGACAGCATTAATGAGTTTGTTTTAGGGCTAAATAGGAAATGGAGTCGGCCAGGTAAATTAGCAAACCTATAACTCCCACAAGATCTAGATATGTCAGTCTTGGTGGCACAGAGATTTCCATTTTGATCCCATCAAAAGGTTGTTGGTCATGTGTAGTTCACAACAGGCTGTTCTTTCCGAGTTTAAGAAATATAAAGAAGACTAAATATCTACCACACGGTATTAAAGACCTTCATTATTCGACTCCACTATGATTCAGTAAAACCTAAGACTCTGAATAATCTTGAAAGAAACATAAATTCCCGGCCGCCAGCTTGTTAATCTGATTAATAAAATCACTACCTGGAGTTTCCCGGCTCAAGGTTGAAGAAACAGGGAAAAGAATAAGAATAAAAGAATAATAATGGACAGCTCAATACTTCACTGCTACGACAGAACATACATTATTAATGCTGATAACCATTTGCTTTTATTTGTATTTATAGGAGGAATAAAAAGCAGAAAGTTAGTAGAATTAGAACGTCAATGCGGATGATGACGAGCTTTGTACCAGAGTACCAACATAATTGGGCAAATTGGTCAAGATTAACGTGTTGACCGACTAAAAACAATTCTCTTACGCACGCAACAATGAAAAATGGCTTCTAATACTCTACTATAGAAAGGTTGAATACATGCCCTCAATCCTTGAAGAATAAGGAACTTGGAAGGAAGTAAGTCATGAAATGGAGATAATACAAGGAAAGAGGAGAGCTCACTAGCCACGAGCCCATGAAGGGCAAGGGAACATAATCAATGCAAATCTTCTGATTTTTCACACTTGATGGTCTGACCACAAGGAAATCTATGATCGTCTTTTATCCCCAAATTCGCGTGAACCATCCCTAGAAAGGATGAATGTTCTCATTGAAAACATACGTCAGACATAGTTCGGCCCATATGATAGAGCTTACCACGTTATCATTTCCTATCTAACCTATTCCTTGAGCAGTCTATATTGCCCACTGTAGGGACCACCCAAATTGTATTTCGAAATTAAATAATAGCATAGATGTGCTAGTTCCGTTCTGATCACTATTTGTACAACGCTTTAGCAGAATAGGGAAATTTACTTTTGTGATGCTCTCTTCTTGGCATTACCCAATGAGCACCACTGCCCTTTTAGTTATTAGTTACGAAAGGTAGAGGATATCACGAAGAGAAGTTGTCACGTAGTAAATAAAGCGGTCAATAGCTGTGGTAAGGCAATATTCAGATCTTTGTATTCACTTAAGACATCTAAAATACGGATTGATTAAAATAATTCCAGAGAGCATGGCACTCCACAAACTTATCCTTAACATAAATGACTGACCACAGACAAAGACCATTTGTGGTGTAATTGCTAACTGCCTGGAATGTAAAGTATTATACGAGTATTTCGAGTTCTGTTGGCAGGCTCGTATTCCAAAAGAAGACAAAACATCAGCTGAAGATTATGCAATTGAAATATGTTGACGGCCAAGTTAGAATTTAAATATTGGCTTAAGCTGTTACTGAACCGAGGCAGTCTTCTCATTTCCCCACTAGCCTATAAGCAATAGGATACACTAACACTTTACCTTTCATAGAGCGTGCATAATCTGTGAGATTATGTGGGGATACTTTTTCCCTCGTATGCAGATGTTTTGGTATTAACGGTGGGTGATTGATTTTCCAATTTTCATAAAAATTGAGTATTTCATAATTTTAATTGGATATTTTCCTTTCTTCAAAATACAAATGCAATTTGTTAAAGAGATGCCAAGCCCTAGTAGATATAAGGTAGATTAGTAGTGTCAACAGTGATGGTATACAGGTTGCGCCAAGCCCTAGTAGATATAAGGTAGGTTAGTAGTGTCAACAGTGATGGTATACAGGTTGCGCCAAGCCCTAGTAGATATAAGGTAGATTAGTAGTGTCAACAGTGATGGTATACAGGTTGCGCCAAGCCCTAGTAGATATAAGGTAGATTAGTAGTGTCAACAGTGATGGTATACAGGTTGCGCCAAGCCCTAGTAGATATAAGGTAGGTTAGTAGTGTCAACAGTGATGGTATACAGGTTGCACCAAGCCCTAGTAGATATAAGGTAGGTTAGTAGTGTCAACAGTGATGGTATACAGGTTGCGCCAAACCCTAGTAGATATAAGGTAGATTAGTAGTGTCAACAGTGATGGTATACAGGTTGCGCCAAGCCCTAGTAGATATAAGGTAGATTAGTAGTATCAACAGTGATGGTATACAGGTTGCGCCAAGCCCTAGTGGATATAAGGTAGATTAGTAGTGTCAACAGTGATGGTATACAGGTTGCGCCAAGCCCTAGTAGATGTAAGGTAGGTTAGTAGGGTCAACAGTGATGGTATATAGGTTGCGCCAAGCCCTAGACTCCTGGGATCTAGTTGATAATCCCCATGGCAAGAATGTTGTCAGTAGTAAGAGGGTTTTCAAAGTAAAACGAGACTCTAATGGTAACATTCAAAGGTATAAAGCCAGACTTGTGGCCAGGGGCTTCACCCAAAGGTACGGGGTAGATTTTACAGAAACTTTCTCTCCTGTTGTTCGACACAGCACGTTAAGGATGCTGCTTGCCTTGGCTATCCAAACAGATCTGAAGGTGGTACATTGGGATGCTGAATCTGCTTTCCTCAATGGAAAGTTAGATGAAGAGATCTACATGTATCAGCCAGAAAGTTTTGTCAAGAAAGGTTCAGAGCATAAAGTTTGCAAGTTAAAAAAATCTATTTATGGCTTAAAACAATCTTCTCGTTTGTGGAATGAGAGAGCTCACTCTGTTCTTGTCAAATTGGGTTCCAAAATTGTGCTGATGAACCCTGTGTGTACTTTAAAAAACAAGCCCAAGGTATGGAAGGAAGGAAGCTTGTAGTTTAACGTGACCGTTAATCTCGCGATCATAAGCCACGGGACCTCCTTTCTACGTGGAATCCGAACCACAGGACATGGCATTTCACTTCGAAAATCTCACATGCATTGACCGGGAGTCGAACCCAGTCCGCCTTGGTGAGAGGCATACAGCTTGACCGCTGCGCCACCACGCCCCACCCCAAGGTATGGTAATTATTGCATTATATGTGGATGATTTCATTGTGGCTTATAATGATGAGTATGAGATCAAGTCATTGAATATCTGTATTGATAAAGAATTTAAGGCACGAGATCTTGGACCAATTTCTTATATTTTAGGTATTAAAGTAAGGCAAGATGAGAAGAATGGTACAATGTATCTTAGCCAAGAGCAGTACATCAGTGAGATTGCAAAGAAATATGGTATGCACGATTTACGTCCCATTGGTACTCCTTTGGAAACCAAACCAAATCTTTGTGTTTCTGATACAGAAACTAGTGATCTTCCTTATAGAGAACTCATAGGTTCACTCATGTATTTAAGTGTTTGCACGCGTCCGGATATAAGCTATGCCATATCATATCTCAGTCAATGTAATCATTGTTACAGTGAATCTCACTGGTCTGCTGCAAAGCGAGTGCTGCGTTATTTAAATTGCACAAAATTCTTGTCACTTAAGTATGTCAGGAATGGTGGTCAATTCATGGGATTTGTTGATGCTGACTGGGCTAATGATAGCACTGACCGAAAATCATCAGTGGTTTTGTGTTCAACATGGCAGGTGGTGCTGTATCATGGGGGGCTCAAAAGCAAAAATGCATTTCCTTATCATCTACTGAAGCAGAATATGTTGCACTGAGTGAAGGTGTAAGAGAATCTGTTTGGTTGAAACATGTTTTGTCTAACTTTATAGATCTCAAGTCACCCATCATATTATTGGCAAAAAAACCAGTCCACCATAATAGGACCAAACATATTGACACTAAATAGCACTATGTTAGAGATGCTTTGGATTCTAAAGTCATATACAGTACATCAAATATGAGGAGACTTCAAAAGTGACTGCAGACATCCTATCAAAGCCTCTTCCTAAGCCTAAGCATATTTATTTTTGTAAAGACTTGGGTCTGGAATCATGTCCTCACCTCCCACAGGTTTAAGGAGGTGTGTTGTAATATGTGACCATGGTTTGTGTTGGTCACACTGTTAATCAGTAAACCTGCTCCATAGAGATACGTTTCTCTTTTGTTTTGGTGTGTATAAAAGAATGTTGTATCACCTTGTTCGTTCAGTTCTGTTCTAGTAAATGTCAAGTACATTAAAAGTGTGTTCCATTTCAATTGCCTGTGTGCCTCGTAATCCTACAAACAAGACTGAGTAATTCTAACTCCCCAATAATATTTAATGAAAAAGCCATTAGTATTATTATAAGAGAGCTAAACGGTACCTGTATTTGGTATTCCTCTTTAACAGCTACAGATACATCAGCAGCCTCGTCCTGCAGGTTATGAGCGGTCAACTGCTCACTCGACTCCTGGGGAGTATTGGATAAGTGTGACCCAATGTGCAATATATAGACACTAAGTTATGTGTAACATAACAGATCCTAGTTACCTACTATTTACTATTAAGTATTCAGTCACTAAGCCTTGCATGTCACTAAGATTGCAATGTTATACGAGTTAAAATACAACTTACAATATTTGGGAATTCATCTGCACGAGCCCACCATTGTGGCTCACTCTTGATGAAGGGTTCCTCCTCCATTATGGTCAGGAAACTAGAACAGAGGAAGAGCACTGAAGTGCTTATATCACTCTCACATTAAATGAGGTAATTTCACACCTCCAAATGTATGTAAATACTCGTAATCCCAATTTAACCCACAAGGTGCACAGAGACAAGAAGAGATTGTTTGTCAACAAAAGGAAAGTTTATGCAACCTTGACGCTCAACATTTACTCTAAAATCATATGTTCACAAGTTAACCAACATGGTCAAATAAGGTTTTAATATTTATCATTGCGATTGAATAGATGAAGTGAGGAAATAATTGTGCACGCTTACAGGCTTCGGTTTCTCTATTTCTACGTACACACAACCATAATTTGGAGGCAGGCGGAGTAAATAGAATATTGTCAGATGATAAAGTACCTTATCAACACGTTTAATGAGGCCACGTGAAAGTGAACTTAGGTAACTGCACGAGTATTGGCACTAGTTCATACAGCAGGCACTCAGAAGCCACAAAATGGAACTTCCACCTTGTGTTACAAGACGCCCAACTCAAACTAGACACTTATAAAACTAACATGGGTGTACCTAGCGTATTAACGCTGTTACAGAGTCACCACTGTATCCTGTTAATCTCAGGCCCGGATTCAAAGAGGGGGTCACGGGGGTCATGACCCTTCCCCCCAAAACGAGGACCAATTTTTTTTTGCAAACTCAAAAATGAAAACACAATAACCAGACAAATAAACCTTAACGAATTTTAACTGAAAAACAGTTTTTTCATTTTATTCATTACTGAAAATATCTTGATTGCAATTATTATGTTCTGTTCCAACTGTACATATTTACAAATTCATACCTGTTATATAAAAACGATTATTAATATAACAAAATCAACTCGTCTATTTTGTTTAGCAAACCTTGTGATTACCGAATCGATGTTTATAGTGATGTCACGATGAATGTGCAGCAATGCACGGATAGGAATTGGGGGCTTTTTTCGCACCAAAAAAAATTGCCGTCGTCCAAACTGCATGCTTGGTTGGCAATTTAAGCTGTGACTTTCTCCCTTTGTCGGTACCAACTCGACTTGCCGAAACGGTAACGTACCTTGATACTTTTCTCGGAGCTCGATGTTAAAGTCGCAAAACACGCCTTTGCAATTTGTATGAATATTTTTGGTGCGCTAAACGCATCAAATTTCTATCCATGTAGATGGCAAAAAAATTGGTCTGGTTTTGTACGTTTGGTTATTTTGTGATTACGTTTTTAGTGATACCATTTTTCTTAACAATTTCGATTCTCTGACCCCCTCCCAAGCCAAACTCTAGATCCGCGCCTGGACTTAATCTGCACTGGGCATTTACTTACGCCATAACGAATAGAATAAGAAGTGAAAACCCGGGCCTAGTACGCCTGGTCCGCCGCAGCGCAGCGCTGGCTCCGATCTGTGATGTAAGTTAGCATTGGCGCTTACGAGACTTTTAAAACCTTGCGACCTGTTTTACATGTTAAAACACTGCAAGATATCCTCATAGGCGCTAATAAGTTCGACATCTCCACTTACTTTACTGTGCCCAATTATAATTTAATAAGTCGTCTCCTGTAATAGTCCAGTTTCGACAATAAGCGAGGACAGAGAGCAAGTTCAAAATGCAATTCGTTTTGCCAGCTATCGGTATATTAAAAAATAGTACGGAAAAATTAACCTCGCTATCAGAGTGGATTTCTTCACATTGTTACACATTTTAAATTCCCTTAACAGACTTTCAACACAGAAAAAAGAACGTACGAACGCAACTTTTAACTCTACCGTAGATTACTATAAAATTCAATAATAACCATAAATTTCACTCCACAAACACCAAAATCGGTAAACTACCATCATTTCAGAAGAACTTAACATTAAACAGACATAGAAGGCAGAGTCATGATCCCTTCATAGAGTAGGCTATTGTCTAAAACTGATCACGCCTCCTTCAGCATTACGGTACATATATGTTTTTTAACTCATTGTCTTTTTATTCTCATCCCTTTCTTCACAGAAGTAGTCTTTAATGGCATCGAGAGCATTTTTATTTACACCATACTGGACAAATACTTAAGCAAATTAGTAAATATATGTGGAACAGAATAGTCTTTCAATCGCCAGTTGGTTCTTGGGAGAAGTAATACTTCCTTCCCTTCTATCACAAATGTGTCAAATTTATCAATTAAATCTTCTGAAAAGTGAGCATCACAGATGTAGGACTTCTCAGTAAGTTCCATATCCTTCCCTGGTATGGCCCCTTTGCACTTGATAAAACGTTCCTTATCTTTAGGAGGTTTGAAAAACCGTCTGACCTCTTTACAGTCCCCACAGCTTGATCTGCAACATACGTCTGCAGACAGTAATGATACTTCACCTGATTGGTCAGAAGAAACTCATTGCCTTGATCTGTGATTGGCCACCTAATATACCCGTTCCATGTGTATTTTACTGTTCCTTTCCGCTGCCTGTAAGTGACAAACATCACGTGACCGTTCGAGTCAAAGATTTGTTGAAATGCCTCGGTCGGACCGCCATTGCGACAGTAAATGAAGGCTGGAGTTGATTATTATTTATAATCAAAAGTAAGTAAAAGTTATGCCTTCCAACATGTACTGAACGCTTATTTTATTCATTAGGGAGTGTTTACATTATTTCCTTTCTTTTCAGACGGACGCAGAAGAGCCGAGGTAAGAGTTTAGGGGGCAGATGACATCATAGTTCAGTCCATTGAAACCCCAACAACCAACTAACTAGAGTTTCAGAGGAGAAGATTTATACGAAACAGCCTGTAAGTTTTATTTATGAATAAAATTTGCCGTTATTTTATTCACTTTTCCAAAGGGATTTTTTAAATATTCGTTTTATCAAACCTTAATTTTTGCCTCATTCCTTGTGTATACAGCGTATGTTATTAAGCCGAGGTACCGTACTGAAAATGGGCATATGCAAAATTCACCAGTAAAGTGTTTTACTTGTTAAGATACAATATAACATTTGAGAATAGGCGTTGCCCGGGAATTGCCTTGCTGAGAGGCAATTGATCACTGCAGCATCACGCCGCAAATTGTCAGTGTCCGGTTGGCAGTATTGATATTGCGAATTTTCAGTCTGTCAACACAATAGGCCTATATTCCCAATTATTGAGACATCCTAAACTATAACCTGAAAAAAAGAACATTTTGGTGGTGCATTTCAATTATCAGCCTAAGTCATTTTGTTAGCAACACTCAATAAATAGTTTGATTTGCAGTGCAGGACACAGGAAACTGACTTGAACAGTTTGTTTGATGGTGAATGATAATATATGATTTTCCTACCTTTTCAGGGTTTCCAGGGGAAAATACCTATTGAAATTGCCATTCATTATGACTAATATACTGGAAATGTGTGCTAAATTACGTAATTATATCTGTTTCATACTCGTTAAATTTAAACTATGGCAGCCATGTTGCTCACTCCAGCTGAGCAACACATGACGAGACATTGATGTTTCGGCAGTGTGCCCAACATGTAAGATATAAAATACACCACCACTAGGCAAAACCCATTCGTCTGCAGCTGGAAACAAGAATCTGGGCACATTAGGCTGCAACCATTGAACTGGACATGTTAGATTGTAACCATTGTCAAAAACCATTAGATTAGACTAAACGAAGGTTAGAATGGTCGCGGGATGCTTGCGGGGCACGGTTGAAAAAAAAAGAACATTGATCTGGACGAAAGACCACCTATACAATTAGTACCGTATTCATGGGGCTGGCAATACGGTTGTAACGCTGATTATGGCAGACACAGCTGGAATTTTTACTAAATAAGTCATGTTATAATTTGGGATGGCGGGTGGGTTATAGATAGTGATGTGCTTGAGCTCGGCTCGAGCTGCTCGAACAGATGACGTCGGAGTTCTAACTTTTGTGCGCGCCGTGACCTATCGGTATGCTCTTATGAGCCCAGAAATCTCAAGAAGGTTGTGTTCGAGCATTGTGCTAGGTGGTACCGGCTCGTGCTGTGTTTGCTATGCACTGCTGTATAGTTTGTGCATATAACCCCTTCAAACTGTATCTGTAATGTGGAGACAGCCACAATCTGTGTTTGTGCGATGATTCGATGCACATGTCTCCCCAGAATATACAAACTGTCTACTGAACATCGTTGGAGTTCACAGAATAAAGTTGACGGGTCACAACACGTTCTTCGTACAATGATGCGGCAAGAGTATGTGTATAGGTTATAAGTGATTAATTTCTTCCGTTGCAGGAACATATGTTAGCTACTATCCTCGACGTATTACATCATTCCCAGAAGCCAAAGGTGTATCAGAGATGGGGGGTGGGGAATAATCTTATTAAAATTATTATTAGCCTAGGTACAATTTAATTTACTGTACGTCGCACCGACAGAGATCGGTCGTATGGTGACAATGGGGCAGAAGATGGCTAGATGAGGAAGGATGTGGCTGTGGCCTGTATTAAGGTACAGCCCTAGCATGTGCAAATGGGAAACCACGGAAAACCATCTGCAGAACTGCCCACAGTTGGATTCGAACCACTAACAGTCTAATACGTTCACACATACCGTACGCGAGCGAAAGGTAGCAGAAAATATCGTCCGGGCCCTCAGTGCACCGCCTACTTTATGAGTGGGGTCGCCTAACAGTTCAAACAGGTTCGATTCCGTATCGAGCTACGTTGCGTAACATGCCTGTGCGAGCCCGCTCGAACTTGAGTATCATTCGCTCCTGCTGGAACAGAAGACGTCAGTTTGAACAAGTTCGAGCTTTGCACGACGTTTTGAGTGCACTGCGACCTATCGGCGTGTTCTTATCAGGACAGAATCCTCAAGAAGGCTGTGTTCGAGCATTGTGCTAGGCAGAACCGGCTCGTCCTGTGTTTGCTGTGCACTGCTGTATAGTTTGTGCATATAACCCCTTCAAACTGTATCTGTAATGTGGAGACAGCCACAATCTGCATTTGTGCTATGATTCGATGCACATGTCTCCCCAGAATATACAAACTGCCTACAGAACATAAGTGTGTACAGAACAAAGGCGACGGGTCACTACACGTTCATCGTACAATGGTGCGGCAACAGTATGTGAATATGCGAAACCAAAGACGTATCAGTGACGGGGGCGGGAATAATCTATATTAATATTATTATGTACAATATGGTTTACGTCGCACAGACAAAGATAGGTCGTATGGTGACAATGGGACAGGAGAGGGCAAGGCACGGAAGGATGCGGCCGCCTTTAAGGTACAGCCCCAGCATGTGCCTGGTGTGCACGGAAAACCATCTGCAGGGCTGCCGACAGTGGGATTCGAACCTCTAATAGACTTAATATGTTCACACATAACGTTCGCGAGGGAAAGGTTGCAGAAAACAATGTCTAGGCCGCCAGTGCTTCACATACTTTATGTGTGAGGTCGGCTAACAGTTCGAGCAGGTTCGATACTGTATCGAGCTACGTTGCATATCGATTCGGCACGAGCCCTCTCGAACTTGAGTATCATTCGCCTGTCGCTGGTTATAGACAGCCGGGGAGTGAACTAGATCATTCCCAGATCGGTTTTAAATCATTAGAAGGGGTATTTATTGCAAATTTCAGAAGTTAAAACCTTTGTCAAAACTCATTGCATTGCCCAAAATGAAGGTAAGAATGGTCGGGTTGGCGGGCCACTGTTGACGACAAATTAGACTGTAATCATTGTCAAAACCACCGTTTCTTTCATTTGAACCCCTCACAAAACGCTACCTATACTGCCTATTCAATTAGTACCTTATGGGTACACAAAAACCTAACCTTCGTCCAGACAGTCTTCTAACCAAGTAGCGGCCAAGGGTCTCTTTCGTCACGGCAGTCGTCGAACCAAGTACGGTAGCTATGTATGGCTTGCTCTGGTCCAACTTTTACATCAGTAATTTTCGTCCAGGCAGTCATCTAATCTCGCTACGAGTGAGTACGCTGAAGCGCATTATAGGAGTCTGTCAAGAGCTATGAGACCTTGTTGGTGTTCTGAAATTTTGCATCTGTGACACTTATTATAGTATGGGCTTTATACATAGTTCGGTCATGCATAGGCACTGCAAAAGAAGAGCCAAAATTACTGCTTGTAGTACAGGAAAGGGATCGGGTGGATATGCCCCAGGTTAGGTTTGTGGCTGTATGTAAAGCCTTATTCGATGTTCACTGCTTTCGAACTTAGCAGCAAAACCAGCACCAAGCGATAATGTTGGCACTGCTGAAATAACGCAATAACACCCTCGTAGTCTTTTTCCGTAATCAGTTGGCGACTCTCTTATATTCTGCTCTCGCAACATAAATATCTCAGCTCTCCACACCAAAAACATAAGTTTGTTTTGTGTTTGTATCTTCTCATCCTATCTGAGAGAGAGTGTAACTTCCTAGCGCATGCGCATTGTAAAAGCTACAGACTTGGGTCTAGATCCTGCCATTAGCACTGCGAAGGTACCGTATGCGTGGGGTTGGCTGTGTTACATTTGTCCCATAATTCAGTCACAACTTGAATTTTACTATATAAGTTTTGATCAAAAAAGGGGATTAAGGATGGGTTATAGTCAGTGGAGGAGAAAACATCTATTACCACAGCATTTCCACTATTATTATTTATTACAAAAGTTTATGGTGTTTGAAGCCATTTTCAGTGTTGCATTAGTAAATGAAAGTTTGGTGCTTTTTAGTCGGTCAACACGATTGTTCCCAAATGAGATGGGTTATTCCCTAATACTGAAAAAGAATTAAGGTAAATGCACCAATGGTCGTCATGTTAAGACAGATTTAGTCAAGAAAATATATACACCTTATACATTTTGGTAAATTTAATCAACAAAAGCACTGGACCTAACCTCAAACTCTACTCAAACACTAGGAAACTCTCAATATCGAAAATATTCTTTTTTTTGAAAATTACGAATTTTTTAAAAAAGTTTTTGCCCTAGTCCTCGGCACTATGCCTTTGGATTTTTCTTATATTTGTCACCCGTTTGCACCAATAGCCGTCACATTGTTAGTTTTCCTTGTCTGCTGTTTGTAATGCATTACCATCAATTGTTGCGGAAGACCCCGATTTATCGACTTGGAGGCTAACGTTTATGAAAAACAATACAGAATTGGGAAAAATTTTCCATTTTTTGGTCTGTATTGACAATTGTAATTTGTGTTTAACAAAAAACTCAAAACAGTACCAGTAATAGTTTTTTTTATAAAAAAATGAAATATTAAAAAAAGACATCGGGAAGAAAATATCGTAATTCTGCTCTAAACACATTTATTATATGTTATTTTTGTATTAATTTAAAGTGCAATATTAATGATAATTGAAATTCGAACAATATAACCACAAGAACGTGTATTGATGTAGGCTTCCCCGGTCGGTGTTCAAGCGCGAATGGTCATTTTCCGGGCTGTTATGCGTAGTCACATAAAAAGTAAGACTAGACCCTGGTGTAACATAACGTCTGCGTTGAACAATCTCGGAGGGTCTGACTAGATAGATTGTAAGCCGTTTTCCACCAAATAACAGTAGGTTTTAATTTGATGTTCTGTAATATTGCAGCATGGTTTACTGTCAAATTTTGAGGGATTCGTAAGGACAGGCTTGGATTTCTTTTTAGGAAAGATGCACACCTTTTCCTCCCTGGCTGCCCATCTTCAATTCTTTTGTGAAGCGCTGGACGCTATTTTGCAAATTGTCCTTTGTTACCGGGAACCCCGCTTTTCCTATTGAGATAACCCATTGAATTAACACCCTTTGTTAATAAGGAACTTGGCCCCATCTTCCTCTCTCTGGTTTTTCTTTTAATTTTGTCCGAAAGGGCGTTCTCGGAACACCATTCCTCTCCGCGGCCGTTGTGATACTCATGCCGTCCTCCTCAATGACCTTAGTAGCAGCTTCCATTTGCTGAATATCGTAGGCTAATTGAGAAATGTGCGTTTCGAGATATTACTTGAAAGCAAATATTTAGTCTTAGAATATATTTTTCATCTCAACTTGAAAAGAATCCCTTTTAGCTCACCTAAAAACCCCAGGCCTAGACCTACTGATGATGATACAGGCCGGACGTTTGTTTTAGACGATTGCCCTTGACCTTGAATCCTGTGGGTGAGCCTACACACACTCACTCTCTCACCCTATCGCTTCACACTTGTCACCACTGATCTGATGTAATGGAATTCCAGACTTGAGCAGACAGTACAGTCCACGTCAAAGTATTGTGTGATGAGGAAGTACACGTTACGTAGTTACGAACAGAACGTCATTATATTTGCCAATGACTGTACTTCATGAGTAGTGTGAAACAGATTTGTCAATCGTCGGACCGCTTGGGGCAGCTGATAACATCACAGGTACTGTAGTAACTCGCATTCAGGCTTCCATTAAGATTTTTCATTCGTCTAAAACAAACGTCCGGCCTGTAATAATAATGTTGTTTTACGTCCCCAACTACTGCGGCTTTTAGAGACCCCCGGGGTACCGGAATTTTGCCCCGAAGGGTGATCTATAACGTGCCAGTAAATCTTCTGACACGGCTCCCTCGCATTTGTGCACCCTCAAATTCCAGATGACAGCACCAGGATTCGATCCTGCAACAGCAGGCGAGAACGTTACCTCTGAGCCACCACACCAGCGTAGGCCTTCGGCCGTCACAGAGACAGATCTACATAATATCAGCACACTGTAAATGTTTATTGGTTCTAAAACGTTAACGCAAACTTTAACAATATCGTGCACTAGTGTTAGTCACGCATGTGCTCTAAAGATCGTCAGCTATGACGACTATTGGACACGATGATCAAACGACAATTTAATTAATGCCGGACACTTCAGAACTACATTATAAGTATATTGCCGCTGTTAGTTAGATCTTACAAGGAGATATGACAATGTGCCAATTTTCGTCACAAATGACGGGCTTTGGTAAAGTGCGTGTTTTTAAATCCAGTGTACGTCACCAGCATTTCTAACCAAACTAGGAATGTGAGCACGAAATAGCAAATCGCATTATATTACAGAAACAATTACCCACTATATCACACACTTGTAACATTTTAAAATGTCGGAATGTAACACGTACGCACATAATTAACTGGCGTGCCTGGTTAGCACATGCGAGAAGCAATATGCCGCGTCAAGACAGCTCAACTCACACAAGATGTTTGACGCTGGGAATCGCCTATAACATCGCACGCATGATTTCGCAAAGTTGTTATGACGAATCTCATAAGACTTCGTGCGTTGAGAAAGACCCGTTGACATGCTTATTATTTGTACTTATATACGAGAGTGACGACGACTGTCTCAGTGACGAAAACCGGTACAGTTACCTTACATGAGATTAATACATTTCCTTTATTACAAAATGGAACTGGCTGCGTGGCTCAGGGGTAACGTTCTCGCTTGCAATTCATATCCTGGCACAGTCAGTTGGCATTTGAGGGTGCGCAAACGCGAGGGAGCCATGTCAGTAGATTTACTGGCACGTTAAAGATACCCTTGGGGGCAAAATTCCGGCATCCCTGCGTTTCTGAAAGCCAGGGTAGTTGAAAGGCACGTAAATTATTAACATTATTATTGTTTTATTACAAAGGGTATTTTGGCTAATTTAAGTAGTTTTGTAGCTCGTTCACCACTCCTGAACTGCTACCTTTAACCATAACAAAGGCTAACTGTTTTTAGGAAACACACTTCAATCAGGAAGGTATGAACATTTTAACTCTGCAGTAATAAACTGACTGTATAACAGGTTGCCATGTTGGATAAGGCTTGAGTCAGGCAATACTGCCAACTTTACCACACTCCCCTGTGGCCGGGTTAGACGAAAATTGCTCTTTGTACTAAAGTTGGGTGGGGTAAAACCATTGGTCGCTACTAGGTTAGACGACTGTATGGACGAAATTTACTGATTGCACAGGGCGGGGCAGAAGATGCGCATGGGTTGCACTGCCTCGTATTGCGTCATTTTCATACCTTTCTAGGGAACGGATACGATTGAAATTACGGTCCATTATCACTAGTGCAATGGAAATATATGTTAAATTACGTCAATATGGATGTTTACCTCTTGCTGATTAAACAACTACTGCCATGTTCATCAAGCGCGTGAGCTATTTAGTAATTCTTGGTCTAGAGCAGGGTTCTGAACCCTTAGAAGTGTGCGGACCACTCAGCCTGAAATTGAATCATGTACGGACCACCCCTTCACCCAATACACACACCTTATCAGTTGTAACTCTTCTCAATAACACTTATTTTAAAGATATTTCAATTCAAAACCTGATAGTCATCACCGCAAATACATTCGGACGATTCTCGTTCAACGGACATCGTTTTCGAAATCCCCATTTATTGGCCACTTTTTTTTATATACGTGCTGGTGGACCCTTTTCTCCCGCGGACCACCGGTTCACATCCACTGGTCTTGAGAGACTATTTCCACTCTTCTTCTTCCTCGCCTTTTCCCGTTACGCGGGGTCGGCTTTCTTAATCCTGAGGCGCCAGTCATTTCGTTGTAAAGCATCAGCAGCAGATAGGCCCAATATCGTGTCCCTATGGACATTCGTCATCCATGTTGTTTGAGGTCTGCCGCTCCCTCTCTCTTGTGTAGCCATGGAAAGGCACGTATTCGCTACATGATTTTCCGGTCTTCGCATAACATGTCCATACCACCTTAGCCTGGACTCTAAAAAGTTTCTCAGTTATAGGTGCTACTTTGAAACTGCCCCGCACATGTTCATTACGGATTTTATCTTTGAGAGTAACTCCACCTGCCCAACATAACAAACGCATTTCAGTGGTATGTAGCTTTTGCTCATGTGCCTCGGTAGTAGCCCATGTTTGGTCTTACGGCAGTTTTATAAACTTTACCCTTCGTTCTTGTGTGTTGCTTTATGATTCTTCATTTTAGAGATGGCTTTTCTAACTTCCGCTTCTGTGATTTCATTAATAGCTCCTTGCGTCGTAGGTAGTTCCACTTCTTGTCGCCTGGGACAAAGACAAAGGGGAGCATATGTGACTAACACAGGGCCACCACCTAATAATTATTGGTCTAGGCAAATGTAACTTTTACAAAAACAATTACTAACGTATGCGTGGGGTTGGCGTTACTGCACTTGTGCATAATTCACGTTGATAAGGGCCAGCACAGCTGGAATCTTACTCTATTTTATGATATATAAGGGAAATCTAATTTGAATCAGTAGTTCAGTAAATTTTTTCAAAGGTTCTCTTCTCCTCAACTGTTACCAGCTACTCTTGAGATCATAGAAGTTGACTCATGTTTCAAGGATGCCATGTGATTCTATGCGTCAGGGACAAACTACTTGCCTTTCAATATACTCTACCCTTTGTGCCCACCGTTATTACTTTTTTTACTATTGCACTGTGTGTTGAAGTCTTGTTATGTGCATCAGAACTTTCTGTTATGTTTTTCTCTCTGATTTCATATGATAAAGGCCCAAATACCATTATATCAGGTATTTTGTAAAAGATGACACATCAAACAAGCAAGGAAATTTCAACTATTATTAGGTTGTGTGTTGTACAGAGTGTGGGTCTACAAACCACATAGGTGGACGCAAAAAGTTACAACGTACAAAACATGTGGGACACAACCTGTGACATCCAGCTCTAACTTCCTTAGCCCTGCCTCCGAGCAATTATGTTGGACATGCTAGTGCATAAAAAAACAAAACTGCCTCCACATAAGCTCAGAGGTAGAGTAACGGATGCCAAATCTGGAAGTTGTTAGTTTGTGTTGTGCTTTCTACCCTCCATCTATATGGTTTGTACACTCTTTATAAAATCAACGACCTAATAGCCATGGTCCTCTGTGGTCATTTACAGTGTATTTTCTTACATGTTTAGTGCCTTATAAGTTACATTCCACATGTATTATATTAATAGCTTAATGTTTGTATTCTTACAGATCTGTCCACTAGATCCAGTTGAACTGCAAGTTGCATGGAACAGACCTGGGCGAGAATGCAGTTTCAGTTGTGTGGTTCTTTTTATAATATGCAGTAATTGTATTTCTTGTACTACATTGTGTAATGCAAAATAAATATTACTTTTTCAATTATCAAACTCCTGGGGTTTAAATTTGATTGTTTCTCCTTCCTTCTCATAATCCATTTGCAAGAGGGTCATGGGATTCAAACAAGAATTCGGAACCTATGCAGGAATGATACGAGTTAGGTCATTCCATAGACTGATGTGGCGGTTATGTAGGATAGGACAATATGCACTGGAATTTGAAGGTTGTCTGTTTGGAAACCTGACTCAATTGATTTTATAGCATTTAGCAGTTAATAGATTAAGTTGTTTTATTTGACCTAACATAAATTCAAAAGGAACTAATAATATCAATATCTATCTACATATATGCACAGTTCACACCACAATTTTTGGCCGGTGAGTCCTGATTGCACAGTCATACAGAGGACAGATGGCGAGCCCCAGGCATTTGCAATTGATGCATGAGTTTCTTTCCACGCAACTGAAAACTCGCGTATCAATTTCACATGCGTGAGGCCCGCAGACTGCAATCGGGACTCGCCAGCCAGAAACCGTGGCGTGAACTGTATATTTGCTGCCAGAGTTACATAATGAATGACATATTTCAACTTATTAAATATAATGTTGACTGCCAGTAAAACATTTAATCAAAGATAATTATATTAGGTAATGTTAATTGATCCACAAATGATCTAGCTCAGCAGAATATTTATAAAAATATGTGATATCTTGGGGATTTAGTTTGCAGTATGTTTCTTTTTTTTTGGTCTGTTTTAAGGAAAAATATTTGTGATTTGTTTTTGTGAAGAGCTGAGCCAGTGCAGGGTGGCCGCTTTCTGGAAAACTCAGAATTTTATTTGAGCATCCTGACTGCCAGAATTTGATTCTTAACCTCGGAGGTGAGAGCTTAACCGGCAGAGACCTATAGGTATGGTACCCTAAATACATATACCGGTATAAGATATTCCCCTCAACTAACGGACTAACCAGAACTTGAGTGGGCTACATGTGACTGGGATTGAATTATTTGTGTCTAATATGTATTGTGTAATCTGCCTTGCCAATACATAGGCCTACCTATTACAATTAGTCAATACGGATAAAACTTTTGCCAATTTAGCATATAGGCCTACGCTGTGTCTTGTAATCATCAAATGTCGTACGACACGGAATGCCGTGGAATTTTGCCACCCTTCAAAAATCCGATTTCCTCGGCCGGAAATCGAACTCGGTAGCATGAGGCGGACCCTCTACCACTGAGCCCCGAGAAAAATAATCTCTTCTCTACTTTTAAAATAAAACTAAGTCCCCGATTCTTGGATGTTCCGGGTAATCTCGAGAACCACTGGATGGATTTTGATGCGGTTTTCACCATTCAGTAAGGATATATCGAGGATGATATCTGTAGAAAATAATGTATTCATGATCAAAGGAAGCCAAGCAGTAACGATTTCAGTGAAAGAGTCGAAAAAATAACCTGGCGTCTGTGCGCTTCTTAAGCTTACGCTGGGCAAACCATTAAAAATATCTATTAGTATGAGTGTAAGAATTGTTCAGCATGAAATGTAGTACAAAAAAGGCCGCGACAGCATATTTATATCTTCAATACATCGCCCACAATAAGTGATTTTACGGTTTCATTTCTTCCAACAATCTCCATTCAATTACTAGCTTCGAGACAGTTAACGTGGCTGGCGAGCTGGCCTATCACCTCAGACACTGTCAAGCCGTGTCGAGTCAAGACTTCAGAGAAGAGTGGATGTGTTTTGAGTTTCCCTGGAAGTGCAACTCGGCGTTTCTCTACTTCGCCTGTGAACTTTTCGTTCCCCAGAATACACAGTCGAGTTTAGATTGGACGAAAGGGGGATTTGTGATTCATGCACCTACCCATTCTTAAATTATGTCACACAAGAATTCGATGCACTTGCTATCTCCATGATAATATAATTAATAGTCCAGTCAGTGATTTTAAAACCCATCATGCCGAGACGGAAAAAGGATATAGGTCGTAGTTCATTGAAATCGAAACAAGTAGTTCCGTGAAGAACAATACAGCCTATTTTCATATATCCTACTTATGTTAACTGCCACAATCAACATATAAAATTTCAGTTTAATTGCTGTAACAGATTCGTAGATATTGAGAACCGTCTAAATATTTCAGATGGTCGCCAGGTTGGATTTTTATTTTTGTACTATTACATTAAGATTATTGTGTACGTGTGGTATTCAAACTTCAATCGCATGATTAGACAACAAGAAGTAAAAACGAGATTTTAAAATTACGCACAGCAGCCATCTTGTGATAATGCAAACCATTGAAATAAATTAGATGCCAGTGGATCAACATTTGTATAAGCATTTAACGTGCAACGTTTCACGGCACTCGGATAGTTAATTCGCGAGAAACGTCCATTTAAATATTTATACTTCGCGTCGCCGCCATGTTGGATTTGTGCTCACCAGGTTCCTGAAAGTCCTATAGGTGAACATATGTTCATAGTCTCTATGAACATAAAAAAATCAGTTTGGTTGCTGTAAAAGATTCATAGATATTGAGAACCGTCTAAATATTTCGGGAGCTCACCATTTAGGAGTGTTATGTGTATAGGCCATAGAGTTATGTACCATTCAAGGACAATTATTGCCTAAGTTCATTATTCAAACTTTCACTTCGATCGCATGATTACGACACAAGAAATTAAAACTTAATTTTAAAATTTCGCACAGCCGCCATCTTGAGGTTATGTAAGCAATTGAATTAAATTAGATGGCAGTGCATTACAATCTGCAAAATCAATTACTGTACCACATTTCACTGCGCTCAGAGAGTTAAATCACGAGAAAAGTCTATTAAAATATTTTAAATTCGCTTGGTCGCCATGTTCGTTTCGTACTTTACAGGTTTATGAAATATACATAGGTATACCTGTATCAGTACCCTTTATCATCGTACAAACTTGCAGGGTGATATCTGTTATAGTTTCGGAGATATAGAATGTCAGTGAAATATTTCGCACAGCCGCCATTTTGAGGTTATGTAAACAATTGAACTAAATTAGACTCCAGTGCATTACAATGTGTATAAACATTTGCTGTACCAAGTTTCATTACATTTAGATAGTTAAATCGCGAGAAAAGTCTATTTAAATGTCTCAACTTCGCTTGGCCGCCATGTTGGTTTTGTAGTCACCAGGTTTTTGAAAGTCTCATAGGTGAACTTCTAGCAGTACCCTTTATCACCGTACACAATTTCAGGGCGATATCGGTAATAGTTTCGGAGATATTGAATGCTAGTGAAGTATTTCGCACAGCCGCCATGTTGGATTGGAGAGACGTAACAACATTTGAAGGGCACGGTCGAGGTCGCCGGGAATAGTGCTATGAACTTCCCGAGTTTCATTGAAATCGCTCCAGCCGTTTCGATTTTATTAGGGGGGGACACACACACGAATCACACACACACGCACACACACACACACACACACACACACACACACACACACACACACACACGCACACACACACGGACAAAAGGTGATCTCATAAGCCTATTTTTTCAAAATTGAAAATAGGCTAAAAATACGCTTATCACGTAGCGATGAAACTGAGCAACAAATAATTTCTCGATTGTCACGAGAGAGAGAAAGAAAGAATTCACAAAGACAAAGGGAGTCATCTCGAAAGTTCCTATGACACAGGGAAGATATGTTCATCGTTTGTGGTCCGATGAAGGGAATTCTGCTATGAATTATGATTCGTCCATAAATTATATAAATGATGCTTCAGTTTCCGAGCGAAGCCGGACCCGGGTTGCTAGTTTAAAATAAAACAAAGTCCCCGATTCTTGGATG
Source organism: Meconema thalassinum (assembly GCA_946902985.2). Lineage (NCBI taxonomy): Eukaryota > Metazoa > Arthropoda > Insecta > Orthoptera > Tettigoniidae > Meconema > Meconema thalassinum. Next base: position 22,910,663 of record OX336400.1, read on the forward strand.
TTCCGGGTAATCTCGAGAACCACTGGATGGATTTCGATGCGGTTTTCACCATTCTGTAAAGGATTTCTCGAGGAAGGTATTTGTAAAAAACATTCATTCATGGCCAAAGGAAGCCGAGTAACGATTTCAGTGATTCAAGTCGAAGAAAAGACCTGTCGTCCGCGCGCCTTTTAAGCTTACGTTGGGTAAACCGCTAAAAATATCTTTATATCTAATGATTGTAAGAATTGTTCAGCATGAAAAGTTTTACAAAAAAAGTGCTGGACAGCATATCTCTATCTTTAATACATCGCCCACTAACTAACCAAAACTAACCCCGTGGCACTTCACCCCATGAAGGGCATAGGCCTACCAAGCGGCCGCTGCCCTGTCATTGGTCTGCAAATACTGGGGTGACACGTAGTCAGTGCATCGGGTCCCCTCGACCGTAATCATGGTTTTCGTGACCGGGGCGCCGGCTCACTCTCAGACAGCTACTCAATTGTCCTCACAAGGCTGAATGCACCCCGTTCCAGCCCTCACGTCAGTTTCTAAAATCCCTGACGGAGCCGGGAATCGAACCCGGGGCCTCCGGGTGAGAGGCAGGCGCGCTACCCCTACACCACGGGGCCGACACATCACCCACTGTAAGTGTCTTTATCACCCCAGTGTTGCAGCTTTCGTTCCGCAGAATACAGTCAAGTTTGGATTGAACGGAAGGAGGATTTGTGTTTCATGAACCTCGCATTCTTAAATTATGGGGGGGCGTGGTGGCTCAGCGGTCTAGCTGTATGCCTCTCACCAAGGCGGTCCGGGTTCGATTCCCGGTCAATGCATGTGAGATTTTCGAAGTGAAATGCCATGTCCTGTGGTTCGGATTCCACGTAAAAAGGAGGTCCCGTGGCTCATAATCACAAGATTCACGGTCACGTAAAACTACAATCTTCCTTCCTTTTTTTCTTAAATTATGTCTGACAAGAAATCGTAGCACATTCTATCTAATGATAATATAATTAATTAATAATGCCGAGACGAAAAAGGGATATAGCCTAGGTCGTAGGCTATTTCATTGAAATCGAAGGAAAAAAAAACGCCTTTTAAGCTTACGCTGGGATTTAAAGTCGCTAATCCTCCCTGCTCGGCTCACCCACGGAGCTATGACGCATCTCAAATGCGAAGTGGGGCTTTGTCTTTTCAGTGACCCCCTTCAGTGTAATCTAAATATAGTGTAAGGCACTGATAAACAGATATGAAATCACTCTGCGATGTATCCTTCCTCTACCGTCACGAGGATGGTGCCTGGTAGCTAAACATACTTAGTCAGCAGATACAACTGGGGATGGTGACAGGTGACCACTAACTTGGGTCTAATTAAAGAAGGGATTTTGGAAGGAAATCGTCTGTAAATTTGTTGAAAGGACTCGTCCCGGCGTTTGCCTGGGGGTGAAAATGGGAAACCACGAAAACCATTTTCAGGGCGGTCGTGTTGGAATTCAATGACACGCTTTCCCGATGCCAGCGAGACTAGAGTTAGCGCTCTCGGCCACCGTAGTCGGTCAATAATAATATTAGCAATAACAACACAATTTTGGGATTGGATAAGAATTGACACTCATACAGGGAAGGCGGCCGAAAACCTTGTATTGAATTTACAGGTAGTGCAGCATTTGGATATTATACACATCAAAAAAGTTTTGCATAGGCTATACTTACCACATCGAACAGCGGTGGTACAAGACTTCCTCCAGGAGTCCACGATTGCACGAATGGAATGGCCTGCGATGTCGCCGGACATGAACTGTATCGAACAGGTCTGGGATATGCTGAAGCGTGCTATTGCTCAGCGTCCACGCCTTTCCATAACCCACCAAGAGAGCATCGAGGCCGGCGTCAAAGAGTGGGATCGCCTGCCTCAAGAGGACCTGGACAACTTGATCTGTGGTATCGGTATGACACGGCGAGTAAGAGCTCTGCTGGACGCCCGTGGTGGCCATGTTCCTTATTGAAACGTCACAGGATGGCAAGATTACAACAGATATCAGTAGCTTACCTGTTTAACGGGTCGGCCAAATGTCTTCCAGTGAGTAATTTTCTTTTCACACATGTATAAAGTCTGCAGGATTTGTCAGAATGCCGTCTCTTTTGTGATAACCTCGCCCACAATCCCACATACGCTCTGCATCATGGCAAACAAGTGTTATGTAAAACTCTTTTGATGTGTAGGCCTATATTTAGCAGGGCTGTCGAGAGCGAACATGGGCCCTAGGACAAGTAAGTGCGGGCCTGTCTATCTTTGTTCTTTTCTTGACATGCTTTAAGTATCAAGTTAGCATTACCATTTTCAAGCTCCCCCTCCCCCACAAAAAAATATATCTGTGAAGTTTTATTTAGGCCTACAGTACTTTGTAGTTGTTGATAATCAGGCTGCAGTGAGAGTTGATGGTTGGTTTAAGGTTGTTACAGGAGTGAGGTGAGGCTGTAATATTTCACCATTACTGTTTATTTTATATAGGACCATTTGCTGAAGGCATGAACTGTATGGGTGGAATTCAATTAGGTGGAAACCAGGTAAGCAGTCTGGCCTATGCTGATGGCCTGGTTGTAATGACAGACTCCGTCGAAAGCTTACAGGCCAACGTGTTAGAACTTACAACAGAATTGTAGGGAATGTGGTATGAAAATCAGCATTCCAAAGAAAAAGGAAGCTTGTAGTTTAACATGGCCGTTAATCTCGCGATATGTGCCACGGGACTTCCTTTTCACGTGTAATCCGAACCACAGGACATGGCATTTAATTTCGAAAATCCCACATGCATTCTAAAGATGACGGTTATGTCGCTAGGGAAGAAACGCAAGAAAATAAAATGCCAGGTAGGAGGTTCTAATTTGGAGCAGGTGGATCATTTTTAGTACTGTACTTAAGCAGTAGTCGCCTGCTTAGCGTAGCGGTCAGCATGATTAGCTGCCGCCCCGGAGGTCCTGGGTTCGATTCCCGGCTCTGCCACGAAATTTGAAAAGTGGTATGAGGACTGGAGCGGGGTCTACTCAGCTTCGGGTGGCCCAAATGAGTCGAGGGGGTTCGATTCCCCCTCAGCCATCCTCGAAGTTGTTTTCTGTGGTTTCCCACTTCGTCTTCGGGCAAATGTCGGGATGGTACCTACCGTAAGGCCATGGCCGCCTCCTTCCCACTTCCTTGCCAAACCCTCCCACTCTTTCCATCCCTTCATCAGGCCCCTGTTCGCTTTGCAAGCGAGACCGCCTGGGCGTCGTGCTGGTCACACACCCCAGTTGTATCCCCCACCCATAGTCTCAAGCTCCAGGTAGAGGTGGGATCCCTCGCTTAGTCCGTGGGAAAAGCCGATCCTGGAGGATAAAACGATAGCGAAGCGAAAAAAACTTAAGCTGTGCATTCTCTCAGAATAACAGAGTCAGGTGTAGAAAAGCTAATGAAGTGAGCTTTCACTCTCCCTACATCGCTCAGAATTGAGATCGACCTTGCGTTATGGAAGTGAGAGTTCGGTAGACACAGGATTACATAGGCTAAGCTAGAGGTAATGGATGAGGGTAGCACGAATGATTGTTGGGACACATGGATTTGAGCAATGGCTGGAGGGTACTCGAACAGTGCTCGCTGTGCATTTCTGAGAATTCGAGCTGTCAGCTCCTATTCATAAGACATTTCCCCACTTTGTGGGGCTGGGGAGTTCTGTCGACCGACTAATGCACGCAGTGTTTGCCGCACTATTGTCAGCGTGCCAATTTGAGAAATATTTTTGTTCAGGCTAGTAGGCCTACAGTTGATATACAGTACCTTACCTGGAAGTAATGATTAAGCCTCCGTGGCTTAGACGGCAGCACGCCGGCCTCTCACCACTGGGTCCGTGGTTCAAATCCCGGTCACTCCATGTGAGATTTGTGCTGGACAAACGGAGGCAGACAGGTTTTTCTCCGGGTACTCCGGTTATCACTGTCAACAATTCCATTCCAGCAACACTTTCCACTATCATTTCATTTCATCAGTCATTCATTTAATCATTGCCCCCAAGGGAATGCGACAGGCTTCGGCAGCCGGCACAGTTCATAATACCCTCGCCACTAGATTGGGGCTTCATTCCATTCCCTGACCTGGTCGGTCGACTGAAAGCAAGCTGTAGATTTTCATTTTTCACCTGGAAGCAATGGTATAGCTGACCAGCACAGTTATAGCGTGGGCACTGTAATGAAGGCTAAGTTATAAGGTGCGTTCAAAAAGTAACGAGCCGGAGGCTGGAATGCGCAAACCGGTGACGACATCGGCTAATCGTGGCGTTTGTAATGAGGTGTGGTTCCGACCAGAGCGTGGAGGGTCACAGCCCGTCGCTAGAGGGCACGCGTGCACGTCACGTGACGATACAAAGCGAGCAGCAGCATGCATCAATCGTCCAACGCTGCCATTGCAAACAGTGACATGGAGGCGTCAAACGAAGAGCAAGGAGGTGTTGTTCGGTTTCTGACAGCGGAAGGAGTAGGGGGAACGGACATTCATCGCCGAATATCACAAGTGTACGGTGAACACTGCATGTCCCTTACAAGGGTCAAGGCGTGGCACAAGCGCTTCAGGGAAGGACGGGTGTCGTTAGCCGATGATGCCCGGTCTGGGGCACCCCCCTGCATTACCGATGACAACGTCCAGCTGGTTGATGCACTAATTACCCAGGACCACCGAGTGACAGTGAACGCCATAGCCGCCGTGGTCGGATTGAGCATCGGAAGTGTGCACACCATCATGAAGGAACGACTGCACTTGCGCAAAGTGTGTGCCCAATGGGTGCCCCACAGCCTTCAACCAAACCAGGAAGCATGTCGAATGGCCCACTGTCTTGGTCATCTGCAGCGCTATGCGAGGGAAGGGAATGGGTTCCTGGCACGAGTGGTGGCTGCAGATGAGTCATGGTGTCATCACTTCGAACCAGAATTGAAACGACAAAGCCTCCAGTGGAAGCATCCAGGTTCACCATCACCCAAAAGAGGCAAGGCCATCCACACGAGTGCAGGAAAGGTAATGCTGACGTTCTTCTTTGGCCAAGGTGGCCCCATTCTGATACACTTCATGCCGCACGGGACAACAGTGAATGCCCAGCGTTACTCGCAAACCTTGACCACCCTTCGCCAAGCGATCAAAACAAAACGACCTGGCAATCTCACCCTTGGGGTCATTCTGCTCCACGACAATGCACGACCTCATACGGCCAACACCGTCGCGGCAGGTTCTCGGGCACCCGCCATACAGTCCAGACCTCTCTCCCTGTGATTACGCTATGTTTGGTCCCCTGAAAAGGGCTCTGCGGGGCCAACGATTCACCTCGGACGCCGACGTCGAGCTGTACGTGCTGAACTGGTTCACATCGCAGCCCAGGGAATTTTATGAGATAGCCATTCACCGCCTCGTGTCACAGTGGGACAAGTGCCTCAACAGCCAGGGCCAATACTTCTAACATACAGGTACTGGTTTCTGTAACTATGCCTCCAGCTCGTTACTTTTTGAACGCACCTTATAGTTATTAATACGCTAGATGAAGCTGTTTGTATGAGTTGACTCACATGGTGGGGTAATGTGAAGAGAATGGGAGAGGAGATATTACATTGAGTTCGGCTGTAGAGGGTAAGAGAAGGAGAAGCAGACCTAGGAGGCGATGTTTAGATTCCGTTTTGAACGATTTCAAAGTGAGAGACGTAGAAGCAGAGGCGACCGTAGTGCTAACTGCTAATAGAGAATCATGGTGGCGACTTGTTCCAAAATAGAGACTTACAGACTAGATTGGGCGCTAAAGGTCACAGTAAGTTATATATATTGTTTTCTTTCGTACGTTTTAATTATGTACAATATGTATTTTAAATGTAATTTTCGTTGCTCCTGACCGAAAAAGTTATTCTCATCTTAAGAACAAATCGAAGGCCATTCACAATCGTATGAATTATGCGATGGTTATTTAGACGTTCTGAGCTCTATAAAGACTGCTGCTTTTCTGGTTGCGAAGATAGGCTATTATCATAATGTTTATTTACTAAATACATTTTATGTTCTTCTTGTAAAATTTTGAGCACCTCATGGCGCAGTGGCTAGCATTGTTGGCTGTCCCCTCCGAGGTACCGGGTTCGATCCCCGTCTCTGCCAAGAATTTAAAATTCTTGGTATGGTCCGGTGCGGGGTCTCGTGATGCAAAATGGGAACCTGCCGGATGCTATGGCAGAAGGAGGAGTGGAAAGGAACTGGCCACCCTACCACACGCAAACTTCGGCTCGGGATGCCTGGTTAGTGATCCCTTGACTTAGTCAAGGGTTCTAATTCAGGTCGCCTACGTCCCTGGAGGGGATATGGCACTCTTTTTTTCTTTTTATTGTAATATTTTGCAGTCCGTTCACAAGATTCGGATACATATAATATATCCCTGTAAGAAAATTTCATATATCTTTGGATATCCAATTTTTTTGACTCCCAGTGAGTTCTTCTCGTCAGGCCAAAAACACCTAGCCTACATCCTATTGAAGTCCATTGTCTGTGGCATTACGTTTTGCCATGGGACTGAAAGCATAGCGAAATGCTCGAAGTTCTTTTATACTGTATTGTTGTTGTTTCGTTTGGCAGGCTGAGTGGCGCAGCAGTAACGTTCTCGCCTGCTGGTCGAGAACGATCGATTCCTGGTGCAGTCTGTTGGTATTTGCCGGTGCGCAAATGTGAGGGAGCCGTGTCAGTATGTACTGGCAGGTTCAAGATCTCATACGGGGTGAAATTTGGCACCCCGTCCTCTCTAAAAGCCTCAGTTGCTAAATGGACGTAAAACCAATAGCATTATATTATGTTGTTTCGTTTAGGAGTTTGGATATCGTGGCCATTTATCCCTTGATATTTGGATGTGTGTAGAATTAGCTTGAAAGCCTGTGTTACTGAGATGTCTGTATTGGGAAGGAGGTGACCCTGGCCATACCGGCCTGGAGTGCAAATGGGGAACTTATTAAAATCTCCTCCAGGAAGGTGGAAGAGTGAACTAAACCTACCGTACCTTTTTTGAGTTTTGTCTCACAAGGCTGAGTGAACATTGTTCCAATCTTCAGACTAACTTTCTTGACAGATCAGAGAATCGAACACCCTGGATGTTAGAACCTGAGTCTCAACATGAACCCTGAGAAGGATAATTATTTTTCAACAGGGTGGACAGAATCAGGACCCCTGAAGCAGTCGTCAACTACTGTCCCTATGGGGAGAGATCTCTAGGTCGCCCCATGAAACTGCATATCTTTTGTATAGACCGTAACAGTTCTTCTAGGACTAGGCTATTACATGAAAGGATGATGATGATTATTTATTTAACAGACGGATCCGAAAGAGCGTTGTTGTTGTTGATTCATTTAGGGTCTTTGCGACATCGTGGTCATGTAGCCCAAAGTACTTGGGTGTGTGTCGAATTTGTCTGATAACCTGTGTTATTGTGATGGCTGTATTAGTGTGTGTAGTTTTAATTCAGATGAGGATTGGGAAGGAGACGGCCGTGGCCTTAATTTAGGAACGATCCCGGCATTCGCCTGGAGTAGAAGTGGGAAACCACGTAAAACCACTTCCAGGATGGCTGAGGTAGGAATCGAGGAATCAGAATTAAATTTCTTGGCAGAGCCGGAAATCGAACCCGGGCCTCCGCGGTGACAGCCTTGCTAGCCACTAGGCTACGAAGCGGACGAAGCAGAAGGAGTTCTACGACTGATCTGAAAGTTTCTTTTTATAATTATTTATAATTTTCGGGGTAGCAAGGATACATGTTATTAGCCTAAAAATGTAAAAGTAGGTTCATGATATCAGTCCAGGACATACAGTAAATAAAAGGTAATAAGGTAATATTAACTTTGCGGTCATCATCGAGTAACTCCATACCAATTCGTCGTAACTGGTTTTACGTCCCTTTTAACTACTGCGGCTTTTCGAGACGCCGGAATTTTGCCCCGAAGGGGATCTTAAACGTTCCAGTAAATTTACTGACACGGCTCCCTCGCATTTGCGCACCCTCAGTCAGAAGTGACATTTTTAGGTCATAGAGTGTCGAGTAGAGGTGTAACACCAGAAGAAAGTAGGGTTAATAAGATACTTAACGCAGAGGTTCCACAGAATGTTAAACAGTTAAAAACATACCTGGGAATTTGCAACTTTTCAGGAGGTTCGTTCTTAAATACTCAGGGTTGGTAGAACCATTCAGGGAATTGCTTAAAAGTGGGACTCGGTGGAGATGGAAGTCCACGCATGATCAGGCTTTTAGAGCGCTGAAGGAAGGTTTTGAGAAAGCTGTAGTGCTGAAATATCCGTTAAAAGATAAGGAATATGTGGTTATGACAGATGCTTCACATATAGGCATTGCTGGAGTATTATGTCAGAAAGATGATGAGGGTAATCTGTGCATTGTATCTTTAGCCTCGCGAGGACTGACAGCAGCAGAAAAAAGATACACGATTACTGAGTTAGAGCTTTTAGGTATTGTTTTCAGTTTAGGGAAATTTAGAATGTATTTAGTAGGGGGGAAATTTGAGATCCACACAGATCACCATGCATTACTGTATATGAGGACTTGTAAACTCAGTTCTAACAGAGTTAGTAGGTGGATTCTTGCTCTGCAGGAATACGAATTCACAGTAAAATATATTAAAGGTAAAGATAACATTCTTGCAGACATGCTATCGAGGGACACTAATTTATGTAGGGATTATCCTGTGGTTAAAGCAGAGGACGGTATTTTAATATGTGCATGTGTGGACAGTAGCAACAGGGCATCGTTACAGACACTGAGAAATATGCTAGTGGAGCAACGTGATGACGTTAAGTTAAAGGAGCCACTGGCTAGGTTGGAAATAGGTGAAGAAGAGTATGTGAAAGTAGGACGGTTCACGTACAAGATGCAGGATGGGCTTCTTGCAAGGAAATGTAGGAATAATCGGTGGGCAATATGTGTTCCTGCCACTTTGCGGGAGGAGCTAATTTGGTTCATTCATAGGGAATTAGGACACTTTGGTGCTGCCAAGGTCTTCTATGAAATTGGTCGTGACTTCATTTGGAGTAAAATGGGAAGGGACGTTAGGAGGATTTTAGCTAAGTGTGACACCTGTCAAAGGAGTAAATATCCAGTTAAATATTTAGTGGGGGAGAGATCTGCAGTTCTCACCAGTAGTCCCGGCGAACTACTGTGTGTGGATTTATTTGGCCCGATCGTTAAAGGACAGTACGGCTACGAGTACATTTTTATAGTTATTGACGCTTTTAGTAAGTATGTCAAGCTATATCCGCTAAGGAAAGCCACGGGACTAGCGTGTAGCCGTCTGATCATTAATAAGTATGTACCTGAGTTTGGCCTTCCTCTCAGGATACTATCTGACAGTGGACCACAGTTTACTGCAAAGAAATGGAGAACCAGTATGCAGGAAGCTGGTATAACACACGTTCATTCCTCTGTAAGGTACCCTCAGGGTAATTCTGCAGAGCGTCCATTAAGGGAAGTGGCTCGTCTTTTTCGGACTCTAGTGCATGACAAGCATGCGGCCTGGGTTGGACATCTTCCCAAGGTCGAGACTTGGCTGAATTCTGTCCAGCATGAGAGCACGAAATTGACGCCATACGAAGTTCACTTCGGAAAAAGACCACAAAATGAACTAGCGAGGGTGTTGGGATTAAATGAGGGTAAGCAACCGGGGATGGATTACATTGTCCAGTTGGCGAAACAGAATTTATCTAAGTCAGCACAAAAGAGAATTCGCCAACAAAAAGAAACTAAATTTGACCTATTCGAGCCGGGAGACAGAGTCTCACTTAGAGTGCCGAAACAGTCAAATAAGCTAGAGAAAGTCATGTCCAAGTTCTTTTATCTCTACGAGGGCCCATTTATAGTTTCCAAACGTATTGGCAAAACAGCATATGTGCTGGAGAATAGTGAGGGAAACAGATTATACGGGACGTATAATATACATAGTCTACGAAAATATGTGTCATAAAGCGAGTGTGTTTAGCTGGCGAGCCAGCCTATCAAATGAGTAAGTGTGGTATTTGGTGCGTGGGAGGAGATGGTCTTCCAGGCAGGCGTATCAGAAGTCACACAGGGGGGTAGTATGTAAGTAAATGAGAGTTTTTAAGGTACAGGGAAATATGACGGGATTGTCGGATGCTCTTGAGCACTAAAATGTCTCGATACACCAAGGCCAGAATTTGGTAGCGCTGGTGAATTCCCATTTGCCTCCTAGAGATGGGTGAGCGCTTGGACAGGGTATTTTTGCTTAAGGCGTCCACGAGGCAAAAGATGGGCCATCAGAAGGCGAGACAGTCCTTCATGAAACTCATACATATCAGCACACGTGATTTCTGTTTACGGCCTCGCCATGTAAGATTTGTAAGTGTGTAATTTAAGATAATTTGTACAATGGTATTATTTCTGTGTTGAGAACTAGTATTAAGTAGAATATGGTCTATGGGAACTTAACAAGACAGGGCGATTACGGCACAGAAATATTTGGTGTTATATGTAACGCGCACTTACTGTTTTTTTTTCAGAAGTCAATCTTAATTTAATCTACTTTAAAGAGAGATTAAGTATTATGGTCACGAGGCGCTGCCACAATAGTGTGATCGTGTGCTCAGTGATAAGTGAGATTAAATTTCACCATAAGGAAGGAACCTCCAGTGAAATTAGAAAATTCTATGGTGATATAAATATATCAGAACACCTTCAATGCGTGTGATATGACATCATAAATACATAGTGCTCACAAATTAATTATGTCTATTTTTCCGAGATAGAGAAATTTGAGAGGCGGAAATATCCGTGGAACACTATTCTATATGTAAAACATTGGACTGGTTGCAAAGTGCAATCCATAGTGACAACAAACTTTGACGCAAAGTGCGTGAAGAAAAATTATGAGTGTATATATCTGTAATTTAGGGTGATCTCATTTATGTAATATGTATTTTGGATGGTGTTTATTAACGTGTCTGGGATAATCGGATAATGGACCGTCGTCACGGTAAATCATCCGATGATCCGAGGCGAATATGTAACGTGTTTTTCGAGGTTTTTTTATGCCACTGGCATAAGTCTGTAGGAAGCCATTCTATATTTATTTACGCGGCGAATTGTTCAGCCAAGAGAATTTTTCATGTTAATTTATTATTATTATTAATTTATTAGAATTATTATTTAGATATTTTCGGAGCATTTTATAAAAATTATAAGCATACAGATATGTTTTCTATGTCTTAGAAAACGCTATCAAGCAAATTATTACGAACGACAATATCATAGAAAATTATCTGATTACGGAAATTTACGGAGTTTCGTCAGTTAGGGTATATCCAGAGACGTGACTCACTGGGAATTCAAGTACACGCTTAATCTTGTCGGGAAGTATTACGCAAGGCTGGGTCGCTTCGTCAAGAAAAGGCGAATATACGGAACGGAAAACGACTTCTCCCTCTCGCGCCCCGTGTGTAATGAACCAGAGGAGGGGAAGTAGCGGCGTGCTCAGCCAATCAGTGGAGACAACGTAAGCTGGAAGACGGTACCATGGTGGGGGAGCCAACGTGTGGATATATCGTTCGACGCGCCGTGAAAGAAGGAGAATCTGTGTAGTTCTTGCCGAGTGTGGTTATACGCGGGAGTCGCTCCGATGTTCCGTGGAACGGGGACTATCTGTGTAGAACTTAACGAGTATGGTTCACGCGGGAGTCGCTCCGATGTTCAGTGGAGTTAGCGACTATCTTTGTGAAACTTAACCAGTGTGGTTATACGAGTGTTTGGGTCCGAGGTACGGACCATAGAATTATCTAATCTACCAGAATATCATCAAATAACGAAGAAGATGGCGACGTCCAGGAGACGGTGGGAAGCACACCGCATCATCCAGTACGAGGGAAATGCTTTAGCAATTTCCAGTGGTAAGCGCAAATGACGCAGAAATACGCAATCTCTCATTTCTCTTTGTTTTACATCTCATATTTCAGTAACTTCATAGATTGGAAATAAGAGTAAAATCAATTTATCAAACTCCGTTTTCACGTAATTTTCTATCGGTAATATTAAAATCGCAACGCTCCAATTTAAATGTTATACTTATTATTATTATTAATTTTGCTATACTTGTTTTATATAATAAATTCATTTCTTTTACAATGCAATCTTTGCTTTCAGTAGGTAGCATTAGATATAGACCAATTCCTTCTCCTGATACAATTGTTTGTTGGGTTAATGATCAAATCATACCACGATCTGAGTGAATAGATTCTTGACGGTGTTCTACCAGAGGTAGACGTTGTTAAATACAAATTTAGATTTCAGCATTGCATTGAGGTCTTGGCGCCCATTAAAACAACATAGCTTAGGCAAAGGTAAACAATTACATTTATCTCCCAACAGTGTGGGCTAGCAAAACTGTTACAAGACTTACGATGTAATGCGGCAATGAGCTAACAGAGCCGTGCTGAGTCGGACGGACATCAAATGTTAATGAGTTAGTGAACAGAAATCAATAATCGCATAACTATATGAGTAATTTTACGTTATTTTCTGTTCCTGAAATTTTTAGAAAAAGTGGATAATGTCCTTTTTGCCTCATTCCCAATCAAAAGGGACATTATCCATTTTATAATACACTTTTGTTAACTTCTAATGACTTCTGTAACTGAAAATTGCTGGCTTAACCTTTGTCATCAAATGTTAATGAGTTAGTGAACAGAAATCAAGAATTGCACAACTATATGAATGACTATACGTTTTTCCCTCGTCCTGTAATTTTTTTTAAAAGTGGATAATGTCCCTTTTGCATCTGAACGCCTCAATTTATTTTAAGAAAGCTACAAGACTGCCGGTTAAATTCTCACCTCCGAGGTTAAAGAATCAAATTCTGGAAGTCAGGATGCTCAAATAAAAGAGACCGTAGTAGTATATTTAAGTTACTGCCACGATAAAAGAACTTTCAATTTTACGTCATGTTAAAAAAATAAGGTAGGTAGTAGATTTTCGTGACCTTTAATCTCGCGCTCATAAGCCACGGGACCTCTATTTTACGTGGAATCCGAACTATAGGACAGGATATTTCACTTCGAAAATCTCACATGCATTGACCGGGAATCGAACCAGTTCCGCCTTGGTGAGAGGCACCATCACGCCCCACAGGAATGTTAAACCCCATATCATTATCGACCACGCTAGATATGCGCAAGCCCACAGGGTCAGACTACCTCTAATTTAAGTGTACATACAGTATTGATATTAACGGTTTGCCCAACGTAAGCATAAAAAGCGCACGGACGAGAGTTTATTTTTCACTGAAATCGTTACTGCTAGGCTTCCTTTGATCATAAATAAGTAATTTTCTACAGAAACCTTCCTCCAGATATCCTTTACTGAATGGTGAAAACCGCATCAAAATCCATCCAGTGGTTTTGGAGATTACCGGACACATCAACAAGATGTTCAGTAAAGAACATATAGCCTACTTTCTCCTAAATGCATGGGTACTGTTATAATGCTTTGTCCTTTTCAAGGAGTATAATTAGATGTTGGTTGTAGTACCTTGTTGAAATACAACGTGCTATAGGGCCTACGGAATATGAGGTGCCCGTTGCTAGTGCTACCTCTGAAAAAAAAAAACACAATTCGTTTTCACCGTGTTTTAATTGATATGGGGAATCGATTTGCACACATGCATGGCCACTATCTGCAAACTATTGGACTGATGGCCTTGTAGTTCAGTCAAAAGATGCTTCCCACAAAAAGGTATGTTGTTGCAAATTTTTGTAGAGATCAAATGATTAGGTTGGTCGTAATTCGATTTAAGCTTTTTAACATTTGGGTGGCCGACATTCCGTCAAGATGGCGGTGATATGAAACATGACACTGAGGTGCCCTTTGCTAGTGCTACCTCTGTACCAAATTTCGTTCAATTCGGTTTCACCGTGTTTGAAGAAATAGGGGGAATCGATTTGCACACGTACATGGCCGCGATCCGCAAATTATTGGGCTGATGACCTTGTAGTTTGGTCAAAAGATTTTTCATACACAAAGGTACAATGTTGCAAAATTTGGTAGAGATCAGATGATTAGGTTGGTCGTTATTTGATTTAAGCTTTTAACATTTGGGTGGCCGCCATTACGTTTTCGTCAAGATGGCGGCAATATAAAACATGACACTGAGGTGTCCTTTGCTAGTGCTACCTCTGTACCAAATTTAGTCCAATTCGGTTTCACCGTGTTCAAATTGATAGGGGGACAGACATTCCGAGTACACACACACAATTTTTTGGCCCTGTGTAGATCTCATAAGTCTAATTTCATTTTTTTGCAAAAATCGAAAGTAGGCAAAAAATGGGGGACTTTGTTTTTTACTAAGTAGAGATTATTTCTTAGGAAGGGCAGATAACGTCGCTGTTCTGCCCCTTTATATGACAACCATTATCAAATTACAGTATAATTTGGGTTTTGTGAGGGGTTAACGAAAATAAAACACACATGAGGTTAATTGCCGGTGAGGGATTGAAGAAACAAGACTAGAGAAAACCATAATCAGGATGGCTACTGTCAGCGCCGTGATTCGAAATGCAGTCACGAATTTCTGGGATGGTACCCAAATTAAGGCCACAGCAGGCTCCTATCAAATTCCTAGCCTGAATTAAAAATTCACACTCTAGAACAGCCATCATACAGGTTATCAGAAACACCCCAAGTCTCTACAATGAATCAACAACTCAAGAAATATATCTAAAGGAGGTAAGGATATATCGATTGTCATCACTATGGTAGATCAGTACAAGAATAAAACTCCAGAGCGTTCATGATTACCTTCATAAAACTTTATTATTGCCATCATGTTTGCATTCCCATTCAAGGTTGTTACAAGACCAAGATTTGCATTCTCCCTGACTTAAGATCCCATTCCCCTGACCACCAATAATTTATTCTGATCACCGTATGAACATATTTTAAAAATAAAAGCTGTCTAATTGATCAAACGATTGTTACTGATTTACATCTTCCAAATCCCACGACATACGCTGATTATTTTCTTATTTTTTAAAATACACATCCATGCTAACCTTTCTTCGTTTTTTTTTCAGCTACTGTATTACACGAGATTTGTAAGCTATTTCATACAAAAAAGAGTTTCTTTTTAGAGATTGTAAAGAAGAGGCTTAAAGAAAGAATTTTAAGAATTGGCCCGTTTCAGATTCCGTGAGCACTTCAGAAGGCATGGAAAAATACTGGCTTCATCTGACTATTTTAATAAATTAATCGGTTTAAAAAAATTAACATGGACAATTAACAAAAAAGAAATAAATAAAACTATGGATTCAAGGAACTTCCTTTGTCAGTAGACTCAGTTCACAATGAAACTTCTTACATTCAAAAAGTTATTGGAATTGGTATAACTAATGATATAAAAACTATGACCTAATAGTCAAATAATATTCATCATCATCATCATCATCATCATTTCCCCTTATCCAGCTCTTGCCGGATCGGGGTATTTATGGCACTTCTCCACTTTCCTCTTTCCTTCCACGATCTTGTCCCAGTCCAGATTTCTTTTTCTTACGCTGTTCCTCACTGAATCAATCCACCTTGTTCTAGGTCTTCCTCTTGCTCTCTTACCCTTGCACTTCACCTCCAGCATCTGTCTTGGTATTCTATTTTCTTCCATCCTCTTTACATGTCCAAACCACCTTAGTTTATTCTTCTCAATTCTCTCATTTAGTTTTCCCATTCCAACTTCATTCCTCACTCTGTCTTTCCTATCATACTTCTTAGGAATTTCATTTCACTGGCTTGGATTCTACTCTCTTGCCTGCTTGTCAGGGTCCAAGTCTCAGCTGCATAAGTTAATATGGGAACATAGTACACTTTATACATTACCTCCTTGCTTTTCCTTGGTACTTCCTTATCCCAAACAAGTTTTCTTACACTTTGATAGAATGCATTGCTCTGCTGTACCCTCCTGCCAATCTCCATGTCCAACCTACCAGTTTGCATCAATTCACTTCCTAGGTATTTGAACGTGTCCACAATTTCCAAACTCTGACTTCCAATTTTTACAGTGCCCTTTCCTTGTCTTTCCCCTCTTGTCATCACCATGGTCTTGCTTTTCTCTATACTGATTTTCAGGCCGTACTTCTGAATATTTTCGTTCAGTGCATCTAGTTGTTTTTCCACTATTATAGGTAAATAACGTACATGTCACTGATTCTTTCAAAATTATTGCTAAGGTAACAAAGAAATTAAAATTTAAAAAGGTCCCTGACTTGGCAGAAAATTTCCCAGACTTCCCTGAGCAGATTTTTCCCCCTGACTTTTTTCTGACCTGTAACAGTCCTGCCATTGCAGTGCGATGTGCTGACATCTGGCAAATATATTGTGACATACGATTATTTTCAAAGTTTTAAAGGGCTGTTTGTGGAAAACCAGGATGATAAATTCTCCAAAAAGAAAATCTGCCCTTTCTATTACCTAAAAATTGTAAGTGTCCTGGAATAAATAGGTCTTATGGTAACCCTTTAACATTTAAATGAAAACTGAAATCAATTTCAATATGGTCTCGTATACACTGTATTGGCCGCTTACATGACAAAGAAAGTAGTGTAAATTGAAATCGATGTTAACTTGTCATGGTGGTCAACCTGCAGTTATGTTGGCTACCTAATATTGAAAAGCCAATACAAAATTTGAACTGCAGAGTGCACATTATCGCTTCTGTTGAAGGCTTGGTGACTTTACACATTAGTTGGTAGCACTGCTAAAATTGATAATTGGACCACCTCAGGGTGACCACTGGTTACCTAAAATTATTTTCTAGTGTTAAATTTAACCTTTTATTAACACATATACTTTTATAAGTATACTATTTATGTTTATTTTCAAAAAATAAAACAAAATGTGTGTACGGTAAATACTTTTATTTATTATAGAACGTAAAATACATAACACATAGTCTCTTACGACAATGTATATCTTTCACAAATTAAATACCTTACATGTTTCATTGATCACATTTCGAAATAATCACAATTATTTAGGTAACTTATAATATTTAATCACAGATATTTAGGCGACTCTGAATAGTTTGAAGTTCTTATTTCTTCAAAACCGACAGTAGTGGCTACGCGGGCTAAAGCGCAGCGTAAGGTCATGGGGCCAAGCTCTCTGCTGACTCGGTAGACGCGTGGGTTCGAGCCCCACCGTCGGCTGTCCTTGAAATGGTTTTCCGTGGTTTCCCATTTTCAACACCAGGAAAATGCTGGGACAGTACCTTCTGACAGGCCACGGCCGCTTCCTTCCACATCCTTGCCCAGTTTCATTCATCTTCATCCATTCCATCTCTCATCCCGACGCGCAGGTCGCCCACGGGCGTCGACTAGAAAGACCTGCACTCGGCCTCTCAGGAGGCTACACGAAAAAAAAAATCTTCAAAGTTTTTATTTTCATTTCCAGCTCATGTTGCTTTGTGAACAATTCTTCCTTTTCTTTATTTAATGCCATTAACACTTTATCCTCTCTTCTTCTTCTTCTCTCTCTCGTACTGACTCAACTGCTCTATTTCCGTTTCTCGTAGTTTTTGTTCTTCGATAGCGATTTTTTCCTTAGCCCTAGCCCCACAAGCGTTACGAACCATTCCATCATCTATGTTTATGGCATCTTATCCACCTGAATCCTGAATTCCATCCCATGCTCTTCTCATCGCTGAGAGTTTGGTCGTAAATGTTTTCCACTGGAAAAAATGGAAAAATAATAAACCTCCACAAAGGTGTTACCATGAGAAAATATGAGGATGAATTTTATGATCTGCCACACATCTTAATATTCTTCCAAGCCCTTGAACTGTTTAGTATAAAAATGAACCGGGCAAGATTTACTCCTATCAAACTGTTCAAGCTCAGTCTTGTTGACACGGTATATAAAACAACGAAACTGAAGTATGGTTCGAACTGACAAAAGCGCAGTCACATGGTTGGTGATCCATGCTTTGTGAAATTTTCTGTCATGTGGCTAGTGATTGCTCTCTTGCCCACGTTGCTCAAAGGAATCCGTTTTTTTCACAGGTTACAAAAAGAATGTTTTGCGTTCTTGGGAACAACTTCTAACCAAGGCTGAAAATCTGGGTACTTTGACGGTTGCAGCTATTCTGGATTAAATTTCTATAATCCCTCCATGATATTCAAAAAATACTAAATACAAAAGTGTAAATTGTTGAGTGATTTTAGGTTACGTAAACCAATTTGTTTTATTACTCAGTATATCCAAAGAAATTCCATTTACCTGTATGTCTCTTCGCTCATCGCTTATTAAAAAAAAACTCTTTGGCAGTCTGCAAATGATTTACATACACAAGTCAACAGTACAGGAAGGATGCCTGGGACATAAGTAAACTCAATTCAGATTTTGCGCCATCTGTTCAGTGAATCACGTTACACTCAACTATACCTTATTCTATATAAATTGAGAGTCAAATGACAACACGCCAGGGCCTCGGAGAAGAGCTCATACCTCTTACCGACGTGAAGTTAAAGCCAGCTTACAATTGATACAGTGTCTGTAATATTTGAATCGAAGGTAGTGCACTCGTATTGGGAAGAGCTCTTCATCGCGGCTCTGGCGTGTTGTTATTACACTCAACTTATACGGAAGAAGGTATAAACACCCGAGCCATATTTCTTTCTCGCAAAGCTAATTTTTCTGACTTGGGATATCCTGAAAGGCGAACAATCCGAAAAGAAGAAATGGCAGAACGGTCAAATTACGGTATTTAATTTTTAATCTTAACGGTAATTAATCTTGTATGCAAGATTGATCAATACTGCCAACGATGCATTATTATTATGCTCAATCCTACGTCAAGACATTTATTTTTCATCCTGCCAAATTTTTCTCCTGTTTATTCCATGCAATTTAAATTCCCTGAGTTTTCCAGAAAGCGGCCACCCTGCACTTGCTCAGCTCTTCACAAAAACAGATCACACAAATATTTTCCCTTAAAACAGACAAAAAAAAAGAAACATACTGCAAACTAAATCCCCAAGATATCACATATTTTTATAAATATTCTGCAGAGCTAGATCATTTGTGGATCAATTAACATTACCTAATATAATTATCTTTGATTAAATGTTTTACAGGCAGTCAACATTATATTTAATAAGTTGAAATATGTCGTTCATTATGTAACTCTGGCAGCAAATATACAGTTCACGCCACGGTTTTTGGCTGGCGAGTCCTGATTGCAGTCTGCGGGCCTCACGCATGTGAAATTGATACGCGAGTTTCCAGTTGCGTGGAAGGAAACTCATGCATCAATTGCAAATGCCCGAGGCTCGCCATCTGTCCTCTGTATGACTGTGCAATCAGGACTCACCGGCCAAAAATCGTGGCGTGAACTGTGCATATATGTAGATAGATATTGATATTATTAGTTCCTTTTGAATTTATGTTAGGTCAAATAAAACAACTTAATCTATTAACTGCTAAATGCTATAAAATCAATTGAGTCAGGTTTCCAAACAGACAACCTTCAAATTCCAGTGCATATTGTCCTATCCTACATAACCGCCACATCAGTCTATGGAATGACCTAACTCGTATCATTCCTGCATAGGTTCCGAATTCTTGTTTGAATCCCATGACCCTCTTGCAAATGGATTATGAGAAGGAAGGAGAAACAATCAAATTTAAACCCCAGGAGTTTGATAATTGAAAAAGTAATATTTATTTAGCATTACACAATGTAGTACAAGAAATACAATTACTGCATATTATAAAAAGAACCACACAACTGAAACTGCATTCTCGCCCAGGTCTGTTCCATGCAACTTGCTCTTCAACTGGATCTAGTGGACAGATCTGTAAGAATACAAACATGAAGCTATTAATATAATACATGTGGAATGTAATTTATAAGGCACTAAACATGTAAAAAATACACTGTAAATGACTATAGAGGACCATGGCTATTAGGTCGTTGATTTTACAAAGAGTGTACAAACCATATAGATGGAGGGTAGAAAGCACAACACAAACTCACAACTTCCAGATTTGGCTTCCGTTACTCTACCTCTGAGCTTATGTGGAGACAGTTTTGTTTTTTTATGCATTAGCATGTCCAACATAATTGCTCGCAGGCAGGGCTAAGGAAGTTAGAGCTGGATGTCACAGGTTGTGTCCCACATGTTTTGTACGTTGTAACTTTTAGCGTCCGCCTATGTGGTTTGTAGACCCACACTCTGTACAACACACAACCTAATAATAGTTGAAATTTCCTTTCTTGTTTGATGTGTCATCTTTTACAAAATACCTGATATAATGGTATTTGGGCCTTAATCATACAAAATCAGAGAGAAAAACATAGCAGAAAGTTCTGATGCACATAACAAGACTTCAACACACAGTGCAATAGTAAAAAAAAGTAATAACGGTGGGCACAGAAGTTAGAGTATATTGAAAGGCAAGTCGTTTGTCCCTGACGCATAGAATTACATGGCATCCTTGAAGCATGAGTCAACTTCTATGATCTCAAGAGTAGCTGGTAACAGTTGAGGAGAAGAGAACCCTTGAAAAAAATTACTAAACTACTGATTCAAATTAGATTTCCCTTATATATCATGAAATAGAGTAAGATTCCAGCTGTGCTGGCCCTTATAAACGTGAATTATGCACAAGTGCAGTAACGCCAACCCCACGCATACGTTACTAATTGTTTTTGTAAAAGTTACATTTGCCTAGACCAATAATTATTAGGTGGTGGCCCTGTGTTAGTCACATATGCTCCCCTTTGTCTTTGTCCCAGGCGACAAGAAGTGCTACTACCTACGACGCAAGGAGCTATTAATGAAATCACAGAAGCGGAAGTTAGAAAAGCCATCTCTAAAATGAAGAATCATAAAGCAACACACAAGAACGAAGGGTAAAGTTTATAAAACAGCCGTAAGACCAAATATGGGCTACTACCAAGGCACATCAGCAAAAGCTACATACCACTGAAATGCATATGTCACGTTGGGCAGGTGGAGTTAATCTCAAAGATAAAATCCGTAATGAACATGTGTGAGGCAGTTTCAAAGTAGCGCCTATAAATGAGAAACTTTTAGAGTCCAGGCTAAGGTGGTATGGTCATGTTATACGAAGACCGGAAAATCATGTAGCGAAGAAGTGCCTTTCCATGGCTACACAAAAGAGAGGGAGCGGCAGACCTCAAACAACATGGATGACGAATGTCCATACGGACACGAGAGTATTGGGCCTATCTGCTGCTGATGCTTTACAACGAAATGACTGGCGCCTCAGGATTAAGAAAGCCGACCCCGCGTAACGGGAAAAGGCGAGGAAGAAGAAGAGTGGAAATAGTCTCTCTAGACCAGTGGATCTGAACCGGTGGTCCGCGGGAGAAAAGGGTCCACCAGCACGTATAAAAACGTGGCCAATAAATGGAGATTTCGAAAACGATGTCCGTTGAACGAGAATCGTCCGAATGTATTTGCGGCGATGACTATGAGGTTTTGAATTGAAATATCTTTAAAATAAGTGTTATTGTGAAGAGTTACAACTGATAAGGTGTATTGGGTGAAGGGGTGGTCCGTACATGATTCAATTTCAGGCTGAGTGGTCCGCACACTTCTAAGGGTTCAGAACCCTGCTCTAGACCAAGAATTACTAAATAGCTCACGCGCTTGATGAACATGGCAGTAGTTGTTTAATCAGCAAGAGGTAAACATCCATATTGACGTAATTTAACATATTTTTCCATTGCACTAGTGATAATGGACCGTAATTTCAATCGTAACCGTTCCCTAGAAAGGTATGAAAATGACGCAATACGAGGCAGTGCAACCCATGCGCATCTTCTGCCCCGCCCTGTGCAATCAGTAAATTTCGTCCATACAGTCGTCTAACCTAGTAGCGACCAATGGTTTTACCCCACCCAACTTTAGTACAAAGAGCAATTTTCGTCTAACCCGGCAACAGGGCAGTGTGGTAAAGTTGGCAGTATTGCCTGACTCAAGCCTTATCCAACATGGCAACCTGTTATACAGTCAGTTTATTACTGCAGAGTTAAAATGTTCATACCTTCCTGATTGAAGTGTGTTTCCTAAAAACAGTTAGCCTTTGTTATGGTTAAAGGTAGCAGTTCAGGAGTGGTGAACGAGCTACAAAACTACTTAAATTAGCCAAAATACCCTTTGTAATAAAACAATAATAATGTTAATAATTTACGTGCCTTTCAACTACCCTGGCTTTCAGAAACGCAGGGATGCCGGAATTTTGCCCCCAAGGGTATCTTTAACGTGCCAGTAAATCTACTGACATGGCTCCCTCGCGTTTGCGCACCCTCAAATGCCAACTGACTGTGCCAGGATATGAATTGCAAGCGAGAACGTTACCCCTGAGCCACGCAGCCAGTTCCATTTTGTAATAAAGGAAATGTATTAATCTCATGTAAGGTAACTGTACCGGTTTTCGTCACTGAGACAGTCGTCGTCACTCTCGTATATAAGTACAAATAATAAGCATGTCAACGGGTCTTTCTCAACGCACGAAGTCTTATGAGATTCGTCATAACAACTTTGCGAAATCATGCGTGCGATGTAATAGGCGATTCCCAGCGTCAAACATCTTGTGTGAGTTGAGCTGTCTTGACGCGGCATATTGCTTCTCGCATGTGCTAACCAGGCACGCCAGTTAATTATGTGCGTACGTGTTACATTCCGACATTTTAAAATGTTACAAGTGTGTGATATAGTGGGTAATTGTTTCTGTAATATAATGCGATTTGCTATTTCGTGCTCACGTTCCTAGTTTGGTTAGAAATTCTGGTGACGTACACTGGATTTAAAAACACGCACTTTACCAAAGCCCGTCATTTGTGACGAAAATTGGCACATTGTCATATCTCCTTTAAGATCTAACTAACAGCGGCAATATACTTATAATGTAGTTCTGAAGTGTCCGGCATTATCTAAATTGTCGTTTGATCATCGTGTCCAATAGTCGTCATAGCTGACGATCTTTAGAGCACATGCGTGACTAACACTAGTGCACGATATTGTTAAAGTTTGCGTTAACGTTTTAGAACCAATAAACATTTACAGTGTGCTGATATTATGTAGATCTGTCTCTGGGCGGCCGTAGGCCTACGCTGGTGTGGTGGTTCAGAGGTAACGTTCTCGCCTGTTGTTGCAGGATCGAATCCTGGTGCTGTCATCTGGAATTTGAGGGTGCACAAATGCGAGGGAGCCGTGTCAGAAGATTTTCTGGCACGTTATAGATCACCTTTCGGGGCAAAATTCCGGTACCACGGGGTCTCTAAAAGCCGCAGTAGTTGGGGGCGTATAACAACATTATTATTATCATCATCAGTAGGTCTACTATCGGATCTTTTATTATGGATACTCGAGTTTAGGCCTTAATTACAACCAAACCAACAGACCTATTAAAAACGAGTTATACCAATATTTTTCTTGTTTAATTCTGCGTTAGACTATATAAACCCATTATTTTCAAGTGTATTAATTATTTATTTATTTGTGGTTGTATGAAAAATTGTCCGTGTTTTTGACGTCTTTTTTAGGAACCGCTCACTTAAAACTATATACATGGAAAACTGCTTGGCTGAGGGTAATGACATTTTTATATGTGATAGGCACAAGTATTGGTAGTGCAAATCTCAAGTTTCAATTTTTTTCAACTACCCGATAAAAAGTCCTTATACATTTTCTGACGTAACGTTTTCTCAGCCCAGGATAAACGTACAGCAGGCAACTTGGTCTCATTTTGAAGCTCTCATTCATGATTATCGGAAACTACGACCACTGTAAACGTACAGTGTGATGACGAATTTATAAAGAGTAATATTAATGGGAGGTTTTGTGCGTTCCGGCCCGTGCGAGTAAAAGCGAGCGGACTTGTGAAATCCGGTGCAACGTTGCCGCGTTAAGTTGCAGTCGTTGCGGCTCGCTACGAACGAACACTGCTCTGAGTTCCCTTTCAACCTTTTATTTTCTTTCCTCGTACAAATTTCATTTTCTATCACCTTTTTCAGATAAGGGCTTTAGACCTTCAATGGAAGGTTTAAAAGTGGTTTGTCTTCCTAATTTGGAAATGTCAAACTACACAATTTTTACAAGGGCTATCTGCATTATTTACATAATATCTTTACAATATGCAATTCAGTCAGTATTCTTCGTCTGAAGAATGGCTCTGTTCCGATTAATCAGAACTGCTGGCATTCATGTTAATTATGAACTGCTCGAAATGAGGGACATTTCCAGACAGGCCATCTATATCCCAGTAGTGGTCTTCAATTCTTTTAGCGTGTTTAATACATTGTTTCCAGAGTTCAGGAGCAACGGTAAGCAAGGCTTCTCGGCATAAAACATTCATTGCTTCCATACTTCTACCATTTTGTAATATGTTAGCGCAAGTTCACCCTCAGACAATGGTGGTCTCTGAGGCATTTGGATGTGATGTGGCATATAAGTAGTAAACAGGAAGACTGAAAATAGCATGTGGACATAGCCAGGTGAGTGGCATTCCATTACACAACTGCCCG
This sequence comes from Meconema thalassinum, assembly GCA_946902985.2. NCBI lineage: Eukaryota > Metazoa > Arthropoda > Insecta > Orthoptera > Tettigoniidae > Meconema > Meconema thalassinum. Next base: position 22,935,230 of record OX336400.1, read on the forward strand.
GCAACGCTGCACTCGAATTCACCGGCTCACTCGCTTTTACTCGCACGGACCGGATTAATATTAGTCCTCATAAATTCGTCAACACACTGTAAGTTTACAGTGGTCGTAGTTTCCGATAATCACGAATGAGAGCTTCAAAATGAGACCAAGTTTCCTGCTGTACGTTTATCCTGGGCTGAGAAAACGTTACGTCAGAAAAAGTATAAGAACTTTTTTTGGGTAGTTGAAAAATATTGAAACTTGAGATTTGCACTACCAATACTTGTGCCTATCACATATAAAAAGTTCATTACCCTCAGCCAAGCAGTTCTCCATGTATATAGTTTTAAGTGAGCGGTTTCTAGAAAAGACGTCAAAAACACGGACAATTTTTCATACAACCAGAAATAAATAAATAATTAATAAACTTGAAAATACTTGGCTTATATAGTCTAACGCAGAATTAAACAAAGAAAATATTGGTATAACTTGTTTTTCAATAGGTCTGTTGGTTTGGTTGTAATTAAGGCCGAAACTCGAGTATCCATAATAAAAAATCCGATGGTAGGCCTAGGGTTTTTAGGTGAGCTAAAAGGGATTCTTTTCAAGTTGAGATGAAAAATATATTCTAAGACTAAATATTTGCTTTCAAGTAATATCTCGAAACGCACATTTCTCAATTAGCCTACGATATTCAGCAAATGGAAGCTGCTACAAAGGTCATTGAGGAGGACGGCATGAGTATCACAACGGCCGCGGAGAGGAATGGTGTTCCGAGAAAACGCCCTTTCGGACAAAATTAAAAGAAAAACCAGAGAGAGGAAGATGGGGCCAAGTTCCTTATTAGCAAAGGGTGTTAATTCAATGGGTTATCTCACTAGGAAAAGCGGGGTTCCCGGTAACAAAGGACAATTTGCAAAATAGCGGCCAGCGCTTCACAAAAGCATTGAAGAGGTTCTCTCCTCTCAAAGATGGGCGACCAGGGAGGAAAAGGTGTGCATCTTTCCTAAAAAGAAATCCAAGCCTGTCTTTACGAATCCCTCAAAATTTGACAGTAAACCATGCTGCAATATTACAGAACATCAAATTAAAACCTACTGTTATTTGGTGGAAAACGGCTTACAATCTATCTTGTCAGACCCTCCGAGATTGTTCAACGCAGACGTTATGTTACACCAGGGTCTGGTCTCACGTTTTATGTGACTACGCATAACAGCCCGGAAAATGACCATTCTCGCTTGAACACCGACCGGGGAAGCCTACATCAATACACGTTCTTGTGGTTATATTGTTCGAATTTCAATTATCATTAATATTGCACTTTAAATTAATACAAAAATAACTTATAATAAATGTGTTTAGAGCAGAATTACGATATTTTCATGCCCGTATGTCTTCTACCCACCATTCCCGCTTCCCGATGCCATCTTTTTAAATATTTCTTTTTTTATTAAAAAAACTATTACTGGTACTGTTTTGTGTTTTTTGTTGAACACAAATTACAATTGTCAATACAGACCAAAAAATGGAAATTTTTTCCCAATTCTGGTATTGTTTTTTCATAAACGTTAGCCTCCAAGTCGATAAATCGGGGTCTTCCGCAACAATTAATGGTAATGCATTATAAACAGCAGACAAGGAAAACTAACAATGTGACGGCTATTGGTGCAAACGGGTGACAAATAAAGGAAAAATCCAAAGGCATAGTGCCAAGGACTAGGGCAAAAACATTTTTAAAAAAATAAGTAATTTTCAAAAACAGAATATTTTCGATATTGAGAGTTTCCTAGTGTTTGAGTAGAGTTTGAGGTTAGATACAGTGCTTTTGTTGATTAAATTTACCAAAATGTATAAGGTGTACATATTTTCTTGACTAAATCTGTCTTAACATGACGACCATTGGTGCATTTACCTTAATTCTTTTTCAGTATTAGGGAATAACCCATCTCATTTGGGTACAATCGTGTTGACCGACTGTAAAGCACCAAACTTTCATTTACTGCAACTAAATAATTGTACATATTGTAAATATTTTCACCTGTATTTCAAACATAGATTTTATAGCCTAAGTGTAATGGATCCGATGATGATCGCTTGACGATCGAAACTGGTCATCCTAGTGTTTTATTAATCTCATGTAATTTATTTCAGGATTAGGGCATAACCCATCTCTTTTGGGTACATTCGTGTTGACCGACTGAAAAGCACTAAACTCTTGTCTTTCAGATAGGATGAGAAGATACAAACACAAAACAAACTTATGATTTTGGTGTGGAGAGCTGAGATATTTATGTTGCGAGAGCAGAATATAAGAGAGTCGCCAACTGATTACGGAAAAAGACTACGAGGGTGTTATTGCGTTATTTCAGCAGTGCCAACATTATCGCTTGGTGCTGGTTTTGCTGCTAAGTTCGAAAGCAGTGAACATCGAATAAGGCTTTACATACAGCCACAAACCTAACCTGGGGCATATCCACCCGATCCCTTTCCTGTACTACAAGCAGTAATTTTGGCTCTTCTTTTGCAGTGCCTATGCATGACCGAACTATGTATAAAGCCCATACTATAATAAGTGTCACAGATGCAAAATTTCAGAACACCAACAAGGTCTCATAGCTCTTGACAGACTCCTATAATGCGCTTCAGCGTACTCACTCGTAGTGAGATTAGATGACTGCCTGGACGAAAATTACTGATGTAAAAATTGGACCAGAACAAGCCATACATCGCTACCGTACTTGGTTCGACGACTGCCGTGACGAAAGAGACCCTTGGCCGCTACTTGGTTAGAAGACTGTCTGGACGAAGGTTAGATTTTTGTGTACCCATACGGTACTAATTGAATAGGCAGTATAGGTAGCGTTCTGTGAGGGGTTCAAATGAAAGAAACAGTGGTTTTGACAATGATTACAGTCAAATGTGTCGTCAACAGTGGCCCGCCAACCCGACCATTCTTACCTTCATTTTGGGCAATGCAACGAGTTTTGACAAAGGTTTTAACTTCTGAAATTTGCAATAAATACCTCTTCCAATGATTCAAAATTGATCTGGGAATGATCTAGTTCACTCCCCGGCTGTCTATAACCAGCGACAGGCGAATGATACTCAAGTTCGAGAGGGCTCGTGCCGAATCGATATGCAACGTAGCTCGATACAGTATCGAACCTGTTCGAACTGTTAGCCGACCTCACACAAAGTATGCGGAGCACTGACGGCCTAGACATTGTTTTTTGCAACCTTACCCTCGCGAACGTTATGTGTGAACGTATTAAGACTATTAGAGGTTCTAATTCCACTGTCGGCAGCCCTGCAGATGGTTTTCCGTGCACACCAGGCACATGCTGGGGCTGTACCTTAAAGGCGGCCGCATCCTTCCGTGCCTAGCCCTCTTCTGTCCCATTGTCACCATACGACCTATCTTTGTCTGTGTGACGTAAACCAAATCGTACATAATAATAACAATATTAATATAGATTATTCCTGCCCACGTCACTGATACGTCTTTGGTTTCGCATATTCACATACTGTTGCCGCACCATTGTACGATGAACGTGTAGTGACCCGTCGCCTTTGTTCTGTACACTCCAATGATGTTCTGTAGGCAGTTTGTATATTCTGGGGAGACATGTGCATCGAATCATAGCACAAACACAGATTGTGGCTGTCTCCACATTACAGATACAGTTTGAAGGGGTTATATGCACAAACTATACAGCAGTGCACAGCAAACACAGGACGAGCCGGTTCCGCCTAGCACAATGCTCGAACACAGCCTTCTTGAGGATTCTGGCCTGATAAGAACACGCCGATAGGTCGCAGTGCACTCAAAAGGTCGTGCAAAGCTCGAACTTGTTCAAACTGACGTCTTCTGTTCCAGCAGGAGCGAATGATACTCAAGTTCGTGTGGGCTCGCACAGGCATGTTACGCAACGTAGCTCGATACGGAATCGAACCTGTTTGAACTGTTAGGCGACCCCACTCATAAAGTAGGCGGTGCACTGAGGGCCCGGACGATATTTTCTGCTACCTTTCGCTCGCGTACGGTATGTGTGAACGTATTAGACTGTTAGTGGTTCGAATCCAACTGGGCAGTCCTGCAGATGGTTTTCCGTGGTTTACCATTTGCACACTATGCACATGCTAGGGCTGTACCTTAATACAGGCCACGGCCACATCCTTCCGCATCTAGCCATCTTCTGCCCCATTGTCACCATACGATCGATACCGTAAATCAAATTGTACCTAGGCTAATAATAATTTTAATAAGATTATTCCCCACCCCCCATCTCTGATACACCTTTGGCTTCTGGGAAGGATGTAATACGTCGAGGATAGTAGCTAACATATGTTCCTGCAACGGAAGAAATTAATCACTTATAACCTATACACATACTCTTGCCGCATCATTGTACGAAGAACGTGTTGTGACCCGTCAACTTTATTCTGTGAACTCCAACGATGTTCAGTACGCAGTTTGTATATTCTGGGGAGACATGTGCATCGAATCATCGCACAAAGACAGATTGTGGCTGTCTCCACATTACAGATACAGTTTGAAGGGGTTATATGCAGAAACTATACAGCAGTGCATAGCAAACACAGCACGAGCCGGTACCGCCTAGCACAATGCTCGAACACAGCCTTCTTGAGGTTTCTGGGCTCGTAAGAGCATGCCGATAGGTCACGGCAAGCACAAAATTTAGAACTCTGACGTCATCTGTTCGAGCAGCTCGAGCCGAGCTCAAGCACATCACTATCTATAACCCACCCGCCATCCCAAATTATAACAGGACTTATATAGTAAAAATTCCAGCTGTGTCTACCATAATCATTAAAACTACAGAACAAGAGACCAAGCCGTCGTAAGTTTCAACAAGGTATATTACTGAAAATATAGTATGTATGATTGACAAACCTTTCTCGGAGATGTTCGGAGTCGTTTTACTTTCTCAATTGCCACTGCTGCACCGGAATAATTTCTTTTAATTGATTATTTACGAAAATAATGCCTTTAGCATTGTCTTCATTTCACTATGGACGCCATCTTGGACACTATGTCATACGTCATGTGACACCCGAAAAACGAACATCTGAGTACGTTACCAACTTGTCCAATACAAAATTCACCATATGACACGTAAAGTTTGAAATTGTTACAAATTTCCACTAAGTTAAGCATTGTCTTGCTGAAAATTACTGCTAGTACCACAAGCAAGGGGGTCTGGGGCGTAAGCCCCAGGTTAGGTTTGTTTTTGTATGTAAAACATTAATAAGATAGAATTTATGTCCGCAACTAGGTTAGGTACTGCCTGGTCGAAAATTACTGCTAGTACCATAAGTAAGGGGGTCTGGGGCGTAAGCCCCAGGTTAGGTCTGTCTTTGTATGTAAAACATTATAAATACATAAATAAACACTGACAATTGGCGCAATTTTTCATTACATTACTTTATCGACGCTCTTTTGTTTACTCGTTCTATACCCGATGTGAAATAGTACCAAATGCGTGGGGTTGGCATTCCTGACTTAGTAAGCAAGATGGCTACAAAATACTTCATTTCTGCTATATAAGTCGTGTATCTATTTGGGATGGCTGGGTGGGTTTATGGCAGCGGACGAGTCAACATCTATTATTTTAACATCTCCGGATACCATTACGAAAGGTACTTCGGCAAATTTCATTACCTAAATTTTCTTATACCTTTGGTCTCCTGTTCTGTAGTGCTACCCCATAATCAGCATTACCAACCGTATTGCCAGCCCCATGAATACGGTACTAATTGTACAGTTGGTCTATCGTCCAGATCAATGTTTCTTTTTTTTTTCAACCGTGCCCCGCAAGCTTCCCGCGACCATTTTAACCTTCGTTTAGTCTAATCTAATGGTTTTTGACAATGGTTACAGTCTAACATGTCCAGTTCAATGGTTGCAGCCTAATGTGCCCAGAATCTTGTTTCCAGCCGCAGACGAATGGGTTTTGCCTAGTGGTGGTGTATTTTATATCTTACATGTTGGGCACACTGCCGAAACATCAATGTCTCGTCATGTGTTGCTCAGCTGGAGTGAGCAACATGGCTGCCATAGTTTAAATTTAACGAGAATGAAACATATATAATTACGTAATTTAGCACATATTTCCAGTATATTAGTCATAATGAATGGCAATTTCAATAGGTATTGTCCCATGGAAACCCTGAAAAGGTAGAAAAATCATATATTATCATTCACCATCTAACAAACTGTTCAAGTCAGTTTCCTGTGTCCTGCACTGCAAATCAAACTATTTATTGAGTGTTGCTAACAAAATGACTTAGGCTGATAATTGAAATGCACCACCAAAATGTTCTTTTTTCAGGTTATAGTTTAGGATGTCTCAATAATTGGGAATATAGGCCTATTGTGTCGACAGACTGAAAATTCGCAATATCAATACTGCCAACCGGACACTAACAATTTGGGCATGATGCTGCAGTGATCAAGGCAATTTCCGGGCAACGCCTATTCTCAAATGTTATATTGTATCTTAACAAGTAAAACACTTTGCTGGTGAATTTTGCATGTGCCCATTTTCAGTACAGTACCTCGGCTTAATAACATACGCTGTATACACAAGGAATGAGGCAAAAATTAAGGTTTGATAAAACGAATATTAAAAAAAATCCCTTTTGAAAAGTGAATAAAATAACGGCAAATTGTATTCATAAATAAAACTTACAGGCTGTTTCGTATAAATCTTCTCCTCGGAAACTCTAGTTAGTTGGTTGTTGGGGTTTCAATGGACTGAACTATGATGTCATCTGCCCCCTAAACTGTTACCTCGGCTCTTCTGCGTCCGTCTGAAAAGAAAGGAAATAATGTAAACACTCCCTAATGAATAAAATAAGCGTTCAGTACATGTTGGAAGGCATAACTTTTACTTACTTTTGATTATAAATAATAATCAACTCCAGGCTTCATTTCCTTCCGCAATGGCGGTCCGACCCACAAAGGTGCCGCGGCATTTCAACAAATCTTTGACTCGAACGGTCACGTACAGGCAGCGGAAAGGAACAGTAAAATACACATGGCCAATCACAAATCAAGGCAATGAGTTTCTTCTGACCAATCAGGTGAAGTATCATTACTGTCGGCAGACGTATGTGATCTGCATCCTGGTACAAAAAGCAAGGCATCTTCACTACTCACATTAAGCACTCATGAAAATGTAAGGGCTAAGCTACTGTTTACTTACATTTAATAACAATAAAATTAACACACGAAGATAACGTCAACCCACGACAAGAAATTACCGTAAATTCCATTTCAGTTAATGCTTCCTACAATAGCATTTCAGGTATTAATACTATGAAGTAATAGTGTAAGCACTTGTATATCAATAAAAGTTTGCACAGAACACCACCAAAACACTCCGACCGATTAAATACTTAATATATCGCACATAAACACATAAACATATGTGGAAATCAACAATCTCAAGTCGACTGTATCGCTGCGTAACGGCGAGGCCAACCCGATCCGTATTCATTACATGCTATTGAGGGAGAAGAGTTCACACTTTATATTCTATTCGTTATTCTTACGCTTTAAAACCTGTTATCATTTCACCAACGTTTTGTCGTGTCCCTAAAGAATATTACATGTCTTCTAACTTGGACTTGTTACTAAGTATATCTTATATATATCATACTAATATATAAAAATGAGATGGTGTGTGTCAGTCTTTCTGTCTGTCTGTGTGTGTGTTACTCAATAACGCAAGAACCACTGGTCCGTTTTAAACGAAATTTTGCATGGATGTAGCTGATTTACCAGGTCTACATATAGGATACTTTTGATTTCAATATTTTGCACTATTAAAAAATGGCAACCATTTTAGTGATGTCACTACACCCTTTGATTTCAAAATTTCATATTTCCATATCAAATAAAAAGAGAACGCTAAAAAATAGCAAACTTTTGATGGCACATACGAGCTTGAAAATTTAATTTCCTATCCGAAAGGTCCTGATCACTTTTCATGTATCTCCAATGGTTAGCGAGTAAAACCCACATTTGTGACATCACTACAACCTTTGGTTTCAATATGTCATATTTCCATTTCAAATAAAACGAGAACGCTAAGAAATAGCAAACTTTTGATGACATACACGAGATTTAATATTTAATTTTCTATCCAAAGGTTCCTTATCACCTTTCGTGTATCTCCAACGGTTAGCGAGTAAAACCTAAATTTGTGCAATAAAACACTGTCAACACCGAGTGGTGCAGTATATCTCTACATATATAACAAGATGTTCAGTAAAGAACATATAGCCTACTTTCTCCTAAATGCATGGGTATTGTTATAACTCTTTGTCCTTTTCAAGGAGTATAATTGAATGTTGGTTGTAGTAGCTTGTTGAAATACAACGTGCTATAGGGATATTAAACATGAATATGAGGTGCCCTTTGCTGTAAAAAAATTCATTCAATTCGGTTTCACCGTGTTTGAATTGATCAGGGGAATGGATTTGCACACATACATGGCCGCTATTTGCAAACTATTGGGCTGATGACCTTGTAGTCAGTCATAAGATGCTTTCCACAAAAAGACATGTTGTTGCTAAATCCGGTTGAGATCAAATTATTAGGATGGTCGAAATTTGATTTAAGCTTTTAACATTTGGGTGGCCGTCATTCCGTTTCCGTCAAGATGGCGGCGATATAAAACATGACACTGAGGTGCCTTTTGCTAGTGCTACCTCTGTACCAAATTTCGTTCAATTCGGTTTCACCGTGCTTGAATTGATAGGGGGAATCGATTTGCACACATAATTGGCCACCATCTGCAAACTATTGGGCTGATGATCTAGCAGTTTGGTCAGAATATGCTTCCCACATAAAGATTTGTTGTTGCAAAATTTGGTAGAGACTAGATTATTAGGTTGGTCGTAACTACATTTTAGCCTTTAACATTTGGGTGGCCGCGATTACGTTTCCGTCAAGATGGCGGTGATATAAAACATGACACTGAGGTGCCCTTTGCTAGTGCTACCTCTGTACCAAATTTCATTCCATTCGGTTTCACTGTGTTCGAATTAATAGGGGTAATCGAGTTTGACACAAAGATGGCCGCCATCCACAAACTATTAGGCTAATGACCTATTAGATTTGTCAAAGGATGCTCCCTTCATAATGGTATGTTGTTGTAAAATTTGGTAGAGATCGGATGATTAGGTTAGTCGTAATTTGATTTAAGCTTTGAACATTTGTGTGGCCGCCATTACGTTTCCGTCAAGATGGCGGTGATATAAAACATGACACTGAGGTGCCCTTTGCTAGTGCTACCTCTGTACCAAATTTCATTCCATTCGGTTTCACCGTGTTCGAATTAATAGGGGTAATTGATTTTGACACAAAGATGGCCGCCATCCGCAAACTATTAGGCTAATGACCTATTAGATTTGTCAAAGGATGCTCCCTCCATAGAGGTATGTTGTTGCAAAATTTGGTAGAGATCGGATGATTAGGTTAGTCGTAATTTGATTTAAGCTTTGAACATTTGTGTGGCCGCCATTACGTTTTCGTCAATATGGCGAAGATATAAAACATGACACTGGGGTGCCCTTTGCTAGTACTACCTCTGTACCAAATTTCGTTCCATTCGGTTTCACCGTGTTTGAATTAATAGGGGCAATCGATTTTCACACAAAGATGGCCGCCATCCGCAAACTATTAGGCTGATGATCTATTAGTTTGGTCAAAGGATGCTGCCCCCATAAAGGTATGTTGTTGCAAAATTTGGTAGAGATCGGATGATTAGGTTAGTCGTAATTTGATTTAAGCTTTGAACATTTGTGTGGCCGCCATTACGTTTCCGTCAAGATGGCGGCGATATAAAACATGACACTGAGGTGTCCTTTGCTAGTGCTACCTTTGTACCAAATTTCGTTCAATTTGCGCTCACCGTGTTCGAATTGATAGGGGGGGGGGGCAGACACTCAGAGTACACACACTCACACACACACACACACACACACACACACACACACAGACTCACACACATACACACACACAGACAGACACACTTTTTTCGCCCTGTAGTGATCTCATAAGTCTACTTTCATTTTTTGCAAAAATCGAAAGTAGGCTAAAAATGAAAGTTGTCTGTTTTTTTTCTGAATTTCTACGGAAATTTGAGTTATTGACGCGTTTCAGACTGTTTTATGATGGATGCGCGAGAAAATATTTTTTTGGTCTGTCTCTCTGTTTGTCTGTGGACAATTTGTTCCCATATAACTCGAGAACGGCTGGATGTATCAACGTAAAATTTGGTACAGATATCCATCAGAGGCACGACACTAATCACTGATGTAACTCTTCCCCGTATCTCTCATAAAAGGGGGCCTATCCCCTTAAAATACATGCTGAAATAGCCGTAGAAGGACAGACAAAGCTCATTTTCAGCCTCCCAATGTGAGAGACAAAACTTAGGCCCCTTTCGGGCCCCCAAAACCACATTTTAAGGCCCTAAAACCAATCATGTTTGAGATATTCCCAGAAAGCTAATTTCATTTAATAAACTAATGAACGAATACAAGCCGGTAACCATGGCAACAGATTCTCAGAGGTCCATCTATTGCTGTAAGACGCAATGCAATTCCATTAATTACATTAGTGTGAAAATTTGCAAACGTCTAGAAGGTTATCACGGAACCAAATTAAGCTGTAAAATTCATCAATACGTATAATGCGCTTAAGGGGGTCAAGGAGTACTCTAGAATTCACGCGATTTACACCTGCTGTTGTGGTACGGCAGGTCTATTATATTCCTATCCCTATATTATATTATTATTACTACTATTATTATAATATTATGGCGTATAACGACGAGACAAAGCCCCTCGGTGCGAGAAACAAAACTCGGGGGCCGTAAAGGGTCCTCGAAAACCTACATTATAGGGCTCTAAAACCAACAGTTTCTGAAATAATCCCAGAAAACTAATTTAATTTAATTTAACAAACCGATGAAGGAATGCAAATCGGTAACCATGACAACATTAACTCAAGGGGTGGCATCCAATTTTCCATCTATTTCTGTAAGAAGCAATGTCACTCCATTTATTACATTTATGTGAAAGTTTGCAAATGGCTATAAGGTTATCACGGAACCAACGTAGACTGTATAATTCATCAATGCAATTAAGGGGGTCAAGGGGTAACCTAGAATTTTTTCATGCAATTTTCACTTGCGACATATAGTACAGAAGGTCTATTATATCTCCAAACAGCGAGATTATTTTCAAAAATTCCTGAATTGAATCCGCATTTGTTGCGACTTTTAGGAATTTGGGCCATTTGAGGCTAAAGAACCTGAATTTTCATGCACCACAAGCCTTTACCTAATTTATGAAAGAGGTCTTCATGTGCATGGGAACTTAAGACAATGTAGAGGGTCAGTTTTTATGTGACGTGTATTGCGTTTCGTCTACAAAGCTTTCAATTCTATTTCACGTCAGGAAGTACACGTTAGGTGAATTTAGTTTGAGAGCACATTTTAACTTATCTTTTTTTTGTCGACACACGGGTTCATCGTAAGGATGATTTTGTTTGATACTGTGTGGTAGATATACCCATATTTGGATATCTGGGTGATATGTTTTAGACAATAGAATTGTCTGTCTGTCTTTCTGTGTATCTTTATGTACGCCTATAACTCGTGTTCGGATACTTGGTGCATCGTAAAATTAGGTATGGTAAACATGAGTCAATACACCAATCATTTATAAAACTCATCACCATACTTTTCATACAGTAGAAGGGTGGATATAGTGAAAAACTTCTCAAAATACATGCCAAAATAGGCGAAATAAAAAAATATCCTAGAAGGACGACCAAAGCATATGTTGCGCTTCTCAATGTGAGACACAAAATTCGCGAGTATATAAAGGGTCTCCGAAAACCACATTTTAAGACCCAAAATTAACAGTGCGTGTGATATTCCCAGAAAACTAACTTCGTTCTTATAAACTTATGAAGGAATAACAAACCGCTAACCATTGCAACAGTAGCTCAATTGATAATGTCTGGCGTTAACACCGAACACCGTTCGAAGAACGGGTACTTCTGCTAGTATATATATAAAGGAATGTCTGTCTGTTCGTCTTTTATGCGTTCATAAACCATTCATCCGACTGCGATCAAATTTTGGTGAGTTGTTGAAAACACTTTCGGGAGGTTCATAGACATAGTTAATCCATTTCAAAATAGATAGCGCGCGTGTAGTTTAAACAAATGCGTAATGGCGATGCATTCATATACAATTCATCCGATTGCGATCAAATTTTGGTGAGTTGTTGTGCACAGTCCCGGAAAAGTTATAGGCGTAGTAAATCCAATTTACAATAGATAACGCGCGAGTAGCTTCAACAAAATGACGTGCGTTTGTTTCAAGAAAGTCCTACATGCGTTCATATACCATTCATCCCATTGCGATGAAACTTGGGTGAGATGTTCTGTACACCTCAGGTAAGGTTTCTGGCTTAGTAAATCCACTTAACAATAGGTAGTGCACGAGCAGATTCAACAAATGAGCGACGACGGGCGAAGCGTTTCAACCAAGTCCTGTATGCGTTCACATACCATTCGTCCGATAGCGATGGAACTTGGGTGAGGGGTTGTGTACACTACAGGCAAGGTTTCTGGCTTAGTAAATCCATGTTATAATAGGTAGCGCACGAGTAGATTCAACAAACGAGCGACGACTCGCGAAGCGTTTCAACAAAGTCCCGTATGCGTTCATATACTGTTCGTTTGATAGCGATGAAACATGGGTGAGATGTTGTGTACATTTCAGAGAAGGTTTCTGGCTTAGTAAATCCACTTAACAATAGGTAGCGCACAAATAGATTCAACAAATGAGCGACGACGGGCGAAGCGTTTCAAAAATGTCCTGTATGCGTTCAAATACAACTCGTCCGATAGCCATGAAACTTGCGTGAGAGGTTTGGTGCATTCTTGGAATACACGGTACCTGAGATTATAATTTTGAATGCTTTTGCACGTTCTTTCCTTCCTTTTTGTCAAACACCAACAGTGATCATTTATTTTCTCCTTTATGTTCAAATCTCTTATATTTTGTATGAGTCTGTTCTAGATATATAACTTCTGTGACCCACCTAGCGTCATATAACAACGAATCTCTGAAGCTCTTCAACTCTTCCTCGCGCAAGAGGAATTCCATATCCATTTGGCTACCAGATACTGTTGTCAACTCTTTGAAGACCAGCTCAGCAAAAGAAGATTATTTTGTTGTTTTCAAGTTGGTTATGCTTATATGTTCTCCTTTTGTCTCCTACCCCCCACTCTTTTCCCCTTCCGTGGTCTCTCCGTGCTCCGTTGAGCAAGTCTCACTTCTCCGTCTGCAGTTGACTCGTTCAGTCAAAGCTCCGCTCGAGCTTGCCTCCTCAAACCAAGAGGCTCACCCTCTTTTACGCCATGTTGGAACTCTAAGCATCAGTGAGGAACTTCGACTTCAACATGAAATCAAGATAAGTACAATTTTTAAAAAGTTTTAACCTCATCTTCATGGTTTTAACTTCCAAGTGCTTTAATTATAATTTATAGGCAGTGTGAAATTATTTACTTTGGGGCAATAATCCTTCTTCGTGGGATTTGCCATGTTGAGCTTTTTGCTTGCATAAGCCAACCTTACTAAAAAAGAGCTTTTCTTAAGCGATTCAAACGAGAAATCCTCTCGCTACGTGGGATATTATCTAATACCCGCTGCCTATAATTATAAAACTATTTCCTCCGTTGGATTTTCTCAACCCCATTTTCTGCTAAGGTCGTTCTGGAACCTTCGAGACCTTGTTCTCTATCTTGCCGTCAAGTATTGTTCACGCACTTGTGAAAATGCTAGTTAAAATGAGGAATCTTCCTTATAAATTTTTGTAATAGTTAACTTTCTTCCACCGCTGGAACCTCTAGAATTTTCTATGGCGCATTTAATTGTAACTTGCAACTTTCTCAAGAAATAGACTCTCACTTATCTAGTGAAACCAGTTATTTTCATCATTGCAATAACTTTCTTTTCCATAAACATTGTGTCTCCACAGTGAACCTTTCATATGTTTCAATGAACTATAGTGAAAACCAGTGCTTGCTCAACTTTTCTACCGCGTCGCGATCGTCCGCTTATATTCAAATAAGGCCATGAACATTTTCCTTAATTCCCATTTCTCTTTCCTAAACCTCTCACTAACAATCTGCAATAAACTTTTAATCTAGGTCTGTTCCAATAAGGTGTCATTCCAAGAAGTGCCCTTCCATTTTTGTTGGTTTATCATTAAGTATGTCTGTATAATTACGTGTCTAGCACACGTTTCAAACTTACATTGTTCCTCCCTTCAAAGGCAGGGAAAACAATTCTCTCAACTCTTGAGTGAGTTATTTTTTTGGTCTCGCTAAATGAGAACTGCCTCATTTAACTTGCGAGTCTTATTCAAAGTATAAGAGGTCTAGAACCTTCCTTCTGATTAACTTTTCAGGTTCACAGTAAGTGACCTGCTCTCTTTGTATAATTCTCATATATTAATTCTGTTTAAATATAAGAAGTTGTAGGAACTTCCTTTTTATTCTTTATGTTTTCCATTTTGTTATCTTCGAAGTTGTTATTCTCGTTAGAATGTTCTTTCGGAGGTTTCTTATAGTACGCTGCCTGTACTCCTGTAAATGTTAAAACTTTAATTATTCCATTTTGCCTATTTTATTAACTCTTTCCAAGATTGTAATACAAGGTTTAAAAATCTTAAAAATTGTCATTTGCCTGGAGCAATTTCTGAACGTTGTTGGAGGTCTGCGACCCCAAATTGTTAACTACATAGAACATATTTATTTGTTAAAGTTACGCTTCTTTGAATTGTTAAATAAATTAAATATTTGTTTTTGGATTCATCATTTCTCTGATACTACAGTTAAGCAGGATCCTGGCTTTCCTAGCTCTTCCTAGGTTTATGCCCTCGTTCATACTCAATAAAGCTTTTACTATCTGTCTGGCCAGACCATCACCCTTCCCTATAGTACTTTCATTCGTGCTTGGAAGGAAACACACTAAAGCCTCTCTCTGGCAAACTGCCCAAGCCTTAGCTGCGGTTCCCGTCAGCTTCGACCAAGCTCGTACCTACTTTAGGTATCAAGGTGTTAATTTTCAGTGGAAACTGCCTCTAAAGGTATTTAAAGTGAAGCTTATTAATTTTGTGGGGCTCTCCTCCTATTTTTCTATCCTTTTTCTCCAATCCCAAATCTACTTCCTTCTCTTAATCATCTTCCCTTGGTGGGTGGGTTATTCCCTAGCCTATAATCTACCCAAAATTGGTGCCGAAACCCGGGAGAGTCCATTATTTATGTCCATTGTTTGTCAAGTGTCATTTGACAATACTTGGCAAATTATTAATATCTGCTTTGGATTTTTCAGCTATATCTACGTCATGCAAAGCCTGTGAACGGGAAAGAGGCCGCTCCTGTCTCCTTTGGCGTGTCCTGTTCTTTATACCCATTTGCTGCTACAAGCTTGACAGCATCTCCAAGGTTCTACAGTTTCGTGAGTTGTATTTCAATTTATTCTTTTTGTCATGGCTCCTGCTGAAAAAGATGAAACTCTCATTGCTAGATGTTCTTCTTATAAAGGGCAACTCACTAGATTCCGAAATTTTATCAACAAGTTAAATCCCGCCGAGTGTGATTTAGATATCTTAACACATCGTCTTAAGTTGTACGAACGGTCTTATGATTATTATGACCAAATTCAAACCGAGATTGAATCCGCTTGTCCAGAACTTCAATCGGATCGGGACGAGGTCGAACCCTTGTACTTTGAAGGAATTGCAAAGGCCCACCAACTGATCCGCAATATCTCAGAACCGGACACTAGGGTCATCAATCCGGCCCAGTTAGCACCCACTTCAGTTCACAAGAACAAACCGAAACCGTTACTTCCTAAGATAAGCCTACCGCACTTCTCAGGCAAGGAAGGTGAATGGTATTCTTTTTACGAACTTTACTGCTCCCTAATTCATGAAAATGCTGAGATCCCCGATATACATAAATTTTATTTCCTCCGTACGTCTTTGGAATCTGAGGCCTTGGCCTTGGTGGAGTCACTGCCTTTAAGCGCAGACAACTACCACATCGCCTTTAATCTCCTTAAAGAGAGATATGGCAATTTACGTTTGAGTGTCGCTCGACACATCCGTTGTTTGTTCAACTTACCAGCCGTCAAACCTAATGACGTCACATCTTTAAGAGACCTCTTAGATTCTATGCAGTTAAATGTCAGAGCGTTATACCAACTAAAACAGCCTGTCCAAACATGGGACACCATACTTATTCACCTAGCTACATCAAGATTCGATTTTTCGACACTGAAGGCCTGGGAGATCGAACTCGCCTGCAACAAGGAACATTCGTTCGAACACCTTATCTCGTTTCTCAACAGTCGATGTCAATTCCTTACAGCACTCGCATTTCAGTGCGAAAAAGTCGAAACGAATCCTCAGTGTCAAATTTTTGAAAAAAAACTTGCTTCTTCAAAGGGTCATCAGCCCCCATCTGTCGAAAACAAGCAAACCCGTTCTTCTTTCAATCATGCAAGAGAAGATATCAGGCCGCTTAACAAACCGTTAAAATGCACGCTCTGTAAAAAGCTTCACACCTTGTATTCGTGCAAATCCTTTAAAGAATTGTCTGTCGAAGATCGAAGGAAGCTTGTCTTGAATAGCAAACATTGTTTCAACTGCTTATCACCTAAGCATTCTTCTTCGAACTGTACGTCATCAAATCTCTGTTTCCATTGTAAAAAACCGCATCATTCGTTATTGCACGTTCACGATAAATCGAGGTCATCAGCACCCGCCTCTTCAAGCTCCAGGCAGAGCAGCTCCGAACAAACTAATGCTTCTTCCTGCATTTCCCACGCCGAAACTTTTCATAGTGCGCAAACCCTGTTGACCACTGTACAATTTGAAATCCAAGATAAATTTGGAAATTGGTTCAGAACCCGTGGTATTCTCGATTCCGCTTCAACTCATAACTTTGTTTCGCAATCGTTGATTAAAAAACTAGGTCTTTCGTCATCGCCTACTTCTATCAATGTGACCGGCATTGACAATTTGAAAACTCAAGTTTTGCAGTCTTCAAAATTGAAAATCAGAGACGTTTGCCAAAGAAACACCAATCTTAATTTAAACTGCCTCATTCTTACCAGTATTGGTAAAGACACTCCAAGTCACTCCATTAATACTTCCGGTTTAAACATTCCCTCGCAATTAAGGTTAGCCGATCCTCAGTTTAATGCTCAAGGTCCCATTGATGTACTTTTCAGTGCCAATGTTTTTTGGAATTGCATTCGCAAACAAACACGCAAGTTATCTTCAACCGTGGTCGCCAGAGACACCGATTTTGGTTGGGTTATTACTGGTGAAATCCAACAACCCAGATTTCAAACCAAAGCGCAATGTCATTTCGTTACGGCTGACATAAATCCCATTTCTGAAAAAAAGAACGCTCATGTTTCAAATCTCAATATTTTTGAAAACCACTTGTCGAAACGATGTCTTATCGTGAACAACTACACTACCTCTGTAAGTTGTTTAAGTAGTTTTTCCTTCTTCCCGCACAAGATGGCCATTCAAGTTCGCCTTGCTTTGGGTTACTTCGTCTACCTTCTTATGTCATTTTTTATAGCAGTTAATTGCTTAAATTTTTTCTCGAAAACTATCTTCCCCTTGTGTAAAACCATGGCTATCAGTCACCATCACTTTGCTGTACGCTATGTTTCACTTCTTTCGTTATGTAGAAGGATGGCCACGGCCGGCTCCTCCCTCCTTCCTCACAATTGGAAGTTGCTCATGAAACCGCTTGAAAATCTGAATTCTATAGCATCTAGAATAACTATTCTTATGCATAACCTTCGTCTCAATGTCCCAGCTTGTCTTCTTTGCTCGGAAGAATTAAGCTTCTTTTTGTTGAAAATTGTCCGATTTCGTGATCCTCTCAATTATGCGAAATTGATTTCCTACTTTATTTCATATAGCTTTAAATTGCTTTTTCACGTCCAAGTTACGATTGACTGCATGTCGTGTTACTCGTTCCGCTTTAAGTTACAGCTGATTCAACAAGTGTTGTTTGTTTATTCCGAACTGCTTGTTTTTCAAACCTGTTTGTTTACAAGCCTGAATAACGCCAAGTTGTTGTTTATTTCCTGTATGCCTGCCAAAGGTCAGAGCAAGTTTCTCTTATCTCAACTTTGGCTGATTGCCAAGCATTGTCTGGCGAGTTGCTACTACAAGTACAGAAGTCGCTCACCTACTTCCCAAAATAAACTTGTTCCGGTTAAGGACTTTCTCAGCTATTTATATGTCTTATCTCGTTGTACTATGTGTGTCAAGGCCGTGCTTGTTTACGTTTCTCACTTACTCATGCTCGTATTCTATAACTGCTTCGATCCCTGTTTCAAAACTTCGTTGCGTATTTCTCACGCGTTCATGTATTTCACTTTGCTTGCATATTTTGCGATCTTAATGTTCATTGATGAACAAACTGGTTTTTTCTCGTCGTCACATTCGATGTGTTTTTGTATTCATACTTGTCATGTCCCGTTTTTCGCTGACTTAAGTATTTTTCTGAGTAACCCCTTTGATACTCATTATAACTTGAGGTTATTGTTTATGGCTACTCGTTTGTTACCTATGGCGTTCTTGCTTTCTACTCGCATAGTTCCTTTGTTTATTTGGTATATTCTTGTCTTGAATAGATGTACTTGTTTCTATACGCTTTGTTTAAACTTGCCAATTCTTCTTTCTCATCGTATCGCAATCTTTACTAGTGCTTTATTTCCCTCAGCTTCCAGCTATTTTGTGATTGAAAGTGTTGATAATTCTCGCCTTTTAACTCCGCTTTCCAATGACCCTGATAACCTCCTTCCACTTACACCTGGTCGCTTCTTTACACGCACTTCTCTCTCTGCCCCTCCTCCCCTTCCTAATTCTTTCAGGGATTTTGATTTACCTATTGTTTGGCGTAAACTTGAAGCCCTCCGCAATTCCTTTTGGAAGAAGTGGAACTTTGAATATTTAACTTCCTTGCAAGGGAGACAGAAGTGGTTTCTTTCCAGTCCCGACATTAAAGTGGGGGACTTGGTCTTAGTTAGGGATGTTTCACCCCCCCTAGTCTGGCCTTTTGGAAAAGTGACCGAGTGTTACTCTGGAAGAGATAGGAGAGTCAGGATATTCAGAGTCTTGACCACTAATGGTCAGATCACAAGACCACTTCTCTTCAATTACTGTATTACTCTTAAATGTTTAATTGCTTATTTGTTCCCTGTTGGTGTCTGCCCCTCCCAGTATGGTGCATTCTTGGAATACACGGTACCTGAGATTATAATTTTGAATGCTTTTGCACGTTCTTTCCTTCCTTTTTGTCAAACACCAACAGTGATCATTTATTTTCTCCTTTATGTTCAAATCTCTTATATTTTGTATGAGTCTGTTCTAGATATATAACTTCTGTGACCCACCTAGCGTCATATAACAACGAATCTCTGAAGCTCTTCAACTCTTCCTCGCGCAAGAGGAATTCCATATCCATTTGGCTACCAGATACTGTTGTCAACTCTTTGAAGACCAGCTCAGCAAAAGAAGATTATTTTGTTGTTTTCAAGTTGGTTATGCTTATATGTTCTCCTTTTGTCTCCTACCCCCCACTCTTTTCCCCTTCCGTGGTCTCTCCGTGCTCCGTTGAGCAAGTCTCACTTCTCCGTCTGCAGTTGACTCGTTCAGTCAAAGCTCCGCTCGAGCTTGCCTCCTCAAACCAAGAGGCTCACCCTCTTTTACGCCATGTTGGAACTCTAAGCATCAGTGAGGAACTTCGACTTCAACATGAAATCAAGATAAGTACCATTTTTAAAAAGTTTTAACCTCATCTTCATGGTTTTAACTTCCAAGTGCTTTAATTATAATTTATAGGCAGTGTGAAATTATTTACTTTGGGGCAATAATCCTTCTTCGTGGGATTTGCCATGTTGAGCTTTTTGCTTGCATAAGCCAACCTTACTAAAAAAGAGCTTTTCTTAAGCGATTCAAACGAGAAATCCTCTCGCTACGTGGGATATTATCTAATACCCGCTGCCTATAATTATAAAACTATTTCCTCCGTTGGATTTTCTCAACCCCATTTTCTGCTAAGGTCGTTCTGGAACCTTCGAGACCTTGTTCTCTATCTGCGAGTCTTGCCGTCAAGTATTGTTCACGCACTTGTGAAAATGCTAGTTAAAATGAGGAATCTTCCTTATAAATTTTTGTAATAGTTAACTTTCTTCCACCGCTGGAACCTCTAGAATTTTCTATGGCGCATTTAATTGTAACTTGCAACTTTCTCAAGAAATAGACTCTCACTTATCTAGTGAAACCAGTTATTTTCATCATTGCAATAACTTTCTTTTCCATAAACTTTGTGTCTCCACAGTGAACCTTTCATATGTTTCAATGAACTATAGTGAAAACCAGTGCTTGCTCAACTTTTCTACCGCGTCGCGATCGTCCGCTTATATTCAAATAAGGCCATGAACATTTTCCTTAATTCCCATTTCTCTTTCCTAAACCTCTCACTAACAATCTGCAATAAACTTTTAATCTAGGTCTGTTCCAATAAGGTGTCATTCCAAGAAGTGCCCTTCCATTTTTGTTGGTTTATCATTAAGTATGTCTGTATAATTACGTGTCTAGCACACGTTTCAAACTTACGTTGTTCCTCCCTTCAAAGGCAGGGAAAACAATTCTCTCAACTCTTGAGTGAGTTATTTTTTTGGTCTCGCTAAATGAGAACTGCCTCATTTAACTTGCGAGTCTTATTCAAAGTATAAGAGGTCTAGAACCTTCCTTCTGATTAACTTTTCAGGTTCACAGTACGTGACCTGCTCTCTTTGTATAATTCTCATATATTAATTCAGTTTAAATATAAGAAGTTGTAGGAACTTCCTTTTTATTCTTTATGTTTTCCATTTTGTTATCTTCGAAGTTGTTATTCTCGTTAGAATGTTCTTTCGGAGGTTTCTTATAGTACGCTGCCTGTACTCCTGTAAATGTTAAAACTTTAATTATTCCATTTTGCCTATTTTATTAACTCTTTCCAAGATTGTAATACAAGGTTTAAAAATCTTAAAAATTGTCATTTGCCTGGAGCAATTTCTGAACGTTGTTGGAGGTCTGCGACCCCAAATTGTTAACTACATAGAACATATTTATTTGTTAAAGTTACGCTTCTTTGAATTGTTAAATAAATTAAATATTTGTTTTTGGATTCATCATTTCTCTGATACTACAGTTAAGCAGGATCCTGGCTTTCCTAGCTCTTCCTAGGTTTATGCCCTCGTTCATACTCAATAAAGCTTTTACTATCTGTCTGGCCAGACCATCACCCTTCCCTATAGTACTTTCATTCGTGCTTGGAAGGAAACACACTAAAGCCTCTCTCTGGCAAACTGCCCAAGCCTTAGCTGCGGTTCCCGTCAGCTTCGACCAAGCTCGTACCTACTTTAGGTATCAAGGTGTTAATTTTCAGTGGAAACTGCCTCTAAAGGTATTTAAAGTGAAGCTTATTAATTTTGTGGGGCTCTCCTCCTATTTTTCTATCCTTTTTCTCCAATCCCAAATCTACTTCCTTCTCTTAATCATCTTCCCTTGGTGGGTGGGTTATTCCCTAGCCTATAATCTACCCAAGGTTGTGTACACTTCAGGCAAGGTTTCTGGCTAAGTAAATCCACTTTACGATAGGTAGGGCACGAGTAGATTCAACAAATGAGCGACGACGCGCGAAGCGTTTCAACAAAGTCCCGTATGCGTTCATCGACTATTCGTCTGATAGCGACTTAACTTGGGTGAGTTGTTGTGTACACTTCTGGGAAGGTTTCTGGGTTAGTAAATCAACTTTACAATAGGTAGCGCACAAGTAGATTAAAAAAATGAGCGATGACTCTCGAAGTGTTTCAACATAGTCCCGTATGCGTTCATATACCATTCGTCCGATAGCGACTAAACTTGGGTGAGTTGTTGTGTACACTTCAGAGAAGGTTTCTGGCTTAGTAAATCGACTTAACAGTAGGTAGAGCACGAGTAGATTCAACAAATGAGTGACGATGGGCGAAGCGTTTCAACAACGTCCTGTATGCGTTCACATACCATTCGTCCGATAGTGATGAAACTTGGGTGAGAGGTTGTGTACACTTCAGGCAAGGTTTCTGGCTTAGCAAATCCACTTTACGACAGGTAGGGCACGAGTAGATTCAAGAAATGAGCGACGACGCGCGAAGCGTTTCAACAAAGTCCCGTATGCGTTCATATACTATTCGTCTGATAGCGATGAAACTTGGGTGAGATGTTGTGTACACTTCAGGGAATGTTTCAGGACTAGTAAATCCACTTTACAATAGGTATCGCACAAGTGGATTAAACAAATGAGCGACGATGCGCGAAGTGTTTCAACATAGTCCCGTATGCGTTCTTATACCATTGGTCCGATAGCGACTAAACTTGGGTGAGTTGTTGTGTACACTCCAGGGAAAGTTTCAGGCTTAATAAGTCCATTTTACAATAGGTAGTGCACAAGTAGATTCAACAAATGAGCGAAGACGCACGAAGTGTTTCAACAAAGTCCCGTATGCGTTCATATACCATTCGTCTGATAGCGATGAAACTTGGGTGAGATGTTGTGTACACTTCAGGGAAGGTTTATGGCTTAGTTCATCCACTTTACAATAGGTAACGTACAAGTAGATTCAACAAGCGATCGACGGCACCCGAATCGCATAAACAAAGTCCCGTAGCGTGCAAATACCATTCATCCGATTGCTATGAATCTTTGGTTGAATTGTTGTGCACACTCCAGGGAAGGTTTCTGACTTAGTAAATCCTTTTTACAATAGGTAGCACACGATTAGATTCAACAAATGAGTAACGGCGCGCGTATCCTTAAAAAAAATCGAATGCGTACGTATACCATTCATGCGATTGCAATGAAATTTACAGAAATGTTGTTTCCACTCCCGCAAAGATTTCTGATTTAGTAAATCCATTTTACAATTGGTAGCGCACGAGTAGATTCCACTAATGAGCGACAGCGCGTGAATCGTTTCAACCAAGTCCCGTATGCGTTCATATACCATTCATCCGATTGTGATAAAACGTTGGTGAGTTGAGTACAGTCCTGGGAAGGTGTATGAATTAGTAAATCGGTTTTTCAATGGGTGGCGCACAAGAAGATTCAACAAATGAGTGAAGGCGCGTGATTCGTTTAAACAAAATCCCGTATGCGTTCATATGCCATTCATCCGATTGCGATGAAACGTTCATGAGTTGTTGTGTACAAGCCAGGGAAGGTTTTTCGACTTAGTAAATCCATTTTACAATAGGTAGCGTACGAGGATATAGGCCTACCATATTTTCATAGAACATTGTTAACATATTAAATGCCCCCACAGCTATCTGGTAATGTTTCTGGGTCTGGAGCATCCTTCCTTCTCCCGCCTCTCATGCCCTCTTCGCTTTCTTATTCTGATATCCTCATTCTCTATGGACTGGAGCTCTGAACTGTGATATGAGTGGCGAATTCTCCCATGCATCGCATATACCGGCGGTATACCACCAGTGATAAAAATATAAAATGTTTATCTCGACATTTTCTCGACTTGTATGTAGCAGTGCACACTGGAATATCGAGCTTGTTCCGCTGATTGTTGTCATGGAAGCTGGCGCTCGAACCCCGCGTAACTCGCTAATTTTCTTCTGGGGTACACACTTTTAGCTGCGAGTGACTGTACTATACCGCAAGTCTATCCCGGTCGTTGAAAGGGCTCGACACTGGCACGCGGGGCGAGAGAGGGTAAGTGTAGCCCAGCAAAGTTCCGTATGGGGTATCACGCTACAGACTAGCGGTGAGTGTAGTGCTGATTGGCTGATTTCAAACAGTACTTCACAACGGGAGGCACACCAGCGCAGCGCCTCATACACTTCAGTTATGTGCGAAGAAGTGTTATGTTGCGAGTTCGTCTTGGCATGAATTACTTTCCACTGAAATATTAACATGTTTAGATTAAGTGAAACACTGGAAGTGGATAGTAGCGTTGTTGAAAGGAATTTATTCCATTGTATTTCCTCAGTAAGTTGAAATTAAAGCGATCTATGGGATGAAGGCTACTAACATGTCTTTGTGCAAGGAAATGAAGGCATTGGTTTCTGCCGAAATCAGGTAGAATTTTACACTTGGAATATTTGTTGCTTTGCAGTGTAGATTCAATTAGGGGCTTTGAAGCATCGTGGTCATGTAGCCCCATGTACTTGGTTCAAGGGCGGATTTAAGGCAAGATCATGGGGGTAGACGAACACACCGGGGAGTCTAATACCCCTTGCTTAGAGAGAGGGAGGGGGGGTCCGGGGTAGGATAATTTTGCTAAAACTAGGACCAAATTAGTGAGTAATAGGACATTTGGGTTATTTTGATTAGATATTTTGGAGTAAAAATAAATGTTACCGATCACGGTGGACGAGAGCAGCAACGCGCTAGCTCGTGTCTCTCCGCCATCGGGAGAGTGTGGGTTTGAATTCCACTTCAGCCATCCGGAAAATGGTTGTCGTGGTTTCCTATTTTCACCACCAGGCAAGTGCCGTGACGGTTCCTTTCAATAGGTCCACGACCGACCGACTTACCTCCAAAATCCTTTCCCTGGTCCTTCGTTAATTAGACCCAAGTTAGCGGTCGCCTGTCACCATCCCCAGTTGTATCTGCTGACGAAGTGTATCCAGCTCCCAGACACCATCCTTGCGACGGTAGAGGAATGATCCCTCGCAGAGTCCGTTTTGTGACTTGGGATAAATTTGCGTGATATTAGCCATTTTAAGTCAAATATGTAATGTATTCCAATTTATTTTAGTTTTGGTTGTTCTACTATTTACTGTCATAGCCAACGCGTGGTTTAAAACCATTTTTAGAAAACTGTCAAAAATCTGTAGTATTCTTCCAAATATACAGACATTTTCATTTGAGACTGTTTTACCTTTCAGCGTCCAGTCCAGTCTGCAAGCCTCTGTTTGCGAACAAGTCGCCTCCGTGATTCCCTATTGGCAGTTAGCACTGCGGCTCCCTCTGCTTCTACATCTCTGACTTTGAAATCGTTCAACACTGAAACTAACCATCGCCTCATAGCTCTACCTCTGCTTCTGTTATCCTCTACAGCCGAACACTCAAAATAGTAGATTATCGTAAAATGTGCATTTTGATATAGAGTATTTAAGTGTGAAAGAATTTGTCTAAAGCCACTGTTTTCGTCATGTTTTTAATGTATAACAGCAAGATGAATCGTTCACTCCTTAAATCCACCCCTGGCTTGGTGCGTGTGGAAACTGATGAGATATGTCGTTATGATGGCTGAACCGTTGCCAGGATTTTGGTAGGAGGCGGCTGTGGCCTTGAGATATGTACGAGTGAAAGTGGGAAACCACGAAAGACCATTTCTAGGATGGTTGGGGTTGGAATCGAACCACCTGTTCTCAATTCTGCCTCTTGGGGGTTGAGTGAATCCCAATCCTCAGACCAGAATTACATTTCTTGGTAGAGCAGAGAATCGAACACGGACCTCCGCAGTAACAGCCCCAGAATACTAGCCACTACGCCTCGAGGTGGACCTTTAGAAATCTAAGTGAATGGAACTTACTTTCAAGTAAAATTCTTCCTGGCAGACCAAGGTTGGGAAACAATATGTCAAGGTAGTTTACACTACAATTATTTTATTGATTGAGGCTGAATGTTCGCTTTCCAGAAGATATTTTCACTTTGAGATACTGGCTCTTCTTTAATTGCATTATTACATTGGTTATGAATGAATGCGCTTCTCATGTTTGGACATACCTAATGATGTGGCAATGTATAATTGAGATCCTTCGGAAATGGATCTATGTTTATTTGTTTTCGTCAAATTTAAGACCTGGTCAAGAACGGGGAGAGAGAGAAGGTAGCGTAAAGATGAAATGTACTCTGTACGTTGCCAAAATGAACTAGGAGGGTGAGGGGATTCGAAGGCCATTTACCTAGAAGCAGTTTCAAGTAGGCAGTGTTCAGGCATTAAACGAAGATTTTTTAATGTATAAGAACATAGTCCTTGCAGAGGGAGGATGACGCACTGGCTTTACCCGGTCGAGGTTCGAATTCCGGTTACAACACGCTAAATATTTCACATGGAAGATCACGTGGCGTTAGGAAGGGAATCCGACCTCATATCCCCGGCCAAAACAATTGGCTAGTGACCTCAATTTATTGGGATAACCTCTCCAAAATTATAGCGATAAAGTGTGTTCCTTAGAAGTTATGTAAATGTTCTCCAATACAGATAATAATAATAAAAATAATAATATTATTAATAATAATAATTCAACTTTCACAAGAGGTTGAGGCATGGAAAAAAAGGGGGGGGGGGATGTGAGGGGTAAATGGTGCGGTGTACCAAGAACGATGACCACCAGTCGCCACTGGTTACGGTACATATTAAGCACCTTCGCTTTCTTATTCTGATATCCCCATTCTCTATGGACTGGAGCTC
Source organism: Meconema thalassinum (assembly GCA_946902985.2). Classification (NCBI taxonomy): domain Eukaryota; kingdom Metazoa; phylum Arthropoda; class Insecta; order Orthoptera; family Tettigoniidae; genus Meconema; species Meconema thalassinum. The sequence continues at coordinate 22,961,827 of OX336400.1, forward strand.
TGAACTGTGATATGAGTCACGGTACATATTAAGCCCCTTCGCTTCCTTATTCTGATGTCCTCATTCTCTATGGACTGGAGCTCTGAACTGTGATATGAGTTACGGTACATATTAAGCCCGTTCGCTTTCTTATTCTGATGTCCTCATTCTCTATGGACTGGAGCTCTGAACTGTGATATGAGTTACGGTACATAGTAAGCACCTTCGCTTTCTTATTCTGATATCCTCATTCTCTATGGACTGGAGCTCTGAACTGTAATATGAGTTACGGTACATATTAAGCACCTTCACTTTCTTATTCTGATATCCTCATTCTCTATGGACTGGAGCTCTGAACTGTGATATGAGTTACGGTACACACTAAGCACCTTCGCTTTCTTATTCTGATGTCCTCATTCTCTATGGACTGGAGCTCTGAACTGTGATATGAGTTACGGTACATACTAAGCACCTTCGCTTTCTTATTCTGATATCCTCATTCTCTATGGACTGGAGCTCTGAACTGTGATATGAGTTACGGTACACACTAAGCACCTTCGCTTTCTTATTCTGATGTCCTCATTCTCTATGGACTGGAGCTCTGAACTGTGATATGAGTAACGGTACATATTAAGCACCTTCACTTTCTTATTCTGATATCCTCATTCTCTATGGACTGGAGCTCTCAACTGTAATATGAGTTACGGTACATATTAAGCACCTTGCAGATAGTCACTAGACATTTTAGTGCTACCGTACGCTAATAAAATAATTTTCTTATTTTGTGCTTAATATTGGCTGATGAAGAGGACAAAAATGTATTTTAGTCCTCGAAACATGTACCATTTCTAATGACCACATAAGTGATAATTTTCAATAGGAGTATTGATTCAGGCGGAACCTTAGCCCATAAGTAAACGTAATCTTGAGGCTATGTCAGCCTGAAACCTTCCCTGGAGTGTACACAATAACTCACCCATGTTTCATCAGTATCGGACGAATGGTATATGAACGCATATGGGACTTTGTTGAAACACTTGGCGCGTCGTCGCTCATTTTTTAATCTACTTGTGCGATACCTATTGAAAAGTGGATTTACTAAGCCAGAAACCATACCCGAAGTGTACACAACATCGCATTTGTCGAATCTACTCGTGCGCTACCTATTGTAAATGGATTTACTATGCCAGAAACCTTCCCTGGAGTATACACAATAACTCACCCAAGTTTCATCGCTATCGGACGAATGGTATATGAACGCATATGGGACTTTGTTGAAACACTTCGGGCGTCGACGCTCATTTGTTTAATATACTGTGCTTGTGCCATACCTATTGAAATGTAGATTTACTACGCCAGAAACCTTACCTGAAGTATACACAACATCTCACCCGAGGTTCACCGCTATCAGACGAATAGTATATGAACACATACGGGACTTGGTTCAAACGCTTCGTGCGTAGTCGCTCATTTGTTGAATCTACTCGTGCGCTACCTATTGTAACATGGATTTACTAAGCCAGAATCCTTGCCTGGTATGTAAACAACCTCTCCCACAAGTTTCATCGCTATCGGACGAATGATATATGAACGCATACGGGACTTTGTTGAAACGCTTCGCGCGTCGTCTCTCAATTGTTGAATCCTCTCGTGTGCTACCTATTGTTAACTGGATTTACTACGCCAAAAACGTTCCCTGAAGTGTACGCAACATCACCCAAGTTTCATCGCAATGGGATGCATGGTATATGAACGCATGTGGGTCTTTGAAAATCGCACGCCATTGTATTGAAGATACTCGCGCGCTATCTACTTTAAATTGGATTTACTATGCCTATAACTTTTCCGGGAGTGTGCACAACAACCCACCAAAATTTGGTCGCAATCGGATGAATTGTACATAAACGCATCGCCAACACTCATTTGTTTAAACTACTGCTGCGCTATCTATTTTAAATTGGAATAACTATGCCTATAATCATCCCGGAAATGTACTAAACAACCCACCAATATTTGGTCGCAATCGGATGAATTGTTGGCTATATGAACGCATCGCCAACACTCATTTGATTAAACTACTCGCGTGCTCTCTATTGTAAAATTGATTATCTATGCCTATAACCATCCCTGAAGTGTTCACAACATCTCACCCAAGTTTCATCCCAATGGGATGAATGGTATATGAACGCATGTGAGTCTTTGTTGAAACGAATCGCACACCATTTTATTGAAGCTACTCGCGCGCTATCTACTGTTAATTGGATTTACTATGCCTTTAACTTTCCCGGGAGTGTGCAGAACAACCCACCAAAATTTGGTCGCAATCGGATGAATTGTATATGAACGCATCGCCAACACTCATTTGTTTAAACTACTGGCGCGCTATCTATTGTAAATTGGATTAACTATGCCTATAACCATCCCGGAAGGGTCTAAACAACCCACCAAAATTTGGTCGCAATCAGATGAATTGTAGGCTATATGAACGCATCGCCAACACTCATTTGTTTAAACTACTCGCGCGCTCTCTATTGTAAATTGGATTAACTATGCCTACAACCATTCCTGAAGTGTACACATCGTTTCACCCAAGTTGCATCACAATGGGATGAATGGTATATGAACGCATGTGGGACTTTGTTGAAACGAATCGCACGCCATTTTATTGAAGCTACTCGTGCGCTATCTACTGTAAATTGGATTTACTATGCCTTTAACTTTCCCGGGAGTGTGCACAACAACCAATCAAAACTTGGTCGCAATCGGATGAATTATATATGAACGCATCGCCAGCACTCATTTGTTTAACCTACTGGCGCGCTATCTATTGTAAATTGGATTAACTATGCCTAAAACTATCCCGCAAGTGTGCTAAACTACCCACCAGAATTTGGTCGCAATCGGATGAATTGTAGGCTTTTGAACGACGCATCGCCAACACTCATTTGTTTAAACTTCTCGCGCGCTCTTTATTGTAAATTGGATTTACTATGCCTATAACTATCCCGGAAGTGTTCGCAACAACTCACCAAAATTTGATCGCAATCGGATGAATGGTTTATGAACGCATAAAAGACGAACATACGAATATCCTTTTTAGCCTACTTTCGATTTTTGCAAAAAATGAAAGTAGACTTATGAGATCAACACAGGGCGAAAACTTGTGTGTCTGTGTGTGTCTGTGTGTGTGTGCGCGTTTGTGTGTGAGTCTGTGTGTGTATTCTGACTGTCTGTTCCCCCTATCAATTCGAACACGGTGAAACCGAATTGAACGAAATTTGGTATAGAGGTAGCACTAGTAAAGGGCACCTCAGTGTCATGTTTTATATCGCCGTGATCTTGACGGAAACGTAATGGCGGCCACCCAAATGTTCAAAGCTTAAATCAAATTACGACTTACCTAATCATCCGATCTCTACCAAATATTGCAACAACATACCTTTATGTGAGAAGCGTTCTTTAACCAAATTACAAGGTAATCAGCCCAATAGTTTGCGGATGGCGGCCATGTTTGTGTGCAATTCGCTTCTCCCTATTAATTCAAACACGGTGAAACCGAATGGAACGAAATTTGGTACAGAGGTAGCACTAACAAAAGGCACCTCATTGTCATAAATTATATTGCCGTCGTCTTGATGGAAACGAAATGGCGGCCACCCAAATGTTGAAAGCTTAAATCAAATAACGACCAACCTAATCTTCTGATATCCACCGGTTATTGCAACATTATACCTTTATATATGTAGAATCTTTCGACCAAACTACAAGGTCATCAGATCAATAGTTTACGGATGGTGGCCATGTTTGTGTGCAAATTGATTCCCCCTATTAATTCAAACACGGTGAAACGGAATGGAACGAAATTTGGTACAGAGCTAGCAAAGGCAAAGGGCACCTCAGTGTCAAGTTTTATACCGCCGCCATCTTAACGAAAACGTAATGGCGGCCACCCAAATGTTAAAAGCTTAAATCAAATTACGTCCAACGTAATCATCTGTTCTCTACCAAAGTTTTCAACATTGTACCTTCATGTACGAAGAATCTTATGACCGAACTACAAGATCGTCAGCCGAATAACTTGCGGATGGGAGCCATGTATGTGTGCAAATCGATCCCCCCTATCTATTCAACACGGTTAAACCGAATAGAACAAAATTCGGTACAGAGGTAACACTAGCAAAGGGCACCTCAGTTTCATGTTTTTTATCGCCGCCATCTTGACGGATACGTAATGACGGCCTCCCTAATGTTAAAAGCTTAAATCAAATTACAACCAATCTTATTATGTGATCTCTACCAAATTTTGCTACAGCATAACTTTATGTGAAAAACGTTCTTTGACCAAGAAACAAGGTCATCAGTCCAACAGTTTGCATATGGCAGCCATATATGTGTGAAAATTGATTCCCCTATGAATTCAAACACGGTAAAACCGAATTGAACGAAAATTCGGCATTGCACCCGAATTCCGCATAGTCATAGCCTATATCCGCTGAGATGGAAAAGGATTGTAGGGAGGTCGATACCCAGCCAGATAAACCAACACTACCCTACTAGGATAATGACGAGGAAACCCTCGATACATACCGGCCATGCAACAACACTACTGATTAGTTACACATTTACTACAAATAAAATACCCATAACATGATGGTAGAACGAGAATCTCGGATCTCGGGCGTGAACGGTGAAAGTTGAGACTACGTGAATTCTAGTAACTAATTCGTAGTATTATCGCATGTCGATTGCAAATTGAAAAGGTGATCAGATTTATAAAAAACGAACAGACAAACAAAAATACTGCCTGGGATTTATTACTAAAAATTACAAACAATAAACTCCCTATCAGCAATAAAAATAAAGCAAGTTAAAATAAAATAAATCACACGTGAGATAGTCCTTCTATCTGTGCTATAAATGTTCATTAACAATGTCATTACAAAAATGTAATTATTTAAGAAATTATTAAAATGTTTACGCATTTAATAATCACCCTGTGACTCTGTCACTGAAACAGTCTGATCAACATCAGCTGTTCAATCATCAAACATTAAGTTAACAATATAAAAACCCTGAATTATACACATACGTGCGTAAAATGTGAATATATAACATAATAATAATAATATTAATTAAATATAGTCGAAATATATACATTATATACACCTTTCTATGTTTAACACGGTATTAAAAATACTATTCGCACTATCAGTCGCGATCTGACAGTCCTCTAGTGTCTCTGTTTTCAGAAACAGTTCTATTAGCTATGTTTCACACAACAATACATTTTAGGTATCTCTGGTAACTTGTCATAATAAGTAAAGCTTGTATATCGAACACTGAAGTTAAATATAGCTTAGAATATGTCGTGTCAATGAATAAAATACAATAAAATAAAGAGCGATGCGATACTACTTAAAAAACTCTAAATATACATCGAGGATCTTATACTGATACTCTCTGACATGAACATAACAAATACTAACCCTTATGTCAGTGATTTTTACACATACTGTAACAATTCGTTGCTCCACATGGCAATACGTTTTCTTCTCTCGTAATACGGTGAACAATACTCATAAATAGCGTCTGCTACGCTCCAAACATTACATACTTCTTTCTTTTCATAATTACCAACAATCTTCATTACTCCGCACGGCATTAGTTCAATAAGGAACCCATCTTGCTACAAACTTGTAGAAGAATCAGTGACTTTACTAGGTAAATACGCAATTGTACACTACCGCTCAGAGTGCACTCCTAACCACATCTCTCCTCTAAATTATTTAACCTCGTGCATTTTTAACAACAATTACATGTTTGTTTACTACAATTCACCTCACACAGTATTTCTTATTTCTTTCAATAGCGCTTTTCGTTCACTTAGTTCCATAATAGACTGTTTTTCCACTTTACCAAATATAAACAATACTAACTCGAAGTTCGCTCGTCTTTACTAGTTAATAAATATAAATACATATCCTCCCGCATCTGGTGTACATTTAAATGAATGAAATTATTCATATTTAAGCTTGTTTTAAGACATACAAGACCTCAGGTAGACTAACAAATCTGCTGGTCTGCTGTCATTTCAGTTTAACAAAGTTCCCAAATGAAATTGTTAATAACTATAGGCATCATTTGACCTCAATAGTCACTAACATGATCCTATTTTATAATATACTTTCATAATAACAATAGTCCATGACTATATCATTGTCAAATAAATTGTATTCCGCAATTGGAATTTTATAACTTCCATATTGTTATAAATAAGTGTTTCAGTTATCTTCTGACATAATAATGTTTGTTAAACATTGTTACAGCATTTTACAATAATGCTTTCCTTTATAATAATCTATATATATAAAAATCAATGTTACGTGATAGTTTGTCTCTATGTCTGTGGGTATGTCTCCTATGCGTTCATATACCATTCGTCCGATTGCGATGAAACTTGGGTGAGATGTTGAGTACACTCCAAGGAAGGTTTCTGACTTAGTAAATCCATTTTACAAAAGGTAGCGCACGCGTAGATTCAACAAATGAGCGACGATGCGCGAAGCATTTCAACAAAGTCCCGTATGTGTTCATATACCATTCGTCCGATAGCGATGAAACTTGGGTGAGATGTTGTGTACACTTACGTGAAGGTTTCAAAATTAGTGAATACATTTCACAGTAGATAGCGCACAAGTAGATTCAACAAATGAGCGACGACACGCAATGCGTTTCAACAAAGTCCCGTATGCATTCATATACCATTCGTCCGATAGCTATGAAAGTTGCGTAAAATGTTGTGTACACTGCAGGGAAATGTTCTGGCTTAGCACATCCACTTTACAATAGGCAGCGCACGAGTAGATTCAACAAATGAGCTACGACGCGCGAAGCATTTCAACAAAGTCACGTTTGCGTTCATATACCATTCGTCCGATAGCGATGAAACTAGGCTGAGATTTTGTGTGCACTCCAGGGAAGGTTTCTAGCTTAGTAAATCCCTTTAAAAATAGGTAGAGCACGAGTAGAATCAACAAATGAGCAACGGCGCGCGAAGCGTTTCAAAAAAGTCCCATATAATTTCATATACCATTCATCCGATAGCGATGAAACTTGGGTGAGATGTTGTGTACACTCCAGGGAAGGTTTCTGGCTTAGTACATACATTTTACAATAGGTATCGCACCAGTAGATTCAACAAATGAGCGATGGCACGCGAAGCGATTCAACAAAGTCCCGTATAAAGTCATATACCAGTCGTCTGATAGTGATAAATGTTTGGTGAATTGTTGTGTACACTCCAGGAAAGGTTTCTGGCTAAGTAAATCCATTTTACAATACGAAGCGCATGTTTATATTCAACAAATGAGTGACTACGCGCAAAGCGTTTCGACAACGTCCCGTATACGATCACATACCATTCATCCGATTGCGATGAAACTTGGGTGAGATGTTGTGTACACTCCAGGGAAGGTTTCTAGCTGAGTACATCCATATTACAATATGTAGCGCAAGATTAGAATCAACAAATGAGCGACGACACGCGAAGCGTTTCAACCAAGTCCCGTATGCATTCATGTACCATTCGTCCGTAGCTATGAAACTTGGGTGAGATGTTGTGTACACGTCATGGAAAATTTCTGGCTTAGTAAATCCCCTATACAATATGCAGCGCACAAGTTGATTCAACAAATGAGGGACGACGCGCGAAGCGTTTCAACAAAGTCCCATATAAGGTCATATACCATTCTACCGTTAGCGGTGAAACTTGGGTGAAATATGGTGGACACTCCAAGGAAGGTTTCTGGCTTAGTAAATACATTTCACAGTAGGTAGCATACGAGTAGATTCGACAAATGAACGACGACATGCGGAGCGTTTCAATACAGTCCCCTATGTCTTCATATCCCATTAGTCCGATAGCGATGAAACTTGGGTGAGATGTTGTGGACACTTACGTGACGGTTTCTAACTTAGTAAATACATTTTACAGTAGGTAGCGCACGAGTAGATTCAAAAAATGAGTGACGGAGCGCGAATCGTTTAAGCAAAATCAGGTATGCGTTCATATACTATTCATCCGATTGCGATGAAACATTGATCAGTTATTGTGTACCCGCCAGGGAAGGGGACTTAGTAAATCCATTTCACAATAAGTAGCGCAAGAGTAGATGCAACAAATGGGTGACGACGCGCGAAGCGTTTCAACAAAATCCCCTATTGCGTTCATATAACATTCTTCGATTGCGATGAAACCTTGATGAGTTATTGTGTACACGCCAGGGAAGGGCTTCGACTTAGTAATACATTTCTCAATAGGTAGCACACGAGTAGATTCAACAAATGAGTGACAGCGCACGAATCGTTTAAACAAAACCCCGTATACGTGCATATACAATTCATCCGATTGCGATGAATCATTGATGAGTTATTGTGTACACGCCAGGGAAGGGTTTCGACTTAGTAAATCCATTTCACAACAGGTAGCGTACGAGTAGATTCAACAAATGAGTGACAGCGATGAAACTTTTGAAAGTTGTTGTGCACGCTTCCACGAATGGTTCTAAATTAGAAAATCCAATTTACGATGGCTTAGAGGCAGTTAACATGTTGTGTATCCAAAAGCACTTCAAGAAACAGAATTTCAACGCCAACACTTTCTTTGATTGGCATTGCAACGCATGCCGGGTACAGCTTGTGCAATATAATTATACAAATGTATTCTGTCGCTGTTACGCATTTGTAACTATCAATAGCAATCTTAACGTTAAAAATATTCTTACTATTGGAAAGTATTTCCAATGAAATATGTTACTATCGAAGCATTCCCTTCGAAATATATTACTATCGAAGTATTCCCTTATAAAACGAGTTTCGATCGAAAGTGAGCATGTTAAAACGATTCCTTCAAAAAGATATAAGAAACAAAGTATCTAAGGTCAAAAATAAATGAAATTACGTCTGAAAAGACACGCGTATACGTATCAAAGAATTACAGTAAATCTCCAAAATTTAGCTACAATAAACATAGGAAGAAAGATAAGAATATCTACAATGAAGTTGGTCACCTCTCAATAACAACAAATACTACTTCAAAACTGCAGATCTTAGAGCGTTCAGTTTTTCTACCTTCCTGATGGCTTCTGGTGTCGTGAATACCTTCATTAGATGTGCTCGATTTTCGGCTCGAACTGCTGGTGCGAGTCGTCTGCGTTGGAAACGGGTTCCTGGCAAGCGTGTGCCAACCATATGATCGCTCCCCGATCTGGATCGTGCTGCGAACACCTGTGAGACAGCTCGTCCTTCTCGGCTAACGGCAAGTCTTCTCTTTTCACGGTCAGCGACCTGGTATCTGGATCTCTTGGTCCAAACGACTGCATGCGTCCATCTTCTTCTTCTTCTTGTGTAGCAGATCGTCATCATCACTGTAGATCTGAATGTCCTGGGTTGATATCTCTTTCTGTTGGTAATGGACATCTCGCTTGTAGTATTGGAAGTCATCTCAGAATACTGCATATTGTTAAGCAGTTGTAGATTTATCGATTCCCGGTTTTCTAGATCACTCTTAATCTCCAATCCATGGTACAGACTAACCTCCTTTCATTTGTTTAGTTGCTCATTATAATCTTCTCAATAATAGTTAAATAAGTTTGTCCTCCCTGACTCAGGTTTATTACGGTCATCTTGACTGTGATATTGTACTGTAGAATGTTGAATGCTGCAATAATATAGCTGTAGTAAGCGATGCTGTTGTTTATCGCTTCGCTGATGAATAGTGCTATTGTTGCGAAATCATCTTCTAATGGTTGTGATACTGAATAAATGCTTTTCTCTTCTGTAGCTAGTGCATTTATATTTCACCGGCTTCTCGTATTTCTCTTCGGCGAATGGTTGATCTCCAAACGGTCCTACTTCGTCTGTCGGCCGTACTTCTTTATCATGGTAATGCTCTGCTGGACGCGTGACTGAAAACGTCCGCTCGGTTCAAGAAGCTGAGTAAGAGTCCTGGCTGCCCTCTCTGCGATGGCGCGCGTGCCAAAACTAGCCTGCCCTGCTAGCCTCACACGGATGCATTTTAATAGAAATATACTCATAGTTTCTCTCCTAGCCAATAATTTATACTTCTATTTAACCAAATAAATTCCATATTGTATTCTACAACTGTAGAATTGTTCATATTGCTTTATATACGCCAAATTTATATAAAAGCGATTACCACAAAATTTATGTGCCTCAATCTGATTGGCTGTTGAAATATCGTGATAGAAGCTCCTGGATCTAGCCTCTTATCAGCGGGTCGTGTGCACAATCTGTTATTGTCGCCTTGACCAACCAAAACTGGTTTTCTGCTTGCTAACATGAAGCCTCGTTCAATTTCCAGCCTCGAATGATCTGACTCTTCCTTAGTTAAAATCTCATTCACCGGAATATTTCCAAATAATAATTCCATACAATGCTCCAAAATTTTCAAAAATTGATTCAACATGCATCATTCACTTCCCAAAGTGCATACATAAATATTAAATTGTTTTAATTGCAAATTTCCAAATTTTTCTCTCCCATGGTTAACACGTCAGTTCGAACCTCGGCTCAGTCAAAGTCTTAAGCTGGGCTGAATTCGAGTTCAGATCCTCTCCTGACTCATAAATAAAGTATAATACAGACTTTATTTAACTCTCGACTTGTTAAATACTAGAACCGAATTCATCCCTAATGAATCCTGGGATAAAATCTTTTCAATTTTGAATGGTTGTATTTTCCAATGGGTCGATCAATTTCTATCCTTACAATCTCGTAACAATTATTACCAAAGATTCTTCCAACCTTAAATGGGCTTTCATCTGCCTCTCTCTTCAATCACTCTTCTCTAACGTCTTCAAAGACCCGTTCTCCGTTTCTCTGCATCTCTCCCTCGATGTTCGTCATCTATACCTGATAAAATTCACTTACGGCGATCTCATGCCTATTGTTGGGGAACACTGTTCCTTCCTCTACTTCCGTTTTCCAAATGGAGTTTTTTTGTACCCCGTTCAGGTTATGTTCCTGTGTCCCTGAGCTTGTGGGCTGAGGTTGTACCTCTTCACTCCCTTGACTATTTCTTACTTCATTTACTCTGTGGCTATTTCGATAGTCCTGACTTTCCCTATCTCTGGCTTGATAATATTGTCTCACATGATCATTATTTCGCCAACCTCTCTGTTGTTGTTGTTGTCGTCTTGGTTGTTGTTGTAGTGCATAGTTATCGCCGTCCCAATTCTTGTATCTGCGATAACCCCCTCCTGTGCCTCTATTATTCCTATCATAATAGTCATTCCTTCGCACATCATTGTTCCTATGGTAACCTGTTCTTCGTTGACCATTGTTCCATAGTCTTGCTTGATATGGCCTTCCTTCTCTGAAGCGGCGATATGGTGGTTCGTAACGATTCCTCCCATGTTCGTTGGTTCGACTCGGACCTGGCCTACTGCGATTATCTTCCGTTTGTTGCATTTGATCCACTAGCACAGTGTGGACATCCTATGCTCTTGTCTATTTCGTGAATTATTGCTAGGCGTAGCATTAGGTGTTGAACTAGCATGGTCTAGCATTCTAAGAATCTCTGCCATACCTTCCAAAGTTTTTTTACTTCTGCTGAGATTTGGTGCCTTCTAACTTCATTTGGCATCTGTCCCGATATAGCATGTATTAACTCTGTCTCTGCCAATGGCGGATTAAGATACTGAAGCCTTGCGAGTTGTGACGTAAAGAATGTTGCATAACGTGTAGGGGTAGAGTGAGCATATTTCTTTGAATATATCTCAGCCCTAATGTCCTGTTGCATTTCCAAACTCCATATTGTACGTTGCAACGCATCAGCAAACTCCTCAAAATTTGTATAGGTGTACCTGAAAACTCTGTGCCAATTTAAAGCTTCAGACTCCAAAAACTTCTCGACTATACGCATTTCTCGGTCCCTAGGTATGCGATTATCATCTAGATAATGTATCATATCTCTAAGAATTTCGACAGCGGTAATATTTCCAACTCCACTGGCTTATCGTCCTTGTTCTTTATGATTATCACATTCTGATTGCTTCTATGGCCTCCTTGATCATAGACTCCTCTCAGTCCTGCATATTCCCTGTGAATACGCTCCGTATCTTGCATTAAGTGTGGACGATACTGTGTCCGACTAAAAATGCTCTCCCTGTCTTCTTCGACTCTTTGTTCATGTTTACTGAATTTTCCTAGCTCTTCCTTGAACTTTTCTTCTTTACTCTGGAAAAATTGTGTGATGTCCCGCTGCATTCCTAAACGTATTTCTTCTTTTAAGCCTTCATGGTCGCATGGTTCTACCAAAGTAAGTGACTCAATTTTGCTACTAAGATCTCGTAATTCGCTTTACAGACTAGACTTTATTTTAGCAAGATCTATGTTAATTTCATTTACGGTCGCTCGGTTAACGTTTAACTCCTCACTTTTTTCCGAATCTGTTTTATTTACAATACCTCTCATTTCCGGTAATGCTCGATTTTCTACATTCTTCTATCTGTTTATACAGTTATAATTTTAAATTATCTCTGTGAGTTTTAGCATTCTTTTCTATCTGACTTACATCATTCCATACTTTACTATGCAACTCCTGCATATAATCCTTATTAGATTGTATTACCTCATCTTTTAATTCACTAACAGATTTAGATATACATGAAGCATTGTCAATGTTAATACCCTCAGTAATAAGCTTTTGTTGGTCTTCCAACTTACCTTCTAAGTTACCAACAATGATGTTCAGGTCACTGAGCTTGTCAGTGAGTTTCTTCTGGTAACCTAACATTGTGTTTAATCTGTTCTAGGGTGGCTTTATTTATGCTCTCCTGTATCTTTCCTTCTAATTTGATTATATTGTCGTTACACTGAACTTTATCTTCCACTACTTTCTGACTAACTTCCTCTCTTAGTGAGCTTATTTCAGTTTTGGTAGAGGCCATATCTTCTTTCGCCTGATTGAAAGCTGATATCGTCTCTTCCAAGGCTCTCCTGCTTTCCTCTACAGAAAATCTACTCTCTGCTTGAGCTAGTTTACTTTGCTCCTGAGCTAATCTTCCTTCCTCTTGAGCCTTTTCTAGAGTTTTCTTAATATCTTCCTGCGTCTGTTCAGCCTACTCTTGAGTCTCTTCTTAGGCCTTCCTTGCCTCTTCTTGGGCCTTCCTTGCCTCTTCTTGAGCCTTTCTTATAGCCTCCTGTGCCTTCCTATTTTCATCTTGAAGTCTTCTACACTCCTCCTGAACTAAAGTTATGCTAGCATTCGTCACTGACTGTGCTACTGCTAACTCTGCCTTCATATCAGACTTAACTGTGGCTGCATATTGTTTAATCTCTCTATCTATTTTCTTTGTGCAATCGTGTGTGAATTTGTGGAGTGCATCTACATCTCCTGTCAGTTGTTTTTGGCTTTCCTGGATCCTTTCCAGGATGGACCTGATATGGCTCATATCTTCCGACGACATAATATTATAACACTTGAGAAATAAGGAGGTATCATCTATACTACATCAAGGAAATATCAGAGTGACCAACTCATTTAGATTATACAAAAGGAATACTTCGATACACTTAATTAAACTTAATAGATTAACGTCTGAAATCCTACCTAACCATAATCTAATAAACTGATCCTCTCTCATTTAACAATCCCTAACTAACATTAAGTTTCGACAACAAGAATTTAACTAATTTTTAACTGATATGACCAAAATGTCATCAGCAGGTTTAATAAACATGCCTCTAAACAATATTGTACTCCTCAAATTTGGCAGTGTTTATTCACTTAAACAACTTTCCAAAATTTGGGATCGGCATTTCTAAACAATTTCAAAATCTACAACTATCTTGTACGGTTGTCGTTGAAGACTCCATTGTCTCAACACAATCGATGCCAAAACACGTTTGGGCGCCAAGAAAAATACTACATATATGCAACCGAATTCCGCATAGTCATAGCCTATATCCGCTGAGATGGAAAAGGATTGTAGGGAGGTCGATACCCAGCCAGATAAACCAACACTACCCTACTAGGATAATGACGAGGAAACCCTCGATACATACCGGCCATGCAACAACACTACTGATTAGTTACACATTTACTACAAATAAAATACCCATAACATGATGGTAGGACGAGCATCTCGGATCTCGGGCGTGAACGGTGAAAGTTGAGACTACGTGAATTCTAGTAACTAATTCGCAGTATTATCGCAAGTCGATTGCAAAATGAAAAGGTGATCAGATTTATAAAAAAAACGTACAGACAAACAAAAATACTGACTGGGATTTATTACTAAAAATTACAAACAATAAACTCCCTATCAGCAATAAAAATAAAGCAAGTTAAAATAAAATAAATCACACGTCAGATAGTCCTTCTATCTGTGCTATAAATGTTCATAAACAATGTCATTACAAAAATGTAATTATTTAAGAAATTATTAAAATGTTTACGCATTTAATAATCACCCGGTGACTCTGTCATTGAAGCAGTCAGATCAGCATCAGCTGTTCAATCATCAAACATTAAGTTAACAATATAAAAACCCTGAATTATACACATACGTGCGTAAAATGTGAATATATAACATAATAATAATAAAACTCAGCAATTCTTCTAGGTTTGTGCCGTGTCTTGTGTGGGGTTTCGCCTAGGACACCAAGCTTGGCTCATCGGCGGGCTCTTGGTGTCCCCGCCCGGTAGGGCGCGTAGGGAGGTAGCGCGTAGTTCGTTACTCCTGTGGGGGTCCGGGCGGGGACACCAAGAGCCCGCCGATGAGCCAAGCTTGGTGTCCTAGGCGAAACCCCACACAAGACACGGCACAAACCTAGAAGAATTGCTGAGTTTTAATTCACCGGCCGTGAAAGCCAATATACCATCTTTTTGGAAGCCTTCATAGGGAGGTTATGGCTGCTTGAACTTTTAGTTCTCGCAGCAAAGTAGTGCAGTTGCACTCAATATAAAGGGAGGTAGCGCGTAGTTCGTTACTCCTGTGGGGGTCCGGGCGGGGACACCAAGAGCCCGCCGATGAGCCAAGCTTGGTGTCCTAGGCGAAACCCCACACAAGACACGGCACAAACCTAGAAGAATTGCTGAGTTTTAATTCACCGGCCGTGAAAGCCAATATACCATCTTTTTGGAAGCCTTCATAGGGAGGTTATGGCTGCTTGAACTTTTAGTTCTCGCAGCAAAGTAGTGCAGTTGCACTCAATATAAAGGGAGGTAGCGCGTAGTTCGTTACTCCTGTGGGGGTCCGGGCGGGGACACCAAGAGCCCGCCGATGAGCCAAGCTTGGTGTCCTAGGCGAAACCCCACACAAGACACGGCACAAACCTAGAAGAATTGCTGAGTTTTAATTCACCGGCCGTGAAAGCCAATATACCATCTTTTTGGAAGCCTTCATAGGGAGGTTATGGCTGCTTGAACTTTTAGTTCTCGCAGCAAAGTAGTGCAGTTGCACTCAATATAAAGGGAGGTAGCGCGTAGTTCGTTACTCCTGTGGGGGTCCGGGCGGGGACACCAAGAGCCCGCCGATGAGCCAAGCTTGGTGTCCTAGGCGAAACCCCACACAAGACACGGCACAAACCTAGAAGAATTGCTGAGTTTTAATTCACCGGCCGTGAAAGCCAATATACCATCTTTTTGGAAGCCTTCATAGGGAGGTTATGGCTGCTTGAACTTTTAGTTCTCGCAGCAAAGTAGTGCAGTTGCACTCAATATAAAGGGAGGTAGCGCGTAGTTCGTTACTCCTGTGGGGGTCCGGGCGGGGACACCAAGAGCCCGCCGATGAGCCAAGCTTGGTGTCCTAGGCGAAACCCCACACAAGACACGGCACAAACCTAGAAGAATTGCTGAGTTTTAATTCACCGGCCGTGAAAGCCAATATACCATCTTTTTGGAAGCCTTCATAGGGAGGTTATGGCTGCTTGAACTTTTAGTTCTCGCAGCAAAGTAGTGCAGTTGCACTCAATATAAAGGGAGGTAGCGCGTAGTTCGTTACTCCTGTGGGGGTCCGGGCGGGGACACCAAGAGCCCGCCGATGAGCCAAGCTTGGTGTCCTAGGCGAAACCCCACACAAGACACGGCACAAACCTAGAAGAATTGCTGAGTTTTAATTCACCGGCCGTGAAAGCCAATATACCATAATAATAATAATATTAATTAAATATAGTTGAAATATATACATTATATACACCTTTCTATGTTTAACACGGTATTAAAAATACTATTCGCACTATCAGTCGCGATCTGACAGTCCTCTAGTGTCTCTGTTTTCAGAAACAGTTCTATTAACAATGGTTCACACAACAATACATTTTTAGGTATCTCTGGTTACTTGTCATAATATGTAAAGCTTGTATATCGAACACTGAAGTTAAATATAGCTTAGAATATGTCGTGTCAATGAATAAAATACAATAAAATAAAGAGCGATGCGAAACTACTTAAAAAACTCAAAATATACATCGTGGATCTAATACTGATACTCTCTGACATGAACAATACAAATACTAATCCTTATGTCAGTGCTTTTTACACATACTGTAACAATTCGTTGCTCCACATGGCAATACGTTTTCTTCTCTCGTAATACGGTGAACAATATTCATAAATAGCGTCTGCTACGCTCCAAACATTACATACTTCTTTCTTTTCATAATTACCAACAATCTTCATTACTCCGCACGGCATTACTTCAATAAGAAACCAATCTTGCTACAAATTTGTAGAAGAAGCAGTGACTTTACTAGGTAAATACGCAATTGTATACTACCGTTCAGAGTGCACTCCTAACCACATCTCTCCTCTAAATTATTTAACCTCGTGCATTATAACAACAATTACATGTTTGTTCACTACAATTCACATCACACAGTATTTCTTATTTCTTTCATTAGCGCTTTTCATTCACTTAGTTCCATAATAGACTGTTTTTCCACGTTACCAACTATAAACAATACTAACTCGTAATTCGCTCGTCTTTACTAGTTAATAAATATAAATACATATCCTCACGCACCTGATGTACATTTAAATGAATGAAATTATTAATATTTGAGCTTGTATTAAGACATACAAGACCTCAGGTGGACTAACAAATCTCCTGGTCTGCTGTCATTTCAGTTTAACAAAGTTCCCAAATGAAATGGTTAGTAACTATAGGCATCATTTGACCTCAATTGTCACTAACATGATCCTATTTTATAATATACTTTCATAATAACAATAGCCCATGACTATATCATTGTCAAATAAATTGTAATCGGCAATTGGAATTTTATAACTTCCATATTGTTATAAATAAGTGTTTCAGTTATATTCTGACATAATAATGTTTGTTTAACATTGTTACAGCATTTTACAATAATGCTTTCCTTT
Organism: Meconema thalassinum; assembly: GCA_946902985.2. NCBI lineage: Eukaryota > Metazoa > Arthropoda > Insecta > Orthoptera > Tettigoniidae > Meconema > Meconema thalassinum. The sequence continues at coordinate 22,979,213 of OX336400.1, forward strand.
ATAATAATGCAATATAATTATGCAAATGTATTCTGTCGCTGTTACGCATTTGTAACTATCAATAGCAATCTTAACGTTAAAAATATTCTTACTATTGGAAAGTATTTCCAATGAAATATGTTACTATCGAAGCATTCCCTTCGAAATATATTACTATCGAAGTATTTCCTTATAAAACGAGATTCGTTCGAAAGTGAGCATGTTAAAACGATTCCTTCAAAAATATATAAGAAACGAAGTATCTAAGGTCAAAATAAATGAAATTACGTCTGAAAAGACACGCGTAGATGTATCAAAGAATTACTGTAAATCTCCAAAATTTAGCTACAATAAACTTAGGAAAAGAAGATAAGAATATCTACAATGAAGTTGGTCACCTCTCAATAACAACAAATACTACTGCAAAACTACAGATCTTAGAGCGTTCAGTTTTTCTACCTTTCTGATGGCTTCTGGTGTCATGAATACCTTCATTAGATGTGCTCGATTTTCGGCTCGAACTGCTGGTGCGAGTCGTCTGCGTTGGAAACGGGTTCCTGGCAAGCCTGTGCCAACCATATGATCGCTCCCCGGTCTGGATCGTGCTGCGAACACCTGTGAGACAGCTCGTCCTTCTCGGCTAACAGCAAGTCTTCTCTTTTCACGGTCAGCGACCTGGTATCTGGATCTCTTGGTCCAAACGACCGCATGCGTCCATCATCTTCTTCTCGTGTAGCAGATCGTCATCATCAATGTAGATCTGAATGTCCTGGGTTGATATCTCTTTCTGGTGGTAATGGACATCTCGCTTGTAGTATTGGAAGTCATCTCAGAATACTGCATGTTGTTAAGCAGTTGTAGATTTATCGATTCCCGGTTTTCTAGATCACTCTGAATCTCCAATCCATGGTATAGACTAACCTCCTTCCATTTGTGTAGTTGCTCATTATAATCTTCTCAATAATAGTTGAATAAGTTTGTCCTCCCTGACTCAGGTTTATTACGGTCATCTTGACTGTGATATTGTACTGTAGAATGTTGAATGCTGCAATAATATAGCTATAGTAAGCAATGCTGCTGTTTATCGCGTCGCTGATGAATAGTGCTATTGTAGCGAAATCATCTTCTAATGGTTGTGATACTGAATAAATGCTTTTCTCTTCTGTAGCTAGTGCATTTATATTTCACCAGCTTCTCGTATTTCCTCCTCGGCGAATGGTTGATCTCCAAACGGTCCTACTTCGTCTGTCGGCCGTACTTCTTTATCATGGTAATGCTCTGCTGGACGCGGGACTGAAAATGTCCAGTCGGTTCAAGAAGCTGAGTAAGAGTCCTGGCTTCCCTCTCTGCGATGGCGCGCGTGCCAAAACTAGCCTGATCTGCTAGCCTCGCACGGATGCATTGTAATAGAAATATACTCATAGTTTCTCTCCTAGCCAATAATGTATACTTCTATATAACCATATAAATTCCATATAGTATTCTACACCTGTAGAATTGTTCATATCGCTTTATATACGCCAAATTTATATAAAAGCGATTCCCACAAAATTGATGTGCCTCAATCTGATTGGCTGTTGAAATATCGTGATAGAAGCTCCTGGATCTAGCCTCTTATCAGCGGGTCGTGTGCATAATCTGTTATTGTCGCCTTGACCAACCAAAACTGGTTTTCTGCTTGCTAACATGAAGCCTCGTTCAATTTCCAGCCTCGAATGATCTGACTCTTCCTTAGTTAAAATCTCATTCACCAGAATATTTCCAAATAATAATTCCATAAAATGCTCCAAATTTTCCAAAATAGTTTCAATATGCATCATTCACTTCCCAAAATGCATACATAAATATTAAATTGTTTTAATTCCAAATTTCCAAATATTTCTCTCCCTTGGTTTACACGTCGGATCGAACCTCGGCTCAGTTAAAGTCTTAAGCTGGGCTGAATTCGAGTTCAGTACGGAGGTAGCACTAGCAATGGGCACATCAGGGTCATGTTTTATATTGCCGCCATCTTGACGGAAACGGAATGGCGGCCACCCAAATGTTAAAAGCTTAAATCAAATTATGACCAACCTAATTATTTGATCTCTATCAAATTTTGCAACATCATACCTTTTTGTGGGAAGAGTCTTATGACTGAACTACAAGCTCATCAGCCCAATAGTTTGCAGATAGCGGCCATGTAGCCTATATTTGCAAATCGATTCACCGTTTCAATTTAGACACGGTGAAACCGAACTAAATGAATTTTTGTACAGAGGTACCACTAGCAAAGGGCACCTCATATACATTTTTAATATCCGTATAACACGTTGCATTTCTACAAGCTACTACAACCAACATTCAATTATACTCCTTGTTAAGGACAAAGAGTTGTAACAATATCCATGCATTTAGGAGAAAGTAGGTTATATGTTCCTTACTGAACACCTTGTTTATACATATATATACGATAAGTAACAAGTCCATGTTGGAAGAATAGAAATGTTCGAGACGATGATGTATCTAGTTGGAACCGGGTGTTTTGTAATGGAAGGAGGCAGTTTATTCGTGGCCTGGCAACTAGTGGCGATTTGCAATACCAGTGCAGCAACCTAAGTTCACTTCCACGCAGCGCATTTAAGCGTGTTAATAGGCCTAGGTACTTTATCTTCTGACAATATATTTTTAATCTGCTTCCCCTAATCAATTTTTTGTGTATACAGGAATAGAGAAATCGAATGTAAGGTTCTTTATTTCCCTGCATGCGCCACATGCAGGCACCATTAGATAATCCTATATGCATTCAGTTGGCAGGATAAATAGTGACGACATATTTGACCATGACGGTCAACTTGCAAATATATCACTGTGCATTTCGAGGGGTCTGAGAATACCAGTAGTATACATTTTTACCATTTGGATATTGCGTAATCGCGAGGACATATTGCATCATCATTACGTCATCACACTAGAGCGAGCATGTGCACGTGCACATGTTAGCGTGGGAAGAGGTCGACCTTTAATCGCTTGAAGCAGAAAACCTTTGGCTTATTTATGCGATAGATATAAATATTAATGGGTGTTGACGTCATCTGATACCCGTGCAAGTGTGCACCAGTGCGAGCGATCACGTGATATGTCTGCAGTGTTCTTGTGAGACGTGGTTGACCTTTAACAAGTAGTGTTAACTTGGGGGTTCTCTTGCAAGGCGCGTGTGTGCTTGAACACGTATGGCAATGTTGGGAAAAGGTTTGGTGGTGGGCGAGGACTAGGGTTGAGTGAGGGCTCGTTTAAATGTTATTTTTCCCGCTCTATTTGATGGTGAGCTTATTTTTTAAAATGGGTGTTTTTTAAAATGCCGCTATTTTGGAAACGGTGAAGATGAGAGAAAAGTTTGTTTGACGTCAATGAAAGGTCCCTGTGCCCTCTAGGCTGACAGCAAGTTTCAAGTGTGTAGGACAATACAAAATGATAGCCTACTTTCTGGCGAATATTGGCGATGATTCGCGAACGCATGGTCGGATTTGAGCATATAAGGCGTCGTAGGACTTGTGGTGAACCACCCCTTGCTATGGTCGAGGGTATATCCACCCCAAAATAAAAATAACCCTTACCCGGGGGTTAAGTAGTGTTTTTTGTATGCATGCGCACTTGAGGGCTCTTCTAAGAGAGCGGAACTTTTAAATGATTATTTATAGATGAGTTTTTTTTTAATATTTATAAAAAAACAAAAAACTAATAGGTCATTCGCTTTTTAGTATCTCGCCAACCAATAATGCGATTTAAACATATGGGGTGTCGTAGGACTCGTAGTGAATTCTCCTTTTGTATGAACGAGGTATGTCAACCCCCAAAATAAAAACTAGCCTTACCCGGGGAGAAAGAGTAATTTTTTGTATGTATGCACGCCGGTGGCTTTTGTCAAAAGAGTCTAACTACACTTTTGTTAATATTTTCTGAACCCCTGATGGGATTTTGCCATAGGCAGTATCCTAGCACTTGGGGTGACGCCTCGTTTTTGAATGTGTGATCCATTTTTTTGTCAAAAGGGCCAAACTACTCTTTTGTTAATATCTCGCGAACCAATCATGCTAGGCACTTGTATGAGGGTTCCTAGCATTTGGGGCGACGTCCCCCCTTTGGGGGTGAAACTACCCCCCAAAATTGAAAACTCAATATCTTGTAAACTAAGAATCCTAAAATTTGGCGTGAGAGCTCTAAAAAATAGGTGATGACATAGGCTTTTAGCTGGATTGGTCATTTCACCCCTAAAACAGTAAATAGTCATGTTATGGGAAAAAAGACGAATTAAACACCTAAAATTATAAATGAAACTAAGATCTTTTGTTTTTGATGAAAAATAGCAGGGGGGTGAAAACTACCCCCAAATTGAAAAATCGATACCGTGGAAACTAAGAACCGTAAAATTAGGTGTAATAGCTTAAAAATTGGTTGTGACATAGGCTTTTATCTGGATAGATGATTTCACCCCTAAAACGGTAAATAGTGATTTTACACTGGGGAAAAGGTGTTAAAAGGGTAATAATGATAATTGAACCTAAGATCTTTTGTTTTTCATGAAAAATAGTAGGGGGGTGAAAACTACCCCCAAATTGAAAAAATCGATATCTTGCAAACTAAGAACCCTAAAATTAGGTGTGATAGTTGTAAAATAGGGGATGACATACGCTTTTACCTCGATAGATTATTTCACTCTTAAAACAGGGAATAGTAATGTTACAGGAGAAAAAGGTATTAAACACTTAAAAGCATAAGAGTTTTGTGAAACCATGCTTTAATGAATGTTTGTATGGAGGATAACAGCTTGCTAATTATTATTATTATTAAGTAATTATGGATTGATGTGTTTATAGCTAAGGAATAAGGCTACAGAGTTTTATCAGTTGTTGTACAAATCAGGATGGCCAACCCGTTGCCATGCCCCATGAATTTACCCAACAGAGCCAAAACGTTAAGGTTATCGACCTGAGATTTTATAAAACTAATTATCGGAGAGGGTGTTGTTTTGGATTGACAATGGCTAACCCTTTCCCATGATTTATGAATTGACCCAAAACGTTTTACCTGACAAGACTGAGTGTACCCTGTTGCAGCCTTTAGAAAATCGAACCCGGACCTCTGTGGTGACAGTTGAGTTATATTAATGATGCTTTTTGAACAAACGCACACTTGCATACGATCGCTGGGTTGAATCTGCACTGAGCCACTGGCTTTGTTTGTGTAATGGGTCTTGGTGATAAGAACACGGCGCTCTTGCCAGCAAGTTTCATATTACTCGTCTGCTTGATAGTGGACGTGCTTCACACCGTATTAACGTACATGACCAGATAGTTGTTAGGTAAGGGTTGACAAGGCTCAGTAAACCTTATTGCAACTTTAAAATGAAAATTAATTTCTTGGTATAGTCGGGGTTGGAAGCCAAGTCCTTAGGGTAGACAACCAAGTATGATAAGCACTACACTGTGAGATGGTCAAATGGTAATGTAACAGAATATATAGAAAAGTTTTCTGTAGTTTAACGAATTGACTAAGAGCCATACCATGAGAGGTGTAGGTAATTGAAATTGAATCCTTAGCTGTTGACTCTACTACATGTAAGCTATAGCAATGGCCGCCTATAAGCTATCATGTTAGAAAAATAAATTTATGGGTTGTTTTAAACGGAGAATGATTGTGTTTACTGTGAAACACAAATCCAAATTTAAAAATAGTTTAAGTCCTACATGATGTTTGAACTCATTTTTATTTATACTTTAGACAAACGCTAACATAGTTGTAATCCAGAAGCCATGGCTGCCTCCTTTCCAATCCTACACCGTACACTGAATTTAAAATTAATAATGATCACGTTACAGACAGCCAGTTTGAATGTCATGAGAAATAAGTGAACAAAGTATAAAATTCTTGACCCACTCGGGAACTCAACATGGCTTTTGTTTCAAGCAAAAGACAAGCGTTCTATAAACGTAACCGCCAAGCTGTCCTATCGACCCCTAATTGTTTGGCGGATGGTGAAAATAAAATTAAATGTAAACTATAACTAAAACAAACTACACATTTATAACTAGAAAAAAGAAATGTAAGACAAAAGGATAACAGGACAAATAAAGGACAGAAGGAATAAAAAATGCCTCTCAACCCTCATGAATGTGGATTGATGGACTTGAAGGGAAGGAGAGCCATAAAAAGTAGATATGAAAGTAAAAGAAGAGAGGGTGCCGCTCCAGTGGTAATCGATAAAAAGGAGGAAAACTGGACCCAGCTGAGGAATCCCTTGTGGTCGCCAACTTCCAAACTGATCAGCCGTAAGCCCCTGAGGGTGTAGCCATATCCAGGGTGCACCACAAGTGGTGGGGCTACATACACCCTACCTTTAGTGTGGCTTCATCAAAAGGCAGGAAATAACATAAAAATAAAAAGAAGCCTGCCTCCTCACACAAGAAGTGTATCAGAAAAAAATAAACAAGGGTCAATTAAGTCGGAAAATAAAGAGACTCCCTAAGCCTTGGATAGCCTAATAATGTCGGAGTCGGTAGAGAACAAGTGTTGACCAAGTGTGGTCGACAGGAAAGAAGATAGACAGGAGCCTAGCACAAGTCAGTGGAAGCAATGACGGACTCAGCTGGGACTCCATGGTCGTCAACCTACATTCCACTAGATGTAAGCCCATGTTTGGGGGTGGTGGAAAATAAAGACATCTTTTGTTTTAAATCACTGGCTTTAAGGACGGTAACGCATGGCATGCCTTTATAATGCGATACTGGTCCTAGGGGTACGCAAAATTGTATTAGATACTCAGCTAATAATAGTGTACATGACCCCTTATTATTTTCTCTAAGTACAGTACATGGGAATGATGACCATGATTTTCAAGCCCCTAAGTAAGACAAAAACATATTATTTCCATTTCCAAACAGTTGGGGTGAGGTGAGGTTTCTAAACGTCAAACTCATGTGGTTTTCAACTTGTACTCCAGGTAAATGCCATGTTTGCCCACAGACAAGTGCAAAGAAAATCAAAACATGTTATGTTTGGATCAATTCCTTACCTACATGACATGTACTTGAAATAACAAGTAATGGGCATTCTATGTTAACAATAGTGTGACGGTTACAAACTGCCAATGCTTAGAGCTCATTAGCGGCTTCTATGGGAGGCATGGAGTACACTTACCTGAAAAACTAACAAGAGGAGTGTTCGATTTTCCCACAACACACATCCTGAAAGTAAATATAATTGACTGCACTTGTCCATGACCAGCTCCTTACCATTCCTACCCTTCATAGTCGACGCACACATTAATAAAGCCATCACAGTGACAGAGGTTATTTGTAAAATATCTTAATATCTGAGATTTATCTTCAAATTGACCAGAATTTTGTAAAATCCACTAAATTTACCGCAAATTCCACCAAATTTCAGCAAAATCCAACAAATGACTACCAGATTTATTGAAATGCCATTGAATTATTAAAGAATGGTTGAAACTACCTCAAATTTATATAAAATTACCCGAATATTGATGAAAATTCACTAAATTCTACCAAATTTAGGCAAGAGGTCTACAAACCATGAAATTTAACCAATTTTTAAAACATTCGCAACATATACTCGAAATTTCCATAATATTCCCTTTACTTGTATGCTTTTTTAATTGTTGTTTCGTTTCCCACACTCCCTGCAGACAAATACCTGAACGTGACTTTCTCCTAGAAAGCTGAGTTTCATCTCCCTTAAACTCGTCTCTGAGGTGGGTGCCAGAAAAGACATCCAACGGTAAAAACCACACCCTCACATAGACTTTCATAACTTCTTACGTTGAGGTTCATAACACTTACTACATTGAATGATTTAGCGGCTTCCTTTTCACAATTCCTGTTTATACTTTCCTCTTGAAGGCTGCAGGATGCTTGCAAGTTTCCTAAAATGCAATTAAATTTAATAAATACCTTAAGATGGTTTGATTTGTTTAGTGATATGGTGTTAATACTATTTTTTAGGTCTTGACTGGCTTTGCAATAAGAATTGACTAACCAAACCAATCAGGGAAACATTTTGGCCACTATGTTGGTTATTGACCAGTGAGTTTAGCTGTTTAACATTTTTTTGAAATCATATACAACAGAGGCTTAAACCTATATACGAACCGTGTGACCATGCTTGTTAAACAAGACATTATACCAGAGACAATTAAGATACTTATGTAGAGTTTACCAAAAAAACGTTGTGTAACAGTAAATGCTAGTCATAAACAGTTATACAGTACTAAACAAGTAGTTCCGTGAAGAACTAAATAGCCTATTTTCATATATCCTACTAATACCCTCTATCTACATACAAATTGTCAATTTGATTGCTGTAATAAATTCGTAGATATTGAGAACCGTCTAAATATTCTGGATGGTCACCATGTTGGATATTTATATTAAAGGCCTAAGATTTATGTACTATTACATGAAGATTATTGTGTAGGTGTTTTATTCAAACTTCAATCGCATGATTAGGAGACAAGAAATAAAAGCGGAATTTTAAAATTTCGCTCAGCCGCCATCTTGTGGTTATGAAAATAATTCAATGAATTAGATGCCGGTCGATTAAACTTTGTTTAAGGATATACCTTATCAAGTTTCACTGCGCTCGGATGGTTAAATCGCAAGAAACGTCCATTAGAATATTTAAATTTCAAGTCGCCGCCAAGTTGGATTTGTGCTCGCCAGGATATTGAACGTTCCATAGATGAAATTATGCTTATAGCATCTATACACTTACAATATTTCAGTTTGATTGCTGTAGTAGATTAATAGATATTGAGAACCGTCTAAATATTTCGGATGGTTGCCATGTTGGATTTTAATATATGTAGGCCATAGAGTTATGTACTATTAGGTGATGATTATTGTGTACGTTCATTATGCAAATGTTGATTTCGATCGCATGACTAGAACACAAAATAAAAAAAAAAACTTAATTTTCGAAATTCGCACAGCCGCCATGTTGAGGTTATATAAACAATTGAACTAAATTAGACACCAGTGCATTCCACTGTGTATAAACATTTGCTGTACGAAGTTGCATTGCGTTTGGATAATTAAATCGCGAGAAAAGTCTATTTAAAACGTTCAACTTCGCTTGGCCGCCATGTTCGTTTTGTAGTTAACCGGCTTTTGAATGACTCATAGATGAACTTTCAGTAGTGCTCTTTATCTCCGTACAAAATTTCATGGTGATACCGGTAATAGTTTACGAGATATTGAATGCCGGTGAAATATTTCGCACAGCCACCATATTGTGGTTATGTAAACAATTGAACGAAGTTAGATGTCGGTGCATTACAATGTGTATATCCATATGCTGTACCAAGTTTTATTGCGTTTGATTGGTTGAATCGCGAGAAACGTCTATTTAAAAGTCGCAGCTTCGCTTGGCTGCCATGTTGGTTTTGTAGCTACCCGGTTTTCAAAAGTTACATAGGTGAACTTCTAGTAGTTCCCTTTATCACCATACAGAATTCCAGGGTGATATCGGTAATAGTTTCGGAGATATTGAATGCTGGTGAAATATTTCGCAATATTTGGATTGGTGAGACGTAACAAAATTTGAAGGGCACGGTCAGGGTCGTGCGGTATAGCACTATGAACTTACCGAGTTTTATTGAAATCGCTCCAGCCGTTAAATTTTATTAGGGGGGCACACACAAAAATTCTCACACACACGCACACACACACACACACACACACACGGACAAAAGATGATCTCATAAGCCTATTTTTTAAAATGAAAATAGGCTAAAAAATCATCATATAATACCTGAGAGCTCTTCTAAAATTATTGATGTGTAACAGGTTTACACTACCTTGCTATGTATTTTTTGGCTTGGGGGTGATTTTCAAGAAATAAAATGCAAACGGAACTGAAATGCAATACAAACAATGAGCGCGCGCGGTGGCTGAGATTGATACCACGCCGTACTTTCGGTTATGTAGCTATGTGGAATGTATATCAAATATGGTTTACTTCAAGGTTTGGAGATCCCATTAAAGATATTCCTACAATAAATGATCTTGAAATGGTCATTCTATGGTGTGAAAATATTTATTAGGTAAATGAAATTTAATGAAAACAATAATGATTTATTGAATGTTTATATGTTTACAGTATTGTTATTTAATGTAAGCACTTTAGGCACTACCGACCAAAATACAGCACTATCTGCAATGTATATTGCATACTTGAAGGTTTGGTGGTCCCATTAAAGGTATTCCTACAATAAATGATTTTCAAGTTGTCGTTCTATGACGTGAAAATATTTAATATATGATATTTGCTAACAGGATATGCCACTGGAATTATTTTACAAGTAGTTATTTTAATGACCAACAGAGTTCACTGTTAAGAAGGGAAGAGCCCTATGTGGAATGTAGGATAACATGTAACATATTATACGTGATATGTCACAACTGTAATGCTTGTGATTTTTTAAGATGCCTTTGTACCTATATTAATCACCCAGTTTACAAGACTGATAACTGTAATGCTACGGAAAAATCAAAACAAATCAAAAATGTGCATTGAAAAACCAAAAAGTGGTTGAGCAAATATACAGTCTACATGCAAAAAAACAAGAAATATATACAAACTCTGTTAATTAATTTAATTCAAATATATATATTTTTACAATAGGTATATACACACACACAGAATACAGCAGTTTTTTGTTCACGTTTGCTTGTTATAGTTTTTAAATATAACACTTGCTGAACATTATTTTAGGGGATGGGGGTGTTGCTACGTTGACCAATTACACTATAATACCAGCTTTACTAAGTTCATCTTCTATTTATAACAGCTCTTCCTCATAACCAATATGACCAGCCTGTTTACAGGCATGCAAGAGCTATTTTTTATGAATGGTTTTAAATACTCGGCAAGCAGTTCATCATTTTCACCATCATCATCATTATCATCCTCATCATTATAATCATCTTCATAATGATCATTATCATCGTCGTCATCTTTACCATCATAATTTCCACCTGTGTCCACAGTCTGTTCAATGGATTGAGTTGCCTTTGATAGTGTTGAAAGCTTCTTTTTAGATGTACTAGAGTGCTTTAACATTGTTATGTTATTATTATCATCACCATCACCATCCTTTTCACCTTCCCCAACCAACTTCTTGATGGGGTATGTTGTCTCTGATAGGGTTGAGGGCTTTTGAGATGTGGGTGTGTGTCTGATCATGGGTTTTACAGGAGGTGTTAAAGGTTTCTCATTAAACAACTCGCTAACAGCATGAGTGCGTTGTAGTGTATTAGTCCTGAGGTTAATATTATCTTGAGCAGCCCTATTTTTTCTTGGATTTGGTTTTTTGCTTCGGTTTGAGTTTTCCTTACATTTACACTAGCATGATTATTAAGTTTACAATCATGATTGTTTGAAGAAAGTATGTCCAATTCTTTTGTCTTAGGCATTCCTCGACACTGTTTCGATCGTTGCTTTGAACAGCGCCAAATAACAGTTCCATTTTATTCCTTCGTTTCACAATATATGAATACCCTTGATAGTATGCATAAGGCTTACCATACCTAGTCACTGAAACTTCCATATCATCTGTCAAGCATAAACTAATTTCTAGTAAAGACAACTTGGTAATAACAACAATAGATAAATGTGGGAGCATATACCGGGTGTTACAAAAAGGTACGGCCAAACTTTCAGGAAACATTCCTCACACAAAAAGAAAGAAAATATGATATGTGGACATGTGTCCGGAAACGCTTAATTTCCATGTTAGAGCTCATTTTATTACTTCTCTTCAAATCACATTAATCATGGAATGGAAACACACAGCAACAGAACGTACCAGCGTGACTTCAAACACTTTGTTACAGGAAATGTTCAAAATGTCCTCCGTTAGCGAGGATACATGCATCCACCCTCCGTCGCATAGAATCCCTGATGCGCTGATGCAGCCCTGGAGAATGGCGTATTGTATCACAGCCGTCCACAATACGAGCACGAAGAGTCTCTACGTTTGGTACCGGGGTTGCGTAGACAAGAGCTTTCAAATGCCCCCATAAATGAAAGTCAAGAGGGTTGAGGTCAGGAGAGCGTGGAGGCCATGGAATTGGTCCGCCTCTACCAATCCATCGATCACCGAATCTGTTGTTGAGAAGCGTACGAACACTTCGACTGAAATGTGCAGGAGCTCCATCGTGCATGAACCACATGTTGTGTCGTACTTGTAAAGGCACATGTTCTAGCAGCACAGGTAGAGTATCCCGTATGAAATCATGATAACGTGCTCCATTGAGCGTAGGTGGAAGAACATGGGGCCCAATCAAGACATCACCAACAATTCCTGCCCAAACGTTCACAGAAAATCTGTGTTGATGACGTGATTGCACAATTGCGTGCGGATTCTCGTCAACCCATACATGTTGATTGTGAAAATTTACAATTTGATCACGTTGGAATGACGCCTCATCCGTAAAGAGAACATTTACACTGAAATGAGGATTGACACATTGTTGGATGAACCATTCGCAGAAGTGTACCCGTGGAGGCCAATCAGCTGCTGATAGTGCCTGCACACGCTGTACATGGTACGGGAACAACAGGTTCTCCCGTAGCACTCTCCATACAGTGACGTGGTCAACGTTACCTTGTACAGCAGCAACTTCTCTGACGCTGACATGAGGGTTATCGTCAACTGCACGAAGAATTGCCTCGTCCATTGCAGGTGTCCTCGTCGTTCTAGGTCTTCCCCAGTCGCGAGTCATAGGCTGGAATGTTCCGTGCTCCCTAAGACGCCGATCAATTGCTTCGAACGTCTTCCTGTCGGGACACCTTCGTTCTGGAAATCTGTCTCGATACAAACGTACCGCGCCACGGCTATTGCCTCGTGCTAATCCATACATCAAATGGGCATCTGCCAACTCCGCATTTGTAAACATTGCACTGACTGCAAAACCACGTTCGTGATGAACACTAACCAGTTGATGCTACGTACTTTTGTGCTTGACGCTCGTACTGTAGAGCAATGAGTCGCATGTCAACACAAGCACTGACGTCAACATTACCTTCCTTCAAATGTGCCAACTGGCGGTGAATCGAGGAAGTACAGCACATACTAACGAAACTAAAATGAGCTCTAACATTACGTCAACATTACCTTCCTTCAAATGGGCCAACTGGCGGTGAATCGAGGAAGTACAGTACATACTAACGAAACTAAAATGAGCTCTAACATGGAAATTAGGCGTTTCCGGACACATGTCCACATAACATATTTTATTTCTTTGTGTGTGAGGAATGTTTCCTGAAAGTTTGGCCGTACCTTTTTGTAACACCCTGTATAGATGCAAAAAGTGGGAGCAAAAGTGGCGGTAAAAAGTGTCAGCAAAAGTGTGAGCAAATGTGGGAGCAAAAACTGTGAGCAAAAAGTGGGAAGCAAAAAACGGGAGCATATATGGGATGAAATGTGGGAGCAAAGCAAATATAAAAAGAGGGAGCAAATATGCTAACAAATATGTCAAAAAATATGCCGGCAAAAGTAAATACACAAGTCAAGATAGTTGAAAGTGCAAAGAAAATATGGAAGCAAATATGAGAGCAAAAGTGGTGTTTTTCTAAAACCTAACCTACCCTAACCCCACCTAACCTAACTTCACCTATCCTAATCTAACCTAACCTACCCTAACCTCGCCTAACCTAACCTAACTTCACCTATCCTAACCTAACCTACCCTAACCTCACCTAACCTAACCTAACCTACCCTAACCTCACCTAACCTAACCTAACGTAACCCCAACTTCACTTAACCTAACCTAACTTCAACTAACCTAACATGACCCAACTTTACCTAACCTAACCTAACCTATCATAACTTCACCTAACCTAACTTTACCTAACCTAACTTCACCGAACCTAACTTCACCTGACCTAACCTTTCAACTCTCAGATCAAAATTAAATTCTGGGCATAGTTGAGTTGGAACCAAAGACCTTAGGGATAACACAACTACACCGCGAGATCGGCAAATTATCACGCAACACAACACAAAAATAAAAGTATCCTGTAGTGTAACTTATTGGCTGACAACCATAGTTGGGAATTCAAACCCAAGACCTTAGGACTTTTGTTTTGAACATTATCAGAAATATTATTCCATTTACATTTTGCTGCTGCTTATAATTATAAGAGTTGGCATTAATATGGGAGCAAAAAGTGGGAGCAAATGTGGGAGCCAATATGGGAGCAAAAATGGGAGCAAAAGTGGGAGCAAATAAGGGAGCAAATGTGGGGGCCAATATGGGAGCAAATGTGTGAGCAAATCAGCTCACCTCGGATATTACCAGTGAGTGTTCATATCCACCGCTAGGTAGCGGGAACACACTTTGCGTGTTGTATGTAACTATCTTACAAAGTTAGACTGCATGCAACTCGTGCTTGTATAAGCTGTGCATAAAATTTTAATATACAATTAACACTAAGTGTTCAGAACTAACATGTATAGCCTTTTCTAGGGTATATAGAGCATCCTTAGCAAGAAAGACTGACTAACCCAAGAGTGTAAAGTCTTGCCATATGCAGTAAGCACCTGTTGACAGAAAATGTTTCCTGATAATAACGGACTTAATGAATACGAAACGTATTTTGAGTATCGTCAGTACAAGTGGAAAAACCACATGAGTTTGACGTATAGAAAACTCATCTCACCTCACCCCAACTGTTTGGAAATGGAAACAATTTGTTTTTGTCTTACTTAGGGGCTTGGAAATCATGGTCATCATTCCCATGTAGTGTACTTAGAGAAAATAATAAAGGGTCATGTACACTATTATTAGCTGAGTATCTAATACAATTTTGCATACCCCTAGGACCAGTATCGCATTATAAAGGCATGCCATGCGTTACCGTCCTTAAAGCCAGTGATTTAAAACAAAAGATGTCTTTATTGTCCACCACCCCCAAACATGGGCTTACATCTAGTGGAATGTAGGTTGACGACCATGGAGTCCCAGCTGAGTCCGTCATTGCTTCCACTGACTTGTGCTAGGCTCCTGTCTATCTTCTTTCCTGTCGACCACACTTGGTCAACACTTGTTCTCTACCAACTCCGACATTATTAGGCTATCCAAGGCTTAGGGAGTCTTTTTATTTTCTGACTTAATTGACCCTTGTTTATTTTTTTCTGATACCCTTCTTGTGTGAGGAGGCAGGCTTCTTTTTATTTTTATGTTATTTCCTGCCTTTTGATGAAGCCACACTAAAGGTAGGGTGTATGTAGCCCCACCACTTGTGGTGCACCCTGGATATGGCTACACCCTCAGGGGCTTACGGCTGATCAGTTTGGAAGTTGGCGACCACAAGGGATTCCTCAGCTGGGTCCAGTTTTCCTCCTTTTTATCGATTACCACTGGAGCGGGACCCTCTCCTCTTTTACTTTCATATCTACTTTTTATGGCTCTCCTTCCCATCAAGTCCAAAAATCCACATTCTTGAGGGTTGAGAGGCATTTTTTTATTCCTTCTGTCCTTTATTTGTCCTGTTATCCTTTTGTCTTACATTTCTTTTTTCTAGTTATAAGTGTGTAGTTAGTTTTAGTTATAGTTTACATTTAATTTTATTTTCACCATCAGCCAAACAATTAGGGGTCGATAGGACAGCTTGGCGGTTAAGTTTATAGAACGCTTGTCTTTTGCTTGAAACAACACCATGTTGAATTCCCGACTGGGTCGAGAATTTTATACTTTGTTCACTTATTTCTCATGGCTTTGAAACTGGCTGTCTGTAACGTGATCATTATTAATTTAAAATTCAGTGTACGGTGTAGGATTGGAAAGGAGGCAGCCATGGCTTCTGGATTACAAATATGTTAGCGTTTGTCTAAAGTATAAATAAAAATGAGTTCAAACATCATGTTGGACTTAACATATTTTTAAATTTAGATTTGTGTTTCACAGTAAACACAATCATTCTCCGTTTAAAACAACCCATAAATTTATTTTTCTAACATGATAGTTTATAGGCGGGCATTGCTGTAGCTTACATGTAGTAGGGTCAACAGCTAAGGATTCAATTTCAATTACCTATACCTCTCATGGTATGGCTCTTAGTCAATTCGTTAAACTACAGAAAACTTTTCTATATATTCTGTTACATTATCATTTGACCATCTCACAGTGTAGTGTTTAACATACTTGGTTGTCTACCCTAAGGACTTGGCTTCCAACCCCGACTATACCAAGAAATTAATTTTCATTTTAAGGTTGCAATAAGGTTCACTGAGCCTTGTCAACCCTTACCTAACAACTATCTAGTCATGTACGTTAACACGGGGCGAAGCACGTCCACTATCAAGCAGACGAGTAATATGAAACTTGCTGGCAAGAGCGCCGTGTTCTTATCACCAAGACTCATTACACAAACAAAGCCAGTGGCTCTGTGCAGATTCAACCCTGCGATCGTATGCAAGTGTGTGTTTGTTCAAAAAGCATCATTAATATAACTCAACTGTCACCACAGAGGTCCGGGTTCGATTTTCTAAAGGCTGCAACAGGGTACACTCAGTTTTGTCAGGTAAAACGTTTTGGGTCAATTCATAAATCATGGGAAAGGGTTAGCCATTGTCAATCCAAAACAACACCCTCTCCGATAATTAGTTTTATAAAATCTCAGATCGATAACCTTAACGTTTTGGCTCCTTTGGGTAAATTCATGGGGCATGGCAACGGGTTGGCCATCCTGATTTGTACAACAACTGATAAAACTCTGTAGCCTTATTCGTTAGCTATAAACACATTAGTCCATAATTACTTAATAATAATCATAATAATAATAATAATAATAATAATAATAATTAGCAAGCTGTCATCCTCCATACAAACATTCATTAAAGCATGGTTTCACAAAACTCTCATGCTTTTAAGTGTTTAATACCTTTTTCTCCTGTAACATTACTATTCCCTGTTTTAAGAGTGAAATAATCTATCGAGGTAAAAGCGTAAGTCATGCCCTATTTTTCAACTATCACACCTAATTTTAGGGTTCTTAGTTTGCAAGATATCGATTTTTTCAATTTGGGGGTAATTTTCACCCCCCCCCCTACTATTTTTCATGAAAAACAAAAGAATTTAGGTTCAATTATCATTTTTACCCTTTTAACACCTTTTCCCCAGTGTAAAATCACTATTTAATGTTTTAGGGGTGAAATCATCTATCCAGATAAAAGCCTATGTCACATCCAATTTTTAAGCTATTACACCTAATGCTACGGTTCTTAGTTTCCAAGGTATCGATCTTTCAATTTGGGGGTAGTTTTCACCCCCTGCTTTTGTTTTCATCAAAAACAAAAGATCTTAGTTTCTTTTATCATTTTTAGGTGTTTAAGACGTTTTTTTTTCCATAACATGACTATTTACTGTTTTAGGGGTGAAATGACCAATCCAGCTAAAAGCCTATGACATCACCTATTTTTAGAGCTATCACGCCAAATTTTAGGATTCTAAGTTTCCAAGATATTGAGTTTTCAATTTTGGGGGGTAGTTTCACCCCCAAAGGGGGGACGTCACCCAAATGCTAGGACCCCTCATACAAGTCCCTAGCATGATTGGTTCGCGAGATATTAACAAAAGAGTAGTTTGGCCCTTTTGATAAAAAAATGGATCACACATTCAAAAACGAGGCGTCACTCCAAGTGCTAGGATATTGCCTATGGCAAAATCCCATCAGGGGTTCAGAAAATATTAACAAAAGTGTAGTTAGACCCTTTTGACAAAAGCCACCGGCGTGCATACATACAAAAAATTACTGTTTCTCCCCGGGTAAGGCTAGTTTTTATTTTGGGGGTTGACATACCTCGTTCATACAAAAGGAGAATTCACTACGACTCCTACGACACCCCATATGTTTAAATCGCATTATGGGTTAGCGAGATACTAAAAAGCGAATGACCTATTAGTTTTTTGTTTTTTAATAAATATTAAAAAAACCTCATTTATAAATCATCATTTAAAAGTTCCGCTCTCTTACAAAAGCCCTCAAGTGCGCATGCATACAAAAAACACTACTTAACCCCCGGGAAAGGATAATTTTTATTTTTTTATTTATCTTCAGCATAGCAAGGGGTGATTCACCACAAGTCCTTTATGCTCAAATCCGACCATGCGTTCGCGAATCATCGCCAATATTCGCCAGAAAGTAGGCTATCATTTTGTTTTGTCCTACACACTTGAAACTTGCTGTCAGCCTAGAGGGCATAGGGACCTTTCATTGACGTCAAACAAACTTTTCTCTTATCTTCACCGTTTCCAAAATAGCGGCATTTTCAAAAAACACCCATTTTAAAAAATAACCTCACCATCAAATAGAGCGGGAAAAATAGCATTTAAACGAGCCCTCACTCAACCCTAGTCCTCACCCACCACCAAACCTTTTCCCAACATAGCCATACGTATTCAAGCACACACGCGACTTGCAAGAGAACCCCCAAGTTAACACTACTTGTTAAAGGTAAACTCGTCTCACAAGAACACTGTAGACATATCACGTGATCGCTCGCACTGGTGCATACTTGCACGGGTATCAGATGACGTCAACACCTATTAATATTTATCTCTATCGTATAAATAAGCCAAAGGTTATCTGCTACAAGCGGTTAAAGGTCGACCTCTTCCCACGCTAACATGTGCACGTGCACATGCTCGCTCTAGTGTGATGACGTCATGATGATGCAATATGTCCTCGCGATTACGCAATATCCAAATGGTAAAAGTGTATACTACTAATACCTCATTTGATTTATTGAATATGAAACTGATTTGGCGTTTGCTACTGGAATAAGTAAGGCCTTTAATTCTTTCTGTTTTCTAGTTTGCTAATGAAAATGGAGAAACAACTATTCATGCAGAGTAAGGCAGAATGTTTGGCACATGAATTCCCTGACATTGTAAGTTGCATTTTAATTCGTATATGGTGTAACATTGCTATCTTAGTTAAGTGCAAGGTTTTGTGACATAATAAAGTACTTCATAGTAAAAGGTACTTTAACCAGGATCTGTTAACTCAAAACTTAGTAGGTACTCATATTGTGTCTATATATTTAACATTGGGTAATACTTCACAGGATTCAAATGAGCTGTTGCCCTCTGACAACCCGCAGGAGGAGGCTGGGGATATATTTGACTATGAAAGGATAGCAATTAAGGAGGAACATGAACACCAGGTAATTATATGTTCTGCATTACTTCCCTTATAATAATACTAATGATTTATACAATAAATATTATTTGGAAGAATGGATTACTTAGTCTTGTTTTCTATGAGAACACCTAACAATAGCAGATCCTATTGATACTGCAGTTTCTCTCTGCTGGCATCCTGGATCCTATTACATGTGAAGTCTACACAACATGGATGTTTAAACTCAATCATATACGGTATTTGAGATATGATAGCCCGTGAGTGAATGCGCTGCTGTGTGTGTATCCTATTGCTTATAGGTTAGACTGCCACTAGCAAAGCAAGCAATGTGAAGATTGTATATTGGCAGTCAGCAATCATATTTCCAATGAATAATCATCACTACATCTTTTTTCTTCTATTTCTAGAAGATTTGTCTGCCTACGTAACAAACAGAATACGTTACATTCCAGGCAGTTGTGCTAAGCAATTACACAACTAATGGTGTTTGCCTGTGGTAGCTCATTGTTGTTGTTGTGTGAGTCTTCAGTCTTTTGACTGGTTTGATGCAGCGCTCCATGCCTCCCTGTCCTGAGCTAATCGTTTCATCTCTACATAGCTACCACACCCTACAACCGAGGCAATCTGTTTAAGATATTCTAACCTTGGTCTACCCCTACAGTTCTTGACCTCGACCCTTCCTTCCATAACTAAGCTTGCTATTCCTGGGTGTCTTAGTATGTGTCCTACTAACCTATCTCGTCTCTTCATTAGCAGTCGCCAGAAACATCTCTCCTCTCCCACTCGCCTTAATACCTCTTCGTTTGTAACCCTATCTACCCATCTAATCTTCATCATTCTCCTGTAACACCACATTTCAAATGCTTCAATTCTCCTCTTTTCTGCTGCACCAAATGTCCAAGTTTCACTTCCATAGAGCGCCACGCTCCAGACAAAGGCTTTCAAAAATGACTCATTGATGTAGCGGATAAGTTGGTAGAGTGCCACGCTCTCCAGAATAATTTGTATAAACACTTGTTTTAGGTAGCTTAAGTGGATACACAGAATCTAACCATTAACTTGCCACAATAACAGTAATTGGAAGTAGAGACCCACATGACCTGAGTAAAACCCGATATTGCCTCTGGTTACTTGTCCATCTTTTCATTTCACCTCCCCAGGTCAACTGTCCCTTGATTGTTATCCCGATATTTGCAGTTAATCATCCATTTTTTCTCCCTTATTGACTGTTTTCCTTACTGCCTGATTACTTGCTCTAATTCTTTTACGGGGTCAGACCTCTTCCTTCTATTCATGATATAATGGTGTAATTGCACAGCACAACTGCCTGGAATGTAAAATATTCAGATATATTCCATCATTCATAAGAGGGTGGAGTGTACCACACCTTCAATAACCTGGTGAGCACAAAACCAACATTGCGGCGAAAATTAAATATATATAATCGTTCAAGAATGGCAAGGCACGGAATATCTTCAAGGCTTAATAAACTGTGGTCTAATTTAATTTAAATTTGATGACAACCTAAAATTGGCGGTTGAGGACAATTTTTTAACAATTTTTGTTTTGTCTTTAAAATATGAGAGAAATGTAAATTGGTCTAATTAACAAATATTCTGGCATATAACTCTACAGTCTAAACATAAAACATTCCAAAATGGGGTTCATGCGATATATCACACAAGTTCAAAATATCTATCAAACTATTGAAGCAATCAAACTGATACTCTGTATGTTGCTATCGGAATATTACGTAAGTACGAACTTGGACTTTAACTCCATGTGATTTTAACTACTCCAAGTGACATTTAAGGCGATCTAATTACTCGATGGTAATGACACTTATTACATGGAACCTTTCTTCGGCGCTTAGTGTAGAATATTCAAGATGGCACCAGTTCGAATGTTTAAAACATATTGTTTATCTCTCGTATCCTATTTAAGCCATGTGTGAGATTGATTAGATATTAGATTACCTTTATCTAATGATAGTAAATTTTGTGGCTAACTTTTCGTAAATCATAAAAGACGTGCTTTTGACTTTTCTAAAAATGAATTTCCATGACAGAAAGATGGCATGTCCCTGGAGGAGTCTTAATCACCTATACTGAATGTTATACACACAGCACATTATTATTGGTGTTGGTATATATATATATATACAGCTTGTTATTTCTCGAAGTAATGGTGTTGGTGCGGACAACTCGTTTGTATAGTACGTCACATGGAATGCATTTTTTTAAGTACGGGAGAGTTTTCAATTGGGCAGATAACCTCGTAATTCCGCCCCTTTATACCTCAATAACTATCCCATAATTTTCAATGGAAAAGCTCTGTGGGATATATGAAAATAGGCTAATTATTTGTACTTGTTGAGAATTTCCTTCGTAATTTTTATCAATATATTAATTTCGGTGCATTCTCTGAGCAGTTGTGCTACATAAAGGCAAGGGTCGGCTTTTTCTTCCTCCCTCAATGTGTTGTTTTGTACATTCCCATTGAACTTAAAATTACCCCTCTCATTTCCAGTTTCATTGAGTTTTCTGGGCCTATTCTTACAGGAGAATGATTGATATTGTGCCCCTATTTCTCGGAGATACCACAGGGCCCACGGCCAAAATGAAGCCTCGTAAAATCCCATTTCAAACTAACACATACCACCACAGACATAGCCTTGAGCTAGTCACAACATGAGCAAGTTTCTCTCAGGGCATCAGGTAAGGATTGGGTGCAGTTAGCTCAAAATACACGTAAATTAATTAAAAGGAAGTTCTAATGTACTACAAATCACCAACCATTTCAGATAAAAACGTGTCCTATAATAATAATATATCCACGAAAGATCCCTAGCCTAAACTTTAATAAGGATAAAGTACAGGGATAGGAAGGTTATCTACAATCTATACAGAAACCAGACAGCGGCCATTCAAGCTGAAGGACATGAGAGAGAATCTGGTATTCAGAAAGGTGTAAGGCAAGGATGAAACTTATCACCCATACTTTTCAATCTTTACATTTAACAAGCAATGAAGGAAATTGTAAAAAATTTGAAGTGGGACTGAAGATTCAAGGAGAAATAATTTCAACTCTGAGATTTTCCGATGACATAGTCATCTTGGCCGACACGCCTGAGGATTTGAATGAGTGTTTGAATGGTATGGACTCCGTCTTGAGGAAAGAATTCATGATGAAAATTAATAAAAGTAAAACAAAAATATTGGAATGCAGCCGAAATATATCAGAATCCTCTATGGACATCAAATTGGCAGGTGAAAAACTAAAGGAAGTAAGATACTTCTGTTACTTAGGAAGCAAAATAACCAGTGATGGACGAAGCAAAGAGGATATAAAATAGGTTAGCTCAGCAAGGAAAGCATTTCTCCAGAAAAGGAATCTGTTGACATCGAATATAGATTTAGGTGTTAGGAAGTCATTTTTTAAGACCTTTGTCTGGTGCGTGGCACTCTATGGCAGTGAAACTTGGACTATTGGTGCAGCAGAAAAGAGGAGAATTGAAGCGTTTGAAATGTGGTGTTACTGGCGAATGATGAAGATCAGATGGGTAGATGGGTTACAAAGGAAGAGGTATTATGACTAGTGGGAGAGGAGGGATGTTTCATGCGACTGCTAATGAAGAGAAGAGATAGGTTGGTAGGACACATACTAAGACAACTAGGAATAGCAAGCTTAGTTAAGAAAGGAAGGCTCGAGCACAAGAACTGTAGGGGTAGACCAAGGTTCGAATATGTTAAACAGATTGCTTCGGACGTAGGGTGTGGTAGCTATGTAGAGATGAAACGATTAGTTCAGGACAGGGAGGCACGGATAGCTGCATCAAACCAGTCAAAAGACTGACGACTCAAACAAAAACAAATTTATTTATTTTAAGCTAATTAAGAGGATTAAAAGTACCTTTAGCTGCAAATAACTGCCACTACAATACTTGTTTCATTTAAAAAGAAACGTAAATTAACCTAAATAGTCTTCATAATAAGGAACAAATATTTACAAACCATTTCAGCTACATAAGTAGGTCTAGCATTACAAGGTTGCATTTCAAACCAGTAATAAAAGACACTCTTAAGGGAAGGTGGCACCCCCAGTCTTTGCGATGCTAGTTTGGTCTACTTCGGGTACACATATTGTGATAACTTTCAATTATACCACTCTATAAATTTGGTAACATTCAGCATAAGGTGTTTTGCGCCAACGGTAGATTTTAGACTTCGAGTAATAACCTGGCTGAATTAATATATTTTTTTTATTGGATACGGATATTATATTTATATTTTAACACTCTGGAACCAAATAAAATCCACCGTTTTTAAGTAATGTTTTTAGGAAAATTCCTAAATATGTATAACAACCAATAGTACATGTGATGCCCTGTCGTAACCAAAATATTGGTACCTTTGACTATAAATAACTCAAATAGAGAAAAACAAAAGAACAAGTTGAGATTACCTTTAATGCATATCAGCACCAGATTCTGGATAATCGGGGTCATCAGCATCTTCCCTAGACCTTTGCTGGTTTCTCACTATGTGTGCTGTTATTACACTAAAATTCACTGCTTGCAAAAGATTTTCTCTTCGAAGAACCAGGGGTACTTACGGAGGAACATGATCCTACAGGTGACTCTTCTAAGCCAACACTTCCTTCACTAACACTTGTATTTACACTATTTTCATAGGCAATATTATTTGTATCGACACCTGTATCTTTAAAGATGTGACTTTTCCTCTATCAGGACCTGCTCTTCGACCTTTTCGACTTTTAAAAACTGATTTCTGTCTAGGCATTATGAACACTTGTTTACATCACGCTGAACAGAAGAGGCGGGAATACGTGACACAGGCTAGTCACAACACAACAAAAAAAACACTCCCTTTTGTAATGGACAACATTGCTTTGACCACTGGAAGTATATTTAAGAATTTGAACTCAATCTGGAAAGGGGACGTAACCTCATTTAAATCGTGTTTGAGGTTCAGGAATGATTGTGGCTATTCATATTACTCATACATAATAAAATACACCACAATATTTAAGAATCCATAATAAAGAAAATTATGAATTTTTGAACCGGATGAGGGGTACCAATTTCCGTTAACACCTGCACCTCAAAAAGTTTTCACCATCACTAGAGCACCGCCTCCTGGATTATATTCGACCTCTGGTGTATCTCAATTCAGCATTTCCATTTCCAGAAGACGGTCCTTCGCCTTTTGGATGAACACACCTTCCAGGCTTGAATTGGATTTGCCACAATGACCTCCTTCCTCACATGTTGAATTGAGTGGCTCATGGTGTTGGTTGGAATCGTCTTCTCTATGGTGTGAAATTTCATAATAATTGCATCACATCCTCGACATTTTTAGTAAATAAATGCTCTGATTTCAGATTTTTCACAGATTCTAGCATCACAGCACTTATAATAATTTTTCTCTTGCACTTCTCTCACGTGCCCAACTTCATGTTTAATTCTCTGTCTCGAATATCTCATTTTATTTGAGTAATCGTGCTTTCAAGGCGTCCTACAATTAATTTATGAACTACTGCAAATACTTCTGAACAATATTTGAGCTCCAGTTTTGTGATATTTACTCAAACTATCGCACATTGGCCTTGCACTTGACAGATCGCAAATTTTAATAAATGCACAGTTCTTTCATTTTAAATAATCAAACGCGTATATTTAGCATAATCCACGCTCCTTAAGAAATATTTGCACTCTATATCACTAATACTAAATTCTATACACCATAGATTATCATGGGGTTCAATGCTCGTATCCACCCTCTCTGGCGTTCGACAAGTTTTGTTTTGTGCGTAGAGTAGCATTTCCGGCTTCTTAGTTCTGCAGCCAATCAGCTTCTTCTTATTTTCTTCCGGGTTGTTCGAAGTATTTCCTTACAATATACGGTGAATGTCGAACTCAATTAATCGTATTGTCCGTTTCTTCTATCTTCATACTACTAATTTTGATATCGTGCTTCCAATGAATTACACGGCTCGCTTGATCCTTTCACAGCCTTAAAAAGTATCTTTTTCTGCGCCCTGTCTTCATAATTGTACTCAGCTTACAATCTCAGAGAATGACTCAGTGTTGTCACGTGATCTGCATGAAATTCAGATCTTGGCGCGGTTTACGAACAAGTGAACGAGGACAATAAATATACATGAAGATCAACTGATGAAGTTACCCAAGTATGGGATGTTAATTCTGAAAACAGAACTACCCTTCTGTTCAAAATTTTTGATCTAGTTCTTGTATGCTGCTTTATGCTTGGAAGGTGTAAGATTTATTTCCCCTAATGCAAGGGAACATGTTTTTGAAACAAGTAATTTCTGTGCAGCATGATACTAATCTCGCTGAGGATATTAAGGCAGAAGAAGTCTTCATACCAGAGTTTGTTCCATGCATCAAAACAGAAACTCCATCTTTAGCGAGTGGTGGAGATTCCAAAGAGGTAAGAACCTGATTGAGTTACTTCTTGTTGCATCCTATAAAGAACATGTCCTAATCGCCATCTTATTCTCACCTATCCTATTTAGGGATTACAGAATTGTGTATTCAGACAGTAGTGATGGCGAAAGGAAGCTGTCTGCTGTTAGGTTGTGTAAAGTACGAAAAGTACAAGACGTCTAGATGGATGATGAAGGATTATATTGCCCGACTAGTGCTGGACTCAAACCAATGACATCCCTCTGTTTATGCCGTTGGTCTGTTCACTGATGTAATGGGGGATATCATAATTCTCATAGGTAAAGTGTACATTATACGAAACCAGCACATCCTAAGCACAATCATGTTGTAATAGTTGCCAGTTGTGAAGTTTGTATGAAGAAGTTACAGTATTCTCATGGAGGAGATTGATGAGCTATTGTATAACCTTTATCTAATTACTCTATATTTGTGGCTTACTTTTCGTAAATCGTAGGGCATGTGCATTAGACTTGCTGAAGAAGAACGTTTTCTGGATCTACTGCTGGGTGAAATTACCATTATGCAATATGTTACGGTTTTTACCTGCGCGCAATTTGCGACCCGAGTTCGGTTGGCTGGCGAAAGGCTTACGCACCTGGTTGCTGGCCGTTACCGCACTCCAGCAAATGAAACTCCCTGTACTACATTCATATCGCTTCTTGCTATCAAAAGTTACGTCATAAAATGTTCCCATTTAAGGTAATAAGACCTTGGGTTTACTACATAAAAATGGCTTTTCGCCTATTTTCTTTGGAAAGTGTGACTCTGAATTAGCTTGTGCATCCTCAAAGATACCCCCTGGGACTTAGCTTTTTGCCGCTATGGACCAGCATATGTTTATTCATATATTCAGTGTGTCTTTAATGTCCTCTCCGGATAAACTTGGATTCAAATACGCTACATGAATATGGCCTCTCACCGCTATGGATTCGCATTTGGTCAACTAATGATTTTCTTACTGTAAATTAAGCTTTGCACACGCTATGCCTTCTAGCCGCTAAGAACGAGTATGTGTCTCTTCATAATTGCTCTCTGAGTAAATTAGGATTCACATACGCTGCATGTAAAGGGTATCTCGCCGCTATGGATGCGCATGTGTGATGTCAAATGGCCTTTCAGGGTAAGCTTGGATTCAGATACGGTACATGAAATTGGCCTCTGCGAACTGTGAATGAGCATGTGAATATTCATACGTCCTCTCGTGGTAAACAAGGATTCACTTACACTAAATGAAAATGGCCTCTCCCCGCTATGGAAGAGCATGTGAGGTTTCAAATGTCCACTCATGGTAAACTTGCATTCATATACAATACATGCAAATGGCATCTCGCCGGTATGACCAACCACGTATGTCTTCAAAGTACTTTTCTGCTTAAACGTGGATTCACATACACTACATGAGAATGGTCTCGTGCCGCAATGGCCGATCATGTGTGTCTTCAAATATCCTCTCGTCGTGAAATTGGATTCACATAAGTTACGTGAGAATGGTTTCTGGCCGCTATGGATGAACATGTGCATATAATTTCCTCTCCGGTTATACTTGGATTTACATACGCTTCATGAGAATGGTTTCTCCCCGCAATGGACGAACAAGTGTCTTCAAATTTCCTTTCGTTGTAAAATTGGATTTACGTACGCTGCACGAGGATTGTTTCTTGCCGCTATGGACGAGCTTGTGTGTGTTAATATTCCCTCTCAAAGTAAACTTAGATTCACAAACGCTGGATAAGAATGGTCTTTTCGCCGCTATGGACGAGCAAGTGTCTCTTCAAATTTCCTCTCGTTGTAAACTTGGATTCACATACGCTACAAGAGAATGGCTTCTTGCCGCTATGGACTAGCATATGTCTCTTCAAACCTCCTCTCGTCGTACACTTGTAATCACATACGCTACATGAGAACGGTTTCTCGCCGCTATGGACGAGCATGTGTGTCTTCAAATATCCTCTCTTCGTACACTTGTAATCACATACGCTACATGAGAAAGGTTTCTCGCCGCTATGTACGCTCATGTGTGTAATCAAACTTAGTCTTTGATTAAACTTGCTTTCACATGCGCTGCATGAATACGGTCTCTCGCCGCTATGGATGACCTTGTGTTGGTTCAAATTTCCTCTTGTTGTAAACTTGGATTCACATACACTGCATGAGAAAGGCTTCTCACCGCTATGGACAAGCATGTGTGTCTTCAAATTTGACGTCTGGGTAAACTTGGTTTCACATTCGCTGCATGAATACGGTCTCTCGCCGCTATGTGTCTTCGAAATGGCTTTCTGGGTATACTTGGATTCACATACCTTACATGGATAAGCCTTTTTACAGGAATGACGAGCAATGGTTGACTTTAATGTACGTTTGGTAGTACATATTCCACTAGATGCACTGTTAGCATATTTTCTTACAGTAGCAGCATTATCCGATGTATCTGGACATATCAGCCTGAAATAATTAGTACTAACAGTTTAAAGTTCGCTACATTATCGCGGAAGAAGATTAATATTATTTAAGATATCTCAGAAGTAAATATATAATATGGACAACGTTCTTTAATACCATTACCAGAAAACTTGTCTCCAAAAAGTATCGGTAACTGACTTGGTTTCCACTCATCAATAATATGTTGAACATACAGTCTGATCATTTTACAATTATATAAGACACACCTGTAGGTTATACAGGTGTGTCTTGTCGGAGATTTTGGATTCATAGCTCTGACAGCATGAGTGTATTTGGATCGTATCTCAGCCACCAAAATCATCCTATCAAAAGTCGTTTGATTTTCCACATGCCGGGTGCCGAAAAAGGAAATGGGGCTCATTCCTCCACCCTTTGCAACACTGCTTGGCCTTCGCCAATAATGATGAAAATGAGTCTATTCTTGCGAATAATTGGGTGAGGTTTCACAGAGGCGGCTAAATTGAAGAGTGACAAGGATACAATATCGTTGTTGTTTTTGTTTGAGTTATCAGTCTCTAGACGCTTTCAGTGCAGCACTTAATGTTCAATTCATTCCTCTCTACAAAACTACCACACCCTACATCCAAACCAATGTACTTTATTTCGCCATCACACCGAGACGTCTTCCTACGGAAGATATTACCTGCGGGCTAGAAGTTTCCATCCGTCATCTACCAGCCTTCGAAACAGAATAAATTATAAAAGAGGCCACTCAGGACATCAAACTTCCCAGGCCCGTAGATCAGACCCATCTTATAAGGCGATCCCATGGAACCCCACAAACAAAATAGAGAGGACGAAGATCCATGGAACCTCGTTACTCAAAACCTCCCGCGTTCTATGGCCTACGTAAAATACACAAGACCGATGCACCTCTGAGACCAATATTTAGCGCTATAGCGTCCCTAACCCACGCTCTTGCTCATTATTTGGATCAGGTCCTCATCCATTATTTCCTCCGCCACCCTCTCACGTCAGAAATTCCCAACGCCTTGTAGATATCATAGCGAGTATAAACTTGAGTTACAGCGATCTACTGGCAAGCCTCAATGTAGAGTCCTTATTTACCAAGGTGCCTGTCACTGACGCCATACAGATAATCAGGCAAAAGCTTACAGCGGCCGAAGTTTCAAAATAATTAGTTGAACACAGCGTTAACTCCACATTCTTCGTCTTCAAAAGGCAGATGTTTCAACATATGGAGGGAGCAGCCATGGGATCCCCCTTTTCTCCATTATAGGCCAACGTTTTCATGGCAAATTGGAGGAAGAAGCTGTAAAGGAGAGCCCACTGAAACTTGAGTGATCGTTCGGATACGAAAACGAGATTTTTTGATATGGGAACCTGGACACAACTCACTTCAGGACGTACTAGACTTCATGTGCTCCAGACATATGAGCATCAACTTAACTATGGAAGTAGATGAAAATAATCCACGTTCTGGTCTATGAACGAACAGACAACACGCTCGGACACAGGGTCTCTAGGAAAGGCATTAACACAGATCGGTATTCTCTCCCCCTGCTAACCGAATCCCAAGCTGGTTTTCACGCCCATCGCTCAACTCATGAGCATATATCTTATCTTCGTGCATTTGTGAAACCTCGCCATACCGCCGCCCTTCTTTGCTTACAAGTAGAGAAAGCCTTTGACTCCGTTTACCACTCCGACCTCATGTATAAACTCCGTCATCTGCCTCTACCCTCTTCCCTTATTCGTCTTACTTACCAATTCCTCAACCATCGTACTGCTTCTATCCGCATTCGCAACGCTTCTTCTTACACCTTTTCCCTCCACGCTGGTGTCCGTCAGGGGTCACCTCTTCCCCCCCCCCCCTCTTGTATCTCCTCTTTACCTACGATATTCCCTATCCCCCACCTCACTCGCGCCCAACGTATTTCCCTTCCTCTCTTTCCCAGGCTATCCTTCACGACCATCGCACATCCACCCACTCACATCTCTTCCCCCATCCGTTACCTAATGATCACACATCACGTGTCAAAATTGCCTCGAGTGTACACATTTTAGAAACATGCTTAGAAAAATCGTCGTGCAAATACTAGATTTTCTGGAAATGGAAAACTATCAATGTTATTTGTGGAAGGAAAAAATAAAAAAAATGAAATAATAATAATAATAATATGGCCGTGCACGGGGGAAGAAACTACTGCGTACCTCTGCCAGCTCGCAGCATGGAGCGATGATTTAGTGTGAGGGGTGTTGCCTATGTAGTACGCACTGCATATCGTCACTTAGAGGAATGTGCCAGCTGAGAGGATTAACTCGTGGCGCGATGAGGTAAAAGTTCGTATCCCACCTTGGGCACAAACTTTTGTCATTGATTTTGTTGTTGCTGGATCCAAGTTTGAAAGTTCAAGATTGGTATTGGCACAGCCAAACAGAAGGCAGCGCTTTGATGAAATAAAATTGTTGGTTCTAGAAAATGAAGTTAACAATGTCCAAAATTATATTGTAGATAGTGGTCCTAAACTTGGGCTGAGGCATCTGTGGGTTCATGAACCAGGGATCAATGGGCGGTGTGTCCAGCAAGTTTAATGGAGGACTGTGGTTGTGCTGGAGTTGCTGGCTCAGGTCCAGGACCGAAACCTGTGCTGCGGCTGCGCAAAGAGGCAGCTGCGTTACCTGGGTACTATATAAAGGCTAGGCATAAACCGCAGAACAGTGGTCGTGGACAATACCCTGTGTTGCGGCTGCGGGAGAAGCCGGCTGCGTTTACTGGGTACAATATAATGACGAGGCCTAAATCGCACATCAGAGGTCGTAGACAATAACCTATGTTGCGGATGCGCGAAGAGGCGGCTGCGTTACCTGGGTACAATATAAAGGCGAGGCACAAACCGCACAACAGCGGTCGTGGAAAAGAACCTGTGTTGCGGATGCGCGAAGAGGCGGCTGCGTTTCCTGGGTACAATATAAAGGCGAGGCACAACCCGCACAACAGAGGTCGTAAGTAGGGGAGCAGTAAGAATTTAAAACCACCCACCGTTGCTCAAGCAGCGTCCATGTTACATTCGTGGATATCTCGTGAATCCATGGTCTAATTTTGACAAATGAGGTGTCGTAGGACTCGGGCTAACGCCTTCTTTCCTTTGGACAACTTATTTCAACCCTAAAATAAAACCCACACCTACTAGGGGGTAAAATAGTATTTTCTTAGTAAATGTGTCTTTCCATATGCATCGTACATGCTGTATAATGCTAATATGAAATTAAACGTTGTTCCACATCAAAAACGTGCATTGTCCTGGATGCCGCTATGATATAACATTTTTGTTTTGTTTTTACGCATGCGCACTTGTTTTTTTTGTAAGAGGGCGGGCTTTTTGAATAATGATGTATAAATAAGTTATTTTTTAAATTTAACCAAGAGATGGAAAACTAATAGGTCATGCGCTATTCATATCTCATGAACCAATAAGGCTAGGGACTTGTATGAGGGTTCGTTGGACTTGGAATGACGCCCCCTTTTTAAATGTATTTTCAATTTTTGTTAAAAGGGTCTAACTACACTTTTGCTAATATCTCGCACACGAATAAGCCTAGGGACTTGCATGAGGGGTCATAGGACTTGGGGTAGCGCCCTGTTTTTGAATGTATTATTCATTTTTTTGTCAAAAGGGCCTAACTACACTTTTGTTAATATCTCGCTAACTAATAATTAGAGAGGGTCAAGTGAGGTGTCATAGGACTCAGGATGGCCAACCCTTTCCCATGACCAATGAATTTACCCAAAAGAAAACAGGGTTATAACAACGAGGAGGAGGAGGTGTGCTTTCTTTATTTTATTGTTTCGAGACATGACTTTTTGTAACCAGTAGATTTAGTTTTTTGTATATATTCTTTTTTGTAATTGTAAATAGTTAATTTTTGTAAATAGTGGAAACCATTTTTTTGTAATGAAAAATGTTAAATGTATAACTAAAAGTTCTTTGGGATGAGTGTGCATGTCAAGGATGTTTTTTTGGGGATAAATAGAGTGGTTGTGTTTGTTCTCAAAGACATGCATGGTTGTGCAAATGTATGACTACACCGAAAGAGAGAGAAAGCTTGTGTGTGTGGGTAGCATTGGTTGTTTAACCAGAGCAAATACGGAGAGGTAGGGTGGGGAGAGGGGAAATTTACACTTATATATAAATGGTAAATAGAAATTTTGTTTTTTCAATAGTTTTGTTTCTTTCAAATGCAGCGGTAGATAGGCATTATTTTGTAAAACAGTCTTACCTATAGTAGTAGTTGTAGACCTCTATGTTTTGTAAACAAATAGACAGACTGTGTTATTGCCAAGGTCAAGCACTCACTTTAACACCATTTACAAAAACTTAAAATGACAAAATCATGTTTCGCAAATATGTACCTTTGACATACAAAATGAAAAAAATATGTGTAAATTCAAAAACTTCAAACTGACATTTAAAAAAATGCAAATGGAAATTTGAGAAATGGCAATGTGTGAAATGTGAAAACGAACAAATGGCTATCATAATTTAAAAAAAGTGCTGTATGGTTGCTGTGTGAATAAAACCCCTCTACTTATTTGGACCTCTCAAGACTGAGTAGACTTGTTTTAGTCCTTATACCACTTTTAAAATATTGTGTTAAAGCTGGGAATTGAACCCAAGAGCTTTGGAGTGCCAGCTAACTATGCTAACCACTACACTACAAAGACAACTTTATACTACACTTAATGAATATTAGATTTACAATTTTACATTTTTGATTTAATAATTTACATTTTATATATTTTTGATTTTAGATTTTCTGAAAAGACCAAACCATATGGTTTCCATATCATGAAATTCAAAAACTTGAAACTGACATTTAAAAAAAATGCAAATGGAAAATTGACAAATTGCAATGTGTGAAATGTGAAAATGAACAAAAGGCTATCATTATTTAAAAAAAAACATGGTGCTCTATTGTTGAGGTATGAATCAAACCCTCCCTACTTATTTGGATCACCCGAGACTGAGTAGACTAGTTTTAGTCCTCATACAACTGTGAAAATTTTGTGTTAAAGCTAGGAATTGAACCCAAGAGCTTGTAGGGGAGATCAAGGTTAGAATATGTTAAACAGATAGCCTTGGATGAAGGGTGTGGTTGCTATATACCGTAGAGATGAAACGATTAGCTCGGGGCAGGGAGGCATGGAGGTCTACACTAAACCAGTCAAAAGACTGAAGACTCAAACAACAACATGTAGAGTTCACCAAAATAATGTTGTGAAACGGTAAATGTTAGTCAACGAAGAGTAATGCATTACTAAAACCCATGACACGATACCTAAGAGCATTTCTAAAATTATTTTTAAAATGCTTTTAACCCTATATTAAAAACACAGTTCACAAGACTCATAACTGCAATGTTATGATAAAACAAACAAAAATTTATATTTCAAAACAAGCAAGTGGATTAGTCAATGTATACTGGAAAAAGTTTTGTAGACACTCAAGTCCACAAGACGATTTAAATTAGTAACTGTCAGGTTGGCCGAGTGGTTAAGGTGGTTGACTTAAGATCAAATTTCCTGTACAAGGAAGCAAGGGTTCGAACCCCTTACCTGACATAACAAACTATTGCCTGAACATGGCTTGATGACACTGTATTATTATGATACTCGGTACACAAACCATAGATAGAGTGTATTGTTTAAGATCACTCTCTTTCTGAACATAGCTAGAGACTGTTGATGGTTAACAATGGCATTAATAGCAGGACGTGGGGATAGCAATTAAGAAAAACAAACAATACCCATACAATATTTATGTGACAATTATATTTATGTCTACGTTTCAAAGTACCGCTGGAAGTACACTACTTCAAGAGTAAGATACTTGTCGCCCCATCTATGTGTCAAGTTTGGAAACTTATGGAGTCTATGTAATTTCTTGGACTCGCGCTCTACCTGGCGGATTTCTTGTGAAGCTGTTCCGTTGGTTGGACTAGTATTTCGCTAGATGGCGCAGGCTGTTTGTGATCTCGCCTGTGATCAGCGCCTGGGTTGGAGATTACTACTTGAATATGTCGCCCTAGTAACCTAACAAGACTTTGTTAGAAAATTGATTATTACCTATCTTGTCACCGAAGAAGAAGGATGTAGTTTTTCATCGCGGAGACCTTTCTGAAGCCAGCCTTCGGGCTTGGGCGTAGATGTGCCTATTTTCCACTACCATCGAATGGAAATAGATGTACTGACGTGTTGGAAGAGTCACGTTTTATTTTTAAGCATGTTACATTTTAAAATTTGATTATGTGATCGAGACCGACAGGATAAGGTACGTGCACTGCATGTAATGGTTGACAAGCCGTTATTGAATAAGATCAGTATGTATGAAATGTCGTGTGAATGGATCTGTGTTTATATGTTGGTATGAGTTTGGTAACATAAAGGGTCTTACTTCTTGCTATTTTTAGTTTAATTTGATTTTGGTCAAATGAGTCAAGAACCCTTATATTATGTGTGATGTGCATGTGGGGTTGGCATGGATGTGAGATGCGTTTGGATAACCTAACTTTTTTTCCTCTCAGAGGTTCGTACCTATGTCGTACTATGTTTGGGTTCTGAGCACATAGGCTAGTTTGAGGTGATGCGTAAAAGTTCGATTTTTCATCTGAGTGTTTTGATGTACTGATCTTTGCAAATAACTACTTCGTCTTCCAAACTCTTTGTGTTATATTTTGAGTGTGTTAATTTTCTAAGCTGATCCATATTCTCGTCTGTTGTATAACAACGAACCTCTTGTTTTGATTCGAAGCAGTTTTAATAATTTTATCTTTACGTTTTGGTTTTATTTGTTTTCCCCCTGCTTCGTTTCAGTTAGAATACTCCTTAAGAGTCTGTGTGAAACATCTCTATGATGTAATTTCTTTTCTTAGGCCACCGTTGCCTAGGCAACCTTAACTTCATTGTTTTGGGTTATGAATTATTGACCTTGTATTTTGACAAAAACATCTGATATTTGGGACTCCATCTTGGGATTTTGATGACGACGGTCGTGTTAACTTCTAGCTCCCTTGTGATTGGGAATGATTTAAACTATGTTCTTGGGGTTTAAGTGATAGCTCTTGATGACCGTCATACTTGGTCATTGTACTACTTCTCCTACGTATTCATGAATAGATGTCGAATATTTAATATCAACTAAGATGATATATAATTAGTCTTCGAAGAAAGTAATGATTTTATTTTATGATTTTGAGGTTCCTCTTTTCTAAGATTATTAATTGTTTGTTGCTTAAGACTTTCTCATATTATTTGTATCTATTAAAGACTGGTGAATATATTATAAAGTAATCTGACTTGGTGTTTTCTATCACTTAGATTTAATGTCTGGCAGTTTCTCTCAAAGGCAAACCCTCTGGGGATCTATATGGGTAGCAATATTCCACGAAGGCCTTACCTTTTAGGTGGGCCTACCCTCTCCTCATTTTTATTTATTTATTTAATACTTATTAGATACAACCATGAATAGCTCATTTTACACTAATATTTTAACAATTTTAAATAATATTAACAAAAACAACAACAACAACAACAGGTAACAAATGGCAGTGATGGCAGCAAGGGACAAATCTCGGGAAAGACGTAGGGAATGATTGGGGTAGTGGGTGATTAGGAGGGTGAGGGGGTAGGGATTGAGGATGAAAGGGATCTTCTAATGTTATGTTTGAATGTTCTATAGGGAGAGAATATGTCAATATTTGGAAGGGAGTTGCCAAGGGTTGGCAGACGGTGGAAAATAGAGAGCTTCTGTACTTCAAGACGTGGGCGAGGTATGTGGTGCAAATGGTTCTGGCATGTTGAACGGGAGGGAACATGGAGTGGGAAGTAGCTTAGTAGCATGTTACATTTTGTGTAACCATTCATAATTTTATGTAGGAAACACAGGTCAGTAAATTGTAGACGGCTTCTCAGGTCGAGTACATTGAGCTGATTTAAAATGTCGGATTTGGCAAAGTGCCTTAGAGAAATATTGGTTATAGCCGAGGCAGACCAAATTGGACAAGAGAAATCTAGGATAGGGAGAACATATGTGGTGAAGTATAATTTAAGTGCAGTGAGGTCTTTAATTTCTGTGAATCTGTATAGAATACCGAGACTGCGCATTGCGCGAGATTTGATGTGGTCAATGTGGGGAGAGAATGTCAGTTTATCATCGTGAATAATACCTGAATCTCTTACCTGAGAAGCCGTATCCAATTTATTTCCACAAATTTTATAGTCAGCTTGATTTCCAGATTTCAGCAGTGAACAAGACACACTGAAGCACTTTTTGGGATTTGGAGATAACCTCCATTTGTTGAACCAATCAGTACATGCATTCACTGCTTCCTGGAGCTCAGCGCGGTCGTCAGAACTGGGAATTTTTCTGAATATCTTGAGGTCATCAGCGCACAGAAGAATGGAACACGGAGAATTTTGCACACATGTGTTTATATCGTCCATATACAGCACGAATAGAAGGGGTCCCAGGATACTGCCCTGAGTTACTCCTGATAAGACTGGGAGCCAGGACGATACAGACTCTGGAAGCACTACCCGTTGTTGCCTTTTGGACAGGAAACTTTGGATTAGGGACAGGAAGGATCCATGTACGTTGTATCGTGAAGCAAGCTTGTGGAGGAGAAGGAAATGGTTCACGGAATCAAATGCTTTGGCCAGGTCAACGTAGATTACATTTAGCTGAGATTTTTGATCAATTGCAGAAATTATGTGATGGTTCAGAACAGTCAGATTTGTTGAACATGATTTTCCAGGGACGAAGCCATGTTGTTCTTCTGAGAGGTGAGGTTTGCTGAAAGTGAGGAGACGGCAATGTATTATTCTTTCGAAGACTGAAGAGAGTATAGGGACGATAGATATAGGTCTGTATGAGGAAATGTCATGCTTGCTGCCTGATATAAAGACAGGTGTGACATCAGCTCTTTTCCATGAGTCAGGAAAAGTGCCGGATGTCATGGACCAGTTGAGTATTATGGACAAGGGGATGCTGAGAGATGCACAGGTGTTTTTCAGGAATATAGGGCTTATGTCTGATGGCTCGGTAGATCGGTTTGCGGGCGGACTTTTTAAGATATTTTGGATTTCATCGGGGGTCGTTGAAATTTGAGACAGTGAATCAGAACAGACGCTAGTAAGTTGAGGGGGACTGGGGATTGGTACGGGAACTGAAAAGGTTGAGTGAAAATATTCATTGAAATGTGTGGACCTCAATTCAAATGGGATTTCTTCATTATGGAGGTTTAGTTTAAGTGGAATTCTAGGAGTCTTTCTACGGGATAATATAAGTGTCCAGTACTTCTTCGAGTTATTCTTGAGATTTCCTGTTATGGAAGAAATGTAGCGGTTGTAATCTTCTGCCATATGAACTCTTGAAATTTTCCGTAGGTGAGCAAAAACATTGCGAGTATGAGGATTAGGAACTGATTTCCAGAGTGACCATGCACGAGTTATGCTTTGGAGAAGGAGTTTGGTGTTTTCACTTAGCCAGTGCGGATATTTGTTGGATTTGGGAACGGAGAAAGGCACGTGTTGTTTAATGGCCGAGTAGAGTAAATCCTCAAACAAGGCCACTGCGCTATTTACATCTCTCTCAGCTCTTAGCAGGCTCCAAGGAAGAGATGATAAATCTTGATTGACAGCTTGCCAGTCGACCTTTCTCCAGAGAGGGAATGTTTTGTTCTTGGCGGGTGGGCTGTTTTTATGTCTGCAGGCTGGGACGGGGAGGGAGGCTTCTATTGAACTGTGGTCAGTGTTCAGGATATTTCTTCCAACTGCCACGGTGACATCACGCAGTGTTGAAAATATGAGGTCCAGTGTTTCAGATTTCCTTGTAGGGTATAGATTGAACTGTTTCAGGTGAAGACCGTTTATAAAATTAGATAAGATGAAAGTATCAATTGGGGGAGAGTTTATGGTACCATTGTCTATTGATGTCCAGGAGATATGTGAATTAAAATCACCTAGTAACACTATTTCATTTTCTTGGTTGAGAGCAAGAACAGTAGAGTTGAAACATTCTTCTAAGGTGTCAATTTTGCTGGTAGGTGGGCGGTAGAAGCAGCCTACGAGTACATTCTTCCTTTTTGGGATATTAATCTCGACCCATATGATTTCGCAGGAAGTTTCTAAGTCAGGCCGATGTTTTGCCTTCAGTTTGTTATGAACTGCGATTGCAAAACCGCCACCCCTTGAGGACCTATCGCGCCGAAACACATTGAACTCAGATGAAAACGGAAGTTCCCCACATGAGACAAAGTCTGACAACCATGTTTCTGAGAGGCAGAGGATATCGAATTGGTTAATTTCTAATGAATTTGCTATACAGTCGGTTAATTTATTTTTGATGCTCTGTGCGTTCTGATAATAGAGGTTAAGGGGTCCTGGGTTTAAGTGAATGTCACCTGATAGTAGAAGTAGTATGAAGTACACTGCACTGGAGGAAGCACGGCAACCCTGTACTGGTCCATGAGGTGTGGCGGAAACATGGCGGAGCACTGGTAGGTTAAAAGCTGCCGCGGTTGAGAAAGTAAAGTGTCTATCCGCACAGAACCACTGAATTTCCTGGTCACACGACACATCACTATGATTGGAAATGTTTTTAGACACAGTTGCGCACCATATAGTACACTTGAACATGCAATTTTACCACTAAAATACAGTAATATGCAAGAGCTGCTAACACATGAGATCGGTCACTTGCCGCCATCTTTGTAATGTAAGTACTTGTACAATAGTTACATACTAAATACATTTCTCTTTCCTCTATCACTATTTAGTCCTTTTTGATCCTCTTGCATATGAAGGGTAGATAGATAACGTTGTAGTTCAGCCCCTTAAAACAACAACAATAACACCTTTTGCATAGTCTGTGTTGCTGATGATTCTTGAGACGTGGAAGATGGATTAAACATAACTTTTACAGCAGGGGTTAAATGTTGCTCAATAAACACTGCACTATTTTGAGTAGCAACATTTTTTTCTTGTACTAGCTTTTTACCACTGTCATGATTTTTTGTTGACACTAACAGTGTTTCATTTGGTACACCACATTGATGATCACTCACACTTAAAACCTTACTATTTAGACTTTTTAGATTGCCTCGACATCTTTTTGACCTCTCTTATGAGCATCGCCAAAATATCATTCCTCTCACATTTTGATGATTATAGTTATAAGAGTAGCCTTTATAGAGTACACGGTGTTTACCTTTGATAGTAAGTTCCATAGTAGCAACTAACCTGTTAGTATTATTTGCGCACTACAAAGGTTATAACTGTACTGACAATAAAATCATTTAGCGGTGGCTTTTATATTTAATATGTACAGTTTGAAGTGACAGCAAAAGTGAGAGCAAAGTGGTAGCAAAGTGGTAGAAAATATTACATGTACAGTATTGTTAAGAAATAGTTTAAGCGGTTATGTGGATCCATTACATAATAATTTTGGTCCGACGAGGCTCATTTTCTATATCCCATAGTTCTTCCTCATATTCTGTATAACCAGTCTGTTTATAGGCAAGCAATTGCTGAAGCCGCTGGATTAGCTTACTTGGATTGTTCCAGTAGACAACAAGTGATATTTTTGGTGTAAACAAAGCATTACCATTATCATTATCATCATCATCATCATCATAATCATTATTATCATCATCATCATCATTATAATCATCATCACTATTACTATATAGTCCTTTTTGATCCTTTTGCAATACCATATTGAGCACAGTCTGTGTTTCCTTTGATAGTGTTGGGAGTTTTTCAGACATTAGCAACTGTCCTAACACGACTTTCTGAGGAGATGACAAATGCATTTTAACAAACAATCCACTATCTTGAGCTGCAATATCTTTTTCTGGGACTAGTGTTTTAGCATTTTGAAGAGCTTTTTAAACAGCAGCGATGTTTTATCATGTACACTACATTGATGATCACTCATACTTCAGCCCTCACTATTTTTAGCCTACTTTTCACAATTTGCAAAAATGAGGAAAAAGTAGACTTATGAGATCGAAACCAAATGAGTAAAGATCTATACCGGGACATCTCATTGTCACATTTAAATGTTATGTCAGTGCTACCAACTGCTGAAAAATCGCAATTGAAATTTGAGCTCCATGTTGGATATCTTGGAATCTATACATGGGAACTATTCCAAATTTGGTACACATAGATATAATAATAGTTCAGTTTAATTTTCAATAGGCCACACATGCCAGTGTTGCCAAAATGATTCTAAGCCTACTGACAGGTCCCATTTTTAAATGCATATAACTCCTACACTATCAATTGGATTTCAACCAAATTTCGTATGTACTATGTGTACATAAACAGGTATGACTGTATTCATATGCGTATTCATAAGAGCAATCAGGGCTGCCAACTGTTAATAAATGTTGTTTATATGCTTTACCCTAATATCAATATATCATAAAGTATGCAAGCCAACAGCTCTAAACTTTGCGCACGTATAGTACCTGGCATTCTAGATTAATTTGCAGTAACTAATATACGCCAGTGCTACCAACATGATTCTAAGCCTGCTGATAGGTCCAATTTTAAAATACCAGTAACTTCCATACTAACAAATGGCATTTAATCCAAAATTGGCACAATAGATCATAATATTTCAGATTATTTCTGACCAACACATGCATGACATTGTTGCCAACATGATTTAACGCGCGCAGAAAGATCCAATGCCTAACTGCATGTAACGTCCATGCTATCCATTATCATCATCTCATCATCTTCCTAGCATTAATCCCGCTTTATTGCAGGGTCTGCTTTTCTGCACTTTTTCTTCCATACTGCTCGATCTTGAGCGTCTCTAGTTGTGGCATTCACTAGTTGCATGTCCTCCCGCATAGTATCCAGCCAGCGCTTTCTCGGTCGCCCTCGTGGTCGTCGGCCTTCTGGACTGATGTCAAGTGCAGTTCTCGCGACTGAAGAGTGATTGCTACGCAGTACATGGCCATACCAACGCAGACGGCTCTCCCGCATTTTTCATAAATTGGAGCCACACCAAATGTAGCTCGAACATTGTCATTCCTGATGTGGTCCAGTCTAGTAAGTCCCTGTGTCCAGCGAATCATCTTCATCTCCATGACATGTAGTTGTTGGTCATGTCTCTTCGTTACTGGCCAGCATTCAGTACCGTACAGTGCTACTGGTCGAACGATGGTTCTGTAAATTTTCGACTTCAGATATAGTGGCACA
Source organism: Meconema thalassinum (assembly GCA_946902985.2). Classification (NCBI taxonomy): domain Eukaryota; kingdom Metazoa; phylum Arthropoda; class Insecta; order Orthoptera; family Tettigoniidae; genus Meconema; species Meconema thalassinum. Next base: position 23,020,588 of record OX336400.1, read on the forward strand.
TTCCGGTCAAAAAGGACTCCAGTAACTTGGCGCCATTTCAGCCATGCAGCGTTGACTCTGTTTCGGACATCTGGGAGTGTTCGGCCATCTGAACAGATTAGCGTACCCAAGTATTTGAATGCAGATGATTTTCGGAGTTCAGTGCCATCAATGTGAATAGATCCTTCACTTGGTACTCCACACTCCATATACTCTGTGTTCCCAATATTAAGTCGTAGGCCATGGGTGTCTAGTGCAGTTTTCCAACATTGAACATGCTGTTCCAATTCTTGGCGAGACTTGCAGGCTACAATGATATCGTCAGCATAGAGCAAGGTCCAGGGATGTGGTTGCATCCATTATACTTCAACTAAATTTTGTATTCTGTACCTTAAGAGATGGAACTAAGAATATATTCAGTCATCAGGGCTGCCAACTGTAGTGCCCTATTAGGCTACATTATGCCATGTACATTTCGAACTAATTACAAATTTCGATATTGCCAACTTAATTTCGTAATTATTCTAGATAGATCCTTATAGATTAATCATTGGCATGAATCTTAAATTTTAAGAAAAATAGGCTCTTTAGTTCGTCACAGAACTTCTTCTTACTTTTCAACTCACCTCGACACTGTTTTGAACGATGTTTTGAACAACGCCAAATAACAATTCAATTTTTATTGGTTCGTTTTACAATATATACATATCCTTTATAGTATGCTTATGGTATACCATGGCTATTCGTTGATACTTCCATATCAATTGGCATGCATGAACTAATATCTAGTAACGTTCACTCGATAATATAAATAATACTTTAAAGTGGATGTAAGTGGGTGCAAAAGTAAGTGCAAAAGTGGGTGCAAAGGTGGGTGCTAAAGTGGGTGCAAAAATGGGTGCAAAAGTAGGTGCAAACGTGGGTGTAAAAGTGGGTGCAAAAGTGGGTGCAGGTAATACTAGGCACAATTTTTACTAGAATGTGATTTGAGACTGGCTATGACGTCATAGATGGATGAGGGTGGGACTTTTCATTAAACCGAAACATTTTCCTTATTTGGGGTGGGAGGCTGGCAAAAGGCTAACAGCTTAACCACTGCGTCACCATGCCATTCTTTCTTAGTTTGATTCGTCCTAGACCTCAAAGCTGGACATCGAGTTAAGATCTCCAGTGCAGGAGGAACATGTGCTCGCCACTGCAGCACAAATGGTTAGCTGGTTTATTTATTTATTTATCGTATGGCTTTTAGTGCCAGGAGTGTCCGAGGATATGTTCGGCTCGCCTGAGTCTGTAGCTGCTTCCAGCGGACACCCTAAAGGGTGAGCTACAAGTTCCGTTCAATTTCAAGTAGTTCCAACATTCGCCACCAGATATCAATGATACCTAGTGGTGAACGTTGGAACTTTGATAGAGCGTTCTGACGAAATCTAACCTAACAAATTTTGCTTTACACAAGTTTAGTCTGTGAAAGGATCTTTTACATGCCATAAATCTATGACATGGGACCGCCAGCTTTACTTCCCTTCCGAAGGAAGGCATACTGAAGGATTTTTAACGCTCTTAAAACATTAGACAACCGGAAATGATTGTATTTCTGTTAGCAATGCACTTTGTCATCAGCCTACTGTCTGAGCACTGCCAGAAAGACAGTTTAGTTTAGAACAAGCGAGTGTGTGTGTATCGACTATTAGCCTCAAGTAGTTAAAGCTTGTTGTGTGTAGCGACCATCTTGTCCCAGCAACCACTGAGCAAGTTTTAACAGTCGATCCATAAAAAGAGCATAGGGTAGTTGTGTGAGGTTCATGTACTTGGGTGTGTGCATTAGCCCCATGCACTAGCTTTACCTTACCCTATATAGGTAGAGCGTTATCCCTTTCCTTTTTTAACATCAACAATGACCACATCCACTCAAAAGTTTTACACGTAAACCCTTGGCTTGTTAGGTAGATTTCATTAGAAAGCTAACTATTGCAATGGATCCCATGTTTCGACTTCCGGAAAATTTCGACATATCTTCGCGTTTCACATCCCCCAGACCCCAAAACCACCGTCAGTTCAAAAGTTTATATATAATTTATGTATATATGTATGTATCTATATATATATATCAGTTTCTTGTGGACACGATAACTGCCGTAATTTTAAACCAATCACTTTGAATTTTTTACATAATATGTATCCCTATAAAATCTCGGTCGAGTTCGTTAATGGGCAAAATCGGTCGAAGGGGGTGAAAATGGGGGGCTTTTTTCGAAAAATTGAAATTTCGCTATAACTCTCTTAATACGTGAAATATCGAATCCATTCAAAGTTCATAATATGTGTCGGATAAGTGCCAACAATTTATGTCAAATAAGTTTTTTGATAGCACCAACCATTGACCAAAGGGGTGGAAAAAAGTGGGTTTTTCGGGAAACATTAATCATATCTCTCTTAATAGGCACAATATCAAAACCGTACAAAATGGACAATATTCCCCTAATAATTACCTAAAACTTTTGTCTGAAATAATTTTTGATATGACCCACCATTACGCCAAGGGATGAGAAAAATGATTAGAGAATTATAAGAAAATGCCAAGAGCTATCAGAGGTTGCCATGGCAACACTATTAAATTGATGAGGGATGAGCCGTTGCCATGACAACGCACTTGTACGAGATCAGATTCAGTATTTCCATCTGACTAAGCCGGCCCCGTGGTGTTGGGGTAGCGCGCCTACCTCTCACCCGGAGGCCCCGGGTTCGATCCCCGGCTCCGTCAGGGATTTTAAACTGACGTGAGGGTTGGAACGGGGTGCACTCAGCCTCGTGAGGACAATTGAGTAGCTGTCTGACAGTGAGACAGCACCCCGATCACGAATACCAATATTAACGGCCGAGGGGACCCGACGCGCTGATCACGCGTCACCCCAATATCTGCAGGCCAAATGGCTGGGCAGCGGTCGCTTGGTCGGCCTTAGCCCGTCATGGGCTGGATGGTGCCAGGGGTTGACTTTGACATCTGACTAAGTGGGAAGCGGCTTCGGTGACGTAACTGGTAGCATGCAGAATGACTATGCCCAAGGTCGCGGTTTCAAAGCCGGCCGAAGTCGTCGGATTTTCTAAGAGCGCTAAAATCCCTCAGTATGCTTTCCTTTGGAGGGGAAGTTCCAACGTTCGTTACGAGTTGCTGGTTGGGGTGGCATCTAGTAGCCAAGTTCACAGCTAGGTGTCATTGACGGTAGTACCTGATAGCAACATTAGGAACTACTGCTTGAAATTGACCGTCTGCAGTCCTTACCTGAATTACAGACTAATACATCCATTACAATTCACACCGTTTATCAGACAGATTCTACACTCACCCAAAGTACACGGGGTTAGATGACCGCGTTGTCGCAGCCCCTAAACTGAGGAACCAACCAGAGGTAGATTTCATTAGAAAGCAAACTATTGGAATGGGTACCATGTTTCGACTTCCGGAAAATTTCGACATATCTTCGCGTTTCACATCCCCCAGACCCCAAAACCACCGTCAGTTCAAAAGTAGGCCTATATATATATATATCAGTTTCTTGTGGACACGATAACTGCCGTAATTTTTCACCAATCACTTTTTACCGAATATGTATACCTATAAAATCTCGGTCGAGTTCGTTACTGGGCTAAATCGGTAGAAGGGGGTGAAAATGGGGGGCTTTTTTTTTTCGAAAAAGTGAAATATTGCTATAACTCTCTTAATATGTGAAATATCGAATCCGTTCAACGTTCATACTATGTGTCGGATAAAGCCCAAAAATTTATGTTTGAAGAGATTTTTTATATCACCAACCATTGACCAAAGGGGTGGGAAAAAGTGTTTTTTTCGGGAAACATTAATCATATCTCTCTTAATAGGCACAATATCAAAACCGTATGAAATGGACAATATTTCCCTAATAATTACCTAAAACTTTTGACTGAAAGAATTTTTGATATGACCCACCATTATGCCAAGGGATGAGAAAAATGATTTCGGTATTATAAGAAAATGCCAAGAGCTATCAGAGGTTGCCATGGCAACACTACTAAATTGATGAGGGATGAAACATCAGACGTTGCCATGACAACGCACTTGCACGAGATCAGATTCAGTATTTTCATCTAAGTGGGAAGCGGCTTCGGTGACGTAACTGGTAGCATGCCGAGTGTCTATGCCCAAGGTCGCGGTTTCAAAGCCGGCCAAAGTCGTCGGATTTTCTAAGAGAGCTAAAATCCCTCAGTATGCTTTCCTTTGGAGGGGAAGTTCCAACGTTCCTTGCGAGTTGCGGGTTGGGGTGGCATCTAGTAGCCAAGTTCACAGCTAGGTGTCGTTGACGGTAGTACCTGGTAGCAACATTAGGAACTACTGCTTGAAATTGACCCCTGCAGTCCTTACCTGAATTAAGACTACTACAGCCATTACAATTCACACCGTTTATCAGACAGATTGTACACTCACCCAAAGTACACGGGGTTAGATGACCGCGTTGTCGCAGCCCCTAAACTGAGGAACCAACCAGAGGTAGATTTCATTAGAAAGCTAACTATTGCAATGGGTACCATGTTTCGACTTCCGGAAAATTTCGACATATCTTCGCGTTTTACATCCCCCCGACCCCAAAACCACCGTCAGTTCAAAAGTATATATATATATATATATATATATATCAGTTTCTTGTGGACACGATAACTGCCGTAATTTTGCACCAATCACTTTGAATATTTTACCGAATATGTATACCTATAAAATCTCGGTCGAGTTCGTTACTGGGCTAAATCGGTCGAAGGGGGTGAAAATGAGGGGCTTTTTTTCGAAAAAGTGAAATATTGCTATAACTCTCTTAATATGTGAAATATCGAATCCGTTCAACGTTCATACTATGTGTCGGATAAAGCCCAAAAATGTATGTTTGAAGAGTTTTTTTATAGCACCAACCATTGACCAAAGGGGTGGGAAAAAGTGGGTTTTTCGGGAAACATTAATCATATCTCTCTTAATAGGCACAATATCAAAACCGTAGAAAATGGACAATATTCCCCTAATAATTACCTAAAATTTTGTCTGAAAGAATTTTTGATATGACCCACCATTATGCCAAGGGATGAGAAAAATGATTTCGGAATTATAAGAAAATGCCAAGAGCTATCAGTGTTTGCCATGGCAACACTACTAAATTGATGAGGGATGAGCCATCAGACGTTGCCAAGATAACGCTCTTGCACGAGATCATATTCAGAATTCCATCTGACTAAGTGTGAAGCGGCTTCGGCGACGTAACTGGTAGCAAGCATGCTGAATGTCTATGCCCAAGGTCGCGAGTTCAAAGCCGGCCGAAGTCGTCGGATTTTATAAGAGCGCTAAAAATCTCTCAGTATGCTTTCCTTTGGAGGGGAAGTTCCAACGTTCGTTGCGAGTTGCTGGCTGCGGTGGCATCTAGTAGCCAAGTTCACAGGTAGGTGTCGTTGACGGTAGTACCTGTTAGCAACATTAGGAACTACTGCTTGAAATTGACCGTCTGCAGTCCTTACCTGAATTACAGACTAATACAGCCATCCCAAAGAACACGGGGTAACATGACTGCGTTGTCGCAGCCCCTAAACTGAGGAACCAACCAAAATCTCTGCGGGAGATATAATTTTGCGTGAAGAAGTAACAGACCGTTACATAGTTACACATCAGTGTCGAAACCTTGCATAAGGACAGTGTGACCACAAGTATAAAAATGGACCCCAAATGACAAGAAGGTTACCGTTCCCATAAGACAATACAATGTTTAAAATAAGCATAAAATGACGAAAAACAAAGTTAATTAAGCTCCAATTATAAAATACCTTCTCGCAATAAATGAGGTCTGATCCTTCTACGAAAACCTGCATATTCTGCCTATTTTCGCCTATCCCCAAGTTTGTCCGGTGAAATCTACCTCCGCCTTCCGGCGTGCCGAGAGGACTTTTTTCAGTTAGGTTTGGTTCGGTTTAGTTGGATTCGATTCACTTGGATTAGTTTAGTTCGATGTAGTCATCATTTTGTGTTTTAGCTATCCTCCTTAACCAATCAATTAAAGATAGTCTACTCTTAATTCTTGAATCGATAAATCAGATTTTGTGTACACCGTTTGTCATTTATTAACCCATGCCTGCAACCTACTGCAGTTTGATCTGAAAACGAGTTCCAATTGTGAAAGACTTGTCAGTCACCATACGTGTAGCCTCTACCTACGGTAAATATCTAACATTATGGGTTTGCAATATATTGGCGGGGGGACAAGAGTCCATGACGTTGTCATTTTGGGTCTTTTGCAAAAATTCATAAGCCATAAAAAAGAGAGTGTCATGTTAAGTCCTAGGACACCTCACTTGACCCTCTCTAATGATTAGTTTATAAAATCTCAGGTCAATGACCTAGCAGCTTTGGGATAATTAAGTAAATGTGTGCACCATAGCAAAGAGGATGTCATGTCAAGTCCTAGGACACTTCATGTGTCCAAATCTGGTTATTGGTTTATAAAATCTCAGGTCAATGACCTAGCAGTTTTGGGATATTTAAGTAAATGTATGCACCGTAGCAAAGAGGATGTCATATCAAGTCCTTGACACCTCACGTGTCCAAATCTGATTATTGGTTTATAAAATTCCAGGTCAATGACATTGCTGTTTTTGGATTTTTGGGGTAAATTCATTGGTCATGGGAAGGGGTTAACCTTTCTAAGTCCTATGACACCTCACTTGACCCTCTCTGATGATTAGCTGATAAAATCTCCAGTCGATGTCCTTGCTGTTTTGCTTCTTTTGGGCAAATTCATTGACCGCAGGAAAGGGTTGGCATTGCTAAGTCCTATGACACCTCACTTGAACCTCTCTGATTATTAGTTAGCGAGATATCAACAAAAGTGTAGTTAGGCCCTTTTAACAAAAATGAATAATATATCCAAAAAAACAGGGCGCTACCCCAAGTCCTAAGACCCCTCATGCAAGTCCCTAGCCTTATTCGTTTGCGAGATATTAGCAAAAGTGTAGTTAGGCCCTTTTAACAAAAATTGAAAATACATCTCATTCCACGTCCAACGACCCCTCATACAAGTCCCTAGCTTATTCGTTCGCGAGATATTAGAAAAAGTGCAGTTAGGCGCATTTGACAAAAAATTGAAAATACATTTAAAAAGGGGGCTCAAAATTCAAAAAGCCCGCTCTCTTACAAACAAACAAACAAACAAAAAAAAAAAAGTTCGCATGAGTAAAAACAAAAGAAACAAAAAAGTTAAATCATAGCGGCATCCGGGACAATGCATGTTTTTCATGTGGATCAACGTTTAATTTCATATTAGCATTATACAGCATATTGAAAGACATTTTTACTAAGAACATACTATTAAACCCCCTAGTAGGGGTAGGTTTAATTTTAGGGTTGAAGAAAGTTGTCCAGAGGGAAGAGGGCGTTAGCCCGAGTCCTACGACACCTCATTTGTCAAAATTAGACCATGGGTTCACGAGACATCGACTAATTTAACATGGACCCCGCCGGAGCAACGCCAACTGGGTTTAAACTCTTACTGCTCTCCTACTGTCGTACACAATAACCTGAGTTGCAGTTGCGCGAAGAGACGGCTGCGTTTCCTGGGTACAATATAAAGGCGAGGCACAAACCGCACAACAGACGTCGTGGACAATAACCTGTATTGCGGCTGTTATAAACACTGTTTGTGTGCAGGGGCCTCGTCACCACTAGGGTACCCTGGTATTGACTTGTAGGTGAACTGAGAATATACATTGTTATAAACACTGTTTGTGAAGAGCCACGTCACCACTAGGGTACCCTGGTATTGACTTGTAGGTGAACTGAGAATATACATTGTTATAAACACTGTTTGTGTGCAGGGGCCTCGTCACCACTAGGGTACCCTGGTATTGACTTGTAGGTGAACTGAGAATATACATTGTTATAAACACTGTTTGTGAAGAGCCTCGTCACCACTAGGGTACCCTGGTATTGACTTGTAGGTGAACTGAGAATATACATTGTTATAAACACTGTTTGTGTGCAGGGGCCTCGTCACCACTAGGGTACCCTGGTATTGACTTGTAGGTGAACTGAGAATATACATTGTTACAAACACTGTTTGTGAAGAGCCTCGTCACCACTAGGGTACCCTGGTATTGACTTGTAGGTGAACTGAGAATATACATTGTTATAAACACTGTTTGTGAAGAGCCTCGTCACCACTAGGGTACCCTGGTATTGAATTGTAGGTGAACTGAGAATATACATTGTTATAAACACTGTTTGTGAAGAGCCTCGTCACCTCTAGGGTACCCTGGTATTGAATTGTAGGTAAACTGAGAGTATACATTGTTATAGACACTGTGTGTGCAGAGCCTCGTCACCTCTAGGGTACCCTGGTATTGACTTGTAGGTAAACTGAGAGTATACATTGTTATAAACACTGTATGTGCAGGACCTCGTCACCTCTAGGGTACCCTGGTATTGACTTGTAGGTAAACTGAGAGTATACATTGTTATAAACACTGAGTGTGAAGAGCCTCGTCACCTCTTGGGTACACTGATATTGACTTGTAGGTGAACTGAGAGTATACATTGTTATAAACACTGTGTGTGCAGGACCTCGTCACCACTAGGGTACCCTGGTATTGACTTGTAGGTGAACTGAGAATATACATTGTTATAAACACTGTTTGTGAAGAGCCTCGTCACCACTAGGGTACCCTGGTATTGACTTGTAGGTGAACTGAGAATATACATTGTTATGAACACTGTTTGTGAAGAGCCTCGTCACCACTAGGGTACCCTGGTATTGAATTGTAGGTGAACTGAGAATATACATTGTTATAAACACTGTTTGTGAAGAGCCTCGTCACCTCTAGGGTACCCTGGTATTGAATTGTAGGTAAACTGAGAGTATACATTGTTATAAACACTCTGTGTGCAGAGCCTCGTCACCTCTAGGGTACCCTGGTATTGACTTGTAGGTAAACTGAGAGTATACATTGTTATAAACACTGTGTGTGCAGGACCTCGTCACCACTAGGGTACCCTGGTATTGACTTGTAGGTAAACTGAGAGTATACATTGTTATAAACACTGTTTGTGTGAAGGGGCCTCGTCACCACTAGGGTACCCTTGTATTGACTTGTAGGTAAACTGAGAGTATACATTGTTATAAACACTGTGTGTGCAGAGCCTCGTCACCTCTAGGGTACCCTGGTATTGACTTGTAGGTAAACTGAGAGTATACATTGTTATAAACACTGTGTGTGCAGGACCTCGTCACCACTAGGGTACCCTGGTATTGACTTGTAGGTGAACTGAGAATATACATTGTTATAAACACTGTGTGTGCAGAGCCTCGTCACCTCTAGGGTACCCTGGTATTGACTTGTAGGTAAACTGAGAGTATACATTGTTATAAACACTGTGTGTGCAGAGCCTCGTCACCTCTAGGGTACCCTGGTATTGACTTGTAGGTAAACTGAGAGTATACATTGTTATAAACACTGTGTGTGCAGGACCTCGTCACCTCTAGGGTACCCTGGTATTGACTTGTAGGTAAACTGAGAGTATACATTGTTATAAACACTGTGTGTGCAGAGCCTCGTCACCTCTAGGGTACCCTGGTATTGACTTGTAGGTAAACTGAGAGTATACATTGTTATAAACACTGTGTGTGCAGGACCTCGTCACCTCTAGGGTACCCTGGTATTGACTTGTAGGTAAACTGAGAGTATACATTGTTATAAACACTGTGTGTGCAGAGCCTCGTCACCTCTAGGGTACCCTGGTATTGACTTGTAGGTAAACTGAGAGTATACATTGTTATAAACACTGTGTGTGCAGAGCCTCGTCACCACTAGGGTACCTTGGTATTGCATTGTAGGTGAACTGAGAGTATACATTGTTATAAACACTGTGTGTGCAGGGGCCTCGTCACCTCTAGAGTACCCTGACATTGACTTGTACGTGAACTGAGAATACACATTGCTATAAACACTGTGTGTGCAGAGCCTCGTCATCTCTAGGGTACCCGGGTATAGACTAATAGGTGAACTGAGAGTATACATTGTTATAAACACAGAGTGTGCAGGGGCCTCATCGCCCCTAGGGTACCCTGGTATTCACTTGCAGGTGAACTGAGAGTACACATTGTTATAAACTCTGTGTGGGCAGGGGCCTCGTCACCTCTAGGGTACCCTGGTATTAACTTGTAGGTAAACTGAGAGTATACATTGTTATAAACACTGTGTGTATTGGGGCCTCGTCACCTCTAGGGTACCCTGCTATTGACTTGTGGGTGAACTGAGAGTACACATTGTTATAAACACTGTGTGTATTGGGGCCTCGTCACATCTAGGGTACCTTGGTATTGACTTGTAGGTGAACTGAGAGTATACATTGTTATAAACACTGTGTGTATTGGCGCCTCGTCACATCTAGGGTACCTTGGCATTGACTTGTAGGTGAACTGAGAGTACACATTGTTATAAACACTGTGTGTATTGGGGCCTCGTCACATCTAGGGTACCCTGGTATTCACTTGTAGGTGAACTGAGAGTTTACATTGTTATAAACACTGTGTGTAATGGTGCCTCGTCACCTCTAGGGTACCCTGGTATTGACTTGTGGGTGAACTGAGAAATTACATTGCTATAAGCACTGTGTGTACTGGGGCCTCGTCACCACTAGGGTGTCCTTGTATTGACATGTAGGTGAATTGAGAGTATACATTGTCACAAACACTGTGTGTACAGTGGCCTCGTCACCTCTAGGGTACACTGATATAGACTTGTAGGTGAACTGAGAGTATACATTGTTATAAACACTGTGTGTGCAGGGGTCTCAGCACCTCTAGGGTACCCTGGTATTGACTTCTAGGTGAACTGAGAGTATACATTGTTTTAACACTGTGTGTACTGGGGCCTCGTCACCTCTAGGATACCTTGGTATTGACTTGTGGGTGAACTGAGAGTACACATTGCTATAAGCACTGTGCGTATTGGGGCCTCGTCACATCTAGGGTACCCTGGTATTGACTTGTAGGTGAACTGAGAGTATACATGGTTATAAACACTGTGTGTGCAGGACCTCGTCACCTCTAGGGTACCCTGGTATTGATTTTAGGCGAACATAGTGTATACATTGTTATAAACTCTGTGTGTGCAGGGGCCTTGTCACCTCTAGGGTACCCTGGTGTTGACTTGTAGGTGAACTGAGAGTATACATTGTTACAAACACTGTATGTACAGTGGCCTCGTCACCTCTAGCGTGCCCTGATATTGACTTTTAAGAGAACTGAGAGTATGCATTGCTATAAACACAGTGTGTGCAGGGGCCTCGTCACCTCTAGGGTACCCTGGTATTGACTTGTAGGTGAACTGAGAGTATACATTGCTATAAACACTGTGTGTGGAGAGCCTCGTCACATCTATGGTACCCTGGTATTGACTTGTAGGTGAACAGAGAGTATACATTGTTATAAACACTGTGTGTGCAGGGGCCTCGTCACCTCTGGAGTACACTGATATTGACTTGTAAGTGAACTGAGAGTATACATTGTTATAAGCACTGTTTGTGCAGGGCCTTGTCACCTCTAGGGTACCCAGGTATTGACTTGTAGATGAACTTACAGTATACATTGTTATAAACACTGTGTGTTCAGGACCTCGTCACCTTTAGGGTACACTGATATGGACTTGTAGGTGAACTGAGAGTATACATTGTTATAAACACTGTGTGTGCAGGACCTCGTCACCTCTAGGGTACCCTGGTATTGACTTGTAGGTGAACTGAGAGTAAACATTGTTATAAACACTGTGTGTGGAGAGCCTCGTCACCTCTAGGGTACCCTGGTATTGACTTGTAGGTGAACTGAGAGTATACATTGTTATAAACACTGTGTGTGGAGAGCCTCGTCACCTCTGGGGTACACTGATATTGACTTGTAAGTGAACTGAGAGTATACATTGCTATAAGCACTGTGTGTATTGGATCCTCATCGCCTCTAGGGTACCCTTGTACTGACTTGTAGGTGAACTGAGAGTATAGATTGTTATAAACACTGTGGGTGCAGGGGTCTCATCGCCTCTAGGGTACCCTGGTACTGACTTGTGGGTAAACTGAGAGTATACATTGTTATAAACAGTGTGTGCAGGGCCTCGTCACCTCTAGCGTACCCTGGAATTGGCATGTAAGTGAACTGAGAGTTTACATTGCTATAAACACTGTGTGTGGAGGGGCCTCATCGCCTCTAGGGTACCCTGGTATTGACTTGTAAGTGAACTGAGAGTTTACATTGCTATAAACACTGTGTGTGCAGGGGCCTTGTCACCTCTAGGGTACCCTGGTATTGACTTGTAAGTGAACTGAGAGTTTACATTGCTATAAACACTGTGTGTGCAGGGGCCTCATCGCCTCTAGAGTACCCTGGTACTGACTTGTAGGTGAACTGAGAGTATACATTGTTTTAAACACTGTGTGTGCAGGATCTCGTCACCTCTAGGGTACCCTGGTATTGACTTGTAGTTGAACTGAGACTATACATTTTTATAAACACTGTGTGTGCAGGACCTCGTCACCTCTAGGGTACCCTGGCATTGACTTGTAGGTGAACTGAGAGTATACATTGTTATAAACACTGTGTGTGCAGGACCTCGTCACCTCTAGGGTACCCTGGTATTGACTTGTAGGTGAACTGAGAGTATACATTGTTATAAACACTGTGTGTGCAGGACCTCGTCACCTCTAGGGTACCCTGGTATTGACTTTTAGGCGAACTGAGAGTATACATTGTTTTAAACTCTGTGTGTACTGGGGCCTCGTCACCTGTAGGGTACCCTGGTATTGGCTTGTAGGTGAACTGTGAGTATACATTATTATATTCACTATGTGTGCAGGGCCTCGTCACCTCTAGGGTACACTAATATTGACTTGTAGGTGAACTGAGAGTATTCATTGTTATAAACACTGTGAGTACAGGGGCCTCGTCACCTAAAGGGTACCCTGGTATTGACTTGTAGGTGAACTGAGAGTATACATTGTTATAAACACTGGGTGTGCAGGGCCTCGTCACCTCTAGGGTACACTGATATTGACTTGTAGGTGAACTGAGAGTATACATTGTTATAAACACTGTGTGTACAGGGGCCTCGTCACCTCTAGGGTACCCTGGTATTTACTTGTAGGGGAACTGAGAGTATACATTGTTACATACACTGTGTGTGCAGTGCCTCGTTTCCTCAAAGTCCGGTTTTTTAATTTGTAAATGATACATTGTGTAAGCTTAGAGTTTTATGTGACGATTAATATCGCGATGAAGAGCCATGGGAGGGACACACTGTTTGGGACAATGTGTGTGCAGTTGTCTTGTCACTTCCAGGTGGATAAGTAGGCCAGTTGAGTGTATACAGTGGTGATGGTTAATGATAATATGGTATACATCATGGTCATCATGTGTGATAACCAGTGTGATTGTGATGGCTGAACTAGTGTATTTGTGAATGGGGAAACGGTTTGGGTAGGCGGCGGCCATGACCTGAATTAAGGTACCATCCCAGCAATTGCTTAAAGAAGAAGTGGGGAAACAACGGAAACCACTTTTAGCATGGCTGGGGAAGTTCTGCTATACAAGGTTCGGTATTACTACAGTGATTCTGTACCGTACTGAAACAGCGAGTGTTTGTTATTGTTAATAAAACGCTTAGTCAAACTCAATAGTTTAATGCAACGTGACGAAGCGCCATTACATGGATAACACACAGACCGGGAAAAAAGGCAAACAAACACCGTCTGGTCAAGGAAAGTAGAACACACTCCCACCTTGCAATTAACAGGCAAATTAAATTGCAACCTTCTCACAATCCCAAATCAAGTCTATGCCAGTGACCTGAAATACAGCCGCATATTTTATCCGAACCTTGCGTAGTGCAGCAAATGGAGTTTTAACTGCTTTTCCGTGAAGCTTCTTGCATGTGACGCATTGGGTGATCACCTTCCTGGCTAGTCTCCTTATACCCGTTATCCACTATTTCTCGCGTAGATTTGACAACAGTGTTTGCAATTCTGCATGTTGTAAATGACAGTGCTTTTGAAAGACTATTCTTTGCACTAACACATGCTTGCCTGACAACAGTATTGGACATTTAAATTGGTTATGTTCATCCCCTAATAGAAGTTTCGTTCTTACTCGTAAGAGTCCCTCTTCGTCAACAAAGGTCTGCATTTCTTTGATCAATCTTGCCTCTTTCTTATCAAAACTATCATTTTGTTTGCACCTCATTAATTTCTTCTCTGCTCTCTGAGTTTCTTTATAGCTCAGTTCTCCACGTCTTGTGTTGTTCTTGCGGCACCCATCAATAAATCGAAATATCCATCCTAACAGTCTTACAATCTTCGAGTACTTCGAAAAGTAGGCGAGCCATGAAGTGAAGTTCGTCCTTTCACAAGATGTACTGGACACCACAGATTTCTTCCTTTCAGTATTTACTTCTTCTTCTTCTTCTTCTGCTGGTGGAGATTCTTTGGACCTGGGCCATTCATTTTGTTCTTTCCTTTTCACAAATTTGTTCATCGAAATCTTCTGCCGTGAACCATAGATCCCGTATATTGTCTTCTATCGTGAAGAGACGCGTTGCTTTGGCGTCTAGAATTTTGAATGCAGTTGCTACGTCGTCTGGCACGCGCGGATCTACGTCCAATGTCTGTTTAAACACGTTCCATGATTTCGTGTATAAACGTCGCACTAAACCTCGCCCCCGTTTTAATATTTCCATTTTTCCTAATCTTGTCAAGGTCGCCAGATGTTAATAAAACGCTTAGTCAAACTCAATAGTTTAATGCAACGTGACGAAGCGCCATTACATGGATAACACACAGACAAACAAACACCGCCTGGTCAAGGAACTTAGAACAGTTATGATGGAATGAATGGTTTTGTATTGCACCAACCACATTTTAATTCATTGTCTCTATATAGCTGTTAATTATATTTTATCTATTTAATGTATTTATTTAACGCCTTAGCTTACTTTCACTGTACATTTGCGGAAGATCTATTAATATATCCCAGGTATTATGATCATTATCAATAAATAGATTATGTTTTGCATGTTTATTCCCAGGTTTGTTCATTAAAACGAAAAGATGATGGGAAACCTGCTGTTCGGGACATCCCGCACAATCAGCTTGAAATGAAGGAGCCACGCGGTGCACAGCTTTGTATCCAGAACAAGAACCCTAATCGACTTCGGGTTTCATTTAGATGTAACTTTTGACTTTCGTTTCAACAAATGTTCTAACACGGATAGTTGTTTGTGGTTTGCTCACGCGTCGGAATGCCTTCTGATTTATGTATGTACGCACCAGACGGAAAAACTAAATACACTTGAATACACAATATCACACCAGAAACACTTAAATTATTTATTTATTTATTGCTTTAATTGACGATGAAACGCACGCCGGAAACAACTAGTAGGTCATCTTCTCTAAAACATTCATACCGGAATACTTCCAACAGTCAAAACTCTCAATGGGAACGGTTATTTTTCCTTAGCTGCCAACTAAAAAGTGAATATCAATATCCACCTAAGACAAAAAAATACAAAAAAGTCCAACGATAAAAAAAGAAGCCTGCCCTACAAGAAGGTTGTATATCAAACATTGAGCATGGTGAGATTTTCGGTTAAGAAGGTTGGATATCTAAAGAAATCACAGATAATTTTTGGTTCGAAAGATAGCTTCTCTGCAAGAAAGTTGTATATCAACAAAGATGGCGGATGTTGGCAATTTAAATGTGTCACCAAGCTCATCTTTAACACTGAATAAGAGCAAGAAAAGGAAGATAAATCAATTTCAGTGGAAGAACAATGTGCGGAATGACGAAGAATAGTGGCAAAGCTTATACAGTGACTTCAGGGCGTGCAGTTGAACAAAAACATCGTCCAAGTCAGGTAAGAGAAGACCGTTGTATATCAATCAGCTGAGTGGCAGCATAGTACCTCGAAGAACGTGTATTCATTACAATGCTGCTAAAATTTGTATGTAAACCCTTGATTATCACAGTATTATGTTTAGCCTATTTTCATTTATGAAAGAAGTAGGCTTATGAGATCACCTTTGTCCGTGTGTGTGTGTGTGTGTGTATGTGTGTGTGTGTCCCATATAAAATGTAAACAGCTGGACAGATTTCAATCAAACTCGCTAATGTCATAGTAATATTCTGTCCGTCCCCGACCGTGCCCTTCACACTTTATTGTGTCTCACCAATCTAAAATGGCAGCTGTGCGAAATATTTCACCGACATTCTACCTGGGTATATCTCCGAAACTAATACTGATATCACCCTGAAATTTTGTATGGGGATAAAAAGAACTACCATAAGTTCGCCTGTGTAACTTTCAAAAACCTGCTAAGTACAAAACGAACATGCTGGCCAAGCGAATTTGAAACATGCAAATTGAACTTTCTCGCGATTTAACAACCCGTACGCAGTGAAACATGGTACAGCAAATTGTTATACACATTGTAATGCACTGACATCTAATTTAGTTCAAATGTTTAAATAAACTCAATATGGCGGCCGTGCGAAATTTTAAAATTAAGTTTCTATATCTTGTGTCCTAATCATGGGACCTAAGTCAACGCTTGAATAATGAACCTACGCAATAATGGTTATCTAATAGTACATAACTCTATGACCTACATATATAAAATTCCAACAAGATGACCATCCGAAATATTTAGACGGTTCTCTATATGACCATTTTATTTTCATGTTTTGCGCGTGTATTGTAAGCAATAATATATGTTAATACTACTGTATATATGTATCTGAGCATTATTTTTTAAAATGTTGTATTCATAGAAAATGGCTTGTGATATACAACGTTCTAGATCTGTTGTGATATACAACTTTCTTGATAGGAAACTGCACTAAAATCATGGTGAGTCCTACATGTTGCCATTTAAGAGAAATATAGTCCCTTAGTGTTGGAAGGGGGACTGCATTTAACATATATCTGTATTAGATTAGGCGCATGACGTTTTCTTTTCATACTGAAAAGTCAACAAATGTGATATACAACGTTCTTGTAGGGCAGGCTTCATTCATACAGGAATACTTCCAACAGTTAAAACTCTCAACGAGAACGGTTATTTTTTGCGCTGCTAACTAACAAGTGAATATCAATACCTACTTTAGACAGACAAATACAAAAACGTTCAACGATAAAAATAAGAAAATAACTGATTTGTCAACAAAACTTATTCACATCCAACAGTTTTAGTTATCATATATACAATACATTTCCTTATTATGTTGTCCACTCACTCATTTATATCATTTCCACTTGCATCACTCTCTTCATCATGGGTTTCTTCTTTTATATCCTAGCAACAAGAATGAATAATTAATTTGCTCGCATATTACGCTTCTACACAATCAATAACAAATAATGAGACTTAACAGCACAGCTCAACTTAAAGACAGGACTTATCAGCTGTGCAACTGACTGAAATTACTTTGTTATTCTCGGTCATATCTTACTGCACTATACAAGTCTCATCTAGATCTGAAACTTATCAAAGACATCTCTCCTGTATAGATCAAATAAATAAGAATTTTACAGACCATTAGAAGACTTAAGCAGAAACAAATCACTAGGCAGAGATGATATACCGCTTGAATTGCCACCCAGCATAGTTGATGAAGGTCTGATCAGGTTACTTCACTTGGTGTGTAGGATTTAGAATACAGGTGAGTTGCCTTCCGATTTCAAGAAGAATGTCATCATCCCTATACCGAAGAAAACAGGAGCTGACAGATGTGAAGATAACCGTACAATCAGCTTGATCAGTCATGCTTCAAAGATCCTAACGAGATAATTTGCAAGATGATGGAAAGACAGATAGAAACAGAGTTGGGTCAATACCGGTTTGGCTTCAGGAGAAACACAGGAACAAGGTAAGCAGTACTAAGTCTTAGGCTGATTTCGGGAGGAAGAATAAGGAAAGAAGCTGTTTGATATATTGAAAGAGATTGTAATAAAGTACAGGGATAGGAAGCTGCTTTACAATCTATACAGAAACCAGACAGCAGTTATTCAAGCCGGAGAACATGAGAGAGAAACTGGCATTAAGAGAGGTGTAATGCAAGCCTGCAACTTATCACCCATAGTTTCCAATGTATACATTGAAGAAGCAATGAAGGAAATTGGTAAAAATTCAAAGAACGAGTAAAGATTCAAAGATAAATAATTTCAACTCTGAGATATTCTCATGACATCGTCATATTAGCCGACAAACCAGAGGAATTGAATGAGTTTTAAACGTTATGCATTCTATCTTGAGGGAAGAATTCATGATGAAAATTAATTAATTTAAAACAAAAATATTTGAATGCAGCCGAAAGACTTCAGACACCCCTATGGACGTCAAATTGCCCGTTGAAAAGCTACAGGAAGTAAGAGACTTCTGATACTTCGAAAGCAAAATAACCAGTGATGGACGAATCGAAAGGGTATAAAAAGTAGGTTGGCCCAGACAAGGAAAGCATTTTTACAAAAAAGGAATCGAATATAGATTTGGGTGTAACGACGAGTGGGAGAAGACAGAAGTTTCAGGCAATTGCAAATGATGAGAAGGGATAGGTTGGTGGGACACTATCTAAAATACCGAGGAATAAGCAAAGTTAGTTATGAGTGGTTGGGTCGAGGATATGAAGGGTAGGGATAGATTACCTCGGATGTAGGGTGTGGTAGCTATGTAGAGTTGAATCCCAAACAACCACAAATTGAAGTGTGATAGAAAATGTGGAGAACAGTATTTTAAAGGAAATATTAGGCTTGAGGGCTGAAATATTAATTTTTTAAATTTCTAGCAGCAAGACTGTAAAAGCCTTTTCTCTAACTGGTCCATCCTTTTCTTCCATTTCAGTCACAGCACATAATACACGCACATGTCACTTCCACGTGACTAGATCCTCAATATTTGTACCAGCATCGCTTTTAAGAATGAATATATAAATCGCTCATATGCCTTATAAACAATATTCTACATGAACATCTTCACAAATAACAGCAAAATTTGTGATTAGGGCAGGTGAAATGTCAAGAAACTTCCAGTGAGTCAATTACAATAAGTGGCTCTAGAGAGAGTGATTTGTAGACTATTTAACATACATTTTCCGCTACATAATGCTCCTAATTGCAAGCAGTAGGCCTACTGTATTCACATTATATATCAACAGCAGTTATTAGAGGTACTGCAGTAAAGGAAAAAGGGATTTATTTCCTGAAAATAATAATAATAACAACCTTTTCGTTTGTCCGGGCTTCCAAGAAAGGTGAAATATGAAGTAAAATGCGACAAGCCAGCATGCATAATATTCTAACTTCTTCACAACAGGCAACTAATACAACGTGACTGTGCTAAGGATAACCTGGCTTCACATCATGTACCCTTCACCTATGAGGATTAAAATATAGCCTCCACTAGCTCAGTGATTAGAACAACGCCATAAATGAAGTGAGGTCCATGGTTTGAGTCCAGCACTAGCCGGAAAATATAATGATTTACCATCCATCTAGACGTCTTGTACTTTCCGTACTTTCCACAAACTAATAGCAGACAGGTTACATTTATCATCAGCACGGTCTAAATACACAATTCTGGAATCCCTAAATAGTATTGGTGGGATGAAGATGGCAATAAGGTTATTTCCTATTGTAACAAGTAGTAACCCAATATAATACTTGCCTCTTTTATATCTATATCTCTCGCTAAAGATGGAGTTTCTAATGTCATGCATGGAACAGCCTCTGGTATCAAGGATTCCTCTATATTAATACCCTCAGTGAGGTCAGTATCACCCTGCAGAGAAATTACTTGTTTCATTTACATGTTCCTTTGCATAGATGGAATTAAATCTTATACAGGTTTCCATTACTTTGAATTCCTTCCACACATAATTCGACATACAGTAAAAAACAAGAAATGTTTTCAGAGTTAACTTCCCAGGCTTGGGTAACTTCATAGGCTGATCTCAATATACTGTATATGCATGTGTGTAACATATATATGTATTTCACTTTCTTGTGGACACGATAACTACCGCATTTTGTACGAAACACTTTGAATTTTTTACATAGTATATCATCATCTTCACTTCCCCCTCTCCAGATGACACTGGGAGGGGGCAGAATATGGTTCCTCTCCACTTTGTTCTGTCGTTCCACCATTCCTCTTCCGACAAGGTGTTCCAATCCAGGCTCCGTTTACTAATGCTATTCTTCACCGACTCCATCCAACGCATTCCTCATCCTCTCTTCCGTGTCATCTGTCGTTCCAGTGCTCGTCTTGGTAGCCTATCTTCATTCATCCGTTTGACATGTCCAAACCATCTCAATCTGTTTTACTCCAGTTTGTCATTTAGTTTCTGTACTCCCAGTTCTTTCCGTATATCTTCATTTCTCACTCTGTCTCTCCTCGTTTTCTGGACCATACTTCTCAGGAACCTCATCTCAGCTGCCTGTACTCTGCTCTCATCCCTCTTAGTCATTGTCCAAGTTTCAGCTGCATATGTCATTATAGGAACATAATATGCTTTGTACATAACTTTTTTAGCCTTAATTGGTATATCCTTGTTCCATACTAGTCCCCGTACCTGTTGGTAGACAGCTCTCCCGATTTGTATTCTTCTGCTAATTTCCAAATCTAGTCTTCCATCTTCAGTCAGTTCACTTCCCAAGTATTTGAAGTGTTTCACCACTTCCAATTCCTTATCTCCGACATTGATTCCTCCTTTTCCTTCTTTCTTATCTCTACTCATCACCCCTGTTTTACTCTTCTCCACATTTATCTTCAATGCCCATTGCTCAATCTTTTTATTTATTACGTCTAACTGTTCTTGTACCTCCATCTAATCCTCGCCCCAGATCACAACATCGTCTGCAAACAACATTACCTTTCTTTGCCCTACTATAGTCTTTCATTGCTGCCTACATGATGTCATCCATCACCATTATAACAATAATGGTGACAACACACTTCCTTGCTTTAGTCCAGTGACAATTTTAAACCATTCCGATGTCTTGACTCTAGTCTTCACACTACTGTAGCAATCCATGCACATTCCATTGGTCATGTCTCTCAGCTCCTTGCCTATCCCCCTATTTGTAAAGCTTTCCCGAACTTGGGTTCTAGGGATGCTATCATAGGCCATTTCTAGATCAATAAAAGTCATTACCATATTGTTGTAGCCTTTTGGGGGGCTGTAAACGTGTAAGGAGAGGGTGTGTAGGTGTTCTGAGGGTTGCGGTTAAATAGGGGGAGCGTGGAGGGCGTTCAATGCCTTCCGGCTCGCCGCGGGGAAGTGTGAGTGTTGGGTGTATCTGTCGAAGCACTACAAGTTAGTAATTGTAATTAGGGGTTGCGTCTATGGGCTGAAGGCAAGCCTGGGACGCCTAAGTGAGAACTGAGGCGGTCAAAGTTAAAGAGTCGCTTACGTTGCGGTATTACCGGCTGTGTGTGTGTACGCGCTAGTTTAGATGCCAAGGACAGTGATGTAAACAGGTGAATTCTGCTTGCGTAGGCGATACTGTGACTGAGCGGTGAATGCTTAAAATATGAGGAGGGGGTTGGACAGTAATCGGGGCAATAATGGTGATGAATGACAATCGAGCTGTGTAGTAAAAAGTGCTTATTTACCAGAGCAATATACTGATGTACTGGATTCCCTGGATGAAGGGCAGATACAACAATGTAGTGTTTTACAATGAAAAGGGTGTGGTAAATGGTTAGGATGTACAAATATGTGTGGAACACTGAGAGACACACTTACCGGAGGTACATCGGCGTCGCTGTGGGCACGGGCATGGAGACAGACTGCAAAAGATATCCCCTCCTCTTTTGGAGATCTATTTAAGTATTTTCAACTGCTGACAGTTGCAAGATTGCTGAATAGCTGTTTTAATAAGCAGCTTCTGTGTACATGTTGATGTGTGTGGTAAGCCTTGGGCAAGAGCTGTTGAACGACTCTGCCAGCTTTGTCTAAATAGAATTATGTTGCTGTTGGTTCCCTTGGGCAATTATTGCTGTTTTAGACATGGGGACAGAAGAGGATGGGGGCGTTAGTCAGATAGTGTAGATGTTATTCGTAGATACTTGTGGATGTCTAGATTATAGATTTAGTTGTACATTTTTAAGGTGTATGTGCGTACCTCTTTAAGGGTGCTATGCGCCCTTAGGGTCCGAACAATATCCTTCCCATATTCCCATCTCTTTTTAATGTTCTATCTCACAATGAAAATGGGTTCCACTGTTGACCTGCCCCCTCTAAATCCAAACTGGTTTTTGGTTTTCTAACTTTACTTTAATTCTTTCTTCTAGGATTCTATCCACTCCTTTGGCAACAGGCGAGATGATGGCGATTCTCGGTAGTTACCACACACCTTACTGTCTCCTTTCTTGAATATTGGCAATATTATTCCCTTTTTCCAGTCTTCAGGAACTTTCTTCTCTCTCCACACACTCCTGAGAAGTCTGTATGCCCACAGCAGTCCCACTGGTCCTGCCGCCTTGATCATTTCTATTGCCACTTCATCGACTCCCACAGCTTTCGCCTTCTTCATCTTCCTAACCGCCCATTCCACATCTGCCATAGTAATGTCTGGTTCTACTTCTTTTTTTCCTCCACCGTTTTGGCAGTTTGCGTAACTTCTCCGCATGTCTGGCGTCTCACATTCAACAGCTCGCTGAAATAATCTTTCCATCTGACAGTTATCTCTTCTGGTTTTGTCAATATTTCACCTTCTTTGGTTTTCATGAATCCAGTGATCACCTTTCATTTCTTCTACTTTTTATAATTCCAAATAGCAATTTCTTTCCACAATTTAAATCCTCCCTTATTTCCTGAGTGAATTCTTCCCAGCCTTTCTTCTTTTCCTCTGCAATTACTTTCTTGCAATCTATGTGTGTTTCTATATATTTTGCTCTACTTTCTTCAGTCTTTTTTGTTTTCCATTCCTTCCAAGGTTTGTTCTTTTCCTATACCTTTTCTTTCACTCTATCATTCCACCATTTTGTCGCATGTTCCCGTACCTTTCCTGATGTTCTACCACGTGTTTTCTCTGCACTGTTTACAAATGCACTCTTGAACTTTTCCCATTCTTATTCCACATGGGTAATATCCGTCCTTGGTATCTGTTCTTGCAATTCTCTCTTAAACTCTTCTGCAACCTCCTTTACCTTTAGTCTCCAGACTTTAATCTTTCTTTCCCTTTTTTTTTGCTAATTTCATAACTTTTCCTACTTTTAATTTTGCTACCACTGCCCTATGGTCTCCTCCAAAGGCTTCCTCTGGCATGGCTGTGACATCCATCAGCCCTTTCCGATGTCCTTTTTCGACTAAAACATAGTCTATCAGAGTTTTCGTTCTTCTATCTCCCCATCCATACCTCGTTATCTTCTGACTATTTTTCTTTCTGAACCACGTATTCCCTATAATTAATTGGTTCCGCTGACAGAGGTCCATTAAGAAATCCCCTTCTGGATTCTTACTGCCATAACCATACGGTCCCAAAGTCTCCTGTCTTCCTTGTCTCTCTTTTCCCACTTGCGCATTCAAATCTCCCTTTACTATAATTTCCTTATCCTCTATATATTTTTCCACCTCTTCTAGGAATTCTTCTAAGTTCTCTTCTTTATTCCCCGTTTGTGGAGTATATACTTGAACCAGATCTTTTGTCCCTGTCTGGAACTGTATCCTTCCTATGATTATCCTGTCACTTATATTCTTAACCTCCTCCACATACTCTAGGACATCCTTTCTTATAAATATTCCTACTCCATTATTTTTGCCTCCTGTACATAGTATATATTGTGCCCTTATCCACTAGTCCATATTTGAGGGCCCAGGCACATATTCGAATTCCAGGCAAAGTTTGAACGGCGCGCGGAATTTGTTCTCGAAGAATTTGGAAAGAATATGCAGGCAAGAGCGAGGCTTGTGACGCGTAGTACGTCATCACAAAGGCTATATTTTATGAGTAAATAGTTCCCGTTATTTTGGAAATTCGGGAAGCACATCATTTTTCTGGCACGAAGAAAAGGAGAAGAATGAACTATATTGGAAAGAAATCGGATCAATAGAAGCCGAGATATTGGTAGGTTTGTATTCAGGAATTCCTTCGCTGTGACGACCAGCTTGTGACGTGGACTCCAGCATGAAACGCCGTGTGAGTATAAATTGGAGCCCGAGCAGAGCTCAGTACCTCACTTATTCGCAGCGCATGGTCGCTATATTACTTCAACGTTGTGCATGGTCACATTATTATCTTCAAGTGCTGGTAAGCAGTTACGCTACGCAAAGTGTTGTAAATCTTCGGACAAGTAGTGGTCAAAGGTTTGAATATTTCACGCACTGTGAAACTTTGAATATTTTTTGTGAAGCGAATTCAAGTGTTGTCTTCAACATGCAGTTGACACTTAGTCAATTCTTAGCTTCATCGGACATATGGTAGACTTAGTCTACAAGCCATATTTACTTCTATTGGAACATAGTTGTTGTTCCCTATTTCACCAGTGACAAGCTGTTGCCTCGGTAACTTAAAGATCAACCACGACAACATCACGGTATTCATTAGATACCAGTCTTGCTTGGTCAGTCCACTTAGCCAACGTACGGGACCAATTGTATCTGACGCAATTTGGAAGATGCATAATATCACCCGGTAGGAGTTTAGAGGGGCTGGAGGAATCCATTTCCCGATATCAGGACTTAGCCTACGAGGGACCAGCCGTGCTTGACGCGTGTCTGGGAGGTGCATAACCTCGACCCATACGATTAGTTACGACAGGAACTTCAGGTCTGAACCAAAGCAACTATGATTGTCAGAGTACCAAATATTACTGAATGTGTCACACTTGTATCGGAGTTACATCTGGTTTATTACCATGGATCTTCGAGATCGAATCCCTTTTATACTAATAGCAACCGCTATTGAGACTTTCGTCATGAACATTGCAAGTCAAGAGTATTTCAAGTCAGCTATGGAATTAACAGTCATGAGCTCTTAAACTAAACTAAATACGGGTAGCAATGGAGGCCGATACACGGATTTACGTACGGGTCCGATAGGACTGAAGAATGGAAATAATCTGGAATCAACCAGAGGGTTGACGTCATCTAGATCTACAAGAATGTAAGCTACATTTTAAATATTTTTATTCTATGGTAATTGGAATTCTCCATTTAAACAGAAATATCAACACACAACTATTTTTTGTTTGCTGCGGCAAACTAGGTTACGAGGCAATTTAGGCCTATGTCTGAACATTTTTGTGTTCAGAGGCACTGATTATATATTATGAATCTATGGACAACATCATGAGCATCTTAGTTTATCGCGGTCATCAGCCGTAGGATCTGTCGATCTTAAGTTTTTATTTTTAGGAATGGATAATTTTTTCATCTACGGGAAGTCGAGGTTGATTGTTCTCAAGTTGTTTTGTCAAAGAAATTCCAGTTTGGAATAATAATAAATATATTTTTTCAATGATAATAATAATAATAATTTCATTTTCTGATTTAATGATGATAATAAGAACATTTTAGGTAATTTCTAATAATCATGACATGTTATGTGGATAATAAGTTTGGAAGTTTGAAGCCACTTCGGATAGTTTTTTTTTTTTTTTATCCGATGACTAGTGGTTTTACGCACGCCCACATTCTGAAGTAATAGAATGAAGTTTGAAGCATTTTACAATTGCGTTATGGAATTAAATCATGTTAAGACGCGGAAAGTTATCGAAAAGGGATATAAGAAGCCTGTATAAAATAAGGTTTTCTTGCATTTATACAAATAATAAATTATTTGGGAATATGAATTAATGTGATGGTGAAATTTGCAAAAAAACAAGTAGTTCCATGAAGAACTATACAGCCTATTTTCATATATCCTACTTATGTTAACTGCCACAATCAACATACAAAATTTCAGTTTAATTGCTGTAACAGATTCGTAGATATTGAGAACCGTCTAAATATTTCAGATGTTCGCCAGGTTGGATTTTTATTTTTGTACTATTACATTAAGATTATTGTGTACGTGTGGTATTCAAACTTCAATCCCATGATTAGACAACAAGAAGTAAAAACGAGATTTTAAAATTACGCACAGCAGCCATCTTGTGATAATGCAAACCATTGAAATAAATTAGATGCCAGTGGATCAACATTTGTATAAGCATTTAACGTGCAACGTTTCACGGCACTCGGATAGTTAATTCGCGAGAAACGTCCATTTAAATATTTATACTTCGCGTCGCCGCCATGTTGGATTTGTGCTCACCAGGTTACTGAAAGTCCTATAGGTGAACATATGTTCATAGTCTCTATGAACATAAAAAAAACAGTTTGGTTGCTGTAAAAGATTCATAGATATTGAGAACCGTCTAAATATTTCGGGAGCTCACCATTTAGGAGTGTTATGTGTATAGGCCATAGAGTTAAGTACCATTCAAGGACAATTATTGCCTAGGTTCATTATTCAAACTTTCACTTCGATCGCATGATTACGACACAAGAAATTAGAACTTAATTTTAAAATTTCGCACAGCCGCCATCTTGAGGTTATGTAAGCAATTGAATTAAATTAGATGGCAGTGCATTACAATCTGCAAAATCAATTACTGTACCACATTTCACTGCGCTCAGAGAGTTAAATCACGAGAAAAGTCTATTAAAATATTTTAAATTCGCTTGGTCGCCATGTTCGTTTCGTACTTTACAGGTTTATGAAATATACGTAGGTATACCTGTATCAGTACCCTTTATCACCGTACAAAATTGCAGGCTGATATCTGTAATAGTTTCGGAGATATAGAATGTCAGTGAAATATTTCGCACAGCCGCCATTTTGAGGTTATGTAAACAATTGAACTAAATTAGACTCCAGTGCATTACAATGTGTATAAACATTTGCTGTACCAAGTTTCTTTACATTTAGATAGTTAAATCGCGAGAAAAGTCTATTTAAATGTCTCAACTTCGCTTGGCCGCCATGTTGGTTTTGTAGTCACCAGGTTTTTGAAAGTCTCATAGGTGAACTTCTAGTAGTGCCCTTTATCACCGTACACAATTTCAGGGCAATATCGGTAATAGTTTAGGAGATATTGAATGCTAGTGAAATATTTCGCACAGCCGCCATGTTGGATTGGAGAGACGTAACAAAATTTGAAGGGCACGGTCGAGGTCGCCGGGAATAGTGCTATGAACATTCCGAGTTTCATTGAAATCGCTCCAGCCGTTTCGATTTTAAGAGGGGGGGACACACACGAATCACACACACAAACACACACACACACGCACAAAAGGTGATCTCATAAGCCTATTTTTTCAAAATTGAAAATAGGCTAAAAATATTGGAGGAGCTAGGAAGCTTCAGGTTGGAAATTCAAGCGGTGGCTTGATAGAAATATTAATGTGTGATAATAATAATAATAATAATTTGTTGAAAAAATATATTTGTGTAGTAAAAGGTGAATTTTGTCATTCGAATAGCGAAATTATGTCACATGAATGAATATGGTGTTACGTGAAGCATCAACCATAGTGATGGTTAGATGGCATATATAAATATGTTGATAAATATACATGAATGTATAATAATTACGAATCACACTCTCATCGAAGTACATAACCCAAAGGTTATTCATGCAACCATCATGGTTACATTACACATATGATTTTCTCGTGTTCTAAATATATTTCCCTGTATTGAAAAACCCGATTTTGGGCCGGTGCTTGAAGTAATATTGTCATTGTTATTTAATAAACTACCATTACCGTCTCAGGGATAATGGTGATCTTATTGGAGTTCCAAAGCTTATAAATGTTTAGATTTTGTGAAAGTAAATATTTCACATTTAAATGAATGATGATTTATGGGTGATAATATTTGTTACTACTGTTATATGATGGAAATAGTCAGATTGATCTTTCCAACGATCAGAACGATGGTGATTAAATAATTAAATTTGTGATTTATCTGTCAGATGGATAATATGTTTTGATTAATTGTCCAATGAATGGAGTTTATAGTTTTTGAATCATGTTATTCATGATTGTAATGATCGGATCGAGAACAGATTATATAATAAAATTTTCTCATGATCGAAGTTCTTCGAATCCATGCTCATATGTTTAAACAATTGTTATTGTTGATGCACAGATGTCCGTCAAATGTTTATTGTTTTCTTGTGATGACTCAATGATATGATAATTAACACACCGATTTAATAAGTGAATTTTTGATTCTTGGAAAAGTGATAGTAATTTATTTAAACAATTGAACTTATAAAAGCAAGTGAATTTTTGATAACAAGTGAACTAATTAATCTATGTAAATATTATTCGAGTGAAAATAGTCAAGTAGGATTCAGGCAGGACGATTATATTTGCATAGAACAACCTACAGTTGTAAGTAATTTTGATACATTTTTGGACAGTGCCATAGGACTGATATATTGGCATTAGTTCAAAATTCATAGTATTTCATATGTGTTGATACTTCTATTTATGTGTTATATGTATCAAAACTTTTTCATGCTTCCTTATGCTATTTTTGCAATTCTAAATAGTAAATTTGAACTATAAATAAAATGAGATTTTTTAGACATTGTGGTATTTTCAAATCTCCTTCAATCCTTATTGCTGCATCGAGCCGAAAATCAGTGAAGCAAATTAGATATTTTGAATCTCGTGCTAACTAATTTTCGGTAACATGCATATGTGGTCGTTGTACTTCGGTCTAAACGGGTACAATATCCCTTGAAAATCAGTCGAGTTCGTTAATGAGCAAAATCGGAAAAAGGGGGGGGGGTAAAATGGGGGCCAAAAATGTACGTTTGAAAAGGTTTTTATAGCACCAACCATTGACCAAAGGGGTGGGGAAAAGTGGATTTTTAGAGGAAAAAAAATCATATTATCTCTCTTAATAGGCACAACATCAAAACCGTTTGAAATTGACAATATTCCCGTAATAATTACCTAAAACGTTCGTCTGAAAGAATTTTGGATATGACCCACCGTTACGCCAAGGGATGAGCAAAATGAATTCTGAATTATAAGAAAATGCCAAGAGACATCAGAGGTTGCCATGACGACGCCACTAAGTTGATGAGGGATGAGCCATCAGAGGTTGCCATGACAACGGCACAGAACGAGATCTCATTCAGTTTTCCATCTATCTCTGCGGGAGCGGCTTTGGTGGCGTAACTGGTAGTATGCTGAACTTCTATGCTCAAGATCGAGGGTTCAAACCCGGCCGAAGTCGTCAGCTTTTTTAAGAGCGTTAAAAATCCCAGAGTATGCCTTCCTTCTGAGGGGAAGTATCGCAGCGGGCCCATGTCATAGAATTATGGAATGTCAAAGAACCTTCCTCTAACTACAACAGTGTGAAGCAAAATTTGTTGGTAAGGTTTGATTTATGCTCAAGTTCCAATGTTCGTTGCAAGGTTCTGGTTGCGATGGTATCTAGTTGCCAAGATCACAGCTAGGTGCAGTTGACGGTAGCATTTGGTAGCAAAAGTAGGAACTAATACTAAAAATTGACCGTCTCCAGTCCTTAGCTGAATTACAGATTAATACAGCCATCACAATTAACACCAGTTATCAAACAGATTCTACACACACCCAAAGTACACGGGGCTACATGACCGCGTTGTCGCAGCCCCTAAACTGAGGAACCAACCAACATCACTCCGGGGAGATAACATTTTGTGTGAAGAAGTAACAGTCCGTTAGATAGTTACACATCAGTGTTTAAACCTTGCATAAGTACAGTGTGACCACCAGTATAAAAAAAAACGAAAATGTCGAAAAGCTAAGACAATAGAATGTTAAAAATATGCATCAAAAGACGAAAACCAAAGTTTATTAAGCTCCAATTGTAAAATACTTTCTCATAATGAGAGGTATAAAATGAGGTCTGGTATTTCTACGAAAACATCCATATTTTGCCAATTTTCGCCTATCGCCTAGTTTGCCCGGAGAAATCTACCTCCGCCTTCTGGCGTGCCGAGAGTATCGTGTATTAACCCTCCCTCAGTAATTCAGATATCAAACTTTGAAACTTTAAAATTAGATCCGAGACTTATTCTTCATGCCTTAGAGCCGGCCTCTCACCGCTGGGTCCGTGGTTCAAATCCCGGTCACTCCATGTGAGATCTGTGCTGGACAAAACGGAGGCAGACAGGTTTTTCTCCGGGTACTCCGGTTTTCCCTGTCAAAATTTCATTCCAGCAACACTCGCCACTCTCATTTCATTTTCATCTGTCATTCATTTAATCATTGCCCCAGAGGAGTGCGTCAGGCCTCGGCAGCCGGCACAGTTCATATCCTCGCCGCTAGAAGGGGGCTTCATTCATTCCATTCCTGACTCGGTCGGAGACTGGAAGCAGGCTGTGGATTTTCATTTTCACTATAAAACTTAGTTCAAGGCCACGCCATCTGGCTACTTCAACCCTCTGAAAGCAAGTGTGTTTGAACCCCACCGTCGGCAATTGTTTAAATAGTTTACCAGGGTTTCTCATTATAAATTCCAGGTGAATGCTGGGACGGTACCTCCTCATAGGCTGTGGACATCCCAACTAATTACCATATTTCCCACGGATTTAATCTTAAAATATAAATGAACATCACACATGACGAATGATGATAAATACAGTGATAACGATTTTCCAGTGTGTACATACAAATAAAGTGCAACTGATACAGAAGGTTGGCGATCATGAAAGCCTTCGAACGCCATCAATGTGCTCCTATACATTCTCTCCCAGCTTAATGCCAATATACACTCCCGATGATCCTGATATATACAGTTCAATGTCTTTTGTTTGGCCAGAGTCAACTCAACTTCTAATACAATATTTGGCGAGAACTTATATCCATGGACATCGAGGTGATTGCAAGTAGTATAAATAAAGGCACAGCGTTGTGGCTTACGAGGTCCATATAGGTTTATGTACTCACAATCAGTTTCTCCATTCATATCCTCAATGTTCTCTTACTTTTAGTTCACATCTGCAAGTATTTTGATAGAATACGCGCAAGAAGAGCTTGCCACAAAATCCCGCGCAGATGTTCGGCAAAGTTCGGGTGGGCTCGGTAGTAGCAGAACACACCCCTCCCATTTCGCTTCAGTAGCTCGCTGGGAGCAGTTCTGAACGGACCGTCTGCCCAGCCGGAGGCTAAACTGTGA
Organism: Meconema thalassinum; assembly: GCA_946902985.2. NCBI lineage: Eukaryota > Metazoa > Arthropoda > Insecta > Orthoptera > Tettigoniidae > Meconema > Meconema thalassinum. Next base: position 23,051,836 of record OX336400.1, read on the forward strand.
GATCTCAGCGCGTGTATTTAATGCCTTACACAGTAGTTATTGCCTGAGCCAGGACACAGTAACCTATACCCTAAACTGTGAGATCTCAGCGCTTGTATGTAATGCCTTACACAGTAGTTATTGCCTGAGCCAGGACACAGTAACCTATACCCTCATTAGGCTATACTGTTTGCTGCTTCCTTGCACTCTACGCTAGAATTACAGCCGTAGACCGCGTCGCGTAGCGAGACCGCATGGTTGAAGAATGGAGTGTAGTGAACCCGGTAATCAGCATTCGGGACACACACAGGAGCCCCGCAATGAGCATTAAACAACGCCGATTGATATTTGTATTTGGTCTCTGTGCGTCGTTGAGTTTCGGCAAGCTCTTCTTGCGGGTACTCTACCTTTATGCTTGGCGCCAAGTGCATGTTCTTAGAAATGCCAGGAGAGAAGGCCACTGACTTAACTAAGAACCATTCCTGCAATTGGCCAGAGTATATGCATAGCGTATAGAAGAGAAAGTGTGGCGACTCCCGGATTTGCCGTATCTTTAGTATGGGTAGTAGCTGCTCCCACCGACAGACAGCGCAGCGGTTGATTGTTGCTGGCTGGTGTCACTTTCTAATCGCTCTCGAGTTTGAAAACAGAGATATGCTGCCGTGTTTAGTCCTTATTTCTTGGTGTTGAAAAGTGTATCCGATAGTGAAATAATACATACGTTATGACACTGGTGTGTTTAGCCTTGGTATGATTCGTCAAACAAAACTATGTAAGTGAATATGCCGTGTTGTTTTGTTCCCGGGTGCCGATCTGGACACGACAAGTCATCTGCAACAGGTAGGCACTTTTTGAGACCTCCAAAAGGCGAAGTTGATTTATTTAAATAGGCAAAGGCCATTCTAAGGAAAGACATTAAAATGGCAAATAAGTCATAATATGTATGTGACAAACATTTCTCCGATAATTTCCTTATTAAAACGGACACTGTCATTATAGAAGGAAGGACAGTCGAAATGGGGAGAATGAGATGGAGTTTGAAGCCTGGGGCAGTCCCACACATTTTTCCAAACTTGCCGAGATATTTCACTACGCAACAGAAAGCACGCAAATCTCCTCCGAAGCGGACTGCCAAAAAGACTGACATATCGAAATCTTGTACCAAAATGTCGGTAGTTAGTTCTCCAATGGTAGTTCCAGGTACTTCTCATGGTGTGGATAGTGAGGTCGATGCCAGCAAAGTTATTGCCAGTCTCAAACGCAAAGTAAAAATTCTTAATAGAAATTTAGTGAGAACACAGAATAAGCTATTGAAAGAGAGGGAAAAGGTAACATTGTTAGAAAAGAAAGTTGCGACTGTTATTCCATCCCAATCTCGTTGTACATGTAACCGAATTTCCTGAGTAAGAAGCAAAAGTTAATTATATACACTATGCTTAAGAAGTGCCAAACAAGCCCAACAGGCATGCGATACAGTGATGAATTTATTCTGGAGAGTTTGTTTCTCAAAATTAAATCTCCCAAGGGTTGCGGGCATTGCCTAAGGCACGGCTTACTACCTCTCCCTTCTGATATTCATTAAGAACCCTCTGCAAGGGATTTAAGTGCTCGTATAGCACAAACACGAATGCTATAAATGCGATTGCAGAAGCATTTAAAAATGAACAAGACGAAAATCAACGTTTTGGGGTACGATGAAGTTAAGCTGAGGGAGGAAATGCTCGCTTAAATTGGATGGTTTTGTGGACTTAGCTGATTTAACTCCGGAGGATAAAAAAGAATACCTTGGCCAACCATGCTTTGGTATTCATGTTTGTTACTCTCCTCCATAATTGGATCCAGCCGGTAGCAGTTTATGCCAGCAAAAATGCAACACCTGGTGATATTCTGGCAAAAATACTAATCCAAATTAATATACAGCTGGAACAAGCTGGAGCGAGGTTTCACAAGTGATGGAAGTCAGTCGAATAAAAAGGCTTGGATAAAGCTAGGATTAACCGGAAAACCAGGAAATGTGAAATGTAGCATCCGAAATCCAGTTAATCAAGAGAGAAAACTGTGGGCCTTTTCAGACTTTGTACATATCTTAAAATGTGTAAGGAACTATCTCCACGATAAACGTAAGTTGCTGTACAAAAATCAAGAAATAGATTTTAATTTCTACGGACAGGTTTATGCCATGGACACGTCCCCCGAGTTCGCAGGTCTTAAAGCTTGTCCAAAATTGACTTCCGCACACATAAACCCTACATCTATCCAAAGAATGAACGCGAGACTCGCTTTCAATTATTCATCAATGCGACAGCGAATGCCATTAAGTTATTCAGGCAAACTAACCCCGACATTTTTTTAGCGGCAGTGAGAATACAGAATTATTCACGAGAGACATGAACAATCTATCAGATGCGCTTAACTCCAGAATACCAACAAAAGCACTCTACAAAGATGCCCCTTCGCACATGACATTAATGTACTTTTATTAAGAAAATAACACATTTGCCTCATATAGGACAATGGAATCTCTGAGAGTCACGCTAAAGAGTACTTTAGAAGTCGCTCATTATTTATGGTCCAAAGGCTTCAAGTAAGTGTTGACAGGGAAATTCAATCAAGACCCCTTAGAACGTCATTTTGGAATTTTAAGGTCCATAAGTTGTGACGATCACCCATCAACTGTAGATTTTCTGCATTTGCATATGTTAGAGTGCGTGTATGTTCCAATTAAGATGGCTATATCACCGTCCGGGAACTGTGAACCTAAGTTAGAACCACCTATCACGCCATTTGTTAATCAAATGCGATTATATGCGAAGCAAACCGAGGAACAAAACAAATCTGTTATGTTGTGTGTGGAGGACAAAATTAGAGACAAAGTGGTTATAACAGACTGGGAGAATGATCCTCCCCTTCCTTATGAAGACAACTTTCCGAAACAATGTTTGGTTTACTATCTATCAGGGTAAATTGTCAAGCAACTAAAGAAAGGAATCAGCTGTGTGAAGTGTGCAACAACCCTTCAAAGTGAAAGGCCGTCGGACACAACAGCTGCAACTTTCACTAACATAAAGGACTTTGGCACAATAAATGCCCTTACTTACCTAACTCACCCGTCCGACAGTGTCTTCAACATTCTTTTACAGGTCAAAGTAGTCATTGAAAAGAGACTATCTTCCCTTTCAAATTTGTGGGGTGATATATTTTATGAGTGTTTGGACAGCATTAATGAGTTTGTTTTAAGGCCGTGTGATTTAGGATGTTGTATGGAACATAAACTGAACCTTATTGGAAAACTCGTTTTTCATTTCATGAAGTGCCGCTTTTTCTTTCGTACGAAATAAATTAGAAAAGATCAGTCATCTTCTAAGTCTGGAAAATCGTCGCGTAAGCCGTCCAAAGTTTCGGACAACTGACAGCTATAAGTTGCATGGGTGAGTTTGTATTATATTATATTTACTGTATTTGTACAGTAGTGAATGGTCTGTAGCTTTACGATCTTTACACATTCAGTTACATTTTGACTCCCGTCAGATTGTTTTATGTCCTTATGACGTAATCTGATGATTCATAATTAACACAACGGACGTCAGCGTTTTATATACTCAGTGCGGAGAATTTTATATTTGGATCATCTTGTCTAATACAACGTAGTGTGTGTAAGCTGATAACATTCAGTTACTGAAAAGTAACATTCAACTGCTTGTATTGATACCGCCCTCACTCAGCGCTAGCCGACGCTAGAGCTGCCTAGCGGCTGGACCATACCAACTCCACAAGTCACGTCACTTTCTCTTCTATACACTATGGTACATATAACAGGCAAAGAAGGCAAGAACACTTAAGACGATTGTGATAGTAGTGAAAATCATCTCCCCGCTATCATTTGGTATACATAGACCATCGAAATACGCTAACTTCATCATACAAAATGCAAATTTCACCGCAGGCAACTAATACCGAGTGATTGTGCTAAAGCTTGACCAATGAGAATTATGATTTATTCTCCTTAGAACAATAGCATACATGGAGGGAGGTCATGGGTTTGAGTCTAGCATTGGTCGCACATTATAATGCTTCACTTTCCATCTACACGGCTTGCACAATATACAAACTAATAGCTGCCATCCGTAAAGCCCGAATATGCTGAAATCCCTGAAGAAAATGACAATCAGGTCAAGTCGTCCATAAGATACAAATAATAACTTACCTCTCCACTCACTGAAGATGGGGTTTCTATTTTGACGCAGGAAACAATTTCTGGTACAGACATTTCTTCAATTTTAATATCGCCACAGAGATGAGAATCATCCTGCGGAGAAATTACTGATTTCACAAACATGTTCCTTTGCACAAATTGTAAACCTGCACTCAGGGAATCAAATATTAAAGTGCCCTTTCATCAGATCCTTATTATCTTGAATGCCTTCCAAACACAATGCGACATACAAGACCTCGATCAGAAACTGGGTAAGGAATGGAAGTTGTCACATCCCATATTTATGTGTTTTACATGGTAAGAACATCACCTGATCTCCATACATCTATTAATATATACATATATACTCACATAATTTTATCCATGTGATTAAACCCAGGAGGCTAAATGAAAATGGAAATGAGAGGGATAATTTTATGGTCAATGGGGATGTAAGAATACAGTGAATCGAGTGAGGAAGGAAACTACTAACACTGTCTTGATGCAGAACTTCTGCTCAGAGAATGCACCGAAATTAATGTAAGAAGGTTCAAAAGAATATATTGTGAAATAAGCCTCCCCCTTAATAAACATGCTAAATAGGAAATGGAGTAAGCCAGGTAAATTAGCAAACCTATAACTCCCACAAGATCTAGATATGTCAGTCTTGGTGGCACAGAGATTTCCATTTTGATCTCATCAAAAGGTTGTTGGTCATGTATAGTTCACAACAGGCTGTTCTTCCCGAGTTTAAGAAATATAAAGAAGACTAAATATCTACCACACGGTATTAAAGACCTTCATTATTCGACTCCACTATGATTCAGTAAAACCTAAGACTCTGAATAATCTTGAAAGAAACATTAATTCACGGCCGCCAGCTTGTTAATCTGATTCATAAAATCACTAGCTGGAGTTTCCCGGCTCAAGGTTGAAGAAACAGGGAAAAGAATAATAATGGAAAGCTCAATACTTCACTGCTACGACAGAACATACATTATTAATGCTGATAACCATTTGCTTTTATTTGTATTTATAGGAGGAATAAAAAGCAAAAAGGTAGTAGAATTAGAAACGTCAATGCGGATCATGACGAGCTTTGTACCAGAGTACAAACATAATTGGGACGAATTGGTCAAGATTACGAACGCTACAATGAAAAATGGCTTCTAATACTCTACTATAGAAAGGTTGAATACATGCTCTCAATCCTTGAAGAAAATGGAACTTAGAAGGAAGTAAGTCATGAAATGGAGATAATAAAAGGAAAGAGGAGAGCTCACTAGCCACGAGCCCATGAAGGGCAAGGGAACATAATCAATGCAAATCATCTGATTTTTCACACTTGATGGTCTGGCCACAAGGAAATCTATGATCGTCTTTCATCCCCAAATTCACGTGAACCATCCCTAGAAAGGATGAATGTTCTCATTGAAAACATACGTCAGACACAGTTCGGCCCATATTATAGGGCTTATCGCGTTATCATTTCCTGTCCAACCTATTTCTTTAGCAGTCTATATTGCCCTCTGTAGGGATCACCCAAAGTGTATTTCGAAATTAAATAATAGCACAGATGTGCTAGTTCCGTTCTGATCACTATTTGTACAACGCTTTAGCAGAATAGGGAAATTTACTTTTGTGATGCTCTCTTCTTGGCATTACCCAATGAGCACCACTGAAAGTGGGCTACACACTGCCCTTTTAGTTATTAGTTACGAAAGGTAGAGGATATCACGAAGAGAAGTTGTCACGTAGTAAATAAAGCGGTCAATAGCTGTGGTAAGGCAATATTCAGATCTTTGTATCCACTTAAGACATCTAAAATACGGATTGATTAAAATAATTCCAGAGAGCATGGCACTCCACAAACTTATCCTTAACATAAATGACTGACCACAGACAAAGACCATTTGTGGTGTAATTGCTAAGCATAACTGCCTGGAATGTAAAGTATTATACGAGTATTTCGAGTTTTGTTGGCAGGCTCGTATTCCAAAAGAAGACAAAACATCTGATGATCATTATGCAATTGAAATATGTTGACGACCAAGTTAGAATTTAAATATTGTTTTAAGATGTTACTGAACCAACACCACCTATATACAGGCCTTTGCAATGAATTGAAAATAAGCAAGATGGCGGATACCGAAGGCAGAAGTTTGTGATCATACATTTGTTGTTGTTTTTGTGCGAATTTTTCAGTTTTTTGCTGTAAAATATGGTTTACAAGTGTTGTGTTCTGAAGTGCAGGGGGAATTATGATCATGAGAATAAAGTTCGAGTGTTTAAGTTCCCCGAAGAAGAGAATTTGAAGAAACTTTGGATATCAGCTATTAACGAAACATTGTGTGGTAAGTAGGCTACCAATACGGTACACGTATTTTAATTATCTAAGCAGTGTTAGCCTACCGTACCACATAAATAGCCGATATACCGGTAATCTTAATAATGTAAAGAATTACCTAGGCTGCTATAAATAGTTCTAAGAACTATTTCATTGCCTTGCAAGCAACACGTAAGTGACCAAGCCTAGTCATTTTAAGGTTAGAGTTGGAGCAATACTTTGCATTTAGGCTAAGTTTCAAATAATAATAATGAACGGTGTTTCCTCATTAAATAATTAATAAACGAATCTCCCAACATGCGAGGCAAGTGTTGTGCATGGGTGAATTAAACATGTTGTGATCAAATACTGGAAATGTTTTAGTGTGATAATTATAGATTCATTTTTAATGCATGCATATTGAGAATCGGTGTTCAAAGCTAATGATTTATATAATTGAGTCTGGCCTCACTGGAAAGTCATTTAATATGCACCACAAATTGCTCAGATTCCTGATTAAGTAGGTACCTAACCCCTTTATTGCTCCCAGCGGAGATGTTTTAATAGGAAATTCCCCAGTGAAGGTAATTGTTTAAAAGCAAGATATAAAATATAAGTAGACCTGTAGCTCAATAGTTTGTTCTAAAACTAATCTTCTGATACCGGTACCTTATAGTTCGGTACTCGAGACGAAAGAGTAGGCCTAGAAAAAAATTTAGCCTATGGTACTCGATGATTTACAGTACCGTATTTATACCTTGGTTGGTAATTGATATTTTTAAATATAGGCTACTCTATACATGCCAGAAATCACTACTATTTCCCTAAATATACCCAGGTGTGTAGGTTACTTCGATGATAAGCTGTATTCTTTGCATATTCATAACATTTTCTTGTCCAATATACAACTTTTTATGGAATTATCTGCTGAATTTTAAGAAATTTGGTCAGTTATCATGAACCATATCACTAAGATATTTCACAATTCATTGAGTAATAATAAATACATTCCTAGATCACTTGGAAAGTGCAGCAGTTATCTCACTAGGACCCAAATAGCCCAATGTGGCGATGTAGCTCAGAATGTAAGATTAATTATCGGTAGGCCTATACACTTTACTTCAATGAATGTTACTCAGTATGATTCTTTTGCAAATTGCAGGTTTGTGAACTGCATTTTAATGCTCAAGACATTCGACAGAATACTGTATTCAATTGTGAAGATGGCCAAGAGATTACACTCCCATCAAAAGTGCCAAGACTTAAACCTGGTGCTGTTCCATCTCGTCTACCAAATTGAATCAATGACCCATGCATCGTATCCTCCCTTTGTTAGTAATGAATAGAACTCACTTTAAATAGCCCAATTCTATCATCACGTGTAGTATTTCAGTGTTCCAAACCACCGCAGTTCCCTGCAGTCAGCTGATCGAGATGTTGCTGTCAACAATGTGATGTCATCAGCCATCTATTGGATGTATGATCGAAAAGACATTCAAATAAAATGCAACGACCTCGTAATTCTGCCCCTTAAAACAACAATAACTAATGTACCTAAAATTCAATCTTCTCCTGTGATATTTGTAAATATTTTCTAGTATAATACCTATTTCATCCAGAGTTTTTCAGTTGTCATGTTTGATCTGAGGAGTGAATTCATGCCTGCCTAGTAGCCTAATTATAAAATATGTTATATTATATTTAATGACAAAAGGTGCATCCTGTCACTGTTATAATTACAAATCACATTTTTACAAAAGTTAGCCTAATTTTATAATATGCATTGTCAACAAGAATCAGTACCCCACTTCATTCCCTCTGTTGTGTTCAAAATCATTTTCAATATTCCTCTACTCCAGTATTTTAAATGTGATCATTGCAGTTGGCCTTTAAATGAATCCAATATAGCACATTGTGGTTCCCCAGCTACCGTATCTGTCTTCCAAGGTACTTTGTTTTTCACTTTTTGCTACTGGGCCTGAAATTAACAATCGCCCAATAAAACTGGAGCGCCTGTTTTTCCAAAATCACCGTACCAAAAATAGATAGACCCTCCAGCTACATAACTGGGATCCACCCGCTAGGCTTTTAGAATATTTCTATATGCCACATTGTTTCTGGTAGTAATACAAAACCCAACTTGAAAATGGCTTTTGAATACCAGCCATTTATGTGTCAAATCTGATTTTATGGCAGATGTATATTTTGATCTCTCTGTTAATAGTCAGCCCAAAGGCTGGTTGGATCCTCAACAAGCACCACTGTAAGTTATGCTAATAGAAACCCACAAAGCAGCACCACGATGAGACATACTAGGCAAGGTTCCTCTGTACAACTTGAGTACAGTTAGTGTCAGTACTGATGTACTGTGTCAGTACTGATGTACTGACTCAGTACATGGCACCAGCCATACCTTGGTAGCTTCCACATAATCGCAATCATGAATGAGATGAGACATTAGTGAAAAGCCACATTTTGCTCTAGCCTGTGCGACAGACACAAAAACACTACAATCATCAAGAAATGGCACAAGTAAATATTTGGATCATGTTTGTTGAATTTCAGGTTGTCATACTTATTTCCGATGAGAAGATGCAACTGTTTAATTATATACTCTTATTAGATTCAGCTACTCCTCTATTCACACCATAAATATATCCATTCAGCAAGTATGTCAACAGACAATCTTGACAGCTTATGAAATTTGAAATCAATTTTATTGTTTTTTAGTCTAATAAGTGAATTTAGTTTCAGTCGGTCTTCATGTTAAGGGACACTGGGACTGAGTTTTCATATTTCTGTAATTATCAATGGATATTATTCTAATTTTACACACAACACTCAAATACTAATATACACTATGCTACTGATTTACACTTTTCGATCTCTAACCGTTTAGGAGATATGATTATTTTTATATCGAAATTATGCAAATTTTGAAAATGGTCCTTGCGTTAAACAGATAGAGGTAGCTCATTTATCATGACTTTCCCATATAGATATTTAGTATGGAAGCAATCCTAGTTATTGGTTTTGAGTTCATATGAATATGTGTTGAGATATAAATTAACTCATTTCACAATTTTTTTTATTCCATTAATTGCCTATTATTTAAAATTAAAATATTTTTAATGGCAAACCTAAGAATACTACAGTAAAACTAATCACTGAACTTATGGATGCATTAATATAGAATATGAATACAAATTTGCAATATTATAGCAGCAAATCTAATGCACAAGGACCAAATGTTGTATCAAAAAATGGGAAGCCGCGATAAATGGACTTTTATAAAAACATGCATATTCTTTGGTGATAGGCTTTCAATTTTAGGTAATTATCAATGGATATTGTTTTAATGTTCCATACAGCACTCTAATAGTAATATACACTAGACTACTGATTTACACTTTTCTATCTCTAACCGTTTAGGAGATATGATTATTTTAATATGAAAAATATGCAAATTTTGAAAATGGTCCTTGCGTTAAACAGATAGAGGTAGGTCATTTATCATGACTTTCCCATATAGATATTTAGTATGGAAGCAATCCTAGTGATTGGTTTTAAGTTCATATTAATATTTGTTGAGATATAAATTAACAAATTTCTCAATTTATTTATCCCATTAATTGCCTATTATTTGAAAATTAAAATATGTTTAATGGCAAAACTATGAATACTACAGTAAAACTAATCACTGAACTTATGGATGCATTAATATAGAATATGAATACAAATTTGCATTATTATAGCAGCAAATCTAATGCGCAAGGACCACATGTTGTATCAAAAAATGGGAAGCCGCGATAAATGGACTTTTATAAAAACATGCATATTCTTTGGTGATAGGCTTTCAATTTTAGGTAATTATCAATGGATATTGTTTTAATGTTCCATACAGCACTCTAATAGTAATATACACTAGACTACTGATTTACACTTTTCTATCTCTAACCGTTTAGGAGATATGATTATTTTAATATGAAAAATATGCAAATTTTGAAAATAGTCCTTGCGTTAAACAGATAGAGGTAGGTCATTTATCATGACTTTCCCATATAGATATTTAGTATGGAAGCAATCCTAGTGATTGGTTTTAAGTTCATATGAATATTTGTTGAGATATAAATTAACATACAGTATTTCACAATTTATTTATCCCATTAATTGAAAATTAAAATATTTTTAATGGCAAAACTATGAATACTACAGTAAAACTAATCACTGTGCTTATGGATGCATTAATATAGACTATATATACAAATTTGCTACATTATAGCCACAAGTCTGATGCATATCCTGGGGCGAATTTTGTTCCAAAAAATGGGAAGCTCAGAAAAATGCACTTTTATAAACCCATGCATATTTTTTTAGTTATCAGCTTACCTTGTCAGCTAAAACTGCCCAGCACCATATGTCAACACCCTCTTTCTTGCTTTTCTGAGCTCCTTATTAGGAAATTAAGTACAGAAATACTCGCCTCAATGAAAGTCCATGAATAGGAGGCGTTTAGATACCATGCACTAGACATTTCAAGAATTCGCTGGGCCTTTAAATATGGCGGAATTTGGAAAAGACTTTCACTAAATTGTCCGCTGGAGTCAGGGGCATAATTATATCAAAGAATAAAAAAATCAATATTTTTGCAATTTCTGACAAAAACTCAGTCCCAGTGTCCCTCTGTACCCAATTAAATTGGGCGAGGAGTAAAACTTTTCAATTCACACTTGCGTACAGGACCTCTAAAAATACTTGAATTAATTAAGCACTTAAGTGTATAATTAATCCAAATAATTTTTCCACATTGACAGAAAGTTGTGAGTCGATAGTCCTACGTTTTACTCCCCGACCAATTTAATTGGGCCAATTAACGTGTGGAGCAACTAAAATGCAATTAATTCATTCGATTATGAGCGCAACATTGAAAAATGACTTCGAAAAGTTCAAGTTGTATGGACACCATTTTTGTGGCACCAAATATTAGAATGTTATCCTGAAAGTCTTGAAATAGCCTATTATGAACAGTCTCTCCTCCTCTCACCCTGTCTGTTGCATTTCTCCGCCCTTTGTAGCCTTACAGCCTCAATATATTAGAAAGCCATCCACTGTGTTAAAGTTTCATTGTCTCTAAAACTTATACAGGATTGTCGGCCTCTCCCCCCATGTGTCCAATGACATTTCAAATATCTTCAAGCTCAAATGAGTGCCTTTTGTTATGGTTTAGAAAGTCATACCTCACATATAAAAATGTTTCGTTTAGTAGTGTAGTCATTGTGCTTCAACAGCTATTGGACCAAATTTAATGCTTTTCAGTCGGTCAACATGATTGTATCCAATTGTAATGGTTGTTTCTCTACTCTTGAAAGAAATTTACATGAGAGTAATAAATACACTTAGATGACTAGTTTTGACATAGATTAATAGCCTGAGTGAAAAGGATCTGATGTGACATTGTGTGTTTATGTGAATAGCCTACTATATATTTTAAACTAGCAGAGACATTGCTGTGTTAAGGGTATTTTATGCTCAACTTTGCTTCCACTCACAGTGTATGTAAATATTTAGGATGCTCTGGATATAAATGATAATAATAAAATATACACCTCATATTTGTAGGTGACAGGTATGATGTGCAATAAATTACTAGAAAAAAGCCAATCAAATTAAGAAACTGTTGCTTTGGTAAGAGCATAAAGTAATTGTAATTTCGGTTGTACTCTAATCTTAACTTATTGGCTGTTATAAACAATATTAAGATTGAAATTAGATTAACTCGTGGTGTAGTAGCTAGCATTCTTGGCTGCCGCCCCGGATGTCCAAATTCGATTCCCGGCTCCCCCAAGAAATTTTAATTCTAGTCCGAGGGCTGGAACGGGGTACTCTCAGACTTGTGAGGCAAAACTGTGAATTCCACAGTACGGTACATTTGAGAAATAAATTATCAACTTGTAAAAAAAAACACTGTTTACCTTTCTGCTTAGTAAATTGACAAATATTTAGACATTTGCCATTCATACTCCATAGATCATAATGGAAAATTCATTAAGTATAAAATTTTATTTGTGGGTTGTGTTGTATTTTACTTTTTTTGTATTGCTAGTAATTGTAGGCTATATAAACTTTGAATCTTATCTAAAATAATTACACAACGTTATATGCTCTAAGTTATTGGTTGATATTTCTGGGATTTTGCGGTGACAATCCCCTGAAAATACTCACAATTTTCCAGGATAGCCAGTCCCCCCCCGCCCCCGAAATAAAATTGTATATACGCCCCTGACACTGGTTGATGGCATCATCATAATAGTAAATCTATAATTTAAATGATGAAATGTGTACCCGGAAGTTTTCGTGAAGAAGACACAGTTGTTTATATGTCAAGTCCAGATATCTAGCTAAAAACCTGATCTTATGTAAATATTGAACATAACTGTATCAAATGCGTATATTTTACTGCTGTTAATTTAGCGCTATGTTTTGTGGCCAGTGAACTGTTGACATAAAATTGATCCAGAAACATTAAAATAGTGTATGTTTCATTTTTTCCTACGGTACGGTACCTAGTTTCCCGTGAGGTTTCATTTTCAGGTGAAGGATGAGAAGAAGCTTATTCAGTAGGCCTAGTATATTTGTTACGTAAGTAAAGGTAAGAAGGATGAAGTCATCATAATAGCCTAAAAATGCTGCCGACTACGATGTATCAGTTGGAAGGAACCGATCATATGGGTCATGGCCTGCGGCGAGCTCCAGCAGCTCTGCCTACAGTGCCCGCCATCTTGTTTGAATGCAAAGGCCTGTTATCTAGGTGGTGTTGACTGAACCGAGGCAGTCTTCTCATTTCCCCACTAGCCTATAAGCAATAGGATACACTAACACTTTACCTTTCACAGAGCGTGCATAATCTGTGAGATTATGTGGGGATACTTTTTCCCTCGTATGCATATGTTTTGGTATTAACGGTGGGTGGTTGATTTTCCAATTTTCATAAAAATTGAGTATTTTATAATTTTAATAGGATATTTTCCTTTCTTCAAAGTACAAATGCAATTTGTTAAAGAGATGCCAAGCCCTAGTAGATATAAGGTAAAATAGTAGTGTCAACAGTGATGGTATACAGGTTGCACCAAGCCCTAGTGGACATAAGGTAGGTTAGTAGTGTCAACAGTGATGGTATACAGGTTGCGCATGGCCCTAGTAGATATAAGGTAGATTAGTAGTGTTAACAGTGATGGTATACAGGTTGCACCAAACCCTAGTGGATATAAGGTAGATTAGTAGAGTCAACAGTGATGGTATACAGGTTGCACCAAGCCCTAGTGGATATAAGGTAGGTTAGTAGTGTCAACAGTGATGGTATACAGGTTGCGCCAAGCCCTAGTAGATATAAGGTAGGTTAGTAGTGTCAACAGTGATGGTATACAGGTTGCGCCAAGCCCTAGTGGATATAAGGTAGGTTAGTAGTGTTAACAGTGATGGTATACAGGTTGCGCCAAGCCCTAGTAGATATAAGGTAGGTTAGTAGTGTCAACAGTGATGGTATACAGGTTGCGCCAAGCCCTAGTAGATATAAGGTAGGTTAGTAGTGTCAACAGTGATGGTATACAGGTTGCGCCAAGCCCTAGTAGATATAAGGTAGGTTAGTAGTGTCAACAGTGATGGTGTACAGGTTGCGCCAAGCCCTAGTAGATATAAGGTAGGTTAGTAGTGTCAACACTGATGGTATACAGGTTGCGCCAAGCCCTAGTAGATATAAGGTAGGTTAGTAGTGGCAACAGTGATGGTATACAGGTTGCACCAAGCCCTAGTAGATATAAGGTAGATCAGTAGTGTCAACAGTGATGGTATACAGGTTGTGCCAAGCCCTAGTAGATATAAGGTAGGTTAGTAGTGTCAACAGTGATGGTATACAGTTTTCGCCAAGCCCTAGTGGATATAAGGTAGATTAGTAGTGTCAACAGTGATGGTATACAGTTTGCACCAAGCCCTAGTAGATATAAGATAGGTTAGTAGTGTCAACAGTGATGGTATACAGTTTGCACCAAGCCCTAGTAGATATAAGGTAGGTTAGTAGTGTCAACAGTGATGGTATACAGGGTGCACCAAGCCCCAGTAGATATAAGGTAGATTAGTAGTGTCAACAGTGATGGTATACAGGTTGCACCAAGCCCTGGTAGATATAAGGTAGATTAGTAGTGTCAACAGTGATGGTATACAGGTTGCACCAAGCCCTAGTAGATATAAGGTAGGTTAGTAGTGTCAACAGTGATGGTATACAGGTTGCGCCAAGCCCTAGTAGATATAAGGTAGGTTAGTAGTGTCAACAGTGATGGTATACAGGTTGCGCCAAGCCCTAGTAGATATAAGGTAGGTTAGTAGTGGCAACATTGATGGTATACAGGTTGCGCCAAGCCCTAGTAGATATAAGGTAGATTAGTAGTGTCAACAGTGATGGTATACAGGTTGCGCCAAGCCCTAGTAGATATAAGGTAGATTAGTAGTGTCAACAGTGATGGTATACAGGTTGCGCCAAGCCCTAGTAGATATAAGGTAGGTTAGTAGTGGCAACAGTGATGGTATACAGGTTGCGCCCAGCCCTAGTAGATATAAGGTAGATTAGTAGTGTCAACAGTGATGGTATACAGGCTGCGCCAAGCCCTACTAGATATAAGGTACATTAGTAGTGTCAACAGTGATGGTATACAGGTTGCACCAAGCCCTAGTAGATATAAGGTAGGTTAGTAGTGGCAACAGTGATGGTATACAGGTTGCGCCAAGCCCTAGTAGATATAAGGTAGATTAGTAGTGTCAACAGTGATGGTATACAGGTTGCGCCCAGCCCTAGTGGATATAAGGTAGGTTAGTAGTGTCAACAGTGATGGTATACAGGTTGCACCAAGACCTAGTAGATATAAGGTAGATTAGTAGTGTCAACAGTGATGGTATACAGGTTGCGCCAAGCCCTAGTAGATATAAGGTAGGTTAGTAGTGGCAACAGTGATGGTATACAGGTTGCGCCCAGCCCTAGTAGATATAAGGTAGATTAGTAGTGTCAACAGTGATGGTATACAGGCTGCGCCAAGCCCTACTAGATATAAGGTACATTAGTAGTGTCAACAGTGATGGTATACAGGTTGCACCAAGCCCTAGTAGATATAAGGTAGGTTAGTAGTGGCAACAGTGATGGTATACAGGTTGCGCCAAGCCCTAGTAGATATAAGGTAGATTAGTAGTGTCAACAGTGATGGTATACAGGTTGCGCCCAGCCCTAGTGGATATAAGGTAGGTTAGTAGTGTCAACAGTGATGGTATACAGGTTGCACCAAGACCTAGTAGATATAAGGTAGATTAGTAGTGTCAACAGTGATGGTATACAGGTTGCGCCAAGCCCTAGTAGATATAAGGTAGGTTAGTAGTGTCAACAGTGATGGTATACAGGTTGCGCCAAGCCCTAGTGGATATACGGTAGATTAGTAGTGTCAATAGTGATGGTATACAGGTTGCGCCCAGCCCTAGTGGATATAAGGTAGGTTAGTAGTGTCAACAGTGATGGTATACAGGTTGCGCCCAGCCCTAGTGGATATAAGGTAGGTTAGTAGTGTCAACAGTGATGGTATACAGGTTGCACCAAGCCCTAGTGGATATAAGGTAGATTAGTAGTGTCAATAGTGATGGTATACAGGTTGCGCCCAGCCCTAGTGGATATAAGGTAGGTTAGTAGTGTCAACAGTGATGGTATACAGGTTGCGCCAAGCCCTAGTAGATATAAGGTAGATTAGTAGTGTCAACAGTGATGGTATACAGGTTGCACCAAGCCCTAGTGGATATAAGGTAGATTAGTAGTGTCAAAACTGATGGTATACAGGTTGCGCCAAGCCCTAGTAGATATAAGGTAGGTTAGTACTGTCAACAGTGATGGTATACAGGTTGTGCCAAGCCCTAGACACCTGGGATCTAGTTGATAATCCCCATGGCAAGAATGTTGTCAGTAGTAAGTGGGTTTTCAAAGTAAGAAGAGACTCTAATGGTAACATTCAAAGGTATAAAGCCAGACTTGTGGCCAGGGGCCTCACCCAAAGGTACGGGGTAGATTTTACAGAAACTTTCTCTCCTGTTGTTCGACACAGCACGTTAAGGATGCTGCTTGCCTTGGCTGTCCAAACAGATCTGAAGGTGGTACATTGGGATGCTGAATCTGCTTTTCTCAATGGAAAGTTAGATGAAGAGATCTACATGTATCAGCCAGAAAGTTTTGTCAAGAAAGGTTCAGTGCATAAAGTTTGCAAGTTAAAAAATCTATTTATCTATTTATGGCTTAAAACAATCTTCTCATGGAATGAGAGAGCTCACTCTGGTCTTGTCAAATTGGGTTACAAAAATTGTGCTGATGAACCCTGTGTGTACTTTAAAAAACAAGCCCAAAGTATGGTAATTATTGCATTATATGTGGATGATTTCATTGTGGCTTGTAATGATGAGTATGAGATCAAGTCATTGAAGATCTGTATTGATAAATAATTTAAGGCACGAGATCTTGGGCCAATTTCTTATATTTTAGGTATTAAAGTAAGGCAAGATGAGAAGAATGGTACAATGTATCTTAGCCAAGAGCAGTACATCAGTGAGATTGCAAAGAAATATGGTATGCACGATTTACGTCCCATTGGTACTCCTTTGGAAACCAAACCAATTCTTTGTGTTTCTGATACAGAAACTAGTGATCTTCCTTATAGAGAACTCATAGGTTCACTCATGTATTTAAGTGTTTGCACGCGTCCAGATATAAGCTATGCGATATCATATCTCAGTCAATTTAATCATTGTTACAATGAATCTCACTAGTCTGCTGCAAAGCGAGTGCTGCGTTATTTAAATTGCACAAAAGACTTGTCACTTAAGTATGTCAGGAATGGAGGTCAATTCATGGGATTTGTTGATGCTGACTGGGCTAATGATAGCACTGACCGAAAATCATACAGTGGTTTTGTGTTCAAAATGGCAGGTGGTGCTGTATCATGGGGGGCTCAAAAGCAAAAATGCATTTCCTTATCATCTACTGAAGCAGAATATGTTGCACTGAGTGAAGGTGTAAGAGAATCTGTTTGGTTGAAACATGTTTTGTCTAACTTTATAGATCTCAAGTCACCCATCATATTATTGAGTGATAATCAATAGGCTCAAAAACTGGCAAAAAATCCAGTCCACCATAAGTTAATAGGACCAAACATACATACATCATCTTGTACAGTTTCCAGCCACTGGCCGGGTCTGTTTGGAACACAAGCCTCTCCAACGTCTTCTGTCTTCCCACCATCTCTCAGCCTCCACCCTTGTCCAGTCTTCTCCTCTCTTTCATGCTTTCTTCCACCCCCTTCAGCCACCTGTCTCTCGGTCTCTTTCCTTCCCTCTTCGTCTCGTGTACTCTCCTGGGTATCCTCTTCTCCATTCGTTTTACATGTCCATACCATCTAAGTCTAGATTTCTCTATACCATCCTGTAATGGTTCCTCCTTCATTAATTCTCTGGTCCTCTCATTTCTTATTCTGTCCATCTTTGTAGCTCCAATACTGCTTCTCAAGAACCTCATCTCACTGGCCTGTATTTTGTTCTTCTCCCTTCCTTTCATAACCCAGGTCTCCGAGGCATACGTAGTGATGTGGGCTGGGCAAATGCCCAATGGGCAGGACATCTATAAATGGGCATTTAACCGGGCATTTGCCCAAAGCAGTTTTAAGTGCCCAAAATCTGGGCATTTAAAAAAAAAATTTTTACTCTTTACTACTTGTGATTGTTACCAGAGCTTCAAAAACATAATAAAAACCATTAATCAAAGGTAGCCTACATTTCATGGATTAACTAGTAATGCCAGAATATTGCTAATAATAATTTAATTATCCTGTATCAATGCTGACAATAACATCTAAATGGGAATTATGTGTATCTGGTTTGAATAAAACATTGTATTACTGAGTTAGGCCTGCAGGCCTACTCATTTAAATGTAGGAAAATTAGGTGGGAGTTTGATTATGGTGTGAATAGTTGCTTTGGGAGGGGGTGGATGGGCTAGGCCCTGGGCAGTCATTGTGCTGTGATCTTGGAGTGGGGGTAGGGTGGTTGTGGCCTTGAGATTGGCAAGGCATTCTACCACCAGCAGCCCAGCCCAGTTAGTTGTAGAGTAGAGCTGTCTGTTGAGTGGTTGAGTCTGAGATAACCTCACTTCCTTCTTAGGATATTTATATTTTAAGTGTTAGATTTAATCAGTACAAAATGGTTAGGAAAAAAGGACCTATTTGGAACTTTTTTAATTTCAAAGGGAAAGGAGTATCCTGCAAATATTGTAATAAGGACTATAAACAGTCACATTGTTACAAAATGGAAAAGCACATAAAAAAGTGTTTTAAGTGCCCTCAAGATTTTAAAAAAGTGCTTCAGTTAGGTACAGTTACAGTGGTTGAAAAACCTTTTCAAAAGAAAACCCCTTATGAACCTTTACTACTTGAAGTGGATGATTTCAACAACAAATCTGCAGTACCAAGCACAAGCTCAGCCTCAGAACCAAAATCAAGTTCTTTCAGTGAATTCCTACAACAACTTCCGCAGCCTATTTTGGCCTCGACTCCAAAAGGAAAAGGAACCCGAACCCCTTCGTTTTTTGACCACATGGATCTCCAAACCAATGTAAGTAAACATTATAAAAATGTACAAACATTATTAGGCCTAGGCCTACTTCAAATTCAGACTATTTTCATAAGCTTTTTTTTAAATGTTTGGGGTACGCCCATAGGCCAGGCCTAGGCTTACACCTAACTATGTTAACTAATTTATTAGCCTAATAGTACGGTATTAGACTATTTATTTACTAAAAATGAAACGTAGTTGGTAGTTTACAACATCAAATCAGAATCAATAGTTTCATCAAAAGAAGGCTAGATATCGATCAGCCTAGCCTAACTGAGGTTCTCCCCTAGAACCGGCAGACAGCACGAAACGTGCTTTGACAACACAGTATTTTCAAACCGATATAATTTGGCCATTATTTCCTCAGAAACGTTATGGCGTATCACAAAATGTTTGATAGTCCATACAGCATTGGCAGCATCATTAAATTCCACTGTATTATGCTGCGGCTCTTCGTCATCGTCATTTTCATTTTCAAGTAGGCCTTAATTAATTTATGGATTTTAATTTGTCTGAAGATGCAAGATTATTATAACACAGAATCAATCGCGTATTTTTAATGGTTTGACGAGAAGTCCTAAACGAAACACGAATAAAAATTATAAAAGAGAATATAATAAAATGTTTAATATATCGGCGATCGTAAAACACTTCCGCTCATCTTAACATAAGCTTCAGACGCTGTCTGTGTTCTATGGTTGCTTCCTGTTATTTTGGGAGCTCAACATCTTGGCTAACACAAAAGCGCTCGCTTATTACGCAAGCTGTTCTTCCTTGTTGCAACACTCTGACACACACTGACAAGCCACAAGCGAGTGTCGCCGTGACCACCGGTGTCGCTCAAGGCCATCGTAACGTATTAAACAGCACGCGGTGCATGCCTTCCGAGCGGAAGTACAGCTGTACCAAAAGTTTGCATTCAAACATACGTACTTTCTCAGAACACGCAACGAATTAATGACGCTTTATATTGCAAGGGACTTAAAATATGATTGTATAAGCGACGCTTTATATTGCAAGGGACTTTAAATATGATCGTATAAGCGTGAGAAACGTATATCGGAAATAAATTAACATGGAAAGTGTAGGGATATTGCCGGGAACAGGAAAAAAATCGTATAAGTGTAGAAAATGTATAAATGCGAAACGTATAAAAGAAGTTTTACTCTAGTTAGTTTTCCAACCAATAAACAGCCTTATTTATAACATGTGATATCTGAGTGAGCTTGTTCTATTTAGAGAAATATTTTTATATGTCTGTATAGAGGAAGCTTCAGGCTTGTATTTTGTGTAAATTGAATATGTTTTGCTCAAATAGCTTTTTTTCTAGGACCGTAGGAAATATGCCGTCCGATCGTTCCCAAGCGTCGGCTTTCAAAATTCAAACGTAACCCACGTAACGGACTTTTGTACTATGCAAACTATAGCGGACGCCGCGCGTGTGCGTGTATTCCAAGCGTAAACGAGAGTTTACAAGAGTCCGATGCCGGGACACCGGGTGGAGATGACAATAGCCAATTTCCTACAAGAAAGGTGGGAATTAAAAAAATCTTTGGTTAAAAATAAAATAGGTTCAAAAGCTACCCATTAACCGACAGTTAGCTTTTAGCATATTCGAAAATAGACTATACGATGGCACGTTGTGCATTTGTTGCATGAGCTGGAGCATAAAGATGGTAAATTTACATTATGAATTTTAGAGCAGAGAAATATTATGAGATTATGACTCTATCGAAGAGACCATGACAGCGTGCTGCGGTATTATTTCAATTAGGTTAAATGTCTACAGAATCTACACAATATTGTTAGGCCTGTGTAGGCCATACAGCCCTACTTGTTATTAACAACTACTTTGAACAAAAACATAGCATAGCGCCATAGCCTAACCAACGTCGCAGCACATTGTCACGGGCTCCAACAATACGCCATAAGAAAATAGATTCAAGACTACTTCCAGTGTAAGTTTTCTTCATTGTTACGTCGTTGATGGTATATTGTACTGTTTCAGGAGATGCTGAACCAGAACCTCGCCAAGGCCATATTCATTAGTGGATCTCCTTTGTCCATGGTTGACCACCCACTTTGGATAGATTTTTTCAAAACAATCAGGCCTTCCTTTGAGTTACCTTCAAGATATCGTCTATCCTCTACTTATTTGGATGCGCAGTACACAGAAATGCAAGGTAGCATAAATAAGCAACTAGAGGAAGCAAAGCACCTTCATCTGCAGTGTGACGGCTGGAGCAACCTTAGAAATGAATCTATTATCAACTTCATAATTTCAAAGCCACAACCAATTTTTGTGGAGTATGTAATGACTAAAAGCAGCAGTCACACTGGCGAGTACCTTTCTCAGCTTATCATAAATGTAATGGAGAAGCATGGACCAGAAAAATTTCTGGTGGTGATTGGTGATAATGCTGCAAATATGAAAGCTGCACTGAACTTGGTGAAATATAGATTTCCCCATGTTGTTCCTCTTGGATGTCTAGCACACCTGCTACACTTATTGTGCTCAGACATTTTAAGCTGCCAAACAATGAAAACTTTCATAGCAATCACAGTTGATGTTGTCAAAACAGTAAAACACAGCCATGTTTTATTAGCATTGTTCAATGAAATATCAGCTGAAAAAAAGGCATTCAAAGATAGGGTTTCACTGAAGTTGCCAGGAAAGACTAGGTGGGGGAGCTATCTTTTCTGCCTTGAAAGTTTGCAGTCAAACAAAGTTGTCCTACAAACATTAGTTGTCAATGAAAAGGCACAACCATATCTAAAGCCACAAATAAAGAAGAGAGTCCTTGACGATGATGTTTTCTGGGTCAGGATTGACAAAGTTGTAGAGTTGATGAGCCCAATCGTTCACTTGATCACAGCTTTCGAGTCCAATGAACCACAAGTTCATACAATAGCTAAAAAGTTCAATGACTTAGAGGCAGTTCTTATCGAGAAGTTACCGTTATCTCCACTGCAATCTGCAGAAGAAAAGACAATCTTGACCAAATTCAAAGAGAGAAAGAAATTTGGTGTATCATCTTTACACCTTGCGGCGAACCTGCTTGATCCAGCTGTGCAAGGTAGTAATCTCGAGCCTATCGACATGTTGGAGGCAATAAGCTTTATTTGCGACACGGCAAAAAACACAGGATTGAATACAGTACAAGTTAGAGAAAACTTGGCCGACTACAGGGACAAACAGGGAATTTGGTCCAGACAATTTGTGTGGGAAGGAGTTGGGGTTAAAGAAAACAATGTTTACCTTGTAACTCCTTTAGTGTGGTGGCGAGGTTTGAGGGGTACTTGTGCACTGGCAGAAGTTGCAGTAAAAATTCTTGGGGCACCTGTTACATCTGCAGCCACAGAGCGGACCTTTAGCACTTTTGGCTGGATTCATAGTAAAAAAAGAAACAGACTTACATGTGAGAGGGCTGCCAAGTTGACTTATCTAGCCTACAATTGGAAGCTGATGAATGGGGAGAATGGAACATCTAAGCGTACGTCCGACAAAATAACTGAAGAGACTCGTCAGAGTAATCCAGAACAAGGAGAAGAATCAGAACAGTCCGAAGAATCTGAGCCAGAACTACTTGAAAGTTCTATAGAAAAAAGTTATGAAGAGGATACAGAAACAGAAGAAAGAGATTGATACCCAAGAACACAAAACACCCATTTATTATTAAGTTCATATTTAAATATACTGTATGTACCTCATGTCCTCATTTGTTTCATTATTAACTTATACAGTTAATGTAATAGCATACATTATGTATTCAGTATTAACTTAGTCATTTGTCAGTAAAATATCAAACTCATTTAAAAATTATAAAGATGTGTTGATGTGTTAAGTGAATTTTCCCCCCAATTACACAATCAACATTCATAGGCATACGCATAATTATTATGTATAAAAATCCACTTGAGTTGAGAGCCTATAGAAAAATATTAGGACTACTTAACTACTTTTTCCATCAATATAAATTAAATAATTTTGTATATTATATGTAAACTGTATATATATACCTGTTTTATGGCTAAAACAATATTTAGATAAGCGTTGCATGTTGAATATGTTTTTAAAAGAGGTAAATGCCCAAAATGCCCGGGCATTTATGGGTTTTGGGCATTTATCCTGGGCATTTGCCCCGACTTATAAATGCCCAGGCATTTTACATCACTAGGCATACGTCAGGATAGGGACATAGTACGTCCGATATATGATCTTTTTGCTGTTCTGAGGGGCATCCTTGCTCCATAAAATGCTTCTCACACTCCTCCGAAATGCTTCTGCCTGCCTTCCCCGCTCATTTATTTCTCTATCGTTTCTTCCATTATCTTGTATCAGGCTTCCCAGATACTTGAAACTCTCCACTTTCTTCAGCTGTTCCCCACCAATTGTTATTCCCGTTGTGGCTCTTTCCTTCTTCCTTGTTGTGATCACCATCTCACTCTTATTTATGCTAGGACCAAACATATTGACACTAAATATCACTATGTTAGAGATGCTTTGGATTTCAAGTCATATACAGTACATCAAATATGAGGAGACTTCAAAAATGACTGCAGACATCCTATCAAAGCCTCTTCCTAAGCCTAAGCATATTTATTTTTGTAAAGACTTGGGTCTTGAATCATGTCCTCACCTCCCACAGGTTTAAGGAGGTGTGTTGTAATATGTGACCATGGTTTGTGTTGGTCACACTGTTAATCAGTAAACCTGCTCCATAGAGATACGTTTGTCTTTTGTTTTGGTGTGTGTAAAAGAATGTTGTATCACCTTGTTCGTTCAGTTCTGTTCTAGTAAATGTCAAGTACATTAAAAGTGTGTTCCATTTCAATTGCCTGTGTGCCTCGTAATCCTACAAACAAGACTGAGTAATCCTAACTCCCCAATAATATTTAATGAAAAAGCCATTAGTATTATTATAAGAGAGCTAAACGGTACCTGTATTTGGTATTCCTCTTTAACAGCTACAGATACATCAGCAGCCTCGTCCTGCAGCTGCAGGTTATGAGCGGTCAACTGCTCACTCGACTCCTGGGGAGTATTGGATAAGTGTGACCCAATGTGCAATATATAGACACTAAGTTATGTGTAACATAACAGATCCTAGTTACCTACCATTTACTATTAAGTATTCAGTCACTAAGCCTTGCACGTTATACGAGTTAAAATACAACTTACAATATTTGGGAATTCATCTGCACGAGCCCACCATTGTGGCTCACTCTTGATGAAGGGTTCCTCCTCCATTATGCCCAGGAAACTAGAACAGAGGAAGAGCACTGAAGTGCTTATATCACTCTCACAATAAATGAGGTAATTTCACAACTCGAAATGTATGTAAATACTCGTAATCCCAATTTAACCCACAAGGTGCACAGAGACAAAAAGAGATTGTTTGTCAACAAAAGGAAAGTTTATGCAACCTTGACGCTCAACATTTACTCTAAAATCATATGTTTACAAGTTAACCAACATGGTCAAATAAGGTTTTAATATTTATCATTGCGATTGAATAGATGAGGTGAGGAAATAATTGTGCCCGCTTACAGGCTTCGGTTTCTCTATTTCTACGTACACACAACCATAATTTGGAGGCAGGCGGAGTAAATAGAATATTGTCAGATGATAAAGTACCTTACAAAACTATCAACACGTTTAATGAGGCCACGTGAAAGTGAACTTAGGTAACAGCACGAGTATCGACACTAGTTCATACAGCAGGCACTCAGAAGCCACAAAATGGAACTTCCATGTTGTGTTACAAGACGCCCAACTCAAACTAGACACTTATAAAACTAACATATGGGCGGAACATTTCTCTGGGATCCTCAACAAGAATGGAACATTGGAAGAACACCAAGTCTCTGCTACAAATTGCATAGCTGATGATTTCCTCCAAATAACCACAGATGAAATACAAACTAATATCACGTCATCTAAGAAGGGTAAGGCGGCAGGACCTGACAAGATATTCATAGAACACATAAAAGAGACACAAGATCTGCTTCTGCCCATCTGGACAGACCTATTTAATAAGTGCTTGTATACAGGAGTCATTCCTGTAAGCTGGAGAACGGCCCAAATGACAATTCTGTACAAGGGGAAAGGAAACACTGAAGATCCCAACTCTTACAGAGGAATAGTACTAGAGCCCACGATATTCAAGATTTTCTCTAAAATTTTAACAAAAAGACTAGCCAAGGAGGTGGATATGTACATACCAGATTGTCAATTCGGCTTTCGAGAAGGACGGAGTACTCTACAAGCAGTGGCATTACTACAAGAAGAAGTGGAACAGGCTCTGAGGCATAAGAAAGGGAAATTTCACGTGGTCTTCATAGACTATCGTAAAGCTTTTGACTTGATAGACAGGAATATCCTCATAAATAAACTTAAAGGGATGCTAGGAAACTCTAACCCCCTAGCGAGAATAGTTGAGGTAATCCTAGCATACAACTATGTCATTTTAAATGACGGTGTAGTTCTGTCTGAAAAGGTCCGTCAGACAAATGGCGTACTTCAGGGCGATCCTATGAGTCCCCTACTTTTTAACATCTTGACAGCTGACATTATTAACACCGTCCAAGACTACCCAACAGTGAAACTTATCATGTACGCCGACGACATGGCTCTAGGTTCACATTGCATAAGTGATCTGCGTGCCGCTCTTCAGAAACTTGAATTATGGGCTGACGAAAACAGTTTAGTGATCAACAAAGAAAAAACAGTGCAAATGACTTTTAGAAAAGGAGGCAAACTGGCGTTGGATGATCATTTAACTCTGCAAGGAGATATGCTTAGAGTAGTAAATAATTTCCGGTATTTAGGAATATATCTACAAACGACACTGTCGTCCTACAGGATACACACTCAGGAAAGGGCTTCAGCAGCTACGAAAGCCACTCATCGAATTAAAAATATCCGACAACTTTCTTTGCCCACTGCAATGTCATTGTTCAAAACAGTAATAACTCCAATTGCCTCATATGGAATAGAATTAATATGGGATAAGCTTTCGAGTAGCGATTTCAAACGTTTAGAAAGTGTTAAATCACGATATCTGAAGAGTGCTTTGGGAGTTGGGATTTATGCACCCTCAAGGATTGTATACGAATTAGCCAGGGAAAGCTTCTTCTTGGAAGACCTGAGACTGCAATTCACGCTGCCATCTACCGGCCCTTACCAAGCGCATCTCGAACTGCGGCGGAGGAAGAGAAATGACATTGACCCTGATTTTTATAGTACTAGTGCAATGATGGATAGGCAATGGACGGAGGCAGGACAGGATCTAAGACATGTGGTAACGAGACTTGCAACTCATGGTTTTCACCATAAGATCTGCTTAACTCAGGGTTTTCACCAGCCAGATGATGATTGCGTATGTTCGTTGTGTGACAAGAGATGTGACCGTTATCACTTAACTAAGTGTGTAAAAAGAACTAAATCCATCAGAGACTACAGTGAAAACTAAATAGCATTGTAAGATCAAATTGTATTTAGAATTATATTTTCGTGTATTATGTAGGTTAAGTAATGCTCTTTCGAGCGCACCTTATTAAATTATAAAACTAACATGGGTGTAGCTAGCGTATTAAGGCTGTTACTGAGTCACCACTGTATCCTGTTAATCTCAGGCGCGGATTCAAAGAGGGGGTAACGGGGGTCATGACCCCCCCCCGCCAAACGAGGACCAATTTTTGTTTTGCAAACTCAAAAAACCAAAACACAATAACCAGACAAATAAACCTTAACGAATTTTAACTGAAAAACAGTTTTTTCATTTTATTCATTACTGAAAATATCTTTATTGCAATTATTATGTTCTGTTCCAACTGTACATATTTACAAATTCATACCTGTTATATACAAACGATTATTAATATACCAAAATCAACTCGTCTATTTTGTTTAGCAAACCTTGTGATTACCGAATCGATGTTTATAGTGATGTCACGATGAATGTGCAGCAATGCACGGATAGGAATTAGGGGCTTTTTTCGCACCAAAAATTTTGCCGACGTCCAAACTGCAAGCTTGGTTGGCAATTTAAGCTGTGACTTTCTCCCTTTGTCGGAACCAACTCGACTTGCTGAAACTGTAACGTACCTTCATACTTTTCTCGAAGCTCAACGTAAAAGTCGCAAAACCCGCCTTTGCAAACAATTTGTACGAATATTTTTGGTGCGCTAAACGCATCAAATTTCTATCCATGTAGATGGCAAAAAAATTGGTCTGGTTTGGTTATTTTGTGATTACGATTTTAGTGATACCATTTTTCTTAACCATTTCGATTCTCTGACCCCCCCCCCCCCCAGTCAAACTCTAGATCCGCACCTGTACTTAATCTGCACTGGGCATTTACTTACGCCTTAAAACCTGTTATCATTTCACCCACGTTTTGTCGTGTCCCTAAAGAATATTACATGTCTCCTAACCTGGACTTGTTAATAAGTATATCTTATATTATATAAATGAATGTCTGTCTGTTCGTCTTTTATGCGTTCATAAACCATTCATCCGAATACGATCAAATTTTGGTGAGTAGGGGAGCAAGGCGGTTTTTGCCCCCCCCCCCCCCCAAACTCTCGCCGTCAATACTCCCAATGCGAGCCGATAACTCCCGAACACGTGGTCGGAGATTCACGAATGAGGTGTCGTTGGACTCGAGCTGACGGGGGCTTTGCTATGAACCAATTGCTAAATTTTTGATTTTTTTTGAAAATGTTTGTTTTCGAAAGTAGGTGATAGTTTGAAAACCAAACATGATAGAATATTGTGCCATAGCTTAAACGAACGGTCTCTATGTCCTTTATTTTTTTATAATAAAATGTTTTTATTTTTTACATTTTTTTTGAAAAAAGTTCAATTTTGAAATTATTATATTTTGGAAACTAAGGAATTTTTAAAAAAATTGTTTGACATAAATGAATGAACCTGACCCCCTTTACCCCCAAAATAAATTTCAAGTCTGTAGGACTAACACTGTGCAGTAGTGTGAATTGGAGAGTTCTACTCCCCCCCCCCTACTTTCATTTAATCTTTGGGTGATATCTCCCTAACGCGTGGTCGGATTTTAACGAACGAGGTATTGTTGGCGTTGGGATGAAGTTCTCTTGGATAAGCATGTGTGTTGGTGTTAAAAAAATTGAAAATTGTTGTTTCTTAGATTGGCGCCATTTTGGAAACGGTGAATTTTGGGAAAAAGTTTGTTTGACGTTAATGAAAGGTGGGTATGCCCTCTAGGCGGACAGCAAGTTTCAAGGGTGTAGGAGGAAAACAAAATGATAGCCTACTTTCTCGCGAACATTGGTGATCATTGGCGAACTGATGGTCGGATTTTAACAAATGAGGTGTCGTTGGACTCGAACTGGCTTCCTCTTTCCTATAGACCACTCGTTACTTTCTTAATTTTTTTTGAAAAATATTGTTTTTGAAAGTAGGCGATAGTTTGAAAACCAAACATGATAGAATGTTGTGCCATAATTCAAACCAATGGTCTCTATGACCTTTATTTTTTTATAATAAAACTTTTTATATTTTATAATATTTTGAAAACCCTTAAATTTTGAATTTTTAGTATTTTGGAAACTAACAAGTTGACAAAACATTTTGTTTGACATAAATGAAAGATCCCTATCCCCTCTAGCATGAAAATAAATGTCAAGTCTCTAGGACAAAAAACTATGCATTTTTTTTTCAAATACAAGCGTGTTTGTAGACAGAGAGCTGGTAGCGCTTGACGTATGTTACAACGAGGCTATGACTGAGCATGGTGAATAAGGGAAATGGCTATTTCGACGGGGGAAATGTATGGCAAAACGAGGGATTGCTTTTCGTTTTTTTTTTCCTATGACGAATGAATGAAGGCGAATATTTTGAAATGTGACAAGCATGCTAAGATTTTTACCCCTGAAGGGGATCTTTAACGTGTTAGTTAACGGTGATGAGCGAGATCGCTCTCTGACGCAACAGACGGTTGTAGGATATGACCAAGTGATTCTTAGACGTTGGCGATATCGGTGACCGTGCCCGGAAGAAATGAATAGCTATTTTGGTGGGATGGCGGGGGCAGCTTATGACGGTTGGTTTTGTGACATATCCTATAACGAATAGAGGCGAATATTTGAAAATGTGTTAAGTGTGCTAGGAATTATTTTTTACCCCTGAAGGGGATCTTTAACATGCTAGTAAACGGTGATAAGCGAGACTGCTGTCTGGCACAGTAAATGGTTTCAGAATATGGAAACCTATAACATATGCTCGACCAAGTCATGTGCATGTACGCAAAGAGCCAAAACGGTAAGGTCGTTGGCCTGAAATGTTATAAACTAAATATTGAACTGGGTAAAGTCATGTGTTTTAGGATGAAAGTATGTGATTAACATGATCATGTATTGAGGATGGCCGCTTGCTAGTAATTATTATTACAGTAAAATGTTTAATAATAATAATAATAATAATAATAATAAGACACGTACACATGTTTTGAATGCTAACACGCACAAAGTCCAGCTCACTGGTGACTGAATATTGTACCTAGCCAGAGGACTCGTGAGAGCTGTTGCTGGTGCTGACGAGGCAGGAATGTCTACGTCAGCAGGAAGTGTGATATCAGCTTACTTGCCTCGTGGTGGCTATCAGGTGTGCAGTTTAAGCAGAGACCGCCATTTTGGTTCTGAGACAGTAGGACTACCGATGTATAAGAGGTAGCAATTTTGGTTCCTTAGTAAAAACATGAAACTAGTATAAGGTACAAGAATTTTATTCAGATTCAGGACTGTGAAGAGGCGTGGGAACACGTGCGAGAGACAGAGAACCATTCAAGGTCAAAACGCTGAGAAAATACAACTTTTTCTGTTGCTAGGCTAACTGATAACGATTGCGTTAGTCATGTACTTGCCATTTTAGCACACGGACGTATACAGTAGAGCTGTGGACGACAAATCCTTTTATTTTTTTGGTAAGTACCTATGAATGATTATTTTAATAATGTCATGCTAATGAACCTTAAATTTGTAGTTATTGATTAGGTAATTATTGTTTTTTTAAATTTATTTGTTTGCAGATAACCGGTATACCTTACATGTCTGAGATACAAGAAACCAGTTTACTTTTGAGCCCACTAGAAGGAAACAGCAATAAGCCACTGCAAGTGAAGGTGGGATTGTTTTTTTAAACTAACTTGTTTCATTTTTTGTTTCATATTTTATTTTATGAAATGCATGTACTAACTTGAATTTAGGTATTTATAACGGTTTATTTTATTTATTTATTTTTAGAAACTTGGAAAGAAAAGCCTTACCGCCGTAGCAGTCGCTGAAAACCCGAGACGCAGTAAAGTGCAACCATTGTTTCCAGGCAGTGAACTATTTAAAATTCAGGTAAGCCTAACATAAAATGCTATTCCATTTTACCACTACTGAAAACTCGTAGACAAAAAATTCATTACCTGTACATGACTAGGACGATGATTGCTTTCTTGATTAATGACTATGTATTGGCAACCGGTACAAGACAATATTGGTTGTTTACCGGGAAAGTACAAGGCCATATTGGATTTGGTGAAAAACAAAAATTTTAATTTAACTGACATGTCGTTCCCTATAATAATAATAATAATAATAATAATAATAATAATAATATAATAGTAATAATAATATTAATATCGTATGGCCTGGGGTGCCGGGTGCAAGCTTTGTTATTTGACACACAGAGGGTAGCTTGCATGTCGAATTTAGTTGTTCCTTGACTATGAAAGTCAAGGAGGTTAGATATTAGATATCTAATCTCCTTAAACTCTATAGCGCTTTCTAGTAGAAAAATGAGGAACTTTGTACCGTATGAACTCAACGAATATTCACAGGTTTGAACAAGATAATCTGAACAAACTGACATGACATTCATTTTTGTTTATATATTGGTTAAAGGGGGATGTAAATGACTAAAGCTTTATAAAAAGAAAATAAGTGCATGGGTTACTGTTAGTGCCAACATACAGTTTATTTTAATGGTGTTTTGATATATTAATGTCAATTGTACTCTTGTGCAACGTTAATAACTTGCAATAAAAAAGTTTTATTATAACACATGGCGTTAGTACCAAATAGAACAAGTGAGCAAGTTGGTTTACCACGTGGGTTAAATTTAAAATCAGAACATAATCGATGGTTATCATTTGAATCCTGGCCTGTAGGCTTTTTGTCGACACATGAACTTGCAAAAGCCTTTTTTTTACTTCAACCGAGAAGATGTGGTGCGCTGTGTGTTTTGTCGTATTGAACTTTCACACTGGGAAGAAGGGGATGATCCCTTTAGAGACCATTTGCGATGGTCTCCTTGTTGTCCTTACATGCTTGGAAAACAAGTGGGTAACATACCTGTGTATCCATTTTACCGAACCATAAGACCATTGGCCGCTACTTACATTGCTGAATCACAAATAAATAATAATAATAATAATAATAATGATGTATTACCAGCCAACAACGGTAGTGTCGGTATATGTGGTCCATATGCCATAGACAGTGCTGAATTGGCATGTGCTTTTGAAAAATTGGGAATTTGCAAGACTAAAGCACTAGCACACCCAGAGTAAAGCTCTGTTGAAAAACGTTTAGAATCTTATAAAAATGTTTGGCCATTAATATTAAAACACCTTACCATACAGCTAAGTGAAGCTGGATTTTTTTATACTGGTGAAGGGAATAAAACAATATGTTTATATTGTGGATATGCTTTAAAGGATTGGCAAATGACTGATGACCCCTTTGTGCAACACGCTCGTTGGTTATCTAACTGTAAATACATGGTGTTGCTTAAAGGTCAGGAATTTGTGAACACTATTCGTAAAGAAAACGTGATTGCAGCACAAGACATAAAAGTGCCTTTAGAGTTAGAACATGCGGAGCAAATACATGAGGCTGAAAAAAAAGACCTGTCTCACGAACAGATACAAAAGTGTGACCAACAATTATGTAAAATTTGTTATCAAGATGAACTAGGTGTTGTATTTTTGCCTTGTGGACACATGATAGCCTGTGTCAAGTGTGCATTAGAACTCAACACTTGTGCTACATGCAGAAAAGCAGTATCTGCTAGAGTTAGGGCATTTCTTGCATAAATAGTAAAATTTATCAACCATAGTGTAAAATTGCTAATTGCACAATATTATTAAAGCTTATCACAGATAGTAAAAATACTGGAAAGGATATTAGAAAGAAGAATGAGAAGAAAGGTGGAAGGAGAGTTGCAAGAGGAACAGTATGGCTCCAGGAGTGGAAGATCCACAGTGGACCCAATCTTTAGCTTGAGGCAGGTGATGGAAAAGAACTGGGAATATGGAGAGGATTTGATCATGACTTTCATAGATCTAGAAAAGGCATATGATAGTGTCCCCAGAGAGAAGGTATGGGAAACCATAGTTAAGAAGAGACTGGGAAGAGAAATGTTGGAAATGGTGCAAGCAATGTACAACAACTGTGTTAGCAGGGTACTGACCCCAGTTGGAAAGACAGATTGGTTTAGGAACAAGACTGGACTAAGACAGGGGAGTGTGCTGTCACCTCTCTTGATCATAATGGTGATGGATGAAATTGTAAAGGAAACGAAGGAAGCATATTGTGCCCTTTCAGCAAGAAATATGCAAATCACAGTATGCCAGCAATGCTCAAATCGGGATTTTCGGGGTTTGGTACGTTCTCCCACTCTGTGACTTACACATTTTGGATTAATTAGAGGATACACTTCCAAAAATAACAACAAAAATCAACTCCTATTTTAAAACATTTAATTAACCAAAATTATGGCGCTACAAACAAATAAAACAAATAACTATTGACCAAATCATACTAAACTTGTTCAAAATGAACAATAAAACTATAAAAATTAAACAAACATTATATAAAAATAAATGGTTTCTTTCAAACCAGCAACTCATCCTTATTTTCACTTCCATAGAGCATCTATCTTAAAGTCCAATGTAATCACGAGCTCTAATGGCTCGATGCTTTCCAAATACTGACGGTGTCCTTCTTTCACACACCTCAATAACTATTTTATGAGTTTTCTTCTCATCAAACAAACATATAATCATATTTAAAGTACATATTACTTCTCTACTTAAATGTTTGGGCATTCCACAATGTTCTCAACATTTACCATCTCTCTCAAGTTTCACAAATCCACTACAGTGATCGGGAAAAATACTTGTGTACTCCAGAGTTACAAAAGATTACTTGACAAAGTCAAAAACTATGATTACTCCCGGAATCTAGTTATCTTCATTAAACTCATGGAATCCTACATCCATACAACATTACATTAGGGATTTTATTTTATTTATTCGTCTTATAAGACCATTATCACATAAAAAAGCTACGATCCGAACTGGCAAGCAATATTTCATCTACATGAACCTCGGTTCAAACCCCGGGTCCTTTACAACTTTTAAACACTCACGGTGTGTTACTACTTCTCTCAGGCGTTCCTTTCCGACCTGGCACAACTTACAATAACAAGGGTTAGACCGTAATCACTTGGGCGAGATTTATGGCTGAGAGGGGACCCTCCTGCCTAGCCCGCGCGTGGCAGCTATACTCAATGCTTTTAAAACAGATCTTTCTTTCTTCAGTTCTCTGGTGAGACCTGGCGTTTTTACTTCCCTCATTTACTTTCAACAAACATTATTAGGTTCATAAACCACTTTCGTAACCTTGGCATTGATTAATTATGAAAGGTCATCATTGATTGGTAAGAGTAATTCACATACAACGACGAATATTTAGGGGCTTCCACAATTAGACGAGTCTAGGTTCGACTCTCTTAACATGCATCGGGAACCATTCCCATACTAGAGGACTTATATAAATGCGACTTAGGGTCGGCCGTGGCCTACATTACCTGCGCACAAATACCATACATTTGCTCCCTATTACAATATAACATAACACACATAGCCTCGTGATCTACGTCACTATTGGAGGACTTTATCATGGCTCAATTACCGCAATCAACTACCCCTCGTAAGTAATTTACCAAGTACATTTTTGATTCTACGCATTTCTAGCGTGACAATTTACTTTAATGCGCTACATTGCGCTATACATTATTTTAAGGCCTAGCGTCTTCCAAAGAACTGATAAATTCCACATTAACAATTGATCCATATCTCAATTTTTATATTAATCCTTTCCCTTGACAATAATCGCTATATTTTAAGAACATGCATTAACACCATGTCTTTATACTTTTATTAAGGCTCAAACGCTCTTACTTTCATATCATTCAATTTAATCTTTATGTATATTTCTTTTCATTGTTATTATTATTATTTATATATTCATATCATGTCTTCATTCCTTACAAAAGATCAAAAGCTATTTCTTTCATATAATTCAAATTTATCTTTATTTATATACCTTTCATTATGTTTATTATTATTACGCTTGCTTTTACAGTATTTGTCAAATACACTGACATTTTTATTTCATACATTTCCTCTACAGGATTTCACATAATTATTGAATTTCTCAAATTTTATTCGTTCAGACCGCGCTCTTATTCTGTTATTTGTTATTTAGAAACATCCCTCTATCTCAAACTCCGGTGGATTGTACACAAACACTTTCCCCACACAAACATAATGAAAATCTTTACTCACATGTTATAGGTCGGTCCCTGACCTTCCTTTTCTTGCGATGTTTCATTTTTGCCCACTATTTTGAACTTACACCATCTTGTACAAATTCATTTCATGTACAAACATATCTTGACACATATTTAACTCGTATATATTTAACACTGATAACATTTTAAAATACACTGGTGTATTCGTTTAGAATACACGATAAACACACTGAAAATATTACTTTTTAACACAAATCTTTATATATTTACACTTCACAGATTATAATCACTGAGGCTGCTCTTAAGCCTTTCACACGTGATTTCTTGACCTCCCGTCTCCAAGGGTGAAATTTAGTTAATGTCGGCTTCCTATCCTGTCAGAATGTGAAAGTCTCGAACCCTCTACTTCTTCCCTGGAATAGTTCTCCTTCAAATCCCGTTCCTGACGATCTGCTATTTTCTCTGACTCGAACGGCTCCCTTTTAGACCCTATTGGTTGGTCTAGCGAAAGTCTATTATGTCCACGGTCCCCCAGATAATCTATCGGTGACCTATTGATTTCTAGCAACTATTACTCCTCGTAACTTAGTACTTTTTGAATAGTTCATCTGCTTCCTTGAAGCAATGTCTATAATTTCCTTCTGCTTTCCGCTTATTCGGTTCTCGAATTCCTCTCTTTCCGGAATACCTTGCGAACCTTATTCTGTCCGTCCCTACTCGGGTTCTTTTAAGTTGATAGAATGTTTATCTCGCTGTGACGTTACTTCAATACGTTATGATACTTTTGGTTGTTTACTTAAAGACCTATCGCCCTGGGCTCTAAGTTCGCAGCCTGCTTTGACTGTAATTTCTGAACTTTTCACTGTAAACTTTATACTGTCGGAACTAAATCCTGTAACTAGGATTTTCCTAATTCTCCACACGGCGATACTGTAATAATACTTCTTGGCTATTCCTTTCGGATGCTCGTTGGTTATCGATACCGCGACGCTCTTGGCTATCGGATATGTCTATCTCGCTGAGATACAGCGTTTCCCCTCAAGGAAAGCTTGTAAAATCTTCGATGTGATGTAGTATCTCCCCTCAAGGAGTACTGGTAAACTGCCTGTACTGATATACTTATTGTACGGTATGACCTCCCCTGAGGTTTGAATACTTCGTGGTGATGATGCTCCAACGTCACGCCCCCTGGGCTGACTGATACTGCATGTACTGATACAGCGTGACGCCCCCTCTCGGGCTGTCGGAATAACTGCATGTTTAGCTTGGTGCTGCCAGGAGTTTTATACTCTTTATTCAAAAAAGGATAAAATCCTAGTCCTTTTCGTGACCAACTTTTGAAATAATTGTCGCACCATTATAAAAATTATATTTCCAGAAAGCTCGTCTTCCAAACGTAAAATGATCTCACTGCGCATGAAAATCGATCATGCATTTCTGAGATATTAAATAATTTTCAGTCTTCTGCTGTGTGGGTGTTGCTGTCGATTTTTAATTCCCCACTCCTCGGGCTTCGGTAATTCCCCTATGACGTATGGCTACGTTTGCACTTCTTTCCTGGACAATTATTAAAAGATTTGTCTTCACACAAAAATCTCTCTTCGGAAATCATTCACAATGCTGTACTTATTAACTTACTTTTATTCTTCCAAATGGGTTAAATCTAATTATTCTTCTTCTGGCACAGTTGCGCTGTTGCCGTTTTAATGCAAGGTAAGAGCGATTTCCGAGACGTGCTTCTCTCTCATACAGCCGAAACTTTCCACTCAGTCTATTTATACTCGTGACTGGCTCGTTATCAATGAGTCAGGAATGATCTCATTTCCTGGCCACCTGGGTCTAACTTCTTACACAACGTTAGGCTAGCATCCTCGCCTGAAATCTTTCTTATGTTCCATTGGACTGTTTATTTCTTTCCTTCCTTTTTATAAATATACATGGATTCGATCCCTTTTGAGCCAATGGTACATGGGTTCAATATGGACATAAAGAAATGAAGTTACTGTTATTTGCAGATGATATTGTGGTCTGGGGAAGGAACACCGAAGAAGTGCAAAAACAACTAGATGCACTGAACGAAAATATTCAGAAGTACGGCCTGAAAATCAGTATAGAGAAAAGCAAGACCATGATGGTGACAAGAGGGGAGAGACAAGGAAAGGGCACTGTGAAAATTGGAAGTCAGAGTTTGGAAATTGTGGACGCGTTCAAATACCTAGGAAGTGAATTGATGCAAACTGGTTGGTTGGACATGGAGATTGGCAGGAGGGTACAGCAGAGCAATGCATTCTATCAAAGTGTAAGAAAACTTGTTTGGGATAAGGAAGTACCAAGGAAAAGCAAGGAGGTAATATATAAAGTGTACTATGTTCCCATATTAACTTATGCAGCTAAGACTTGGACCCTGACAAGCAGGCAAGAGAGTAGAATCCAAGCCAGTGAAATGAAATTCCTAAGAAGTATGATAGGAAAGACAAGGAAAGACAGAGTGAGGAATGAAGATTTTAGGAAGAAGTTGGGATGAGAAAACTAAATGAGAGAATTGAGAAGAATAAACTAAGGTGATTTGGACATGTAAAGAGGATGGAGGAAAATAGAATACCATGACAGATGCTGGAGGCGAAGTGCAAGGGTAAGAGAGCAAGAGGAAGACCTAGAACAAGGTGGATTGATTCAGTGAAGAACAGCGTAAGAAAAGAAATCTGGGCTGGGACAAGATCGTGCAAGAAGAATGGTGGAAGGAAAGAGGAAAGTGGAGAAGTGCCATAAATAACCCGACCCGGCAGGAGCTGGATAAGGGGAAATGATGATGATGATGATGATGATGATGGATGATGAGATATTAAAGCTGTTTTAGAGTGTAATAGATATGCTTTTCTTTTGTTTATAGACTACTACAATGAATGTTTTGAATGCTGTGGGTCAAGCATGTGGCTTAGAGACAAAGAAGCTCAGCGAATTGCCAAGGCATATTCCATTCCGCATTATCCAGATTCGGAAATTGAAAACAGCATATGGTGATCGTGTACTTTGTGTCTGTGAAAACTTTGAGACATTTCTGCCTACACGGTTTAATGATATGTCGGAGAGTGTTTTTGATGAAGTCAATAATGCTGTGCAACCTGTACACTTAATTTATGAAGGTTTTAAAAACGATAGGTGCATGGTTCCTTTTAATTAAATAAAAAAACAAATGTCAAATAATAATGGAAGATATAAGTCATGACAATGGACTGAAAGAAAAACATGTGTATAGAATAATAATGTTTTAGTGTTTAGTATTGTCTTAAAAATATTATCATGAAACAAAAAAAATGTATATAAAGTTTGTAAATAAATGAAAATAATAGTACAATGTTGTTCTATTTTCTATAGAAGTCAGAATATTTAACATTGCAGAGTATACATGATTATGACAATAAAAAGTACACTTAATACAAGTCTTTGCCTTTACGATAGTGTGCTATAGTTTTAAAAACAAAGCTTGTTGTAGATCTTTTTTCTTCCACGGTGAACAATAGGCATGAAAACGTTATTGTCTTGTTTTGGATCACTATCACAATCATAAGCAGCATAATCTATATCACTATTATTATAATCACTATAATTATCCTCAACATTACTAAAACCAGTTAAATATTCCTTTTCCTGTTCCTCTTCCTCTACAGTGTCCTCATGTAGAGTCTGCGTGGCTTTTGATAATGTTAAGCGTTTTTTGAACATTGAATTTTTTCAATAGTAGTATTGTTTTGTAGCACTTGCTTTTTAACATTTCCATGATTTTCTGTTGACAGCAACAGTGTTTCATGCAGTACACTACATTGATGATCACTGACACTTAAAACCTTACCATTTTTACTTTTTAGCTCACTGCGACATTGTTTTGAACGTTGTTTTGAACACCGCCAAATAACAGTTCCATTTTTATTGGTTCGTTTCACAATATATGAATATCCTTTATAGAATGCATGAGGCTTACCATACCTAGTCATAGATACTTCCATATCAACTGTCAAGCATAGACTAAGCTCTAGTAAAGACAACTTGGTAATAAGAACAATAGTTTAATGTGCGAGCATATATGGGTGCAAATGTGGGAACAAAAGAGTGGGAGCAAAAAGTGGGAGCAAAAATTGGGAGCAAAAAGAGGGAGCAAAAAGTGGGAGCAAAAAGTGGGAGCAAAAAAAGTAGGAACAAGTATGGGAGCAAATGTGAAAGCAAAAGTGGGAGCAAGTATGGGAGCATATGTGAAAGCAAAAGTGGGAGCAAAAAGTGAGAGAAAAAAGTGGGAGCAAAAAGTGTAAGCAAAAGTGGGAGCAAATATGAAAGCAAAAATGTAGGAGCAAGTATGGGAGCAAATGTGAAAGCAAAAGTGGGAGCAAAAAGTGTTAGAAAAAAAGTGGGAGCAAAAAGTGTAAGCAAGAGTGGGAGCAAATATGAGAGCAAAAAAAAGTGCGAGCAAATATGGGAGCAAAAAGTGGGAGCAAAAAGTGGGATAAAAAAGTAGGAGCAAGTATGAGAGCAAATGTGAAAGCAAAAGTGGGAGCAAGTATGGGAGCATATGTGAAAGCAAAAGTGGGAGCAAAAAGTGAGAGAAAAAAAGTGAGAGCAAAAAGTGTAAGCAAAAGTGGGAGCAAATATGAGAGCAAAAAAGTAGGAGCAAGTATGGGAGCTAATGTGAAAGCAAAAGTGGGAGCAAAAAGTGAGAGAAAAATGAGGGAGCAAAAAGTGTAAGCAAAAGTGCGAGCAAATATGAGAGCAAGAAAAAGTGAGAGCAAATAGTGGGAGCAAAAAGTGCGAGCAAAAAGTGTAAGCAAAAGTGGGAGCAAACAAGTGTGAGCAAATATGGGAGCAGAAAGTGGGAGCAAATGTGAAAGCAAATGTCGGAGCAAAAAGTGAGAGCAAAAAGAGCGAGCAAAAGTGAGTGCACAAAGTGGGAGCAAAATGTGTGAGTAAAAAGTGGTGGCAAATGTGGTGTTTTACTAAAACAATCTCCCCTAACCTAACCTAACCTAACTTCACTTAACCTAACTTCACCTAACCTAACTTCACCTAACCTAACCTTCCAACTCTCAGATCAAAAATTAAATTCTGGCCATAGTCGAGTTGGAACCCAAAACCTCTGGGATAACACCCAAGTATACTAGCCACTACACCGCGAGATGGGCAAATTATCATGCAACACAACACAAAAATAAAAGTTACCTGTAGTGTAACTCATTGGCTGACAACCATAGTTGAGAATTCAAACCCAAGACCTCAGGACTTTTGTTTTGAACATTATCAGAAATATTATTCCATTTACATTTTGCTGTTGCTTATAGTTATAAGAGTTGGCATTAATATGGGAGCAAAAGTGAAAGCAAAAAAGTGGGTGCAAGCATGGCTGGTTGTTGAGACTTTCATATCTACTAATACACATAAATTAAATTTTAGTAAAGTGACTTGGCTAATAATAATAATAACAGTTTAAAAAAATCAAGGGGATTGATATTTTTCAGGGTGTAATTTGCAAAGTACTGTCAAGAATAATAATTACATGAACAGATTCCAAGAACTCTTGAGTGCTTTTAAGGTTAATGATTGGCTAGCACTGAGTTTGAGCTAGCTAACCGAAGTTCACCTCAGCTCACTATACCTAACCTGGTCACATGACATGTTCTACAAGTATAGACTTGCTTTGAGACTGGCTATGACGTCACAGATTAATGGCGGTTGGAGGCTGGCAAAAAGGAAAATGTTTTTGTGTAATAAAAAGTCATGTTTACTTAGGCAACACTGAAAAATGGCTTCAAACCTCACAACTTTAACTTCAATTTATCAATAAATTTCATTCTGAAGTTTGACTCTAATAAAGTGTGTTGTTGCAACAAAAGTTTGGTGCTTTTCAGTCGGTCAACACCCAGCTCTATTTGGGTACATTCGTGAAGTTAAAGGGGGAAAACTAAAATGTTGC
The DNA here is from genome assembly GCA_946902985.2 of Meconema thalassinum. Lineage (NCBI taxonomy): Eukaryota > Metazoa > Arthropoda > Insecta > Orthoptera > Tettigoniidae > Meconema > Meconema thalassinum. Next base: position 23,092,595 of record OX336400.1, read on the forward strand.
CCAAATAATGCAGGCCAAACACCATCTGAATGAGCAAGATTTACTCGGTATATGAAAGAAAGGCTTGATCTCCATCCTTTAATGGAATGACCATATGGATGATTAGTTTATTGTTGAATGCGTAGGGGCAGATGATGTTGCTGTTCTGCCCCTTAAAACAAACCATAACTAACTGATGTATGTAGGCTACATAAATACTTGTAGGGAATTTGGAATTTGCAACAAAAATTACTCTTCTATACAATACAATATAAAACTCTTTATTTACAGAACCTGAATCATTCAGAATTGGATACGTCACACAACATACTCACAGTTAAATTTACATATTTACAACTTTTTGTACATAATTAAACAGTTACATGTTTCTTTAAAATTCACTTAAAGAATACCGGAACAACACTTTCTCATGTTTGCGTACCTATTCCTAAATGACTGAAAAACAAAGTAGTTTAAAAGGGTCCCAACCAGCGAATTTTTCATATTATGCTGAAATCTACTATTTTCTATTAAAGCGCGTGGTGGAAATTAAGATTGCCTATGGGCCTATGTATCACTTCTCTTCTCCTGTAGACTGTACTCATTGCCAAGTCTTTTGCAACAGAAAAATGTTGTAGAATGAGAGCTTATACCAAATGTCTTCTTTATCATTCATAACAGCTCGTGATAACAATTTCCCATCAGAATTAGGGTGTCAATAAACCTAAGTAACCATCCTACCCACGAGCGCCATGCAGGTAATGCAATCGCAAATTAGTTTCTCATATGTATAGACAATAGTGAATATACTTGCGAATCACTCTATTCTTGGCTGTCACCGCGGAGGCTAGAGCGGGGTACACTCAACCTCGTGAGGAAAGAGGTGGGTTCGACTCCTACCTCAGTCATTCTGGAAATGCTTTTCCGTGGTTTCCCCACTTCTACTCCAGGCAAATGCCGTGATGGTATCTAACTTAAGACCATCGCCGTTTCCTACTCAAATCCTACCTCAATTGCAAATACACACACTAGTGCAGACAACACAATGACACAGGTTATCAGAGACATGCTACACACACACCCAAGTACACGGGGCTAGATGACCACGATGTCGCAAATACCCTAAAACAATCAACAACTACATAAAACTGCAGCCCAGACTACTTGGTCAATGCACAGTAACTAGGATATAGGCCTACCGTATTTTCATAGAACATTGTTAACATATTAAATGCCTCAACTCCCTTGGTTAACTCATGTTCTGGTCTGCCCCCACAGCTATTAGGTAATGTTTCTGGGTCTGGAGCACCCTTCCTTCTCCCGCCTCTCATGAGCCTCAACTCCCTTGGTTAACTCATGTTCTGGTCTGCCCCCACAGCTATTTGGTAATGATTCTGGGTCTGGAGCATCCTTCATTCTCCCGCCTCTCATGCGCCTCAACTCCCTTGGTTAACTCATGTTCTGGTCTGCCCCCACAGCTATTTTGTAATGTTTCTGGGTCTGGAGCACCCTTCCTTCTCCCGCCTCTCATGCCCTCTTCGATTACGGTACATATTAAGCACCTTCGCTCTCTTATTCTGATGTCCACATTCTCTATGGACTGGAGCTCTGAACTGTGATATGAGTTACGGTACATATTAAGCACCTTCGCTTTCTTATCCTGATGTCCCCATTCTCTATGGACTGGAGCTCTGAACTGCGATATGAGTTACGATACATATTAAGCACTTTCGCTTTCTTATTCTGATATCCTCATTCTCTATGGACTGGAGCTCTGAACTGTGATATGAGTTACGGTCAGTGGCGAATTCTCCCATGCATCGCATAGACCGGCGGTATACCACCAGTGATAAAAATATAAAATGTTTATCTCGACATTTTCTCGACTTGTATGTAGCAGTGCAGACAGGAAAATCGAGCTTGTTCCGCTGATTGTTGTCATGGAAGCTGGCGCTCGAACCCCGCGTAACTCGCTAATTTTCTTCTGGGGTACACACTTTTAGCTGCGAGTGACTGTACTATACCGCAAGTCTATCCCGGTCGTTGAAAGGGCTCGACACTGGCACGTGGGGCGAGAGAGGGTAAGAGTAGCCCAGCAAAGTTCCGTATGGGGTATCACGCTACAGACTAGCGGTGAGTGTAGTGCTGATTGGCTGATTTCAAACAGTACTTCACAACGGGAGGCACACCAGCGCAGCGCCTCATACACTTCACTTATGTGCGAAGAAGTGTTATGTTGCGGGTTCTTCTTGGCGTGAATTACTTTCCACTGAAATATTAACATGTTTAGATTAAGTGAAACACTGGAAGTGGATAGTAGCGTTGCTGAAAGGATTTTATTCCATTGGATTTCCTCAGTAAATTGAAATTAAAGCGATCTATGGGATGTAGGCTACTAAAATTTCTTTGTGCAAGGAAATGAAGGCATTGGTTTCTGCCGAAATCAGGTAGAATTCTACACTTGGAATATTTGTTGCTTTGCAGTGTTGATTCAATTAGGGGCTTCGAAGCATCGTGGTCATGTAGTCCCGTGTACTTGGTTCAGGGGCGGATTTAAGGCAAGATCATTGGGGTAGGCGAACACACCGGGGAGTCTAGAGAGTATAGAATACCTCTTGCTTAGAGAGAGGGAGGGGGAGGTCCGGGGTAGGATAATTTTGCTAAAACTAGGACCAAATTAGTGAGTAATAGGACATTTGGGTTATTTTGTTGATATTTTGGAGTAAAAATAAATGTTACCGATCACGGTGGACGAGAGCAGCAACGCGCTAGCTCGTGTCTCGCCGCCTTCGGGAGAGTGTGGGTTTGAATTCCACTTCAGCCGTCCGGAAAATGGTTTGTCGTGGTTTCCTATTTTCACCACCAGGCAAGTGCCGTGACGGTTCCTTTCAATAGGTCCACGACCGACCGACTTACCTCCAAAATCCCTTCCCTGGTCCTTCCTTAATTAGACCCAAGTTGGCGGTCGCCTGTCACCATCCCCAGTTGTATCTGCTGACGAAGTGTATCCAGCTCCCAGACACATTCCTTGCGACGGTAGAAGAATGATCCCTCGCAGAGTCTGTTTTGTGACTTGGGAAAAATTTGCGTGATATTAGCCATTTTAAGTCAAATATTTATTGTATTCCAAATTATTTTAGTTTTGGAAGTTCTACTATTTACTGTCATAGCCAACGCGTGGTTTAAAACCATTCTTTAGAGAACTACAAAAATCTGTAATATTCTTCCAAATATACAGACATTTTCATTTGAGACTGTTTCACCTTTCAGCGTCCAGTCTAGTCTGCAAGCATCTGTTTGCGAACAAGTCGCCTCCGTGATTCCCTATTGGCAGTTAGCACTGCGGCTCCCTCTGCGTCTACATCTCTGACTTTGAAATCGTTCAACACTGAAACTAACCATCGCCTCACAGCTCTACCTCTGCTTCTGTTATCCTCTACAGCCGAACACTCAAAATAGTAGGTTATCGTAAAATGTGCATTTTGATATAGAGTATTTAAGTGTGAAAGAATTTGTCTAAAGTCACTGTTTTCGTCATGTTTTTAATGCATAACAGCAAGATGAATCGTTCACTCATTAAATCCAGCCCTGGCTTGGTGCGTGTGGAAACTGATGAGATATGTCGTTATGATGGCTGTACCGTTGCCAGGATTTTGGTAGGAGGCGGCTGTGGCCTTGAGATATGTCAGAGTGAAAGTGGGAAACCACGAAAGACCATTTCTAGGATGGTTGGGGTTGGAATCGAACCACCTGTTCTCATTTCTGCCTCTTGGGGGTTGAGTGAATCCCAATCCTCAGACCAGAATTACATTTCTTGGTAGAGCAGAGAATCGAACACGGACCTCCACAGTAACAGCCCCAGAATACTAGCCACTACGCCACGAGGTGAATGGTGAATGGAACTTACTTTCAAGTAAAATTCTTCCTGGCAGACCAAGGTTGGGAAACAATATGTCAAGGTAGTTTACACTATAATTATTTTATTGATTGAGGCTGAACATTCGCTTTCCAGAAGATATTTTCACTTTGAGATACTGGCTCTTCTTTAATTGCATTATTACATTGGTTATGAATGAATGCGCTTCTCATGTTTGGAAATGTCTAATGATGTGGCAATGTATAATTGAGATCCTTCGGAAATGGATCAATGTTTATTTGTTTTCGTAAAATTTAAGACCTGGTCAAGAACTGGGAGAGAGAGAAGGTAGAGTAAAGATGGAATGTACTCTGTACGTTGCCAAAATGAACTAGGAGGGCGAGGGGATTCGAAGGCCATTTACCTAGAAGCAGAATCAAGTAGGCAGTGTTCAGGCATTAAACGAAGATTTTTTAATGTATAAGGACATAGTCCTTGCAGAGGGAGGATGACGCACTGGCTTTACCCGGTCGAGGTTCGAATTCCGGTTACAACACGCTAAATATTTCACATGGAAGATCACGTGGCGTTAGGAAGGGAATCCGACCTCATATCCCCGGCCAAAACAATTAGCTAGTGACCTCAATTTATTGGGATAACCTCTCCAAAATTATAGCGATAGAGTGTGTTTCTTAGAAGTTATGTAAATGTTCTCCAATACATATAATAATAATAAAAAAAATATTATTAATAATAATAATTCAACTTTGACAAGAGGTTGAGGCATGGAAAAGGGGAGGGGGGGATTTGAGGGGTAAAAGGTGCGGTGTACCAAGAACGATGACCACCAGTCGCCACTGGTTACGGTACATATTAAGCACCTTCGCTTTCTTATCCTGATGTCCCCATTCTCTATGGACTGGAGCTCTGAACTGTGATACGAGTTACGGTACATATTAAGCACCTTCGCTTTCTTATTCTGATATCCTCATTCTCTATGGACTGGAGCTCTGAACTGTAATATGAGTTACGGTACATATTAAGCACTTTCACTTCCTTATTCTGATATTCTCATTCTCTATGGACAGGAACTCTGAACTGTGATATGAGTTACGGTACATATTAAGCACTTTCACTTCCTTATTCTGATATACTCATTCTCTATGGACTGGAGCTCTGAACTGTGATATGAGTTACGGTACATATTAAGCCTCTTCGCTTTCTTATTCTGATATCCTCATTATCTATGGGCTGGAGCTCTGAACTGTGATATGAGTTACGGTACATATTAAGCACCTTCGCTTTCTTATTCTGATATCCTCATTCTCTATGGACTGGAGCTCTGAACTGTAATATGAGTCACGGTACATATTAAGAACCTTCGCTTTCTTATTCTGATGTCCTCATTCTCTATGGACTGGAGCTCTGAACTGTGATATGAGTTACGGTACATATTAAGCACCTTGCAGATAGTCACTAGACATTTTAGTGCTACCGTACGCTAATAGAATAATTTTCTTATTTAGTGCTAAATATTGGCTGATGAAGAGGACAAAAATGTATTTTAGTCCTCGAAACATGTACCATTTCTAATGACCACATAAGTGATAATTTTCAATAGGAGTATTGATTCAGGCGGAACCTTAGCCCATTAGTAAACGTAATCTTGAGGCTATGTAAACAATAATTGAACTAATATAGATGTCATTGCATTACAATGTGTTTCGATATTTGCTGCACCATGTTTTACTGCGCTCGGATGGTTAAATCGCGAGAAAAGTCTATTTAAATGTTTCAAATTCCCTTGGCCACCATGTTCGCTTTGTACTTAACAGATTTGAAGACCTCGTTTCCAAAACTCACTAAGTCAAAAATGATGATTTTTCAGGACAGACATTTTATGAACCGGAGCCTACTTTGGCAATATTAGGCCTACTTCATTATGAAGTAAAGAGACTTTTTCAAATTAATATGAAGAACAGTGATAACGAACCAAAACTCTATTTTGAAGTTATTAACGTTAAAATGCCATTTTTTTTCCAAAAGTAAACTAGGTCACTTGACTTAGGTCAATTCTGGAAAAGAACTACAGACTTAGTTTGTTCTGGAATAAAACATCTACTTGAACATGCTAAGTCTCACATTTGGTAGATCGGAAGCAAGCACGTAAAGCAATGGGATTTTAGTGATTTATTCTAGATTGCTCAAACATCCCTTGAAAATCAATGAGGAACAGAAAATAGTTATTAAATTGTCCAATACCTGCCATTAAAAAAATACAAATATATAGCAAATAAATTCCAAGAACAAACGCACTTGCACAGCCTTAACTTTGTACTACACAAATGGCTCTTCTTCAGCATAGTGTATTTCTGTGAGATCAACCAGATCTGCATCATCACCGAAGTTCTTCACAGCTTTATTGTAGTGCAACTGAGCTTGTTCGGACAGAGAAACAAACTTGAGAAGTGCTGCAACATCTTTCTTCTTTTCTGAAGATATTTTATTGCATTCCTCTACTGCATGGACCAATCTGTATGAGTTCCTCCAAGAATGGACTAATTTCTTCTTTAACACTTCGTATTCATTGAAGTCTCCATTGTAGTTATTCTTGGCAAATACTTCTTTCTTTCCTTTTTTGTACAGAAGAACACGCTTCTCCCTCATCAAGAAAGGGAGCTTAGTTTTCATTGTATTATTGGCGCTCCTTTTAAAATCAAGTAGCCGCCAATCTCTCTTTAAAAGTTTAACAGCTCCATGTTTTTCCAGAATAGCATGATAATCTTGTGGCTCTAATAGTTTTTCACGAGTTCTGTACACTTTTTCGATTCTTTCAAACACTCGGTCCGGAGGCAAAAAACTGTGTCCTCTGATAGGAAATATGTGTTCCACTTTATTAAAAATGTCACTTTTGTTTACATAATCTAGCAAGAAGCCCATGATGGTCGAGTTCTTGTTTTGACTTGTGGCAGAGTCTGAGAACAGTCTCAATGTTTTCTGAGATTTAATGCCTTCTGGTTTTGCTTCTTGACGAACCCTCTCTTCAAGACTGTGTAGGAAGTTATGCAAGGCTGAAGCAACTTCGTTCGATCCTCTTCCAGACTGATCTTCTGTCCAAGAATATATGAATGTGTTTTCCACATTTTGGACGTTTTCATGAATTATAAAAGTTAGGTTGTACAACCAAATCTGTCGAGCATAAAAAGTCTCGGAAATTCTAATCATGGGAAGCGGCTGGTTCTGTTGCATGTCAAATGCTACTTTCAGAACATTATCTTCCTCTCGCTTCAAAATTTCATAAATTTTTTTGGCTCGTAATTTGTGCAATCTGTAACATCCCATCAGGTCTGCCCTTTCGGCTGGTGATGTAGAATTATTTTGTATCTTGATTTGTAATTCTTCACAGTATGAACATGTGTCGGTTATCGGGTGCCCAAACCCGATATTGAATCGTGTTTAGAAAATTCTATGAAATTTGCTATAAGATGCGACTGATTTGGAAGCACTTACCCTGGCCTCTCTCCACAATCGCCAAATCTTCTTGACGGAAAGTGTTGGGTCCATGTAAACTCGTACGCTCTTTGCCCTCCCATAATGGCTTTCTCTGCACTTCAATGTCTTAATGAAATTAACAATTGAAACCTCAGTTTCCATGTCTTTGGCTTTAATACGACCACCGCCCCTGTTCTCTTTACATTGTTCACCTGTACCACTGAAGTTCTTAGATAAACGATTCAATCTGAATCTACTCATTCTTGTTACCGAACAGAAAGATTGAGCACAAACTCGTATGATTTGGCCGGCTTTCCTCCGTATAAAATATTGTGTTAATAACATAGCACGGGGATTGCCTACATTTCTTGGTCGATGTGATTTTGGTTCTTTTGTTACAATATATTTTAAAAGGAAGTTATCTTGCTCTACTTTTGATTTGTTGTCATACAGTTTGTCACGGAAATGAGTGATGTCTTCTTGACTCAACAATCCTACCTTGCATGTATAGTTCGGTCTTCCAGCATGATTACAAGCGATACAAGATGCAGGGTGAGCACTTGAACTGTTTCTTGCATGCTTGAATTATGTTTTATCCCAGGTGTTTACATCTTTTCTTCTCTTCCTGCTTCGACCGGAATCTTCTAGAGGACTCTTTAATCCTTCTAAATCAAAGTCACTCATCTTGTACACTTTCTTAAAATGTTGAAACATTCTCTTAAACACAGCTCATCAACATACGACACATGAAACAGCCAAGAGGTTACTGGCGGGAAACAGGCACTTACTCGTACGCATGCGCATTAGACTTAGCAGAATTTGGAAGACATCACGGCCTGGCGGCAAACAGGAGCTTACTCGTACGCATGCGCATTAGACTTAGCTGAGTTTGGAAGACATCACGGCCTGACTTAGTACAGTTTTGAAAAAAAAAATGCAATATCCTACGTTACAATTTACGATGACATAGTGAGTTCTGGAATAAAATATTAGTAACATACATAGGTCGAGATCCAACGGATTTGTCAATTTCGTCCAAAACTGACTTAGTGAGTTTTGGAAACGAGCTCTTCATTTTTAAAAGTCAATAGGTGACCTTGTAGTAGTGCTCTTTATCGCCGTAAAAATAGGGTGATATCAGTAATAGTTTCGTAGATATGAATGTCGATGAAATATTTCTCATAGCTGCCGTGTTGGATTGGTGAGACGTAACAAAAATTGATGGGCACGGTCGGAGTCGGACAAAATAGTACAATGTGTTTAATGAGTTTTATTGACATCGCTACAGCCATTTAGCTTTTATTAGGGGGACACACACTCACACACATACACCCAAACGGACAAAAGGTGATCTCTTAAGCCTATTTTTCCATAAATGGAAATAGGCTAATAATGTACAGCAATTCACGGCGGGAATAACGATCGCAGAAAGGCAAACCGGCATAATAAATGGCGAGAGTATGGCCTCTGTGCCAAACAACTTTGCTGCCCCCGACTTGGAGTATGTAGATTTATTAAAGCTTCCTTAACATATGGCGCTGTTTCTACACCTGGGTGTGTATTTAATTACGAGTGGTAAACACTACAAATATGCGTTTACTAAAAAAATACAAATAATTGATATTAAATTTGAACAGATATCACACAAAACCAATTATTTAAATAACAAGAATAGGATTTCCTCACTAGTGCAATTTCACATGCAAGTCAGATCAACAGCAAGAACACCAAGGTGACTAAGACGATCCTTTAATTTATATCCATAATTAATCAGCGTCGCTAAAGTATATTCTCTTGTGGAGGGTTTAAACCTTAATTACTTGACGTTTAATGCCCAAGCAGTTTTGTGTAGTTTACCAGAAATTTAGCAGTTGCCCAGTTTTTCCCCCCGTAAATACGGGCCTGAATACAGTAAATGATCCAATATTGTAAGCACGACCTTACAGGTCCAGAGTTTTACTAGTCGGCAAACAAAACCGAATTTTAGGTGTGAAGGTCCGCTAGCTGTTCAAACCCAGCCGAAATCGTTGGATGTTTTAAGAGCGTTATGGTTTGTAAAAGAAACTACCACTACAATTGGAAGTGTGTAGCCAAATTTTAGGTGATATTATGTTAGAAATGATCGAAAATACCAAGTTCCAGCGAAGGTGTCAGTGGCATCTCGTAGCAAAAGTTGAAACTACTTGAAATTGAACTTGCTCATTCCACACGTGACGGTACTTGTAGCTCACCCCATGGGTGACGCAAAGAAGCAGCTACAAACTCTGGCGAGCCGAACATGTCCTCGGACACTCCCGGCACAAAAGCCATACGCTTAATAAATAGCGGTGCTGGAATGTCTAAGAATATCTCCAGAACGTGCTTTCATATCGCCCGGGCGAAGTGAGGTGGCACAAGTAGTGTAGGGGAAACAGGGGGTATTTAACACTAGCCATAACCATTTGGAAAATTGGAGATGTTTCCATTGGAGATCCTTAGAACCAGTTTGTTTTTAAATGTAAATAGGCTAGGGCCTACATGTTACGTCTGTTGTAACAGTGGTCAGTCGAGTATCAGTAATGAAATAAACTGACGTCACAATGAACAATCAAATATCAACATTCTCGGAACTTAATGGGGAAGTCCCCCTGGTCCCATCTTGCCCCGAACCCCCTGCCGGGCACATTTTGTGATTGAAAATACCCTGGCTAGTTTGGACTACTTTCCGACATGGTGAACGTACAGTATATTAAATTACAGCCTAAATGCACAGTTAGAGAATTTAGTTCCGGAGACAGGGTGAAGTGTTTTCCTCAGACCTATAAAAAGGAGGAATAATAATAATGTAGCAACGTAATGATAACTCTAACTACGGTACACATGGAGAGACGTTCCTATATTATCGGGAGTTGAATGGTAGGGATCCCGTCACTGGAATTAGTATATCTGATATGTATTCCGGCACACACTAGCTGTACCCGGCATGCGTTGCAATTCTAATCAAAGAAAGTGTTGGCGATGTGACTTTGTTTGTTGAACTGCTTTTGGATTCCCAATATTTTTTTCTTCTTACGTCAACCACCTCTAAACTATTATAAAATTGATTTACTATCTCAGAATCATTCATGGGAGCGTGCTCAAAAATTCACCAAAGTTTCATCGCAATGAAATGAATGGTATATGAACGCATACGGGTCTTTGTTGAAACGATTCGAGCGCCATCACCCATTTGTTGAATATGCTCGTACGCTATCTATTGTAAAATGGATTTACTAAGTCGAAAACCTTCCCAGGTATGTACACAACATCTCACCCAAATTTCATCGCTATCGGACGAATAGTATCTGAACGCATACGGGACTTCTTTGAAACGCTTCGCGCGTCTTCGCTCATTTGTTGAATCTACTCGTGCACTACCAATTGTAAAATGAATTTACTAAGCCTGAAACCTTCCCTGGAGTGTACACAATAACTCACCCAAGTTTCATCGGTATCGGACGAATGGTATATGAATGCATATGGGACTTTGTTGAAACACTTGGCGCGTCGTCGCTCATTTGTTTAATCCACTTGTGCGATACCTATTGAAAAGTGGATTAGTAAGCCAGAAACCTTACCTGAAGTGTACACACCAAAGCACCCAAGTTTTATCGCTATCGGGGGAATAGTATATGAACGCATATGGGACTTCGTTGAAACGCTTCGCGCGTCTTCGACTTTTATTGAATCTACTCGCGCGCTACCTATTGTAAAATTGATTTACTATGCCAGAAACCTTCCCTGGAGTATGCACAATAACTCACCCAAGTTTCATCGCTATCGGACGAATGGTATATGAACGCATATGGGACTTTGTTGAAGCACTTCGGGCGTCGTCGCTCGTTTAATCTACTGTAATTGTGCGATACCTATTGAAATGTGGATTTACTACGCCAGAAACCTTACCTGAAGTATACACAACATCTCACCCGAGGTTCATCGCTATCGGACGAATAGTATATGAACACATACGGGACTTGGTTAAAACGCTTCGTGCGAAGTCGCTCATTTGTTGAATCCACTCGTGTGCTACCTATTGTTAACTGGATTTACTACGCCAAAAACGTTCCCTGAAGTGTACGCAACATCACCCAAGTTTCATCGCAATGGGATGCATGGTATATGAACGCATGTGGGTCTTTGAAAATCGCACGCCATTTTATTGAAGATTCTTGCGCACTATCAACTTTAAATTGGATTTACTATGCTTATATCTTTCCCGGGAGTATGCACAACAACCCACCAAAATTTGGTCGCAATCAGATGAATTGTATATGAACGCATCGCCAACACTCATTTGTTTAAACTACTGGCGCGCTATCTATTGTAAATTGGATGAACTATGCCTATGACCATCCCTGAAGTGTTCACAACATCTCACCCAAGTTTCATCGCAATGGAATGAATGGTATATGAACGCATGTGGGTTTTTGTTGAAAAGAACCGCACGCCATTTTATTGAAGCTACTCGCACGCTATCTGCTATAAATTGGATTTACTATGCCTATAACTTTCCCGGGAGTGTGGACAACAACCCACTAAAATTTGGTCGTAATCGTATGAATTGTATATGAATGCATCGCCAACACTCATTTGTTTAAACTACTGGCGCGCTATCTATTGTAAATTGGATTAACTATGCCTGTAGCCATCCCGGAAGTGAGCTAAACAACACACCAAAATTAGGTCGCAATGGGATGAAATGTAGGCTATATGAACGCATCGCCAACACACATTTGTTTAAACTACTCGCGCGCTCTCTATTGTAAATTGGATTAACTATGCCTATAACCACCCCGGAAGTGTTCACAACATCTCACCCAAGTTTCATCGCAATGGGATGAATGGTATATGAACGCATGTGGGTCTTTGTTGAAACGAATCGCACGCCATTTTATTGAAGCTCCTCGCCCGCTATCTACTGTTTATTGGATTTACTATGCCTATAACTTTTCCGGGAGTGTGCGCAAAAACCCACCAAAATTTGGTCGCAATCGGATGAATTGTATATGAACGCATCGCCAACACTCATTTGTTTAAACTACTCGCGCGCTATCTATTGTAAATTGGATTAACTATGCCTATAACCATCCCGGAAGTGTTTACAACATCTCACCCAAGATTCATCGCAATGGGCTGAATGGTATATGAACGCATGTGGTATTTGTTGAAACGAATCGCACGCAATTTTGTTGATGCTACTCGCGTGCCATCTATTATAAATTGGATTTGCTATGCCTATTACATTCCCGGCAGTGTGCACAACAACCTACCAAAATTTGGTTGCATTCGGATGAATTGTATATGAACGCATCGCCAGCACTCATTTGTTTAAACTACTCGCACGCTATCAATTGTAAATTGGATTAACTATGCCTATAACCATCCCGGAAGTGTGCTAAACAACCCAACAAAATTTGGTCACAATTGGATGAATTGTAGGCTTATGAACTCATCGTCAACACTCATTTGTATAAACTACTCGCGCGCTCTCTATTGTAAATTGTATTTACTATGCCTATAATAATTCCCGGAAGTGTTTGCAACAGCTCACCAAAATTAGATCGCAATCGGATGAATGGTTTATGAACGCATAACAGACGAACAGTCGAATATCCTTTTTAGCCTAATTTGGATTTTTGCAAAAAATGAAAGTAGACTTATGAGATCAACACAGGGCGAAAAATTGTGTGTTGTCTGTATGTGTGTGTGAGTCTGTGTGTGAGTGTGTACTCTGAATGTCTGTCCCCCCTATCAATTCAAACACGGTGAAATCGAATTGAACGAAATTTGGTATACTGGTAGCACTAGGAAAGGGTACGTCAGTGTCATGTTTTATACCGACGCCATCTTGACGGAAACGTAATGGCGGCAACCCAAATGTTCAAAGCTTAAATCAAATTACGTCTAACCTAATCATCCGATCTCTACCAAATATTGCAACAACATACCTTTATGTGGGAAGCGTCTTTTGACCAAATTACAAGGTAATCAGCCCAATAGTTAGCGGATGGCGGCCATGTTTGAGTGCAAATCGTTTCCCCCTATTAATTCAAATACAGTAAAACTGAATGGAACGAAATTTGGTACAGAGATAGCACCAGCAAAAGGCACCTCATTGTCATATTTTATATTGCCGCCATCTTGATGGAAACGTAATGGCGGCCACCCACATGTTCAAAGCTTAAATCAAATTACCACTAACCTTATCATCCGATCTCTACCAAATTTTGCAACGTCATACCTTTATGTGGGGAGCATCCTTAGACCAAACTACAAGGTCAACAGCCCAATAGTTTGTGGATGGTGGCCATGTTTGTGTGCAAATCAATTCCCCCCTATTAATTCAAACACGGTGAAACGGAATGGAACGAAATTTGGTACAGAGGTAGCACTAGCAAAGGGCACTTCAGTGTCATGTTTTATATTGCCGCCATCTTGACAAAAACGTAATGGCGGCCACCCAAATGTTAAGAGCTTAATTCAAGTAACGACCAACCTAATCTTCTGATATCTACCGGTTATTGCAACATTATACCGTTGTGTATGTAGAATCTTTTGACCAAATTACAAGGTTATCAGCCCAATAGTTTGGGGTCGGCGGCTATATTTGTGGGCAAATCGATTCCCCCTATTAATTAAAACACGGTGAAACGGAATGGAACCAAATTTGGTACAGAGCTAGCAGTAGCAAAGGGCACCTCAGTGTCAAGTTTTATACCGCCACCATCTTAACGAAAACATAATGCCGGCCACCCAAATGTTAAAAGCTTAAATCAAATTACGACCAACGTAATCATCTGTTCTCTACCAAAGTTTGCAACATTGTACCTTCATGTACGAAGAATCTTATGACCGAACTACAAGATCATCAGCCCAATAACTTGCGGATGGGAGCCATGTATGTGTGCAAATCGATTCCTTCTATCTATTCAAACACGGTGAAACCAAACTGAACGAAATTTGGTACAGAGATAACACTAACAAAGGGCACCTCAGTGTCATGTTTTATATCACCGCCGTCTTGACGGAAACATAATGACGGCCTCCCAAATGTTAAAAGCTTAAATCAAATCACGACGAATCTTATCATCTGATCTGTACCAAATTTAGCAACAACATACTGAACCCGCTGAGCTAAGGTTCATGTGATATTTTTCATGACAACACATTTATGATGGGATGTATTACCTTTGAACACACCCAGAAAGCAACTAGAAGCCGAGAGTTTATACAATTCTCTTTGGAGTAGCGAAGGATCGCACTTTTGACTTTGGTGAAGTCTGCTGATTATTTATCTGAGGTCTTATTAATCAACTTTACCTTTCTACGAGACTCAGAATATTCCATTTCGTCATTCAGTATTTTTGAAACATTTAGGATGATGTTTTTCACTTTAAGGTATGGTAATATCATTGCAGATATGCAAGAAGGAATGTAAATAGTCGCTCAACGACTTAGTTTGACGACTTGATTCCACGAGGAACGCAGTTCCGGGCACTACGTCAGGAGAATCCGCCCGATTGAGGCGTGTTGAAAAATCCGTCGTGTAAGACGTGGAAATAGTCCGTTTTTTAGCGAAGAAAGTTTATCAAGTGTCATCGAGCACCATCGTATTGTGCATCACGATTGTTAAAGTGTAGTGATTAGCACCAATAGTATTGCAAATTTATTTGAAACATATCGTGAATTTTCTACGATTCTGTAGCACCACATTTTGTACCCACGTGATTTGTGGAGGGCTAAAGCCTAGTGTTAAATATACCAATAACTGTGATAACATTACATTGAACGAATGTTATATTGAACGCACTTTGTGTATAAATTGCTGCAGTGGATTTATCCGCCAGAATTCGACACCGATTTCACGGATGCCACGTGATTGTAAAAATAGAGTCTGTGCACGTGTGTACCAGCAGATCAGTGCATGGCCATTTATTAATGATATCTGCAAAGTGTAGAGGCTGTGTTGCTAAATATATGTTTAACGCCTGTGATAGCTACAAAGCACACCGCCATTTCAACTGATTAAGAAACACATAATGTCTAACATTACCGACCACGTGTTCGACACTTACAACACCATGTTCGAGCCGGAGATGATGGGCTAAGTACCGTTATGGTATGAGGGAGACGTCTCGGATGGAACGAGCATGATTTGGAACTTCAAGAACGTCGAATGAGAAGGAAGGAGTCGAGGATGCCCTTTCTAGGCATGTCCAACCCATTCACGATGTCAGCTACGGGGACAGACCGAACCCTGGTCTTTGGGAGAGCCAAGATGGAAGTTCTGATATGGACCAGACCAATCCTGAAAGTCAGTGGAGCTTTGTTCAACCCTTGTCGTTGGAAAGAGCTAAGTGTGGGCTCCTTCATATCGTGAGTTTGTACAACCCTTCTTTGTTCTAGTCATTGGTGGTATAGTTAGATTAGTGTAGATTGTAAATCACCCGAACTTAGTGACAGCCATTTTATAGGTAGGGAATGTAATTAGTATGATTAGATGTCATTTATTTACAGTGATTGTGAGACACCCTTGGGTTCGACATTTTGTTCAACCCTGGTGCAACCTGATGGACGTCATCGGACGCCAATTCCTGTCTATTGCTAAACGTGACCGTAGTCATTTCTAGGCTACATTGTTTAACCCTATCTGGGATGATTTTCGAGTCTTAGCAGACTCCTGTTATGGCAATTTGATGCCATGGTCATAATTCTTTAACTGCACTTATAGCAGCCAGTCAATGTTACGCCCCTGACTTCATTAGAGAAGTCGTATCATTTAGGTAATCGACTGTAATTACCAGTTTTGTAACTGCATTTATATTTCATTCAGGATGTGCTCAGAAGCCATCCAGGTCAAGTGTAGACCTTGCAAGTAAAAGGGATGTTTCGTTGTAGCCTAGCATCGAACCCAGTTCCCAACGTATCATTAAGCAAATCCAGCAGAGTGGAGTTTGCGCCATAATATTATTTTGTTTGTGTCAAGTGTGATGACACGTGATTTATTTGAATGTTTGATACAAGAAACAAATGAAGTATTTTATCTTAGAGAGCAAAGAGCTCCAGATCTTTTAAACGTCTTTGCTATGAAAGACAGAGTTATATGTTTATATTCAGCTTTATAGCGAGCCCTTAATTCACACATTCTTTGATGTTTATAACCTATGGTAAAGGTATTATTATGAGGCCAGTTTTACAGTTATTTTCTTGCCAAAACTGCCGGCCCAGTCAACGTGTTGTGTCATACAGTACAGGGAGCTTGTAGCCCGCTGTGACACAGAGACAGGTGGTTGAATACTTCCCAGCGCCCGACTGAGAGCGCTTGCTTCCAAGTGAGACAGACTTATATTAACACAGGACAGAATGCTTGTAGCATTCATTTATTTTTCATTGCATTGATAGCTCATGGAACCCAGTGTCCATTTCTGTATCTGCTCACATGTTCTTTAGATTGTCATTTGTTAGTTAAACGCCTTTTGCGTGTACCGTTGTTTGGACGAGTACAGGTATGTCGGGATTCTTATTTTATGTTGGAGGCTAGCCCCGTGATGAGAGTTTTTCATGTGTGAAGGTATTTTGTGTACCATGTCCGGGACTGTTCCCGTAGACCAGATATTTAGGGAGGGTAACTGATGTGTCCAGGCCCGTCCCAGAGTTATTGAACGCGAGCTGCGCGCCGCTGGTAACTTGTGTTATTGTGTGTCCGAGTTGTTATTGCTCGTTGATTGTATTCCGACTTTTTAGTCGAGGCTCTTTGGCAGAGATGATCTCGTAGAGACGCTCCGTGCCAGGCTAGTCAGCTGTTATTCGCCATAAACCAACGATAATTTAAACCGACATCTTAATAATAAAACGCATAATTTTGATAAACAAAATATAACTAACGAATCCTTTCTATTTAACCTTGTTCATTTGCATTTGGAACCTGCTGACATAGCCGTGTCAATGAAAGTATTTCCTGGAGGAAATGACTTTAGGACAGCTGACACTTTTTGTAGCGACAGAGGCTTGCTCGAACCTTTAGTTCGTAGCTCGTGGAGCTCAGGCCACACGATGTTAGACGTAGTTTCTACTACGCAGTCGTCACCGTAATTACACACGTTAAATGACTATGGCTTACAAACAGTAAACCAAGGTGTAGGTAGGCTTTGAATAAAACTGTGGTCTTGTATTTATTGATTTATTGATGTGAAAGTGTATAAATCCTCTATGCCACCTTTTGTGTGCTGATTAGCACCCAGTTTGTAAGAGTGTCTTTGATATTTTTCTTATGGCTTGTCACATAGCTTTGATTGTAATTGTTTGATATTACAGACGTCACCGCCGTAAATTTTGTAATTAATTGATAGGACTTAGCTAGATGAATTAATATTAAATGTAAATGAGAAAATGGTATCATCCTAACTTAGATTTGTTTTGCTACCCTGGTAAATGTAAATTCCGATATTAAAAAAGGAAGCTTGTAGTTTAACGTGACCGTTAATCTCGCGATCATAAGCCACGGGACCTTCGTTTTACGTGGAATCCGAACCACAGGACAAGGCATTTCACATCGAAAATCTCACATGCATTGACCGGGAATCTAACCCGGTCCGCCTTGGTGAGAGGCATACAGCTTGACCGCTGCGCCACCACGCCCCTAATTCCGATATTAGCTTGATCTTGTAACTTGATTTAGGGGTTTACGCCGTACCATTTTCCTAGTGTTGCTGTTGTTGCTTTAATAATTGTGAGATAGATCTTTCGCGAGGGTTTACAGTAACTTTTCAGGTAGGGACCTGCCCTTTATTTTTGATTATTTATTAGCTTGCGGATTAGCCGATAGAAACCCTCCGAACTAGGATAGGGGTTTGTCGATTTTACAATAAACCTTCACGATGTTTTACATAAGTCTGGATGTTTCTTTTCTCAGTCTAGCTTTTAAGGTGAACCTTTCCTTAGGCAGTCTATGACCTTTAGTCACCATGTACCACGATCCCCGTGGATGATGGATTCTCGTGCCGCTCTGG
The DNA here is from genome assembly GCA_946902985.2 of Meconema thalassinum. Classification (NCBI taxonomy): domain Eukaryota; kingdom Metazoa; phylum Arthropoda; class Insecta; order Orthoptera; family Tettigoniidae; genus Meconema; species Meconema thalassinum. The sequence goes on from OX336400.1 coordinate 23,110,952, forward strand.
CCTGTTTGGAAGTTCACCTGATCCTCTCGGCAGTTAGGTCTGGCGGATGAGATGTTAGGGAAGTCATTTCGGTTGTTAGCTGTCCTGGCAACTCCTCTGACGAGCTCAATACCTATATGTGAAAAACGTTCTTTGACCAAGCAAAAAGGTCGTCAGCCCAATAGTTTGCATATGGGGGCCATATATGTGTAAAAATCGATTCCCCTATCAATTCAAACACGGTAAAACCGAATTGAACGAAATTTGGTACGGAGGTAGCACTAGCAAAGGGCACCTCAGGGTCATGTTTTATATTGCCGCCATCTTGACGGAAACGGAATGGCGGCCACCCAAATGTTAAAAGATTAAATCGAATTATGACCAACCTAATTATTTGATCTTTACCAAATTTTGCAACAAGATACCTTTTTGTGGGAAGAGTCGTTTGACTGAACTACATGCTCATCAGCCCAATAGTTTGCAGATAGCGGTCATGTAGCCTATGTGTGCAAATCGATTCACCGTTTCAATTTAAACACGGTGAAACCGAATTGAATGAAAATTTGTACAGAGGTACCACTAGCAAAGGGCACCTTATATACATTTGTAATATCCGTAAAACACGTTGCATTTCTACAAGCTACTACAACGAACATTCAATTATACTCCTTGAAAAGGACAAAGAGTTATAACAATACCCATGCATTTAGGAGAAATTAGGCTATATGCTCTTAACTGAACATCTTGTTTATATATATATAAGTAACAAGTCCTTGTTGGAAGAATTGAAATGTTCGAGACGATGATGTATCTAGTTGGAACTGGGTGTTTTGTAATGGAAGGAGGCAGTTTATTCGTGGCCTGGCAACTAGTGGCGATTTGCAATACCAGTGCAGCAACCTAAGTTCACTTCCACGCAGCGTACGTAAACGTGTTAATAGGCCTAGGTACTTTATATTCTGACAATATATTTTTAATCTGCTTCCCCTAATCAATTTTTTGTGTATACAGGAATAGAGAAATCGAATGTAAGGATCTTTATTTCCCTGCATGCGCCACATGCAGGCACCATTAGATAATCCTATATGCATTCAATTGGCAGGATAAATAGTGACGACTTATTTGACCATGACGGTCAACTTGCAAATATATCACTGTGCACTTCGAGGGATCTGAGAATACCTCATTTGATTTATTGAATATGAAACTGATTTGGCGTAGGCTACTGGCATAAATAAGGTCTTTAATTCTTTCTGTCTTCTAGTTTGCTAATGAAAATGGAGAAACAACTATTCATGAAGAGTGAGGCAGAATGTTTGGCACATGCATTCCCTGACATTGTAAGATGCATTTTTATTCGTATATGGTGTAACATTGCTATCTTAGTTAAGTGCAAGGTTTAGTGACACAATACAGTACTTCATAGTAAATGGTACTTTAACCAGGATCTGTTAACTCAAAACTTAGTAGGTACTCATATTGTGTCTATATATTTAACATTGGGTAATACTTCACAGGATTCAAATGAGGTGTTGCCCTCTGACAACCAGCAGGAGGAGGCTGGGGATATATTTGACTATGAATGGATAGCAATTAAGGAAGAACATGAACTCCAGGTAATTATATGTTCTGCATTACTTCCCTTATAATAATACTAATGATTTATGCAATAAATATTATTTGGAAGACTTGTTTTCTATGAGAACACCTAACAATAGCAGATGCTATTGATACTGCAGTTTCTCTCTGCTGGCATCCTGGATCCTATTACAGGTGAAGTCTACACAACATGCGATGTTTAAACTCAATCATATACGGTATTTGAGATATGATAGCCCGTGAGTGAATGCGCTGCTGTGTGTGTATCCTATTGCTTATAGGTTAGACTGCCACTAGCAAAGCAAGCAATGTGAAGATTGTATCTTGGCAGTCAGCAATCATATTTCCAATGAATAATCATCACTACATCCCTTTTCTTCTATTTCTAAAAGACTTGTCCGCCTACGTAACAAACAGAATACGTTACATTCCAGGCAGTTGTACTAAGCAATTACACAACTAATGGTGTTTGCCTGTGGTTGCTCATTGATGTAGAGGAGAAGTTGGTAGAGTGCCACGCTCTCCAGAATAATTTGTATAAACACTTGTTTTAGGTAGCTTAAGTGGATATACAGAATCTAAACATTAACTTGCCACAATAACAGTAATTGGAAGTAGAGACCCACATGACCTGAGTAAAACCCGATATTGCTTCTGGTTACTTGTCCATCTTTTCATTTCACCACCCCAGGTCAACTGTCCCTTGATTCTTATCCCGATATTTTCAGTTAATCATCCATTTTTTCTCCCTTATTGACTGTTTTCTTTACTGCCTGATTACTTGCTCTAATTCTTTTACGGGGTCAGACCTCTTCCTTCTATTCATGATATAATGGTGTAATTGCACAGCACAACTGCCTGGAATGTAAAATATTCAGATATATTCCATCATTCATAAGAGGGCGGAGTGTACCACACCTTCAATAACCTGGTGAGCACAAAACCAACATTGCGGCGAAAATTAAATATATATAATCGTTCAAGAATGGCAAGGCACGGAATATCTTCAAGGCTTAATAAACTGTGGTCTAATTTAATTTAAATTTGACGACAACTTATAATTGGTGGCAGTTGACATTTTTTTTACAATTTTTGTTTTGTCTTTAAAATATGAGAGAAATGTAAATTGGTCTAATGAAGAAATATTCTGGCATATAACTCTACAGTCTAAACATAAACATTCCAACATTGCGTTCATGCGATATATCACACAAGTTCAAAATATCTCTCAAACTATTTAAGCAATCAAACTGATACTCTGTATGTTGCTATCGGAATATTAAGTAAGTGCGAACTTTGACTTTAACTCCATGTGATTTTAGCTACTCAAATGACATTTCTGGCGATCTAATTACTCGATGGTAATGAAACTTATTACATGGAATCCTTCTTCGGCGCTTAGTGTAGATTATTCAAGATGGCATAAGTTCGAATGTTTAAAACATATTGTTTATCTCTCGTATCCTATTTAAGCCATGTGTGAGATTGATTAGATATTAGATTACCTTTATCTATTGATAGTAAATTTTGTGGCTAACTTTTCGTAAATCATAAAAGACGTGCTTTTATCTTTTCTAAAAATGAAATTCCATGACAGAAAGATGGATTGTCCCTGGATGAGTCTTAATCACCTATACTGAATGTTATACACACAGCACATTATTATTGGTGTTGGTATATATATACAGCTTGTTATTTCTCGAAGTAATGGTGTTGGTGCGGACAAGTCGTTTGTATAGTACATCACATGGAATGCATTTTTTAAGTACGGGAGAGTTTTCAATTGGGCAGATAACCTCGTAGTTCCGCCCCTTTATACCTCAATAACTATCTCATAATTTTCAATGAAAAAGCTCTGTGGGATATATGAAAATAGGCTAATTATTTGTACTTGTTGAGAATTTCCTTCGTAATCTTGATCAATATATTAATTTCGGTGCATTCTCTGAGCAGTTGTGCTGCATGAAGGCAAGGGTCGACTTTTTCTTTCTCCCTCAATGTGCTGTTTTGTACATTCCCATTGACCATAAAGTCACCCCTCTCATTTCCAGTTTTATTGAGATTTCTGGGCCTATTCTTATAGGAGAATGATTGATATTGTGCCCCTATTTCTCGGAGATACCACAGGGCCCACGGCCAAAATGAAGCCTCGTAAAATCCCATCACAAACAAACACATACCACCACAGACATAGCCTTGAGCTAGTCACAACATGAGAAAGTTCCTTTCAGGGCATCAGGTAAGGATTGGGTGCAGTTAGCTCAAAATACACGTAAATTAATGAAAAGGAAGTTCTAATGTACTACAAATCACCAACCATTTCAGATAAAAACGTGTCCTATAATAATGTATCCACGAAAGATCCCTAGCCTAAACTTTAATAAGGACAAAGTACAGGGATAGGAAGGTTATCTACAATCTATACAGAAACCAGACAGCGGCCATTCAAGCTGAAGGACATGAGAGAGAATCTGGTATCCAGGAAGGTGTAAGGCAAGGCTGAGATTAGCCGATGACATAGTCATCTTGGCCGACACACCTGATGATTTGAATGAGTTTTTGAACGGTATGGACTCCGTCTTGACGAAAGAATTCATAATGAAAATTAATAAATGTAATACAAAAATATTGGAATGCAGCCAAAATATATCAGAATCCTCCGTGGACATCAAATTGGCAGGTGAAAAACTAAAGGAAGTAAGAGACTTCTGTTACTTAGGAAGCAAAATAACCAGTGATGGACGAAGCAAAGAGGATAAAAAATAGGTTAGCTCAGGCAAGGAGAGCATTTCTCCAGAAAAGGAATCTGTTGATATCGAATATAGATTTAGGTGTTAGGAAGTCAATTTTGAAGGCCTTTGTCTGGTGAGTGGCACTCTATGGAAGTGAAAGTTGGACTATTGTTGCAGCAGAAAAGAGGAGAATTGAAGTGCATGAAAAGTGGTGTTACAGGAGAATGATGAAGATCAGATGGGTAGATAGGGTTACAAACTAAGAGGTATTAAGACTAGTGGGAGAGGAAGGATGTTTCTGGCAACTGCTAATGAAGAGAAGAGATAGGTCGGTGGGACACATACTAAGACACCCAGGAATAGCAAGCTTAGATAAGAAAAGGAGGGGCGAGCACAAAAACTGTAGGGGTAGACCAAGGTTGGAATATGTTAAACAGATTGCTTCGGACGTAGGGTGTGGTAGCTATGTAGAGATGAAACGATTAGCTCAGGACAGGGAGGCATGGAGATTGCATCAAACCAGTCAAAAGACTGATGACTCAAACAAAAACAAATTTATTTATTTTAAGCTAATAGAGAGGATTAAAAGTACCTTTAGCAGCAAATAACTGCAACCACAATACTTGTTTCATTTAAAAAGAAACTTAAATTAACCTAAATAGTCTTCATAATAAGGAACAAATATTTACAAACCATTTCAGCTACATAAGTAGGTCTAGCATTACAAGGTTGCATTTCAAACCAGTAATAAAATACACTCTTAAGGGAAGGTGGCACCCCCAGTCTTTGCGATGCTAATTTTGCCTACTTCAGGTACACATATTGTGATAACTTTCAATTATACCACTCTATAAATTTGGTAACTTTCAGCATAAGGTGTTTTGCGCCAACGGTAGATTTTAGACTTCGAGTAATAACCTGGCTGAATTAATATCATGTTTTTTATTGGATACGTATATTATATTTTTATTTTAACACTCTGGATCCAAATAAAATCCACCGTTTTTAAGTAATGTTGTTAGGAAAATTCCAAAATATGTATAACAACCAATAGTACATGTGATGCCCTGTCGTAACCAAAATATTGGTACCTTTGCCTATAAATAACTCAAATAGAGAAAAACAAAGGAACAATTTGAGATTACCTTTAATGCATATCAGCACCAGATTCTGGATAATCGGGGTCATCAGCATCTTCCCTAGACCTTTGCTGGTTTCTCACTATGTGTGCTGTTATTACACTAAAATTCACTGCCTGCAAAAGATTTCCTCTTCGAAGAACCAGGGGTACTTACGGAGGAACATGATCCTACAGGTGACTCTTCTAACCTAACACTTCCTTCACTAACACTTGTATTTACACTATTTTCATATGGAATATTATTTGTATCGACACCTGTATCTTTGAAGATGTGACTTTTCCTCTATCAGGACCTGCTCTTCGACCTTTTCGACTTTTAAAAACTGATTTTTGTCTAGGCATTATGAACACTTGTTTACATCACGCTGAACAGAAGAGGCGGGAATACGTGACACAGGCTAGTCACAACACAACAAAACAAAAACACTCCCTTTTGTAATGGACAACATTGCTTTGACCACTGGAAGTATATTTAAGCATTTGAACTCAATCTGGAAAGGGCACGTAACCTCATTTAAATCGTGTTTGAGGTTCAGGAATGATTGTGGCTATTCATATTACTCATACATAATAAAATACACCACAATATTTAAGAATCCATAATAAAGAAAATTATGAATTTTTGAACCGGATGAGGGGTACCACTTTCCGTTAACACCTGCACCTCAAAAAGTTTTCACCATCACTAGAGCACCGCCTCCTGGATTATATTCGACCTCTGGTGTATCTCAATTCAGCATTTCCATTTCCAGAAGACGGTCCTTCGCCTTTTGGATGAACACACCTTCCAGGTTTGAATTGGATTTGCCACAATGACCTCCTTCCTCTCATGTTGAATTGAGTGGCTCATGGATTTTGTTGGAATCGTCTTCTCTATGGTGTGAAATTTCATAATAATTGCATCACATCCTCGACACTTTTAGTAAATAAATGCTCTGATTTCAGATTTTTCACAGATTCTAGCATCGCAGCACTTATAATAATTTTTCTCTTACACTTCTCTCACGTGCCCAACTTCATGTTTAATTCTCTGTTTCGCATATCTCATTTAATTTGAGTAATCGTGCTTTCAAGGCGTCCTACAATTAATTTATGAACTACTGCAAATACTTCTGAACAATATTTGAGCTCCAGTTTTGTGATATGTACTCAAACTATCGCACATTGGCCTTGCACTTGACATATCGCAATATTTAATAAATGCACAGTTCTTTCATTTTAAATAATCAAACGCGTATATTTAGCGTAATCCACGCTCCTTACGAAATATTTGCACTCTATATCACTAATACTCAATTCTATACACCATAGATTATCATGGGGTTCAATGCTCGTATCCACCCTCCCTGGCGTTCGACAAGTTTTGTTTTGTGCGTAGAGTAGCATTTCCGGCTTCTTAGTTCTGCAGCCAATCAGCTTCTTCTTATTTTCTTCCGGGTTGTTCGAAGTATTTCCTTACAATATACGGTGAATGTCGAACTCAATTTATCGTATTGTCCGTTTCTTCTATCTTCATACTACTAATTTTGATATCGTGTTTCCAATGAATTACACGGCTCGCTTGATCCTTTCACAGCCTTAAAAAGTATCTTTTTCTGCGCCCTGTCTTCAAAATTTTACTCAGCTTACAATCTCAGAGAATGACTCAGTGTTGTCACGTGGTCTGACATGAAATTCAGATCTTGGCGCGGTTTATGAACAAGTGAACGAGGACAATAAATATATATGAAGATCAACTGATGAAGTTACACAAGTCTGGGATGTTAACTCAGAAAACAGAACTACCCTTCTGTTCAAAATTTTTGATCTAGTTCTTGTATGCTGCATTATGCTTGGAAGGTGTAAGATTTATTTCCCCTAATGCAAGGGAACATGTTTTTGAAACAAGTAATTTCTGTGCAGGATGATACTAATCTCGCTGAGGATATTAAGGCAGAAGAAGTCTTCATACCAGAGTTTGTTCCATGCATCAAAACAGAAACTCCATCTTTAGCGAGTGGTGGAGATTTCAAAGAGATAAGAACCTGATTGAGTTACTTCTTGTTACATCCTATAAAGAACATGTCCTAATCGCCATCTTATTCTCACCTCTCCTATTTAGGGATTACAGAATTGTGTATTCAGACAGTAGTGATGGCGAAAGGAAGCTGTCTGCTGTTAGGTTGTGTAATGTACGGAAAGTACAAGACGTCTAGATGGATGATGAAGGATTATATTGCCCGACTAGTTTTGGACTCAAACCAATGAAATCCCTCTGTTTATGCCGTTGGTCTGTTCACTGATGTAACTGATGTAATGGGGGATATCATAATTCTCATAGGTAAAGTGCACATTATATGAAACCAGCACATCCTAAGCACAATCATGTTGTAATAGTTGCCAGTTGTGAAGTTTGTATTTTTGTATGAAGAAGTTACAGTATTCTCATGGAGGAGATTGATGAGCTATTGTATAACCTTTATCTAATTACTCTATATTTGTGGCTTACATTTCGTAAATCGTAGGGCATGTGCATTAGACTTGCTGAAGAAGAACGTTTTCTGGATCTACTGCTGGTTGAAATTACCATTATGCAATATGTTACGGTTTTTACCTGCGCGCAATTTGCGACCCGAGTTCGGTTGGCTGGCGAAAGGCTTACGCTCCTGGTAGCTGGCCGAATACCGCACTCCAGAAAATGAAACTCCCTGTACAACATTCATATCGCTTCTTGCTACCATAAGTTACGTCACAAAATGTTCCCATTTAAGGTAATAAGACCTTGGGTTTACTACATAAAAATGGCTTTTCGCCTATTTTCTTTGGAAAGTGTGACTCTGAATTAGCATGTGCATCTTCAAAGATACCCCCCTGGGAGAATTATGATTCACTTATGCTACATGAATATACCTTCTTGCCGCTATGGACTAGCATATGTTTATTCATATATTCAGGGTGTCTTTAAATGTTCTGTCCGGATAAACTTGGATTTAAATACGCTACATGAATATGGCCTCTCACCGCTATGGATTCGCATTTGGTCAACTAATGATTTTCTTACGGTAAATTAAGCTTTGCACACGCTATGCCTTCTCGCCGCTAAGGACGAGCATTTGTCTCTTCATAATTGCTCTCTGAGTAAACTAGGATTCACATACGCTGCATGTAAAGGGCATCTCGCCGCTACGGATGCGCATGTGTGATGTCAAATGGCCTTTCAGGGTAAACTTGGATTCACATACGACGGTACATGAAATTGGCCTCTGCGAACTGTGAATGAGCATGTGAATATTCATACGTCCTCTCGTGGTAAACATGGATTCACATACACTAAATGAAAATGGCCTCTCCGCGCTATGGAAGAGCATGTGTGGTTTCAAATGTCCACTCGTGGTAAACTTGCATTCATCTACAATACATGAAAATGGCATCTCGCCGGTATGACCAACCACGTATGTCTTCAAAGTACTTTTCTCCTTAAACGTGGATTCACATACACTACATGAGAATGGTCTCTTGCCGCAATGGCCGATCATGTGTGTCTTCAAATATCCTCTCGTCGTGAAATTGGATTCACATGCATTACGTGAGAATGGTTTCTGGCCGCTATGGATGAGCATGTGCGTATTATTTCCTCTCTGGTTATACTTGGATTTACATTCGCTTCATGAGAATGGTTTCTCCCCGCAATGGACGAGCAAGTGTCTCTTTAAATTTCCTTTAATTGTAAAGTTGGATTTACATACGCTGCATGAGAATGGTTTCTTGCCGCTATGGACGAGCTTGTGTGTTTTCAAATTCCCTCTCGATGTAAACTTAGATTCACATACGCTGCATGAGAATGGTCTTTCGCCGCTATGGACGAGCAAGTGTCTCTTCAGATTTCCTCTCGTTGTAAATTTGGATTCACATACGCTATATGAATACGGTTTCTCGCCGCTATGGATGAGCATGTGTTTGTTCAAATTTCCTCACGTTTTAAACTTGGATTCACATACATTGCATGAGAAAGGCTTCTCGCCACTATGGACGAGCATGTGTGGCTTCAAATGTGACGTCTGAGTAAACTTGGGTTCACATTCGCTGCATGAATACGGTCTCTCGCCGCTATGTGTCTTCGAAATGGCTTTCTGTGTATACTTGGATTCACATACGTTACACGGATAAGCCTTTTTACAGGAATGACGAGCAATGGTTGACTTGAATGTTCGTTTGGTAGTAGTATATATTCCACTAGATGCACTGTTAGCATATTTTCTTACAGTAGCAGCATTATCCGATGTATCTGGACATATCAGCCTGAAATAATTAGTACTAACAGTTTAAAGTCCGCTACATTATCACGGAAGAAGATTAATATTATTTATGATATCTCAGAAGTAAATATATAATTGGGACAACGTTCTTTAATAACATTACCTGAAAACTTGTCTCCAATAAGTATCGGAAACTGACTTGGTTTCCACTCATCAATAATATGTTGAACATACAGTCTGATCATTGTACAATTATATAAGACACACCTGTAGGTTATACAGGTGTGTCTTGTCGGAGATTTTGGATTCATAGCTCTGACAGCATGAGTGTATTTGGATCGTATCTCAGCCACCAAAATCTTCCTATCAAAAGTCGTTAGATTTTCCACATGCCGGGTGCCGCAAAGGAAATGGGGCTCATTCCTCCTCCCTTTGCAACACTGCTTGGTCTTCGCCAATAATGATGAAAATGAGTCTATTCTTACGAATAATTGGGTGAGGTTTCACAGAGGCGGCTAAATTGAAGAGTAACAAGGATACAATATCTTTGTTGTTTTTGTTTGAGTTATCAGTCTCTAGACGCTTTCAGTGCAGCACTTAATGTTCAATTCATTCCTCTCTACTAAACTACCACACCCTACATCCGAACCAATGTACTTAATTTCGCCATCACACCGAGACGTCTTCCTACGGAAGATATTACCTGCGGGCTAGAAGTTTCCATCCGTCATCTACCAGCCTTCGAAACAGAATAAATTACAAAAGAGGCCTCTCAGGAAATCAAACTTCCCAGGCCCGTAGATCAGACCCATCTTATAAGGCGATCCCCTGGAACCCCATAAACAAAATAGAGAGGACGAAGGTCCATGGAACCTCGTTACTCAAAAACTCCCGCGTTCTATGGCCTACGTAAAATACACAAGACCGATGCACCTCTGAGACCAATATTTAGCGCTATAGCGTCCCTAACCCACGCTCTTGCTCATTATTTGGATCAGGTCCTCATCCATTATTTCCTCCGCCACCCTCTCACGTCAGAAATTCCCAACGCCTTGCAGATATCATAGCGAGTATAAACTTGAGTTACAGCGATCTACTGGCAAGCCTCAATGTAGAGTCCTTATTTACCAAGGTGCCTGTCACTGACGCCATACAGATAATCAGGCAAAAGCTTACAGCGGCCGAAGTTTCAAAATAATTAGTTGAACACAGCGTTAACTCCACATTCTTCGTCTTCAAAAGGCAGATGTTTCAACATATGGAGGGAGCAGCCATGGGATCCCCCTTTTCTCCATTATAGGCCAACGTTTTCATGGCAAATTGGAGGAAGAAGCTGTAAAGGAGAGCCCACTGAAACTTGAGTGAACGTTCGGATACGAAAACGAGATTTTTTGATATGGGAACCTGGACACAACTTACTTCAGGACTTACTAGACTTCATGTGCTCCAGACATCTGAGCATCAACTTAACTATGGAAGTAGATGAAAATAATCCACGTTCTGGTCTATGAACGAACAGACAACACGCTCGGACACAGGGTCTCTAGGAAAGGCATTAACACAGATCGGTACCTACATGCAAACTCAAGCCGTCCTCCGTTGTAGAGGGACAAGATAGCTAAGACACTCCTCACCAGAGCCAACCGCATTTGCGATAAGGATAGCGTAAATGAGGAGAAAGAACGAGTTTCAAATACGCTCCTAGCTAATGGATTCAGCAAAGAAGAGATAAATAGGGTCATACGGAATAAGGAACAAAGCCGTAGAACTGCTGAAAGAACGAAGATCGACCCCACCATAAAGCCTTTCTTCCCCATATATAAGGGGTGACACATAGAATCACCAAGTTGCTAAGGGAACACAACGTGACAACGGTTAAGCAGCCACCGAACAAGCTGACACAAGAGACAAAGGAGCCAAAATCTGGACGCAGAAGTTTACAAAGCGCCTTGTTCCTGAGGAGAGATATATACACAGGGTATACAAAAAGTCGCATTTCCATTAGGATGTCAGACCACATTCTAGACGAAAAACAAATAAATTGCAAATGTGCAATAGTTGAACAAACGGACGTCACAAGACACGCCATAGAATTTGATAAGTCCGAAACTGTTACTAAAATTTCTTGATATTAAAACAAGATAATAAAAGAGACATTGGAGACCTTGAAGCATCCCAATAATTTAAATGGCGATGACAGATTCAGTTTTAGCAATACATAGAGAGTTCTCTAAGCGCGTGACTGGCTAGGGCTCTGGCCAACATGAGGTCAATGCCTATCAAACAGTGCCTGACTGACAACCAACGGTTAAAACTCAGCACTTCCTCTAGGTTAATGCCGTGCCTTGTATGTGGTTTCGCCCAGGAACACCAAGCTGGCTCATCAGCGCGCTCTTGTTATTCCACGCCTGGCCCCCACAGGAGAAGTAAACTGTGCACTACCTTCCTTCTTATGAAGCGCACGTCCGCCTCTAACCGCGAGAGCTAAAAGCTTAAGCAGGCTTTCACCACCCTATAAAGGCTTCCAAAAGGATGATATATTCACGGCCCGTGATCTAAAACTCAGCAATCTTTCTAGGTTTATGCCGTGTGGGGTCTCGCTCTTGATGATCCACCCCTGAACCCCATAGGGACCTCTTTTCTCCAACACTTCCCGGATGCTATCGTCCTTAATGAGACCTTCCTTCTCCTTCCAAACAACTACACCTACCTCCGTGCACTGCCTACCGTGCTGATCATCCACATTTCGCAGCTCGAGGAGGTGTGGCTGTTGGACTCCATCGGAATCTTACTGTCACTCAGCATCACTATCATTTCCCTCACCACTTCTTCGAGTATTTGATTTTAGAAGTCTTACCCCGTCCAAAACCTTTACCATACAGGCCCTTATCACCATCCCCAATATCTTCCCCCATTCCACTGCCCCGCCCCGATATCCCCCATCCCGCTGCTTTACCCAAACCGATTGGCCCGCTCACCGCGCTACCATCACCTCACTTCTCACTCATCCTACCCCTCCTATTTCCCTACCTAACCATCATACCTTTGTTATCGAAACTAAAACTGCTATTCTCACCGCCGATCGTCTCCATATCCCTCGTCACTTGTTCCATCCTACCAAACTGCCTATCCTACCAAAAGCCCTTCGTCTCCTCCACATCGCTCATGATTACTATCGCTCCTATGTTCGCACCCGTGATCCCGATTATCTTCGCCAAAAAAGTCTCCACTTCCACCATGCAAAATCTTTCATCAAAGCCATAAAAAGGTCTTATTGGAACAATGCCTGTACCAAACTCTCCCAAACTCCTGATCATTCCCAATTTTGGCCCAACTTTCGTCGTGTCACCAACCCCCCCCCCCCCCGTCCCACCTGCCCCATCCCTACTCCCACTGTCGTCCCTACCACTGATCTTGCAAATGCCGACCTCTTTGCCGCTCGTTTTTTAAATACCGTGTTCTCCCCCGTCCCCAAACCTAAATTCATTCACCCCGATTCCCCTCTTCTCCTTCGCCTTAATGTCCCCACCCGTAGCCCTTCCCTCCTTCCTTCGTTTGATCACTTTGCTCATATCGATATAAATCCCCTCTCAATCGCCCAATCACGCCCGAAGATATCTCATCAATCCTCCATCGTCGCAAATCCATCGCCCCGGGCGCTGACACCATAACCTATCGCCACATTAAGGAAGCCCCGCCAGTCCTTCTCCATGCCTTCAGTTCTATTTATACTACCATTATCTACCCTTCCCTCTATCTTACTTTTCCTCAATCCTAAGAAACGCCCTCTAATCTTCACTCTTATCGCCCAATCAGCCTCCTTCCGGTCCTATCCAAAATACTTGAACTCATTCTCGCCAAAAGTATCAGCTCCTACTTAGAATCTCTCCCCCTGCTACCCGAATCCCAAGCTGGTTTTCACGCCCATCGCTCAACTCATGAGCATATATCTTCTCTTTGTTGAACATGATTTTCCAGGGACGAAGCCATGTTGTTCTTCTGAGAGGTGAGGTTTGGTGAAAGTGAGGAGACGGCAATGTATTATTCTTTCGAAGAATGAAGAGAGTATAGGGACGATAGATATAGGTCTGTATGAGGAAATTTCGTGCTTGCTGCCTGATTTAAGGACAGGTGTGACGTCAGCTCTTTTCCATGAGTCAGGAAAAGTGCCAGATGTCATGCACCAGTTGAGTATTATGGACAAGGGGATGCTGAGAGATGCACAGGTGGTTTTCAGGAATATAGGGCTTATGTCTGATGGCCCGGTAGATCGGTTTGCGGGCGGACTTTTTAAGATATTTTGGATTTCATCGGGGGTCGTTGAAATTTGAGACAGTGAATCAGAACATACGCTAGTAAGTTGAGGGGGACTGGGGATTGGTACGGGAACTGAAAAGGTTGAGTGAAAATATTCATTGAAATGTGTGGACCTCAATTCAAATGGGATTTCTTCATTATGGAGGTTTAGTTTAAGTGGAATTCTAGGAGTCTTTCTACGGGATAATATAAGTGTCCAGAATTTCTTCGGGTTATTCTTGAGATTTCCTGTTATGGAAGAAATGTTGCGGTTGTAATCTTCTGTCATATGAACTCTTGAAATTTTCCGTAGGTGAGTAAAAACATTGCGAGTATGAGGATTAGGAACTGATTTCCACAGTGACCATGCACGAGTTTTGTTTTGGAGAAGGAGTTTGGTGTTTTCACTTAGCCAGTGCGGATATTTGTTGGACTTGGGAACGGAGAAAGGCACGTGTTGTTTAATGGCCGAGTAGAGTAAATCCTCAAACAAGGCCACTGCGTTATTTACATCTCTCTCAGCTCTTTGCAGGCTCCAAGGAAGAGATGATAAATCTTGATTGACAGTTTGCCAGTCACCTTTCTCCAGAGAGGGAATGTTTTGTTCTTGGCGGGTGGGCTGTTTTTATGTCTGCAGGCTGGGACGGGGAGGGAGGCTTCTATTGAACTGTGGTCAGTGTTCAGGATATTTCTTCCAACTGCCACGGTGACATCACGCAGTGTTGAAAATATGAGGTCCAGTGTTTCAGATTTCCTTGTAGGGTATAGATTGAACTGTTTCAGGTGAAGACCGTTTATAAAATTAGATAAGATGAAAGTATCAATTGGGGGAGAGTTTATGGTACCATTGTCTATTGATGTCCAGGAGATATGTGAATTAAAATCACCTAGTAACACTATGTCATTTTCTTGGTTGAGAGCAAGAACAGTGGAGTTGAAAGATTCTTCTAAGGTGTCAATTTTGCTGGTAGGAGGGCGGTAGAAGCAGCCTACGAGTAAATTCTTCCTTTATGGGATATTAATCTCGACCCATATGATTTCGCAGGAAGTTTCTAAGTCAGGCCGATGTTTTGCCTTCAGTTAGTTATGAACTGCGATTGCAAAACCGCCACCCCTTGAGGACCTATCGCGCCGAAACACATTGAACTCAGATGAAAACGGAAGTTCCCCACATGAGACAACGTATGACAACCATGTTTCTGAGAGGCAGAGGATATCGAATTGGTTAATTTCTAATGAATTTGCTATACAGTCGGTTAATTTATTTCTGATGCTCTGTGCGTTCTGATAATAGAGGTTAAGGGGTCCTGGGTTTAAGTGAATGTCACCTGATAGTAGAAGTAGTATGAAGTACACTGCACTGGAGGAAGCACGGCAACCCTGTACTGGTCCTTGAAGTGTGGCGGAAACATGGCGGAGCACTGGTAGGTTAAAAGCTGCCGCGTTTGAGAAAGTAAAGTGTCTATCTGCACAGAACCACTGAATTTCCTGGTCACACGACACATCACTATGATTGGAAATGTTTTTAGATACAGTTGCGCACCATATAGTACACTTGAACATGCAATTTTACCACTAAAATACAGTAATATGCAAGAGCTGCTAACACACGAGATCGGTCACTTGCCGCCATCTTTGTAATGTAAGTACTTGTACAATAGTTACATACAAAATACATTTCTCTTTTCTCTATCACTATTTAGTCCTTATTGATCCTCTTGCATATGACGGGTAGATAGATAACGTTGTAGTTCAGCCCCTTAAAACAACAACAATAACACCTTTTGCATAGTCTGTGTTGCTGATGATTCTTGAGACGTGGAAGATGGATTAAACATAACTTTTACAGCAGGGGTTAAATGTTGCTCAATAAACACTGCACTATTAAGAGTAGCAACATTTTTTTCTTGTACTAGCTTTTTACCACTGTCATGATTTTTTGTTGACACTAACAGTGTTTCATTTGGTACACCACATTGATGATCACTCACACTTAAAACCTTACCATTTAGACTTTTTAGATTGCCTCGACATCTTTTTGACCTCTCTTATGAGCATCGCCAAAATATCATTCCTCTCACATTTTGATGATTATAGCTATAAGAGTAGCCTTTATAGAGTACACGTTGTTTACCTTTGATAGTTGTAGTAAGTTCCATAGCAGCAACTAACCTGTTAGTATTATTTGCGCACTACAAAGGTTATAACTGTACTGATAATAAAATCATTTAGCATTGGCTTTTATATTTAATATGTACAGTTTGAAGTGACAGCAAAAGTGAGAGCAAAGTGGTAGCAAAGTGGTAGAAAATATTACATGTACAGTATTGTTAAGAAATAGTTTAAGCGGTTATGTGGATCCATTACATAATAATTTTGGTCCGACGAGGCTCATTTTCTATATCCCATAGTTCTTCCTCATATTCTGTATAACCAGTCTGTTTATAGGCAAGCAATTGCTGAAGCCGCTGGATTAGCTTACTTGGATTGTTCCAGTGGACAAATTTAACAAGTGATATTTTTGGTGTAAACAAAGCATTACCATTATCATTATCATCATCATCATCATAACCATTATCATTATTATCATCATCATCATCATTCTAATCATCATCACTATTACTATATAGTCCTTTTTGATCCTTTTGCAATTCCATATTGAGCACAGTCTGTGTTTCCTTTGATAGTGTTGGGAGTTTATCAGACATTAGCAACTGTCCTAACACGACTTTCTGAGGAGATGATAAATGCATTTTAACAAACAATCCACTATCTTGAGCTGCAATATCTTTTTCTGGGACTAGTGTTTTAGCATTTTGAAGAGCTTTTTTAAACAGCAGCGATGTTTTTTCATGTACACTACATTGATGATCACTCATACTTCAGCCCTCACTATTTTTAGCCTACTTTCCACAATTTGCAAAAATGAGGAAAAAGTAGACTTATGAGATCGAAACCAAATGAGTAAAGATCTATACCGGGACATCTCATTGTCACATTTGAATGTTACGTCAGTGCTAACAACTGCTGAAAAATCGCAATTGAAATTTGAGCTCCATGTTGGATATCTTGGAATCTACACATGGGAACTATTCCAAAATTGGTACACATAGAGATAATAATAGTTCAGTTTAATTTGCAGGAGGCCACACATGACAGTGTTGCCAAAATGATTCTAAACCTACTGACAGGTCCCATTTTAAATGCAAATAACTCATACACTATCAATTGGATTTCAACCAAATTTCGTATGTACTATGTGTACATAAACAGGTATGACTGAGCGTATTCTTAAGAGCCACCATGGCTGCCAACTGTCAATAAATGCTCTCTCTATTTTTTTTTCAAATACCAATATATCAGAAAGTATCCGAGCCAACAGCTTTAAAATTTGCACACGTATAGTGCGTGACATTCTAGATTAATTTGGAGGAACTAATGTATGTCAGTGCTACCAACATGATGATAAGCCTACATGTAACTTCTACTACCAATTGGATTTCAACCAAATTTCGTATGTGCTATGTGTACCATAACAGATATGACTATGCGTATTCATAAGAGCAATCAGGGCTGCCAACTATTAATAAATATTGTTTATATGTTTTACCCTAATATCAATATATCATAAAGTATGCAAGCCAACAGCTCTAAACTTTGCGCACGTATAGTACCTGGCAATCTAGATTAATTTGCAGTAACTAATATACGTCAGTGCTACCAACATGATTCTAAGCCTGCTGATAGGTCCAATTTTAAAATACCAGTAACTTCCATACTAACAAATGGATTTCATCCAAAATTGGCACAACAATAGATCATAATATTTCAGATTATTTCTGACCAACACATGCATGACATTGTTGCCAACATGATTTAACGCGCGCTGAAAGATCCAATGCCTAACTGCATGTAACGTCCATGCTATCCATTATACTTGAACTAAATTTTGTATTCTGTACCTTAAGAGATGGAACTAAGAATATATTCAGTCATCAGGGCTGCCAACTGTAGTGCTCTATTAGGCTACATTATGCCATGTACATTTCGAACTAATTACAAATTTCGATATTGCCAACTTAATTTCGTAATTATTCTAGATAGATCCATATAGATTATTCATTGGCATGAATCTTAAATTTTAAGAAAAGTAGGCTCTTTAGTTCGTCACAGAACTTCTTACTTTTCAGCTCACCTCGACACTGTTTCGAACAACGCCAAATAACAGTTCAATTTTTATTGGTTCGTTTTACAATATATACACATCCTTTATAGTATGCTTATGGTATACCATGGCTATTCGTTGAGACTTCCATATCAATTGTCAAGCATGAACTAATATCTAGTAACGTTCACTCGATAATATAAATAATACTTTAAAGTGGGTGAAAAAGTGGGTGCAAAAGTGGATGTAAGTGGGTGCAAAAGTAAGTGCAAAAGTGGGTGCAAAGGTGGGTGCTAAAGTGGGTGGAAAAATGGGGGCAAAAGTAGGTGCAAACGTGGGTGTAAAAGTGGGTGCAAAAGTGGGTGCAGCTTATACTAGGCACAATTTTTACTAGAATGTGATTTGAGACTGGCTATGACGTCATAGATGGATGAGGGTGGGACTTTTCATTAAACCGAAACATTTTCCTTATTTGGGGTGGGAGGCTGGCAAAAGGCTAACAGCTTAATCACTGCGTCACCATGCCATTCTTTCGTCCTAGACCTCAAAGCTGGACATCGAGTTAAGATCTCCAGTGCAAGAGGAACATGTGCTCGAGATTGCAGCACAAATGGTTAGCTGGTAACATTAGACAATCGGAAATGATTGTATTTCTGTTAGCAATGCATTTTGTCATCAGCTTACTGTCTGAGCACTGCCAGAAAGACAGTTTAGTTTAGAACAAGCGAGTGTGTGTGTATCGACTATTAGCCTCAAGTAGTTAAAGCTTGTTGTGTGTAGCGACCATCTTGTCCCAGCAACCACTGAGCAAGTTTTAACAGTCGATCCATAAAAAGAGCATAGGGTAGTTGTGTGAGGTTCATGTACTTGGGTGTGTGCATTAGCACCATGCACTAGCTTTACCTTACCCTCTATTGGTAGAGCGTTATCCCTTTCCTTTTTTAACATCAACAATGACCACATCCACTCAAAAGTTTTACACGTAAACCCTTGGCTTGTTTTCAATTAGGTTTGGTTCGGTTTAGTTGGATTCGATTCAGCTTGGATTAGTTTAGTTCGATGTAGTCACCATTTTGTGTCTTAGCTATCCTCTTTAACCAATCAATTAAAGATAGTCTACTCTTAATTCTTGAATCGATAAATCAGATTTTGTGTACACCGTTTGTCATTTATTAACCCATATCCGCAACCTACTGCAGTTTGATCTGAAAATGAGTTCCAATTGTGATAGACTTGCCAGTCACCATACGTGTAGCCTCTACCTACGGTAAATATCAAACATTATGGGTTTGCAATATATTGGGGGGGGGGGGGGACAAGAGTCCATGACGTTGTCGTTTTGGGTCTTTTGCACAAATTCATAAGCCATAAAAAAGAGAGTGTCATGTTAAGTCCTAGGACACCACACTTGACCCTCTCTAATGATTAGTTTATAAAATCTCAGGTCAATGACCTAGCAGTTTTGGGATACTTGAGTAAATGTGTGCACCATAGCAAAGAGGATGTCATGTCAAGTCCTAGGACAATTCATGTGTCCAAATCTGGTTATTGGTTTATAAAATCTCCGGTCAATGACCTAGCAGTTTTGGGATATATAAGTAAATGAATGCACCGTAGCAAAGAGGATTTCATATCAAGTCCTTGACACCTCATTTGTCCAAATCTGATTATTGGTTTATAAAATTTCATGTCAATGACCTTGCTGTTTTTGGATTTTTGGGGTAAATTCATTGGTCATGGGAAAGAGTTAACCTTTCTAAGTCCTATGACACCCCACTTGACCCTCTCTGATGATTAGCTGATAAAATCTCAAGTCGATGTCCTTGCTGTTTTGATTCTTTTGGGTAAATTCATTGGCCGCAGGAAAGGAATGGCATTCCTGAGTCCTTATGACACCTCACTTGAACCTCTATGATTATTAGTTAGCGAGATATCAACAAAAGTGTAGTTAGGCCCTTTTAACAAAAATGAATAGTATATCCAAAAAACAGGGGGCTACCCCAAGTCCTATTACCCCTCATGCAAGTCCCTAGCCTTATTTGTTTGCGAAATATTAGCAAAAGTGTAGTTACGCCCTTTTAACAAAAATTGAAAATACATCTAAAAAGGGGGGCCTCATTCCAAGTCCAACGACCCCTTATACAAGGCCCTAGCCTTATTCGTTCGTGAGATATTAGCAAAAGTGCAGTTAGGCAATTTTGATAAAAATTGAAAATACATTCAAAAAGGGGGCGTCATTCCAAGTCCAACGACCCCTCATACAAGTCCCTAGCCTTATTCGTTCGCGAGATATTAGCAAAAGTGCAGTTAGGCGCATTTGACAAAAAATTGAAAATACATTTAAAAAGGGGGCTCAAAATTCAAAAAGCCCGCCCTCTTACAAAAAAAAGTTTGCATGAGTAAAAACAAAACAAACAAAAAAGTTAAATCCTAGCGGCATCCGGGACAATGCACGTTTTTCATGTGGATCAACGTTTAATTTCATATTAGCATTATACAGCATGTATGTTGCATATTGAAAGACATATTTACTAAGAAAATATTATTTAACCCCCTAGTAGGGGTAGGTTTAATTTTAGGGTTGAAGAATGTTGTCCATAGGAAAGAGGGCGTTAGCCCGAGTCCTACGACACCTCATTTGTCAACATTAGGCCATAGGTTCACGAGACATCGACTAATTTAACATGGACCCCACCGGAGCAACGCCGACTGGGTTTAAACTCTTACTGCTCTCCTACTGTCGTACACAATAACCTGTGTTGCAGTTGCGCGAAGAGACGGCTGCGTTTCGTGGGTACAATGTAAAGGCGGTTTACAAAACGTACATTAGAGATCGTGGACAGTAAGCAGTATTGCGGCTGCGCGAAGAGGCGTTTTCTGGGTACAATACAAAGTCGAGGCACAAACCGCACAACAGACGTCGTGGGCAACAACCTGTATTGCGGCCGTTATAAACACTGTTTGTGTGAAGGGGCCTCGTCACCTCTAGGGTACCCTGGTATTGACTTGTAGGTGAACTGATAATATACATTGTTATAAACACTGTTTGTGAAGAGCCTCGTCACCACTAGGGTACCCTGGTATTGACTTGTAGGTAAACTGAGAGTATACATTGTTATAAACACTGTGTGTATTGGGGCCTCGTCACCTCTAGGGTACCCTGGTATTGACTTGTAGGTGAACTGATAATATACATTGTTATAAACACTGTTTGTGAAGAGCCTCGTCACCACTAGGGTACCCTGGTATTGAATTGTAGGTAAACTGAGAGTATACATTGTTATAAACACTGTGTGTATTGGGGCCTCGTCACCTCTAGGGTACCCTGGTATTGGCTTGTGGGTGAACTGAGAGTACACATTGTTATAAACACTGTGTGTATTGGGGCCTCGTCACCTCTAGGGTACCCTGGTATTGACTTGTAGGTGAACTGAGAATATACATTGTTATAAACACTGTTTGTGAAGAGCCTCGTCACCACTAGGGTACCCTGGTATTGAATTGTAGGTAAACTGAGAGTATACATTGTTATAAACACTGTGTGTATTGGGGTCTCGTCACCTCTAGGGTACCCTGGTATTGAATTGTAGGTGAACTGAGAGTATAAATTGTTATAAACACTGTGTGTGCAGGGCCTCGTCACCTCTAGGGTACCCTGGTATTGAATTGTGGGTGAACTGAGAGTATACATTGTTATAAACACTGTGTGTGCTGGGCCTCGTCACCTCTAGGGTGCCCTGGTATTGACTTGTGGGTAAACTGAGAGTATAAATTGTTATAAACACTGTTTGTGCAGGACCTCGTCACCTCTAGGGTACCCTGGTATTGAATTGTAGGTGAACTGAGAGTATACATTGTTATAAACACTGTGTGTGCTGGGCCTCGTCACCTCTAGGGTACCCTGGTATTGAATTGTAGGTGAACTGAGTGTATACATTGTTATAAACACTGTGTGTGCAGGGCCTCGTCACGTCTTGGGTACCCTGGTGTTGGCTTGTGGGTGAACTGAGAGTACACATTGCTATAAGCACTGTGTGTATTGGGGCCTCGTCACCTCTAGGGTACCCTGGTAATGCCTTGTAGGTGAACTGAGAATATACATTGTTATAAACACTGTTTGTGAAGAGCCTCGTCACCACTAGGGTACCCTGGTATTGAATTGTAGGTGAACTGAGTGTATACATTGTTATAAACACTGTGTGTGCAGGGCCTCGTCACGTCTAGGGTACCCTGGTATTGGCTTGTGGGTGAACTGAGAGTACACATTGCTATAAGCACTGTGTGTATTGGGGCCTCGTCACCTCTAGGGTACCCTGGTATTGACTTGTAGGTGAACTGAGAATATACATTGTTATAAACACTGTTTGTGAAGAGCCTCGTCACCACTAGGGTACCCTGGTATTGAATTGTAGGTGAACGGAGTGTATACATTGTTATAAACACTGTGTGTGCAGGGGCCTCGTCACCTCTAGGGTACCCTGGCATTGACTTGTATGTGAACTGAGAGTACAACATTGCTATAAACACTGTGTGTGCAGAGCCTCGTCACCTCTAGGGTACCCGGGTATTCACTTGCAGGTGAACTGAGAGTACACATTGTTATAAACTCTGTGTGGGCAGGGGCCTCGTCACCTCTAGGGTACCCTGGTATTGACTTGAAGGTGAACTGAGAGTATACATTGTTATAAATACTGTGTGTGCAGGAGCCTTGTCACCTCTAGGGTACCCTGGTATTGACTTGTAGGTGAACTGAGAGTATACATTGTTATAAACACTGTGTGTATTGGGGCCTCGTCACCTCTAGGGTACCCTGGTATTGGCTTGTGGGTGAACTGAGAGTACACATTGTTATAAACACTGTGTGTATTGGGGCCTCGTCACATCTAGGGTACCTTGGTATTGACTTGTAGGTGAACTGAGAGTATACATTGTTATAAACACTGTGTGTATTGGGGCCTCGTCACATCTAGGGTACCTTGGCATTGACTTGTAGGTGAACTGAGAGTACACATTGTTATAAACACTGTGTGTATTGGGGCCTCGTCACCTCTAGGGTACCCTGGTATTGACTTGTAGGTGAACTGAGAGTTCACATTGTTATAAACACTGTGTGTATTGGGGCCTCGTAACCTCAAGGGTACCCTGGTATTGACTTGTGGGTGAACTGAGAGTTTACATTGCTATAAGCACTGTGTGTACTGGGGCCTCGTCACCACTAGGGTGCCCTGGTATTGACTTGTAGGTGAACTGAGAGTATACATTGTCACAAACACTGTGTGTACAGTGGCCTCGTCGCCTCTAGGGTACACTGATATTGACTTGTAGGTGAACTGAGAGTATACATTGTTATAAACGCTGTGTGTGCAGGGGTCTCGTCACCTCTAGGGTACCCTGGTATTGACTTCTAGGTGAACTGAGAGTATACATTGCTATAAGCACTGTGTTTATTGGGGCCTCGTCACCTCTAGGGTACCCTGGTATTGACTTGTAGGTGAACTGAGAGCATACATGGTTATAAACACTGTGTGTGCAGGACCTCGTCACCTCTAGGGTACCCATGTATTGATTTTAGGTGAACTTAGAGTATATTTTGTTATAAACTTTGTGTGTGCAGGGGCCTCGTCACCTCTAGGGTACCCTGGTATTGACTTGTAGGTGAACTGAGAGTATACATTGTTACAAACACTGTATGCACAGTGGCCTCGTCACCTCTAGGGTGCCCTGATATTGACTTGTAAGTGAACTGAGAGTATACATTTCTATAAACACTGTGTGTGCAGGGGCCTCGTCACCTCTAGGGTACCCTGGTATTGACTTGTAGGTGAACTGAGAGTTTATATTGCTATAAACACTGTGTGCACAGGGGCCTCGTCACCTCTAGGGTGCCCTGGTATTGACTTGAGGGTAAACTGAGAGTATAAATTGTAATAAACACTGTGTGTGCAGGGCCTTGTCACCTCTAGGGTACCCTGGTATTGACTTGTAGGTGAACTGACAGTATACATTGTTATAAACACTGTGTGTGCAGGACCTCGTCACCTTTAGGGTACACTGGTATTGACTTGTAGGTGAACTGAGAGTATACATTGTTATAAACACTGTGTGTGGAGAGCCTCGTCACCTCTAGGGTACCCTGGTATTGACTTGTAGGTGAACTGACAGTATACATTGTTATAAATACTGTGTGTGCAGGACCTCGTCACCTTTAGGGTACACTGGTATTGACTTGTGGGTGAACTGAGAGTATACATTGTTATAAACACTGTGTGGAGAGCCTCGTCACCTCTAGGGTCCCCTGGTATTGACTTGTAGGTGAACAGAGAGTATACATTGTTATAAATTAATAAATTAATTGAATTTTGGAATCTTGTAGAGACGTATTCTCCGGACATTGTCATTGCAACTGAATCTTGGTTATATGAGGACATAAATAGTAGCGAAATAATTCAAGGGACCTACGAAATGTACAGAAGGGATCGGGGGAAGCGAGGTGGTGGGCTATTTATTTGTGTGCGCAAAATATAGCTAGTTTCTTAAAATGGGCTGATATGGATCAGGAAATGTTATGTGTACAAATTTCGGATAAAGGAAATACATTCCCTCTTCAGGTGATAGGGGCGTATAGAGCACCGAAAGATAACTTTTCTCTCCCCGAAACACTGTATGATAAAACTTGTACGGGTAATGCTATGAAAAAGAGCATAATAATTGCTGGAGATTTAAACCTCCCCAAAGTAGACTGGTCTGGTGAGTCAACTAGCTGGGGTCAAGCTCAGAGCGCTGCAAATAAATTCTTAAGGGAGGGGGGATTTTCCCAAGTAGTTGACTTCCCAACTAGAGACAATAATACCTTAGATGTTTATCTCGTAAGGCCTGTAGAGCTGTATATTAACTGTCTGAAAGTACCAGGAATTAGTGACCATTCTGGAGTTGAATTAAATATTAGATATGGTGACATTACAAAATTAGACTCTGATGTAGCAAAAAAGATCATATTCCAGTATCGCAGGGCGGATCAGGGCAAGTTTCAGGGGTATTTGAATGAGCTATTTGTAGGATGGGCATCGGAAGGAAATCACATTAATATCCTGTGGACTAACTTTTTGAAAATTTTAAATAGCGCTGTTGGTAAATTTGTCCCGTTTAAATTGCTGAAACAAAACCCAGATCCTGAGTATTACACACGAGAAATTAGGAGTCTAAAACGGAAAATTAGGAAATTATACAACAAAAGACATGATAGTGACAAGTATATGTTGAAATTTAAGTCCTTATCAAGAGAGCTCGTCTTAAAAAAGAGGGCTGCTCATGACAGTTATATGCAAGGTTTACTTGGTTCGGGAGGTGATGGGTGGAAAAATTTTTACAGTTATGTTAGGAGAAGAAAGGGAAATTCAAATAATTTGTCGATGATAATGTCCGGTGACGGTAAATTAATTACTGAGAAACAGGCCATTGCTAATGAATTAAATGTCTTTTACGGTAGTGTGTTCAATAAATCCAATAGCTGTGTGTTGGACCTTAACGACTAATCAGGGGCTCCCCTGTTCCAAATAAACCAGTCAGCAATTGTAAAGCTAATACAAAAACTACGTTTCAATGTATCAAAGAGTCCTGATAATATTGTTAGTGAAGTACTTAAACTAGGAGGTAGGGCCGTGGCACGATACTTGGAGGTGATGTTTAATGTGTCCATAAACAATGCGCAAATCCCAGATGACTGGAAAAGAGCTACGGTAGTTCCAATATTTAAGGGAGGGAGCAGACTTGAATTGGGCAACTACAGGCCGTTTAGCCTTACGTTCATCGTTTGTAAACAGATGGAGCATCTCATTTGCGACTACTTGAGGGAACAGTGGGAAACATTATCATGGTTTAATGACAGGCAAGATGGATTTCGGAAAGGTTACTCGTGCGAGAGTCAGATGCTATCACTTATTCAAGACATTAGCGAATCGTTAGACCATGGAGTTTCAGTCGACGCCGTGGTTATAGATTTTGCGAAGGCATTTGATGTCGTGCCGCATGACATGCTACTCCATAAATTAGCTTCGACGAAGATTGATAGAAGAGTAATTTTATGGATCCAAGAATTTTTGACGGGTCGTTCACAGAAAGTAAAAGTCGAAGGCATATTCTCGGATGAAATTACCGTAACGTCGGGTATCCGTCAGGGCAGCGTAATCGGAACTTTGTTATTTTTGGCGTTTATAAATGACTTACCGAATGGGATTCGCAGTGACTGTCGATTGTTTGCGGATGATTGTGAAATATATCGAAAGATACATGACTCACAAGACAATGCAGTGCTTCAAGAGGACCTGAACCTGGTCTATAAGTGGGCGATTGAAAATAAAATGAAAATAAACACAAGAAAATGTAGTCTCTTAAAAATAGGGAAAGTGCGAAGGCAGGATTTTCAATATAACATTGGCTCGGAAATACTTGTAGAAGAAGATTCTTGCAAATATTTGGGCGTTCACTTAAGGAATGATATGAAATGGAGTAGTCATGTAGGATGTGTAGTTTCAAAAGCTTACAAATCCCTGCACTTTGTAATGAGGGTATTAAAAGGAAGTAGTAACTCTGCTCCCACAAGTCCAACCCCTGCTCCCACAAGTCCAACCCCTCCTCCACGTGGTGGGAGACGGGCAACGGCATGAAGTAGGGGATTGCCTGTAGGGGTGAAGTACAGTGGGGACTTTGTGTGCCCCGGGACCGCTACGGTAGCTGTGAAGGCTCTATGGGAACCCTGAAATGTGACAGCCGACGGGGCTCTGGTGAAGCTACGATAGGCCTAGCAAGCCAGTAGTGGATATCATATTTGCTTTCAAACCAGGAACAGGCCTCGGAAAGGACGGATGCAAACGACGACGACCCGGATATGCTAATGGACTACGAGTTGGGACATTAAACATACAGACACTGACAGGAAAAGTGGAGGAGATTGTAGATGTGATGGAGAGAAGAAAACTGGATGTACTGGGCTTGGCAGAAACAAGATGGAAAGGAGAAGGTCGCAGAGGACTGAGGAAAGGGTACCGGTTGTACTGGAGTGGGAACAGTGAAGGAAGGAGCAGCGGAGTAGGAGTAGTTGTGAGAGATGGAATGAAGGAAGAGGTAAAGGGAATAAGTGACAGGATCATGAAGATCAGAGTAACTGTAAAGGGAAGAAGCCTGGAGATAGCCCAGGTATATGAGTAGGGAGGCTGGGGGGGTTTTGACTCAAATACCGTTATTTATGCAAATTAGGGGGGGCGTGGCAAGGTCAATGACCTTGAGGTAGGTCATGATCAATGACCTTGAGGTAGGTCATTGACCCCAAGGTCGCCGGGACCCCGGAAGGTAAACAAACCTTGGAGGGGCCAGGAACCGGTTTGAGGGGGTGTGGGTGGAGGGGGAGGAGTGGGGGTGAGGAAGGGGGAGGGGGAGGGAGGGGAGGGGGGAAGGGGGAGGGAGGGGAGGGGGGAAGGGGGTGGTGGCGAGGGTGGGGGATGAGGGGGAAGGATGGAAGAGGCTCTGCACGAGGCCCTCCTCGACCCAGTCTCCCTGTTGGACTGAGCGCCTTCTCCGATATTATCCTGGGCTATATAGCTTTGCTTTGAGCCCGATGAGATCCGAGTGTTGCCGAAGGTTTCCGAATCCTTGGTTGTGAATGAATTGTCAGAGAATTGAACGGTCAACTGGTGTGTGTGTGTGTGTGACGTCACAGCAGATTACGGGATGTGAGGTAGGTCATGAACGGGAGTGTTTTGAATGGAAAACATTAGTGTAACTGGTGTGTGTGTGTGTGTGACGTCACAGCAGATTACTAGATGTGAGGTAGGTCATGAACGGGAGTGTTTTGAATGGAAAACATTAGTGTAACTGGTGTGTGCGTGTGTGTGACGTCACAGCAGATTACGGGATGTGAGGTAGGTCATGAACGGGAGTGTTTTGAATGGAAAACATTAGTGTAACTGGTGTGTGTGTGTGTGTGTGTGACGTCACAGCAGATTACGGGATGTGGGGTAGGTCATGAACGGGAGTGTTTTGAATGGAAAACATGAATGGCGGTGGATGGCGGTGGTTGTTGAACCCTGACGTGGTAGGTTGGTTAGGTGTGAATGGGTCTGAGAGACAAACAAGATGGGGTTGAAAGCGCTCAATGGTAAACAAACATCGATGCGTGGGTGGATGTTTAATGAACATAGGTTGGTGTGTGAATGAATAAACAGATTTGAACGGTTAACCTGTGTGTGACGTCACATGGGATGACTAATCCTGAGATTGACAACGGGTTGTATGGTAGGTCATGTCTGGGAATGACCTTACGGTGATTGAGAGGGTGCGGGACAAATGATGAGGTAAACGTGTCTGAATCATGAATGGAGATGGATGGTGGGTGTTGAACTCTGGCTTGCTCTGACTCTTCATCTTCCTCTTCATCATCATCATCTTCTTCTTCTTCTCTCCCACGCCCTTCCATCGCTGACATTAACTCCGTAAAAAACTCCACCAAAACTGGATCATTTCCAAAGCTATAAAAAAATGTATACAATAAAGAGTACAACAAAATTGTTTTATAACGCTTGTTTATCTAAATATTGTATTGTGAATTGCTGGGAGTGTGTGAGAGCAAGTACAGTTCACCTAAGTCTGCAGCAGCTTCCAGCGGACGCCCTTAGGGTGAGCTACAAGTTCTGTTCATTTTTAAGTAGTTTCAAAATTTTGCTACTAGATATTAATGATACCTAGTGGTGGATGTTGGAACTTGAGTTTGGGTTTCAGTGTTGGCAGTGTTCACGAACATGTGTGACTCACTTGAGTATGTAGCTGCTTCCAGCGAACACCTTTAGGGTGAGCTACAAGTTCCAAGTTTTTGCTACCAGATAATAATGCCATCTAGTGGTAAATGTTGGAACTTGTTTTGACAAAATCTAACCTGTCAATTTAGCTTCACACAAGTTTAGTCTGTGGACGGATCTTTTACATGTCATAAAGTGAGAACATGTAACCACTGGCTTTACTCCCCCTCCAAAGGAAGGCATTCTGAAGGATTTTAACACACTTAAAAAAATCTGACTTCCTTCCCAATCCTTTTTTATTCATCGCAATAACACGGGTTATCAGACAAATTCTACTCACACCCAAGTAAACATGGGCTACAAAGGCGGTAACTACGCTCAGTATTTCTAATCATTTTGAAGAAGAAAAAAAACACCGCTTGCTTCCAGTATTTGACCAGATCAGGAATGGAATGAATTAAACTCCATCTAGCGGCGAGAAAGATCTGTGTTGGCTGTCAAAGCCTGTCTCACTTTTTAGAGTCAATGTTTAAATGAATGACAGATAAAAAGAAATGATAGTGGAGGGTGTTGCCGGAAGAAAATTTTGACAGGGAAAACTGGTGTTCCCAGAGAAAAACCTGTCTGCTTTTGGTTTGCCCAGCACAGATCTAACATAAAGTGACTGGAATTGAACCACGCACCCAGCGGCGAGAGACTGGCGTGCTGCTACATAAGGCTTTAGTGAAAATGAAAAATGAAAATCCACAGCCTGCTTCCAGTCTCCGACCGGGTCAGGAATGGAATGAATGAAGCCCCCATCTAGCGGCGAGGATATGAACTGTGCCGGCTGCCAAGGCCTGACGCACTCCTCTGGGGCAATGATTAAATGAATGACAGATGAAATGAAATGATAGTGGAGAGTGTTGCCGGAATGAAATTTTGACAGGGAATACCGGAGTACCCGGAGAAAAACCTGTCTGCCTCCGTTTTGTCCAGCACAGATCTCACATGGAGTGACCGAGATTTGAACCACGGACCCAGCGGTGAGAGGCCGGCGTGCTGCCGCCTAAGCCACGGAGGCTTCATAAGGCTTTAGTAAATAAAGTAAATAAATAATACTTACATTAACAGATCAAGCGTCAACTCCTCATGGTTTTCTTCTTCTTCCAGCCCCATAGTGTTATTGATCTTGTTGGCAGACATTGCAGCGAATGATATGTTGTGAAAAGGAACAACCTCTTTATATACTGGGTGTTTTGTGGTGAAAGGTGGATTAATTAGAAGTGTTTAAGGTAGTTGTGCAGGGTTATACAGTGTGGAGCTAATTCTGGTGAAAGGAAGGTCAGTAACGATTCCTGTATTAATGCAGGGTAATGCCGTATGGAGGTCATGTTTGTGTGAAAGGAACGGTAATTCAGGGACGTTTCCTGTATTCGGAGGGGTATAAATAGTCGAGCAGAATTGAAATGAAAGTAGAGTTAGCTACGAGCTTACAGCGTTCACACCAGATTGCAATTGGATCCTTGTCTATCAGGTAATATTCAACATACTTAAGTATATAACTTTAAAGTATATCCTAGTGTATATATTTGACTATGTGCTACTGGGAGACTAACTCAGCCAAATGGTTGACAAAATAAGTGATTGTACTGTACATTACAATACTTGTAAATGCTGAGATGGTAGGTTTAAATCCACATGAAGATGTTTAGAATTTTAATAGTATAATGGCCTATTGACAAAGCTGGTTTAAAAGTTAGACGGTATGAATCAGACAAGCAATAATTACTTCAAGTATGAAACGAGCAGAATTCATAGCATGTAATAAGATTGGTTTTAACGTGAATTGCATCTTAAACCACTAGCTGCCTGGGATATATAAAATGAATGCAGCTCAATTATATATAATTACTGTTATTATCCAAAAAGTTAGACGGTATGAATCAGACAAGCAATAATTACTTCAAGTATGAAACGAGCAGAATTCATAGCATGTAATAAGATTGGTTTTAACGTGACTTGCATCTTAAACCACTAACTGCCTGGGATATATAAAATGAATGCAGCTCAATTATATATAATTACTGTTATTATCCAATTAAATGTTGCCGATTTCACTGCATTGCCCGCGAGATAATTACAGTGCTCGAGGCAGTCACGGAATAGATGACGATCTCTTATGTATTGCAAAGGTGAAGGATTTATTTAACATTAGCACCGAGACATGCATTCACTTTTATACATCAGCTCCAGGTCAAGTAACCTATTTAGTTAAGGACATTTAAATCATCACCTCCCAACTAATGTAGCCCCCCATGCACTTGGGTGTATTGAACAGATAAATTATTTAAGCAACCTGCCTCGGCTTCACCCGGGAACAGATATAATATACAAACAACCCGACCCGGCTTCGCCCGGGAACAGTTATGTTATACCAGAAACCCAACCCGGCTTCGCCCGGGAACAGTTATATTATACCAAAAGCATGCACCGACTTCGCTCGAGAACAGTTAAATTATACAAGCAATCTGCCCCGGCTTTGTCCGGGAACAGTTAAATTATACAAACAATCCGCCCCGGCTTCGCTCGGGAACAGATATATATTATACTAGAAACCCGCTCCGGCTTCGCCCGGGGGATAGTTAAATTATACAAGCAATCCACCCCGGCTTCACCCGGGATCAGATATATATATATTATACTAGAAACCAGCTCCAGCTTCACCCGGGGGACAGTTAAATTATACAAAAAATATCCGCCTCGGCTTCACCCGAGAACAGTTAAATTATACATGCAATCTGCCCAGCTTCGCCCGGAAACAGTTAAATTATACAAGCAATCTGCCCCAGCTTCGCTCGGAAACAGTTATAGATTATACTAGAAAACCGCTCTGGCTTCTCCCGGGAACAGTTAAATTATACAAGCAATCTGCCCCAGCTTCGCCCGGAAACAGTTATAGATTATACTAGAAAACCGCTCCGGCTTCGCCCGGGAACAGTTATATATTATTCTAGAAACCCGCTCTGGCTTCTCCCGGGAACAGTTAAATTATAGAAGCAATCTGCTCCGGCTTCACCCGTGAACAGTTATATATTATACTAAAAACCCGCTCCGGCTTCAGCCGGGGGACAGTTAAATTATACAAAAAATATCCGCCTCGGCTTCACCCGAGAACAGTTAAATTATACAAGCAATCTGCCCCAGCTTCGCCCGGAAACAGTTATAGATTATACTAGAAATCCGCTCCGGCTTCGCCCGGGAACAGTTATATATTATTCTAGAAACCCGCTCTGGCTTCTCCCGGGAACAGTTAAATTATAGAAGCAACCAGCTCCGGCTTCACCCGTGAACAGTTATATATATTATACTAGAAACCCGCTCCGGCTTCGCCCGGGGGACTGTTAAATTATACAAGCAATCTGCTTCGGCTTCGCCTGGGAAACAGTTATATATTATACTAGAAACCTGCTCCGGCTTCGCCCGGGACCAGTTATACATTATACTAGAAACCTGCTCCGGCTTCGCCCGGGAACAGTTATATATTATTCTAGAAACCCGCTCCAGCTTTGCCCGGGAACGGTTAAATTATACAAGCAATCTGCTCCGGCTTCACCCGTGAACAGATATATATTATACTAGAAACCCGCTCCAGCTTCACCCGTGAGACAGTTAAATTATACAAGCAATCTGCCCTGGCTTCACCCAAGTACAGTTATATATTATACTAGAAACCCGCTCCGGCTTCGCCCGGGAGACAGTTAAATGATATAAGTAATCTTCCCCGGCTTCGCCCATAAACAGTTATATATTATACTAAAAACCCGCTCCGGCTTCGTCTGGGAACAGTTAAATTATACAAACAATCTGCCCGGCTTCACCCGGGAACAGTTATATATTATACTAGAAACCCGCTCCGGCTTCACCCGGGGGACAGTTAAATTATACAAGCAATCCGCCCTGGCTTCGCCCGGGAACAGTTAAATTATACAGGCAATCTGCCATGGCTTCACCCGGGAACAGTCATATATTATACTAGAAACCCGCTCCGGCTTCGCACGGGAACAGTTAAATTATACAAGAAATTCACCCCGGCTTCACCCGGGAACAGTTATATATTATACTAGTAACCCGCTCCGGCTTCGCCCGGGGGACAGTTAAATTACACAAGCAGTTTGCCTCGGCTTTGCCCGGGAACAGTTAAATTATACAAGCAATCTGACCCGGCTTCACCAAAGTACAGTCATGGCCAGCTCCTGACCATGTAGCACCTGGGTGTATAACTTGTTTGATAACCTGTGTTCTTGTAATGGATTGAGGAGAAGTAGGAAAATGGTGAACGCAAGCTGCTGACAATTAAATTAGTGGCTAGCGATAATGGGTGTGTAGAAGGGTTTTGATAACTTTTGTGTGTGTGTGTATACATATTTGCTAATGGCTTAGGTATACTAAAACACTCTTATAGATATCAAATTCGATTTCAGAATGTCGGCAATAAAAAATGCGAATTCCATAGGGAAAGATGCTGGACCAGAGACTAAACGACTACAGGATCTGCAGGTAAACGAGTCTTATTTGGTAACTGCTGTTCGTCGAGTCAGGACCAAATTTGGGGAACGTATTCTTTGCGAACTGGAGGACTTTGCAGTATTTCTACCGTCGAGATTCAAGGAACTCAGCGAGGAAGATGTAGCCGATCTCAACAAAGGGACCATCTATTTAAACTACTTGGGACTGGAAAACAAAAGATGTCTTGTGGAATTCATAGAAGAAAAAAATAAAATTTAAAATTAGTTTATGTAAAAACGGAATTTGCAGGGAAAATAAACTTTGGTTCACTCTCTCTGCAAACCGTTCAGTTTTTGTAATTGTTAAGTACTAAGGGACATCATGTCGCCACCGATACAAAGTTGGCAAGATGTGGATAGTTGTTTCAATAACAATATCTGTTGCACTAAAGTCAATAATGATGCAAACATTTTAAATCTCAATGAATATTTAAACACTAGTTACAACATTTTTCAAAACAAAATACAAGACTGTTTAAGAGAACATGTAGCGTTAAAGGTTAACGCTGAATTATTATGTGACTTTGCTATTTTGAAACAAGGTGTCGAAATCATTCAGCCAATCTATTTACACACACACATGACTAAATTATACCGCACTGATAATATACACAGTTGGTATAGTAAAAACATTGTTGATAAACTCACAACACGCTTTGCTGAGTTTCAAGAATTAGAAAGCGGCAAATCGCTGGAAGCTATCAATCATCTTAAAATTAATGTATGCACCTTTGATCCCATAAATAGTGGGTCATCTCATGTTAATTTGCCTAAACAGTTGGAAAACCGTCACGCAGTTATCAATGTGGATAATAATGATGTTTTCTGCTTTATTTGGTCCCTGGCTGCTGGGCTATGTTCTGCAAGTAAAAATGTTCACAGAATGGGCAAATATCACCAGAAATTTATGGAATTAATGATCAGTCTAAATATAGCAGACATAGAATTCCCAATGGACCTCAACGCCATTTCTCGTTTTGAATCTAAAAATCTGCTTTACTCCATTAATGTATACGGAGTTGAAGGGGACAAAGTTATTGGGCCACTCTATGTGACAAAGGAAAAAAAGAAACGCATTTTAATTTATTGTACATTGAAGGGGAATTGTGCAACCATTATTGTTATATCAAAGATCTTTCCAGACTAGTTCGTTCACAAGTTACAAAGAGTAAAAATAGGGTATATATATGTGATCGCTGTTTGCAATATTTTACTAGCAATCAAAAGTTGACAGCCCATACTATTGATTGCATTACACAACCAGCTGTAAAAATTACATTCCCAGAAAAGGATAAAGCCAGTATGAAATTTCAAAATGTGTCTCGTCAAGAACCGCTTCCATTTACAGTATATGCAGATTTTGAATGTTTAACCACACCCATTGACACATGTAACCCGGATCCAGCACGCCCGTACACTCAACAAGTACAGCAACATGTGCCATTCAGTTGTGCTCTAAACGTGATTTGCTCATATGACCCTTCGCTTTCTTACTTCAAATCTTATCGCGATGCAAATGCTGCTGCTTGGTTTTTAAATGAATTGGACGCCTTGGCAGATCGGGTGTACAATATCCTGGAAAACCCAATTCCGCTTCAAATGTTGGATGCAGACGAGGTGGCTTTTGCAACAGCAACCACTTGCCACATTTGTCAAAAACCAATAGCAACTTGTGACACGCCGGTGAGGGACCATAATCGGTACACTGGCAAATTTAGAGGAGCGGCTCATAGTGCATGTAATTTGGCCTATAAAAGAGCACGCTATATTTCTTGTTTCTTGCACAACATGTCTCGGTATGACAGTCATCTAATTATTAAGGAATTTGTTAACCTTGAAAACCAAAAGTTTTCTTTAATTCCACAAAATCATGAAAATTTTATTTCGTTTACAAAATGGCGAAATGGAATTAGTATACGATTTTTAGATTCGTATAGATTCCTCGCATCATCATTGGATGCGCTGGTTCAAGGGCTTCACCCAAACAATTTGAATTCTGTACGTCAAAACTTTACTGGTGACGAACAATTTGAATTATGCATTCGAAAAGGGGTGTTTCCATATAATCATGTAAACAATTGGGCATGTTTGCAGGAAACTGCACTCCCTTCAAAGGATAAATTTTACAATGACTTAACAAAAAGTCATATTTCTGAAGAAGACTATTTACACGCCCAAAAAGTATGGGACGTGTTCAAGATATCAACTTTGGGCGAGTATGCTGATTTATACCTCAAAATTGATACACTACTTTTGACAGACGTGTTTGAACACTTTCGCAAACTGTGTCTTGAAATCTACAATCTAGATCCAGCCCATTACTACACCCTTGCCGGATACAGTTGGGACTGTATGTTGAAGGTGACTGAAATAGAACTGGAACTATTAACTGACATCGACATGTTGCTCTTTTTTGAACGCGGGATACGTGGCGGGCTTGTATCGCTTGTGCAAAAGCATGCCAAAGCAAATAATCCATATATGGATACATACAAACCAAAGCAACCTACAACATACCTCACCTACCTGGATTGTAACAATTTATACGGATATGCTATGGAAAAACCGCTTCCGTATCAAAATTTTCGATGGCTGACTTCAGATGAAGTTTCAAATTTTAATTTACAGGACGCGTTGAGCAATAACACACGTGGCTATGTTCTAGAAGTTGACATATTATATCCCCGCGAGATACACAATGATCATTCTGATCTACCATTTTGTGTTGAAAAACTACAACCTCCCAGTTCACGTTCCAACAATAAAAAGTTGCTGGCAACGTTAAATCCGAAAAATCGCTACGTCATACACATCGAAAATTTAATGCAATGTTTGAAACACGGTTTGAAGCTACAAACCATTCACCGCATTATTTGTTTTGACCAGAAACCATGGTTACAACCGTACATGCAATTAAATACTCATTATCGGCAGCACGCCAAGACTACATTCGAGTCAAATTTTTATAAATTAATGAACAATGCATGCTACGGTAAATCTATGGAAAATATTAGAAAGCAAAGAACTATTCATTTGGTAAACCACTGGGATGGTCGATATGGCGCACGAAAATATATTGCTATGCCCAATTTCCATTCAGTACGAGTTATTGAAACTGATTTAGTAACCATTGAATTGTCAAAGACAGAAATCATGTATAACAAACCAATTTACTTAGGAATGGTAATACTTGACTATTCAAAATTTGTAATGTATCAATTTCATTATGAGTTTGCCAAACAAAAGTTTGGAGATGTAAAATTACTGTATATGGATACAGACAGTCTTATTTATCAAACCAATAAGACGGATATTTACTCTGTGATGAGAGAACATCCAAGTTACTTTGATACCTCAAACTATGAGGTTAACAATATGTTTTGCATAATTCCCATGAATAAAAAACACATTGGTCTATTTAAGGATGAGTGTGCTGGTGATGTTATGACGGAATTTGTGGCTTTGGCACCGAAAATGTACGCATTTTCAACACAAAAGAATAAAGGTCAATGCAAAGCGAAGGGTGTTCTTCGTAGCGTCACACAATTCCTCAATGTTGAGGAATATCGATGTGTACTCTACACAAACACCTCTCGCTTGTACCAGCAAACACGCATTCTTTCAAAGAACCATAATATATTTACAGTAAATCAAAATAAAACATCGCTGTCTACATATGACAATAAACGGTTGTGGGATGGTGTAAATAGCTTGCCTTTTGGACATTTCCACACCTAGTAAATAAGAACACACTTTAATTTTTCAATTCTTTTTTATTACAATTGTATGTTTTTACAAGAAGAAACCAAAACATCTTTTGTGAATGCTGTAATCTGGTGGACTGACTCTCAAATAAATACTTAACAATATTTGATTCATGGTTATTTCTTTGTCCTTTTCCTCGCTAATCCACAACCACCACCAATCATTAGCTTTGACTTCATAGCTCCTGCCACGATCAAGGCTGCAATCTTTTCACCAATGGAAGCAGTAGATGATGTCACGCGCTGCACAGCCTTTCTTAGAAGAATGTGGTCTGCAACTCGACGAACTTCTGCATTCTTGTCGCTGTAAGCAATGTCATGATCTCTACACG
This sequence comes from Meconema thalassinum, assembly GCA_946902985.2. Lineage (NCBI taxonomy): Eukaryota > Metazoa > Arthropoda > Insecta > Orthoptera > Tettigoniidae > Meconema > Meconema thalassinum. The sequence continues at coordinate 23,148,529 of OX336400.1, forward strand.
CAGCATCCAATTTGTTGATTCCAGAATTACCTTGTGCTAGACGTTGGTTTAGTTTAGTCCCAGGTCCACAAAATTGATAGCCGAGAATACGCAGTTCAATGGGAAGTACATCAATGGCCTTGTTAACTAGACCATGACCAGCAAAGGTCCGATATATCTTTTTCAATCGTTGTCTTACTTTTTGGTGCTGGCGATACTGCCGCTGCTGTCTCTTCTTCCTCTTCTTCATCGCAACCATGGAATGATGAAGCAAAGTCTTTACAGGACGGTATATTTGTATGGCCGTGGTACAATTTGATGAGCTGACACGTTCCACACTGTCTAATGGATGGCATTTTAGTAATAGACACTTGCTGGTGATGACTAAAGTCAGTGCATGGTTGTAGTTCACGCAGACCAGGATCTCTGCTCCATTCACTAGGTACACTGTGCCAAATATTTTTCACCGCGTTTGAAGCAACATAAAAAAGGAACGCCTTGGGCAAAGCGTTCAATTCCTCATCTGTGAAACTGTCAAGCTTTTTTTACAGGCAAATAACTTGACAATAGCTCGCTCTGTGGGGTTTGAGTCCAAACCTTCAATTGCTGCCATATTACTACACGTCCACACTGATCACTGGTATGTCTCACACTGAAGCTGACGTTACGACGCTTTGCCCTCAACATGCAAGTTTTGACATGCTCTGCGAGCTAGCCAATCAAAAAGCTTCCAAACATTTTGAAGTGTTTTATTTTGTAGAGGTTCATCAGGCACGGACAGGTTGTACAGTGCAGGACATCCCAGATCATGAAGGTCAACAAGTTGACATGTTGAATTAACATACTGACGCAACCATTCCTTTTTTTTCACTTCCCTTTACAAATACAAGGTCAGCACCAAACAAGTGAGCTTTCAGAACAAGTGATAGATGCTGGTAAGGAATGTCGCCTTCTTTCCAGACTAGTCCCAAATTGCGTTGCAACCACTCTGTTTGTCTTCTGTCCTCGTCTGACTGCAAATGCAATGGAAACGGTGGTTCAAAGACAAAACTGGTTACTCTTGGTACCCACATGGTTGTGCAGTCAATAATTCCTACTTCTTTAAATACAAACTTGTTTCCGTTCACCTTGAAACCCTGCACGTCGACAATCAATGTTTTCGGCATGGCGACGGATATCACACCTTCCACCACCGCTGCTTCTTAACAACTAACTGATTGGATAGGAGCGGGAAAATAATATACACACAAAGAATCAATTACACAATTTTATTCATAAAGTTATCAGTACATCGCTTACAATTTTTTATCATAGGATTTGGACCATCCCAATCACAGTGAGAATCTCCTCGATGCATAAAGTGTCTACGACAAGGACGGCAGGCTGCAACATCCGCCGACATACGGAGGTGTAATGGTAGCTTATCCCAATTAAGGTCAATGTCGTGTGCACCGTACGCGGTCAGAAATCCAGCTGGTAAATAGGCAATCAGATGCTGCGGCATTTCACGAAGAAATTGTGCTTTATGGTAGGCGCGTATTGCTAAACTCACCAGGGTGCGATAAATCTCAAATGCTGCATCAGCGTCTCGACTTGTTGAGCAACGATCGCATTTGCAGTCCATACAATCTACCCGCTCTCCAACATGACAAGATGAAGCTTTGGCAACGCCATCGTCCACATTATTTGTTTGATTAGCGATGGGCTTGTTGTTGTAGCCCCTGTCATGAATACCAAACGTAGACATGAATCCATCTGGTAAATAGTGAACCAGATGCGGCGGCATTCTAAGCACAGTATGATTCTTGTGATAGGCAGTTATAGCTTCACTCACTAGGGCGCGATAAATGGTAAACCTTGAATCTTCATCTGAGCCTGGTGAATCACTTTCACATTTGCAGACCCACCTCCCAGAGGGGGTTGTGACTTCATCGTAGCTTTCCATGACTGTGAAGGGCAATGCAGGAAGACATGCTATTTATACTCTGGTCACCATATTGGACAGCGGTTGATAAAACACTTGCGCCTCGTGAACAATAAGGCAATAGGCTGTTGTTTTTTCTGGAATAACTGTCGATGTTTCAAATTCTAGTCTGATATCAATTGTTGTTTCCTTCATCGACTCCTCCAAATACGAACAGTCCATCACCACCAGAGGCGCCTTGGACTTGAAGTCTTGTGGTGATAATAGCGGACATGCCTCTTTCTGATAATAGGAAGACTGAAAGTTTACAAACATGTCATAAAGCTTACCATTTGTTCTTGTTAAAGTTTAAATCCATTCCCTCATAGGGAAAGGTAACTCCGTTCAAAAAGAGTCGTATATTTCGTAATTGGATGTGGTCAAATTTTGATGCATCTTTATTCTGTTGATATTTGCGATCTGTTTGAAATCCAACCAGGACGTAGAGTGGCCGCTCTGTATACCGTGAGGTTTTTATAGACCAAGTATGTGTATCGGAGAGTGGTAATACCGGGTATTCATGCAGCTCCCAGCTTCTAAATTGAATGGGTAAAGCTGTATCCTTCTCCACAATCTTGAGCAGACTCAATTTTTTTTGATCTGATAGAGTAACGTGCGGTACTTTCCATAGAATTCGTTGCAGTAGAATTTTTGTATCTATTGGCGCTGTATCAGCTCCCTTTAGCGCATTATAATCACTCCTGTCTCGTACAAGAATCAGATCCTGTCTTGCGTTCACAACAATGCGCTTATGATCCTCTGCAAAGCCTAGTATTAATTTTAGAGGTAAATGTCCAGTAAATGTACCATCATCGTTAATCATCCAGTCGTTGGTTGAGTTGGGACACCAACCAGCCATACAAAAACTTTACTCTCTTCGCTTCCGTACGAGGGATAAAGTTTCATGACACTTGTTATGCCAACATTTCGAGTAGTATCCACTTCAATACCGTTGATCACGTAGCGAACCTCAGAAAACAAAAAGGCCAAAGCATTGTTGGCCAACTTTGACGTTGTTGGAATGGTACCATCCAATTTGGTGAGTTGCCCTTCAATCTGGATGTAACTTTCATGTGGAAGCGTGTAGATATCTTGTTGGTTAATAGTAATTCGAATCTCATCATTATTATTTAGTCCCTGAGTATACGGTTGGTAGGAATGGTGTTCAATTCTTACAATACCCTCCTGAACTTCGACAGGGTTTGTCACGTCTAGAATCGAATTCATGACGTAAGATGTAACCAAGTTGTTGTAGGATCTGCTTATTGACACGTGTTAACCTGTACACGTGTTGAGCACAACTAACACCTGCTCTTGACAGCGTTGCCGCTTTATACACTTGTTTCATGCTGGCTTCAAATACAGTTTGTAGGTCACAGGTGTATGAGGGTCTAACCGGATGAGACGTTGGTTTCTATTCACCAGTCTTAAGGTAATATTCCCGATGTTGGTCACACTCACAGGATGATAGAGCACCACCGACGGGTTTTCGCGGATGATATAACCACCAGGTGAAGTAACAATAAAATCATAAAGCGAATGCGAGGGATCTTGATTGGTGTAGACGTCTGTAATAATATTACACGTGACAGATATGTGATGATCTTCAATTATTTTCACCGGTTGGTCAGACTTGTGTATCACGTTTGGTACTAACACTTGTGGTGAATAGCCTAACAATGACCCAATCGAATCTGGTTGAGATTTAAAATCAATCCTAAAAGAAGAAAGAATACTGCAGCGATGTGTCACGTTGTTGGCTATGAGTTCAAACTTGCGTGTCCCGTCCAGAAATGCTTTTAGACTAAATTCTTTGGTGAGAGTTGTGTAGATGTGATCGTGAATATCATCTACGGTGTAGCTGCCAGACGGTAGAGTTAACACATAGTCATCGTAGTAGAACTTATCATTGACGTCTTCAATTATGTTGCAGATTCTATTATAGCCTTCAAACGAAACAAGTCCCAGCACGTAGGGTCGTCGTCCCAATTCAATAGGAGGATAAAAGTCAACAGTTACTTCCGCACCTTGTCCGTGCACTGTAAACGTTCTACTTTCTGTTGTCATAATGACCACGTCACCCGCCGTGCTCGGTCTTATATAGAAAAGTCAAACATAGACGACCGCACTGTTGCGTGTTAAAATTTTGCACTCGTTTCACATTATAGTGTATTGTTGCACTGCTTCCAAAATAGCGAACAAGCTCTGTCGGAGGAGGAAGATTTCCAAAACTGTCAAAGTACCACACGGTTCGCCCATGCTTTATGTAGGCCACATAATGCGTTCCCGGTCCATGACTGTCATCCAAATTGACAACTGCACTTTCATGGCTCCGTGGTCGAGACGGTAGTTGGTTGCGCATACACACGCCTCGAAAGTGGGAGATCTTAAGCTGTTTTGCATATCTTATAACTTCCTCATGCGTCATGGCTCGTCGTGGCAGTGCATCGATTAACCGTTTTTTGGCGACATGTAAATGCCGAGTCCTTTCTTGTAGGGTGCTAGCTTCATGTTCACACCTTTGCCGCGCAGTGCTATGGCCTCCATAGTTTTATTATGCCTTTCACTTTCCTTCAACTGTTGCTTCGCCTCCTCAACAGCTTTCACCGTTCGTGCTACCGCACTTGCTCCTCCAAGAAGTGAACCCAGGGCTGCTAGTCCAGCAAACAGTGCAGGTAAAAATCCACCACGTTTCGGCACAGGAATAACTCGGGCACGTTTTCTAAAACGTAGTTTACTTTTGGGATTCGCATGCAATCGTGCTGCTCGGAGTGCTTTCTTAATAGCCAACTCACTATTTGTCTCTCCGCGCGAAGCTTGACGTGCCGCATGAAGAATAGCTTTAAAACCTCCCTTTCTGGACAACTTCTTCCTCTTCTTCACCACATATCTCTGTTTCACCATCGCGACCAAAGAACAAGACAACCTCACACCGCAAAGTATAGAACACAACTAACGCTCCTCAGGAAGGGAACCTGTAGTTATTTATTCAATGGTGGCTGTATATTCAAGTTCTATATAGAGAGGAAAATCGTTCATCGTTTTCCCCGCCTCTTTTTCTTCAGACGAGAGTTTCAAGTGAAAGAATAATTTGTCTCCGGCTTTCACCGGTTGATCAATAAGTGGTTGAACACTACCGTTTAATCGTACCTCTAAATGTTTCAAATCTGGTGCATACTCAAGTACACGAATGGCACCATCATACATTAAACGGTAATTGTCATACCCCGAACGTAGTATGTAGGCGAGGTTATTGGGATCTTTTACCGGTTGTTGGTTTACAATGTGAAGCAGAAATATAGAGGGTATTGATTTAATAAAAAGCGATAACCGTTGTTCCAAAAATCGTTTGGTCGTCACGTCGTGAGGTTGCACAGGATCAGCAACTTCGGCTATTCGTCTTCGCTTCATCTGTAGAGCGTTCTCCTTAATTTCCCACACCTTTTCCATTTCAGAGTTTAAAAACCGTTTTGTACAAACATCTTGATCATCTTCAGGATCGGCCACATGCACAAAGCGTGCATTATTTGCTGTATAGCCCTTTACAGTTAGGGTGGGCACAATACTGAGCACCTGTTTCACCTTGTTATCTACATAGTCCTTTCGAGCAGCGTCCGTGTTGTTTGTTGGAAGAGCCAGCTGAGTGATTCGACGTTGGTGTACGTCATAGTCCTCTGCTTCTGTTAACACCACAGCATTGGTTAACACATAGGCTTTGGTGCACACATCTTGATCGTTCACAGGATCTGCAACGCCCGTAATACGTTTATTCTGAGCCTCATAATCTCCTTTGATACGTCGTAATCGGTAATAATCTACATACTTTTTTGAACATGCGTCCGAGGGTAATACGGGTTCTGTTATATTGGTCAATCGCTTTCCATTAAAGTTGTAATTGCCATCTGTAGTGCGTGACAATACATTAGCATCGACATATCGTTTAGTAGCCGGATCTGTATCATGTTTTGGATCGTTTGTCAAAGCAAATCGTTCATTTGTTTTGAGAGTTCTTCCAAAGGCGTCCATGGTTACACTGGAACTGAAACACCCGTTTGCCTCATGTATATAGAGACCAGCTCTTCCCCTTTCACATTTAGTTGATATGCAGATTATTAAGCAACAACATTCACTTCCGGTGGGAGACTTGGTTTCACACCTCTTCTCAACATCGTCCGAACAACGTCATGGATCACTCTTCCCATCCTCCATTCGCTGTCTCATCGCCGGCCCGTCGGGATGTGGAAAAACCAATCTTCTGCTTACCCTCATCACCTCCTTAAACGGAGTGCGCTTTCAAAATATCTATATTTTTGCCAAATCGCTGTATCAACCGCTGTATGTGTTCTTGGAACAGGTCATGTCAGGTCTGCGCAACATGGGCTACTTCACATTCGCAGCGCACGAAGATGTCATTTCTCCAGACAATGTTCGCCCCCATTCGCTTATGATTTTTGATGATGTGGCCACAGAACGACAGGGCATTATTCAGGCTTACTTTAGCATGGGACGTCATAAATATATTGATTGTTTTTATCTCGCTCAAACCTATTCGCGAATACCAAAACAGTTGATTCGTGACAATGCCAAGGTGATTGTTCTCTTCCGTCAGGATGAGCGCAACATGCATCACGTCTACGATGATCACGTGAACCCAGACATGACCTTTCAAGCCTTTACACAGTTGTGTGCCATGTGTTGGAACGCTCATCACCACAGTTGTCTTGTTATTGATAAGCAGAGCAACATCAACAATGGACGCTACCGCATGGGATTTGATCATTTCATTCGTATTTAAGTAGCTGCATCGCTTTTCTGAACATCATTAGTCCAGATGTCATGGCGACAACAGGGAGTCAATTAAAAAAGCACATAATCCGTGCGCGAAATAGCATTCGACAAAAGTTTCGCTATCTAAAACGTGCACATGCCGACAGTGAACTGTTTGTCGAAAAACATTTGAAATCACCTCTGGAAGCTGTGTTGAAAGGAACAACAAAGCCTAGTACACGCTCAAAAGAAACACAAACAATTGAAGAGGAGGAGGAGGAAGAAAATGATGAAGAACCTGAGGATGTTTTTTCTCCATTGCTTCCGTCTTCTGGCTCCAAAGAATCACCGCTGCCCCAGTTTTTGAAAACATCAATAATTGCTGAAACACCCACTAGAGCCAAAGAAAAGCAGCCTACTCTTAAAGAAATATTGAATACACCCGAACAATATGTGCGGTTAAAATCCATTTTACTACAAAATTATGGTGCGTTGGTTACCCCCTTCCTTGAAGATCTTTTTACTAAGAAAACTGATACTACCTATGGTGTTCGCTATGAAAACAATAGATTTCGAATTGGCGATTCAGCAATCAAGATAAATGACAATGTTTTGATTGTTAAAACAGTTCGTTACAAATTGACGCCAGGTCTTTTAGAACTTTTATTTTCACGTACACCTTCTACCGAGGACTATGATAAAGAAGATCTTGAAAAGTATAAAGACATCTTGATGGCTACAAATGGTTTTAGACGTAATTATAAACGTTCTGAAGCAATAAATGCTAATAAGGGCTTCAAATATAAAACCATCATATCAAAATTGTTTCCCACCTATGCAAGTGTTCGCCGTGCAAATTCAGCGTCCGGTATCACGTTTAATACTTTGAAACCATTCATCGATTTCGCCTATTGGAACAATCCAAATAAGTTGGTTAAACGTCTGCAACTGTTGCGTGCATCGGAACAGGCCGGTCATACCGGACACGAGGCAGAAGTTTTAGAAATAGAAGAGGAGCTTCGTCATGCTGGCATTATTGTCTAATGAGTCAACGTGTTCATACACCCTCGCCTGTTAAGGCTGCCATTGCTCGCGAGTTGCATAGACCAGCTCGTCGTCTCTACCATCGTCGTCATGTCATCACACGGGGCGTTGACGATCTTTGGCAAGCTGATCTGGTTGAAATGTTTCCCTATGCCAAAGCTAACAACGGGGTCAACTATCTGCTCACCGTCATCGACGTTTATTCCAAAATGGCCTTTGTTGAACCTGTTCGGAATAAATCTGCACAACTGGTCACCGCTGCATTCAAGACCATCGTTCAGCGGTCAAGACGACAACCTCGTTTGCTTCAAACAGATCAAGGCAAAGAATTTTTCAACAAGACTTTTTCCGCTTATCTCAAATCACTTGACATCCATCACTATTCCACTTTTAGCAATCTAAAGGCAAGTGTTGTAGAACGTTTCAACCGCACACTCAAGACGCGCATGTGGGAACAATTTACAGCAAGAGGATCCTATCGCTGGCTTGAACTTGTAGGCGACCTGGTGACACGTTACAACAACACTAAACATAGAACCATCAAAATGAAACCACGCCTTGTAACCAAGAACATTGCGCAATTGGATCGCATTCATCACAAAATCAAAACAGTAGATCCACGACGTCATCAATTACGTATTGGTGATTATGTGCGCATCAGTAAACATAAAACAATCTTCGCCAAAGGATACACACCAAACTGGAGCACAGAAATATTTCGTATTCGCAAGGTAAAACTTTCTAATCCAGTTGTTTATTTACTTGATGACCTCAACAAACAGCCAATCCAAGGAGGATTCTACATGGAGGAACTGCAAAGGACGCAATATCCCAAGCATTATCTTGTTGAAAAAATTGTACAAAAACGTGGCAATAAACTTTTTTTTAAGTGGCTAGGTTTTAATGCCACATATAATTCATGGATTAATAAATCAGATCTGGTGTACACCTTCTTGTTTTTATTTCATGTCGAGCTGGCCGACTCAACATGCCATGCGATTTGTATCCTACCCCCACCCTACCATTTACAGGAAATACTACTCCAGATTCATTGATGTTTGTTTACCATTGAGCACATTCAACAACCAGTTCATTCCCCCTCTCTCTCAATTCCATTCACTACTCCCGATACCATTGATGTTTGTTTACCATTGAGCGCTTTCAACCCCATCTTGTTTGTCTCTCAGACCCATTCACACCTAACCAACCTACCACGTCAGGGTTCAACAACCACCGCCATCCACCGCCATTCATGTTTTCCATTCAAAACACTCCCGTTCATGACCTACCCCACACCCCGTAATCTGCTGTGACGTCACACACACACACACACCAGTTACACTAATGTTTTCCATTCAAAACACTCCCGTTCATGACCTACCTCACATCCCGTAATCTGCTGTGACGTCACACACACACACACACACACCAGTTGATCGTTCAATTCTCTGACAATTCATTCACAACCAAGGATTCGGAAACCTTCGGCAACACTCGGATCTCATCGGGCTCAAAGCAAAGCTATATAGCCCAGGATAATATCGGAGAAGGCGCTCAGTCCAACAGAGAGACTGGGTCGAGGAGGGTCTCGTGCAGAGCCTCTTCCATCCTTCCCCCTCATCCCCCACCCTCGCCACCACCCCCCTTCCCTCCCCCCTCCCCACCCCCACTCCTACCCCTCCACCCACCCCCCCCCCCTCAAACCGGTTCCTGGACCCTCCAAGGTTTGTTTACCTTCCGGGGTCCCGGCGACCTTGGGGTCAATGACCTACCTCAAGGTCATTGACCTTGCCACGCCCCCCTAATTTGCATAAATAACGGTATTTGAGTCAAAACCCCCCCAGCCTCCCTACTTATATGCCCCTCAAGTTGGATGTACAGCTCAAGAGAAGGAAGACTTTGAGGAGGAGCTACAACAGCAGTTGAATGGTCAGAGCATCATTGTCATGGGATATTTGAATGCACATGTAGGAAGTGAAAGGCAAGGATATGAAAATGTATTGGGAGCAGAAGGATGGGGTAGCAGGAATGAAGAAGGGAGAAAGTTGCTGGATTTTTGCAAGAGAACGGTTTAGTGGTAGGCAACTCCTGGTTCCGGAAGAAAGAAAGCCACAAGGTAACGTGGTACAGCAGTGATTTAACAAAGAAATCTTTGGTAGATTACATGCTGTACGACTGGGAAATGAAGAGAAGTGTCAGAGATATAAAGGTAATACCATCAGAGGCCTTAGATAGCGACCACAGAATACTTGTAATGAACCTGGGAGTTGTTAAGGATAGCAAGAGGACAGAGTACCAGGAAAGGAGAATCAAAGTATGGAAACTCAAGGAAAAGGAAGTCAAGGAAGAATTCCAGAAGATAATAAGGGAAAGGGAAGCCTCCGTGGCTTAGGCGGCAGCACGCCGGCCTCTCACCGCTGGGTCCGTGGTTCAAATCCCGGTCACTCCATGTGAGATCTGTGCTGGACAAAACGGAGGCAGACAGGTTTTTCTCCGGGTACTCCGGTTTTCCCTGTCAAAATTTCATTCCAGCAACACTCTCCACTATCATTTCATTTCATCTGTCATTCATTTAATCATTGCCCCAGAGGAGTGCGTCAGGCCTCGGCAGCCGGCACAGTTCATATCCTCGCCGCTAGATAGGGGCTTCATTCATTCCATTCCTGACCCGGTCGGAGACTGGAAGCAGGCTGTGGATTTTCATTTTCAATAAGGGAAAGGATGCCAACAGACAATCCTAAAACAGGGGAAGAAGAATGGAAGCAATTCAAAAACACAATGGTGGAAGCTGCAGTGGCAGTATGTGGAAGAACAAGCAACAGAAAGCGGTGTAAAGAGACACCATGGTGGAATGAGAGAGTAAAAGAAGCTGTGGGAAGGAAGAACAAGGCTTTCAGAGTGTGGTTCCAGGAAAGAACTGATCTGGCAAGGGAAGATTATAAGATAAAGAAGAAAGAAGCAAACAAGATTGTCGCAGAGGAGAGGAAGAAGTGGATGGTAAAGTGGACAGAGATGATGGAGGAATACAGCAGAGGAAATAAGAAAGTACTTTATGGGATGGTCAAAAGTAAGAGAAGAGGTCTGCGAGAGGATGTGATAATGATGGACAAAAACGGAAATGAGGTACACAACAAAGAGACACTCAAGACAGTTTGGAAAGAGTACTTTGAGGATTTGCTGAATCCAAATGGTCATAGGGAGGAAGACAATGTATTGGAAGATGGAGAAGACAACACAGGAATGGAAAAGGACCTGACTTGGAGAGAACTGGAAATGGCTATAGACAAGATGAAAGGAGGAAGGGCACCAGGTGTGGATGAAGTGAGTGTTGAAATGGTGAAGGCAGCAGAGGAGGTTGGGAAACAGTGGCTGTACCGTGTGATGAGGGTGATATGGATGGAGAAAAAGACCCCAGAAGATTGGAAGAAAGGATTAATTGTCCCAATATTTAAGAAAGGAAGCAGAAAGGAGTGCAGAAATTACAGGGGAGTCACACTCATACCTCACTGTGCCAAGATATATGAAAAGATATTAGAAAGTAGAATACGAGCCAAAGTGGAGAGAAAATTGAGAGAGGAGCAGTATGGATTCAGACCTGGGAGATCAACAGTGGATCTCATATTTTCAGTGAGACAGCTCCAGGAACACCACTACGAATTTGGAGAGGATCTGTTGATGGCCTTTCTGGACATCGAAAAGGCCTATGATAGTGTGTGTAGGGAGAAGGTTTGGAAAGCAATGGAAAACATGGGAGTGGATAAACGGACTGTAGGCAGAGTGAAGGAGATGTATTGTGGAAGTGTGAGTTGTGTGAAAGTTGGAGGGGAAAGAACCGACTGGTTCAGACAAATGAGTGGCCTGAAACAGGGTAGTGCGCTGTCACCCCTTCTCTTTATTGTGGTTATGGACGAGGTAACGACACGGATAGCAGGAAAGATAGGAGAAGATAAGATGAAAGCAATGGTGTTTGCAGATGATCTCATGGTCTGGGGAAACAAGGAGGAGGAAATTCAGGAGCAACTGAAGGCTTGGGAAGAAACAGTGGGAGAGTACGGATGGAAGTTCAACATCAGTAAATGTGAGATCCTGTTAACGACCAGGAAAAAGGACAGACCAATGAGTGGGATAACACTTGGAGGTGGACAGCTGAAGAAGGTGGAAAGTCTCAAGTACTTGGGAAGTATGGTGGAGGAAAATGGGAGAAATGACAAAGAGATTACGGAACGTGGCAGACAGGCAGAAGCATTTCTGAGAAGCATTAGGAGCTTAGTGTGGAATAAAGATGTCCCACAAAAAAGCAAGGAAGTGTTATACAGAAGCTACTATATCCCGATATTGACCTATGCTTCAGAAACGTGGACAATGAAGAAAAGAGACATAAGCAGAATACAGGCAGGTGAAATGAAGTTCCTGCGAAGTAGGATCGGAGTAACAAGAAGAGACAGGGTGAGGAATGAAAAGGTCAGGGAAATGGTGAAAGAGGAGCCCTTGCAAGGTAGGATTGAGACATGAAGACTGAGGTGGTATGGACACTTAAAGAGAATGGATGAGAAGAAGATTCCCAAGAGGACACATGAGATGCAGATGCAGAAGAAACGACCAAGGGGAAGAGCAAGAGATAGATGGCTGAAAGGAGTGGAGGAATGTGTCAAGAAGAGAGGCGAGGACTGGACCAGAGTGACAGCGGAGAGGTGGTGGGTTGAAAGAACTAAGTGGCGAGGCTTATGTTCCAAACAGACCCAGCCTGGGGCTGGAAACTGTACAAGATGATGATGATTATGATGATGATGAGTAACTCTGCTAAAGAATTAGGCAATTTGTCACTTGTAAGACCTATTCTGGAATATGCCTCGGCGGTTTGGGATCCATATCAAGTAGGGCTCATCAATGAGTTGGAAATGGTACAAAGAAAGGCCGCTAGATTTGTGCACAGTGACTTTAATCCCAGGAGCAGTGTGAGCCGTATGTTAAAGAAACTTGGGTGGGAATCACTGGAGAATAGGAGGATGAAATCTAGACTCTGCGCTATGTACAACACGTATACAAATCAACCAGCATGGGGTGAGCTTAGCAAACGATTGGGAAAGCCCACTTACATGGGTAGGAGCGATCATCCTTTCAAAGTTAAGGGCCGACCACAGCAAACAAATTATGGTAAATATTCTTTTGTAAACCGTGCCATTGATAACTGGAACTCTCTACCTGCCGCAGTCTTAGAGCATTTTCCCAAACATATAGGTGTGTTTAAGAAAAGACTGACTATTTGTGAAAATACTCCAGTTTAATTGTTGTATAATTGTTATTGAATTGTTATGTATAATTATTTATGTGTTATGTATATCCAATTAGCCACCGGGGCACACACACCCCATTGCAAATAAATGAATGAATGAATAAACACGGTGTGTGCGGGGCCTCGTCACCTCTAGGGTACACTGATATTAACTTGTAAGTGAACTGAGAGTATACATTGCTATAAGCACTGTGTGTATTGGAGCCTCATCGCCTCTAGGGTACCCTTGTACTGACTTCTAAGTGAACTGAGAGTATACATTGTTATAAACACTGTGTGTGCAGGGGTCTCATCGCCTCTAGGGTACCCTGGTACTGACTTGTGGGTAAACTGAGAGTATACATTGTTATAAACAGTGTGTGCAGGGCCTCGTCACCTCTAGGGTATCCTGGAATTGGCTGGTAGGGGAACTGAGAGTATACATTGTTATAAACACTGTGTGTATTGGGGCCTCGTCACCTCTAGGGTACCCTGGAATTGGCATGTAAGTGAACTGAGAGTATACATTGTTATAAACACTGTTTGTGCAGGGCCTCGTCACCACTAGGGTACCCTGGTATTGACTTGTAAGTGAACTGAGAGTTTACATTGCTATAAACACTGTGTGTGCAGGGGCCTCATCGCCTCTAGGGTAACCTGGTACTGAATTGTAGGTGAACTGAGAGTATACATTGTTATAAACACTGTGTGTGCAGGGCTTCGTCACCTCTAGGGTACCCTGGTATTGACTTGTAGGTGAACTGAGAGTATACATTGCTATAAACACTGTGTGTGCAGGACCTCGTCGCCTCTAGGGTACCCTGGCATTGACTTGTAGGTGAACTGAGAGTATACATTGTTATAAACACTGTGTGTGCAGGACCTCGTCACCTCTACGGTACCCTGGTATTGACTTGTACGTGAACTGAGAGTATACTTTGTTATAAACACTGTGTGTGCAGGACCTCGTCACCTCTAGGGTACCCTGGTATTGACTTGTAGGCGAACTGAGAGTATACATTGTTTTAAACTCTGTGTGTACTGGGGCCTCGTCACCTCTAGGGTACCCTGGTATTGGCTTGTAGGTGAACTGAGAGTATACATTATTATATTCACTGTGTGTGCAGGGCCTTGTCACCTCTAGGGTACCCTGGTATTGACTTGTAGGTGAACTGAGAGTATACATTGTTATAAACACTGTGTGTGCAGGACCTCGTCACCTCTAGGGTACCCTGGTATTGACTTGTAGGTGAACTGAGAGTATACATTATTATATACACTGTGTGAGCAGGGCCTTGTCACCTCTAGGGTACACTGGTATTGACATGTGGGTAAACAGAGAGTATACATTGTTATAAACACTGTGTGTTCTGGGGCCCGTCACCTCTATGGTACCCTGGTATTTACCTCTAGGTGAACAGAGAGTATATTTTGCTATAAACACAGTGTGTGCAGTGTCTCGTCACCTCTAGTGAACCCTGGGATTGACTTGTAGGTGAACAGAGAGTATACATTGTTATAAACACTGTGTGTGCAGGGCCTCGTCACCTCTAGGGTACCCTGGTATTGACTAGTAGGTGAACTGAGAGTATACATTATTATAAACACTGTGCATACAGGGTCTCGTCACCTCTAGGGTACCCTGGTATTGGCTTGTGTGTAAACTGAGAGTTTACATTGCTATAAACACTGTGTGTGCAGGGCCTTGTCACCTCTAGGGTACCCTGGTATTGAATTGTAAGTGAACAGAGAGTATACATTGTTATAAACACTGTGTGTACTGGGGCCTCGTCACCTCTAGGGTACCCTGGTATTTACTTCTAGGTGAACAGAAAGTATACATTGTTATAAACACTGTGTGTGCAGGGCCTCGTCACCTCTAGGGTACCCTGGTTTTGACTTGTAGGTGAACTGAGAGTATACATTGTTATAAACACCGTGTGTGCAGGACCTCGTCACCACTAGGGTACCTTGGTGTTGACTTGTAGGTGAACTGAGAGTATACATTGTTATAAACACTGTGTGTGCAGGACCTCGTCACCTCTAGGGTACACTGATATTGACTTGTAGGTGAACTGAAAGTATACATTGTTATAAACACTGTGTGTGCAGGGCCTCGTCACCTCTAGGGTACCCTGGTATTTACTTGTAGGGGAACTGAGAGTACACATTGTTACATACACTGTGTGTGCAGGGCCTCGTTTCCTCAAAGTCCGGTTTTTAGCCTACTTTTCACATTTTGCAAAAATGAGGAAAAAGTAGACTTATGAGATCGGGCAAATGTGTGTCTGTCTGTCTGTCTGTCCTTCTGTCTGTCTGGCTGTGTGTGTGTCCCCCCCTATCAACTCCTAAACGGCTGCAGCAATCGAAACAAAATTTGGTAGGAGTAAAGATCTATACCTGAATATCTCACGCCCATATTTGAAAATGATGTCAGTGCTACCAACTGCTAAAAAATCGCAATTGAAATTTGAGCTCCATGTTGGATATCTTGGAAAGTATGAATGGGAGCTATTTCAAAATTGGCACACGTACAGATCATAATATTTCAGTTTAATTTCCAGGAGGCCAAACATGGCAGTGTTGCCAAAATGATTATAAGCCTCCTGATAGGTCCAATTTTTAAATGCAAATAACTTCTACACTATCAAGCGGAATTCAACCAAATTTCGTATGTTGTATGTGTACATAACCGGATATGACTGAGCGTATTCTTAAGACCTACCAGGGCTGCCAACTGTTAATAAATGCTCCTAATTTATTTTTATCCAAATACCAATATATCAGAAAGTATGCAAGCCGACAGCTTTAAACTATGCACACGTATAGTACCTGACATTCTATATTAATTTGGAGTAACTTATATACGTCAGTGCTACCAACATGATTCTAAGCCTGCTGACAAGTCCAACTTTAAATACATGTAACTTCCATACTATCATTTGGATTTCAACCAAATTTCGTATGTGCTATGTGTACCATAACAGATATGACTATGCGTATTCTAAGGAGCAAACAGGGCTGCCAACTGTTAATATGTGCTGTCCCTATTTCTGTTACCCTAATATCAATATATCAGAAAGTATGCAAGCCAATAGCTCTAAACTTTGCACAAGTATAGTACCTGGCATTCTAGACGAATTTGGAGTAACTAATATACGTCAGTGCTGCCAACATGATCCTAAGCCTGCTGATAGGTCCAATTTTAAAATGCATGTAACTTCTACACTAACTAATGGATTTCATTCAAAATTGGCACAACAATAGATCATATTATTTCAGGTTATTTCTGACCAATACATGCATGACATTGTTGCCAACATGATTTTACGCGCGCTGTTAGATCCAATGTTTAACTGCATGTAACGTCCATGCGATTCATTGGACTTCAACCAAATTTTGTATTTTGTACCTTAAGAGATGGAACTAAGAATATATTCAGTCATCAGGGCTGCCAACTGTAGTGCTCTATTAGGATACATTATGCCAGGTATACGGTATTTCGAACTAATTGGAAATTTCGATATTAGCAACTTAATTTCGTCATTATTCAAGATAGGTTCATATTCTGCAGAATAATCATTGGCATGAAAAGTAGGCTGTATAGTTCTTAACGGAACTTCTTGTTTAATTTGTAAATGATACATTGTGTAAGCTTATAGTTTTATGTGACGATTAATATCGCGATGAAGAGCCATGGGAGGGACACACTGTTTGGGACAATGTGTGTGCATTTGTCTTGTCACTCCCAGGTGGATAAGTAGGCCAGTTGAGTGTATACATTGGTGATGGTTAATGATAATATGGTATACATCATGGTCATCATGTGTGATAACCAGTGTGATTGTGATGGCTGAAGTAGTGTATTTGTGAGTGGGGAAACGGTTTGGGTAGGCGGCGGCCATGACCTGAATTAAGGTACCATCCCAGCAATTGCTTAAAGAAGAAGTGGGGAAACAACGGAAACCACTTTTAGCATGGCTGGGGTAGTTCTGCTATACAAGGTTCGGTATTACTACAGTGATTCTGTACCGTACTGAAACAGCGATTGTTTGTTATTGTTAATAAAACGCTTAGTCAAACTCAATAGTTTAATGCAATGTGACGAAGCGCCATTACATGGATAACACACATACCGGAAAAAAAAGGCAAACAAACACCGTCTGGTCAAGGACCGTAGAACACACTCCCACCTTGCAATTAACAGGCAAATTAAATTGCAACCTTCTCACAATCCCAAATCAAGTCTATGCCAGTGACCTGAAATACAGCCGCATATTTTATCCGAACCTTGCGTAGTGGAGCAAATGGAGTTTTAACTGCTTTTCCGTGAAGCTTCTTGCATGTGACGCATTGGGTGATCACCTTCCTGGCTAGTCTCCTTATACCCGTTATCCACTATTTCTCGCGTAGATTTGACAACAGTGTTTGCAATTCTGCATGTTGTAAATGACAGTGCTTTTGAAAGACTAATCTTTGCACTAACACATGCTTGCCTGACAACAGTATTGGACATTTAAAATGGTTATGTTCATCCCCTAATAGAAGTTTCGTTTTTACTCGTAAGAGTCCCTCTTCGTCAACAAAGGTCTGCATTTCTTTGATCAATCTTGCCTCTTTCTTATCAAAACTATCATTTTGTATGCACCTCATTAATTTCTTCTCTGCTCTCTGAGTTTCTTTATAGCTCAGTTCTCCACGTCTTGTGTTGTTCTTGCGACACCCATCAATAAATCGAAATATCCATCCTAACATTCTTACAATCTTCGAGTACTTCGAAAAGTAGGCGAGCCATGAAGTGAAGTTCGTCCTTTCGCAAGATGTACTGGACACCACAGATTTCTTCCTTTCAGTATTTACTTCTTCTTCTTCTTCTTCTTCTTCTGCTTGTGGAGATTCTTTGGACCTGGGCCATTCATTTTGTTCTTTCCTTTTCACAAATTTGTTCATCGAAATCTTCTGCCGTGAACCATAGATCCCGTATACTGTCTTCTATCGTGAAGAGACGCGTTGCTTTGGCGTCTAGAATGTTGAATGCAGTTGCTACGTCGTCTGGCACGCGCGGATCTACGTCCAATGTCTGTTTAAACACGTTCCATGATTTCGTGTATAAACGTCGCACTAAACCTCGCTCCCGTTTTAATATTTCCATTTTTCCTAATCTTGTCAAGGTCGCCAGATGTTAATAAAACGCTTAGTCAAACTCAAATTTTTAATGCAACGTGACGAAGCGCCATTACATGGATAACACACAGACCGGGAAAAAAATGACAAACAAACACCGCCTGGTCAAGGAACTTAGAACAGTTATGGTGGAATGAATGGTTTTGTATTGTACCAACCTCATTTTAATTCATTGTCTCTATATAGCTGTTAATTATATTTTATCTATTTAATGTATTTATTTAACGCCTTAGCATACTTTCACTGTACACTTGCGGAAGATCTATTAATATATCCCAGGTATTATGATCATTATCAATAAATAGATTATGTTTTGCATGTTTATTCCCAGGTTTGTTCATTAAAACGAAAAGATGATGGGAAACCTGCTGTTCGGGACATCCCGCACAATCAGCGTGAAATGAAGGAGTCACCTGGTGCAAAGCTTTGTTTCCAGAACAAGAACCCTAATCGACTTCGGGTTTCATTTAGATGTAACTTTTGACTTTCGTTTCAACAAATATTCTAACACGGATAGTTGTTTGTGGTTTGCTCACGCGTCGGAATGCCTTCTGATTTATGTATGTACGCACCAGACGGAAAAACGAAATACACTTGAATACACAATATCACACCAGAAACACTTAAATTATTTATTTATTGCTTTAATTGACGATGAAACGCACGCCGGAAACAACTAGTAGGTCATCTTCTCTAAAACATTCATACCGGAATACTTCCAACAGTCAAAACTCTCAATGAGAACGGTTATTTTTCCTTAGCTGCCAACTAAAAAGTGAATATCAATATCCACCTAAGACAAAAAATACAAAAACGTCCAACGATAAAAAAAGAAGCCTGCCCTACAAGAACGTAGTATATCAAACAATGAGCATGGTGAGATTTTCGGTTAAGAAGGTTGGATATCTAAAGAAATCACAGATAATTAGGTAGTGTACAGTACCCCAGGGGTATGCACCCCTTGGAGACCATCACCTCCATCATCTATTTAAATCTCCTAACTGGCAACCCTTATAAGTCCAGACCAACATCTATCAACACCGCAAGGACAGCTTACCATTCTGGAAAGCTGGCCCAATCCTTGCATCACTACTACAAACAGCGACACACTATTAACTAGGGCATCTATGCCATCAGAATGTCGACGAAGCAGCGCCGAAGAATATAAAAAGGGAGTCTTAAGGAGGTCAAGCTCTCAATTACCAGTCTTACAGTTCGGCGGCCGGAGGCTAGGGCTGTTATCATCAGGTGAGTCAGCAGTGTCAGAATCCTATACTTTGTAACCTTACCCACCAATTTGTATACACCAATTGTACTATCACATTGTAACATCACTACATCCCTTAAAAGGGACTCATAATTCAATATTACTGGCCAATAAACACTTGGTCAGTACATTACACCTGCATTACTGTTTACACGCTTCTTTACGCCCTAACTCCCTTCCTGAACTCTCCGTCACAATTAGACGTGACTTGCAGTAGCCAGATACTTGCTATCGCAAGTATCATTGTATTCCCGCATAGGCCCGACTGCTAAGAGCAGCGCGTGCCACAACGCTGACGCGAGCACACCGGTTACATAACCAGTCAGCCAGCCAGCTGGAAGACCAGCGCATCGACCTGTACGCTAAGTTCCATCCCCTAAAATACACTTACATCTTTTATAGGAGCGCCCCCTAGTTCCTAACACTAAACAACACTCTACACTGGTCAGCTTGCCCGACTACGGGAAGCTACCCCCTTTTTAGGCACCTCTTTATAAATTAGCACAACAAATCTTCCGTTTTAGATCCAACCACCCCCAAATAAGGGATCTAAAACAGATGGTGGAGGCGCGTCTACTACGCACAGTAAAATAGGACTCAATCAACGAGCCCTCGTAGTAGAAACGACCCCTTCCGTACCGCAAACATCCAAGCAAAATTGTGAATTTTTTCCCAGACAGAGAGCAGCATTTTTGCTCCGTACTACTTACACAGGGAATTTTTTCTCCCAAACCAACCCCCCCAGCCCCAGAAAGAATCAGAGAGAATAAGGATACACTGCCGAACACGCACAGTTTTTTTTCCTTTTCTTTTTCAAATAAGAAGACACATATACTTCATTTAGCATGGCCCCTCTATACCGCCTAGCTGTGTTGAGGAGCATTGGGGAGTACCAGGAATTAATTGCCTGGCACAGAGTTTTTGAAACTAGGCAGGACTACCTCAGAAGGTTTCAGCAGCTCCTGCACGCCCAGTACATGCGGATCATAAGAGCCCTTGTCCGGCAAATCCGCAACGCTAAGAATCGCAAGATTCGGGCGAAAATCCCCACTCTCCGTACACAGATCATTAAAGCACACTGGCAACTACACTGCCGACACGAGTTTATGTTCCAACAATGGGAGACACTTATCAGGGAACACCGACGCATAGGGACCAATGGCACAAAAGTCGCTGAGCAGGCCATGAGCCTCAACGGTCAGTACACCCAAATTTGGGACGAGTACCGCGAACTCCAGAACAATAAGGCCATTTTCGAGTACATGGCAGGGCCACCAGCCCAGCCGAGAGAGGACATAAGCATAGATACGCTAACTCGGCAATTTGCGAGGATGTCCCTCTCGCCATGTACTGCCACACATGGGAAGGAGGATACCATGGCCACAGTCCAGAAGACGGCCAGGTTAGACTCCAATACACTGCGGGGACAAGCTTACACCACTACACATCCCTTAGCGCCAGTTCGGAAGGCAATTTTGCCAAACCGGGCAGCAGACCCTAGGCCAACCCCCTCGCAACGGACGAACGAGAGGGAGTTGAAGCCAGGACCCTCAGACACACATAGTGTGACAGGGAGACAACGGGAGGTAACCACGTCATGGGCTGAGGACGTAGAGCCCGCCCTACAGCACATCAAGCCTACACACAGATACACAAATAGACAAACACAATGTCAGGAGTCTGCCGTGGCCACAGGCCAAAGAGCGGTCAGGCTACACGCCACCACATTGCCAGGGCAGAGACAGGCAATTAAGCGGCCTTTACCGCCAGTTCAAAGGGCAAGTTTGCCAGAACGGAGGCGAACACCGGCATTCGTACCACAGGTGCGAATGCATAAGAGGGTGTTGCATTCAGGCCCTCAGGAGGCACAATACACGCCCGCACATCGTGACCATGCACTCACACACAGTACACGGAGTACAGGAAAGGTGTTATTACCTACCCCACAAAACCACTCAGGCAAAAACACACACACCCCCGTAAACTCTACTAGGGTAGCGCAGAGCGCAATTAGGCCCTCGAGTACAGGCACACTCAAACCTACAGACACGCGCTACGGTGGAAGTAGGCCCAGGCTTACTTTGCTAGAAATTCCGCCGGAAAATAGCAAAGGGGCACCTCAGTGGATCCAACGGGCCTACACCCTAGTGACAGGGCGACGGTATCCACCTTCCCGAGCACTAACGCTCGAACAAGGATAACGACTTTCACTAGGAATACAATGTATTCCAACATCTTTTGCACCAATATTATAGTTACACGTAAGTTCTTTTACACGTCAGAAATACGGCAACAAATACATAAAGACTCACTAACGTAAACGGCACATTTTTTCCCACGTATATGCAGTGCAGCATGGCTAAACCAAAAGTATATAATTCTAAATCCTTCTTGATTTTTTTTTGGGCCCCTAGCATTTTTTTCCTTCTCACAGGCCATCCATTGTTATTGAGCATGGTTGGTTCATATTATAACTTGGATAACGTAAAGTTGCTAATATCCAAAGCCAAGTGGAAGCCCATCAGGTGAGCCACGCGGCTTAAGGCCGGAAAGAGATATTCCGAACACAGCTTAAGCATCAAATCACAGCATAGAGCTTAAGCGGGTCTTTCTAGGTGGAAATGACTAAATGTTCTATGATCCGGCCCCACAGTTTGATAGATTCCCTTGTGGCGGGCGAGAGCCCTGATTGTGGCAAGAATTAAGAATCTCAAACTATTTTCCAAAAGTGGTAGATTTTCCTGAGACGTAACTAGATTACCGTAGTACTAACGCCACCAAATAGGTGGATACTACACTCAGGTCCTACTTCTCACTTTTAAACATTTTTCATATTGCTCACGACATAATTTTTACAGACTATCGCCACCTGCCAACCCACTTTAATAAAGCATACAGCAGTGGGCAGGCGACATACAATATATCTTCTATACCTTTTCAAAGTGCTCTCTTAATACGGAGCGGGGCATAGCTCATTTTTTTTCCCTCTTTGCCTCACGCACTAATCCCGGGAAAGGAAGGTGGCCAAGTTGAACTGTATGTATTTAACCCATAGGCATACGTGACACGTTACACTGCCTACAAAACGACTTTTTCTCACCTCCATAACAACACGCAAAATCCCCACACCTACACGTACAGGCGGAAACACTGCCAAAAGGAAGGGAAGTAATCCCACTGGCAGACGTGGAAAGAAGGCCACGAAATAGCCTTCAGACCCCACTGACCGCACCGGGATACGATCCTAACACTCAACAGAACTGTCCCGGAGACACAGCCTAGAATGGCACCAGAAACAATTACACTGGGTAAAAGACGGTCTCAAAACCTGCAACCTTCTGGATACCAGGAACATAAGGTCGGGTAGCTATCCAATTACAGGATAGAAAAATAGGAAGCTAAAATAGATTGGGACAGTTCCACTAACAATGGCATAAATGAAAAACAACAAAATCGCCTCCGGCACATAGTCACCAAACAGGCGACTAGCGGCCCGGAGACACTCGTGTATAACGACATTTTGAACAATGGATAGGAATATACTTGACCCACGTTACAAGTAACACAAAATTTGGGGACACAAATGTAAGTAATGAGAGGTTCTTTTACAGTGCGGCCAATGCATGTGAGATTTCCGAAGTGAAATGCCATGGCCTGTGGTTTGGATTCCACGTAAAACGGAAGTCCCGTGGCTCATGATCTACAGATTAACGGTCACGTTAAACCACAAGTTTCCTTCCTTTTTTTACAGTGCGAAAAGCACTACTCACAGTCACAGAGAGCAAGCCGATTAGACACACATGTGCCGGACACACAGCATTATCAAAACGAGTAACAAGTGAGCGCACACGGCATTGTAATCCAATACCGCCCCACTCAGCGATAACGCAAGTCTCATGGATAACCTGCACGCTTACAGACAGCAATACACTAGCAGCTCTCAGAGCAGAACATACGGCATCATTTTAAGCCGAGTCCAAACACCTCATAACTCACAAATTACACTACGAGGTGAATTCAAAAACATACAAACTCTTCACAGGTATGCGTACTTTCATTTTCGCGTTGCAAATACACGGGGAATGTGCCATAATATATACGGCACAGATAGCGGCATACCAAGCCTTTACAGCACCCCGGGTCCGAACCCATGATCACACACCACACTCGTACCAAAAACTAACTATCCAACGGTATTTTTGGTACGAGAGACACAAGCAAAAATCACACTGAGGACACCTCAATCCCTGAAACACAACGCAGACATATAACACAGAGAATTACATAGATCACGGGTTCAAATCCCAACGAAAATTGGACACCAGGGAAAACAACGGTCCAGGCTTCCAATCACCCTGAAATTAGCTCATACAACCACTCAACCAGATAATACCACATTTCCTTCGGCCAAAAGCCAGGCATAAAATTTCAAATACACCTGACATGGAAAATACATTTCCCACACACAGGCATAGAAATTTCGTAAGGCAAAGGTCTTATGAAATAGTAGCCACACAATAGTACTAGCAAATAGTACGAATTGCTACATTAGGCCGTCAGGACTCTAGAACAATGACAACATTCGCATACGTGCAGGAAAGCACATACCGGCAGATGACATACATAACATCCGAGACTGCCATTACACATACGAACCGCTGACTTGCAGACCTCGTCACATTGCAATACCGCTGGTGACAAGACACTATTGTTGTATCGACATTGACCATGAAATTACAAGCACAAAACAATCTTCATGCCATTCATTTTTTTAACACTGCAAAAACATTTAGCAATGGACAAGACGTGACAGATCGGAACTTACCTTGGGCCCATAGGAGCACGTTCGCAAAGACGTTGACAGGCCACGGGCGCCTCCTGCCCATACACGCGATACACATTACGACTTAGCCTGTAACAGACCAACCGTCCGCGTGGTGTAGCGGAACATAGGCACACACACACGCGCTCACTAATTAGAAGCGAACACAGACAGGGGCTCTGAGGAAACAAGACCTCCCCCCCAATAACTTCCTTTCTGGATTTCAGTTTTCAAAAAATCGTTCCAGGCGATTAGGGCATGGCCAGTCGCACTACGGCCACTGGCCACATTCACACTACAGATGGCAGACCAGATTACGTCGTGACGTCACAGCGTCACGACGCTCTACTATCCCAAGAAGCGGATAGCGAGCAAACATGGACAAAGGGAGGATGACAGGAGCACAGGCTACCATCGTACCACCTTACGCCCTTCCAATAACCTTCCCACATCCTACACGACCAACGCAGACACATGAACACGATCAAAACAGCTACACTACATTACAAAATATACACAGGGGTTGATAGACTTCATGCGTTTAAAGAGAAGGCTTACTACGCCTTGGCTCTCGATGCTACCACCTGAGTATTAGGGGTGGATCGGCAAACATCAAATAAGCATAATGTGCATCTCCAAATGAGAGATGAGGCCACAGTTATAAATATTAACCATTTTTTGTTAATTAAATACTCCCGCATGACAGGAATATATTAGTATTATGCCTCAACCTACACCTATCCGTACATGAGTGCAGACGCCTCATATCCAGATACATGCATGAGTATCCCATCCATTTACCAGGGATATTACTATCAAACCTGCATGGAATTTTCATATTTTTGCAATCCCGGGAATTACCTCCCCAGTCCACTCATTGTAAGAACAATCCTAGTAGCATTACCGGCTCAAGGCCACCATTTATTTGAGCCCAAAGATGCACAACCCCTTCCTACCATGCTTTCAGCCCACTCTACAAATAACTACCCCCAGATCCTAATAACAGGGTACCTGACGTCATAGACCCTACTAACACCTCCATAAAGGGTTAACAGAGCATTATCGCTGGAAAGCTGACGTAGCAATGGTAGACCAGAAGTAGTCTATGTACTTAGAAGCTCTACAACCACACAACACTGGAAATATTTTACATTTTACACAAAGATTAAATTATTTACACAGGTTACGCCCATATTTTTTTGCAAAGGAATCTGAAACACTCTGATTGGTGATAACGGCATAAGCCGAAGGTCAGAGGCACGACACTGGAGCAGAGCTGGGGAAGGTGATGTGGACCCTTACCCCAGTTGGCTCAACAAATCACTGACCCGACCAAACAGACGAACCACGTAAGGTTGAGGCACTCGCGGCCTGGCCGGGCAAGCTCTGGAATCCTAGGTGAGCGTAAACTGCCCCTGGGAGGAAGGGATGCTACACCCACTCTGTGCCACGGTCGTCGAAGCCAAGACCTGCAGGGAAGACTTTCTGAGGATGGTGGGAGAAATAGCTCACTCCGCGCCGAACTCAGGGGATGACCCTAGAGACGACCCCATTATGACTAGACTTCTAGCTAAAATTAAGTATGTAAGGCTTCTACAGCGGGAAGCAAGACTCCTGTGCGCTGGAGTGAAATGTTATTGCGAAAAGCATACTACTGCGGCCGATAAAGGCGAAGAGAAATATTATTGCGAAAAGCATACTACTGCGGCCGATAAAGGCGAAGAGAAATATTATTGCGAAAAGCATACTACTGCGGCCGATAAAGGCGAAGAGAAATATTACTGCGAAAAGCAAACTACGATTGCCAATGAAGGCACAGATAACATTATGCCATTGGACGATGTCCAATGCCCACATAAATGGCGACGCATCGGGCAGTCAGAGGGCATTAAATAGACATGCAACGAGCTGTCTACAGGGGTTACAGTGGGCAGGCCCAACTATGACAACATATAGACAACAATGGCAACGAGCAGGATGGTACAGCAGGCGAAACGTTTTGCTTTGTGGCAACGTAAGCCGCCTGTGACTAGGTTAATACTAGTTCATAATCACTTAGCATAGATGTCGACAATAGGATTAAAATGGAGGGGACTACGAGGCATTGTTGGGTTCCGGTCTCAACAATGTACTACAAGGGCCCCCGCGAGAGAAATCGGACGGACGAGCCTCCATCTAAATTTTAGTATTTAAGTTACAGTGCCATTTTTAAGGTCACTTAGATGTAAGCAAATTTACTAACCGCTGTTGCTAATAATAGCACAGCACATTTCGGCTTTAGAATAAGGTCTACTCGGCATGTATATACAGTATAGTTTTACATTTAAGGCAATTTTAAAAAAATTAAGGCATTTTTTTTAGATTAAGGTAAAGCTACTCGGCACCTGATGACCAACAAACCCGTCATCAGGGTAAGCCCGGTAATACATTAAGTTAGATTATACTAGGATAACTTATATTAAGGTAGAATATTTCGGCACTTGGTCACCAAAAATCGGTACCAGGGTAAGCCCTGTAATATAACACAATAAGTAGAGTAAGTAGGCTAAGATAGGACTCTAGCCGGCATAGGTTAGGAGACAGCAATATAGAGTGCCAAAGGCAAGCGATATTGGCATGCGCCTATAAATGATATATATGGCTTGTATAATATTTCTATGCTCTATTACAGATCACCCGAGCGGCAATCCACTAATATATTTTGTCCACAGGTCCACAACGCAATAAACATGTCTTTTGTAAATATATTGCCAACACCAAATTGTACACACTCTCCTCTGTCACAAACATATACACTCTCCAAAACTTTCAGTTGCACCCTTTAACGGTGACAACACAGTGGTCAACGATGCACAGTAACCGTGGAATACTGAGTATCAATGAACACAAAAACACGTGATGCACGCAAATGAAGCGTGGATTCAGTGTCTAAGGGCGGCACAACGCTTGTAAGCGCCGCGCCTTCGACGCTAAGGTGGAATTCCTAACCACGGTGGGAAAACCACTAGGGCATAAGAGAAAACAAAATGAGACAGCGGATTAGCCACTGTGCCTTAGCAGGAACGGCCACTTAAGGACGCTTCAGAAGCATGGTTGAGAGTTAACAGCGCAAAAGGTATCTAATAAATGGCCACCTATAAGAGCTCTATAAGGTAATATATATTAGTTATAAATTATTTTGTATTCCATAATTATATCATGACAAGGTTATACACATACATGTTCCACATGGTTGGATAATATACCCATACATAGAGTACCAACGTGGCAACCATCATTACTACTAGGGTTATTATTATTATTATTATTATGTTTAGTATGTTTATTTATAAATTATAATAATATTATAAATGTCATGATCATTATTATTATCCGGTCATGCCCGGCATCATCATGATTACCAATGTCCTTATGCAATGCTCCCATAATTACCATAGTACTATCACCAGCCTGTATACGGCACCATTATTGCCATCAGCGCCACGGCGAATATTGTTATTTTTTTTCCCAATGTACACATGTACACAGTAATCATGCTTTTGTTGCTTTCATTTCCTTTCTTCTAAACGTCCAAATTTGTCAGGGTGTTCCGTTTTATCCCAAACCAATAAATGCACTTTGAATATTTCCCTTAAATTATACCCTGGAACACCCATTTTTTCTATTTTCTTCTACCTTTCTCATTGCAGGGAGCACTTTTTCCCTAAGATAGAGCGGACGACGCAATCATCCGTTCGGCCCTGGGTTTTTTTCCTCCCTGCACAACAATGTAACATCAGCACCATGTATTTTTTTTATCAAACTTCCAAAATGCCAATGTCAATTTCTTTTGCAATATTTTTATGCCAATGTCAATGTTATGTATATATGTATATCCCATAACCCTCCCCTCTGAACACGAGCTGACCTCACACCTACACACCTACACGACATCACCACATCTCTACGACGACGACGAAGACGACGCCAACAGAAGATACGAGGGGGCTTCAAGAACTAACTGATACATCAACTATATCTAATACATCAACATCCCAACCCCAAGTTCCGTTCCCGTTCGCGAGGACGCGAACTAAATGGGGGAAGAGGCTTGTACAGTACCCCAGGGGTATGCACCCCTTGGAGACCATCCCCCCCATCATCTATTTAAATCTCCTAACTGGCAACCCTTATAAGTCCAGACCAACATCTATCAACACCGCAAGGACAGCTTACCATTCTGGAAAGCTGGCCCAATCCTTGCATCACTACTACAAACAGCGACACACTATTAACTAGGGCATCTATGCCATCAGAATGTCGACGAAGCAGCGCCGAAGAATATAAAAAGGGAGTCTTAAGGAGGTCAAGCTCTCAATTACCAGTCTTACAGTTCGGCGGCCGGAGGCTAGCGCTGTTATCATCAGGTGAGTCAGCAGTGTCAGAATCCTATACTTTGTAACCTTACCCACCAATTTGTATACACCAATTGTACTATCACATTGTAACATCACTACATCCCTTAAAAGTGACTCATAATTCAATATTACTGGCCAATAAACACTTGGTCAGTACATTACACCTGCATTACTGTTTACACGCTTCTTTACGCCCTAACTCCCTTCCTGAACTCTCCGTCACAATTAGACGTGACTTGCAGTAGCCAGATACTTGCTATCGCAAGTATCATTGTATTCCCGCATAGGCCCGACTGCTAAGAGCAGCGCGTGCCACAACGCTGACGCGAGCACACCGGTTACATAACCAGTCAGCCAGCCAGCTGGAAGACCAGCGCATCGACCTGTACGCTAAGTTCCATCCCCTAAAATACACCTACATCTTTTATAGGAGCGCCCCCTAGTTCCTAACACTAAACAACACTCTACACTGGTCAGCTTGCCCGACTACGGGAAGCTACCCCCTTTTTAGGCACCTCTTTATAAATTAGCACAACAACTCTTCCGTTTTAGATCCAACCACCCCCAAATAAGGGATCTAAAACAGTAGATTTCATTAGAAAGTTATTAACTATTGCAATGGGTCCCACGTTTCGACTTCCGGAAAATTTCAACATATCTTCGCGTTTCACATCCCCCATACCCCAAAACCACAGTCAGTTCAAAAGTTTATATATAATTTATGTACGTATATATATGTATATCAGTTTCTTGTGGACACGATAACTGCCGTAATTTTGCCCCAATCACTTCGAATTTTTTACATAATAAGTATCCCATTAAATTCTCGGTTGAGTTCGTTAATGGGCAAAATCGGTCAAAGGAGGAGAAAAAGGGGGGCTTTTTTCGAAAAAGTGAAATATCACTATAACTCTCTTAATACATGAAATATCGAATCCATACAAAGTTCATAATATGTGTCGGATAAGTGCCAAACATTTATGTCAAATAAGTTTTTTGATAGCACCAACCATTGACCAAAGGGGTGGAAAAAGTGGGTTTCTCGGGAAAGATTAATCATATCTCTCTTAATAGGCAAAATATCAAAACCGTACAAAATGGAAAATATTCCCCTAATAATTACCTAAAACTTTTGTCTGAAAGAAATTTTGATATGACCCACCATTACGCCAAGGGATGAAAAAAACGATTTCGGAATTAAAGAAAATGCCAAGTGCCATCAGAGGTTACCATGACAACGCTTCTAAATTGATCAGGGATGAGCTATCAGAGGTTGCCAAGACAACGCCATTGACGAGACCACATTCATTTTTAGCCTACTTTTCACACTTTGCAAAAATGAGGAAAAAGTAGACTTATGAGATCGATCCGGGAAAATGTGTCTGTCTGTCTGTCCTTCTGTCTGGCTGGCTGTGTGTGTGTGTGTGTGTGTGTGTCCCTTATCAACTCCTAAACGGCTGCAGCAATCGAAACCAAATTTAGTATGAGTAAAGATGAATACCGGAATATCTCAATCCCATATTTGAAAAAGATGTCAGTGCTACCAACTGCTAAAAAAACGCATTAGAAATTTGAGCTCCATGTTGGATATCATACATGGGAGCAATTCCAAAATTGGCACACATGTAGATAATACTATTTCAGTTTAATTTCCAGGAGACCATACATGACAGTGTTGCCAAAATACTTTTAAGCCTTCTGATAGGTCCAATTTTTAAATACACATAACTTCTACACTATCAATTAGATTTCAACCAAATTATGTATGTAATATAAGCACATAAGCAGGTATGACTGAGCGTATTATTAAGAGCCACCAGGGCTGCCAACTGTTAATAATTGTTCTCTCTACTTTTTATCCAAATACCAATATATCAGAAAGTATGCAAGCCGACAGCTTTAAAATATGCACGCGTATAGTACCTGACATTTTACATAAATTTGGAGTATCTTATATACGTCAGTTCTACCAACATGATTCTAAGCCTGCTGATAGGACCAATTTTTAAACACATGTAACTTCTATACTGTCAGTTGGATTTCAACCAAATTTCGTATGTGCTATGTGTAATATAACAGATATGACTATAAGTATTCTTATGAGCAATTAGGGCTGCCAACTGTTAATAAATGGTGTCTATATTTTTTACCCTAATATCAATATATCAGAAAGTATGCAAGACAACAGGTCTATACTTTGCAAACGTATAGCACCTGACATTCTAGATTAATTTGGAGTAATTAATATAAGTCAGTGATGCCAACATGATTCTATGCCTGAAGATGGCTCCAATTTTAAAATACATATAACTTCTATACTAAAAAATGGATTTCATTCAAAATTGGCACAAAAATATATCATAATATTTCCGATTATTTCTGACCAGCATACGCATGACATTGTTGCCAACGTGCATTTACGTGTGCTGATAGATCCAATGTATAACTCCATGTATCATCCTTTGGATTTCAACCACATTTTGTATTCTGTACCTTAAGAGATGGAATTAAGAATATATTCAGTCACCAGGGCTGCCAACTGTATTGCTGTATTAGGCTACATTATGCCTAGTATACAGTATTTCGAACTAATTAAGACATTCCGATATTACCATCTTAATTTCGTCCTTATTCTAGATAGGTTCATATACTGCAGATTAATCATTGGCATGAATCTTAATTTTAAGAAAAGTAGGCTCTTTAGTTCCGCACGGAACTTCTTGTTCCATCTGACTATGTGGGAAGCGGCTAACTGGTAGCATGCTGAACTTCTATGCCCAAGGTCGCTGGTTCAAAACCGGCCAAGTCGTCGGATTTTCTAAGAGCGCTAAAAATCCCTCAGCATGCTTTCCTTCGGAGGGGAAGTTCCAACGTTCATTGCAAGTTGCTGGTTGCGGTGGAATCTAGCAGCCAAGTTCACAGTAGGTGTCGTTGACGGTAGTATTTGGTACAAAATTAGGTACTACTACTTAAAATTGACCTTCTGCAGACCTTAACTGAATTAGATACTAATACAGTAATCACAATTAACACCGTTTATCAGACAGACTCTACACACACCCAATGTACACCGGGTTACATGACCTCGTTGTCGCAGTCCCTAAACTGAGGAACCAACCAACATCTCTGCGGGAGATAAAATTTTGCGCGAAGAAGTAACAGACTGTTAGATAGTTACACATCAGTTCCAAACCTTGCATAAGGACATAGTGATCAAAAGTATTAAAATGAACCCCAAATATGACAAGAAAGTTACCATCCCCATAAGACAATAAAATGTTAAAGATATGCATAGAAAGACGAAAAAAAAGGTTAATTAACCTCCAATTGTAAAATACATTCTCGCAATAAATGAGGTCTGATCCACCAACGAAAACCTGCATATTTCGCCTATTTTAGCCTATCCTCTAGTCTGCCCGGTGAAATCTACCTCCGCCTTCCGGCGTGCCGAGAGGACTTTTAGGTAGATTTCATTAGAGAGCTAACTATTGCAATGGGTCCCATGTTTCGACTTCCGGAAAATTTCAACATATCTTCGCGTTTCACATCCCCCAGACCCCAAAACCACCGTCAGTTCAAAAGTTTATATATAATTTATGTATGTATGTATATATATATGTATATATGTATATATATATATATATATACATATATATATGTATATCAGTTTCTTGTGGACACGATAACTGCCGTAATTACACCAATCACTTTGAATTTTTTACATAATATGTATCCCTATAAAATCTCGGTCGAGTTCGTTAATGGGCAAAATCGGTCGAAGGGGGTGAAAATGGGGGGCTTTTTTCGAAAAATTGAAATTTCGCTATAACTCTCTTAATACGTGAAATATCGAATCCATTATAAGTTCATAATATGTGTCGGATAATTGCCAACAATTTATGTCAAATAAGTTTTTTGATAGCACCAACCATTGACCAAAGGGGTGGAAAAAAGTGGGTTTTTCGGGAAACATTAATCATATCTCTCTTAATAGGCACAATATCAAAACCGTACAAAATGGACAATATTCCCCTAATAATTACCTAAAACTTTTGTCTGAAAGAATTTTTGATATGACCCACCATTACGCCAAGGGATGAGAAAAATGATTTCGGAATTATAAGAAAATGCCAAGAGCTATCAGAGGTTGCCATGGCAACACTACTAAATTGATGAGGGATGAGCCGTTGCCATGACAACGCACTTGCACGAGATCAGATTCAGTATTTCCATCTGACTAAGCCGGCCCCGTGGTGTTGGGGTAGCGCGCCTGCCTCTCAGCCGGAGGCCCCGGGTTCGATCCCCGGCTCCGTCAGGGATTTTAAAACTGACGTGAGGGTTGGAACGGGGTGCACTCAGCCTCGTGAGGACAATTGATTAGCTGTCTGACAGTGAGACAGCACCCCGATCACGAATACCAATATTAACTGCCGAGGGGACCCGACGCGCTGATCACGCGTCACCCCAATATCTGCAGGCCAAATGGCTGGGCAGCGGTCGCTTGGTCGGCCTTAGCCCGTCATGGTGCCAGGGGTTGACTTTGACATCTGACTAAGTGGGAAGCGGCTTCGGTGACGTAACTGGTAGCATGCAGAATGTCTATGCCCAAGTTCGCGGTTTCAAAGCCGGCCGAAGTCGTCGGATTTTCGAAGAGCGCTAAAATCCCTCAGTATGCTTTCCTTTGGAGGGGAAGTTCCAACGTTCGTTACGAGTTGCTGGTTGGGGTGGCATCTAGTAGCCAAGTT
This sequence comes from Meconema thalassinum, assembly GCA_946902985.2. Taxonomy (NCBI): domain Eukaryota; kingdom Metazoa; phylum Arthropoda; class Insecta; order Orthoptera; family Tettigoniidae; genus Meconema; species Meconema thalassinum. Next base: position 23,181,969 of record OX336400.1, read on the forward strand.
CACAGCTAGGTGTCATTGACGGTAGTACCTGGTAGCAACATTAGGAACTACTGCTTGAAATTGACCGTCTGCAGTCCTTACCTAAATTAAGACTACTACAGCCATTACAATTCACACCGTTTATCAGACAGATTCTACACTCACCCAAAGTACACGGGGTTAGATGTCCGCGTTGTCGCAGCCCCTAAACTGAGGAACCAACCAGAGGTAGATTTCATTAGAAAGCTAACTATTGCAATGGGCACCATGTTTCGACTTCCGGAAAATTTCGACATATCTTCGCGTTTCACATCCCCCAGACCCCAAAACCACCGTCAGTTCAAAAGTTTATATATAATTTATGTATGTATATGTGTATATATATGCATATCAGTTTCTTGTGGACACGATAATTGCCGTAATTTTGCACCAATCACTTTGAATATTTTACCGAATATGTATACCTATAAAATCTCGGTCGAGTTCGTTACTGGGCTAAATCGGTCGAAGGGGGTGAAAATGGGGGGCTTTTTTTCGAAAAAGTGAAATATTGCTATAACTCTCTTAATATGTGAAATATCAAATCCGTTCGACGTTCATACTATGTGTCGGATAAAGCATAAAAATTTATGTTTGAAGAGTTTTTTTATAGCACCAACCATTGACCAAAGGGGTGGGAAAAAGTGGGTTTTTCGGGAAACATTAATCATATCTCTCTTAATAGGCACAATATCAAAACCGTACAAAATGGACAATATTCCCCTAATAATTACCTAAAATTTTGTCTGAAAGAATTTTTGATATGACCCACCATTATGCCAAGGGATGAGAAAAATGATTTCGGAATTATAAGAAAATGCCAAGAGCTGTCAGTGGTTGCCATGGCAACACTACTAAATTGATGAGGGATGAGCCATCAGACGTTGCCAAGATAACGCACTTGCACGAGATCATAATTATTCAGAATTCCATCTGACTAAGTGTGAAGCGGCTTCGGCGACGTAACTGGTAGCAAGCATGCTGAATGTCTATGCCCAAGGACGCGAGTTCAAAGCCGGCCGAAGTCGTCGGATTTTCTAAGAGCGCTAAAAATCCCTCAGTATGCTTTTCTTTGGAGGGGAAGTTCCAACGTTCGTTGCGAGTTGCTAGTTGCTGTGGCATCTAGTAGCCAAGTTCACAGGTAGGTGTCGTTGACGGTAGTACCTGGTAGCAACATTAGGAACTACTGCTAGAAATTGACCGTCTGCAGTCCTTACCTGAATTACAGACTAATACAGCCATCCCTAAGTACACGGGGTTACATGACCGCGTTGTCGCAGCCCCTAAACTGAGGAACCAACCAAAATCTCTGCGGGAGATATAATTTTGCGTGAAGAAGTAACAGACCGTTACATAGTTACACATCAGTGTCGAAACCTTGCATATGAACAGTGTGACCACAAGTATAAAAATGGACCCCAAATGACAAGAAGGTTACCGTTCCCATAAGACAATAAAATGTGTAAAATAAGCATAAAATGACGAAAAACAAAGTTAATTAAGCTCCAATTATAAAATACCTTCTCGCAATAAATGAGGTCTGATCCTTCTACGAAAACCTGCATATTCTGCCTATTTTCGCCTATCCCCAAGTTTGTCCGGTGAAATCTACCTCCGCCTTCCGGCGTGCCGAGAGGACTTTTTTTGGTTTGAAAGATAGCTTCTCTGCAAGAAAGTTGTATATCAACAAAGATGGCGGATGTTGGCAATTTAAATGTGTCACCAAGCTCATCTTTAACACTGAATAAGAGCAAGAAAAGGAAGATAAATCAATTTCAGTGGAAGAACAATATGCGGAATGACGAAGAATAGTGTTAAGCTTATACAGTGACTTCAGGGCGTGCAGTTGAACAAAAACATCGCCCAAGTCAGGTAAGAGAAGGACGTTGTATATCAATCAGCTGAGTGGCAGCATAGTACCTCGAAGAACGTGTTTTTATTATAATGCTGCTAAAATTTGTATGTAATCCCTTGATTATCACAGTATTATGTTTAGCCTATTTTCATTTATGAAAGAAGTAGGCTTATGAGATCACCTTTTATCCGTGTGTGTGTGTGTGTCCCATATAAAATGTAAACGGCTGGACCGATTTCAATCAAACTCGCTAATGTCATAGTAATATTCTGTCCGACCCCGACCGTGCCCTTCACACTTTATTGTGTCTCACCAATCTAAAATGTCAGCTGTGCGAAATATTTCACCGACATTCTACCTGGGTATATCTCCGAAACTAATACTGATATCACCCTGAAATTTTGTATGGTGATAGAGAGAACTACCATAAGTTTGCTTGTGTAACTTTCAAAAACCTGCTAAGTACAAAACGAACATGCTGGCCAAGCGAAATTGAAACATGCAAATTGAACTTTCTCGCGATTTAACAACCCGTACGCAGTGAAACATGGTACAGCAAATTGTTATACACATTGTAATGCACTGACATCTAATTTAGTTCAATTGTTTAAATAAACTCAATATGGCGGCCGTGCGAAATTTTAAAATTAAGTTTCTATATCAAGAAAATAACTGATTTGTCAACAAAACTTATTCACATCCAACAGTTTTAGTTATCATATATACAATACATTTCCTTATTATGTTGTCCACTCACTCATTTATATGATTTCCACTTGCATCACTCTCTTCATCATGGGTTTCTTCTTTTATATCCTAGCAACAAGAATGAATCATTAATTTGCTCTCATATTACGCTTCTACACAATCAATAACAAATAATGAGACTTAACAGCACAGCTCAACTTAAAGACAGGATTTATCAGCTGAGCAACTGACTGAAATTACTTTCTTATTCTCGGTCATATCTTACTGCATTATACAAGTCTCATCTAGATCTGAAACTTATCAAAGACATCTCTCCTGTATAGATCAAATAAATAAGAATTTTACAGACCATTAGAAGACTTAAGCAGAAACAAATCACTAGGCAGAGATGATATACCGCTTGAATTGCCACCCAGCATAGTTGATGAAGGTCTGATCAGGTTACTTCACTTGGTGTGTAGGATTTAGAATACAGGTGAGTTGCCTTCCGATTTCAAGAAGAATGCCATCATCCCTATACCGAAGAAAACAGGAGCTGACAGATGTGAAGATAACCGTACAATCAGCTTGATCAGTCATGCTTCAAAGATCCTAACGAGATAATTTGCAAGATGATGGAAAGACAGATAGAAACAGAGTTGGGTCAAGACCGGTTTCGCTTCAGGAGAAACACAGGAACAAGGTAAGCAGTACTAAGTCTTAGGCTGATTTCGGGAGGAAGAATAAGGAAAGAAGCTGTTTGATATATTGAAAGAGATTGTAATAAAGTACAGGGATAGGAAGCTGCTTTACAATCTATACAGAAACCAGACAGCAGTTATTCAAGACGGAGGACATGAGAGAGAAACTGGCATTAAGAGAGGTGTAATGCAAGCCTGCAACTTATCACCCATAGTTTCCAATGTATACATTGAAGAAGCAATGAAGGAAATTGGTAAAAATTCAAAGAAGGAGTAAAGATTCAATGATAAATAATTTCAACTCTGAGATATTCTCATGACATCGTCATATTAGCCGACAAACCAGAGGAATTGAATGAGTTTTAAACGGTATGCATTCTATCTTGAGGGAAGAATTCATGATGAAAATTAATTAATTTAAAACAAAAATATTTGAATGCAGCCGAAAGAATTCAGAAACCCCTACGGGCGTCAAATTGCCCGTTGAAAAGCTACAGGAAGTAAGAGACTTCTGATACTTCGAAAGCAAAATAACCAGTGATGGACGAATCGAAAGGGTATAAAAAGTAGGTTGGCCCAGACAAGGAAAGCATTTTTACAAAAAAGGAATCGAATATAGATTTGGGTATAACGACGAGTGGGAGAAGACAGAAGTTTCTGGCAATTGCAAATGATGAGAAAGGATAGGTTGTTGGGACACTATCTAAAATACCGAGGAATAAGCAAAGTTAGTTATGAGAGGTTGGGTCGAGGATATGAAGGGTAGGGATAGATTGCCTCGGATGTAGGGTGTGGTAGCTATGTAGAGTTGAATCCCAAACAACCACAAATTGAAGTGTGATAGAAAATGTGGAGAACAGTATTTTAAAGGAAATATTAGGCTTGAGGGCTGAAATATTAATTTTTGAAATTTCTAGCAGCAAGACTGTAAAAGCCTTTTCTCTAACTGGTCCATCCTTTTCTTCCATTTCAGTCACAGCACATAATACACGCACATGTCACTTACACGTGACTAGATCCTCAATATTTGTACCAGCATCGCTTTTAAGAATGAATATATAAATCACTCATATGCCTTATAAACAATATTCTACATGAACATCTTCACAAATAACTGCAACATTTGTGATTAGGGCAGGTGCAATGTCAAGAAACTTCCAGTGAGTCAATTACAATAAGTGGCTCTAGAGAGAGTGATTAGTAGACTATTTAACATACATTTTCCACTACATAATGCTCCTAATTGCAAGCAGTAGGCCTACTGTATTCACATTATATATCAACAGCAGTTATTAGAGATACTGCAGTACATATTGCCCTCTGTAGGGATCACCCAAAGTGTATTTCGAAATTAAATAATAGCACAGATGTGCTAGTTCCGTTCTGATCACTATTTGTACAACGCTTTAGTAGAATAGGGAAATTTACTTTTGTGATGCTCTCTTCTTGGCATTACCCAATGAGCACCACTGAAAGTGGGCTACACACCGCCCTTTTAATTATTAGTTACGAAAGGTAGAGGATATCACGAAGAGAAGTTGTCACATAGTAAATAAAGCGGTCAATAGCGGTGGTGAGGCAATATTCAGATCTTTGTATTCACTTAAGACATCTAAAATACGGATTGATTAAAATAATTCCAGAGAGCATGGCACTCCACAAACTTATCCTTAACATAAATGACTGACCACAGACAAAGACCATTTGTGGTGTAATTGCTAACTGCCTGGAATGTAAAGTATTATACGAGTATTTCGAGTTCTGTTGGCAGGCTCGTATTCCAAAAGAAGACAAAACATCAGCTGATGATTATGCAATTTAAATATGTTGACGGCCAAGTTAGAATTTAAATATTGTTTTAAGCTGTTACTGAACCGATGCAGTCTTCTCATTTCCCCACTAGCCTATAAGCAATAGGATACACTAACACTTTACTTTCATAGAGCATGCATAATCTGTGAGATTATGTGGGGATACTTTTTCCCTCGTATGCATATGTTTTGGTATTAACGGTGGGTGATTGATTTTCCAATTTTCATAAAAATTGAGTATTTTATCATTTTAATAGGATATTTTCCTTTCTTCCAAGTACAAATGCAATTTGTTAAAGAGATGCCAGGACCTAGACACCTGGGATCTAGTTGATAATCCCCATGGCAAGAATGTTGTCAGTAGTAAGTGGGTTTTCAAAGTAAAAAGAGACTCTAATGGTAACATTCAAAGGTATAAAGCCAGACTTGTGGCCAGGGGCCTCACCCAAAGGTACGGGGTAGATTTTACAGAAACTTTCTCTCCTGTTGTTCGACACAGCACGTTAAGGATGCTGCTTGCCTTGGCTGTCCAAACAGATCTGAAGGTGGTACATTGGGATGCTGAATCTGCTTTCCTCAATGGAAAGTTAGATGAAGAGATCTACATGTATCAGCCAGAAAGTTTTGTCAAGAAAGGTTCAGAGCATAAAGTTTGCAAGTTAAAAAAATCTATTTATGGCTTAAAACAATCTTCTCGTTTGTGGAATGAGAGAGCTCACTCTGTTCTTGTCAAATTGGGTTCCAAAATTGTGCTGATGAACCCTGTGTGTACTTTAAAAAACAAGCCCAAGGTATGGAAGGAAGGAAGGAAGCTTGTAGTTTAACGTGACCGTTAATCTCGCGATCATAAGCCACGGGACCTCCTTTCTACGTGGAATCCGAACCACAGGACATGGCATTTCACTTCGAAAATCTCACATGCATTGACCGGGAATCGAACCCAGTCCGCCTTGGTGAGAGGCATACAGCTTGACCGCTGCGCCACCACGCCCCACCCCAAGGTATGGTAATTATTGCATTATATGTGGATGATTTAATTGTGGCTTATAATGATGAGGATGAGATCAAGTCATTGAATATCTGTATTGATAAAGAATTTAAGGCACAAGATCTTGGACCAATTTCTTATATTTTAGGTATTAAAGTAAGGCAAGATGAGAAGAATGGTACAATGTATCTTAGCCAAGAGCAGTACATCAGTGAGATTGCAAAGAAATATGGTATGCACGATTTACGTCCCATTGGTACTCCTTTGGAAACCTAACCAAATCTTTGTGTTTCTGATACAGAAACTAGTGATCTTCCTTATAGAGAACTCATAGGTTCACTCATGTATTTAAGTGTTTGCACGCGTCCGGATATAAGCTATGCCATATCATATCTCAGTCAATGTAATCATTGTTACAATGAATCTCACTGGTCTGCTGCAAAGCGAGTGCTGCGTTATTTAAATTGCACAAAAGACTTGTCACTTAAGTATGTCAGGAATGGTGGTCAATTCATGGGATTTGTTGATGCTGACTGGGCTAATGATAGCACTGACCGAAAATCATCAGTGGCTTTGTGTTCAACATGGCAGGTGGTGCTGTATCATGGGGGTCTCAAAAGCAAAAATGCATTTCCTTATCATCTACTGAAGCAGAATATGTTGCACTGAGTGAAGGTGTAAGAGAATCTGTTTGGTTGAAACATGTTTTGTCTAACTTTATAGATCTCAAGTCACCCATCATATTATTGGGTGATAGTCAATCAGCTCAAAAACTGGCAAAAAAAACCAGTCCACCATAATAGGACCAAACATATTGACACTAAATATCACTATGTTAGAGATGCTTTGGATTCTAAAGTCATATACAGTACATCAAATATGAGGAGACTTCAAAAGTGACTGCAGACATCCTATCAAAGCCTAAGCCTAAGCATATTTATTTTTGTAAAGACTTGGGTCTTGAATCATGTCCTCACCTCCCACAGGTTTAAGGAGGTGTGTTGTAATATGTGACCATGGTTTGTGTTGGTCACACTGTTAATCAGTAAACCTGCTCCATAGAGATACGTTTCTCTTTTGTTTTTGTTTTGGTGTGTATAAAAGAATGTTGTATCACCTTGTTCGTTCAGTTCTGTTCTAGTAAATGTCAAGTACATTAAAAGTATGTTCCATTTCAATTGCCTGTGTGCCTCATAATTCTACAAACAAGACTGAGTAATCCTAACTCCCCAATAATATTTAATGAAAAGGCCATTAGTATTATTTTAAGAGAGCTAAACGGTACCTGTATTTGGTATTCCTCTTTAACAGCTACAGATACATCAGCAGCCTCGTCCTGCAGCTGCAGGTTATGAGCGGTCAACTGCTCACTCGACTCCTGGGGAGTATTGTATAAGTGTGACCCAATGTGCAATATATAGACACTAAGTTATGTGTAACATAACAGATCCTAGTTACCTACCATTTACTATTAAGTATTCAGTCACTAAGTCTTGCATGTCACTAAGATTGCAATGTTATACGAGTTAAAATACAACTTACAATATTTGGGAATTCATCTGCACGAGCCCACCATTGTGGCTCACTTTTGATGAAGGGTTCCTCCTCCATTATGGTCAGGAAACTAGAACAGAGGAAGAGCACTGAAGTGCTTATATCACTCTCACATTAAATGAGGTAATTTTACACCTCCAAATGTATGTAAATACTCGTAATCCCAATTTAACCCACAAGGTGCACCGAGACGAGAAGAGATTGTTTGTCAACAAAAGGAAAGTTTATGCAACCTTGACACTCAACATTTACTCTAAAATCATATGTTCACAAGTTAACCAACATGGTCAAATAAGGTTTTAATATTTATCATTGCGATTGAATAGATGAAGTGAGGAAATAATTGTGCCCGCTTACAGGCTTCGGTTTCTCTATTTCTACGTACACACAACCATAATTTGGAGGCAGGCGGAGTAAATAGAATATTGTCAGATGATAAAGTACTTATCAACACGTTTAATGAGACCACGTGAAAGTGAACTTAGGTAACTGCACGAGTATCGGCACTAGTTCATACAGCAGGCACTCAGAAACCACAAAATGGAACTTCCACCTTGTGTTACAAGACGCCCAACTCAAACTAGACACTTGTAAAACTAACATGGGAAAGTATGAAGGCTGTTACAGAGTCACAACTGTATCCTGTTAATCTCAGGCGCGGATTCAAATAGGGGGTCACGGTGGTCATGACTCTACCCCCCCCCCCCCCAAACGAGGACCAAATTTTTTTGCAAACTCAAAAAACCAAAACACAATAAGCAGACAAATACACCTTAACGAATTTAAACTGAAAAACAGTTTTTTCATTTTATTCATTACTGAAAATATCTTTATTGCAATTATAATGTTGTCTTCCAACTGTACATATTTACAAATCCATACCTGCTATATAAAAACGATTATTAATATAACAAAATCAACTTGTCTATTTTGTTTAGCAAACCTTGTGATTATCGAATCGATGTTTATAGTGATGTCACGATGAATGTGCAGCAATGCACGGATAGGAATTAGGGGCTTTTTTCGCACCAAAAAATTTTGCCGACGTCCAAACTGCAAGCTTGTTTGGCAATTTAAGCTGTGACTTTCTCCCTTTGTCGGTACCAACTCGACTTGCCGAAACTGTAACGTACCTTGATACTTTTCTCGAAGCTCAATGTAAAAGTCGCAAAACACGCCTTTGCAATTAGTACGAATATTTTTGGTGCGCTAAACGCATCAAATTTCTATCCATGTAGATGGCAAAAAAAATTGGTCTGGTTTTGTACGTTTGGTTATTTTGTGATTACGTTTTTAGTGATACCATTTTTCTTAACAATTTCGATTCTCTGACCACCCCAAAGCCAAACTTTAGATCCGCACCTGGACTTAATCTGCACTGGGCATTTACTTACGCTTTAAAACCTGTTATCATTTCACCCACGTTTTGTCGTGTCCCTAAAGTAGGCTATATTACATGTCTTCTAACTTGGACTTGTTACTAAGTAGGCCTATATCTTATATAAGTAGTTCCGTGAAGAACTATACAGCCTATTTTCATATATCCTACTCATGTTAATTACCACAATCAACATACAAAATGTCAGTTTGATTGCTATAATTGGCAACTCCAGCTATCTGATATGACATCTAGCGGTAAAAATGAGAAACTTACCAAGTAGGGTACATTTGTCACGTGGTGACTGTTTGTATATGGTTTCTTGTATTGGTAAACAGATCGTGGTAAATTGTTCGTGTCTTTATACATAAGTAATAAGTTTTACTCGTTGATAGAGTGAAAAATGGGTAAAAGCAAAGTGTATTGCTCAGTTTACGGCTGTAAGTCGATGTAAAAGAGGGCTGCGGATATACCTTTTCATCACTTTCCAAAAGATGCAAATAGCAATAGCCGAAATGTGATGATACATAATACCTAATAATAATACCTTTCCACCCCGGGAAGGATTTAACACTTGTCGAGGTAGACAGACAGAAGACCTGCGACGTAAAGCCAGCGAAGATTATTCAGTTTAAAAACAGCTGTTACGATGGGCGCGCTGGTAAGATTGAAGTTACTTAATTAATTATTGGCTGCTTGGTAGGGAGAAGGGATGAGTTTAACTTGTATTAAAACTAGGGAGGCGACAGGAATTGCTTGATTTGGATGGTTAAAAGGTGGGTTTGGTGTTGAATATTTGAATGGTAGCGGAATCACTCATTCTACAGTGCCCACGGGGAGGCAAATTAGGCCTATATGACTCGTAGTGGAATAGCTCGAATATCGAAGAACTTAGCGATTACGAGGTGTAGGCTTGGCGGAAAGGCTGGCGGATCATCAGTTTGACATCAATTCACGATATAAGTCGGAGCTTGGAACAGTGGCGTCTGGTTTGCGTGGATGCTAGTCTCGGAATGATAAAAGTAGCACAGCTTCGGTGTGTTATTTATTTGTTTATGTACCGTATTTCTCTATTTGAATGTCCTCGGCGTTGACTCAGGATCGACATTTACATTATATTGCGCATAATAGTACCGAAATAATGTCCGAAGTGTAGCCCTGTGTAAATTTGAATCAGCTGATCTACATCACCCATAAAAACTGATGCTTGATAATATGCAAATGACACCAAAAAATCCAGTGGAACACACAAATTAGATCACGTGTATCGCACAGTTATACGTATATACAATTAAAAATAACACTGTCATTACTTTAGAGACCACATTTACTGATTATAACCGAAAAATAAAAAAAGTGTTCCATATCAAACGCGTGTTATTGAGTATTTTAAACCCTACTTATCCAGACCGACCGCAGCGCCCCAAGTGTTAGTTTGAGTTGCCAATAGATTCGTAGATATTGAGAACCGACTAAATATTTCGGATGGTCACCATGTTGGATTTTATTATGTGGGTCCTAGAGTTATGTAAAGTTACATGAAGATTATTGGGCACTTGTGTAGTTTAGGTGGTAAGGATATTTTTTCTCGTAATATGACTTCTATACATGAATTATGAGTAAATCGAGGGTGCTGATCACGAATATAATATTAGTTTTGCACCCAGACTAATAGTTTGGCTGTAATAGAGAACCGCACGACTGCGAACAAATGAAGCACACAAACTTCACAGATGTGGGATAGCAACACAATCTCGCACCACTCTCTCAACTCTCAAGAAGTGCAGTCATTTGTTCAGATGTAAGAGACATGTATTAAACGTCTTCTAAACAACCCTCGTCCCCAAGGGCGTTAGGTGTGTCTATTCTCACAGACAATGTAAGGAACGTCTCAATACTATTTTTATGAACACAATACCGTAACTTTCCAGGTTACACGCCGCAAATTCGAATTTATGACCTGGGACGTAGTAACTTATGTAGTTTAGGGGGTACGTACCTTATTTCTCGAAATGAGACTTCTTTACATGAATTATGAGTAAATCGAGGGTGCTGATCGCGAATATACTATTAGTTTTGCACCCGTATTAATACTTCGGCTGTACTAGAGTACCGCGCGACAAATTCGAATTTATGACTGTACCTGGGTGGGGAATAGAACACCCGTCCCCAAGGGCGTTAGGTGTGTCTATTCTCACAGACAATGTAAGGAACGTCTCCATACTATTTTTATGAACACATCACCGTAACTTTCCGGGTTACACGCCGCTAATTCGAATTTATGACTTACTACCTGGGAGGGAATCGAATCCTTGTCCCCAAGGGCGTTAGGTGTGACTTTTCGCACAGCCAACGTAAGGCACGTCTCCAAACTATTTTTATGAACACAATACTGTAACTTTCCGGGTTAAACGCCTCAAATTCGAATTTATGACTTAGTGCCTGTTAGGGGTATCGAACCCTCGTCCCCAAGGGCCTTAGGTGTGACTTTTTGCACAGCCAATGTAAGGAACGTCTCCATACTATTTTTATGAACAGAATACCGTAACTTTCCGGGTTACACGCCGCAAATTCGAATTTATGACTAAGTACCTGGGAGGGAATCGAACCCTAGTCCCCAAGGGCGTTAGGTGTGACTTTCCGCACAACCAACATAAGGAACGTCTCCATACTATTTTTATGAACACAATACCGTAACTTTCCGGTTTACACGTCGCAAATTCGAATTTATGACTTAGTATCTGGGAGAGAATCGAACCCTCGTCCCCAAGGGCGTTAGGTGTGACTATTCCCACATTCAACATAAGGAACGTCTCCATCCGTTTTTTATGAACACAATACCGTAATATATCGGGTTACACGCCACAATTCGAATTTATGACCTTAGGCTTATTAACATATGTAGTTTAGGTGGTACGGCCTTTTTTCTCGTAATATGACTTCTTTACATGAAGTATGGGTAAATCGAGGGTGCTGATCACGAATATACTATTAGTTTTGCACCCGTATTAATACTTCGGCCGTACTAGAGCACCGCTGACAAATTCGAATTTATGACAGTACTTGGGAGGTGAATCGAACCCTCGTCCCCAAGGGCATTAGGTGTGTCTATTCTCACAGAAAATGTAAGGAACGTATCCATACTATTTTTATGAACACAATACCCTAACTTTCCAGGTTGCACGCCGCAAATTCGAATTTATGACCTGGGACTTAGTAACTTATGTAGTTTAGGTGGTACGGACATTTAACTATTGCAATGGGTACCATGTTACGACTTCCGGAAAATTTTGACATATCTTCGCGTTTCACATCCCCTAGACCCCAAAACCACCATCAGTTCAAAAGTTCATATACAGTATAATTTATATATATCCTTATATATATAATTCTTCGACACGTGTGTATGTGACTGAACTCCTCCTAAACGACTGAACCGATTTTGATGGAATTTGGTATGTATATTAGTGTGGGTCCGTGTATGGTTTAGATTCACAATCCGACCCCGTAGGTGGAATGAACACAATTTTAGAACCACGATTTACACACAATTTTAGAACCACAATATACAGTCAAAAACAGTCGTCATGGAAACCACTAGCCTTGGCCTTCGTGAAAGCTGATGTCTTTGAACGGTTTGTCTCTGCACGTTAGAGCCACCTGGTCGCAATCTGTGCAACTACCGCCATTACTTACACTCCGCCCGTGGCGAAAAGTTGTGTTTTACACCAAAGGTGGCAGTGATGTCGAATTCTACTGTTTGTCTCTGCACGTTAGAGCGTTTCAAAGTCCCGTATGCGTTCATATACCATTCATCAGATTGCCATGAAACTTGGGTGATATGTTGAGTGAGCTCCAGGGAAGGTGTTTGGCTTAGTAAATCCATTTTACAATAGATAGCGCACGAATAGATTCAACAAATGAGCGACGACGCGCGAAGCGTTTCAAAAAGGTCCCGTATGCGTTCAAATACCATTCGTCCAATAGCGATGAAACTGGGGTGAGATGTTGTGTACACTCCAGGGAAGGCTTCTGGCTTAGTAAATTTCACATTAGGTAGCGCACGACTAGATTCAACAAATGAGTGACGACACGCGAAGCGCTTCAACAAAATCCCGTATACGTTTATATTCCATTCATAGATTGAGGTGAAACTTTGATGAGTTGTCGTGTACGCTTACGTGAAGGCTTCTAACTTAGTAATCCATTTCACAGGAGGTTGCGCACGAGTAGATTCAACAAATGAGCGGCGACGTGCGAAGCGTTTCAACGAAGTCCCGTATGCGTTCAAATACCATTCGTCCGATAGCGATGAAACTTGGGTGAGATGTTGTGTACAATTACGTGAGGGTTTCTAACTTAGTAAATCCATTTTACAATAGGTAGCTCACGAGTAGATTCAACAAATGAGCAACGACGCGCGAACTTTTAATCAAAGTCCCGTATGCGTTCATATACCATTCATCCGATTGCAATGAAACTTGGGTGAGATGTTGTGTACACTTAAGTGAGGGTTTCTAACTTAGTACATCCATTTCACAGGAGGTTGCGCACGAGTAGATTCAACAAATAAGCGACGACGCGCGAAGCGTTTCGATAAGGTCCCGTATGCGTTCAAATACCATTCGTCCGATTACGATGAAACTTGGGTGAGATGTTGTGTACACCCTACGGAAGGTTTCTGGCTTAATAAATCCATTTTACAATAGGTAGCCCACGAGTAGATTCAACAAATGTGTGACGGCAGGCGAATCATTTCAATAAGGTACCGTTTGCGTCCATATACCATTTATCCGATTGCGATGAAACTTTGGTGAATTGTTGTGTACACTCCATGAAATGTTTCTGTCTTAGTAAATCCAGTTCTTAATAAGTAGCGCACGAGTAGATTCAACAAATGAGCGAGGCGCGCGAATCGTTTCCAAAATGTCCCGTATGCGGTCATATATCATTCATCCGATTGCGATCAAACCTTGGTGAATCATTGAGTACACGGCTGAGAAGGTTTCAGGCTTAGTAAATCTATTTTACAATAGGTAGCACATGAGTAGATTCAACAAATGAGTGACGGCACGCGAATCATTTAAAGAAAATCTCTTATGCGTTCATATGTCATTCATCCGATTCCGATGAAACTTTGATGAGCTGTTGTGTACACGCCAGGGAAGGTGTTCAACTTGGTAAATCCAGTTTACAATATTGGTAGCGCACGAGTAGATGTAACAAAGGAGTGACAACGCGCAAAGCGTTCCAACAAAATCCTGTATGCGTTCATTTACTATTCATCGATTGCGATGAAACATTGATGAGTTGTTGTGTACACTTACGTGAAGCTTTCTAACTTAGTAAATCCATTTCGCAGTTGGAAGAGCGCGAGTAGATTCAACAAATGAGTGACAGCGCACGAATCATTTAAACCAAATCGAGTATGCGTTAAAAGCCATTTATCCGTTTGCGATGAAACTTTGGAGAGTTGTTGTGCACGCTCCAACGAATGTTTCTAAATTAGTTAATTCAATTCACGATAGTTTAGAGGCAGTTAACAGAAATTGAAAAAAATATTGTGTATCCAAAAGCACTTCAAGAAACAAAGTTACAACACTTTCTTTGATTGGCAGGACAACGTCTGCCGGGTCAGCTTGTATATATATATATATACATATATCACTTTCTTTTGGACACGATAACTACCGCAATTTTGCACCAACCACGTTGAAATTTTTACAGAATATGTATCCCTATAGAATCTAGGTCGAGTTCGTTAATGAACACAATCGGTCGAAGGGGGTGAAATTGGGGGCTTTATACGAAAACGTGAAATATCGCTGTTGTTTGAGTCTTCAGTATTTTGACTGGTTTGATGCAGCTCTCCATGCCTCCCTGTCCTGAGCTAATCGCTTCATCTCTACATAGCTACCACACCCTATATCCGAGGCAATCTGTTTAACATATTCTAACCTCGGTCTACCCCTACAGTTCTTGTCCTCGACCCTTCCTTCCATAACTAAGCTTGCTATTCCTGGGTGTCTTAGTATGTGTCCTACCAACCTATCTCTTCTCTTCATTAGCAGTCGCCAGAAACATCTCTCCTCTCCCACTCGTCTTAATACCTCTTTGTTTGTAACCCTATCTACCCATCTGTTCTTCATCATTCTCCTGTAACACCACATTTCAAATGCTTCAATTCTCTTTTCTGCTACACCAATAGTCCAAGTTTCACTTCCATAGAGCACCACGCTCCAGACAAAGGCTTTCAAAAATGACTTCCTAATACCTAAATCTATATTCGATGTCAGCAGATTCCTTTTTTGTAGAAATGCTTTCTTTGCCTGAGCCAACCTACTTTTTATATCCTCTTTGCTTCGTCCATCACTGGTTATTCTGCTTCCTAAGTAACAGAAGTCTCCTACTTCCTTCAGCTTTTCACCTGCCAATTTGATCTCCATAGAGGTTTCTGATTTATTTCGGCTGCTATAACTCTCTTAATGTTTGAAATATCGATCCATTCAAAGTTCATACTATGTGTCGGATAAGGCCTAAAAATTTATGTTTGAAACGTTTTTTGATAACACCAACCATTGACCAAAGGTGTGGGAAAAAGTGGGTTTTTCGGGAGACATTAATCATATCTCTCTTAATAGGCACAATATCAAAACCGTACACAATGGACAATATTCTTCTAATAATTACCTAAAACTTTTGTCTGAAAGAATTTTTGATATGACCAACCATTACGCCAAGGGATGAGAAAAATGATTTCGGAATTATAAGAAAATGCCAAGAGCTATCAGAGGTTACCATGGCAACACTACTAAATTGATGAGGGATGAGCCATAAGACGTTTCCATGACAACGCACTTGCACGACATCACATTCAGTTTTCCATCCGACTTAAGTGTGAAGCAGCTTAGGTGACGTAACTGGTAGCATGCTGAACTTCTATGCCCAAGGTCGCGGGTTCAAAGCCGGCCGAAGTCGTCGGATTTTCTAAGAGCGCTAAAATCCCTCAGTATGCTTTCCTTTGTAGGGGAAGTTCCAACGTTCGTTGCGAGTTGCTGGTTGCAGTGGCATCTAGTAGCCAAGATCACAGCTAGATGTCGTTGACGGTAGTATGTGTTAGCAACATTAGGAACTATTGCTTGAAATTGACCGTCTCCAGTCCTTACCTGAATTACAGACTAAAACAGTCATCACAATTCACACCGTTTATCAGACAGATTCTACACTCACCCAAAGTACACGGGGTTACATGACCGTGTTGTCGCAGCCCCTAAACAGAGGAACCAACTAAAATCTCTGCGGGAGATAAAATTTTGCGTGAAGAAGTAACAGACCGTTACATAGTTACACATCAGTGTCGAAACCTTGCATAAGGACAGTGTGACCACAAGTATAAAAATGGACCCCAAATGACGAGAAGGTTACCGTCCCCATAAGACAATAAAATGTTTAAAACATGCATAAAACGACGTAAAAAAAGTTAATTAAGCTCCAATTGTAAAATACTGTCTCGCAATAAATGAGGTCTGATCCTTCTACGAAAACCTGCATAATTTGCCTATTTTTGCCTATCCCCAAGTTTGCCCGGTGAAATCTACCTCCGCCTTCCGGCGTGCCGAGAGGACTTTTTTTTCTCGAAATGTGACTTCTTTACATGAATTATGGGTAAATCGGGGGTGCTGATCGCGAATACACTATTAGTTGTGCACCCGTATTAATACTTTGGCTGTACTAGAACACCGCGCGACAAATTCGAATTTATGACTGTACCTGGGTGGGGAATAGAACACTCGTCCGCAAGGGCGTTAGGTGTGTATTTTCTTACAGACAATGTAAGGAACGTCTCCTTACTATTTTTATGAACACCATACCGTAACATTCTGAGTTACACACCGCAAATTTGAATTTATTACTTAGTACCTGGGAGGGAATCGAATCCTTGTTCCCAAGGGCGATAGGTGTGCCTTTTCGCACAGCCTACTTAAGGAACGTCTCTATACTATTTTTATGAACACAATACCGTAACTTTCCGGATTACACGCCGCAAATTCGAATGTATGATCTGGGACTTCGTAACTTATGGAGTTTAGGTGGTGTAATAGTCCGAATATTTCCCCTTAAT
The DNA here is from genome assembly GCA_946902985.2 of Meconema thalassinum. NCBI lineage: Eukaryota > Metazoa > Arthropoda > Insecta > Orthoptera > Tettigoniidae > Meconema > Meconema thalassinum. The sequence goes on from OX336400.1 coordinate 23,199,083, forward strand.
TATTATATTTATAAGAATCAAAATTAATTTAATATTTTTATTATGTATATTTTAATTATCATATCAATTCTGGATTTATTCCATTATTTCATTACATAATTATATATAAGGGTTTTAATTATTGTTTAGTGAAAATGGAAATTTTCGTTAGATTCATGGTAGGTTATATTATACAGGACATGCTTGGGAAATATTTCCGTCGACGTGTCGTCATCTTCGCCACGGGTAGTCTGTCCAGTGTAGACTGAATTTCCCAGAAATAGTATTTTGTTTCCGGGTAACGCGAGGCTCCGAGACAAAGCACTTGAGTCAGTTGGGATGACACTCTATCGTTAATGTTTCTCCTGTACAGTTGTTGTTTGCGTCGAGTTGCATTTCTTGTGAAAATGGCAAATATAATTAGAGCTTTCCCGGATCTTTCCGAATTACGACTGAGAGATCTATTCTTGGCCACAGCAACAGTTCCTCAATCTATCCAGTGGGGACGTGATCATGGGCTTTTGAAACGTGGTTTGTGAGAATGGTACTTGCGTGGGACGCAATGAAATGCGTTTGGAAAATAGACCAGGGATAGATGGTTCTATTTGGCGCTGTTCAGCCGGGCGTGTCTGCAGAAAAACCTGTTCTGTAAGGAAACTTTCGTTCTTTAGTGGTAGCCATCTGCCTATTTCAGAAATTATCATTTTGGCTTACTATTGGGCATATGAAATTGACAAGCAATCCTTTTTGATGCGTGAATTGGATTTAAGTAACAAAACAATCGTCGACTGGAAACAGTTTTGTCTAGATATTTGCCATGAATATTTCATTCAGCATCCCATTCAGCTGGGAGGAGTTGGCCATACAGTTGAAATAGATGAAAGCTGTTTTGTACGACGGAAATTCAATCGAGGTCGCCGAGTACGTGAACAGTGGATATATGGAGCATATGATGTTGAAACCAAGGAAAGTTTTATGGTTGCTGTTCAACGAAGAGATGCCCAAACATTACTGCCAATAATTCAGCAGTATATTCTTCCTGGCACTACTGTAATATCTGATATGTGGGGGGCGTATAATGCCCTTAACAACTTAGGCTACCAGCACTTAACGGTGAATCACTCCATGAATTTTGTCAACCCTGTTACACATGCTACGACAAATCACGTAGAGTCTGTGTGGCAGAAAGCCAAGAAAGGTAACAAGCGACGTTTTGGCACACACCGTACAATGATCAGCAACTATTTGGCCAAATTTCTCTGGCGACAGCGTTTTGGGGTAAATGCGTTTCACCATTTCATCGAGCATGTTCGATCAGTGTTCCCTGAGGCTGCTATTGACGATTAGCATCTGTGAAAAGATGTCTCCTCGGTCGAGCCTTGGCTTAATAAACGGCCCTTTTCAGGGCCGTCAAAATAAACGGCCCTTTTCAGGGCCACCAACTGATCTGGAAAAGAGCTAGTTTGCTGGTATAGGAAAACTATGGCAAAACTAATAGTATATTCGTGATCATCCACCCTGATTTACCCGTAATCAGGGATGGCTTCGATTGCGAGGGGCAGGGCAGGGCCTGCCTGGAAATTAGGCGACAGCCTGATCATCTGGCATGGCGCGCTGCGGGCTGGTGGGCCACATACAACTCATAGAAACCTTACTTTACCTGCTCCACAACTCAAAAATTAATTATCAACTCTAAACGTTCTAAATTATTCATTTTAAAAAAGGCCTTCTCCTTAATATTTCTAAATTGTACTTTATAAAATTTATTAAAAGTACAGGTACTATAAATTTGTTTATAATTAGTATTTCTTGGATAATGAGATTTATAATTATAAAATTATTTTACTTTTTAGAATAAGAAATTTTAAAAGAATTATGATTAGATTATTTTTTATGGATGAATAGAAATTGAAAAAATTTAATGTAAAGTTTTACTTTTTAAATAAAAATCTGAAATTTTTAGAAGTTTTGAATAAAAAAATAGTAGCTTAAAAAATAGAATTTTTGGATATAAGGTAATCAATTTATTATTCACTATTATTGGTATAATTTTATATAAAAATATACGGCCTAAATAAAAAAATCACGTGATGGTAATAGAAAAACTGATAGATAGACCCTCCAAATTCAATCTGTTATATACAGAGTTGGGCAAAATACTCCCAAAATGTATTTTCGATACAAAATACTCACAAAAAAGTATTTTAGATACAAAATACACTTATAAAATTCCTGAAAATACAAAATACAAAATAAGTTAGTATTTTAAAATACAATTCAAAATACAAAATACTTATAGTAAAATATGCTTCTATTCCATTCAAACTTTTCAAAATTGCATTATTATTATATATATTATCAGTGATCTGGTCGGGTGCGTGCATTAACGTGAAGGCCAAAGGGTTCAAATCCCACCGTCAGCCTCCATGAAATTGTTTTTCGGGATAGTACTTCCTGATAGTCCTTGGTCGCTTCCCTTGCCCTATTGTCATTTCGTTTCCCATCCAGCTCTGTGTTGATGATAGCGTCAGGAGGGTCATCCAGCCGTGAAAACCACTGCCACATAGTAGCCTACCTCACCTCGACCCCGAACCCACGAAATGGGAAATATATACGGTAGAGAGATTATTATTATTATCGTATGACCTAAGCTATCTCGTGGAGATCTTTTGAGCTAGTACCTTCATCTACCGTGAATCAAACTACCATTAATCCACCAGATTGGTACAGTACTATTTTGTATAAATTTGTGGCTTTCTTTTTATATACGGTATGTTGATTAATTAGGAGGCTTTCTTCATTTCATTTCATATTTATTTATCAGTGCCTTACACTGTATTTACAGTACACTGAAGGGAGTCTCTGAAAAGAGCAAAGCCCCACTTCGCATTCGGGATGCGTCAGAGCCCCCAATATATACACTGGGTTATATTTACATATGCACACAAGATGGGCTTTGCGACATCGTGGGCACGTAGCCCGTGCCCGTGTGCTTGGGTGTGTGTGTGTGTCTGATAACCTGTGTTACTGCAATGGCTATATTAGTGTGTGTATTTGTAATTCAGATGCCATCTCAGCATTCGCCTGGAGTATTATTTGAAACTACGGCAAACCACTTCCATGATGGCTGAAATGGGATTCGAACCCACCTGTTCTCGGTTTTGCCTCACGAGGCTGAGTGTATCCCGTTCCAGCCCTCATACCAGAATTACATTTCTTGCCAGAGTCGGAAATCGAACCTGGGCTTCCGTGGTGGCAGCCAAGAGCGCTAGCCACTACGCAACGTAACAAGGCGGACTTATATATATACAGTATATATACCGTAAGTAGAGCGTAAACTGCATGTGTACTGTTTACACTGGATGAAACTATTGAGCGAACGCTATCTTTCAAAGATTATCTAACAAAGACTGCTGACAACCGCAAGACGCGGAATGACATTTTGTGTAAGCTTTGTGGTTCCACTTAGGGTCCAACACCAATGCTCTCTGTTCTTCGGCTGGTGACTTCGTATAATCTGTCACTGAATACTCTGCACCAGTGTGGATAAAGAGTTAGTTGTTGTTGCGATATTGTGTTCATGTAGCCCCGTGTACTTGGGAGTGTGTGGAATTTGTCTGATGAATCGTGTTATTTTGATGGCTATATTAGTTTGTGTAGCCTATTTTTATTTCAGATTATTTTTGCCATCCCTTGATGAATGCAGTACATTTGCATTTGTCTGTTGGCACAGGCTAGAGTAAAAGGTGGCTTTTCACCGATGTCTCAGTCTCATTCATGGCTGTGATTATATGGAAGCTACTGAGGTATGGGTGGTGCTTAGTAATGACATTCAGGGCACAGTCAGTGTCTGTGTTGTGAAAGGTTCTACTCATAGGGTTAGTACTACTGTTCTGACTCAGTGAGGAAAGCAATGGCAAACTACTTCACTCCTCTTTTTGCCTAGTACGCCTCAATATAGCGCTGCCTTGGGTTTTTGTGGATATCGACTCACTTAACCTTACGGAGGTACTGTTTGAGGATCCAACCAGCCTTCCGGCTGACTACCTAACACACACACACAGGATTGGGAAGGAGACGGCCATGACTAATTTAGCTACCATCCCGGCATTTGCCTGAAGTAGAAGTGGGAAACCACTTGCAGGATAATTGAGTTGCCTCAGACCAGAATTATATGTCTTGACAGATCGAAACCAGACCTCAGAAGTGACAGCCAAGAATACTAGCCACTGCACCACGAAGTAGTCGGATAAAGAGCTCTCGTGCCAAGATAATAGATGTACAGCTTAATAACTAAGGCCCGAAAGATCATGCAAAATCATATTTTTGCATATTTATGCATATTTTGGTCATTTTGGCACAATGCATCACAGTTTTCTCCTTTGCCTGTTTAAGTGCATATCTAGGCTTGAGAAGGGCGTATATTCTAAATTCCTATTGTTTTGAAGCGCTTTTTGTTACTTCGTTTCAGTGGTATTTTTCTATCCGAACTCCCGAGAGTCTCGTGGCTGGTTAGTCATAACCTGAACATTTCCTTGTTAATGATAAAGTTGCTTTCACCTCCCTTAAATCACCCCGAGTATTTGTATCATCTGCTAATTAGTAGTTTGCACTGCCTGTAAGGAAAAGCCGGATTCTCCATCAACTGAAATACCTTTGTTCCTTTCACTTTAAAACCAGTTCACAATAGGGGTTCAGGGTATGAATGACCAGGAATTTCCACAAATATTACCTGGACCTATTATCTCAAATTCCTTAATTCCAACCTTCAGTTAAATACCAAGCTGCTTACCATCAACCACAGAAAGCAAGGAGTTATGACTCCAATTAAAGCTAGCATCGTTGTTAAGTTGCGACATTTAGTGAAAACATTTGGAAGAGAATTTTTTTCTACCGAAGATAGTGTCCTTTATTGTAAAATTTGTGAAACAAATGTAGGGAGTTTCTAGAAAGTTTTCAGTGGCTCAACATTTGGAAACTGTCAAACATAAGTGAAATGTCGTTAAAAACAAAAGGAAACCCACATCCATTCAACCCTTGTTAGCAAGCAGAAAATTCAGGAGTCTATCGCAGGATAATACTGAAATCATCATCATATATATTATTTCAGTAGTATGCATCCCTATTGCGGCGCTCACAAGAGACCGATCGTGAAAAATGAGCATTCAAATGGAAGAGAATATACATTACCAGTGACTCATTGCACTCTAATTTCATAAATATCTATAATTTTTTTAAAATGGCTTTAAAAAACTGTACGAAGTGTGCGATTTGCAGTTACTGTTGCTGCAGGAAGATACGCTCCATAATTGGTGTCCACTTCACATTTTGGCCGCTGTGACGCCTTTTTTATGTCATTTTAAAATTCTGAGGTCTTTCCTTTATCATTTTGCATCGATTTCAGAAACAGTAAATCAAAGGAATGTGTACGCTTTCAGAATCAGTAGGCTAAATCAATGGATTGGGTACTTGTTAGGTTCACTTCTCAATAAATCACATAGACTCCTCTAGAATGCATATTTTATTATTTGTTGTGGAAAGATTCACAATTCACACCATATTGATTTTGACACTGAACTTCACTGATATCAAAGACTATGTCAAAGATACTGCACTACACTCTTGTGCTTGCTGCCAACACAACATTCTCCCACCTTGAGTTGTGGAAACAACTCAACAAAACAATAAAATAACATAACACATATATTTTCACAAAATAAATGAACACAGAAATAAATAAGTCACTCAAAATATCTCTTTGGTTTAACCACCACTCTCCCACTACTGGTTTTGATGAGATCAGAAGTATTAGTAGATGGTTTAACCGTCTTTGGATTTTTCTCCTTCTTCTCATTTTCATTCCGCTCAACTTGCAGTCTTAAAGCATGATCTTCTCCAGATGTCACTTCAAGTGGATACACCCTCTGTACTGGCCTCAGTAGCTCTCCTTTTGTAGTCGCCAAGCGAACAACTCTCACGACACCACCTTTGCCAGGGATGACCTCCGTCACTCTTGCCAGCGGCCAGTCTAGTCTCTTCGTGTTGTCACTGGCTACCAGTACTACTTCACCTACGCAGGGTTTGTGATGACTTTTCCTAATGTGGTTCTTCTGTATTAGCTGTCCAAGATATTCATTCCTGAATCTTACCCTTAATGTTTCCTTTACTTTCTGTCTGTACCTGAATCTTCTGTCAAGTTTTATGTCCTCTATCATGTCGATATCGGGCATTCCAATCTCCTTGACTTCCTGTAGGAACATTGCAGGGGTGATAGCCATCAAGTCTTCTCCATCATTGGACAGGTAAGTAAGTGGTCGTGAATTCATGACAGCTTCAATGTCACACAGAACAGTCATCATTTCTTGGTACGACAGACATGACCTTCCCAGAACTTTCCTGAGCATTTGTTTGAGGATACCAATCAGCCTCTCCCACCATCCTCCCCACCATGCTGCAGTGGGAGGATTGAATTTCCATTTTATTTGGTGTACAGAACTATATTCAGCAATTTTATCCCACTGAATTGTCTCCAACATATTGCAGGTGCCTTGAAAGTTTGTCCCATTGTCACTATAGACAATCATTGGCCTTCCACGTCTGGACACGAAGCGCCGAAAAGCTTCGAGGAATGTTGCAGTAGCCAAAGATGTTACTAACTCCAGGTGTACTGCACGAAAAACCGCACACGTGAACAGACAGACCCAGGCTTTCTCTCCACCTTTCAAAATCAGAGGCCCGGCAAAGTCGACCCCTGTTATTTCAAAAATTGAGGCTTCTCTTACTCTGTCTATGGGGAGATGAGTTTGTTCTGCTTCAAGATGTTTTCCATGGTACCTCCTGCAGACAACACATGTTTTAATTGCACCCTTTACCGTTTTCCTTCCTCCAAGGATCCAATATTTCTGTCTGAGCCCACTGAGCAGAATCTGGGTTCCAGCATGACAAAAGTCTTTGTGCTTCTCCCTAATGAGAGCGTGAACCGCTGTATGCTTCGCAGGAAGGATAGCAGGACAACGGAAAGCATAATCATCTTTGCGCGATATAATTTTTGTTTTCAGTCTCATCACTCCCTCATCATCCATGAAAACACATAGTGAGTTGAATCTTTCATCCTTTTCACCAACAAAACACTCCTTTTGTATGAACTTCATCACGACTTTTTCTTCTTCTGTGGTTTCTTCAATGGATAGTTCGGTAGTTCTTCTATTATTTTTCTGTCGACAATTATGCAGAAACCTCAAGATCCATCCTATCATACGAACTGTTCTACGGAAACTTGAGAAATAGTCAAGGTGCCATTCTTGGGTATTGGACTTGTCTTCTAACACCGTCATAGTGTTGACTTTCTTTTTTCTTTCTTGGAAGACTTCATCATCGTTTGTTGGAATTTCGGGGCTAGGCCATTGTGTAGTGGATTGTTTTAGCCATTTTGGCCCTTCCCACCATCTCTGTTGAAGTAACTGTTTTGTGCTACATCCCCTTGATGCCAGGTCAGCCGGATTCATGGTTCCTGGAACATGACGCCACTGTTCTATTCTGGACAGTCTTCGAATTTCTTGCACTCTGTTCCACACGAAGGTCCCCCAAGGTTCGTCTAACTTGATCCAGGACAACACAGTCGACGAGTCACTCCAATAATAAGTAACGATTTCTTTTGCAGTTAATGTTGGCAGTACTGACGTCACTAGTCGAACCCCTATTGTAGCTGCTAATAATTCCAGGCGTGGTATGGTGATACTCTTCTTGGGTGCCACTCTTGTCTTGGCTTGTACAAATCGTAGCTCTATATTGTCAACCCTCTGTATTCGCAAGAATATAACTGCAGCATACGCAGTTTGACTGGCATCGCAGAACACGTGAAGAGATATATCTTCAACCGACTGGACACTACCGATCAAACATCTAGGAATCTTAATCTCAGACAGCTGAGGTAGTTCTGCCAACCACTTCATGAATCTTCTCTTTGTTGTGTCGTCCACTCTGGTGTCCCAACCCAAGTCAGTGGCCCATAGTTCTTGCAAGATTAATTTTGGACAGAGAAATACCGGACATGCGAAGCCAAGAGGGTCAAACACCTTATGTGCAGCTCCTAGTATAGCTCTTTTAGTGATTATATCATATTTGAAATCGTTAACATGAGTTAGATTCAGTTCAATGGTATCTTCTCCTTTATTCCAAATGAGCCCTAGCACATGAGTAAGATTTTCAGCTGTACCATCCTGAGAATACTCCCACCCTCGGAGATTGAAAGATGCCTTATCCATTATTATGCTTGCCTCTCGCATGAATGAATGAAGGTCATTTCTGTTGTTAACACTAATAGCACAGTTATCCACATAAAAACATTCTTCCAATCTTTCTATTGTTGAAGTTGAGTAGGAACTATTATTGACTGTTTGTCTCTTCAACTCGTTCAAGTGGAGTTTGATGGTTGCCGACAATAGGAACGGAGAACATGCAAGTCCAAAGACAACTCTATTGTGACGGAACACTTCTACCTTCCCTGTACATTCCTCCTCCCACCAAAGGAATCTCAGAAAATCACGGTCTCTAGGATTGACACTTATTTGAAGAAATGCTTTTTCTACATCAGCCGTCACACCGATCTCATTTTCTCTGAACTTCAGTAGCGAACTAGGGATCAACTCTATGAAGTTAGGCCCTTTTTCAATACATTCGTTCAGAGATGGAGCGTTTCTCTGCTTCGCCGAGGCATCAAAAACAGGCCTGATCTTGGTGGTGCTGTTTTCTTTGAAGACAGGTCGGTGAGGTAGATAGTGTCCACTATTCTTCAGTTCTTCTTCAGGTACCCTCTCGATGATTCCTTGCTCCAACCAACTTCGTAAGACATTATCGTACTCCTGATAATGTTGTTCAGCTTGTAGTTTCTTTGTAGTGATTTCTAATCTGTGCTGAGCAATTTCTTTGTTGTCAGGGAGAGGTTGATGTTGTTCACTCCAAGGCAGACACACTTCATATCTGTTATCTTCATTCAGTCGTGCAGTCTGAAGGAAGTTATTTCTAACATGCTCATTCCTCTCGACGATAGATTCTTTCACAACAGGGTCAGTAATTCCAAGAATTTCTAAGTCCCAGAGATCAGAAATTCTTGTATGTTGGGAAAACAATGATGACACTAATAATGATGCCGAATCCCTTTGGGCCTTGTTACCTATGACTTTTCCCATTAGTGTTCACCCTAGGGAAGTCTCCACCAAAACTAGGCCACATTTTAGTTGATGTTTCCTCCCAGTGAGCAGTTCACCCGCCTTATCGGCCCCAATCAGAATCTGCACAGGCCCTCGCTCTCGTACATCAGTTAAACATATTTTCAGATCCCTTATCTCCTCACTCCAAGAACCATTCTTAATATATGGGACATCTTCACAAATAATATCTTGGCTTAAAACTTCCAGCTCCTTGGAATAGTTTCCCTCCAATCGCTTTAAACTTATTCTGTAACAGTCGTGTTTTGCTTCTCGAGAACGTACTCCACCAAACAAGGAATGTATTAACGTTTCCTTCCTGATTGACTGATACCCCATTTCTTCGGCTAGGTCACGTGCAATGTAGGATTTAGTAGACCCAGTATCAATGACAGCTCGTACAGTTTTTTGTTTACCCTTTCCTTTAACGACAACTGCCAGGGTTTGCAAGTACACCTCAGGAGAACAAGACACATTAGCTAAAGCCTTATCCACATTATTGACATCCTGGAGAACCAAATTCCTGTCTCCCTCGTAATTCTGTTTGGACACACTTTCATTTTCTTTGTCACGGAGCTTATAACACATTAATACCACATGTTTACCACCACAAACAATGCACCTGACAATCGATTTACAAGCTCTACTTGCATGGCCCTTCTTCAAACAATTGAAGCAACAGTGTTTATCAGTTAAGATTTTCCTTTTCTCCCCTACAGTCATTTTTTGAGCTTTAATGCACTCTGGGCTCGAATGAGGTTTAAGACAAAAAACACACTCCTGTCTCTTAGAAACATCAGCAAACAAAGCAGAAGCAGTGGGTATATTTGGTTCAATGACATCCCTTGGTTTCTTGTCTCCCTTAATCTTAGATCCTTGGGATGTGCTAATACTAAACCCTTTCATAGCCAATGAAATTTTGTCTTCACTTACTACTTCATTTTGAAGAAAAGCCATGAGCTGCTGCAAACGATCTTTGGATATGGAATCACACCTGAAGGAAGTATTCCTCTGCCATGCTCTTAATAGGTCTTCTGGCAAAGATGATTCAATTAGGGGATACAGCATTGCAGTACATTTTTCTGTAGTAATGCCTAAACTTTCCAGCGATCTGAGATGTGACTCTAATTTATCATACAAGCTACTCAGTGTTGGCCTTTCTTTGGAATTGACTGCATTCGTCAATACTAGTTTGAGCAATTCACGAACATAAACTTCCACCTGCAAGTCCTCTCTACCAAATCGAGCTTGAAGACTCTCTATAGCTTTGTCATAATTCTCGGCAGTGGGTGGAAAACTAGTAACTAATTCATATGCTCTGGAACCTTCTGTCATAGCCTGAATTAAATATTGGAATTTATCTTCCTTCCCAATGTCCTCCTCCTCGTGAATTTTACGGAACTGGCTCCAAAAATATAACCAATCAATTATTTCACCAGAAAATTTCTTAAATTCTATTCTTGGAAGTCTATATTTCTTTTTATCACAAGCATTGTCATTCACTACACTTTGTGGAGGGGTAATGGAAACAACGGGATTCATAAAACGTGTTGCTTTTGTTCTACAGCTAAGGAATTTGTGTTTGTAATCATCAGCTGATTCACATTCCGTTTCTATTTCGTCATCCTCACACTCGTCATCTATCATCTGTTGAAATATAAATTAGAGATATCATCATACTTTTCTTGAAGGATTTCAAGTTGCACTTGCACTTTTTCCGTTTCAGTTTGATCATCTTCTAACAACGCCATTAGTTGATTGTGTGAGCGCGTAAATAACCGCCGCTTTACGGTTCTTTCTTTAGCGAGTCTTTCCATCTTCTTTCTTCACGGGAGCCTTTTACTATGAATGAGTCCTGTCACGGTCGCCATAAAATGTTAGGTTCACTTCTCAATAAATCACATAGACTCCTCTAGAATGCATATTTTATTATTTGTTGTGGAAAGATTCACAATTCACACCATACACACCATATTGATTTTGACACTGAACTTCACTGATATCAAAGACTATGTCAAAGATACTGCACTACACTCTTGCACTTGCTGCCAACACAACAGTACTCAAATCGTATAACCGGCGAGTGTTACTGCTAACCTTTCAGTCAGTGGACTCAGCACAAACATGATTTAAGCTCATCCGTCTAAACAATGGATTTATTATATTCCAGGTTTGTTAATATGCCGCGATACAGGATTTTCTTCTGCATTCTAAGTTAATTCCATAAATATCGATTTTTGTAAGAATTGTGCTTTTTGCAAATACTGTTGCTCTAACATGCTGCAATTCTGAGTTGTCGTCTACAACCTTAAAACATTGAACGTTAATTCTCTAACAGCTTTTCTTCCATCTGATTTTCAGAATCAGTAAATCAATGGATTGGATACAGGTTTTTCTTCTGCATTCTAATTCCATAAATATTGATCATTTCGCATGGTTTTCAGAAACAGTAAATCAAAGGAATGTTTACTCAAATCGAATAATTTCATAAATATCGAATAACCGATGAGTGTTATGATGATCCAATTTTCAGTGATTGCCTTCTTAAGTTACGGAACGTACAACTTGCAATTCTGACTGAAATGTATCGAATAACCGGTGAGTGTTACGGCTAAGCTCTCAATCAATGGACTAAGCACAGAAATGGAATCAACAGTGACGAATCGCATTTAATTTCATAAATATCTAAGAAAGAAACCAGCCACAGCACGCTCTCATGCTGACGCTCCACTCGGGAAAGCGAAAGCTCCCCTGTAGGTAACGTGCGAAGGAGTTTAGCGTTGAGTGCTACTCACAGGACAAGGAAAGCACCCCTGTAGGTAACATGCAAAGGAGTTCAGCGCTGATCGTTGCACTTAGGAACAAGGAAGCCTCACTGTAAGCGGGGCGTGAAGAAGTTTTCCAACGAGGGCTGTCCTGATAAGGGAGAAGGAGGCTTCTCAGCCAACAAGATAAAGCAGGAAATCTTGACCAAGATGCTTTCATAAATATCGAATAACTGGTTAGTGTTATGATGATAGAATTTTCAGTAATTGCCTTCTTAAGTTAGAGAACGTACAGCTTGGAATTCTAACTGAAATGAAAATGGTGTTCTATAATCATTTGGTTGAAAATAACATAACAACCTTTCTTCTTAAGTCACTCATTATAAACTTATTGGGGAAAGTATGGCTTATGAACATGCGGGTCCGCTAGTCATGTTAATACCTAGTACGTTTCAGTCCCTTTTGCAAGTTAATATAAATTATTTTTATTCAGCATTCACTGTGTAAATATTGTAAAATTATTTTAATTTTTAAAATCAATGACTATTACAATTGTATACCAGTTATACTTAAAAATTAACATAATAAAATAATTATTGATGGACAACACTGCTTTAAGCTCCATAAAATAATATTTCCTACTATTTAGAACTGTTTCTTAGTTGCGATATTTCAAAAAAAGGTGTAGTTATATGTCCGTCTGTTCGGGAGATATGGAACTGCGCCCATAATCAGTGGTATTTCCAGATCCTTTTAATTAGGCCGATTGAACTGCGCCCATAGTCAAGTCGGCTGTTAGCCCAAGGTCGGTTTAAGGGGAAGTGACCGACTGTCTCCCACCACTAGCTTCTGCACTGCTGAGAATAAGAGGTAGTCCCCATCCCGGTAAGCAGCTCTACTACAGGCCTCCGGGGGTGGCAGCTAATCATACTAACCAGTACACTACAGAGGCGAATAATATTAATATTAATGATAATAATAATGAAAATCCACAGCCTTTTTCCAGTCATTGAACCGGGTCAGGGTTGGAATGAATGAAGCCCCCATCTAGCGGCGAGGATAAGCATTGTGCCGGCTTCCGAAGCCTGTCGCACTCCTCTGGGACAATGATTAATGAATGACAGATGAATTGAAATGATAATAGAGAGTGTTGCTCGAATGAAAGATGACAGGGAAAACCGGAGTACCCGGAGAAAAACCTGTCCCGCCTCCGCTTTGCCCGGCACAAATCTCACATTGAGTGACAAGGATTTGAAGCACGGAACCCAGCGGTGAGGGGCCGGCGCGCTGCTGCCTAAGCCACGGAGGCTACACTAATAATAATAATAATACAACTCTCTCTAATCCACCATAAATAACTACCCCTCTACTGTAGTTTTGTTATACAATAAAAAAATATAATAATCCACTAAATGGTAAGATTACCTCAAACTAGATTATTAAACATTTGCAATAACAAAACTATTTTTAAAATATGGTTAGGTTGTCGAAAACATCCCAATGTACCAGTTAATGCTAATATTGCTAGAACAAAAATTAAATATTAGTGTATTTTGAAAACTGAATCAGTTTTATGTATCCCAGGCCAACACTAATCTCTTGTCCGCATTCTGGACAGGGCATATTTAGTTGTTCGCAATCTGGACGGGTTTTGATTTGTTCGCAATCAAGACACAACCGATTTGAAATGAGTCACTTCAAATTCACGGAAAAAATATATCATCTCTTTTCTGTCCCAGTTGAAACGGGAATAATACGCATTATAGTTATTATTACCGTATTATTATTATTATCATCATCATCATCTTATCACTACCGACAGCGATAGCTACACTCGCTAACGCGCAGCGCTAGGCCATGGGGCCACGCTCCATGCGGACTTGGTAGACATGGGGTTGAACCCCTTGAAATGGTTTTCAGTGGTTTCCCCACTTTCAACTCTAGGCAAATGCTGGGACGGTACCTTCTGACAGGCCACGGCCGCTTCCTTCCACATCCTTGCCCAGCTTCATTCATCTAGATCTCTCATTAACTCCTCTCATGTTGGAAGGGCATCCGGTCGTAAAAACATCCGCTACTTAGCGTTTCATCGCATCTCATCCCCGATCCCGTTAAATCGGTAAACGTAGAGGGCGTGGTGGAGCAGCGGTCAAGCTATTGGCCTCTCACCGCTGGGTCCGTGGTTCAAATCCCGGTCACTCCATGTGAGATTTGTGCTGGACAAAGCGGAGGCAGACAGGTTTTTCTCCGGGTACTCCGGTTTTCCCTGTCACAAATTTCATTCCAGCAACACTCTCCACAATCATTTCATTTCATCTGTCATTCATTTAATCATTGCCCCAGGGGAGTGCGACAGGCTTCGGCAGCCGGCACAGTTCATATCCTCGGCGCTAGATGGGGGCTTCATTCATTCCATTCCTGACCCGGTCGGTCGACTTGAAGCAGGCTGTGGGTTTTTCACTAGTTAACAGGTTCAGACAACCTCTTGCGTTTGGGAATTTCATACTAGGTAACTTGAGGCTAAAAGGTTTCCAAGATTAACCACACTGATAACAGAACATCTGAAAGACATCCTTCGGAGATTTTGTTCTAAATGCATCCTGAATAAATAGCATTTTACCAGGTTGCTTTATTACTGGCAAAGTTGTATTGATCTCAAACTTAATGTCTATCAATTGACTTAAATTATGAAAAGGGAAGATAATGGAAGATAAAACTGAAAATTACCTAATGCAGTGATTGTAATTTGATTCTATTTTATGTATTTTGAAAATACAAAAATGAAAAGTATTTTTGATACAGATACAAAATACATGCTCCAAAATGTATTTTCGATACAAAATAAAAGATACAAAAGTATCGAAAATATGTATTTTAAATACATGTATTTTGGATACTGCCCAACTCTGTAGACTATATATATACAGGGTGATTCTTATTAACATTTAAAACTTTCTGTTGCGACGTAATTTGATAATAGGACACTTAGGGTCGCAAGTGTCCAGAAATACCTTAAAAGTGAACCACAACTGTTAAACATATGACGTCATCAGGTGACGGCTCAGCTCGAGTGGTCAGGCCCGCGCACTCATACGTACACCAAACCATCCAAAGCAAACATTGAATGATACATCACTCTGGCTCCGTGTCTGCGTGTGCGACTCGGGCGCGTGGGGTTCGAGGTTCAATTCCGTGCCCTCTCCATTAGCATTTTTAGCCTATTTTCAATTTTGAAAAAAAAAATAGGCTTATGAGATCACCTTTTGTCCGTGTGTGTGTGCATGTGTGTGTGATTCGTGTGTGTGTCCCCCCTAATAAAATCTAAACGGCTGGAGCGATTTCAATGAAACTCGGAAAGTTCATAGCACTATTCCCGGCGACCTTGACCGTGCCCTTCAAATTTTGTTACGACTCACCAATCCAACATGGCGGCTGTGCGAAATATTTCACCAGCATTCAATATCTCCGAAACTTTTACCGATATTACCCTGACATTTTCTATGGTGATAGAGGGAACTACTATAAGTTCACTTATGTGACATTTGGAAACCTGGTAACTACAAAACCAACATGGCGTCCAAGCGAATTTGAAAATTTTAAATAGACTTTTCTCGCGATTTAATGTTCCAAGCACACTGAAACCTGGCACAGGAAATATTTATACACATTGTAATCCACTGGTATCTAATTTAGTTCAATTGTTTACATAACCTCAAGATGGCGGCAGTGCGAATTTTAAAATTAAGATTTTATTTATTGTGATGTAGTCATGCGATCGAAGTGAAAGTTTGAATAATGAACCTACGCAATAATTTTCCTTTAATGGTACATGACTCTATGGCCTATATATTTAACAATCCAACATGGCGACCATCCGAAATATTTAGACGATACTGAATATCTTCGAATCTATTTTAGCAATCAAACTGCATTTTTTAATGTTCATAGGGGCTATGAACTTAAGTTCACCTATAGGACTTTAAATAACCTGGTGATCACAAATCCAAAATGGCGGTGACGCGAATTATAAATATTCACATGGACGTTTCTCGTAATTTAACCATCCGCGTGTAGTGAAACTTGGTACAGTAAATCCTTATACGAATGTTAATCCACTGGCATCTAATTTATTTCAATTGTTTCCATAACCTCAAGATGGCAGCTGTGAAAAATTTTAAAATCTCCTTGTTTTTTCTTGTGTCCTAATTATGCGATTGAAGTTTGAATACACGTTCACAATAATCTGCATGTAACAGTACATAACTCTAGGACCTACATATATAAAATCCAACATGGCGACCATCCGAAATATTTAGTCGGTTCTCAATATCTACGAATCTATTACAGCAATCAACTGAAATTGTGTATGTTGATAGTGGCAATTAACATAAGTAGGATATATGAAAATAGGCTGTATAGTTCTTCACGGAACTACTTGTTTTCTCTCTCTTCGCCTTTCAAGTGGAAGCAACGCTTTTATTTTTGCGCATGTATCACCGAACTTTCTTGCTGTTACACATGACAACCCACAAACGACTGAGGGTTACGTGAGAAGACAGAACCCGTTGGGGAAATCGTTGTTGGTACAGCCGCCTTGCAGCAAGCGCGTTCGAATTTGCAGCACCATAACAAAGGGGCATGTCTGCAAGCTCATGGAATGTAAAGCGGTTCATTTGACGTACTGTATTGAACTGTGTGGTTGAGAACTCTCAAACCGTTGTTATCTAGTATAGCAGTTATTGTCGAATTACTAATTTTGCCCCATCCTATCGAATCCAGTGTAAAATTCCCGAACGCTTCCGATCACATTCGTAATACAAAACGTTCTTAATATCAACTAACAATCCGCTTCCACCTGAAAGGAGAAGAGAGAGAACAAAAAAAGATGATGGATAGGCCCCGGATTCGAACCTCGAACCCCACGCACCCGAGTCGCACACGCAGACACGGAGCCAGAGTGATATATCATTCAATGTTTGCTTTGGATGGTTTGGTGTACGTATGAGTGCACGGGCGTGACCACTCGAGCTGAGCCGTCACCTGATGACGTCATATGTTTAACAGTTGTGGTTCACTTTTAAGGTATTTCCGGACACTTGCGACCCTAAGTGTCCTATATCAAATTACTCGTCTTAATGCCATCTACGTCGCTACAGAGAGTTTTAAATGTTAATAAGAATCACCCTGTATGTATAAGTATAAGTATAAGTAATATAATAAATGTAATACCGTATAGAAAGATTATTAATTAATAAGAACTTATAAATATGCAGATACCTTTCAACCTATTAAAGACCTATATGATAGAGGCTGAAAAGAAGGATATTAATAGTACATTGTGCAACGAGCCTATAATGGCAATAATTAAGACACGAGTATGTTTATAAAACGAGCGTAAGCGAGTTTTATAATTCCCATACGAGTGTCTTAATTACCATTATAGGCGAGTTGCATACGACTGTTTATGTTCGACGATAATTATAACTTAATTGTATGTTTTCACATAAATATTCATAAATATATGTGGGATTCAGTTAGTGAACAGGGCGTGCTGGCTTTGCTGACTGAACAGAGCGCATGCGTGGGACAAGGCACTCCAGACGCAGAGACCATTCACTTTGCTGGTTAACACAGAACACCTATTGTTTACAGCGGATTTTGAGAGCATGCGCGAAGGTAATCTTTCCTAATTGGTCACACAACTGTTTCTTGAGCTCTGATTGGTGGGAGAAACTGTTCCATAATGAAAAATAGTGATATAATGAGGCTCATTATGATACAGTTTTCTGACACATAATAGTCAGGGTCGAACATAATAGTACATTATGCAACGAGCCTATAATGGCTATAATTAAGACACGAGTATCTTTATAAAACGAGCGTATGGAAATTATAAAACTCGCATACGATCGTTTTATAAAGATACTCGTGTCTTAATTACCATTATAGGCGAGTTGCATACGACTGTTTATGTTTGACGATAATTATAACTTTATTGTATGTTTTCACATAAATATTCATAAATATATGTGGGATTCAGTTAGTGAACAGGGCGTGCAGGCTTTGGTGACTGAACAGAGCGCATGCGTGGTCAAGGCACTCCGGAAGCAGAGACCATTCACTTTGCTTGACAACACAGAAATATGTTGGATTTTGAGCGCATGCGGGTAGGTATACTTATCTAATTGGCCACACAACTGTTTCTTGATTTCTGATTGGTGGGAGAAACGGTTTCATAATGAAAAACAGTGTTATTATGAGCCTCATTATGATACAATTTTCCGACACATAACGTTTACATTTCGACATCGTCGAACATAATAGTACATTATGCAACGAGCCTATAATGGCAATAATTAACACACGAGTATTTTTATAAAACGAGCGTATCTGAGTTTTATAATTTCCATATGAGTGTCTTAATTACCATTATAGGCGAGTTGCATACGACTGTTTATGTTCGACGATAATTATAACTTTATTAAATGTTTTAACATAAATATTCATAAATTTCTGTTCAGTCACTAGAATGTTGTGATCGGGTGCTGCGGTGGGTAGTATATCTCTGTTTTCCAAGCTCTCTGGACAACCGACGCATGCGCTCTGTGTGCTTCAATGCCATATGTTCAGATTGTGCTCCAGTATTCAGTAAAACTGTCACCGAAGTCGTTTCAAAACCACGAGCTGTGTAGAAATTGATTTTGGGGATATTAAGGTAGAGTGCCATTTCTTGTCTCATATTCACCAGTTTATTTACGCGAACATATGGACGGTGCAATTTCAGTAATTTATATAGACATACTGGATTTTGAGCGCATGCGCGAAGGTACCCTTATCTAATTGGTCACACAACTGTTTCTTGAGCTCTGATTGGTGGGAGAAACTGTTTCATAATGAAAAATAGTGTTATAATGAGCCTCATTATGATACAGTTTTCTGACAAATAATAGTTAGGGTCGAACATAAAAATATTTATGACATTGTAGGGTATCGCAATCTTTATTCATATTATATATTTATTTATATATATATAAATGCATATTGTAATATAATAGAATATACTATATATATATATATATATATATATATATATATATATTTTACCCGATACCTAGTTGAGGCTATCGGCTACGCCAGTTGACATCGAGCCGTAGTTGAGATTTATGGGAAAAGAAGAAAAGATAGCGCTCAGATCGAGTCGAGAAGAATGGTAGGAAATGACGTAGGAGGCCAAGGATGAAGGTGGCACTACCAGTCAAGCAGATGGATTTATGGGAGGAATATTGAAGTATTATCAAGATCTATATGGAATATAATATTATATCATCTCAGAAGAGAAGAAATATCAGGAAATCTTTATGGTGATAACTTGAAGAAAGGCAGATAACTCCTTAAGTTATTGTATAACTTAATCGCCGATATGATTGTGGTCGAGATTATACTAGTGACGTATGACCACAGAAGGTAGGGGAACGTAACGTGACAGCGCCGAGCGGAACTCATCACACCGTCTGAGGACAGCAGTATTAGTTCAGCCAGTCGAGCTGAGTACAGCACATGGTGCGCGAGGAAGGCAGTAATAGTAGTCCGGCAAGCAGAGCTGAGTACAGCACATGGTGCGCGGAGAAACGACAGTATTAGTTCAGCAAGCAGAGCTGATAGCAGCATACGCTAGGAGAACGAAAGTAGGTCAGTCAGTCAAGACGAGAGAAGCACGGTGTGCAGTGCGAGAAGCGGTTAGCAAGGCAAGCTATACAGGCCGTGAAAGTGAAAGGAGAGCCGGTGTTCGGACAGATGTATTTTCAACATCGTGGTTACAGTTATGTGAAACAGCAATGCTTTTCCAATGTTACAGTTCGTTAAAGTAATACCCAGCATTGTGATTGAATTGAGAACATTATTTCGAGCCGCATTCTTAATACAGGACAGCACAGCGAAGCGATATAATGAGGCCAGTTTTAAGCGTCGCATTATTCGAGAACAGTGAGGCAGAACAGGGCGTGCTGGGTCCAACATTTTATAAGCAGGCGACATGCAAGCAGCTGAACAGTATTTCGACATTTTGTTAAAACTTTATAAGTTTGGACTTGTGTTCGACAGTTTAATTGTGCAGGCAGATAGTAATTATATACTGCTATTGTGAACTTTCAAATGGACTTAGATATTTTCCAATGGTATTACGGCTTATTAAATAATGCATTTCAGACCGGAATATTTAAAGCGACCATGGGGTCAGGCCAACATTAATGCTTTTAGGCAAATGAACAGTTACGAGAATATGCACTTTATGAACATTGACACGTGCAGCAATATAGTTGTTTTTCATGAACAATTATGAAATATCAGTTACGAACACAGATACAGGGTGTTTAAGAAATTTATACACTTTTATAAATAATTTATTTTCTGCAAGTGAAATTCAGCCGCTGTGGAGATTAACTTTTGTCATATGCAAACCGAACATTGTATGGGACAGTGGCGTGACATAGTCGAAGAGTATGGGGTACTCTACATTTATGAACTTCTATAGAAGAGTTTGGACATTATCCGTGATGGATAACATGCAGTTCATCATGTCGGGCTAGGCGAATACGGAGACGTGATGGCACCACAGAGCGATGGATTCGGTTCTTGAAGAAGAGGATATCCAACATCAGATTCACTTGGAGTATGAAGTCAATCGTTAGTTCAGTGGGTGATACGATGTTTTCGTCGATCTTTCGAGAAATTTTTGGCACACACGAGGATAATCGACGATCTTTGAAATATATTAACAGCTGATATAAGAAGGTATTGTAAGAGTTATGACTTTCCTGATATGATTTTTCATGAACACTGGGCATACTTGTATACATTTCTAGTAGGAGTTCTACGATTATTTTGACATGGCTTAGATATTTTTTGCTCCATTTTGCTAGAATATGGCGTTACCATATGATATGGCAGGCGCCATTATACGACGTTCTCACCATAGGTTGGCTTTATTAAGCAGATGTTTGGTCTTTTTGACATTTTTCAGTAAGGACATTTTTCTTGGATAGTTATTTTTTTGTGGCGAGTATTTCGAACTCGTGATCTGCAATTGGATTATTTAAATTACTTCGTCAGTTCATTGCATACTAGCGAGTATGTATTATTCATCAGTAGGGATTTTTCTATTGGATTGTTTGGAGATATTAAGATTTTATTCACTCAAGTGAATGAATATCGCTTTTATGTGACAACTAGAGACTTGTAATCTGGTACATTCACTCATCAGTCTACGAGATGGGGCCTTTCGTTTTATACGATTGCGTGGTGGTACACACCTGACCCATCGTCTAGGGCATTATCATGATAGTCTACGGGGCGGGGCCTTTCGTTTTATACGATTGCGTGGTGGTACTCACCTAACCTTCCAGTTCAGGGCCTCATTTTTATCATCCGAGTGTACTTGAGATCGTAAGAGGATTAAACAAGAAACTACTAGTCACACATTAGTCGAATTTTGTTAAATAAATTAAAAATAAATGTCAGCAGGGTTACATTTGTAATTCTTGTTTGCCAATCCAATATTTTGTTGCTATACTCTTTTGAGAGTACATTCATTTAACAGCTGATACTTTTGATACTTTTGATACTCTTTTGTGAGTGAGTTTGATACCTTTGAGAAGGATTTCAAGTAATTGAATCTTGTAAGATGAATCATTAATGGTCAGATTTATTTTGAGGCAGATCAGTATTACATATTTGTGATGTGAGAGATTATAACACATTGGTGTTTTTATGTGAAGTGAATTTTGAGAATTTGAAGAGAATTTATGCTCTATTTGAAAGCAGATCTTGAATTGGATTTCGATTACTAAGGTAATATTTTTCCTTATTGTTTCAGAAGTTGTCTAGATGTGATCAGATTAATTACCGTTCTTGGAGATTGTGTGCGTTAATCATTTGAAGCCAGTTATATATTTTTGTAGATCATGCAACGTGATTAAGTGAAGTTTGTGATAGGCATTTTATGGAAGTTGCCAAGTGGAAGTTGCAATATTGCTAATGTATTTTGAGACAGACATGAGGTTGTCGAACCCAGTCTAGCATAATTTTTGAGATTCATGCTGTGCGCTGAATAGTTATGGTGTTATGTGGAATAGTTATGGTGTTACGTGGAATAATTATGGTATTCAAATATGGTATTTGATAAAGTGAGAGTATATGATGAAGTTTTGGATAGTGAGATCCAACGTGATTTTGTGAAGGCAATAATATTTTTTGGCATGATAATTAAATACGAGATATAACTTGGAAGTGCTTAAACTGTAAGACGACGTTCTATAACCCATATTAAACAATTTTTTAGGAAATTAAACAAATAAATAATGTTGATAATACCAGATTTCTGATAATAATAATTAATAAAATAATAATCTGAAGTTTAAGCATATTAATGATCTGACCCAATGAAATAAAAATCTAAATGACTCGATGAAATAAAAATCTAAATGACTAGATGAATTAAAATTTAAATATATTGATAAATTAAAACTTGGAATAAATCAATGAATTAAATAAGTGGATGAATTAAAGATTGAATAAATAAGCTGAATTAAATAAATTAATAGATGATTAAATAGTTGATGAATAACTGAATTAGAAGGTGATAATTAATTAAATAGTTGATGAATAACTGAATTAGAAGGTGATAATTGATTAAAGAAGCTGATGATTAATAAATTTAAATGGATTTAAATAAATTGAAATGAGAGATATGATTTAAATAATTTGAAGAATTGCAACTTGAATTAATGAATTAAACAATTTAGATGGATGATTTGAGATGATTTAATCTGAATGAGATGATGAAATGAGAGTGTATGAATAATTAGAGAGTATAATGAATTGATGATTATAATATTCATTTAAATGATTTGATGGTAATGAATTAATTATTCTGACTTGAATATAATGAATTTTGAGATGAGAACTAATGTGAGAGATATTTAATTTAGATATGATAACCAATGAGTAGTGGAGTTTCTTTGATTCACAAACAAGCAATCATTAATGACAGTGTAAATATAGTGTAAATTGATTATTCGATTTCTAGGAGCATTTACTAAGATTTTCAGCATGTGAATAATGCCATTCAAGCCATAAAATTAGTTGATATTTAAATATGTGATTAGAATATATGTGTTTAGACAGATTCATTATTTTTGACATCCACATTCATGATGTTAACTTAAAGAGAAGTTAGGTCTCAGGTATCACGAATGTCAGTGACGCATAGACATAGTGCTACGGTGAACCTGAGAACCCAAGTGAACTTTAGAAAACTTTCATATTTTATGTGGATGAAGTACACTTTGAATAGTATAGAGATGGTTCGATTTTCAGGACAATGACAATTTAACGTTGGCATTCGACCATACTCTTAGGTAGGAAGTGTGTTTAATATTTCTGTCTGACTATCAAAGTTTGAATAAATTTGTTTTTATCTTAGTTGTGATCTGATGATGATGTGATTTTCCTAATTCTTTCCTTGTCTTAATTAAGGCTTAACCAGGAAGGATGTGGTTTGCTAGGGATTCAGTTGGTGGCGCCCATTTCTATTTGTATTTTTTATCAAATTTAAACCCGTAACGACCCTGGAGATACTTTATCTCGTGTTACCCTCTGCTTTTGTGATATTTCAACTGAATTTCCGACACATTCCTTATTTGACTTCATGTTCATTTAACTCCACTCTGTCCTGGAAATCCAGGAATGCGATGTAATAGCAGATGGGTCATCGCATCCCTCGGACGAATTGGTACAGAGAGAGAGGGAGAATTGGCTTTACCCATCCGTGGGGCTTCGATTTTGTTTATTCTATGAAAACACATCAGATTTAGATTACGAAGAGATTGATCTCAATTTCATTTAATGGTGTTATACAATTTATTAAACTTGGTCAGACAATATACTTGTATGCCCATTCCAGTGATCATGTTAATCATATTAGTGTTATATCATGTTTAGTTATAAGTCATTTTTCTTGTACCCAAGTTTTTTTAGCGTATGGCTTTTAGTTCCGGGAGTGTCCGAGGACATGTTCGGCTCGCCAGTTTTGTAGCTGCTTCGAGACGGACACCCAATGGGTGAGCTACGAGTACCGTTGGGGAGGAATGTTGGATGGGAGGGTCGAGGAGTTGGAAGGTAGCGGCTGTGGCCTATAGTTAGGGACCAACCCCGGCATTTGCCTGGAAGGAGGGTGGGAAACCACAGAAGACCATCTTCAAGGTTGCCGGCGGGGGGATTCGAACCTCCTCGCCTCCCGGATGTGAGCGACTGCCAACAGTCATGCCGCAACGACCTCGGCTAACTCACCCGGTTATACCCAAGTGAAATCAGGAATTGATACATTGTGATGTGTTGCTATCTAACGTCTCTGAATAAAACGTTTATTGAAAGGTATAATTATGTCAGCGGAAGATTTAGCTAAGGTGTTAGGAGAGTTACGGAATGACATGTCTAGTATTGCAGTAACTATTGCTAGAATGGAATCAGAAAGCAAAGAACAGATAAATGATTCGGAAACTAGATGTAGAGAGAATATGAAAGCTTTACAGACTAGTAATGAGGAAAATTTGAGATCATTACAGGCTAGTAATGAAGGCAATCTGAAAGATAGTTTTAAGTCATTAGAGACTAGATTACAGTCAAATAGTAGAGATGAATTGAAGTCATTAGAGACTAGATTACAGACTAGTAATGAAGGTAATCTGAAAGATAGTTTAAAGTCATTAGAGACCAGATTACAGTCCAGTAGTAGGGATGAGTTGAAGTCATTGCAGACTAGTAACGAAAATAATTTGAGATTATTGGAAGAAAGATTACAAGCTCGTAGTGATGACAATAACACAGAGTTGAAAAATAATTTAACGAGTTTGGAGAATAGATTAACGTTAAAGAATGATGAAATATTCAAGGCTTTACAATCAGATATAAAGGCAGTAGAAATGAAAGGAGAGAAAAATTTGCACATGTTAAAGAAACATATTATTGAGTTGGAAAATAGAGAAGAAGAATTTATTTTTAATTTGAGAACAGATGTTATGTCTATACAGAAGGATATTAAATCAGATGCATCGAAATTACGATTCGACATTGATGGTTTAGTGGCAGATGTAGGCAAAATACAAGAGTGGTCTACTGAAGTATCTTTCGAATCCAAGATCAAAGGTTTAGAAATGAATCTAGGTAATGAAATAAAAAGTTTAAAGTCAGTAATTGGGACAGTTAAAGAGGAAGTCTTAGGAGAGGTTAATTCTAACTTGAAATCCTTAGAAAACCAATTGCAGGCAGACATTAGGAAAATTGATGATGACATAGATCAAAAGGTTAATGAAAACTTAGCATTGTTCAAAAATGGAGTCGGTGCAATAGTGGAAGAACGGTTTAGTGAGGTCGATGCCGAAGCAAAAGAAAAGCGTGCAGGGCTGGATGAGAAATTAATCGCAGGTATGGCGAATTTGGATGCGAGATTTACTGAGAATAAGGAAGCGATGAAGATAGATTCAGCTCAGTTTAGGACAGATGTTGATCAATTAAAAGAACAAGTCGCGTCAGTCAAGAAAACATGCGAAGATAAGATAGACAAATTGAAGAACGATTTGGAAGAGAGTAACAGAACGCAGACTGTCATGTCGTTAGATAATTTGGAGACTAAGTTCAAGACAGTGGAAAAACGAACAGAAGATAGGATGACTAAACTAGAGTCTATAATAAATAGTTTTACGAGTCAAGGTGTTACAACGGGGGAAGTATCGATAAATCAGACACCGATAGATCGCAGTATGAACAGTCAAGAGGTTAGCGTGGGAGAAGATAGTCAAACGCAACAGAATGTTACTTTCGAAAGGACTAATTCAACCCCTCAAGATAATTCGAATCAGAATAGAAGCACGTTTAGTATGAGTGAACGATACTCAGGTCCGGTGACCATAATCAGAAATCTGGATGATAAACCAAGGAAGTTTTCGGGGAACACAGGAGTCACACCAGTCGAATTTCTGAGAGATATTCGCGATTACATGGCGGAACATAGAGTAGCCAAGGAGAGAGAACTAAGGGTAGTCGAACGCGCCTTAGACGGGCCAGCGTTAACTTGGTTTCGCGCATTTAGGAGTAACTTTGCGAACATGGAACAATTTGCCATAGCATTTTTACGGAGAATCTGGAGTGCAGAGGATCAGCTGAACGTTAGAGCAGAAATGTACTCGAAACGTTACTCTACGTCGCATCCGACGCATTATGCAAATTACTTTACTTCGAAATTGGCTAAATTACAATTTTTGATTCCTCCATTGCCAGAAGAAGAACTTTTGCAAGCTATAGCAAGGCAGTTGCCAACTGAGGTACAACGATCACTCATAGCATCGGGAGCGAACATACTTGAGCACTATGATGATATCCTACGCCGATTGGATTATACGAGCGCTCAGATGACACCCAGAACTTCAAGGAATGATAATCGAAACACCCAAGAAGTGAATGCGGTAGATGTCGATAACGCAGCACAGACAGATAGAAGAGATTCCTGGGGAAACAGAAGAAACGAAGGGAATAGACGAAATATTCACAACGTTCGTGGGAATTATAGATATCAAGGACCGTATGAGAGGCCATATGATCAAGATACAAGAGACAGTAGATACAGGAACTACGATCAGAATTCCAGATACCAAAACAGGAACAGATATAATAATCGATATCGAGGTAGATACAACTAGAACCAAAATCAGCAGTCCAATCAAAACAATAGGCAAAATAATAGGAGGAATGATCAAAACGAAAGACAGGATAATCAAGAGTATGGGAGATCAAGGCAAGAGAATAGACAGCCTAGTGCACCATCCGAAGAGGTAATTAGAGATGTCAATAGAGCAAGGAGTGGTGCAGAAAAAAACGACAAATTAACGCCGAATCAGGATACTAATCATTGGGAATCCATCATCATTGTTGAGACATATCAGATCAAAGACGAGGATTTAATTTTAGAAGATATAGTACACCGAGGGAATGGATACTAATGAAGTTGTGGGGACTTTTAACGCAGCCAGCATTAGAAAGTATCATTATGCTGAGTAAGAGGATGAATGCTGAGCTATCTTGTACATATGTTGTGTGTAGAATGCCTGAGAGTATTTTTTTCTCAAGTCTGATAAAAAACGGAGATGTACGGGAGAGATGTACCCAATACCTAGTTGAGGCTATCAGCTACGCCAGTTGACATCGAGCCGTAGTTGAGATTTATGGGAAAAGAAGAAAAGATAGCGCTCAGATCGAGTCGAGAAGAATGGTAGGAAATGACGTAGGAGGCCAAGGATGAAGGTGGCACTACCAGTCAAGGAGATGGAATTATGGGAGGAATATTGAAGTATTATCAAGATCTATATGGAATATAATATTATATCATCTCAGAAGAGAAGAAATATCAGGAAATCTTTATGGTGATAACTTGAAGAAAGGCAGATAACTCCTTAAGTTATTGTTTAACTTAATCGCCGATATGATTGTGGTCGAGATTATACTAGTGACGTATGACCACAGAAGGTAGGGGAACGTCACGTGACAGCGCCGAGCGGAGCTCATCACACAGTCTGAGGACAGCAGTAGTAGTCCGGCAAGCAGAGCTGAGTACAGCACATGGTGCGCGGAGAAACGACAGTATTAGTTCAGAAAGCAGAGCTGATAGCAGCATACGCTAGGAGAACGAAAGTAGGTCAGTCAGTCAAGACGAGAGAAGCACGGTGTGCAGTGCGAGAAGCGGTTAGCAAGGCAATCTATACAGGCCGTGAAAGTGAAAGGAGAGCCGGTGTTCGGACAGATGTATTTTCAACATCGTGGTTACAGTTATGTGAAACAGCAATGCTTTTCCAATGTTACAGTTCGTTAAAGTAATACGCAGCATTGTGATAGAATTGAGAACATTATTTCGAGCCGCATTCTTAATACAGGACAGCACAGCGAAGCGATATAATGAGGCCAGTTTTAAGCGTCGCATTATTCGAGAAAAGTGAGGCAGAACAGGGCGTGCTGGGTCCAACATTTTATAAGCAGGCGACATGCAAGCAGCTGAACAGTATTTCGGCATTATGTTAAAACTTTATAAGTTTGGACTTGTGTTCGACAGTTTAATTGTGCAGGCAGATAGTAATTATATACTGCTATTGTGAACTTTCAAATGGACTTAGATATATTCCAATGGTATTACGGCTTATTAAATAATGCATTTCAGACCGGAATATTTAAAGCGACCATGGGGTCAGGCCAACATTAATGCTCTTAGGCAAATGAACAGTTACGAGAATATGCACTTTATGAACATTGGCACGTGCAGCAATATAGTTGTTTTTCATGAACAATTATGAAATATCAGTTACGAACACAGATACAGGGTGTTTAAGAAATTTATACACTTTTATAAATAATTTATTTTCTGCAAGTGAAATTCAGCCGCTGTGGAGATTAACTTTTGTCATATGCAAACCGAACATTGAATGGGACAGTGGCGTGACATAGTCGAAGATTATGGGGTACTCTACAATTATGAACTTCTATAGAAGAGCTTGGACAGTATCCGTGATGGATAATATGCAGTTCATCATGTCGGGCTAGGCGAATACGGAGACGTGATGGCACCACAGAGCGATGGATTCGGTTCCTGAAGAAGAAGATATCCAACATCAGATTCACTTGGAATATGAAGTCAATCGTTAGTTCAGTGATTGATACGATGTTTTCGTCATCTTTCGAGAAATTTTTGGCACACACGAGGATAATCGACGATCTTTGAAATATATTAACAGCTGATATAAGAAGGTATTGTAAGAGTTATGACTTTCCTGATATGATTTTTCATGAACACTGGGCATACTTGTATACATTTCTAGTAGGGGTTCTACGATTATTTTGACATGGCTTAGATATTTTTTGCTCCATTTTGCTAGAATATGGCGTTACCATATGATATGGCAGGAACCATTATACGACGTTCTCACCATAGGTTGGCTTTATTAAGCAGATGTTTGGTCTCTTTGACATTTTCCAGTAAGGACATTTTTCTTGGATAGTTATTTTTTGTGGCGAGTATTTCGAACTCGTGATCTGCAATTGGATTATTTAAATTACTTCGTCAGTTCATTGCATACTAGCGAGTATGTATTATTCATCAGTAGGGATTTTTCTATTGGATTGTTTGGAGATATTAAGATTTTATTCACTCAAGTGAATGAATATCGCTTTTATGTGACAACTAGAGACTTGTTAATTCCAATCTGGTACATTCACTCATCAGTCTACGAGATGGGGCCTTTCGTTTTATACGATTGCGTGGTGGTACACACCTGACCCATCGTCTAGGGCATTATCATGATAGTCTACGGGGCGGGGCCTTTCGTTTTATACGATTGCGTGGTGGTACTCACATAACCTGCCAGTTGAGGGCCTCATTTTTATCATCCGAGTGTACTTGAGATCGTAAGAGGATTAAACAAGAAACTACTAGTCACACATTAGTCGAATTTTGTTAAATAATTAAAAATAAATGTCAGCAGGGTTACATTTGTAATTCTTGTTTGCCAATCCAATATTTTGTTGCTATACTCTTTTGAGAGTACATTCATTTAACAGCTGATACTTTTGATACTCTTTTGTGAGTGAGTTTGATACCTTTGAGAAGGATTTCAAGTAATTGAATCTTGTAAGATGAATCATTAATGGTCAGATTTATTTTGAGGCAGATCAGTATTACATATTTGTGATGTGAGAGATTGTAACACATTGGTGTTTTTCTGTGAAGTGAATTTTGAGAATTTTAAGAGAATTTATGCTCTATTTGAAAGCAGATCTTGAATTGGATTTCGATTACTAAGGTAATATTTTTCCTTATTGTTTCAGAAGTTGTCTTGATGTGATCAGATTAATTACCGTTCTTGGAGATTGTGTGCGTTAATCATTTGAAGCCAGTTATATATTTTTGTAGATCATGCAACGTGATTAAGTGAAGTTTGTGATAGGCATTTTATGGAAGTTGCCAAGTGGAAGTTGCAATAATGCTAATGTATTTTGAGGCAGACATGAGGTTGTCGAACCCAGTCTAGCATAATTTTTGAGATTCATGCTGTGCGCTGAATAGTTATGGTGTTATGTGGAATAGTTATGGTGTTACGTGGAATAATTATGGTATTCAAATATGGTATTTGATAAAGTGAGAGTATATGATGAAGTTTTGGATAGTGAGATCCAACGTGATTTTGTGAAGGCAATAATATTTTTTGGCATGATAATTAAATACGAGATATAACCTGGAAGTGCTAAAACTGTAAGACAACGTTCTATAACCCATATTAAACAATTTGTTAGGAAATTAAACAAATAAATAATGTTGATAATACCAGATTTTCTGATAATAATAATTAATAAAATAATAATCTGAAGTTTAAGCATATTAATGATCTGACCAAATGAAATAAAAATCTAAATGACTCGATGAAATAAAAATCTAAATGACTAGATGAATTAAAATTTAAATATATTGATAAATTAAAACTTGGAATAAATCAATGAATTAAATAAGTGGATGAATTAAGGTTTGAATAAATAAGCTGAATTAAACAAATTAATAGATGATTAAATAGTTGATGAATAACTGAATTAGAAGGTGATAATTAATTAAATAGTTGGTGAATAACTGAATTAGAAGGTGATAATTGATTAAAGAAGCTGATGATTAATAAATTTAAATGGATTTAAAGAAATTGACATGAGAGATATGATTTAAATAATTTGAAGAATTGCAACTTGAATTAATGATTTAAACAATTTAGATGGATGATTTGAGATGATTTAATCTGAATGAGATGATGAAATGAGAGTGTGTGAATAATTAGAGGGTATAATGAATTGATGATTATAATATTCATTTAAATGATTTGATGGTAATGAATTAATTATTCTGACTTGAATATAATGAATTTTGAGATGAGAACTAATGTGAGAGATATTTAATTTAGATATGATGATGATGATAACCAATGAGTAGTGGAGTTTCTTTGATTCACAAACAAGCAATCATTAATGACAGTGTAAATATAGTGTAAATTGATTATTCGATTTCTAGGAGCATTTACTAAGATTTTCAGCATATGAATAATGCCATTCAAGCCATAAAATTAGTTGATATTTAAATATGTGATTAGAATATATGTGTTTAGACAGATTCATTATTTTTGACATCCACATTCATGATGTTAACTTAAAGAGAAGTTAGGTCTCAGATATCACGAATGTCAGTGACGCATAGACATAGTGCTACGGTGAACCTGAGAACCCAAGTGAACTTGAGAAAACTTTCATATTTTATGTGGATGAAGTACACTTTGAATAGTATAGAGGTGGTTCGATTTTCAGGACAATGACAATTTAAAAAAAAAAAGTCCTCTCGGCACGCCGGAAGGCGGAGGTAGATTTCACCGGACAAACTTGGAGATAGGCGAAAATAGGCAGAATATGCAGGTTTTCGTAGTAGGATCAGACCTCATTTATCGCGTGAAAGTATTTTATAATTGGAGATTAATTAACTTTGTTTTTCTTAATTTTAAACATATTTTAAACATTTTATTGTCTTACGGGGACGGTAACCTTCTTGTCATTTGGAGTCCATTTTTAGCCTATTTTCAATTTTGAAAAAATAGGCTTATGAGATCACCTTTTGTCCGTGTGTGTGTGCGCGTGTGTGTGTGTGTGTGAGAGAGGTGTGTGTGTGTGTACCCCTAATAAAATCTAAACGGCTGGAGCGATTTCAGTGAAACTCAGTAAGTTCATAGAACTATTCCCGGCGACGTCGACCGTGCCCATCGAATTTCGTTACGTCTCACCAATCCAACATGGCGGCTGTGCGAAATATTTCACTAGCATTCAGTATCTCCGAAACTATAACGGATATCGCCCTGAAATTGTGTACGTTGATAAAGGGTACTACTAGAAGTTCACCTATGAAACTTTCAAAAACCTGGTTACTACATATCCAACATGGCGGCCAAGCGAACTGGAGACTTTTAAATAGACTTTTCTCGCGATTTAACTATCCAAACGTAATGAAACTTGGTACAGCAAATATTTATACACATTGCAATGCACTGGAGTCTAATTTAGTTCAATTGTTTACTTAACCTCAAAATGGCGGCTGTGCGAAATATTTCACTGACATCCTATATCCCCGAAACTATTACAGATATCACCCTGCAATATTGTACGGTGATAAAGGGTGCTGATACAAGTTTACCTATGTATATTTCATAAAACTGTAAAGTACAAAACGAACATGGCGACCAAGCGAATTTGAAATATTTTAATAGACTTTTCTCGTGAGTTAACTCTCTGAGCGCAGTGAAATGTGGTACAGTAAATGATTTTGCAGATTGAAATGCACTGCCATCTAATTTAATTCAATTGTTTACATAACCTCAGGATGGCGGCTGTGCGAAATTTTAAAATTAAATTTTTATTTCTTGTGTCGTAATCATGCGATCGAAGTGAAAGTTTGAATAATGAACCTAGGCAATAAGTGACCTTGAATGGTACATAACTCTATGGCCTATACATATAACAATCCTAAATGGCAAGCTTCCGTAATATTTAGACGGTTCTCAATATATATGAATCTTTTACAGCAACCAAACTGAAATGTTTTATGTTCATAGAGACTATGAACATATGTTCACCTATAGGACTTTCAGTAACCTGGTGAGCACGAATCCAACATGGCGGCGACGCGAAGTATAAATATTTAAATGGACGTTTCTCGCGAATTAACTATCCGAGTGCCGTGAAACGTTGCACGTTTTAAATGCTTACACAACTGTTGATCCACTGGCATCTAATTTATTTCAATTGTTTGCATAATCACAAGATGGCTGCTGTGCGTAATTTTAAAATCTCGTTTTTACTTCTTGTGTTCTAATCATGCGATTGAAGTTTGAATACCACACTTACACAATAATCTTAATATAATAGTACAAAAATAAAAATCCAACCTGGCGACCATCTGAAATATTTAGACGGTTCTCAATATCTACGAATCTGTTACAGCAATTAAACTGAAATTTTGTATGTTGACAGAGGCAATTAACATGAGCAGGATATATGAAAATAGGCTGTACAGTTCTTCACGGAACTACTTGTTATACTTGTGGTCACACTGTCCTTATGCAAGGTTTCGACACTGATGTGTAACTATGTAACGGTCTGTTACTTCTTCACGCAAAATTATATCTCCCGCAGAGATGTTGGTTGGTTCCTCAGTTTAGGGGCTGCGACAACGCGGTCATATAACCCCGTGTACTTTGGGTGAGTGTAGAATCTGTCTGATAAACGGTGTGAATTGTGATGACTGTATTAGTCTGTAATTCAGGTAAGGAATGCAGACGCTAAATTTCAAGCAGTAGTTCCTAATGTTGCTACCAGATAGTAACGTCAACGCCACCCAGCTGTGAACTTGGCTACTAGATGCCACCTCAATCAGCAACTCGCAACGAACGTTGGAACTTCCCCTCCAAAGGAAAGCTTACTGAGGGATTTTTAGCGCTCTTAGAAAATCCGACGACTTTGGCCGGCTATGAACCCGCGACCTTGGGCATAGAAGTTCAGCATGCTACCAGTTACGTCACCGAAGCCGCTTCACACTTAGTCAGATGGAAATCTGAATCTGATCTCGCGCAAGTGCGTTGTCATGGCAACGTCTGATGGCTCATCCCTCATCAATTTAGTAGTGTTGCCATGTCAACCACTGATAGCTCTTGGCATTTTCTTATAATTCCGAAATCATTTTTCTCATCCCTTGGCGCAATGGTGGCTCATATCAAAAATTCTTTCAGACAAACGTTTTAGGTAATTATTAGGGGAATATTGTCCATTCTGTACGGTTTTGATATTGTGCCTATTAACAGAGATATGATTAATGTTTCCCGAAAAAATCACTTTTTCCCACCCCTTTGGTCAATGGTTGGTGCTATCAAAAAAACGTTTCAAACATAAATTTCTGAGCTTTATCCGACACATAGTATGAACTTTGAACGGATTCGATATTTCACATATTAAGAGAGTTATAGCAATATTTCATTTTTTTGAAAAAAAAAAGTCCCCCATTTTCATCCCCTTCGACCGATTTAGCCCAGTAACGAACTCGTCCGAGATTTTATGGGTATACATATTCGGTAAAAAATTCAAAGAGATTGGTGTAAAATTACGGCAGTTATCGTGTCCACAAGAAACTGATATACATATATACATATATTACATAAATTATATATAAACTTTTGAACTGACGGTGGTTTTGGGGTCTGGGGGATGAGAAACGCGAAGATATGTCGAAATTTTCCGGAAATCGAAACATGGTACCCATTGCAATAGTTAGCTTTCTAATGAAATCTACCTAAAATACTGCCGTCAACGACACCTAGCTGTGAACTTGGTTACAAGATGCCACCTCAATCAGAAACTCGCAACGAACGTTGGAACCTCCCCTCCGAAGGAAAGCAAACTCAGGTTTTTTTAGCGCTCTTAGTAAATCCGACGACTTCAGCCGGGTTTGAACCCGCGACCTTGGGCATAGAAGTTCAGCATGCTACCAGTTCCGATACCGAAGTCGCTTCCCACTGACATATGAAAACTGAATGTGATCTCGTGCAGTGGCGTTGTCATAGCAACTGCTGATGGTCATCCCTTATCAATTAAAAGTAAAGTTGTCATGGCAACCTCTCTTGGCACTAGGCATTTTCTTATAATTTAAATCATTTTGTTCACCCCGTGGCGTAATGGTGAGTCATATCAAAAATTCTTTCAGACAAACGTTTTAGGTAATTATTGGAGGAATATTGTCCATTTTGTGCGGTTTTGATATTGTGCCTATTAACAGAGATATGATTAATGTTTCCCGAAAAACCCACTTTTTCCCACCCCTTTGGTCAATGGTTGGTGCTATCAAAAAACTTATTTGACATAAATTTTTGGCACTTATCCGACACATATTATGAACTTTGAAGGGATTCGATATTTCATGTATTAAGAGAGTTATAGCGATATTTCACTTTTTCGAAAAAAGCCCCCCATTTTTACCCCCTTTGACCGATTTTGCCCATTGCAATAGATAGCTTTCTAATGAAATCTACCTAAAATACTGCCATCAACGACACCTAGCTGTGAACTTGGCTAATAGATGCCACCTCAATCAGATCGACCGAGATTTTATAGGGATACATATTATGTAAAAAATTCAAAGTGATTGGTGCAAAATTACGGCAGTTATCGTGTCCACAAGTAACTGATATATATATATATATATATATATATATATAGATAGATACATATATACATAAATTATATATAAACTTTTGAACTGACGGTGGTTTTGGGGTCTGGGGGATGTGAAACGCGAAGATATGTCGAAATTTTCCGGAAGTCGAAACATGGGACCCATTGCAATAGTTAGCTTTCTAAAGAAATCTACCTAAAAGTCCCCCATTTTCATCCCCTTCGACCGATTTAGCCCAGTAACGAACTCGTCCGAGATTTTATGGGTATACATATTCGGTAAAAAATTCAAAGAGATTGGTGCAAAATTACGGCAGTTATCGTGTCCACAAGAAACTGATATACATATATACATATATTACATAAATTATATATAAACTTTTGAACTGACGGTGGTTTTGGGGTCTGGGGGATGTGAAACGCGAAGATATGTCGAAATTTTCCGGAAATCGAAACATGGTACCCATTGCAATAGTTAGCTTTCTAATGAAATCTACCTAAAATACTGCCGTCAACGACACCTAGCTGTGAACTTGGCTACTAGATGCCACCTCAATCAGAAACTCGCAACGAACGTTGGAACTTCCCCTCCGAAGGAAAGCAAACTCAGGTTTTTTAGCGCTCTTAGTAAATCCGACGACTTCAGCCGGGTTTGAACCCGCGACCTTGGGCATAGAAGTTCAGCATGCTACCAGTTCCGATACCGAAGTCGCTTCCCACTGACATATGAAAACTGAATGTGATCTCGTGCAGTGGCGTTGTCATAGCAACTGCTGATGGTCATCCCTTATCAATTAAAAGTAAAGTTGTCATGGCAACCTCTCTTGGCACTTGGCATTTTCTTATAATTTAAATCATTTTGTTCACCCCGTGGCGTAATGGTGAGTCATATCAAAAATTCTTTCAGACAAAAGTTTTAGGTAATTATTGGAGGAATATTGTCCATTTTGTGCGGTTTTGATATTGTGCCTATTAACAGAGATATGATTAATGTTTCCCGAAAAACCCACTTTTTCCCACCCCTTTGGTCAATGGTTGGTGCTATCAAAAAACTTATTTGACATAAATTTTTGGCACTTATCCGACACATATTATGAACTTTGAAGGGATTCGATATTTCATGTATTAAGAAAGTTATAGCTATATTTCACTTTTTCGAAAAAAGCCCCCCATTTTTACCCCCTTTGACCGATTTTGCCCATTAACGAACTCGACCGAGATTTTATAGGGATACATATTATGTAAGAAATTCAAAGTGATTGGTGCAAAATTACGGCAGTTATCGTGTCCACAAGAAACTGATATATATATATATATATATATATATATATATATAAACTCCGCCTGCAGGATCTACTGGGTGGATTGAGTAGCTCAGTAGTTTCTGTTGCCGGTCCCAAGCCCGGAGAAAGGAGGAGGGTTGGCTTAAGCCGTAAAATAAGAGCCAGAACACATCTTGAGGCAACCTCTAGGACTCACAATCTTAGTTGTATAACGTTGGACTTTGTCCAACCCACATTTACTTTAATATCATGGATTTAGCTTCTATTGGTCATGATTACCCTGAAGACAATGCTAGGCGTAAATCGGATTCCAGGGTGCCTAGCAGTTTAGGGTTACATTATGGTGAATCGGAGCACCACAAGAACAGTTCAAGATTCAAGAAAATGAGAAAATATTTTTTTGGAACATACAATGTGAATTCCTTAATTCAGGTTGGAAAATTAAAACAACTAACAACAGAACTTCATAGACATCACATTACAATATTAGCCCTTCAAGAGACCAGGTTCTTGGATGAGGACACCTTTGAATCTGACAACTTCCGAATTTTCAAAGGAAAAGTTGGGAAGAGAGTGATGAAGAACATGCCACATCTTGGAACAGCTTTTATGGTCAACAAGAAATTTTTGGACGCAGTTATCGCTTTTAGAAGTGTGAATGCCAGACTATCTTTTCTAACTATAAAATCTCTCAATAAGAGATACACGCTAATCAACGCCCATGCTCCTATAAATAAGGATAATAAAACGAATCCAGAGAAAGTTGATGAATTTTGGGACGAGTTAGAAGCCGAAATTCTCAAAATTCCTTCTAATCATGTAAAAATTTTACTTGGAGATTTCAATGCTCAGCTTGGATCTGAGAGAAAATTTTCTGATATAATAGGTAAATATCCCGCTCACAATAGAACCAACAGGAATGGTGAGAGATTGGTTAAACTCTGTGAACATCTAAACTTAAAGATTATGTCCACACATTTTAAAGCAAAACCAAGTAAAAAGA
This sequence comes from Meconema thalassinum, assembly GCA_946902985.2. Classification (NCBI taxonomy): domain Eukaryota; kingdom Metazoa; phylum Arthropoda; class Insecta; order Orthoptera; family Tettigoniidae; genus Meconema; species Meconema thalassinum. The sequence goes on from OX336400.1 coordinate 23,236,650, forward strand.
AAACATGGGTCTCCCCAAATGCGTTGCTGGGTGAGTTTCAACTAGATCATGTAGCTATCTCTCGAAATTGTTTCAAAGAAATTCAAAATGTCAAGGTCAGAAAATCCATTAATGTAACTTCAGATCATTACCTTTCTCAAATCAAGATGAATTTCATACCTTTTACACGCAAACAAAATACAACTAGAATTAAAATTCCGAAAATTAATAGAGAGGTTCTTACAAATGAAAAAAGGATAGAATTTCAAGGAAAACTTAAAATACCAACCAATTGGAATGATGTTACTAATAACCTTCTTGAACCAGCTCAGGAAATTGCACCGTTGAACTTTTATAGGAAACATGCTTGGTGGAATGAACAATGTGAAAGAGTGATCAAAGAAAGACATTGTGCTTGGCACAAGTGGAACGGGAACAAGACTCCAGAAAATTTAGAGGAAGTACAAAGATTAAGGAAAATGGCCCACCAGACTTTAAGAACGATTCGAAGAAAATATATGAAGGACCAAATAATGGAAATGGACGACAATTTTAAGAAAAATGACACCCGATTGTTTTATAGAGCATTTAAGAATGAAATCACTGGATATTCAGCGCCGAGTTTAAATTTCAAAAGGGAAGATGGTACGCTAGCATTAAACAACAAGGAAAATTGTGATATCTTGGCTGCGTATTTTGAGAAGTTGTTAAATTGTCCAAAACCGACAGACAAGTTGAGTTTCAAATTTACAACACAAAATTTTGACTCTACGCCCCCAGATGTAAATGAAGTTAAATGTATTATCAACTCACTTAAAAACAATAAAGCCTCAGGCAAAGATGGAATAATTGCAGAAATGTGGAAGCTTGTAGATGATGAATTTTTAATAGCGACGACAAATCTATTCCAGAAAATTTGGATTGAGGAAGCAATTCCAGAAGACTGGTTAATCGCCTTAATTCATCCACTACATAAAAAAGGCTCAAAAATTGATGTCAATAGTTATAGGGGGATCTCATTGTTGTCTGTCACATATAAAATATTTGCCAAACTACTTTTAAACAGACTTGAACCACAGATCGAACCACAGCTTGGCGAGTTCCAAGGAGGTTTCAGAAGGAATAGATCGTGTGCAGAACAAATTCTTAGTTTAAAATTGATATTAAAATATTACAACAACAGGCCAAAGAATATCTTTATCTCATTCGTTGATTTTCAGAAAGCGTATGATTCAGTGGATAGGGATACTGTTTTTGACACATTGAAGGAATACCAAGTTGATCAAAAAACCATAAATTTAATAAAACTTACATTAACTAATACGATTTCCAGAGTCAAATTTTTAAATGAAGTTAGCGAGCCCTTCGAGGTAAAAACTGGGCTAAGACAAGGGGACAGTCTATCACCACTGCTTTTCAATTTGGTCTTGGATAAAGTCATGAGGACGTTTTGGGAGAAGAACGATTCAAGTGCTAAAATTGGTACAAAGAATAAGAACCTCAGAGTCAAAGGTTTAGCATTTGCTGACGACGTAGCGTTGTTTGCTGAATCAGAACAAGAAGCTATTAACCAAATTGATCAGTTAAAAGAAACGGCGGAAAAAGCGGGCTTACAGATTTCGTTGGTAAAAACAGAGATGATGACAAGTGATCAGAAATACACTAAGAAAATGATAAAAACAAATTATGGGAGCACCAGGGTCACTGACCGATTTAAATATCTTGGAGAAATAATTAGTAGCAATGGGACGGATAAATTGGCAATCGAGAACAAAAAAGGGAAATTGGAAAGATTAAATTTTTGTACAAAAAATATATACAATAAAAAGAACCTGTCTATCAATGCAAAATTACGACATTTTAATACTGTTGTTAGACCAGTCATCTTGTACGGCATGGAAACTACAAATATAACCGGAATGGAGAATTTGCTCAAGATAGAAAGAAGAATTTTAAGAAGGATTTATGGTCCTAGGAAAACACAGGAAGGTTATAGACTGAGATCGAATGCAGAAATTTATAGTAAAATCGACAACCTTGAAGTGATGATCAGAAAACGGCGACTTCAGTTCTACGGACATATGGTCCGCATGGATTGCTCAAGGTTAAACAAACAAATTTTTGATAAAATCTGGAACTATAAAGGACAAGGAGGCTATGTAAAACAAATGAAAGAAGAACTTCAAAAATTCAAAATTACTGAAGAAGATTGTCTAAATCGAATAGAGTACAGAAAAAAAATTTTTGGTCTCAAAATTCTTGTCGGGGAGAAGAAAAATCTCAACAGAGGAAAATGGACTGCTGAAAGAAGAGCTGCACAGTCGACCAGGATGAAAGACTTCTGGAAGAGAAAGAAGGAAACTAGACCTATAAAGAAGTGATATTTGCGTGGTCCTTGTTGGCCTGTCCGCGGTGTATATATATATATATATATATATATATATATATATATATATATATATATACAGGGTCTTTCATATAAAGTAAGAACGCCAAGCGGCGGTTTTGTTACCTGCTGTTGCGCTGGCCTTGGCCGAGCTTGTGGCGTACCGTGGTCCCCTGCTTTAAGCGTGTGTACAATCCTATATGAAATATTGCCTTATAGAATATGCTGGAAGTGTCGTCCTTCCTGGGTTTTACAGGCATTGTATCTGGTAACTACATTCTGGCTGACGCAAGTGAGTTCTGCCAGTGTAATATTTCTAATCTTTTATTTTATGTCTTTTATTGAGCACTGAGCCAGTGGTGTCAAACTTATTTTCAATTACCGGAATCTATGCTAGTGAAGGTAGCACATCATCAGGAAGTTGATGAAAAAATGCATCACGTAACCGCCGAGCCGACTCGTACTTAAAATAAGTTTTACATGCAAAAATGCGATATTGTAATGATAACTGTCACACCATGTTAGCAGCTGAGGTTCAGACTGGCGACTGAACACCTGCATACTTATTGCAAGGTCATGTATGTACTATGCACGCGCTTTCAATACTACAGCAGGGGGCCGTGGCCCGCCACAAGCTCGTACAAGGCCACTGCAGCATCGGATAACAAATCCGCCGCTCGTAGTTCTTACTTTATATGAAAGACCCTGTATATATATATAGATAGATACATATATACATAAATTATATATAAACTTTTGAACTGACGGTGGTTTTGGGGTCTGGGGGATGTGAAACGCGAAGATATGTCGAAATTTTCCGGAAGTCGAAACATGGGACCCATTGCAATAGTTAGCTTTCTAAAGAAATCTACCTAAAAGTTGGTATATTGGCTTTCACGGCAGTGAATTAAAACTCAGCAATTCTTCTAGGTTTGTGCCGTGTCTTGTGTGGGGTTTCGCCTAGGACACCAAGCTAGGCTCATCGGCGGGCTCTTGGTGTCCCCGCCCGGACCCCCACAGGAGTGACGAACTGCGCGCCACCTCCCTTTATATAAGGTGCAACTGCACCACTTGACTACGAGAACTAAAAGTTCAAGCAGCCTTAACCTCCCTATGAAGGCTTCCAAAAAGATGGTATATTGGCTTTCACGGCCGGTGAATTAAAACTCAGCAATTCTTCTAGGTTTGTGCCGTGTCTTGTGTGGGGTTTCGCCTAGGACACCAAGCTAGGCTCATCGGCGGGCTCTTGGTGTCCCCGCCCGGACCCCCACAGGAGTGACGAACTGCGCGCCACCTCCCTTTATATAAGGTGCAACTGCACCACTTGACTACGAGAACTAAAAGCTCAAGCAGCCTTAACCTCCCTATGAAGGCTTCCAAAAAGTTGGTATATTAGCTTTCACGGCCGGTGAATTAAAACTCAGCAATTCTTCTAGGTTTGTGCCGTGTCTTGTGTGGGGTTTCGCCTAGGACACCAAGCTAGGCTCATCGGCGGGCTCTTGGTGTCCCCGCCCGGACCCCCACAGGAGTGACGAACTGCGCGCCACCTCCCTTTATATAAGGTGCAACTGCACCACTTGACTACGAGAACTAAAAGTTCAAGCAGCCTTAACCTCCCTATGAAGGCTTCCAAAAAGATGGTATATTGGCTTTCACGGCCGGTGAATTAAAACTCAGCAAATCTTCTAGGTTTGTGCCGTGTCTTGTGTGGGGTTTCGCCTAGGAGACCAAGCTAGGCCCATCGGCGGGCTCTTAGTGTCCCCGCCCGGACCCCCACAGGAGTGACGAACTGCGCGCCACCTCCCTTTATATAAGGTGCAACTGCACCACTTGACTACGAGAACTAAAAGTTCAAGCAGCCTTAACCTCCCTATGAAGGCTTCCAAAAAGTTGGTATATTGGCTTTCACGGCCGGTGAATTAAAACTCAGCAATTCTTCTAGGTTTGTGCCGTGTCTTGTGTGGGGTTTCGCCTAGGACACCAAGCTAGGCTCATCGGCGGGCTCTTGGTGTCCCCGCCCGGACCCCCACAGGAGTGACGAACTGCGCGCCACCTCCCTTTATATAAGGTGCAACTGCACCACTTGACTACGAGAACTAAAAGTTCAAGCAGCCTTAACCTCCCTATGAAGGCTTCCAAAAAGTTGGTATATTGGCTTTCACGGCCGGTGAATTAAAACTCAGCAATTCTTCTAGGTTTGTGCCGTGTCTTGTGTGGGGTTTCGCCTAGGACACCAAGCTAGGCTCATCGGCGGGCTCTTGGTGTCCCCGCCCGGACCCCCACAGGAGTGACGAACTGCGCGGTGGGAGGTGGGGGTCCGGGCGGGGACACCAAGAGCCCGCCGATGAGCCTAGCTTGATGTCCTAGGCGAAACCCCACACAAGACACGGCACAAACCTAGAAGAATTGCTGAGTTTTAATTCACCGGCCGTGAAAGCCAATATACCATCTTTTTGGAAGCCTTCATAGGGAGGTTAAGGCTGCTTGAACTTTTAGTTCTCGTAGTCAAGTGGTGCAGTTGCACCTTATATAAAGGGAGGTGGCGCGCAGTTCGTCACTCCTGTGGGGGTCCGGGCGGGGACACCAAGAGCCCGCTGATGAGCCTAGCTTGGTGTCCTAGGCGAAACCCCACACAAGACACGGCACAAACCTAGAAGAATTGCTGAGTTTTAATTCACCGGCCGTGAAAGCCAATATACCAACTTTTTGGAAGCCTTCATAGGGAGGTTAAGGCTGCTTGAACTTTTAGTTCTCGTAGTCAAGTGGTGCAGTTGCACCTTATATAAAGGGAGGTGGCGCGCAGTTCGTCACTCCTGTGGGGGGCCGGGCGGGGACACCAAGAGCCCGCCGATGAGCCTAGCTTGGTGTCCTAGGCGAAACCCCACACAAGACACGGCACAAACCTAGAAGAATTGCTGAGTTTTAATGACAATTTAACGATGGCATTCGACCATACTCTTAGGTAGGAAGTGTGTTCAATATTTCTGTCTGACTATCAAAGTTTGAATAAATTTGTATTTATCTTAGTTGTGATCTGATGATGATGTGATTTTCCTAATTCTTTCCTTGTCTTAATTAGGGCTTAACCAGGAAGGATGTGGTTTGCTAGGGATTCAGTTGGTGGCGCCCATTTATATTTGTATTTTTTTAATCAAATTTAAACCCGTAACGACCCTGGAGATACTTTATCTCGTGCTACCCTCTGCTTTTGTGATATTTCAACTGAATTTCCGACACATTCCTTATTTGACTTCATGTTCATTTAACTCCACTCTGTCCTGGAAATCCAGGAATGCGATGTAATAGCAGATGGGTCATCGCATCCCTCAGACGAACGGGTACAATATATATATATATATATATATATATATATATATATATATATTGAACCCTTGCAAAGAAGCTTATGAGACTCAGTTTCGGGGGGTGTAACAGTCCATTTCGTAAGTTGTTGTTAAAGCGCTTCAATAACATGCAGGGTAACATATAACAAAATAACATGCACGAAAAAGTGAAGCCAGGGTTAAAACGAATGAATTTAATGACAGATCAGCTATTTACAAAATGAAATAAACAAACAAAACTCCCAAAATGACTCCCACTGAAAAAAATTAATTTGCCACAAACTAGGCCTAATCTCAGGAGAGATTATTAATCGGACCAAATGTCCCACAATCTACAATGACAATATATACGAGTGTGGCTGTTCTACATGCTTAACGATGAGTACAAATGAATGCATGATTCGTCATCATCCGGATAAACTTTCAGAAGACGAATCTGCATTGCTTAGAGCTAGACAGACGCGGGGAACAACTATACACAACTTAAAACTAAACCGACACTTCCTATACTAAATAAACAACAAATAATTTCCGCTTGAAATTGGAACCAAGAACTGCCGTAGCAAAGCAATACTGCCTAAAATTTCACTTCTCAAAAAATCAACACAAGTAAGTTAACACGTGACCAACAAAGAAACACACATATGACCGCCTGTCATTTTTACAAGTAAATACAACTACACCACACGGGTGTCACACAGAGAAACTAACATGAACTGAGTCATATAAATCTCTAGGCTCAAAGCCAACATTTACATCATTAACACAATATTCCATCCATACGACATGCAATCATTCGTAACAAACGTGGCGAACTTCCCAATTAATTATGGTCCAAATAACCATCACAAAAGAACAGCTTTGCTAATGATAGCTTAATAGGGGTCAGTCGGTCAACAGGACTGCCTAACAAAATAAGTCACCAAGGCTAGACGGGCGCTAAGTGGAAATCTGCACATCTGTCAACCCACGTGTCAATAACCTCGACCTACCAAGGCACGGGATCGAGTCTCGAAGAAGCGTGCCCCAAAGCACAAGATATACGTGTGTGTGTCAGAACAAAATATATCTCATCATTCCCCTAGGAAATCCAAGAATCAGCATTGGACAAGGTACAGTAGCCTCCTCGGAGCGCCCTGCCTTTCCATCAAAAATACAACAACATCAATAATGAGGGCGGTAGCACCATCTACCCCTCTTCACGAAGAATCAAAACACACACCTGACACAGAACACACACAGAATCACACGCATGGGTTTGACAGAAACCTGAAATAAAATGACATAAATATTTTTCCGCCAGCTTGCGCTTCCGTTCTAGGCTGTGACTAACGAACCTGAAAAGGACTCAAAAAAAATCTAAAAAATTTAGAACTAAGGTGTTCTACAATTACATCTTAATTTGTTGCGCTCGGCAACCCTAGTATGAGTAATAACCTGTTCAGCAAACATCTTACAAAAATTACCTCCCTTTCCTATCAGAAAAATATGAACTTTAATAAAGCACCACTTATCGAATGTAACGAGTTTCGAATCCGCTTCGATAAAATCAAGTACACGCGCCGTGTACATTAAATATGACTCCAAAGAAAAATATACAACAAACAACTTTGGCCACGCGCCAACGTACATTAAAAAACAATAGTGTCGGTGCACAAAAAGAATCTAAACAAGAAAAAGAATAAATGAACTATTTACAATGTTCCCACGCCTTATCTAACTACATATTGAGTAAATCAATTTTTGTACATCACCGTATCAGCTTGCAGAACATACAACCTCCGGGGAAATGAGCCCTCCATCGTCGACGTCGTCGAAGAAGCGATGCACATCAATCCGTCTCCTGACCAAACGTCGGACATCTTGGCGTAGTTTCTTGGACAGAAATGTTCAATGTTAATAAAAATTGCCTGGCTATAATCGCTGTGAGTTACTACTTTCACTCACGTTATTGCCTATGCGATTAATGATCGAAGACTTTCCCTATCTTAGCATGCGCTTACACACGCACAATTATCACTTGAAAATACAATACAAAATTTACATAAATTATACACTTTAAACACATCGTCACTGGCTTGAAAAACAAGTCTTAAACATGACTGTCTCGCAGTCCTTATCTCGCTAGATATCTCCACTGCTCTACGTGAACCTTGCTCGCTTTGAGCGCTAATTGGAATGTTAGTAAAGTCTTGCCCATTAAGAGCTGAAAATCGTGACGCAGACTGGCGTGAACCTTTGCTCACCAGAGCTCAATAAAGTTGTCACTAGTATGACTAATAAGAGCGGTAAATCGCGACGCAGACTGGCGTGACCCTTGCTCACCAGAGCTCAAAACAGTTGTCCTCGAAACAGCTTCTCCTCGATCAATTTATTGGAAACTGACAGAATGAGGTGGAGTGGGGAGAATTAAGAAAAATCTTCTAGAGTTTTCATCTCACAAACTTGGGACTAGTATCAATCTTCATCATTTTATTCAAACGTCTCAGCGCACTTATGCGGAATTATTTCGGATCGGTGGTTCTTTAGATAAGCGTTTCCGCGCCTTTTTTACAGGGTACTCCACCCATCGCGTGGTTTTGGCGTGGTCTCATCTGATTGGGTGATTCAATCCTAGGTCGGTTGAAACTCACTCGTGACCATCCCCTAATGACTCCAATTTTGGTGCGCGTTGTTACACAATTTGTCCTTGAACTCGGCTTACCCGGTCGTCTTCAAGAATAACTACCAAGCCTACTTCTGTGGTAATCATTGCAACACACTAACTTGGCTTCCCCTTTTGTCAATTTCCACATGTACTGCCTGGGCATCAGTAATAATAATAATAAATCATGAATACTTATTCATCGCAGATTAATAAGGGTTCATTTATCCTCAGCAAGGTTTTGAAATTCGAAGCAAGTGATTGATTTGGATTTTAAAAACAATATCCACAGTAGTAACGATAACATCTCTTAAGTACCTCACTCGACTGCTTGAGTGTACATTCCACTGACCCAATTAGTGTGCTCACTCCATGCCGGAATATCATTCATACGTCTCGCTAGACCTCCCCTCTTTCTCACATGATTACCATTCCTGCCGGATCAGCTGTCTTGTTTACAAACAAAGCACGCTCTCCCCAGGCGCTACACGGCCACGTACATTTTGAGTGTTGGCTCTCAAATAAAATTCTGCAATAATGATTCTGTACTCATAATCCTGATTATTCGTCAAATGGTTCTCTTCTGTAATACGGCTTGAGATTCGCGCTATTGAAGACAGATTTAGCGCCAGTGCTCAATTCTTCAAGTCTGTAAGCATTGTTACCCAAATTCTTAATGATGCGGAACGGGCCAATAAATTTTGGACAGAACTTTGCAAATACTTTGTTTTTAGGGTCAGATATCGGTGGTCTTCGAACAAGCACTAGTTCCTGTTCCTGTAATTCACGGTGAAATTTCTTTCCTCTGTACCTCCTCAATCTTCGGTCCGCTTGGTTCCTCATGTGCTTTCTTGTTCGCTGAATTCGCAACTCATGTGCTAATAATGGATCCCTTGGGCATGGAATGACCTTGTCCCAAGATCTCTCAGGCAACCTGTTGTGGTGTACAACTAGTGGGACTTGACCCGTCGACTCGTGCTTAGTAGTGTTCATGCACATCTCAATATCTCCTACTTTGTCAACCCACTTATTATGGTCATTAGGAATCATTACTCGGTAATACTTGGCAACACAGCGAATCGTTCTCTCGCTCGGATTCCCACAAGGATGGCGAATGCTCGACAAAACATGTTTTATCCCTAGGCTCTCTAGACCTTGCCTAAAAACATTGCTCGTAAAATAAGTACCATGGTCCGATAAAATGAATTCCGGCTTCCCAAGCATCGGAATGACTTTGTTCTGAATTCTGCTGAGGACTTGCTTTGATGTCGTCTTCTGGATTGGACATAACACTACCATCTTGGAAAACACATCGACACACACAAGAAGGTGTCGGCATCCTCGTTTTCCCTTAACCAGAGGGCCAAAACAGTCGATAGCGATCAGATCGCACGGCTTTTGAGGTAATAATGGTTTTGGAGGTTGTTTCAAAATGAAGTTGTTTGGTTTAGTGCGCTGACACGCGTCACAAGTTCTGATTACTTCCACAATGGTATATCGCATCTTAGGCCAAGTAAAAGTTTCCCCTATTGTCGGTTCTGTTTTGTCCGTGCCGATATGTGCTGGGCTCTCGTGGACATGCCACGTCAATCCTCTCTGTAATGACGCTGGAACTAGAATTCGCAGTTTGGTGTGATCCTCATCCACGTACTTATGCAAAAGGTTATTCAAGTAGTGAAATTTCGCTTCTTTGGCACAGGCTTCTCGATATTCAGGTGAATCTGGTGGTAGTTCCTTCCTGTAAAACTTGATCATCATCATCATCCATGGGTCTTCTTCTTGTTCCTTCTGAATTTCCTTTAGTTTGTCCAAAAACTCACGAGCCTTAGGTGTTAGTGCTATATGGTGAACTTCCGCTGTTATCTCGTTCTCATTTTCAGGATTCCTGCTTAAAGCATCTGGTATGATGTTCAACCATCTAGGGCAATGCTCTATTGTCATGTCGAAAAGCTGTATGTAAATGGACCAACGCTTAACTCTCTCACTTGCCATAGTCGTCTTGAATAGGAATGTCAGTGCATGGTGGTCAGTTCTGACAACAATGGAATAACCGAAAATCATCTTACGCCATTGTTGAAGTGAATACAAAATCGCTAGCAACTCAAGCTCTGTCACAGTGTAGTTCCTCTCGTGCTTCCTCAATTTCCGACTCGTAAATGCCAAATATGATCTTTTCTTGGGTTCATCGGCGTCCTCTTGGTACAGCATGGCACCGATTCCAATCAATGAAGCGTCTGCTTGAATTATAAATTTCTTCTCGAAGTCTGGATATCCTAGCTTCACACAGTTCTCCAGTAAGTCTTTCGTAGCTCTAAAGGACCTGTCGCACTCCTCATTCCACGACCATCGATTTGATTTCTTTAGCATCTCTTGCATTGGTGCTACTGTTTCCCTGTAACCAGGACAATTCTCCTTGAAGAAACCTGTCACTCCCAAAAACGCTCTCACATGTTTTACAGTACTTTAGTTGGTGTGGGGAATTTCTTGATTGCATCAATTTTCGCCGGATTAGGTCTCACGCCTTCAACATCAATTATATGACCCAAATACAGAATCTCGCTCTGGCAAAAGTGCGATTTCTTTAAATTAATTTTAAAATTCATGGTTCTCAAGTTATCCAGAAGTATGTTTAGGTTTACCAAGTGTTCCTTCATTGTTTCTGATGCAATAAGTATGTCATCAACATATCTCGTAGTGAAGCTCTTGACCTCCTCAGTAAGATTCCTGTCTAGTGCTCTTATCAATGCACATCCAGCTGTTTTTACACCAAAGGGCATGCGAGACCAGATATAACTTTGGTTATCAAATAAAAACCCCGTCAATAGTTGGGATTTTTCTTCAAGTTCAAGATGGTGGAAACTATTTGTTAAGTCGACGCTAGAATAAATCTTCTTCCCACGGAAGCCCTTCAATACATCCTTGATCCTTGGTGCTTGGTCATGCTCAACTAGCAGTTTACTGTTCAAAACTCGTGCGTCTAGGCATAATCTAATTGATCCATTTGGCTTGGCCAGAGCCAATATTGCGTTTAAGTACGGGGTTGCTGCTTTTCTTATCATGCCGGAATCTAATAAATTACTAATGATGTCCTTCACCTGAGCAAAATGTTTCTCTGGGATTGGGTACAATTTACTCTTAAATGGGGTCCAGTCGGTAACTTGCATGGCATACTGGAAATTTAAAACTTTTCCAGGGATCGTGTCGAAAGCTCCTTCATGGTGTCTCAAAATTTCTTCTAATTTTCTTCTATCAGGTTTCCCTACTATTGCCTCCTTAAGCCGCTCCTGAAGTAAAATTTCAAATTTGGAACCGCTAATTTCTTCTTCCGCCAAATGTACCCAAAGTTCCTGCGAAATATCTCGACTGTCAATTTCAACCACTGCTGTCTGGCTTACTCGTTCCTCCGTCAAGTTCTTATCTCCGATCGCCTCAATAGTGCATTCTTCAATAACCCAAGTATTCGCCTCTCTCTCTAGTGGACTTTCTTCCATGTTCAAACCCACGTGATTCAACCCCTCAACTTGTTTGAAACTCACAGTGTTATTATGTAAGTCAATTATAGCATGAAAATCACAGATAAAGTTGGCTCCCAAAATGACGTTATAATTCATCTTCGGTATCACGATGAATGTTTGCGAAAATGTGTGGTTTAATATATCCAGGTCTAAATATGCTTGGTGCTTGCAAACTATGGTCTTGTCAGGAATGACCACTCTGACTTTCATTAATGGTACAGGCATAATTGGAACGGTTTGTTTACTTCCGATTTCTTTCAACAATACTTCCGTGACTAAGCTCACCTGGCTACCTGTGTCAATTAAGCACCTCACTCTAATACCTCCAATACGTGCATAAATAATCGGTAATTGTCTGATGACATTTCCTCGGTTCTTCACCACTTCCTCCAGGCAATCGTCCGGGAATGCTACCCACTCTTCTATGTTTGCAACAATCAACTCCTCCCGCTCCCTGGTGTCCTCCGTTCTCAGGCTATCTGGTTTTGGTTCATTCGAGTTTTTTTTAAATCCTGGGACCCATTCGTTGAGTTCCGCCGGTTGTCATCGCGCCTCTCCTGCTGTCGTAATAAGCTTTCTGCCCCCGCTCCTTGGTGATTATCCGGTCTCTGCCTATTTGCCATCGCACGCCCCCACTTCTCTTTCTCCATCTCTTCGGCATTTAACTCATCCAAATACTTCTGTGATCCGACGTACCGCTCATTCCAATCATTGCGATAGTCTCCCTGATTATCTTGGCGATAGTTCCTCGTATTGTTCCACCTGCCATCTCCGTTCCTTTGGTAAGGTCTACCCTGCCTTGGGTTTCCCCTCCAGTTGGTATACTCTCGCTGGTACGTCCACTGGTTATGTTGGTTCTGATTATTATGATTATAATTATCTCGGCGATTCTGGAAGTTCCTATTATTTTGATTGAATTGGTTTCGGCCATCATACTCTTGCCGTCTTGGTGTAAATTGCGTTCCGGTAGATTGTGTTTATGTTTGGTTACTCTGGTTGTGATTGGTTTGGTGTCCTTGAACCATTTCAGCTGTGTTTACACACTCCATGTTCCTTCTCCCTGTCTGCGGACTAACCATACTTGTCTCATCTTGATGGCGGAGTAACTCTTTAGCCTGAACTGCGGTCTTAATACTACCGGCCACTAACAACTGCTGAATATTCATTGGAAGCTGCTTACCAATGGTTAAAACCATGTTTTCCTCAGTAGGGTGGTCGTCAAAATCCCGGAATTTAACCAGCTGTTGGCTAAAGAATTCGGAAAATCTGGTGGGATGTGTGCTGTGATATTTCCTGGTGTATAAATCCATTCTCAACCCCTGCTGCAAAGAAGGACTCCAGAACTTTCTCAAGAACGCCTCTCTAAACTGTGCCATGTCGGTAAATGTGTATTTAGAACTCTGGAACCAGATTAAGCTTGGGCCCTCCAAAAACTTTTCCACAAGTCGCAACTGTTTTGCGGGACTGACGTGTTGATCGTTAAAGTAGTCATCCAGCTGACGTAAAAATGCTTTGGGAGTGGATCCTGAGTTCTCCCTGAATTTATCGGGTTTGAAATCATTCCCCCTAATTACCTGTATCACTTGGGCGGGTGCCAAGCCGGGTTGTGGCGTTGACGTCTCCCCTCTGTAATGTTGGAACGTGTCGCTCGTTATCTTAGGACTTTGACCCCGGCTCGTATCCTCAGCCAGCTCCAAGCCCACCGGACTTCCAATGCTTCCCTGTTCGCCTACTGTGTTTTCTGCAGAGAATAAAGTTGCGTTTTCTAATGACCTTATCTCATTTTTAATTATGAGATCTGTGTGTTCTTGGAGTTTGGACTTCATGTTTTCCTCCAAAGCCTGCACTCTAGAATTGTATTCACCTAGCCGCTTTAAAATTGTCAGCCTATCTTCTTTAGTTTCGTTCACCTGCTGCTCCCAATCTTTCCGGATCCTGTTCTTCAAACTGCTAATTTTTTCTTCGCTCCTTTCCTGATTCTTCTCTAGCTCCTCTCGTATTTGCTCTTGTGTTTTAACTAATTGTTCTCCTACCTCTTCTCGTATTACCTGCTGGGTTTTGATTAATTGGTCTTCCAAGTTTTCCTGATTTTTATTTAGCTGTTCTCCTACCTCTTCTCGTATTACCTGCTGGGTTTTAATTAATTGGTCTTCCAAGTTTTCACGCAAGTGCATACGTTCTTTCTCTGTTTTGATTTCGAGCTTATCGAGTTCCTTTATTACTTCGAGTACATTGCTATCGACTGAATTAATCTGTTCCTGTAATTTATCCTGTGTGCTTTTTATTCCAGCCGTGTTGTTTACGCATGCTGCCTCGATTTGTTTTAATTTATCGGCTACCATTTCATCAAATTGTATAAGTTTATTGTCGAATTTGGATTCCAAGTTCTTAGTTTCTCCTAATTGTTTTGCGTTATTTTCCGCTACCTCATCTGCCAGTTTCTCTAATTCTACCCTAGTATTTTGGTTTATGTCATGGGTGATTCTTTCTAACTGCTCTGTTTGTGTTTGCAATTGCATCGTAATATTACTTAATTGTTTATCATTGTCTTCGCTCATTTCCTGCTTCATGTTCTTTAACTGTTCTTCCGTTTTCGCAGACATTTGCATAGACATCTGTTCTAACAATACCTTGATTTCTTCGATGCTAGCCATCGCACAATACACAAATATAACCAGATAAAAACAGGGTCATGCGCCGGGATTTCAGTCATACACACGTACACATGTCTTGTTTTAAATACTACTGATCCTAATTTAATAAAAATTTCAGTAATCAAAATTTACTGAATAATGACTCTTATTTCCAAACAACAAAATAACTCCCTTGTGGTCTGCTTTTAAATTCCTAACCAACAGAATTTACGAACGACACTAATTAACCGAAGTAAATTAAATGTAAAATACCCATAAGGCAACACCTTCCTGTTTTGACTGAGTTCAATAATATGCAAATTTTCTAATTTTAATGCCGGGCGCCAGAACAAGTTAATAACAAATAAAATATCAACTTCTAACCTTGTTCAATGTTTCTAACTTTAAGAACTCAGTGATTTTACCAATGCACATGGCGGTACAACATCACCTCAATTTACTGAATTTATTTTTGCCCGCTTGACCTGGCATCATTTCTCAACGAAATAAATATGAGATCAGCAAAGCAACAACAACAACAATCCTCACTTGGGCAGCCATTTTTGTTTTATGAACCCTTGCAAAGAAGCTTATGAGACTCAGTTTCGGGGGGTGTAACAGTCCATTTCGTAAGTTGTTGTTAAAGCGCTTCAATAACATGCAGGGTAACATATAACAAAATAACATGCAGGAAAAAGTAAAGCCAGGGTTAAAACAAATGAATTTAATGACAGATCAGCTATTTACAAAATGAAATAAACAAACAAAACTCCCAAAATGACTCCCACTGAATAAAATTAATTTTCCACAAACTAGGCCTAATCTCAGGATAGATTATTAATCGGACCAAATGTTCCACAATCTACAATGACAATATATACGTGTGTGGCTGTTCTACATGCTTAACGATGAGTACAAATGAATGCATGATTCGTAATCATCCGGATACACTTTCAGAAGACGAATCTGCATTGCTTAGAGCTAGACAGACGCGAGGAACAACTATACACAACTTAAAACTAATCCGACACTTCCTATACTAAATAAACAACAAATAATTTCCGCTTGAAATTGGAATCAAGAACTGCCGTAGCAAAACATTACTGCCTAAAATTAGGACTTCTCAAAAAAGTCAACACAAGTAAGTTAACACGTGACCAACAAAGAAACACACATATGACCGCCTGTCATTTTTACAAGTAAATACAACTACACCACACGGGTGTCACACAGAGAAACTAACATGAACTGAGTCATATAAATCTCTAGGCTCAAAGCCAACATTTACATCATTAACACAATATTCCATCCATACGACATGCAATCATTCGTAACAAACGTGGCGAACTCCCCAATTAATTATGGTCCAAATAACCATCACAAAAGAACAGCTTTGCTAATGATAGCTTAATAGGGGTCAGTCGGTCAACAGGACTGCCTAACAAAATAAGTCACCAAGGCTAGACGGGTGCTAAGTGGAAATCTGCACATCTGTCAACCCACGTGTCAATAACCTCGACCTCTCAAGGCACGGGATCGAGTCTCGAAGAAGCGTGCCCCAAAGCACAATATATACGTGTGTGTGTCAGAACAAAATATATCTCAGCATTCCCCTAGGAAATCCAAGAATCAGCATCGGACAAGGTACAGTAGCCTCCTCGGAGCGCCCTGCCTTTCCATCAAAAATACAACAACATCAATAATGAGGGCGGTAGCACCATCTACCCCTCTTCACGAAGAATCAAAACACACACCTGACACAAGAACACACACAGAATCACACGCATGGGTATGACAGAAACCTGAAATAAAATGACATAAATATTTTTCCGCCAGCTTGCGCTTCCGTTCTAGGCTGTGACTAACGAACCTGAAAAGGACTAAAAAAAAATCTAAAAAATTTAGAACTAAGGTGTTCTGCAATTACATCTTAATTTGTTGCGCTCGGCAACCCTAGTAATAGTAATAACCTGTTCAGCAAACATCTTACAAAAATTACCTCCCTTTCCTATCAAAAAATATGAACTTTAATAAAGCACCACTAATCGAATGTAACGAGTTTCGAATCCGCATGGATAAAATCAAGTACACGCGCCGTGTACATTAAATATGACTCCACAGAAAAATATACAACAAACAACTTTGGCCACGCGCCAACGTACATTAAAAACAATAGTGTCGGTGCACAAAAAATCTAAACAAGAAAAAGAATAAATGAGCTATTTACAACGTTCCAACGCCTTTTCTAACTACATATTGAGTAAATCAATTTTTGTACATCACCGTATCAGCTTGCAGAACATACAACCTCCGGGGAAATGAGCCCTCCATCGTCGACGTCGTCGAAGAAGCGATGCACATCAATCCGTCTCCTGACCAAACGTCGGACATCTTGGCGTAGTTTCTTGGACAGAAATGTTCAATGTTAATAAAAATTGCCTGGCTATAATCGCTGTGAGTTACTACTTTCACTCACGTTATTGCCTATGCGATTAATGATCGAAGACTTTCCCTATCTTAGCATGCGCTTACACACGCACAATTATCACTTGAAAATACAATACAAAATTTACATAAATTATACACTTTAAACACATCGTCACTGGCTTGAAAAACAAGTCTTAAACATGACTGTCTCGCAGTCCTTATCTCGCTAGATATCTCCACTGCTCTACGTGAACCTTGCTCGCTTTGAGCGCTAATTGGAATGTTAGTAAAGTCTTGCCCATTAAGAGCTGAAAATCGTGACGCAGACTGGCGTGAACCTTTGCTCACCAGAGCTCAATAAAGTTGTCACTAGTATGACTAATAAGAGCGGTAAATCGCGACACAAACTGGCGTGACCCTTGCTCACCAGAGCTCAAAACAGTTGTCCTCGAAACAGCTTCTCCTCGATCAATTTATTGGAAACTGACAGAATGAGGTGGAGTAGGGAGAATTAAGAAAAATCTTCTAGAGTTTTCATCTCACAAACTTGGGACTAGTATTAATCTTCATCATTTTATTCAAACGTCTCAGCGCACTTATGCGGAATTATTTCGGATCGGCGGTTCTTTAGATAAGCGTTTCCGCGCCTTTTTTTTAACAGGGTACGCCACCCATCGCGTGGTTTTGGCGTGGTCTCATCTGATTGGGTGATTCAATCCTAGGTCGGTTGAAACTCACTCGTGACCATCCCCTAATGACTCCAATTTTGGTGCGCGTTGCTACACAATTTGTCCTTGAACTCGACTTACCCGGTCGTCTTCAAGAATAACTACCAAGCCTGCTTCTGTGGTAATCATTGCAACACACTAACTTGGCTTCCCCTTTAGTCAATTTCCACATGTACTGCCTGGGCATCAGTAATTATAATAATAAAAAATAATGAATACTTATTCATCGCAGATTAATAAGCGTTCAATATGTATATAACAACCTATATAGTTTATTTATTATTTTTAATAATAGATTAAAGTATTTAATTAAAATACCCATTTATTATAAGTCGACCAAAATATTGACGTATATAGGATAAAATACACTAATGAAAAAAAATATTTGACCTTAAATAAAGTTTTGTTAAGGTTCTTATATTATATGATTGAATATATATGTGGTAGCTTATTGAGGTACCGCGGGCGAGATTTTTTATGACTTTTATCTTTATGATGTATTTTTGTACCGTGACTTGAAGTGTTTTTATTAAAGTTTAGGAAAAACTTTACAGGGAAAAATACTTTAATTGTTTAAGTTTTGTAATGAAAATATGTAAATTGGGGGGAAATTTATAGAATTTTTATGGCAGATTTGGTTTATTAATTTTATTTATTAACTGTTTTATAGTTTAAAGATTAATTTGATGTATCAGGATTTTTTTTAAATCTCGAGGATATAAATTTAATTCGATATTTTTGAGCCAAAGTTGATTATTGGTGGTGTGATTGGCAGGTCAGAAATTTTTTGCAGTCGTTGACGGCGTGAGTTGATTCAGTGTTGATTTGAGCCAAAGTTGTTTATTGGTGGTGTGATTGGCAGGTCATAAAATTTTTGCAGTCGTTGAGGGCGTGAGTTGATTCAGTGTTGATTTGAAATACTTTAGGGGAAGATTTTTTTTTTTTAATCAGTTCCCCCTTGAAATTACCTCCACGTCCCGGAAGATGGTGTGCCAAAAAATCTTTTCATTAATAATTATAAATTTTATTCTAAGAAATATTAATTAAAAATAAATCCATAGTACCTAGACTTTTAATAAATTTTATAATATATATATATACACCGTATATTATAAAATTTATTTATATATTTAGATAATATACATATATATATACATAACTATAATAATTTATATTATTAAATCACTAATCTACTCAACTTTATTTATTATGTTTGTCATCTGAGCCCACCATATATTTACAGTTGGAATAGACGTAGATACACGTGCTTATTTCACCTCAGCTACTGTGCCAACTGGGATTAAAATTTTCAGATGACTAGCTACTCTTCATGGAACACAATTTAAGTATAGTCCTTCTTTACTATGAGCCTTAGGTTTTGTTTTCCTGTTTACCATCCGAGGATTAACAGGAGTAGTTTTAGCAAATTCATCAATTGATATTATTTTACATGACACCTACTATGTAGTTGCCCATTTCCATTATGTTCTATCTATAGGGTCTGTATTTGCTATTATAGCTGGATTTGTTCAATGATACCCATTATCTACAGGACTATCCCTAAAGCCTAAATGATTAAAGATTCAATTCACAATTATATTTGTAGGTGAAAATCTACCATTTTTCCGTCAACATTTTTAGGATTAGCAGGTATACCACGACGATACTCTGATTATCCAGACGTTTATACTTCATGAAATGTTATTTCCACCTTAGGATAAACTATTTCATTCATTGGAATTATTTTACTTTCTGTTTGCCATCTCTTGATGAATACAGTACATTTGCATTTGTCAGTTGGCACAGGCTAGAGTAAAAGGTGGCTTTTCACCGATGTCTCAGTCTCACTCATGGCTGTGATTATATGGAAGCTACTGAGGTATGGGTGGTGCTTAGTAAAGACATTCGGGGCACAGTCAGTGCCTGTGGATGCTGTGAAAGGTTCTACTCATAGGGTTAGGACTACTGTTCTGACTCAGTGAGGAAAGCAATGGCAAATTACCTCACTCCTCTTCTTGCCTAGAACGCCTCAATATAGCGCTGCCTTGGGTTTTTGTGGGTATCTACTCACATAACGTAACGGCGGTGCTTTTTGAGGATCCAACCAGCCTTCGGGCTGACTACCTAACAGAAGACAGAGAAAGTATAATCTCGAACCGTCCTATTTTATTCTCCTTAAATATAGTACGTTCATTAGAATGATATCAAAATTTACCTCCCGCTGAACATAGTTATTCAGAATTACCTATATTAACTAATTTATAATATGGCAGATAAGTGCAGCAGATTTAAGCTCTACACATAAAGAAATAAACTTTTATTAGAAAATGGCAACATGATCAGATTTAAATTTACAACATAGTGCATCTCCTTTAATAGAACAACTTATCTTCTTCCATTTATTTATTTATTTATTCGTATCAGAAGCATTGATACTATATATGTATACATTAAAACTCTTACTGGATTAAATACAATGCAAAGTCACACTAAACAAACAAGAGTCTATACTACTTTTGCCCAGAAGTTAGCGGCATCCAGTGCATTTTCTCTCGCCTGAAGCAAATCTTGTACTGTGCATGTTTGAGGGCACCTGCTGCACTGCAACAAATGAGACGTAGTCTGGATTACACCACATTCACACAATGAGGACTCGATGTCGAAACCCCACTTCTGCAGGTTACTTTTACATCTTGTCACGCCTGCCCGTAATCTGTTCAGAGATCTCCAGGTACTCCATTTCTCCATATGACCAGGTGGTAGTTCTTCACTAGGTGTCAGCCATTCTTCGGAGCGATTGCAGCTTGCACGCCATAGATGGATTCGGGATTGTTGAGGTGTCCCCTTAAGAGCCTCGGTAATTCTGAGGAAACTTTTCCTTGATTTGAGTCTCGAAGTAGCTGGGTTGTATCCATACAGAGGGTGAGCTTTAGATGTTACCGCCTTCTTCTTCTCAATTCTTGCTGCAATCTCACGACGAATATTAGGAGGGGCAATGCCAGCAAGACTGTACAATTTATCCAAAGGAGTAGGCTTTAGACATCCGGTAATAATGCGACAGGTATCGTTTAGAGCTGTATCTACATTCCTGGCGTGGGTTGACTTGTACCATACTGGGGATGCATATTCCGCAGCAGAGTAACATAGAGCAATGGAAGAGGTTCTCACAGTATTGGGATGTGCCCCCCATGTAGTACCCGTTATCTTCCTTATAATATTATTTCTGGCTGCCACTTTTAGCTTGGTGTTCGAGCAGTGTTTCTGGTAAGTGAGAGCACGGTCGAGGGTAACTCCAAGATATTTTGGTGAGATGCAGTGCTCTAATGTGGTTCCTTCCCAAGTGATTTTAAGGGTTCTGTTTGCCATTTTATTTTTAAGGTGGAAGGCACAAGTCTGTGTTTTATTGGGGTTTGGACTCAGCTGATTCTCCTTAAAGTAAGCAGACAGCTCTGTAAGTGCATTAGATAGTTTCTGCTCAATAGCGTCAAAGCAGGAGTCTTGAGTGGTGATGGCACAGTCATCTGCATAGATAAAGCTTTGTGTTCCTACAGGTAGCGGCTGGTCATTGGTGTAGATGTTGAACAATGACGGAGAGAGCACACTTCCCTGAGGTAATCCGTTCCTCTGTGATCTCCACCTGCTTCTTTTCCCCTGAAATTCGACGAAAAATCTTCTATTTTCATGGAGATTTCTTATGAAGCAGGTAAGCTGGTAATCATTCGTAGCATTGTATAGTTTCATGAGGAGACGTCTATGGTTGACAGTATCATATGCAGCTGTAAGGTCGATAAACACTGCTCCAGTGATCTGTTTCCTTTCAAAACCATCTTCGATATGCTGCGTTAACTTCAACACTTGAGAGGTACAGCTCTTCCCAATTCTGAAGCCAGCTTGCTGTGGTATATAGATAGCCTCTAATTTGTCTTCTTCCATGATAATACCTTATTAATTCAATTAATAATTACCGTTCTTGTCTCTTATATTATATTAACATTATTTTTTAATAAATACACTCATCGATATTTATTAGGTCAAACAATTGAAGTAATTTGAACAATTTTATCAGCTATTACCCTTTTTTTTGCTCTACCATCTTTACGTCTTCTTTATTTACTGGACGAATCTATAGATCCTATTATTACTGTAAAAACTGTAGGACATCAATGATACTGAAGTTATGAATATACTGACTTCGTTAACCCTCATGAATTTGATTCCTATATTATTCCTTATAATGAAATATCCAATAATGGATTTCGATTATTAGATGTTGATAACCGTACAGTTTTACCCTTAAATACACAAGTTCGAATATTTGTAACAGCCGCAGACGTTTTACACTCATGAACAGTTCCTGCATTAGGAGTAAAGGTAGATGCCACACCTGGCCGATTAAACCAAACAAGCTTCTTTTTTAACCGATCTGGTTTATACTACGGACAATGTTCAGAAATCTGTGGAACTAATTTACCTTTATTAGTAAGTTTATTTAATATTTATGGATTTTATGGGAGATTATATATTAGTCTTTTAAATAAGAATTTCCTCGTCTAACGTGCACCATGGCCGCGAGGGCAGCTGCAGTAAGTACGGATATCGTAGGTTCGAATCCCGGTGCTGACAGCGGTTATCCTGAGTGTGTTTTCCCCCGTTTTTTTCCACACTCCCTACAGGGAATTGCCGGGATTTTGCCTTACTTCAAGTCCCGGAGCGTCTACCCCATCCCTGTCCCTGATACATTTACACACAATACTACAGCCATCACAACAATAGCCTACAGGTTGCCAGAAAACGTCAGCACACACCCAACTATACGGGGCTGATGACCAAGATATATTCACCCCCTCAAATGAATTAACAACATCTCTACAAGTATTTCCATTTCTCAATGAGCTATTATTACACATAAAAGTTTCATGTATTTTGGTCCAGAAGTTTTCGTGTAATACAATATGCACAAAAGACAACAAAGAAAAAATTTCCTTAAAAAATGAAGTTAATTTTTGACTGAAATGGTAAATCTAGAATATTCCTGTTCCCCTGACAGGAACAAAATAAACTCGAATCTATCTGTGCTACCATCATGCAGACTGCGTATCTCTCAACAAGAGAAAACATTTACAGAAGTCTCAGCAAAAGTGGGCATGTCCTCTCACGGTGTATCATGTTGATTTATGAGTTATACGATAGGCTAATCATCTTTATGTTGATTCAATTTTTTTTTTTCAACAAGATCCTGTGCTTTATATTGCAATTAGCCCTGAACGCCTAAAGTATCATTTTCGAAGATTATTGTCACCTACCAAGTCCATCTTACCTTTCAAATAATGCTACATGCAGCGGGAAAAAGGTTTAACTTACACTAGGCTACACATGAGACAATTTTCACTCATTCGTAACTGGGAGATAACCATAATTCGGGGAATTGCTCGACATGCCGTATATTAATGTTATATGAAATAACTCGGCTGACAGCGATCTCATGCTCAAGCAGTTAATAACGATCACACAAATAGTGTTAATGTACCCATAGCATTTTCTAAGTCCTTATTAAAACGCGTTATTTTAATTAAAACTAGATTAATTTACATACAACTTCTCTCCCGCTAAGAAGAGAAAAAGGTTAATATTGTCCCGCTAGGTGGGATTCACAATTGTTGGGCGCTAGCCTCAGTTTCAAATAAGCTACTGTATATTTCGCGGGGCAAAAGTTAGATTGGTAAACCCGTGAGGACGGAGTTGTATTACCACAGTCTAAAATACACAGTCACGAAGCTCGCTGCGTTACGAAATTGCATCCTCTTGGTAGATGGAGCGACACTAGCGCTGGCGGCGGCCAGAAAGCTGGCAATTGCCTTGAGCGCATTATTCGCGGGACTGATGATTTCATTTTTGTAGGGGTTTTAGGAATTTTATCTCACCGGAGTGAGTGAGTCATGTTAAATCACAATGTTGATAAACTGTACACTCTTAATTCTTAGGAAGATAAAAAAAATGTTCCGTTTATATTAGTTCAGTCCTCTACAAGTATCCCTAGGTACAGTTGTAAGTCTTACGTAGAATTAATAGCCCATACTAGTTATTTCATGTTTTCATTTCAATGATAGTCGCGGGCATCTCGACATAGTATAGTATAAAACAGAGTCCCCGATTCTTCGATGGAACGGGTAATCTCGAGAACCACTGGATGGATTTTGATGCGGTTTTCACTATTCTGTAAAGGATTTCTTGAGGAAGGATTATGTAGAAAAACATTCATTTGTGACGACATGAAGTCGAGCAGTAACGATTTAAGAGAATCAAGTCGAACAAAAACCTGCCGTCCGTGCGCCATTTAAGCTTACGCTGGATACCCCGTTAAAATATCTATTTAGGCCTACTGTGAGTGTAAGCATAAAAAGTTCTACAATGAGGTCCGCGACAGCATATCTCTATCTTTAATACACCGCCCACTATAGGTGATTTTACATTTTCATTTCTTCCAACAAACTCTATTCAGTGGAAATATGAATTACTAGCTTCGGAGTGAGTTTACGAGGTAGCGAGTGAGTCTATCCCCCCAGCTTCGACCAGCATCAACTTTCGAGTCGTGTCGAGTTAATATGTGTTTAGAGTTTCGCTGTTCACCTCGCCTATTTTGAATTGCGTCTGGGACCTGCCATCCGTGCCCCTTTCAAGCTTACGCTGCGTAAACCGTTAACGCAACCGGGCGAAGCCGGGGTGGGTTACTAGTATGGGTATAATTGTAAATTGCTATGCTATAACAAATTCTTAACCAAATCAAAAGCTAGTTCTAAGAGACAGGAGTGTGTTTTTGTCTTCAACCTCATTCGAGTCCAGAGTGCATTAATGCTCAAAAAGAAAATAGACTGTAAGGGAGAAAAGGAAAATCTTGACTGATAAACACTGATGCTTCAATTGTTTAAAGAGTGTTTGATTCCCCTCCCAGGTACTGTTATAAATTCGAATTTGTCGCGCGGTGTTCAAGTGCAGTCGAAGTATTATTTAGGGTGCAAAATGAATAGTTTATTCGTGATCAGCACCCTCGATTTACCCATACTTCATTTAAAGAAGTCATATTTCGAGAAAAAATATCCGTACCACCTAAACTACATAAGTTATTAAGCCAAAGGTCTAAAATTCGAATTTGCGGCGTGTAACCCGGAAGGTTACGGTATTGTGTTCATAAAAATAGTATGGAGACGTTCCTTACGTTGGCTGTGGGAAAAGTCACACCTAACGTCCTTGGGGACGAGGGTTCGATTCCCTCACAGATACTAAGTCATAAATTCGAATTCAGGCGGGCAACCCATAAAGTTACGGTATTGTGTCCAAAAAATAGTATGGAGTCGTTCCTTACATTGGCTGTGCAAAAAGTCACACCTAAGGCAATTGGGGACGAGAGTTTGATTCCCCTGCCAGATACTAAGTCATAAATTCGAATTTGTGGCGTGTAACCCGGAAAGTTACGGTATTGTGTTCATAAAAATAGTATGGAGACGTGCCTTACGTTGGCTGTGCGAAAAGTCACACCTAACGCCCTTGGGTACGAGGTTCGATTCCCCTGCCAGGCACTAAGTCATAAATTCGAATTTGCGGCGTGTAACCCGGAAAGTTACGGTATTGTGTTCATAAAAATAGTATGGAGACGTGTCACACATTGGCTGTGCGAAAAGTCACACCTAACGCCCTTGGGGACAAGGATTCGATTCCCTCCCAGGTAGTAAGTCATAAATTCGAATTTATGGCGTGTAACCCGGAAAGTTGCGGTATTGTGTTCATAAAAATAGTATGGAGACGTTCCTTACATTGGCTGTGCAAAAAGTCACACCTAAGGCCCTTGGGGACGGGGGTTCGATTCCCCTGACAGGCACTAAGTCATAAATTCGAATTTGCGGCGTGTAACCCGGAGAGGTTCGGTATTGTGTTCAAAAAATAGTATGGAGACGTTCCTTACATTGTCTGTGAGAAAAGACACACCTAAAGCCCTTGTGGACGAGGGTTTGATTCCCCTGCCAGATACTAAGTCATAAATTCGAATTTGTGGCGTGTAACCCGGAAAGTTACGGTATTGTGTTCATGACAATAGTATGAAGATGTGTCTCACATTGGCTGTGCGAAAAGTCACACCTAACGCCCTTGGGGACAAGGATTCGATTCCCTCCCAAGTAGTAGTATAACATAAATTCGAATTTATGGCGTGTAACCCGGAAAATAGCGGTATTGTGTTCATAAAAATAGTATGGAGACGTTCCTTACATTGGCTGTGCAAAAAGTCACACCTAAGGCAATTGGGGACGTGGGTTCGATTCCCCTGACAGGCACTAAGTCATAAATTCGAATTTGCGGCGTGTAACACGGAAAGCTACGGTATTGTGTTCAAAAAATAGTATGGAGACGTTCCTTACATTGTCTGTGAGAAAAGACACACCTAAGGCCCTTGTGGACGAGGGTTTGATTCCCCTGCCAGATACTAAGTCATAAATTCGAATTTGTGGCGTGTAACCCGGAAAGTTACGGTATTGTGTTCATGACAATAGTATGAAGATGTGTCTCACATTGGCTGTGCGAAAAGTCACACCTAACGCCCTTGGGGACAAGGATTCGATTCCCTCCCAAGTAGTAGTATAACATAAATTCGAATTTATGGCGTGTAACCCGGAAAATTGCGGTATTGTGTTCATAAAAATAGTATGGAGACGTTCCTTACATTGGCTGTGCAAAAATTCACACCTAAGGCAATTGGGGACGTGGGTTCGATTCCCCTGACAGGCACTAAGTCATAAATTCGAATTTGCGGCGTGTAACACGGAAAGCTACGGTATTGTGTTCAAAAAATAGTATGGAGACGTTCCTTACATTGTCTGTGAGAAAAGACACACCTAAGGCCCTTGTGGACGAGGGTTTGATTCCCCTGCCAGATACTAAGTCATAAATTCGAATTTGTGGCATGTAACCCGGAAAGTTACGGTATTGTGTTCTTGACAATAGTATGGAGACGTTTCTTACGTTGGCTGTGCGAAAAGTCACACCTAACGCCCTTGGGGACAAGGATTCGATTCCCTCCCAGGTAGTAAGTCAAAATTTCGAATTTGCGGTGTGTAACCCAGAATGTTACGGTATGGTGTTCATAAAAATAGTATGGAGAAGTTCCTTACATTGTCTGTAAGAAAATACACTCCTAACTACCTTGGGGACGAGTGTTCGATTCCCTTCCCAGCTACTGTTATAAATTCGAATTTGTCGCGCGGTGCTCAAGTGCAGTCGAAGTATTATTTCGGGGGCAAAACTAATAGTATATTCGTGATCAGCACCCTCGAAGTCCCAGGTCATATATTCGAATTTGCGGCGTGCAACCTGGAAAGTTACGGTATTGTGTTCAAAAAATAGTATTGAGACGTTCCTTACATTGTCTGTGAGGAAGGACACACCTAACGCCCTTGGGGACGAGGGTTCGATTCCCCCGCCAGGCACTTAGCCATAAATTCGAATTGGCGGCGTGGAACCCGGAAAGTTACGGCATTGTGTTCATAAAATTATTAAGGAGACGTTCGTTACGTTGGCTGTGCGAAAAGTCACACCTAACGCCCTTGGGGACGAGGGTTCGATTCCCCTCCCAGGTACTGTCATGAATTCGAATTTGTCGCGCGGAGCTCTAGTACGGCCGAAGTATTAATACGGGTGCCAAACTAATAGTATATTCGTGATCAGCCCCCCTCGATTTACCCATACTTCATGTAAGGAAGTCATATTACGAGAAAAAAGGCCGTACCACCTAAACTACATAAGTTACTAAGCCTAAGGTCATAAATTCGAATTTGTGGCGTGTAACCCGGAAGGATACGGTATTGTGTTCATAAAAATAGTATGGAGACGTTCCCTATGTTGGCTGTGCAAAAAGTCACACCTAAGGCCCTTGGGGACGAGGGTTCGATTCTCTCCCAGATACTAAGTCATAAATTCGAATTTGCGACGTGTAACCCGGAAAGTTACGGTATTGTATTCATAAATATAGTATGGAGACGTGCCTTACGTTGTCTGTGAGGAAAGATACACCTAACGCCCTTGGGGACGAGGGTTCGATTCCCCTGCTAGGGCACAAAGTCATAAATTCGAATTTGCGGCGTGTAACCCGGGAAGTTACGGTATTGTGTTCATAAAAATAGTAAGGAGACGTCCCTTACGTTTGCTGTGCGAAAAGTCACTCCTAACGCCCTTGGGGACGAGGGTTCGATTCCCCCGCCAGGCACTAAGTCATAAATTCGAATTTACGGCGTGCAACCTGGAAAGTTACGGCATTGTGTTCATAAAAATAGTATTGAGACGTTCCTTACATTGTCTGTGAGGAAAGATACACCTAACGCCCTTGGGGACGCGGGTTCGATTCCCCTGCTAGGGCACAAAGTCATAAATTCGAATTTGCGGCGTGTAACCCGGGAAGTTACGGTATTGTGTTCATAAAAATAATAAGGAGACGTCCCTTACGTTTGCTGTGCGAAAAGTCACTCCTAACGCCCTTGGGGACGAGGGTTCGATTCCCCCGCCAGGCACTAAGTCATAAATTCGAATTTACGGCGTGCAACCTGGAAAGTTACGGTATTGTGTTCATAAAAATAGTATTGAGACGTTCCTTACATTGTCTGTGAGGAAAGATACACCTAACGCCCTTGGGGGACGAGGGTTCGATTCCCCTGCTAGGGCACAAAGTCATAAATTCGAATTTGCGGCGTGTAACCCGGAAAGTTACGGAATTGTGTTCATAAAAATATTAAGGAGACGTTCCTTACGTTGGCTGTGCGAAAAGTCACACCTAACGCCCTTGGGGACGATGGTTCGATTCCCTTCCCAGGTACTGTCATAAATTCGAATTTGTCGCGCGGTGCTCTAATACGGCCGAAATATTAATACGGGTGACAAACTAATAGTATATTCGTGATCAGCCCCTTCGATTTACCCATACTTCATGTAAGGAAGTCATATTACGAGAAAGAAGGCCGTACCACCTAAACTAGATAAGTTATTAAGCCAAAGGTCATAAATTCGAATTTGTGGCGTGTAACCCGGAAGGATACGGTATTGTGTTCATAAAAATAGTATGGAGACGTTCCCTATGTTGGCTGTGCAAAAAGTCACACCTAAGGCCCTTGGGGACGAGGGTTCGATTCCCCTAACAGGCACCAAGTCATAAATTCGAATTTGCGGCGTGTAACCCGGCAAGTTACGGTATTGTGTTCATAAAAATAGTATGGAGACGTGTACGTTGGCTGTGCGAAAAGTCACACCTAACGCCCTTGGGGACAAGGATTCGATTCCCTCCCTGGTAGTAAGTCAAAAATTCGAATTTGCGGTGTGGAACTCAGAATGTTACGGTATGGTGTTCATAAAAATAGTATGGAGACGTTCCTTATATTGTCTGTAAGAAAATACACACCTAACTACCTTGGGGACGAGTGTTCGATTCCCCTCCCAGGTACTGTTATAAATTCTAATATGTCGCGCGGAGCTCAAGTGCATTCGAAGTATTATTTCGGGTGCAAAACTAATAGTATATTCGTCATCAGCACCCTCGATTTACCCATAATTCATGTTAAGAAGTCACATTTCGAGAAAAATGTCCGTACCACCTAAACTACATAAGTTACTAAGTCCCAGGTCATAAATTCGAATTTGCGGCTTGCAACCTGGAAAGTTACGGTATTGTGTTCATAAAAATAGTATTGAGACGTTCCTTACATTGTCTGTGAGGAAAGACACACCTAACGCCCTTGGGGACGAGGGTTCGATTTCCCGGCCAGGCACTAGGTCATAAATTCGAGTTTGGCGGCGTGTAACCCGGAAAGCTACGGTATTGTGTTCATAAAAATATTATGGAGACGTATCTTACATTGGCTGTGCAAAAGCGTCACACCTAACGCCCTTGGGGCGAGGGTTCGTTTCCCTCCCAGGTACTAAGTCATAAATTCGAATTTGCGGTGTGTAACCCAGAATGGTAAGGTATGGTGTTCATAAAAATACTATGGAGACGTTCCTAACATTGCCTGTGAGAAAATACACACCTAACTTAATTGAACCAATGATTTTTGCAGAGTTCTGCAGAGCTAAGAGAGTGCTTTGAGATTGTGTTGCTATCGCGCATCTATGATAGCAACGCGACGCGCATGCCATTTGTTCGCTACGCGCGCATGCGCAGCCAGGGGAATGTCATTTGTTTGCAGCGCGTGCATGCGCACTTCGTAATTTTACGGACTTGTAATTTAAGTATAATATTCCGTACCACCTGAACTACACAAGTGCCGATTATTGTGTATGTGTAGCATTCAAACTTCAATCGCATGATTAGGACACAAGAATTAACAAGGAGATTTTAAATTTTCGCACGGCTGCCATCTTGTGGTTATGGAAACAATTGAAATAAATTAGAAGCCAGGGGATTAACATTCGTATAAAGATTTACTGTACCAAGTTTCACTGCACTCGGACGGTTAAATTGCGAGAAACATCCGTGTGAATATTTATACTTCGCGTCGCCGCCATGTTGGATTTGTGATCACCAGGTTATTTAAAGTCCTATGGGTGAACTTAAGTTCATAGCCCCTATGAACATAAAAAATCAGTTTGATTGCTATAATAGATTCGTAGATATTCAGAGCCGTCTAAATATTTCGGATGGTCACCATGATGGATTGCTAAATGTATAGGCCATAGAGTCATGTACCATTAAAGAAAATTTTTGCGTAGGTTCATTATTCAAACTATCATTTCGATCGCATGATTACGACACAAGAAATAAAATCTTAATTTTTAAAAATTCGCACAGCCGCCATCATGAGGTAATGTAAACAATTGAACTAAATTATATACCAGTGAATTAAAATGTGTATAAACATTTCCCGTACCAGATTTCATTGCGTTTGGAACATTAAATCGCGAGAAAGGTCTATTTAAATTTTCAGTTTCGCTAGGCCGCCATGTTCGTTTTGTAGTTAACCAGGTTTTGAAAGTCTCATAGATGAACTTCCAGTAGTGCCCTGTATCTCCGTACAAAGTTTCAGGATGATACCGCTAATAGTTTCAGAGATATAGAATGCCGGTGAAATATTTCGCACATCCGCCATCTTGT
The DNA here is from genome assembly GCA_946902985.2 of Meconema thalassinum. Classification (NCBI taxonomy): domain Eukaryota; kingdom Metazoa; phylum Arthropoda; class Insecta; order Orthoptera; family Tettigoniidae; genus Meconema; species Meconema thalassinum. The sequence continues at coordinate 23,267,426 of OX336400.1, forward strand.
GGTTATGTAAACAATTGAACCAAGTTAGATGTCGGTGCATTACAATGTGTATAAACATATACTGTGCCAAGTTTTATTGCGTTTGGTTGGTTAAATCGCGAGAAACGTCTATTTAAAAGTTGCAAATTCGCGAGGCCGCCATGTTGGTTTCGTAGTTAACAGTTTTTCAAAGGTCACATAGGTAAACTTCTAGCAGTACACTTTATCACCGTAATAAATTTCAGGGTGATATCGGGAATAGTTTCGGAGATATTAAATGCTGGTTAAATATTTCGCACAGCCGTCATGTTGGATTGGTGAGACGTAACAAAATTTGAAGGGCACGGTCGGGGTCGCCCGGAATAGTGCTAAGAACTTACGGAGTTTCATTGAAATCGCTCCAGCCATTTATAATTTATTAGTTACACACACACACACACACACACACACACTCCTCTCACACACACACACACACACACACACACACACACACGCACACACACAAGGACAAAGGGTGATCTCATTAGCCAATTTTTTCAAAATTGAAAATAGGCTAAAAAGGAATGTCTGTCTGTTCGTCTTTTGTGCGTTCATAAACCATTCATCCGATTGCGATCAAATTTTGGTGAGTTGTTGAAAACACTTTCGGGAGGTTCATAGGCATAGTTGATCCATTTCAAAATAGATAGCGCGCGTGTAGTTTAAACAAAAGCGTAATGACGATGCATTCATGTTCATATACAATTCATCCGATTGCGGTCAAATTTTGGTGAGTTGTTGTGCACAGTCCCGGAAAAGTTATAGGCGTAGTAAATCCAATTTACAATAGATGGCGCGCGAGTAGCTTCAACAAAATGACGTGCGTTTGTTTCAAGAAAGTCCTACATGCGTTCATATACCATTCATTCCATTGCGATGAAACTTGGGTGAGATGTTCTGTACACTTCAGGTAAGGTTTCTGGCTTAGTAAATCCACTTAACAATAGGTAGCGCACGAGCAGATTCAACAAATGAGTGACGACGGGTGAAGCGTTTCAACAAAGTCCTTTATGCGTTCACAAACCATCGTCCGATAGCGATGAAACTCGGGTGAGGGGCTGTGTACACTACAGGCAAGGTTTCTGGCTTAGTAAATCCATGTTATGATAGGTAGCGCACGAGTAGATTCAACAAACGAGCGACGACTCGCGAAGCGTTTCAACAAAGTCCCGTATGCGTTCATATACTATTCGTCTGATAGCGATGAAACATGTGTGAGATTTTGTGTACACTTCAGAGAAGGTTTCTGGCTTAGTAAATCCACTTAACAATAGGTAGCGCACGAATAGATTCAACAAATGAGCGACGACGGGCGAAGCGTTTCAAAAAAGTCCTGTATGCGTTCACATACAATTCGTCCGATAGCGATGAAACTTGCGTGAGAGGTTGTGTACACTTCAGGCAAGGTTTCTGGCTAAGTAAATCCACTTTACGATAGGTAGGGCACGAGTAGATTCAACAAATGAGCGACGACGCGCGAAGCGTTTCAACAAAGTCCCGTATCGTTCATATACTATTCGTCTGATAGCGACTAAACTTGGGTGAGTTGTTGTGTACACTTCAGGGAAGGGTTCTGGGTTAGTAAATCCACTTTACAATAGGTAGCGCACAAGTAGATTAAACAAATGAGCGACGACTCGCGAAGTGTTTCAACATAGTCCCGTATGCGTTCATATACCATTCGTCCGATAGCGACTAAACTTGGGTGAGTTGTTGTGTCCACTTCAGAGAAGGTTTCTGGCTTAGTAAATCCACTTAACAGTAGGTAGCGCATGAGTAGATTCAACAAATGAGCGACGACGGGCGAAGCGTTTCAACAAAGTACTGTATGCGTTCACATACCATTCGTCCGATAGCGATGAAACTTGGGTGAGAGGTTGTGTACACTTCAGGGAATGTTTCTGGGTTAGTAAATCCACTTTACAATAGGTATCGCACAAGAGGATTAAACAAATGATCGACGATGCGCGAAGTGTTTCAACATAGTCCCGTATGCGTTCTTATACCATTCGTCCGATAGCGACTAAACTAGGTTTAGTAAGTCCATTTTACTATAGGTAGTGCATAAGTAGATTCAACAAATGAGCGAAGACGCGCGAAGCGTTTCAACAAAGTCCCGTATGCGTTCATATACTATTCGTCCGATAGCGATGAAACTTAGGTGAGATGTTGTGTACACTTCAGGGAAGGTTTATGGCTTAGTAAATCCACTTTACAATAGGTATCGCACAGGTAGATTCAACAAATGATCGACGGCACCCGAATCGCATAAACAAAGTCCCGTAGCGTTCAAATACCATTCATCCGATTGCTATGAATCTTTGGTCGAATTGTTGTGCACACTCCAGGAAAGGTTTCTGACTTAGTAAATCCTTTTTACAATAGGTAGCACACGATTAGATTCAACAAATGATTAACGGCGCGCGTATCCTAAAAAAAAACACGAATGCGTTCATATACCATTCATGCGATTGCAATGAAATTTACAGAAATGTTGTTTCCACTCCCGCAAAGATTTCTGATTTAGAAAATCCATTTTACAATTGGTAGCGCATGAATAGATTCAACTAATGAGCGACAGTGCGTGAATGGTTTCAACCAAGTCCCGTATGCGTTCATATACCATTCATCCGATTGTGATAAAACATTGGTGAGTTGAGTACAGTCCTGCGAAAGTGTATGAATTAGTAAATCGGTTTTTCAATGGGTGGCGCACAAGAAGATTCAACAAATGAGTGAAGGCGCGCGAATCGTTTAAACAAAATCCCGTATGCGATCATATGCCATTCATCCGATTGCGATGAAACGTTCATGAGTTGTTGTGTACACGCCAGGGAAGGTTTTTCGACTTAGTAAATCCACTTTACAATAGGTATCGCACAAGAGGATTAAACAAATGACCGACGATGCGCGAAGTGTTTCAACATAGTCCCGTATGCGTTCTTATACCATTCGTCCGATAGCGACTAAACTAGGCTTAGTACGTCCATTTTACTATAGGTAGTGCATAAGTAGATTCAACAAATGAGCGAAGACGCGCGAAGCGTTTCAACAAAGTCCCGTATGCGTTCATATACTATTCGTCCGATAGCGATGAAACTTAGGTGAGATGTTGTGTACACTTCAGGGAAGGTTTATGGCTTAGTAAATCCACTTTACAATAGGTATCGCACAAGTAGATTCAACAAATGATCGACGGCACCCGAATCGCATAAACAAAGTCCCGTAGCGTTCAAATACCATTCATCCGATTGCTATGAATCTTTGGTCGAATTGTTGTGCACACTCCAGGAAAGGTTTCTGACTTAGTAAATCCTTTTTACAATAGGTAGCACACGATTAGATTCAACAAATGAGTAACGGCGCGCGTATCCTTAAAAAAAACACGAATGCGTTCATATACCATTCATGCGATTGCAATGAAATTTACAGAAATGTTGTTTCCACTCCCGCAAAGATTTCTGATTTAGAAAATCCATTTTACAATTGGTAGCGCATGAATAGATTCAACTAATGAGCGACAGTGCGTGAATCGTTTCAACCAAGTCCCGTATGCGTTCATATACCATTCATCCGATTGTGATAAAACGTTGGTGAGTTGAGTACAGTCCTGCGAAAGTGTATGAATTAGTAAATCGGTTTTTCAATGGGTGGCGCACAAGAAGATTCAACAAATGAGTGAAGGTGCGCGAATCGTTTAAACAAAATCCCGTATGCGATCATATGCCATTCATCCGATTGCGATGAAACGTTCATGAGTTGTTGTGTACACGCCAGGGAAGGTTTTTCGACTTAGTAAATCCATTTTACAATAGGTAGCGTACGAGTATATTCAACAAATGGGTGACGGAGCTCGAATCGTTTCAACAAAATCCCGTATGCGTTCATATACCATTCATTTCATTGCGATGAAACTTTGGTGAGTTGTTGAGCACGCTCCCATGATAATTTTTGAGATAGTAAATCAATTTTACAATAGTTTAGAGGTGGTTAACGGAAATAAATAAATATTGGGAATCCAAAAGCACTTCAACAAACAAAGTTAAAAACGCCAAAACCTTCATTGATTGGCATTGCAACGCATGCCGGGTACAGCTAGTTATTAATAAAATCTTAGACTAACATCTCACAGAAATACTAATTGCAGTGGCGGAATTGCTGTGTGGTTCCCATCAACTAGTGATGATATAGGAACACTCAGACTGGAAACAGTTCACACTAATCACGCAGTGGCCAAGCGTTCTAATATCCACTGTTGTCATTAGTAACTATTGAAAAATGTATAAATATTACTTGATAATACGGTACCGTTCTAATATTTGGCAACGATGCCACCCTTTATCTCTATAATATTACTGGATGTCACATCGGCTGCACCATATAGTGTGTCTAGATATTAGGCTACATTTGCCTGGAGGAGCGGGAAGCGCTGTTCGACAGTATGTAATGTGTGATAGGTGGGTAATAGTTTATCGAAAATGGTCATTTCTTGTAAATATATTTATTTCATAACAGTTCCAGACTACACATTGCCGTTAATTAGTAGAGCAGACGCAAGAAAAGCTTGCCGAAGAATGCTGCGCAGATCTTCGGCCATGTTCGGGTGTTCGTGTGTGTTCGGTAGTGGCATGCAACACCCCTCCCACTTCCCGGCAGAGGCTGGCTAGCAGCAGTTCTGAACGGATCGTCTGCCCAGGCTTGGCAGGCTGACTGTATCTGGGGTTCAAGTGAGATCTCAGCGCGTGTACGGCATGTAATGTCTTACACGGTAATAGCCTAAAAATACTGTTGAAGATGCAGGAAACAACAAAGAGATTAAGAATGATCTAATAGTAAAATAGCAGTAAACTTACCTAATGGCCTATTCCTAGTGCACGTCTTCCGAAATAGGTTGAAAGCCACTCATATCTCCTTCACTGTCATGTGTGGTATTGGTGCTGGCGTCACTAACACGCTCACTGTCACTGTCACTATCGTCCGCCAGATTAATGGTTATGCGGTCTGATAGCCTACTTCATCCATTATGTGATCGCTATCAATTTACTTCTTCTCGATGTCTATTACGTGCCTACACCGACTCGACCATTCTTCTGCTCCAGTTGACGCAACTATTTCCATAAGCAATGTTCTTGCATCATCAAGTTTCAAAGTAACATTCTTTTCAGCTACATAACTTTTAACATGAGCCCAAATCATTTCGATAGGTGGTACGGTGGTAGACGCAAGATCGTGTGCCCATAGGTAGCAAGCAGTGTATCGATTCTATACGTCTTATAGCGTGGTTTATGGGATTTAATCAAAGCGTACAGTTGAGGTTTTATCATCTCTGTAGAAAATTGAATACCCTTATCGGTCAAAGTAGTGGAAATGAATCGGTTCTAGCACCTCCTCCTCCTCGACCCTCCTCACAAGATGGCGGCGACGCGATATCTCTCGAACGCATGGTCGGATTTTGACGAATGAGGTGTCATTGAACTCGGGCTAACACCCCCTTTCCAATGGACAACATATCTCCACCCCAAAATAAAACCTACCCATACTAGGGGGTGAAATTGCAATTTCTTAGAGAATCTCTCTTTCCAATTGCAACATATGAGAGTTTGAATGACGATATGGAATTAAACGTTGTTCCGCACAAGAGACATGTGTTCGGTGGATTGCCACTATGAATTAACATGCTTGTTTTTTGTTTTTTACGCATGCCCACTCATAGCTTTTGTAAGAGGGCGGGCTTTTTAAAAGATGGCGGCTGTAGTGTAACCTAACCTAACCCAACCCACGAGTGGTGATCAAAAAGTATTTTAAGTGACGCTTGTCGATCGGCAAACTGATAAACAAAGAGGGGCATGTTAGGCCTTGAGGTGAGAGCCCCTGTTATTGTTGATGAGCCCCTGTGGTCGGGCCCCTGTTGGTGAGTTATTGTTGACAGGTCATTGTTGATGGGTCATTGTTGAAAGGTCCTTGTAGACAAGTCCTTGTGGACGAGTCCTTGTTGACAGGTCCTTGTGGACAAGTCCTTGTGGACGAGTCCTTGTTGACAGGTCCTTGTGGACGAGTCCTTGTTGACAGGTTATTGATGACAGGTCCTTGTGGACGAGTCCTTGTGGACGAGTAATTGTTGACGAGTCCTTGTGGACAGGTCCTTGTGGACGAGTCCTTGTGGATGAGGCCCTTTGGACTGGTGGCTACGGACTAGCCCATGAATTTATTTAAATTATGGCAAAGGGCCTAACTACATTTGCGTGTAAAGCAATGTGTTGAACTGACGTTTTTCACCAGTCCTTACTACTACAATTGGATAACGATATCAAAGGAATTGATTAACCAGACATGAGTTAACTACCAACGAAACACTTTGGCGACTCTGCTTGTTATTGACCAATGAGTAGGGTTTTAGAAAAACTGTTTGCTATTTTGGGTTATATACAAAAAATGCTTAGACCTTTTGAGCGACTATGTTCGCTAAACAAGACATTATACCAGAGACGATTAGGATTCTTATGTAGCTCAGACAAGGAAAGCATTTCTACAGAATCTGTTGACATTGAATATAGATTTAGGTATTAGAAAGTCATTTTGAAGGCCTTTGTCTGGAGCGTGGCACTCTATGATAGTAAAACTTAGACAATTGGTGTAGCAGAAAAGTGGAGAATTGAAGTGTTTGAAATGTGGTGTTACAGGAGAATGATGAAGATTAGATGGGTAAATAGGGTTACTAACAAAGAGGTATTAAGACGAGTGGGGGAGAAGAGATATATCTGGCGACTGTTAATGAAGTAAAGAGATAGGTTGGTAGGACACGTACTAAGACACCCAAGAATAGCAAACTTAGTTATGGAAGAAAGGTTCGAGGACGAGAACTGTAGGGGTAGACCAAGTTAAGAATATGTTAAACAGATAGCCTTGAATGTAGGGTGTGGTAGCTATATAGAGATGAAACGATTAGCTCGGGACAGATAGGCGCTGAGATCTGCATTAAACCAGTCAAAGGACTAAAGACTCAAACAACAACATGTACGTTCACCAAAATAATGTTGTGTAACGGTAAATGTTAGTCAACGAACAGTAATGCATTACTAAAACCCATGACACGATACCTTAGAGCTTTTCTAAAATGATTTTTAAAATGCCTTTAACCCTATATTGAACACCCAGTTCACAAGACTCATAAATGCAATGTTATGGTAAAACAAAACAAAATCTATATTTCAAAACAAGCAAGTGGTTTAGTCAATGTATACTGGAAAAAGTTTTGTAAACACTCAAGTCCTCATGACCAATTAAATTAGTAACTGTCAGGTTGGCCGAGTGGTTAAGGTGTTTGACTTAAGATCAAATTTCTGTATAACGAAGCAAGGGTTCGAATCCCTTACCTGACATAACTATTGCCTTAACATGGCTTGCTCACACTGTATTATTATGATACTCGGTACACAAACCATAGATATAGTGTATTGTTTAAGGCCACTCTCTTTCTGAACATAGAGACTGTTGATGGTTAACAATTGTATTAATAGTGGGACATGGGGATAGTAATTAAGAAAAACAGACAATATCCATACAATATTTTTATTAAATTCATTTTATAATAGTTACACACTGAATTCAACTCTATCTCTTTACCATTGTTCGATATAGATTTGTAAACACAACGCTTGTTGTAGATCCTTTTACAACTTTCTCCAGGTACTCTTGCTCTTAAAAACTGGGGAAGCCGCAATGGTTTTATAAACATAAAACCCTCATCCTCTTCTTTTTCATAATTATCATCATCATCATCATTATGAATATTATCATCAAAATTATTATAGTCATTGTCACCATCATTAACATCATCATCATCATTCTCAACATCACTAGAACTATCCAATTCCTCTTGTTTGTTTTCCACAGGGAACTCTTGTAGAGTCTGCGTTGCTTTTGATCGTGTTAAGGGTTTTTTGAACGATGATATTTGTCCTAACATGTCTTTTTGAGGTGATGATGAATGCTTTTTAACAAACAATGCACTATCTTGAGAGCAATATATTTTTCTTGGACTTGCTTTTATTTTACCTGGGTTAGAGTATTTTGCGTATTTAAATGTGTATTAATTTGAGATTCACAATGATGTTCTTTTGAAGTAAGTACGTTGGAGTCTTTTGTTTTGATCATTCCTCGACACTTTTTGGATCGTTGTTTTGAACATCGCCAAATAACAGTTCCATCTTTATTGGTTGTTTTTACAATATATGTATATCCTTTATAGAAGACACATGGCTTGCCATGACTGGTTGTTGAGACTTCCATATCAACTAATATATATGAATTAAATTTTAGTAAAGTCACATGAACAATCTTTAGATTACAAGTGATTTACACACACACACATACACACTTTCCTAAATGTCAAGATTTATGGATGTTGTTTTCCGCCAACAGCTGCTTACTACGTATGACAAGGCTGGAGACTGGTAGGTGAGACGGTCTTTCACGATGTGAACACTGTAACAGGTAGTAGTCAACTGACAATATTCTTATACCCTAGTCAAGGTTAAGAGGTACTTACTGTGTATGACAAGACCGTACACTCGTAGGTTAGACAGTATTTTTTTGTTTGTTGCTAAGGATCCCATATATACCCAAGACATGTTAGTTCTGAACACTTAGTGGTTAATTGTATATATTGAATTTAAATACACAGCTTATACAAGCACGTTTTGCGGATGGGAGGGGTGAGAGGCTGGAAAAAGGAAATGTTTTAGTTTAATGAAACGTCATGTCCTAGTAGGCGTGATTTATAGTAGACGCAATTGATAGTAGACGTAATTGATAGTAGGTGTAATTGATACTAGACGTGATTAATAGTAGACGCAATTGATACAAGGCGTGATTGATTGTAGGCGTGATTTGTAGTAAGCGCAATTCATAGTAGGCTCAATTGATAGTAGATGCAATTGATAGTAGGCGTCATTGATAGTAGGCGCGATTGATAGTAGACGTAATTTGACATGGGCGCGACTTAGATCATTTTTGATATCATAAAGTTACAGTGTCAATGTTTATACAAAGTACAAGGTAGAGAGGGGGTATTTTAAGACTTAACCTCAGCTCACTTAACATAACCAAACTTTACCTAACCTACCTTTGTCACGTGACATGTTCTACAAGTTTAGACTTGCTTTAAGACTGATTATGTCGTCATAGATTGATGGGAGGGGTGAGAGGCTGGCAAAAAGGAAATTTTTTAGTTTAATGAAACGTCATTTCTTAGTAGGCGTGATTTATAGTAGACGCAATTGATAGTAGGCGCGATTAATAGTAGACGCAATTGATAGTAGGCGTGATTGATAGTAGGCGTGATTTGTCATGAGCGCAATTTATAGTAGACGCAAATGATAGTAGGCGTGATTGATAGTAGGCGTGATTGATAGTAGGCGCGATTGATAGTAAGCGCAATTTGACATGGTCGCGACTCAGATCATTTTTGATATCATGAAGTTACAGTGTCAATGTTTATACAAAGTACAAGGTAGAGAGGGGGTATTTTAAGACATAACCTCAGCTCATTTAACATAACCTAACTTTACCTAACCTAACTTAGTCACGTGACATGTTCTACAAGTTAAGACTTGCTTTAAGACTGATTATGACGTCATAGATTGATGGGAGGGGTGGGAGGCTGACAAAAAAGGAAATGTTTTGGTTTAATGAAAAGTCATGTCCTAGTAGGCGCGATTGGCAGCAGACGCAATTGATAGTAGACGCGATTAATAGTAGACGCAATTGATAGTGGGCGTGATTGATAGTAGGCGTGATTTGACATGAGCGCGATTTATAGTAGACGCGAAAGGTAGTATGCGCGATTGATAGTAGACGTAATTAGACATGTGCGCGATTGATAGTAGACGCAATTGATAGTAGGCGCGATTGATAGTAGGCGTAATTGATAGTAGGCGCGATTTGACATGAGCGCGATTTATAGTAGACGCAGATGATAGTAGGCGTGATTGATAGTAGGCGTGATTGATAGTAGGCGCAATTTGACATGAGCGCGATTTATAGTAGACGCATATGATAGTAGGCGCGATTGATAGTAAGCGTAATTAGACATGGGCGTGATTGATAGTAGGTGTAATTGATAGTGCGCGTGATTGATAATAGGCAAAATTGATAGTTGGCGCGATTGATAGAAGGCGCACAATTGATAGTAGACGTGATTGATAGTAGGCGAGATTTATATTAGGCGCATTTGATAGTAGGTGTAATTGATAGTAGACGCGATTCATAGTAGACGCAATTTATAGTAGATGCAGTTGTTAGTAGACGCAATTGATAGTAGGTGCAATTGATAGTATGCGTGCTTGATAGTAGGCGCGATTGATAGTAGACGTGATTGATATGGGCGCGACTCAGATCACTTTTGATATCACAAAGTTACAGTGTCAATGTTTATACAAAGTACAAGGCAGAGAGGGGGTATATTAAGACTTAACCTCAGTTCACCTAACATAACCTAACTTTACCTAACCTAACTTTGTCACGTGACATGTTCTACAAGTTTAGACTTGCTTTAAGGCTGACTATGACTATGACGTCATAGATTGATGAGAGGGGTGGGAGGCTGACAAAAAAGGAAATTTTTTTGTTTAATGAAAAGTCATGTCCTAGTAGGCGCGATTGGTAGTATACGCAATTGATAGTAGGCGCAATTAATGGTAGGCGAAATTGATAGTAGGCGTGATCAGGTACTTACTGCATATCAAAAGGCTGTACACTCGTGTGTTGGACACTCTATCTTGTTAAGGACCCCTATATTCCCTATACAAGGCTATACATGTTAGTTCTAAACACTTAGTGGTTATTTGTATATTAAATTTATATACACAGGTTATACAAGCACGTTTTTTCACACAGTAAAACTTTGTCAAATAGCCACATGCGACACGCAAAGTATGTTTCCGCTATCTAGCGGTGACTATGGAAACTACCTGAACATATCCTAATCTAATCCTAGCTAACCTCACCTGACGTGACCATACCGGTTTGTAAGCAACAACAACAACACACTAAGATTCCATGAATTCCAGAGTACTTTTAGATTAATTATCGACTCTCAACTCTTATAACTATGTCTATCCCACTCTGTCAAAACCACGATATTTTTTTTTAAATTTTTGCTTGATGTCAATACTAAAGTGATAATGGGATTTCCGATCCTATCACTATAAATTCATTACCCCCACTCTTATCTCGGTCTATACAACAACCATGCCTTTTTTTATTATGTCAGATGATGTAATGTTCGGGTGCAAAAGTGGGGTGTAAAAGTGGTACCCTATTTGTAATGGCTTATTTGACAAGTTATTTTGTGGTACCCTATTCGTAATGGCTTATTTCACAAGTTGTTTTTTGTCAATGTATTTAGAGGATATTTCTCTTGTTCATGGAAAGTATTACATATATTACATTTTCGACCAGTCTTTTTCAAGACTTTCAATAACTTCAATAAACATCGAAGGCTTATCCAGAGATAAAGCACTCTTACTCGCTGACATGTGCAACCGACTAAAGATCGACATCCTAGTGATGCAAGAAACTCACCGAGGGATCGACAACTACAGACCCAAAATAGAAGGAATGCGACTGGTTGTCGAACGACCCCATGAACAATACGGCAGTGCTGTTGTTGTCAGACCAGAGATTAATGTCAAGTCATCTCAAATGACGTTCAGGAACAATATAGAAATCTTGACTGTAGAATTGGAATCCTGCTCTGTAACATCCATTTACAAACCACCCAATGAACTCTTCTTCTTTGAAAGGCCAAGTAACTTTGACAAGCAGAATATCAAAATTGTCCTGGGGGATTTTAATTGTAAGAGCATCAGTTGGGGATATAATATCACAGACAAGAATGGGGAGGAACTCGAGCAATGGGCAGAGAGGGAAGGATTGAGATTGATTCACAACCCCAAACTGAGACCATCTTTCAACAGCGGTAGATGACATAGAGGTTACAACCCTGACAACATTTTCATAAGTGAGCAAGTGATAAAACATGTAGTTAAAGTGGTGGAGGAACCCATCCCTAGGACACAACATAGCCCAATCCCATGTTCAGTTCGAGGAGTGGTCAGCCCTGAGGAAGTCCCTTTTAAACGACGTTTCAATTTTAAAAAGGCAAACTGGGAGGGGTTTTCCATTGAGCTGGATGAGAAACTGTCCAAGTTACAACCAGAGCCAAGTCATTATGAAGACTTTGTTGACCTTGTGAAGAAGATCTCTCGTAGACATATTCCCCGAGGCTGCCGTACCCAGTTCATTTCTGGCCTCAATGCTGATTCTAAGGATCTGTTAAAAGATTACCAGGAGAAATACGAGACAGACCCTTTTGCAGATGACACCATTCAGACGGGTGAAGAACTCATGAGGAGCATCGCTGACGGAAGAAAGGAAAGATGGATGAACTTACTAGCAAACCTTGACATGGCCCAGAACAGTAGAAGAGCATGGAAGCTGGTCAAAAACTTGAGCAACGACCCTAAGAGTCCACCAGTGGATCTCACCAAGGTTACACCAAATCAAATAGCTCATCAGCTGCTCCGTAACGGGAAAACCATCAAGAAGACTCAGCCTGTGAAGCTGAAGCCTAGTGAAGATGAGAATAATTTTCTCGGTCGTCCTTTCACATCAGCAGAATTAGAACATGCCATCAAGCTGATGAAAGTCAACAAAGCTGCGGGCCCGGATGACATCAGGGCAGAACAAATCAAGAACTTTGGACCAGGAACAATCCAGTGGCTGGTGAATATGATGAATAGATGTATCGAGACCCTGCACTTACCAAAGCTATGGAGGAAAGCTCATGTGGTCGCACTGCTAAAACCAGGCAAGGAACCAACGGATGCAAAGAACTTCCGTCCTGTCTCTCTTCTTTGCCACCTATACAAGGCATTTGAAAGGTTGATCCTTGAAAGAATTGCAACATTCATTGATAACCGGCTAATTCAAGATCAAGCTGGATTTAGACCAGGGAAATCATGTTCCAGCCAAATTCTGAACCTGACACAGCATATCGAGGATGGCTATGAGAATAAACTTATCACTGGTGTCGCCTTTATAGATCTCAGTGCTGCATATGATACAGTGAACCATAAGAAGCTCATAGCCAAGCTGTACAACATCACTAAGGACATGAATCTAACAAATGTCATACGTGGGATGCTCCAGAACAGAAGGTTCTATGTTACACTTCAAGGGAATAAAAGTCGATGGAGGAACCAGAAAAACGGGTTACCTCAAGGCAGTGTGTTATCCCCATTACTATTCAACATTTATACAAATGACCAGCCAGAATATTTAGAGGCCAGGCGATTTATTTATGCGGATGACACCGCTATTGCTGTACAGGGTAGGAGCTTTGAGGAGGTGGAGGGAAAACTGTCCAATGCTCTTGAGAGATTAGACAATTATTACACCCAGAATCACCTGAAACCTAACCCTGGAAAGACACAAGTATGCGCATTTCATCTTCGCAACAAAGAGGCCCGGAGAAAGTTGAATGTTGTCTGGAAAGGAGTGACACTCGAAAGCTGTGAAACGCCTCGATATTTGGGAATCAAGCTTGATCGTACCCTCAGCTTCAGGAAACATTGTAGAGAATTGAAGTGCAAGATCAGCTCAAGAAATAACATAATGTGGAAGTTGATAGGTTCAACATGGGGAGCGAACCCTCAGGTTCTACGTTCAACAGCATTGGGACTTTGCTTTGCAGCAGGAGAGTACGGATCATCAGTGTGGGGAGCATCTGCCCATACCAAGCAAGTGGACATAGCTCTTAACGAGTCCACACGTATTGTCACTGGATGTCTGAGACCTACTCCAGTGCAGAAGATCTACCCTCTCGCTGGCATTGCACCACCAGTTATTCGACGCAGGGTGGCAGCAGAGAAAGAGAGACAAAAGCTTGAAACAGATCCCAGATATTCTATGTTCAACCACAAGGTGACCACTCCTCGCCTAAGATCCAGGAGGAGTTTTATTAAGAGAACAATACCCCTCCATACCAAGCCAGACGTCCGGCGTGTGTCACTCTGGAAACAAATAGTACCAGAGGGGTTTACCCCTAAAGAAGAACTGAGCAGTGGTAGTCATTTGCCTTATACCACCTGGAGGTCCTTAAACCGGATGAGAACAGGAGTGCCTAAGTGTCGTAGCAACCTTGTGAAGTGGGGTTATGCAGAAGATCCACGATGTGCCTGTGGAGAAATCCAGACTCCACAAAACCTGCTCACGTGCAAAGATCTTAATGAAACCTGCAGCCAGGAAGACCCTATGTTGGCCACAGACCGAGGGATAAGAGCTGCAGAGTTCTGGAAAGGAAGAATTTAGTGTGTCTCCCGGACACGGAAAGTAAGTAAGTAACTCAGCCCTTTTTATTATAGCATAATGCTTACCGTCATGTTTGTAAGCAACAACAACACACTAAAATTCCAAGAATCCAAACTACTCTAAGGTTAATGATGGCCTCTCAACTCCATTGCATGCCTAGTCAAAAACATTATACATTTCAAATGTTTCAAAAAAGGTAAATTGGGAAAGTAGGCTATATATTTAAACTAAAATCATATGCTAACTCCAACACCTACGTCTATCCCACTCTCAGTCAAAAAAATAATTATATTCTTTAAATTTTTCCAAAAAATATTTGGAAAGTAGGCTATAATTTGAAAACTAATCATCCTAAAAAGTCATATATAGACTCAAACCAATGGCTTTTATGTCCTTAATCGTTAGAACAAAACATGGAATTTTTGACATTTTTCCAAAATATTGATCATTTTTAAAAATGGGCTATATATTTTGTAAACTATGAATTACACAAAAATGTGTTTGACATAAATGACAAGTATTTACCCCCTCTACCCACAAACCAAGTTCCAGGTCTCTGGGACAAAATCCAAAACGGTTCAATTTTGAAAGTAGACGATATTTTGAAAACTAATCATTCTAAAAAGTCATATATAGACTCAAACAAATGTCCTTTAAGTCCTTTAACGTTAGAGCAAAACTTAACATTTTTTCATTTTTACCAAAAGAAGTCCAATTTTCAAAATTGCCTATATTTTGGAAACTAAGAATTAGTTCCAAAATGGCGGTCGTAGCTTAATTCAACCTAACCTAACCCTACGAGGTGTGATCAAAAAGTTCCAAAATGGCTGCCGTAGCTTAACTTAACCTTTGATTGATCCCTGTTGATTGACCCCTTTTGATTGATCTCTGTTGATGTATCCCTTTGGACTGGTCCCTGTTGACCAGCCCCTTTGGACGGGTCCTTTCTTAAAGGGGGAGTCATTTTTTACGGGTCCTTGTTGACGGGTCCATGTGGGCGGGTCCCTTTGACATAATTTGGATAAAATGCACGGGCAAGTCCATAGGGATCAGTCCAAAGGATAGGGTACGAATAGGGTACCACAAAATAACTTGTCAAATAAGCCATTACAAATAGGGTACCACTTTTACACCCCACATTTGCACCCGAACATTACATCATCTGACATAATAAAAATAGGCATGGTTGTTGTCGAGACCGAGATAAGAGTGGGGGGTAATGAATTTATAGTGATAGGATCGGAAATCCCATTATCACGTTAGTATTGACATCAAGCAAAAATTTAAAAATATATATCTTGTTTTTGACAGAGAGGGATAGACATAGTTATAAGAGTTGAGAGTCGATAATTAATCTAAAAGTACTCTGGAATTCATGGAATCTTAGTGTGTTGTTGTTGTTGCTTACAAACCGGTATGGTCACGTCAGGTGAAGTTAGCTAGGATTAGATTAGGATATGTTCAGGTAGTTTCCATAGTCACCGCTAGAGAGCGGAAACATACTTTGCGTGTCGCATGTGGCTATTTGACAAAGTTTTACTGTGTGAAAAAACGTGCTTGTATAACCTGTGTATATAAATTTAATATACAAATAACCACTAAGTGTTTAGAACTAACATGTATAGTCTTGTATAGGGAATATAGGGGTTCTTAACAAGATAGAGTGTCTAACACACGAGTGTACAACCTTTTGATATGCAGTAAGTACCTGATCACGCCTACTATCAATTGCGCCTACCATTAATCGCGCCTACTATCAATTGCGTCTACTACCAATCGCGCCTACTAGGACATGACTTTTCATTAAACCAAAACATTTCCTTTTTTGTCAGCCTCCCACCCCTCTCATCAATCTATGACGTCATAGTCATAGTCAGCCTTAAAGCAAGTCTAAAATTGTAGAACATGTCACGTGACAAAGTTAGGTTTAGTAAAGTAAGGTTATGTGAGGTGAACTGGGGTTAAGTCTTAATATACAACCTCTCTGCCTTGTACTTTGTATAAACATTGACACTGTAACTTTGTGATATCAAAAGTGATCTGAGTCGCGCCCATATCAATCACGTCTACTATCAATCGCGCCTACTATCAAGCACGCCTACTATCAATTGCACCTACTATCAATTGCGTCTACTACCAATTGCATCTACTATAAATTGCGTCTACTATGAATCGCGTCTACTATCAATTACACCTACTATCAAATGCGCCTAATATAAATCTCGCCTACTATCAATCACGTCTACTATCAATTGTCGCCTACTATCAATCGCGCCAACTATCAATTTTGCCTATTATCAATCACGCGTACTATCAATTACACCTACTATCAATCACGCCCATGTCTAATTACGCTTACTATCAATCGCGCCTACTATCATTTGCGTCTACTATAAATCGCGCTCATGTCAAATTGCGCCTACTATCAATCACGCCTACTATCAATCACGCCTACTATCATTTGCGTCTACTATAAATCGCGCTCATGTCAAATCGCGCCTACTATCAATTACGCCTACTATCATCGCGCCTACTATCAATTGCGTCTATTATAAATCGCGCCCAAGTCTAATTACGTCTACTATCAATCGCGCCTACTATCTTTCGCGTCTACTATAAATCGCGCTCATGTCAAATCACGCCTACTATCAATCACGCCTACTATCAATTGCGTCTACTATTAATCGCGTCTACTATCAATTGCGTCTACTGCCAATCGCGCCTACTAGGATATGACTTTTCATTAAACCAAAACATTTCCTTTTTTGTCAGCCTCCCACCCCTCCCATCAATCTATGACGTCATAATCAGTCTTAAAGAAAGTCTAAACTTGTAGAACATGTCACGTGACAAAATTAGGTTAGGTAAAGTTAGGTTATGTAAAATGAGCTGAGGTTATGTCTTAAAATACCCCCTCTCTACCTTGAACTTTGTATCAACAATGACACTGTAACTTTATGATATCAAAAATGATCTGAGTCGCGCCCATGTCAAATTGCGCCTACTATCAATCGCGCCTACTATCAATCACGCCTACTATCAATCACGCCTACCAGCATTTGCGTCTACTATAAATCGCGCTCATGTTAAATCACGCCTACTATCAATCACGCCTACTATCAATTGCGTCTACTATAAATCACGCCTAATAAGACATGACGTTTCATTAAACTAAAACATTTCCTTTTTGCCAGCCTCTCACCCCTCCCATCAATCTATGACGACATAATCAGTCTTAAAGCAAGTCTAAACTTGTAGAACATGTCACGTGACAAAGTTAGGTTAGGTAAAGTTTGGTTATGTTAAGTGATCTGAGGTTAAGTCTTAAAATACCCCCTCTCTACCTTGTACTTTGTATAAACATTGACACGGTAACTTTATGATATCAACAATGATCTAAATCGCGCCCATGTCAAATTACGTCTACTATCAATCGCGCCTACTATCAATCACGCCTACTATCAATTGCATCTACTATCAATTGAGCCTACTATGAATTGCGCTTACTACAAATCACGCCTACAATCAATCACGCCTAGTATCAATTGCGTCTACTATTAATCACGTCTAGTATCAATTACATCTACTATCAATTACGTCTACTATCAATTGCGTCTACTATAAATCACGCCTACTAGGACATGACGTTTCATTAAACTAAATCATTTCCTTTTTCCAGCCTCTCACCCCTCCCATCCGCAAAACGTGCTTGTATAAGCTGTGTATTTAAATTCAATATATACAATTAACCACTAAGTGTTCAGAACTAACATGTCTTGGGTATATATGGGATCCTTAGCAACAAAAAAAAATACTGTCTAACCTACGAGTGTACGGTCTTGTCATACACAGTAAGTACCTGTTAACCTTGACTAGGGTATAAGAATATTGTCAGTTGACTACTGCCTGTTACAGTGTTCACATCGTGAAAGACCGTCTCACCTACCAGTCTCCAGCCTTGTCATACGCAGTAAGCAGCTGTTGGCGGAAAACAACATCCATAAATCTTGACATTTAGGAAAGTGTGTATGTGTGTGTGTGTAAATCACTTGTAATCTAAAGATTGTTCGTGTGACTTTACTAAAATTTAATTCATATGTATTAGTTGATATGGAAGTCTCAACAACCAGTCATGGCAAGCCATGTGTCTTCTATAAAGGATATACATATATTGTAAAATCAACCAATAAAGATGGAACTGTTATTTGGCGATGTTCAAAACAACGATCCAGAAAGTGTCGAGGAATGATCAAAACAAAAGACTCCAACGTACTTACTTCAAAAGAACATCATTGTGAATCTCAAATTAATACACATTTAAATACGCAAAATACTCTAACCCAGGTAAAAAAAAGCAAGTCCAAGAAAAATATATTGCTGCTCAAGTTAGTGCATTGTTTGTTAAAAAGCATTCATCATCACCTCAAAAAGACATGTTAGGACAAATATCATCGTTCAAAAAACCTTTAACACGATCAAAAGCAACGCAGACTCTACAAGAGTTCCCTGTGGAAAACAAACAAGAGGAATTGGATAGTTCTAGTGATGTTGAGAATGATGATGATGATGATAATGATGGTGACAATGACTATAATAATTTTGATGATAATATTCATAATGATGATGATGATGTTAATTATGAAAAAGAAGAGGATGAGGGTTTTATGTTTATAAAACCATTGCGGCTTCCCCAGTTTTTAAGAGCAAGAGTACCTGGAGAAAGTTGTAAAAGGATCTACAACAAGCGTTGTGTTTAAAAATCTATATCGAACAAAGGTAAAGAGATAGAGTTGAATTCAGTGTGTAACTATTATAAAATGAATTTAATAAAAATATTGTATGGGTATTGTCTGTTTTTCTTAATTACTATCCCCATGTCCCACTATTAATACAATTGTTAACCATCAACAGTCTCTATGTTCAGAAAGAGAGTGGCCTTAAACAATACACTATATCTATGGTTTGTGTACCGAGTATCATAATAATACAGTGTGAGCAAGCCATGTTAAGGCAATAGTTATGTCAGGTAAGGGATTCGAACCCTTGCTTCGTTATACAGAAATTTGATCTTAAGTCAAACACCTTAACCACGCGGCCAACCTGACAGTTACTAATTTAATTGGTCTTGAGGACTCGAGTGTTTACAAAACTTTTTCCAGTATACATTGACTAAACCACTTGCTTGTTTTGAAATATAAATTTTGTTTTGTTTTACCATAACATTGCAGTTATGAGTCTTGTGAACTGGGTGTTCAATATAGGGTTAAAGGCATTTTAAAAATCATTTTAGAAAAGCTCTTAGGTATCGTGTCATGGGTTTTAGTAATGCATTACTGTTCGTTGACTAACATTTACCGTTACACAACATTATTTTGGTGAACGTACATGTTGTTGTTTGAGTCTTTAGTCCTTTGACTGGTGTAATGCAGATCTCAGCGCCTATCTGTCCCGAGCTAATCGTTTCATCTCTATATAGCTACCACACCCTACATTCAAGGCTATCTGTTTAACATATTCTAAACTTGGCCTACCCCTATAGTTCTCGTCCTCGAACCTTTCTTCCATAACTAAGTTTGCTATTCTTGGGTGTCTTAGTAAGTGTCCTACCAACCTATCTCTTTACTTCATTAACAGTCGCCAGATACATTTCTTCTCCCCCACTCGTCTTAATACCTCTTTGTTAGTAACCCTATTTACCCATCTAATCTTCATCATTCTCCTGTAACACCACATTTCAAACACTTCAATTCTCCACTTTTCTGCTACACCAATTGACTAAGTTTTACTTTCATAGAGTGCCACGCTCCAGACAAAGGCCTTCAAAATGACTTTCTAATACCTAAATCTATGTTCAATGTCAACAGATTCTGTAGAAATGCTTTCCTTGTCTGAGCTACATAAGAATCCTAATCGTCTCTGGTATAATGTCTTGTTTAGCAAACATAGTCGCTCAAAAGGTCTAAGCATTTTTTGTATATAACCCAAAATAGCAAACAGTTTTTCTAAAACCCTACTCATTGGTCAATAACAAGCAGAGTCGCCAAAGTGTTTCGTTGGTAGTTAACTCATGTCTGGTTAATCAATTCCTTTGATATCGTTATCCAATTGTAGTAGTAAGGACTGGTGAAAAACGTCAGTTCAACACATTGCTTTACACGCAAATGTAGTTAGGCCCTTTGACATAATTTAAATAAATTCATGGGCTAGTCCGTAGGGACCAGTCCAAAGGGGCTCATCCACAAGGACTCGTCCACAAGGACCTGCCCACAAGGACTTGTCAACAATGACTCGTCCACAAGGACTCGTCCACAAGGACCTGTCATCAATAACCTGTCAACAAGGACTCGTCCACAAGGACCTGTCCACAAGGACTCGTCCACAAGGACCTGTCAACAAGGACTCGTCCACAAGGACTTGTCCACAAGGACCTGTCAACAAGGACTCGTCCACAAGGACTTGTCCACAAGGACCTGTCAACAATGACCCGTCAACAATGACCTGTCAACAATAACCCATCAACAGGGGCCCGACCACAGGGGCTCTCACCTCAAGACCTAACATGCCCCTCTTTGTTTATCAGTTTGCCGATCGACAAGCGTCACTTAAAATACTTTTTGATCACCACTCGTGGGTTGGGTTAGGTTAGGTTACACTACAGCCGCCATCTTTTAAAAAGCCCGCCCTCTTACAAAAGCTATGAGTGGGCATGCGTAAAAAACAAAAAACAAGCATGTTAATTCATAGTGGCTATCCACCGAACACATGTCTCTTGTGTGGAACAACGCTTAATTCCATATCGGCATTCAAACTCTCACATGTTGCAATTGGAAAGAGAGATTCTCTAAAAAATTGCAATTTCACCCCCTAGTAGGGGTAGGTTTTATTTTGGGGTGGAGATATGTTGTCCATTGGAAAGGGGGTGTTAGCCCGAGTTCAATGACACCTCATTCGTCAAAATCCGACCATGCGTTCGAGAGATATCGCGTCGCCGCCATCTTGTGAGGAGGCTGAGGAGGAGGAGGTGCTAGAACCTATTCATTTCCACTACTGGTCAAACAATCCTGCATAACCGTTTTTCGGGAAGATTATGTGGGTGCGCTCTCACATTGGGCTTTATGGTACGAGGCATGGTCTATCACGACTACAGAATTGGTTGGCAAATTGGGAATTAATTTCTCTGTCAGATATTTTCCGTAATTTCAATAGTTCATTTCATCGTGATAGTCCCCTGTTGTTTGGTTGGATTTGAAAACCAACAAGGCATTTGGAACGAAACCTGCAACTGAACCGGCATGTACCACTATTAATCGTTGCCCTTTCGAGATAGGTGACTTCAGTCCATGAAGAGAATCGTCACTCCAAGCCCTTGGCGTAGTGTGCGAACTATGCAAATATGTCTCATCAGTGTAAACAATAGGCCTACCCTGTTGTCGGTACCGCCTTATGCTCTGTAAGTGCTGCATACGTAGGAGCCTTATGCCAGGCTTCTCCATAAGTATTCTACGCATGTCTTCTGTCTTCCTTCATCTAAAGCCTAGGGCTCGAACTATCTTGCTTAATGTTCGTACCCAACCTTTAAAATTTATATCCTCAGCCAGTTTCCGACGGACCTTTTCCAGCGTTGGCCTCTCGCCTTTGGTATTGTGAAAATTATGAATCGTACGCCTGACCACGCATTTATCAAAATCGTCTAACTTACACTTATTGACAGATTTGGTCTTCTCTTTCCAGGCGTTGAAAATGAATCCACTTCACCATTTTCAATTCTTTTGGCGCCTTGTATTATATTCCGCACCGACCTTTCTGACACACCTGTTGCTGTGTAAAGTTTTGGCACTCCCTAATTTAGAGGGAAACGGTGGCATTGCTACGTACACTGAATATTATACACAATTTTCAAGGCTTTAGGTATTCAACTAACGCACTTTCAGCTACGTAATATACATAAAATAGTAATAATACACACGTGTGATGCCTCCTGCTCTCTATGTTTGGTTTACAGCTGTAGATCGTTTCGGGGCGAGCTGCGTTGTTGAGGAGTGGAGTGAGCAGTGAGCCCGGTAATCAGCATTCCGGGGGGGGGGGGGGGGCACACAAGAGCCCCGCAATAAGCATTAAAATACGCCGATTGATATTGGTATCTGCGCATCGTTGAGTTTCAGCAAGCTTTCCTTGCGTTTGCTCTACAAACTAATTTATGAGGAGCTGAGTAGAAACTAAAGGGCCTGGTTGTTAAGTCAGGTTTCTCACATGAATAGAGAGTAGTCAAAAGGGTTCTAAGTATACAAGGACTTACGAATAACTGCATTCTTGACTGTCACCGCGGAGGCCCGGGTTCGATTCTTACCTCAGCCATCCTGGAAGTGGTTTTCGGTGGTTTCCAGGAATGGTACTTAACTTAAGGCCACGGCTGATTCCTATACATAATAATAATCTTATTGGTTTTACGTCCCTTTTAACTACCTCAATGGCAAATACACACACCAATTATGGGGTGTGGTGGTACAGCGGTCAAGCCTCTCACCACGGCGGGCAGGGTTTGATTCCCGGTCAATGCATGTGAGATTTTCAATGTGAAATGCCATGTCCTGTAGTTTGGATTCCACGTAAAACTATGTCCCGTGGCTTATGATCCCGAGTTTAACGGTTTACACACACCAGGGAAGATTTAGGGGAGGGCCACCGCGCCATGGATTTAAAAAAAATTAATTACTTAATTACCGTACTGTACCGTAATTATACTTTTCAAACTAATTTATAATTGATATTGTTTTTTAATGCAGCAATGACCTCCCGTGACCGCTTAGCAAGTTTAGATTTCAGTGAAATGATCGAAAAAGTGGAAAAGTAATAACCTCTTTTCATATTTCATAGTTTACATAATCTTCATCAAGGGGACTTAAAGATTTCTTTCATATTATTAGAAAAATGTACTGTGGTGTATTCAAAATATGGTAACTATTCCTTATTTTATTATTATTACCTAACTATTTTCCATTTGATTTGATATTTTTTATTTCCTATTGTTATGGGCCCCACCTTATCATATCGCCCAGGGCCCCGCAAGGCCTGGATCGCCACTGCAGACATCACAGTGACGCAGGTTATCAGACAAATGCACACACACCTAAGTACACGGGGCTACATTACCACGATCTCACAAAGACCCTAAAATAATCCACAACAACATAAAACTGTGGCCCAGTCTACTTGGGCAGTGTACAGTAGCTTCTCTCTCCGTCATGGACATAGGCTAATCCATTACTGCAAAGCAAAGGAGCATTTTCTGGGTTGTAGGAAGGATATAGGCTTACCGTACTTTCATAGAACATAGCTGTCACATGTTTCAGGCTAACATACACACATCAAAAAAAGTTTTGCATCACCTCGGTTCCCAGATCTCCGGCATATAGACGTTGACTGTGTATATTGTATCCAAGATACAGTCCCTTTGACTGTTCATAGATGTCACTAAAACTGCTCAAAGATGTAAACAACCATGCATGAGCAGGGCCTATTAGACGGAGGGGGTACGACAGCCGATCAGTTCCAGTCATTCCACCAGGACGAAGGTACGCTGCTCATGTTGTCTGTAGTTCTACCATGCCTAGAAGGTCAATACCGCAGTTCGATCGCGTCCGCATTGTTACTTTGTGTCAAGAAGGGCTCTCAACAAGGGAAGTTTCCAGGCGTCTCAGAGTGAACCAAAGCGATGTTGTTCGGACATGGAGGAGGTACAGAGATACAGGAACTGTCGATGACAGGCCTCGCTCAGGCCGCCCAAGGGCTACTACTGTAGTGGATGACCGCTACTTACGGATTGCCGCTCGGAGGAACCCTGACAGCAATGCCACCATGTTGAATAATGCGTTTCGTTCAGCCACAGGACGTCGTGTTTCAATTCAAACTGTGCGCAATAGGCTGCATGATGCGCAACTTCACTCCCGACGTCCATGGCGAGGTCCAGCTTTGCAACCCCGACACCATGCAGCGCGGTACAGATGGGCCCAACAACATGCTGAATGGACCCCACGGAATTGGCATCACGTTCTCTTCACCGATGAGTGTCGCATATGCCTTCAACCAGACAATCGTCGGAGACGTGTTTGGAGGCACCCTGGTCAGGCTGAACGTCTTAGACACACTGTCCAGCGAGTGCAGCAAGGTGGTGGTTCCCTGATGTTTTGGGGTGGCATTATGTGGGGCCGACGTACGCCAATGGTGGTCATGGAAGGCTCCGAAACGGCTTTACGATACCTGAATGACATCCTCCGACCCATAGTGCAACCATATCGGCAGAATATTGGAGAGGCATTTGTCTTCATGGACGACAATTCTCGACCTCATCGTGCACATCTTGTGAATGCGTTCCTTCAAGATAACGACATCGCTCGACTACAGTGGCCAGCATGTTCGCCAGACATGAACCCTATCGAACATGCCTGGGATATGTTGAAAATGGCTGTTTATGGACGTCTTGACCCACCAACCACTCTGAGAGATTTACGCCGAATTGTCGTTGAGGAGTGGGACAATTTGGACCAACAGTGTCTTGATGAACTTGTGGATAGTATGCCACGGCGAATACAGGCATGCATCAATGCAAGAGGACGTGCTACTGGGTATTAGAGGTAGTGGTGTGTACTGCAATCTGGACCACAAATGCTGAAAGTCTAGCTGTATGATGGTACAACATGCAATGTGTGGGTCTCATGAGCAATAAAACGAGCTGAAATGTTGTTTGTGTTGATCTCTATTCCCTTTGTATTTAACGGTTCCGGAACTCTTGGAACCGAGGTGATGCAAAACTTTTTTTGATGTGTGTATTTCATGCCAGAACTCCCTTGGTTACCTTATGTTTTCGTCTGACCCCAAAGCTAGGTATTTGGGTTATGTTTCTGTGGCTAGTGTATGCTTCCTTTTCCTGCCTCTCATGACCACTTATATCCTCATTCTATAGGGACTGCAACTCTGAACTGTGATATGAGTTACATTTATTAAAAGTACCTTACAGATTGCATGTATTCAATATAATAATAACATGGAAAACATACAGTTGTCACAATCAACAATGTCCACAATCATGAAACCAGAGGGCAGAATGACTATCTTCAAAAGAGGGTAAATAAACAATATGCAGAAAAGGATCTTTCAAAAAAGGTGCTATATACCACAATAAGCTTCCAAACCACTTAAAAACGTTGACTGGAACTGGGTTCAGAAAGTCTCTCAAGATATACCTAGCCCAGAAAGTGTAGTATTCTTTAAGTGAATTTTAAAGAAACATGTAACTGTTTAATTATGTACAAAAAGTTGTAATATGTAAATTTAACTGTGAGTATGTTGTGTGACGTATCCAATTCTGTATGATGCAGGTTCTGGAGTTTTGTATTGTATTGTATTGTATTGTATTGTATTGTATTGTATTGTATTGTATTGTATTGTGTTGTATTGTATTGTGTTGTATTGTATTGTATTGTATTGTATTGTGTTGTGTTGTATTGTATTGTATTGTATTGTATTGTGTTGTATTGTATTGTATTGTATTGTATTGTGTTGTATTGTATTGTATTGTATTGTATTGTATTGTGTTGTATTGTATTGTATTGTATTGTATTGTATTGTATTGTTTTGTATTGTATTGTATTGTATTGTGTTGTATTGTATTGTATTGTATTGTGTTGTATTGTATTGTATTGTATTGTATTGTGTTGTATTGTATTGTATTGTATTGTATTGTGTTGTATTGTATTGTATTGTATTGTATTGTATTGTATTGTATTGTTTTGTATTGTATTGTATTGTATTGTATTGTATTGTGTTGTATTGTATTGTATTGTATTGTGTTGTATTGTATTGTATTGTATTGTATTGTATTGTATTGTATTGTATTGTTTTGTATTGTATTGTATTGTATTGTATTGTATTGTATTGTGTTGTATTGTATTGTATTGTATTGTATTGTGTTGTATTGTATTGTATTGTATTGTATTGTTTTGTATTGTATTGTATTGTATTGTGTTGTATTGTATTGTATTGTATTGTATTGTATTGTATTGTGTTGTATTGTATTGTATTGTATTGTATTGTATTGTGTTGTATTGTATTGTATTGTATTGTATTGTATTGAATTGTATTGTATTGTGTTGTATTGTATTGTATTGTGTTGTATTGTGTTGTATTGTATTGTATTGTATTGTATTGTATTGTATTGTTTTGTATTGTATTGTATTGTATTGTATTGTATTGTATTGTATTGTGTTGTATTGTATTGTATTGTATTGTATTGTATTATATTGTATTGTATTGTATTGTATTGTATTGTATTGTGTTGTATTGTATTGTATTGTATTGTGTTGTATTGTATTGTATTGTATTGTATTGTATTGTGTTGTATTGTATTGTATTGTATTGTATTGTATTGTATTGTGTTGTATTGTATTGTATTGTATTGTATTGTATTGTATTGTATTGTGTTGTATGTGTTGTATTGTATTGTATTGTATTGTATTGTATTGTATTGTATTGTATTGTATTGTGTTGTATTGTGTTGTATTGTATTGTATTGTATCGATTGTATTGTATTGTGTTGTATTGTATTGTATTGTGTTGTATTGTATTGTATTGTATTGTATTGTATTGTGTTGTATTGTATTGTATTGTATTGTATTGTATTGTATTGTATTGTATTGTATTGTATTGTTTTGTATTGTATTGTATTGTATTGTGTTGTGTTGTATTGTATTGTATTGTATTGTATTGTATTGTATTGTATTGTATTGTATTGTATGGAAGAGTAATTTTTGTTGCAACAAACACACTTTATTAGAGTCAAACTTCAGAATGAAATTTAGTGATAAATTGAAGTTAAAGTGGCAAAATTAAATGTTGCCCAAATAATGCAGGCCAAACACCATCTGAATAAGCAAGATTTACTCGGTATAAGAAAGAAAGGCTTGATCTCCATCCTTTAATGAATTGACCATATGGATGATTAGTTTATTGTTGAATGCGTAAGGGGCAGATGATGTTGCTGTTCTGCCCAGTAGGAATAAAAGAGCGGTTCTGGGACAGGGGCTAATGGGCAAGATGGCCGCGAGCGCAAACGCCCTATGTTATTCTTATGGAGAGGTCAGTCATAGCTGGGTCAGGGGCTAATAGGCAATATGGCTGCCACACCCTGAGACATTGGATGACGTCACAGGGAGAGGTTGACAGTGTTACGTTGCTAAATGGAATATTTATTATTATTATTATTATTAGGTAATCATGCATTGATCATGTACAATCAAGAGCAGCCTTATATTTTCCACTTTTTGGTGTAGTGGCTAGCATTCTTAGCTGTTATTGTAGAGGCCCGGTATCGAGTCGTGGCTCTGTCAAGAAATTTAATTCTGGGCTGAGAGATGAGACGAGGTACACTCAGCCTTGTGAGGCAAAAAACTCAGAGCAGCTGGGTTTAATTCATACCTCAGCCATTCTACCTAACCTAACCTGAAAATAAAAAGCGAAAAAACTGAGAGCTGAAAGTGTGATCAAAAAGTGAGAGCACAAATAATAAACTTAGTTATAACCTAACCTAACTTTACCTAACCAAACCTAACTTAACCTAACCTAACTTCAAAGTGCAAAAAAGTGAGAGCAAAAAGTGTAATCAAAAAAAGAAAGAGCAAATGTAAGAGCACAAATAATAAACTTAGTTACAACCTACTCTAACCTAACCTAACCTAACCTAACCTAACCAAGCATTCCTCACCTAATTTCACCTAACCTAACTTCAAAGTGAGTGCAAATATAAGAGCAAAAAGTGACAGCAAAAAGGGTGAGCAAAAAGGTAGAGAGCAAAAAAGTGTCAGCAAAAAAAAAATAGTGAGAGCAAATGAGAGAGCACAAATAATAAACTAAGTTATAACCTAACCTAACCTAAACTAACCTAACCCACAGAAACCTCATTTAAAGATTTTAGATTTTACATTTTAACATTTTAGATTTTAGTTTTTTCATTTTACTATTTTTAGATTTTACATTTTTGATTTTTTGTATTTTAGATTTTAGTTTTTTTTAGATTTTATATTTTAAATTTAATATTTTTTGATTTTAGATTTTACAATGTACCTTTTTCGAAAAGAGTAAACTACAAGGTCACATACCTAACCACACCTAACCTAACTTTACCAAAACTAACTTAAGCTAATCCAAAGGCTAACGCACATACACAATGTATATAAGGGCACATGCAACTATCCTCATCCTAGTCTTATAGGCTACTGTACAACATGATCACTACCCCCAACCAGGTAATTTTTTTCTTTTGGTTGTTTACACATTTGTCAATTTTTCAATTTCCCATTTTCAGTTTTTTAGAAAGTCAGTTTTAAGTTTTTTCAATTTCATAATATGGAAACATGGATTTTGCATTTTGTTGTTTACACATTTGTCAATTTTTCAATTTCCCATTTACAGTTTTTAAACTTTCAGTTTAATGTTTTTTCTATTTTGTCAATATTGAAACATAGATTTTCCAATTTGTGTTTTACATGTTCATTTTGTATTAGGAGTGGAGAGAGGTGGGTAGTAATTAAAAATGTACAAGCAGTGTCCATAGAATATTTTTATTTTAAATACATGTACACTATTTACACATAAAACATTTTTATTTATAGTCTATTATTTTTTATTATTATAAATTGTACAGTTGTTTTTATTTTGTTTTCTATTTTATTTATTTTTGATTATGAATACCATTTATTTTTTAAATTTTGTAGTGCCATGGTTTTATTTACTAAATAGTTTTGTTTTATGTATTTGCTAGTTGCAGGCAGAAGATTTTGATATTCATAACTTAACTCTTTAAGCATGGTTAATGATTGAGTAATGACCATAGGCATGTGTACCTATACCATTAGCTTCAATCACTCTTTTATCATCACCAGGACACAAAGCAATTTTGTTTAGTCTTATAGATGATATGTCATGTTTAGAAGCGATAATGTTCCTGGGTATTCTTTTCACATTGTTTTTCATGACACAATCCATATAATCTTGAAAGCTTATACAATTCTTGACAACACCTCTGCTAATACCTTTAATCTTTTTGATTTCTTTACCATTTATGTCTAAAGCGTACACTTTAGCTCTAAGTACAACAAATGCTTTTATAATTTGTCCCCCAAGCCTCGTCTTTACATTTCCCCAACGTTTTCTTGTTTGATGTAGAGTAACATATGTGATTAGTAGTATAATCTGATGTGTCCAGGTATTCTAGAAAATCCAACTTGTCTTGATATACATCTGGGGTGTTAACCAAATAAATGGACGAGTCGGTATCCATATACATGAGTTTAAGATTGTTCATTCCATAATAGGGTAGCAGGACATCATAGTGGTGGGAATACATTAGAGTTTTTGAAATATCCAGTATACACATTCCAATATATATAGGCTTATTGAATACAATGTTACGTTTAGCCATGTGGAAAGCAGCTAGGTTAGGACCATAAATGGTTCTGTCAATAAATGTCGGCTTTGCTATTAGCTTTTCTGCCTTTTTGCTGTCAGTCACAAGACGTATGTCTATTCTTTTACGGATATTTTCCATTGTTTTTCCAAAAATGGCATTGTTGAATAATTTGTAAAGATTTTTCTCAAAATCATTTTTGGCTTGTTTTCGAAGGTTGTTATTAAAATCAACGTATGCCTTTAACCAAGGTCTTTGCTTAAACTTTAACACACGATGAATTTTTATCAATTTAATCCATGATCTAAAGCCTGTTTTAATGCCATGTAGTGAACAAAATATCGCCTTCGATTTCCAAGATGAGGAATTAGTCTTTTCAGAGACGAATCCTTAGGTTGCGTACACTCTGGTAGGAAAGGTAAATCGTTGTGTAGATCATGAAGGTCAGATGGGTAATCAACATCAACGTCTAGAATGTATCCCACAGGATCGTCTTCCTTTAGTTTTTCTAGATCAACAGTATCTGGAGAAACCCACTGACATCCACCATAAGGAAGGGAGTGGCACATAGCCCACCCGTATTGGTTGATGGCATCATCATAGGTAATAAACTGCGATGGTTTCTCAGAATCATAGGTTTCCATGTATTTATTGTTAGCTTCAGCATACCGATGAGACACCTGGCATATGCCTCCACGTATTCCAGACTCGATTAGAAGATTCTGATCGTAATCCTGTAGCAATTTCAGTTCAATTCCTGTGTAAAGGAGCATTGCCTCAAAACTTAAACCAGGCGAAGTAAAAAAGTGTGCAGCATCCACTCGGTGTGTTTCTAGTGTTTTGTTTCTAAACGTTTCAAAGCTGTCTGCATGAAGGAGTACTTCTGATGTTAGGTAGAGGTCACTATATTCCCCTAGAGTTTTAATGTTGAACTGATTCCAGACATTTTGGCATGTTCATAGTCTTCTTGACTAACATCTTCTTGACTAAATTTGTTAAAGAATGCCTCTTTTGGAGGTAAACACGTTTCACTTAACTTTTCCCATGAGTCAATGTGATCATAACAAAATAACCCTTTACGAGTCATGAGCATTGCATTTTCTTTTCCAAAGTACTTGTCTGTTTCAGGGTATGATGTCAAGTTGGAAACTAAGTTTTCCAAATTACTTGGCATTAACCGAAATGTGTCCACAAATCTAAGCTTAACATTTCCTACATATTTGGTAAAGGAAATGTACTTTTCTTTGGAGTTCGCGATAACATCCACTCTCTCAGTAGTACATCCCAATTGCTTTACAATGAAATTTGCGTCGTAGCCACTCATATTATGTAGAAACACAGGGACGGGGTTAAAGGTTTTACACCTCAAATTACAGTTATAGTGAGCACTTCCACGGTATTCCCCTGTAATATGGTAGTGGTCTCGAACTTTCCAGTCCTGTTGACACAAATAACAGGTTTCAAAACATTGGAACTCTGCTTCTCAATCCTCAGTTAAAGCCTTTGGAACATTTAAGCTGTAAAGGCGATCGATTTCATTAGCTATTGAAATCAAACAGTCCATAAAATTTTCTGCAGCGTCAGGTCCACGATAAATAAGAGGTTGGCTTGGAAGGTTTGTCTTTATATGTTCCACAGCAGGTGAGGGTTTACCGTATATACCAATGCTCATAGGGACATGACTCTGGTATGGCACTGTATTACTTGCTTCAGGATTGGGTAGACATGTTTGATAGGGTAACAGTGTACTTTCAAAATCAGCATAAATAACGTAAGGTATTCTCAGCATTTTTTCCACGTTAAAAAATTTAACAATTGAGTTTTTAATAGGCATTTCAACCCTAGCAATGTCATACTGGACACACAAAGCTCTATGTTCATTCAATTTTTCCATTCCTTGTTGTCCATATCGATTATGAAAGTGTGTAAAACACCGTTTACACGTATATATCTTATGTTCATAGCGGGTAATCTGATGTCTTACTAGTTTATCAAAATCTTTGAAAAAAACGTAGTGGTTCTGGCCGGATGATGAACTTAGCAGAAGGAGGTCGCGATGGTATTGCAGCTCTTGATCCACACCCTTAGAGGGAACAATTTGTTGTCGTGTTCCAATCCAAATACATTAATGGATATATCGTTGGCTTTTTCAAATTTGGGAATGTCAGCTAGTAATGTGCGAGCTTCCGTGGTTTAGGCGGCAGCACGCTGGCCTCTCACCGCTGGGTCCGTGGTTCAAATCCCGGTCACTCCATGTGAGATCTGTGCTGGACAAAACGGAGGCAGACAGGTTTTTCTCCGGGTACTCCGGTTTTCCCTGTCACAATTTCATTCCAGCAACACTCTCCACTATCATTTCATTTCATCTGTCATTCATTTAATCATTGCCCCAGAGGAGTGCAACAGGCTTCGGCAGCCGGCACACTTCATATCCTCGCCGCTAGATAGGGGCTTCATTCATTCCATTCCCTGACCCGGTCGGAGACTTGAAGCAGGCTTTGGATTTTTCAGCTAGTAATGTAGGAAATTATATTACAGAAAAATCATACTTGTTGTCCAGATCCTTGTATATACTAACGCGTTCAGCTTTCGTTTCAACCAGTTTTGCTAAAATGGCATACATAAAACACCTATCTTCCTTAAAGTTTTGAGGATTAATGCAGGTTTTTCTTGCTTTTATAGCTGCTGGTAATGGAATATATGTGCTGCCACGTTAGGGATTGTAATTATTTATTTTCAATCGTTCTCCTTCCACTGCTAACAAAGCCCAATTACTGCCTTTTAGCTCAGATTTTTCCATTTCCGTAGTTAACTTTGTAAATTGTGTTTCCAAGAAACTACTCAAGTCTGTTTCCAAAAATAGGGCCTGATTTCGTGTTTCGAAAGCACGATCTGTAATTTCATTGGAAGATGTATGAATGAATCTACATTCAGCCACAAGATTAACTTTTATCGACTTGTGCATTGTTAGTTCTTTCTGCATAGCTTGTATTATTTGCTGTTTGGACTCTTTAAGGTATGAATTTAAATCCTTGCACGTATCGCAACGAATGAAATAGGATTTAAGTCGACCTTGAAAAGATGTCTCATATTCAATAAGTCCATTTTTGCCAGGGACCAATGACAGTAGGTAATGTTTTGTAGGCTCAGATTTTTGTCTTTTAGCTGCCGACACAACATTACAACATTCTTCATGACGACGTCCATTGTAGGCATTGTTGAATTTACTGCCACACGTTTTACACTCATTAAATTCCCCACACAAAACTTCATGACGCTTCCTATGGTAGTCCCGAAGAAAAGCTTTTCCACAATCTTTGCACATATAGCTAGGAATGGGTTCTTCCATCACGAATGTTGATTTCTACAAACAGCTGCTTACTGCGTAACACAGGGCTAGAGGTTGGTCGGTGAGACGGTCTTTCACAATGTGAACACCGTGAGAGGTAGTAGTCAACTGATGATATTCTTGTTAAGGATCCTCTAATATACCCCTAGTCTAGACCAACAGATCTTTACAGCGTATGACAAGGCTGTAGACTGGACAGTGGGACGGTCTTTCACGATGTGAACACTGTAACTAGTAGTAGTCAACTGATTATATACCGGTACTTGCTAAGAGTTCTCTAATATACAATAGTCAAGAGCAACAGCTACTTTCTGAGTAGTACAAGGCTGTACAATAGTTGGTTTGACAGTCTTTCACGATGTGGTCACCGTGAGTGGTGGTAGTCAACTGATGATATTCTTGATAAAGGTCCTCTAATATACCCCTAGTTAAGGGTAACAGCTGCTCACTGCTTTTGACAAGGCTAAAGACTGGTTGTTTCAACGGTCTTTCACAATGTAAACACTGTGACAGGTAGTAAACTGAAAATATTCTTACACCATACTCAAGGTTATCAGGTACTTACTGCATATCAAAGGCTGTACAATCATGTATGTTAGGCACTCTTTCTTGCTAAGGACTCCAATATTCCCTACACAAGGCTATACATGTTAGTTCTGAATACTTAGTAGTTAATTGTATGTTCAATTTTTATACAAAGCTTATACAAGCACGTTTTTAACGAGGTAAAACTTTTTTAAATAGCTCCATGCGACACGCAAAGTATGTTTCCGCTATCTAGCGGTGACTATGAGAACTACTTGAACGACCAGCATGCTACCTAGCGCTCCGTTTCAACACTCACTCACTGAACGACCAGCATGCTATCTAGCGGTCGATAACAATACCCCTCAACTACCAGCCTGCTACCTATCGGTCAATATGACAACTCAATCAACTACCAGCATGCTACATGGGTTTTTGTATGATTTTTGTGGGCTTTTTTGTTGGCTTTTGTTGGCTTTTGTTGGATTGTGTTCTCTTTTTGTTGGCTTTTGTATTAGCTCTCTCATATTTGCTCTTGCTTGTTGGGGCTTATTTGGTCTTGGAAAGTATGTCAGTCCTTTTTATTGCTGCATAATGCTTACAGCCATGTTTGTAAGCAGCAACAACAATAACAACAACACACAAAATTCCAAACAAATCCAAGGTACTCGAAGGTTTATCATTGACTCTCAACTCTTACACTTACCTCTATCCCATGCCTAGTAAAAAAAGTGTATTTTTCAAATTTTTCAAAAAATATTTGGAAAGTGGGCTATATCATTAAACTAAAATTCCTGAAAAGACATATGTTAGCTCCAACACCTACCTCTATACCACTCTCAGTCCAAAAATAGTTTTTTTTTCAAACTTTCCAAAACATATTTGCAAAATGGGTTATATTTCCAAAATTATAAAGTTTACAAAAATGTTTGGTTGACATAAATGAATGCCCTTTTCCCCCTCTAACGCCGTACCAAGTCCCAGGTCACTAGGACTAAAAATAAAAATTTTCAAAATGGGCTTTTATTTCCAAAATAAGGAATTTTACAAAAACGTTTGTCTGACGTAAATCAATGGTCTTTACCCCCTCTACCCCCACACCAAGTCTCAGGTCTCTAGGTCAACAAATATAAAATTTTGAAAATGGGCTATATTTCCAAAATTAGGAATTTTACAAAAAAAGTTTGTCTGACGTAAATCAATGGTCTTTACCCCCCTCTATTCCCATACCTAGTCTCAGGTCTCTAGATCAACAAAAACAAAATTTTGAAAATGGGGTATATTTCCAAAATTAGGAATTTTACAAAAAAGTTTATTTCACATAAATCAATGGTCATTACCTCTTCTAGCACCATACCAAATTTCAAGTTTCTAGGACAAGAGAAAATTATTTTAAAAAAATGGTCACTATTTTGGAAACTAGGAATTCTACAAAAAAGTATGTTTAACATAAATGAAAGGACTCTATCCCTTCTACCTGTAAACCAAGTTCCAGGTCTGTATGAGAAAAATGAAAAAAGTTCAATTGGGAAAGTAGGCGATTTTTCATGAAACCAAACATTCTAAAAAGTGTTCTATGGACTTAAAAGAATGGCCTCTATTTCCTTTATTTTTTATAATGAAACTTTTTTATTTTTTACATTTTTTGGAAAATGTTCATTTTTGATTTTTTTATATTTTGGAAACTAAAGAGTTTACAAAAAAATTTGTTTGACATAAATGAATGGCCCTAACCCCATCTACCACCAAAATAAATTTCAAGTCGCTAGGACAAAAGCTTGTTAGTAGTGGAGTAGTGGTGCTTCTAGGCCACCCGGCGTTGCTCGGTCGGCGTTCATGTTAAAAAGTGGATATCTCGCGAACCCATGATCGGAATTTGACATGCGACATGCCAATTTATTCAGCCTGACATTCTCTCGATCATGGATTCGCAAAGATATCCACAAAATCAGCGTAGCCGAGCGCCACCGCGTGGCCTAGAAGCACCACTACTCCACTACTGACAAGTTTTTGTCCTAGCGTCTTAAAATTTATTTTGTTGGTAGATGGGGTTAGGGCCATTCATTTATGTCAAACAATTTTTTTTTGTAAACTCTTTAGTTTCCAAAATATAAAAATTTCCAAATTGAACATTTTTCAAAAAATGTACAAAATAAAAGTTTTATAATAAAAAATAAAGGACACAGAGGCCATTCTTTTAAGCCCATAGAACACTTTTTAGAATGTTTGGTTTTATGAAAAATCGCCTACTTTCTCAATTGAACTTTTTTCATTTTTGTCATACAGACCTGGAACTTGGTTTACTAGTAGAAGGGATAGAGTCCTTTCATTTATGTTAAACAAACTTTTTGTAGAATTCCTAGTTTCCAAAAATAGTGACCATTTTTCAAAAATAATTTTCATTTGTCCTAGAAACTTGAAATTTGGTATGGTGCTAGAAGAGGTAATGACCATTGATTTATGTGAAACAAACTTTTTTGTAAAATTCCTAATTTTGGAACTATAACCCATTTTCAAAATTTTATTTTAGTTGACCTAGAGACCTGAGACTTGGAGTGGGGGTAAAGGGGGGGGGGGGTAAAGACCATTGATTTACGTCAGACAAACGTTTTTGTAAAATTCCTAATTTTGGAACTATAAGCCCATTTTAAAATTTTTTTTTTGTCCTAGTGACCTGGGACTTGGTACGGCGTTAGAGGGGGAAAAGGGCATTCATTTATGTCAAACAAACATTTTTGTAAACTTTTTAATTTTGGAAATATAACCCATTTTGGAAATATGTTTTGGAAAATTTGAAAAATAAACTATTTTTGGACTGAGAGTGGTATAGAGGTAGGTGTTGGAGTTAACATATGTCTTTTCAGGAATTTTAGTTTAATGATATAGCCTACTTTCCAAATATTTTTTGAAAAATTTGAAAAATACACTTTTTTTTGACTAGGTATGGGATAGAGGTAAGTGTAAGAGTTGAGAGTCATTGATAAACCTTAGATTTCTTTGGATTTGTTTGGAATTTTATGTGTTTTTGTTGTTGTTGCTGCTTACAAACATGGCTGTAAGCAATATGCAGCCATAAAAGGACTGACATACTTTCCAAGACCAAATAAGCCCCAACAAGCAAGAGCAAATATGAGAGAGCTAATACAAAAGCCAACAAAAACCAACAAAAAAGCCAACACAAGCCAACAAAAGCCAACAAACAAGCCCACAAAAATCTTACAAAAACCCATGTAGCATGCTGGTAATAGATTGAGTTGTCATATTGACCGATAGGTAGCAGGCTGGTAGTTGAGGAGTATTGTTATCGACCGCTAGATAGCATGCTGGTCGTTCAGTGAGTGAGTGTTGAAATGGAGCGCTAGATAGCATGCTGGTCGTTCAAGTAGTTCTCATAGTCACCGCTAGATAGCGGAAACATACATTGCGTGTCGCATGCAGCTATTTAACAAAGTTTTACCTAATTAAAAACGTGTTTGTATAAGCTTTGTATAAAAATTGAACTTACAATTAACTACTAAGTATTCGGAACTATGATGTATAGTCTTGTGTAGGGAATATTGGAGTCCTTAGCAAGAAAGAGTGCCTAACACACATGATTGTACAGCCTTTTGATATGCAGTAAGTACCTGATAACCTTGAGTATGGTGTAAGAATATTTTCAGTTGACTACTACCTGTCACAGTGTTTACATTGTGAAAGACCGTTGAAACAACCAGTCTTTAGCCTTGTCATAAGCAGTGATCAGTTGTTACCCTTAACTAGGGGTATATTAGAGGACCCTTACCAAGAATATCATGAGTTGACTACCACCACCCACAGTGACCACATCTTGAAAGACTGTCAAACCAACTATTGTACAGCCTTGTACTACTCAGTAAGTAGCTGTTGGTCTTGACTATTGTATATTAGAGAACCCTTAGCAAGTATATAATCAGTTGACTACTACTAGTTACAGTGTTCACATCGTGAAAGACCGTCCCACTGTCCAGTCTACAGCCTTGTCATACGCTGTAAAGGGCTGTTGGTCTAGACTAGGGGTATATTAGAGGACCCTTAACAAGAATATCACCGGTTGACTACTACCTCTCACGGTGTTCACATCGTGAAAGACCGTCTCACCGACCAACCTCTAGCCCTGTGATACGCAGTAAGCAGCTGTTTGTAGAAATCAACATTCGTGATGGAAGAACCCATTCCTAGCTATATGTGCAAAGAGTGTGGAAAAGCTTTTCTTCGGGACTATTATAGGAAGCGTCATGAAGTTTCGTGTGGGGAATTTAATGAGTGTAAAACGTGTGGCAGTAAATTCAACAATGCCTACAATGGACGTCGTCATGAAGAATGTTGTAATGTTGTGTCGGCAGCTAGAAGAGAAAAATCTGAGCCTACAAAACATTACCTACTGTCATTGGTCCCTGACAAAAATGGACTTATTGAATATGAGACATCTTTTCGAGGTCGACTTTAATCCTATTTCATTCGTTGCGATACGTGCAAGGATTTAAATTCATACCTTAAAGAGTCCAAACAGCAAATAATACAAGCTATGCAGAAAGAACTAGCAATGCACAAGTCGATAAAAGTTAATCTTGTGGCTGAATGTAGATTTATTCATACATCTACCAATGAAATTACAGATCGTGCTTTTAAAACACGAAATCAGGCCCTATTTTTGGAAACAGACTTGAGTAGTTTCTTGGAAACACAATTTACAAAGTTATCTACGGAAATGGAAGAATCTGAGCTAAAAGGCAGTAATTGGGCTTTGTTAGCAGTGGAAGGAGTACGATTGAAAATAAATAATTACAATCCCTTGCCTGGCAGCACATATATTCCATTACCGGCAGCTATAAAAGCAAGAAAAGCATGCATTAATCCTCAAAACTTTAGGGACGATAGGTGTTTTATGTATGCCATTTTAGCAAAACTGGTTGAAACGAAAGCTGAACGCGTTAGTAAATACAAGGTTCTCGACAACAAGTAAGATTTTTTTGTAATATCATTTCCTACATTACTAGCTGACATTTCCAAATTTGAAAAAGCCAAAGATATATCCATTAATGTATTTGGATTGGAACAAGACAACAAATTGTTCCCTCTATAGGTTGTGGATCAAGAGCTGCAAGACCATCGCGACCTCCTTCTGCTAAGTTCATCATCCAGCCCGAACCACTACGTCTTTATCAGAGATTTTGATAAACTAGTAAGACATCAGATTACCCGCTATGAACATAAGATATATACTTGTAAACGGTGTTTTACACACTTTGATAATCGATATGGACAACAAGGAATGGAAAAATTGAAAGAACATAGAGCTTTGTGTGTCCAGCATGACATTGCTAGGGTTGAAATGCCTATTAAAAACTCAATTGTTAAATTTTTAAACGTGGAAAAAATGCTGAGGATACCTTACGTTATCTATGCTGATTTTGAAAGTATACTGTTACCCTATCAAACATGTCTACCCAATCCTGAAGCAAGTTATAGAGTGCCTTACCAGAGACATGTCCCTATGAGCTTTAGTATATACGTTAAACCCTCATCTGCTGTGGAACACATAAAGACAAACGTTCCAAGACAACCTGTTATTTATCGTGCACCTGACTCTGCAGAAAAGTTTATGGACTGTTTGATTTCAATAGCTAATGAAATCGATCGCCTTTACAGCTTAAATGTTCCAAAGGCTTTAACTGAGGATCAAGAAGCAGAGTTCCAATGTGCTGAAACCTGTTATTTGTGTCAAAAACCATTTACCCAACAGGACTGGAAAGTTCGAGACCACTGCCATATTACAGGGGAATACCGTGGAAGTGCTCACAATAACTGTAAATTGAGGTGTAAAACACGTAACCCCGTTCCTGTGTTTCTACATAATATGAGTGGCTACGACGCAAATTTCATTGTAAAGCAATTGGGATGTACTACTGAGAGAGTGGATGTTATCGCGAACTCCAAAGAAAAGTACATTTCCTTTACCAAATATGTAGGAAATGTTAAGCTTAGATTTGTGGACACGTTTCCGTTAATGCCGAGTAGTTTGGAAAACTTAGTTTCCTACTTAACATCATACCCTGAAACAGACAAGTACTTTGGAAAAGAAAATGCAATGCTCATGACTCGTAAAGGGGTATTTTGTTATGACTACATTGACTCATGGGTAAAGTTAAGTGAAACGTGTTTACCTCCAAAAGAGGCATTCTTTAACAAATTAAGTCAAGAAGATGTTAGTCAAGAAGACTATGAACATGCCAAAAATATCTGGAATCAGTTCAACATTAAAACTCTAGGGGAATATAGTTACCTCTACCTAACATCAGATGTACTCCTTCTTGCAGACAGCTTTGAAACGTTTAGAAACAAAACACTAGAAACACACCGAGTGGATGCTGCACACTCTTTTGCTTCGCCTGGTTTAAGTTTTGAGGCAATGCTCCTTTACACAGGAATTGAGCTGGAATTGCTACAGGAATACGATCAGATTCTTCTAATCGAGTCTGGAATACGTGGAGGCAAATGCCAGGTGTCTCATCGGTATGCTGAAGCTAACAATAAATACATGGAAACCTATGATTCTGAGAAACCATCGCAGTTTATTACCTATGATGATGCCAAGACTAGGATGAGGATAGTTGCATGTGCCCTTATATACTTTGTGTGTGTGCATTAGCCTTTGGATTAGCTTAAGTTAGGTTTGGTAAAGTTAGGTTAGGCGTGGTTAGGTATGTGACCTTGTAGTTTACTCTTTTCGAAAAAGGTATATTGTAAAATCTAAAATCAAAAATATTAAATTTAAAATATAAAATCCAAAAAAAACTAAAATCTAAAATACAAAAAATCAAAAATGTAAAATCTAAAAATAGTAAAATGAAAAAATCTAAAATGTTAAAATGTAAAATGTTAAAATGTAAAATCTAAAATCTTTAAATGAGGTTTCTGTGGGTTAGGTTAGTTTAGGTTAGGTTAGGTTATAACTTAGTTTATTATTTGTGCTCTCTCATTTGCTCTCACTTTTTTTTGCTGACACTTTTTTGCTCTCTACCTTTTTGCTCACACTTTTTGCTGTCACTTTTTGCTCTTATATTTGCACTCACTTTGAAGTTAGGTTTGGTGAAATTAGATGAGGAAATGCTTGGTTAGGTTAGGTTAGGTTAGGTTAGGGTAGGGTAGGTTATAACTAAGTTTATTATTTGTGCTCTTACATTTGCTCTTTCTTTTTTTGATTACACTTTTTGCTCTCACTTTTTTGCACTTTGAAGTTAGGTTAGGTTAAGTTAGGTTAGGTTAGGGTAGGGTAGGTTATAACTAAGTTTATTATTTGTGCTCTCTCATTTGCTCTTTCTTTTTTTGATTACACTTTTTGCTCTCACTTTTTTGCACTTTGAAGTTAGGTTAAGTTAGGTTAGGTAAAGTCAGGTTAGGTTAGGTTATAACTAAGTTTATTATTTGTACTCTTACATTTGCTTTCACTTTTTGATCACACTTTTTGCTCTCACTTTTTTCGCTTTTTATTTTCAAGTTAGGTTAGGTTAGGTTAGGTTAGGTAGAATGGCTGAGGTATGAATTAAACCCAGCTGCTCTGAGTTTTTTGCCTCACAAGGCTGAGTGTACCTCGTCTCAACCCTCAGCCCAGAATTAAATTTCTTGACAGAGCCAGGATTCGAATCCGGGCCTCTACAGTAACAGCTAAGAATGCTAGCCACTACACCAAAAAGTGGACAATATAAGGCTGGTCTTGATTGTACATGATCAATGCATGATTACCTAATTATAATAATAATAATAATAATAATATTAATAATAATAATAATAATAATAATAATAATAATAATAACCCTACCAACCTGGGCCCAATGTCTGGGAAGCCAGGCTCTGCCTGTCACAAGCCAGGACCAAAGGGGAGTGATAGAGGAGTAACACCTCTTTAAAAGACCTTGGTCCAGCTAGCCCGGCTGGTAGTCCCTTGTAAGGGCCCCTTACCAGGGTTACGGTAAAGTCCTCAACGACAACTGTGGTGGAGAAGGTAGCCTTTGGTACAGCATAGGTGGCGGAAGAGGCATCCCAGTGCTCGGGATAAATAGAGCAAAAGGTATCTGTTTTGACTAAACTGATATCAGCATTCACCCGATAACGTCTGTTCCCATATTGGGCGGCCTATTATGATCCATCTGGCGATTCGATCACAGATGTAACATCGAAGGGGAGTAAACCTCCTTCCAAAATAATCTCAACTTAAGACATGATGGTAAACCACAACGGAAAATATACTCCAGGAGGTAAACAATCATCCATCACAAGAAACTGTGATGCAACTGGGCCTGCGGAGTCTGGAGAGCCCAAAACATCATGTGAGGAAGAGTCGGAGCTTCCTAGATCTTCACACATAAGACCTAAGCAAAAACATCTGCTAGGCACACTGAACATCAATACTCTCATGAAAACTGGTAAACTGAAACAACTGACAGATGAGCTGAATAGACGTAATATCCTCATCCTTGCTTTACAAGAAACTCGATACACAGACGAAGATGCTTTTGAGTCTGAGGGATATAGAATTTACAAAGGGAAAGCTGGTATCAAAACCAAACAAAACAGTACTATACTTGGAACAGCTTTTATGATTAAACAAAACTTAACAGAACCAATAACAAATTTTACATCTTCATCAGAACGAATTTCACTTCTCTCATTTCGATCAGGAAACAAAGGCTAAGTTATACTATAATCAATGCTCATGCTCCTACCAATGAGGACAATAAGAAAAATCCAGAAAATGTTGAAGAGTTTTGGGAAATGTTGGAACATGAATCATCAAAGATACCTTATCATCACGTTAAAATCTTAGTTGGTGACTTTAATGCACAGATTGGAAGAGAGAGAAAATTTAGAAACATAGTGGGTGACTTCCCAGCTCACAACCGCACTAACAGAAATGGAGAGAGACTCATAAGTTTCTGCAGACTATTTGATCTTAAATTAATGTCAACCTTTTTTAGGAAATTACCGAGGAGAAATAAAACTTGGTGCTCTCCAAATCCACATTTAGGTTCATATCAATTGGATCATGT
Organism: Meconema thalassinum; assembly: GCA_946902985.2. NCBI lineage: Eukaryota > Metazoa > Arthropoda > Insecta > Orthoptera > Tettigoniidae > Meconema > Meconema thalassinum. The sequence continues at coordinate 23,310,216 of OX336400.1, forward strand.
AGCAATTACAAAACAGAACTTTACAGAAATCACGAATGTTAGAGTAAGGAGAGGATTAAATATTTACTCTGACCATTTTTTGTCTGAGATCAAAACTAAATTCCAACCAAATAAATCCAAGCCAAAAATTCCAAAAATTCTTAAAATAGACACAAAAGTTTTATCAGAAAATAAGACTGAATTTATCAATAAACTGCATACTAAAGATAAGAGTAACTGGGAAGAGATCAGAGATGTAATGATAGAATCAGCCAAAGAATTGGGACAGCCTCCAAGGAAAAGGAAACACCGATGGTGGAATACAACATGTGATGCAGCGATCGAACGTAGATTAGCGGCTTGGCAGTTATGGAATTCCAGGAAACGAGAAGATGACTGGATTAATTTGGTAGAGATCAGAAAGCTAACATCCAAAATCATCAGGATATAGAAACGTAATTATGATAAGAAGCGATTGGAAGAGATAGATATAGATTTTAAAAAGAACAACACCAGACAATTCTACAAAGTATTTCGAGAGGAGATCCAAGGATACAAACCAATGAACCTCCATTTCAAGGATTCAACTGGTAGACTAGTCACTAATAATAAAGATAACTGCGAGTTACTAGCTAAATACCTTGAGGAACTTCTTAATTTCGAAGAACCTTTAGAAAGACTACAGCTTACATCACCACAAAAAGAGAACCCTCCGTCAGAACCACCAACTGTCTAACAAATAGAACAATATATTGACAATCTTAAAAATAATAAGGCACCTGGTGAGGATGGGATACTAACTGAAATGTTGAAACTCGGTGGTAAATTTGCAGCTGAAGCTTTACACAAAGTTGTCAAGGAATGTTGGGAAAAAGGAACAATTCTAAATGATTGGAAACAGGCAATAATCCATCCCTTGCACAAGAAAGGAGATAAGACAAACCCCAACAATTATAGAGGTATTTCCTTACAGCCAATCGCATAGAAAAGTTCTTTCTAAAGCATTGCTACACAATCTGGAAGAACAAGCAGAACATACTATCGGCGAATACCAAGCCGGATTTAGAAAAGGGAGATCTTGTCCAGAGCAAATTTTCAATCTCAAAACAATCCTTAGAATCAGAACAATACGTAACCTCAACACAGTTGTATCTTTCATTGATTTCAGAAAGGCTTATGATTCAATAGACAGACAGTCTGTATTCCTAACTCTAGCCGAATAAGGGATAGATAAAAATAACAGACAACTGGTTGAACAAACACTAACAAATACAACCTCAAGAGTTAAATTTCTAAACGACATTTCAGAACCCTTCCAAATCAAAACCGGAGTTAGACAAGGTGATGGGCTTTCACCACTTCTATTTAATTTGATATTAAACAAAATCATGAAGGAATGGGAACTTAAATTATGCGAAAGAAACATTGAAGGGGTCCATTTGGGGCAAGGAAAAGGAAGATTTGAGGTGAAATGTCTTGCCTTTGCTGATGACATAGCAATCATTTCAGAAAACAGATTTCAAGCACAAATAATGGTTGAAACCCTACATGAAATAGCAATAAAAACTGGTCTTCAGATTTCGTATGAAAAACCAAATGTATTGAACACAGACACAATGGAGAAAAATATCTAACAACTCAACATGGACAGATTCAAAGAGTTGATAAATTTAAATATTTGGGAGAATGGATCCAGTCAAATGGACTTGATAACACATCCTGCAAGGAGAGATTCAGAAAGATGGAAAATGCCTATAAACTCACCCAACATAGATACAACAAACGATCAATTTCATTCCAGGCAAAAATCAGGCACTACACAACTGTAATTAAACCAGAGGTATTATACGGATCAGAATGTTTAACGTTGAATAAAAGAGGTGAACAAGAGGAACTGGAAAAGAAAGAAAGGAAAATACTTAGGAAAATGTTGGGTCCCCAAAAGAATAAAGATATTTGGATGAAGAGAAAAAATGAAGACCTTTACCGAAATGTAGAAAAAATTACAGACTCAATTAAAAGACGGAGACTACAATTTTATGGTCACCTTCATAGAATGGATAGCAGCAGGCTAAGAAAATTTTTGATTACATCTCCAAATTAAAAAAACACCACTAGATGGCTGGAAGAGATACGGTGTGATCTGCAAAAACTGAAGATCACAAACAACATCATTTCTAATAGGGTGGAATTCCGGCGACTGATCACTACTGCAGATTTTTCGATTCTGCAAGTTCCACATCAACCACGGATAGTGTTATCAGCGGAACAGAGGCAGGCCATCAGCCAACGTAGGAAGAAGTTTTGGGAAGAAAAGAAAAAACGAAACAATGTACCGTAGTCTTAGGTTCAAAGCGGTCTATAATTGGCCAAATTCTAAATACATATATAATAATAAGTCAACCCCTGGCACTATCCAGCCCATGACGGGCTAAGGCCGACCAAGCGACCGCTGCCCAGCCATTTGGCCTGCAGATATTGGGGTGACGCGTGATCAGCGCGTCGGGTCCCCTCGGCCGTTAATCTTGGTATTCGTAATCGGGGCGCTGTCTCACTGTCAGACAGCTACTCAATTGTCCTCACGAGGCTGAGTGCACCCCGTTCCAACCCTCACGTCAGTTTTAAAATCCCTGACGGAGCCGGGGATCGAACCCGGGGCCTCCGGGTGAGAGGCCGGCGCTCTACCCCAACACCACGGGGCCGGCTATATAATAATAATAATAATAATAATAATAATAATAATAATAATAATAATAATAATAATAATAATAAATATTCCATTTAGCAACGTAACGCTGTCAACCTCTCCCTGTGACGTCATCCAATGTCTCAGGACATGGCAGCCATATTTCCCATTTGCCCCTGTCCCAAAACCGCTCTTTTATTCCTAACCTGCCCCTTAAAACAAACCATAACTAACTGATGTATGTAGGCTACATAAATACTTGTAGGGAATTTGGAATTTGCTCATGTTTGCGTACCTATTCCTAAATGACTGAAAAACAAAGGAGCTTAGAAGGTTCCCAACCAGCGAATTTTTCATATTCTGCTGAAACTACTATTTTCTATTAAAGCCCGTGGTGGAAATTAAGATTGCCTATGGGCCTATGTATCACTTCTCTTCTCCTGTAGACTGTACTCATTGCCATGTCTTCTGCAACAGAGAAATGTTGTAGAATGAGAGCTTATACCAATTGTCTTCTTTATCATTCATAACAGCTCGTGATAACAATTTCCCATCAGAATTAGGGTGTCAATAAACCTAAGTAGGTAACCATCCTACCCACGAGCGCCATGCAGCTAAATGCAATCGCAAAGCAAGAGGCCTCATTCTATCGAGATCAAAGTGGTTTCTCATATGTATAGACAATAGTGAATATACTTGCGAATCACTCTATTCTTGGCTGTCACCGCGGAGGTTGGAACGGGGTACACTCAACCTCGTGAGGAAAGAGGTGGGTTCGACTCCTACCTCAGTCATTCTGGAAATGCTTTTCCATGGTTTCCCCTCTTCTACTCCAGGCAAATGCCGTGATGGTATCTAACTTAAGACCATCGCCGTTTCCTACTCAAATCCTACCTCAATTGCAAATACACACACTAGTGCAGACAACACAATGACACAGGTTATCAGAGACATTCTACACACTCACACACCCAAGTACACGGGGCTAGATGACCACGATGTCGCAAATACCCTAAAACAATCAACAACTACATAAAACTGCAGCCCAGACTACTTGGTCAATGCACAGTAACTTCTGTTAAATAATGTATATTTCTAAGTCATAAACATAATCCGTTCTGTGGGTTGAAGGGAGGATATAGGCCTAACGTATTTTCATAGAACATTGTTAACATATTAAATGCCTCAACTCCCTCGGTTAACTCATGTTCTGGTCTGCCCCCACAGCTATTTGGTAATGTTTCTGGGTCTGGAGCATCCTTCATTCTCCCGCCTCTCATGCGCCTCAACTCCCTTGGTTAACTCATGTTCTGGTCTGCCCCCACAGCTATTAGGTAATGTTTCTGGGTCTGGAGCACCCTTTCTTCTCCCGCCTCTCATGCCCTCTTCGATTTCTTATTCTGATATCCCCATTCTCTATGGACTGGAGCTCTGATTTGTGATATGAGTTACGGCACATATTAAGCCCCTTCACTTTCTTATTCTGATATCCTCATTCTCTATGGCTTGGAGCTTTGAACTGTGATATGAGTCACGGTACATATTAAGCCTCTTCGCTTTCTTATTCTGATATCCTCATTCTCTATGGACTGGAACTCTGAACTGTGATATGATTTACGGTACATATTAAGCACCTTCGCTTTCTTATTCTGATATCCTCATTCTCTATGGACTGGAGCTCTGAACTGTGATATGAGTTACGGTCAATGGCGAATTCTCCCATGCATCGCATATACCGGCGGTATACCACCAGTGATAAAAATATAAAATGTTTATCTCGACATTTTTCTCGACTTGTATGTAGCAGTGGAGACAGGAATATTGAGCTTGTTCCGCTGATTGTTGTCATGGAAGCTGGCGCTCGAACCCCGCGTAACTCGCTAATTTTCTTCTGGGGTACACACTTTTAGCTGCGAGTGACTGTACTATACCGCAAGTCTATCCCGGTCGTTGAAAGGGCTCGACACTGGCACGCGGGGCGAGAGAGGGTAAGAGTAGCCCAGCAAAGTTCCGTATGGGGTATCACGCTACAGACTAGCGGTGAGTGTAGTGCTGATTGGCTGATTTCAAACAGTACTTCACAACGGGAGGCACACCAGTGTAGTGCTGATTGGCTGATTTCAAACAGTACTTCACAACGGGAGGCACACCAGCGCAGCGCCTCATACACTTCAGTTATGTGCGAAGAAGTGTTATGTTGCGAGTTCGTCTTGGCATGAATTACTTTCCACTGAAATATTAACATGATTAGATTAAGTGAAACACTGGAAGTGGATAGTAGCGTTGTTGAAAGGATTTTATTCCATTGGATTTCCTCAGTAAGTTGAAATTAAAGCGATCTATGGGATGTAGGCTACTAAAATGTCATTGTGTAAGGAAATGAAGTCATTGGTTTCTGCCGAAATCAGGTAGAATTTTACACTTGGAATATTTGATGCTTTGCAGTGTTGATTCAATTAGGGGCTTTGAAGCATCGTGGCCATGCAGCCCCATGTACTTGGTTCAGGGGCGATTTAAGGCAAGATCATGGGGGTCGGCGAACACACCGGGGAGTCTAGAGAGTATAGAATACCCCTTGCTTAGAGAGAGGGAGGGGGGGGGGAGGTCCGGGGTAGGATAATTTTGCTAAACCTAGGACCAAATTAGTGAGTAATAGGACATTTGGGTTATTTTGTTGATATTTTGGAGTAAAAATAAATGTTATCGATCACGGTGGACGAGAGCAGCAACGCGCTAGCTCGTGTCTCGCCGCCATCGGGAGAGTGTGGGTTTGAATTCCACTTCAGCCGTCCGGAAAATGGTTGTCGTGGTTTCCTATTTTCACCATCAGGCAAATGCCGTGACGGTTCCTTTCAATAGGTCCACGACCGACCGACTTACCTCCAAAATCCCTTCCCTGGTCCTTCCTTAATTAGACCCAAGTTAGCGGTCGCCTGTCACCATCCCCAGTTGTATCTGCGGTCGAAGTGTATCTAGCTCCTAGACATTATCCTTACGACGGTAGAGGAATGATAACTCACAGAGTCCGTTTTGTGACTTGGGAAAAATTTGCGTGATATTAGCCATTTTAAGTCAAATATTTATTGTATTCCAATTTATTTTAGTTTTGGTAGTTCTACTATTTACTGTCATAGCCAACGCGTGGTTTAAAACCATTTTTTAGAGAACTGTCGAAAATCTGTAATATTCTTCCAAATATACAGACATTTTCATTTGAGACTGTTTTACCTTTCAGCGTCCACTCCAGTCTGCAAGCCTCTGCTTGCGAACAAGTCGCCTCCGTGATTCCCTATTGGCAGTTAGCACTGCGGCTCCCTCTGCTTCTACATCTCTGACTTTGAAATCGTTCAACACTGAAACTAACCATCGCCTCACAGCTCTACCTCTGCTTCTGTTATCCTCTACAGCCGAACACTCAAAATAGTAGGTTATCGTAAAATGTGCATTTTGATATAGAGTATTTAAGTGTGAAAGAATTTGTCTAAAGCCACTGTTTTCGTCATATTTTTAATGTATAACAGCAAGATGAATCGTTCACTCCTTAAATCCACCCCTGGCTTGGTGCGTGTGGAAACTGATGAGATATGTCGTTATGATGGCTGTACCGTTGCCAGGATTTTGGTAGGAGGCGGCTGTGGCCTTGAGATATGTACGAGTGAAAGTGGGAAACCACGAAAGACCATTTCTAGGATGGTTGGGGTTGGAATCAAACCACCTGTTCTCAATTCTGCCTCTTGGGGGTTGAGTGAATCCCAATCCTCATACCAGAATTACATTTCAACAAGAGTTTAGTGCTTTTCAGTCGGTCAACACGAATGTACCCAAAAGAGCTGGGTTATGCCCTAATCCTGAAATAAATTACATGAGATTAATAAAACACTAGGATGACCAGTTTCGATCGTCAAGCGATCATCATCAGATCCATTACACTTAGGCTACAAAATCTATGTTTGAAATACAGGTGAAAATATTTACAATATGTACAATTATTTAGTTGCAGTATTGGTACTGCAACTGTCAGTGTATGCTAAATGCAGTATATATGTTAGGTGAAATGCTAAATGGTGATAGCTATCCGGAGTTTGTACTTTAGAGAGATTATATGGTTGTAAACTATGGTTAAACTATAAAATTTTTGGCTAACTACTTATCTGATTGTCTTCCGTATTACAGCTACTCGCAGTTTTCGTGCTCACTGGAACTCTCTCGCTGTGCGGTCGACTGAAAATATGGCTTCAAACACCACAAAGAATTACATTTCTTGGTAGAGCAGAGAATCGAACACGGACTTCCGCAGTAACAGCCCCAGAATACTAGCCACTACGCCTCGAGGTGGACCTTTAGAAATCTAAGTGAATGGAACTTCCTGGCAGACCAAGGTTGGGAAACAATATGTCAAGGTAGTTTACACTACAATTATTTTATTGATTGAGGCTGAATGTTCGCTTTCCAGAAGATATTTTCACTTTGAGATACTGGCTCTTCTTTAATTGCATTATTACATTGGTTATGAATGAATGCGCTTCTCATGTTTGGACATGTCGAATGATGTGGCAATGTATAATTGAGATCCTTCGGAATGGATCAATGTTTATTTGTTTTTGTCAAATTTAAGACCTCGTCAAGAACGGGGAGAGAGAGAAGGTAGCGTAAAGATGAAATGTACTCTGTACGTTGCCAAAATGAACTAGGAGGGTGAGGGGATTCGAAGGCCATTTACCTAGAAGCAGTTTCAAGTAGGCAGAGTTCAGGCATTAAACGAAGATTTTTTAATGTATAAGGACATAGTCCTTGCAGAGGGAGGATGACGCACTGTCTTTACCTGGTCGAGGTTCGAATTCCGGTTACAACACGCTAAATATTTCACATGGAAGATCACGTGGCGTTAGGAAGGGAATCCGACCTCATATCCCCGGCCAAAACAATTGTCTAGTGACCTCAATTTATTGGGATAACCTCTCCAAAATTATAGCGATTAAGTGTGTTCCTTAGAAGTTATGTAAATGTTCTCCAATACATATAATAATAATAAAAATAATAATATTATTAATAATAATAATAATTCAACTTTCACAAGAGGTTGAGGCATGGAAAAAAAAGGGGGGGGGATGTGAGGGGTAAATGGTGCGGTGTACCAAGAACGATGACCACCAGTCGCCACTGGTTACGGTACATATTAAGCACCTTCGCTTTCTTATCCTGATGTCCCCTTTCTCTATGGACTGGAGCTCTGAACTGTGATACGAGTTACGGTACATATTAAGCCCGTTCGCTTTCTTATTCTGATATCCTCATTCTCTATGGACTGGAGCTCTGAACTGTGATACGAGTTACGGCACATATTAAGCCCCTTCGCTTTCTTATTCTGATATCCACATTCTCTATGGACTGGAGCTCTGAACTGTAATATGAGTTACGGTACATATTAAGCCCCTTCGCTTTCTTATTCTGATATCCACATTCTCTATGGACTGGAGCTCTGAACTGTAATATGAGTTACGGTACATATTAAGCACCTTCGCTTTCTTATTCTGATATCCTCATTCTCTATGGACTGGAGCTCTCAACTGTAATATGAGTTACGGTACATATTAAGCACCTTGCAGATAGTCACTAGACATTTTAGTGCTACCGTACACTAATAGAATAATTTTCTTATATAGTGCTTAATATTGGCTGATGAAGGGGACAAAAATGTATTTTAGTCCTCGAAACATGTACCATTTCTAATGACCACATAAGTGATAATATTCAATAGGAGTATTGATTCAGGCGGAACCTTAGCCCATTAGTAAACATAATCTTGAGGCTATGTAAGCCTGAAACCTTCCCTGGAGTGTACACAATAACTCACCCAAGTTTCATAAGTATCGGACGAATGGTATATGAACGCATATGGGACTTTTTTGAAACGCTTCGCGCGTCGTCTCACAATTGTTGAATCCACTCGTGTGCTACCTATGGTTAACTGGATTTACTACGCCAAAAACGTTCCCTGAAGTGTACGCAACATCATCCAAGTTTCATCGCAATGGGATGAATGGTATATGAACGCATGTGGGTCTTTGAAAATCGCACGCCATTGTATTGAAGATACTCGCGCGCTATCTACTTTAAATTGGATTTACTATGCCTATAACTTTTCCGGGAGTGTGCACAACAACCCACCAAAATTTGGTCGCAATCGGATGAATTGTACATAAACGCATCGCCAACACTCATTTGTTTAAACTACTGCTGCGCTATCTATTGTAAATTGGAATAACTATGCCTATAATCATCCCGGAAATGTACTAAACAACCCACCAATATTTGGTCGCAATCGGATGAATTGTTGGCTATATGAACGCATCGCCAACACTCATTTGATTAAACTACTCGCGTGCTCTCTATTGTAAATTTGATTATCTATGGCTATAACCATCCCTGAAGTGTTCACAACATCTCACCCAAGTTTCATCCCAATGGGATGAATGGTATATGAACGCATGTGAGTCTTTGTTGAAACGAATCGCACACCATTTTATTGAAGCTACTCGCGCGCTATCTACTGTTAATTGGATTTACTATGCCTTTAACTTTCCCGGGAGTGTGCAGAACAACCCACCAAAATTTGGTCGCAATCGGATGAATTGTATATGAACGCATCGCCAACACTCATTTGTTTAAACTACTGGCGCGCTATCTATTGTAAATTGGATTAACTATGCCTATAACCATCCCGGAAGGGTCTAAACAACCCACCAAAATTTGGTCGCAATCAGATGAATTGTAGGCTATATGAACGCATCGCCAACACTCATTTGTTTAAACTACTCACGCGCTCTCTATTGTAAATTGGATTAACTATGCCTACAACCATTCCTGAAGTGTACACATCGTTTCACCCAAGTTGCATCACAATGGGATGAATGGTATATGAACGCATGTGGGACTTTGTTGAAACGAATCGCACGCCATTTTATTGAAGCTACTCGTGCGCTATCTACTGTAAATTGGATTTACTATGCCTTTAACTTTCCCGGGAGTGTGCACAACAACCAACCAAAATTTGGTCGCAATCGGATGAATTATATATGAACGCATCACCAACACTCATTTGTTTAACCTACTGGCGCGCTATCTATTGTAAATTGGATTAACTATGCCTAAAACTATCCCGCAAGTGTGCTAAACAACCCACCAGAATTTGGTCGCAATCGGATGAATTGTAGGCTTATGAACGACGCATCGCCAACACTCATTTGTTTAAACTTCTCGCGCGCTCTTTATTGTAAATTGGATTTACTATGCCTATAACTATCCCGGAAGTGTTTGCAACAACTCACCAAAATTTGATCGCAATCGGATGAATGGTTTATGAACGCATAAAAGACGAACAGACGAATATCCTTTTTAGCCTACTTTCGATTTTTGCAAAAAAATGAAAGTAGACTTATGAGATCAACACTGGGCGAAAACTTGTGTGTCTGTGTGTGTCTGTGTGTGTGTGCGCGTTTGTGTGTGAGTCTGTGTGTGTATTCTGACACAGAATCTGTGTATTCAATTCGAACACGGTGAAACCGAATTGAACGAAATTTGGTATAGAGGTAGCACTAGTAAAGGGCACCTCAGTGTCATGTTTTATATCGCCGTGATCTTGACGGAAACGTAATGGCGGCCACCCAAATGTTCAAAGCTTAAATCAAATTACGACTAACCTAATCATCCGATCTCTACCAAATATTGCAACAACATACCTTTATGTGAGAAGCGTTCTTTAACCAAATTACAAGGTAATCAGCCCAATAGTTTGCGGATGGCGGCCATGTTTGTGTGCAATTCGATTCTCCCTATTAATTCAAACACGGTGAAACCGAATGGAACGAAATTTGGTACAGAGGTAGCACTAACAAAAGGCACCTCATTGTCATAAATTATATTGCCGTCGTCTTGATGGAAACGTAATGGCGGCCACCCAAATGTTGAAAGCTTAAATCCAATAACGACCAACCTAATCTTCTGATATCCACCGGTTATTGCAACATTATACCTTTATATATGTAGAATCTTTTGAACAAACTACAAGGTCATCAGCTCAATAGTTTACGGATGGCGGCCATGTTTGTGTGCAAATTGATTCCCCCTATTAATTCAAACACGGTGAAACGGAATGGAACGAAATTTGGTACAGAGCTAGCAAAGGCAAAGGGCACCTCAGTGTCAAGTTTTATACCGCCACCATCTTAACGAAAACGTAATGGCGGCCACCCAAATGATAAAAGCTTAAATCAAATTACGTCCAACGTAATCATCTGTTATCTACCAAAGTTTTCAACATTGTACCTTCATGTACGAAGAATCTTATGACCGAACTACAAGATCGTCAGCCGAATAACTTGCGGAGCCATGTATGTGTGCAAATCGATTCCCCCTATCTATTCAACACGGTTAAACCGAATAGAACAAAATTCGGTACAGAGGTAACACTAGCAAAGGGCACCTCAGTTTCATGTTTTTTATCGCCGCCATCTTGACGGATACGTAATGACGGCCTCCCTAATGTTAAAAGCTTAAATCAAATTACAACCAATCTTATTATGTGATCTCGACCAAATTTTGCTACAGCATAACTTTATGTGAAAAGCGTTCTTTGACCAAGAAACAAGGTCATCAGTCCAACAGTTTGCATATGGCAGCCATATATGTGTGAAAATAGATTCCCCTATGAATTCAAACACGGTAAAACCGAATTGAACGAAAATTCGGCATTGCACCCGAATTCCGCATAGTCATAGCCTATATCCGCTGAGATGGAAAAGGATTGTAGGGAGGTCAATACCCAGCCAGATAAATCAACACTACCCTACTAGGATAATGAATAGGAAACCCTCGATACATACCGGCCATGCAACAACACTACTGATTAGTTACACATTTACTACAAATAAAATACCCATAACATGATGGTAGAACGAGAATCTCGGATCTCGGGCGTGAACGGTGAAAGTTGAGACTACGTGAATTCTAGTAACTAATTCGCAGTATTATCGCATGTCGATTGCAAAATGAAAAGGTGATCAGATTTATAAAAAACGAACAGACAAACAAAAATACTGCCTGGGATTTATTACTAAAAATTACAAACAATAAACTCCCTATCAGCAATAAAAATAAAGCAAGTTAAAATAAAATAAATCACACGTCAGATAGTCCTTCTATCTGTGCTATAAATGTTCATAAACAATGTCATTACAAAAATGTAATTATTTAAGAAATTATTAAAATATTTACGCATTTAATAATCACCCTGTGACTCTGTCACTGAAACAGTCTGATCAACATCAGCTGTTCAATCATCAAACATTAAGTTAACAATATAAAAACCCTGAATTATACACATACGTGCGTAAAATGTGAATATATAACATAATAATAATATTAATTAAATATAGTTGAAATATATACATTATATACACCTTTCTATGTTTAACACGGTATTAAAAATACTATCCGCACTATCAGTCGCGATCTGACAGTCCTCTAGTGTCTCTGTTTTCAGAAACAGTTCTATTAACTATGTTTCACACAACAATACATTTTAGGTATCTCTGGTAACTTGTCATAATAAGTAAAGCTTGTATATCGAACACTGAAGTTGAATATAGCTTAGAATATGTCGTGTCAATGAATAAAATACAATAAAATAAAGAGCGATGCGATACTACTTAAAAAACTCTAAATATACATCGAGGATCTTATACTGATACTCTCTGACATGAACAATACAAATACTAACCCTTATGTCAGTGATTTTTACACATACTGTAACAATTCGTTGCTCCACATGGCAATACGTTTTCTTCTCTCGTAATACGGTGAACAATACTCATAAATAGCGTCTGCTACGCTCCAAACATTACATACTTCTTTCTTTTCATTATTACCAACAATCTTCATTACTCCGCACGGAATTAGTTCAATAAGGAACCCATCTTGCTACAAACTTGTAGAAGAATCAGTGACTTTACTAGATAAATACGCAATTGTACACTACCGTTCAGAGTGCACTCCTAACCACATCTCTCCTCTAAATTATTTAACCGCGTGCATTTTTAACAACAATTACATGTTTGTTTACTACAATTCACCTCACACAGTATTTCTTATTTCTTTCAATAGCGCTTTTCGTTCACTTAGTTCCATAATAGACTGTTTTTCCACTTTACCAAATATAAACAATACTAACTCGTAGTTCGCTCGTCTTGACTAGTTAATAAATATAAATACATATCCTCCCGCATCTGGTGTACATTTAAATGAATGAAATTATTCATATTTAAGCTTGTTTTAAGACATACAAGACCTCAGGTAGACTAACAAATCTGCTGGTCTGCTGTCATTTCAGTTTAACAAAGTTCCCAAATGAAATTGTTAATAACTATAGGCATCATTTGACCTCAATAGTCACTAACATGATCCTATTTTATAATATACTTTCATAATAACAATAGTCCATGACTATATCATTGTCAAATAAATTGTATTCCGCAATTGGAATTTTATAACTTCCATATTGTTATAAATAAGTGTTTCAGTTATATTCTGACATAATAATGTTTGTTAAACATTGTTACAGCATTTTACAATAATGCTTTCCTTTATAATAATCTATATATATAAAAATCAATGTTACGTGATAGTTTGTCTCTATGTCTGTGGGTATGTCTCCTATGCGTTCATATACCATTCGTCCGATTGCGATGAAACTTGGGTGAGATGTTGAGTACACTCCAAGGAAGGTTTCTGACTTAGTAAATCCATTTTACAAAAGGTAGCGCACGCGTAGATTCAACAAATGAGCGACGATGCGCGAAGCATTTCAACAAAGTCCCGTATGTGTTCTTATACCATTAGTCCGATAGCGATGAAACTTGGGTGAGATGTTGTGTACACTTACGTGAAGGTTTAAAAATTAGTGAATACATTTCACAGTAGATAGCGCACAAGTAGATTCAACAAATGAGCGACGACACGCAATGCGTTTCAACAAAGTCCCGTATGCATTCATATACCATTCGTCCGATAGCTATGAAACTTGCGTAAAATGTTGTGTACACTGCAGGGAAGTTTTCTGGCTTAGTACATCCACTTTACAATAGGCAGCGCACGAGTAGATTCAACAAATGAGCTACGACGCGCGAAGCATTTCAACAAAGTCACGTTTGCGTTCATATACCATTCGTCCGATAGCGATGAAACTAGGCTGAGATTTTGTGTGCACTCCAGGGAAGGTTTCTAGCTTAGTAAATCCCTTTTAAAATAGGTAGAGCACGAGTAGAATCAACAAATGAGCAACGGCGCGCGAAGCGTTTCAACAAAGTCCCATATAATTTCATATACCATTCATCCGATAGCGATGAAACTTGGGTGAGATGTTGTGTACACTCCAGGGAAGGTTTCTGGCTTAGTACATACATTTTACAATAGGTATCGCACCAGTAGATTCAACAAATGAGCGATGGCACGCGAAGCGATTCAACAAAGTCCCGTATAAAGTCATGTACCAGTCGTCTGATAGTGATAAATGTTTGGTGAATTGTTGTGTACACTCCAGGAAAGGTTTCTGGCTAAGTAAATCCATTTTACAATACGAAGCGCATGTTTATATTCAACAAATGAGTGACTACGCGCAAAGCGTTTCGACAACGTCCCGTATACGTTCACATACCATTCATCCGATTGCGATGAAACTTGGGTGAGATGTTGTGTACACTCCAGGGAAGGTTTCTGGCTGAGTACATCCATATTACAATATGTAGCGCAAGAGTAGAATCAACAAATGAGCGACGACACGCGAAGCGTTTCAACCAAGTCCCGTATGCATTCATGTACCATTCGTCCGTAGCTATGAAACTTGGGTGAGATGTTGTGTACACGTCATGGAAAATTTCTGGCTTAGTAAATCCACTATACAATATGCAGCGCACAAGTTGATTCAACAAATGAGGGACGACGCGCGAAGCGTTTCAACAAAGTCCCGTATAAGGTCATATACCATTCTACCGTTAGCGGTGAAACTTGGGTGAAATATGGTGGACACTCCAAGGAAGGTTTCTGGCTTAGTAAATACATTTCACAGTTGGTAGCATACGAGTAGATTCGACAAATGAACGACGACATGCGGAGCGTTTCAATACAGTCCCCTATGTCTTCATATCCCATTAGTCCGATCAAAAATACGATACGCATGTCATACGATGTTGGCATGTCAAAGAACCCATTTGAATTCAGTAGGCCGAGTTCATAATGGCAAAATTAATCTCGGGAGTTTCCGCCAGCACAAAGTTCCTCATTTCTCTACTAGAAAGCGCTATTGTGTTCAAGGAGATTAGATATCTAACATCTAACCTCCTTGACTTTCATAGTCAAGGAACTACAAAATTCGACATGCAAGCTACCCTCTGGGTGTCAAATAGCAAAGCTTGCACCAGGCACCCGAGGCCATACGATATTATTATTATTAGTCCGATAGCGATGAAACTTGGGTGAGATGTTGTGGACACTTACGTGACGGTTTCTAACTTAGTAAATACATTTTACAGTAGGTAGCCCACGAGTAGATTCAACAAATGAGTGACGGAGCGCGAATCGTTTAAGCAAAATCAGGTATGCGTTCATATACTATTCATCCGATTGCGATGAAACATTGATCAGTTATTGTGTACCCGCCAGGGAAGGGGACATAGTAAATCCATTTCACAATAAGTAGCGCAAGAGTAGATGCAACAAATGGGTGACGACGCGCGAAGCGTTTCAACAAAATCCCCTATTGCGTTCATATAACATTCTTCGATTGCGATGAAACCTTGATGAGTTATTGTGTACACGCCAGGGAAGGGCTTCGACTTAGTAATACATTTCTCAATAGGTAGCACACGAGTAGATTCAACAAATGAGTGACAGCGCACGAATCGTTTAAACAAAACCCCGTATACGTGCATATACAATTCATCCGATTGCGATGAATCATTGATGAGTTATTGTGTACACGCCAGGGAAGGGTTTCGACTTAGTAAATCCATTTCACAACAGGTAGCGTACGAGTAGATTCAACAAATGAGTGACAGCGATGAAACTTTTGAAAGTTGTTGTGCACGCTTCCACGAATGGTTCTAAATTAGAAAATCCAATTTACGATAGCTTAGAGGCAGTTAACATGTTGTGTATCCAAAAGCACTTCAAGAAACAGAATTTCAACGCCAACACTTTCTTTGATTGGCATTGCAATGCATGCCGGGTACAGCTTGTGCAATATAATTATACAAATGTATTCTGTCGCTGTTACGCATTTGTAACTATCAATAGCAATCTTAACGTTAAAAATATTCTTACTATTGGAAAGTATTTCCAATGAAATATGTTACTATCGAAGCATTCCCTTCGAAATATATTACTATCGAAGTATTCCCTTATAAAACGAGTTTCGATCGAAAGTGAGCATTTTAAAACGATTCCTTCAAAAATATATAAGAAACGAAGTATCTAAGGTCAAAAATAAATGAAATTACGTCTGAAAAGACACGCGTAGACGTATCAAAGAATTCCAGTAAATCTCCAAAATTTAGCTACAATAAACATAGGAAGAAAGATAAGAATATCTACAATGAAGTTGGTCACCTCTCAATAACAAAAAATACTACTTCAAAACTGCAGATCTTAGAGCGTTCAGTTTTTCTACCTTCCTGATGGCTTCTGGTGTCGTGAATACCTTCATTAGATGTGCTCGATTTTCGGCTCGAACTGCTGGTGCGAGTCGTCTGCGTTGGAAACGGGTTCCTGGCAAGCGTGTGCAAACCATATGATCGCTCCCCGGTCTGGATCGTGCTGCGAACACCTGTGAGACAGCTCGTCCTTCTCGGCTAACGGCAAGTCTTCTCTTTACACGGTCAGCGACCTGGTATCTGGATCTCTTGGTCCAAACGACTGCATGCGTCCATCTTCTTCTTCTTCTTGTGTAGCATATCGTCATCATCACTGTAGATCTGAATGTCCTGGGTTGATATCTCTTTCTGGTGGTAATGGACATCTCGCTTGTAGTATTGGAAGTCATCTCAGAATACTGCATATTGTTAAGCAGTAGTAGATTTATCGATTCCCGGTTTTCTAGATCACTCTTAATCTCCAATCCATGGTATAGACTAACCTCCTTTCATTTGTTTAGTTGCTCATTATAATCTTCTCAATAATAGTTGAATAAGTTTGTCCTCCCTGACTCAGGTTTATTACGGTCATCTTGACTGTGATATTGTACTGTAGAATGTTGAATGCTGCAATAATATAGCTGTAGTAAGTGATGCTGTTGTTTATCGCTTCGCTGATGAATAGTGCTATTGTAGCGAAATCTTCTTATAATGGTTGTGATACTGAATAAATGCTTTTCTCTTCTGTAGCTAGTGCATTTATATTTCACCGGCTTCTCGTATTTCTTCTTCGGCGAATGGTTGATCTCCAAACGGTCCTACTTCGTCTGTCGTCCGTACTTCTTTATCATGGTAATGCTCTGCTGGACGCGTGACTGAAAACGTCCGCTCGGTTCAAGAAGCTGAGTAAGAGTCCTGGCTGCCCTCTCTGCGATGGCGCGCGTGCCAAAACTAGCCTGCCCTGCTAGCCTCACACGGATGCATTTTAATAGAAATATACTCATAGTTTCTCTCCTAGCCAATAATTTATACTTCTATTTAACCAAATAAATTCCATATTGTATTCTACACCTGTAGAATTGTTCATATTGCTTTATATACGCCAAATTTATATAAAAGCGATTCCCACAAAATGTATGTGCCTCAATCTGATTGGCTGTTGAAATATCGTGATAGAAGCTCCTGGATCTAGCCTCTTATCAGCGGGTCGTGTGCACAATCTGTTATTGTCGCCTTGACCAACCAAAACTGGTTTTCGGCTTGCTAACATGAAGCCTCGTTCAATTTCCAGCCTCGAATGATCTGACTCTTCCTTAGTTAAAATCTCATTCACCGGAATATTTCCAAATAATAATTCCATACAATGCTCCAAAATTTTCAAAAATTGATTCAACATGCATCATTCACTTCCCAAAGTGCATACATAAATATTAAATTGTTTTAATTGCAAATTTCAAAATTTTTCTCTCCCATGGTTAACTCGTCAGTTCGAACCTCGGCTCAGTCAAAGTCTTAAGCTGGGCTGAATTCGAGTTCAGATCCTCACCTGACTCATAAATAAAGTATAATACAGACTTTATTTAACTCTCGACTTGTTAAATACTAGAACCGAATTCATCCCTAATGAATCCTGGGATAAAATCTTTTCAATTTTGAATGGTTGTATTTTCCAATGGGTCGATCAATTTCTATCCTTACAATCTCGTAACAATTATTACCAAAGATTCTTCCAACCTTAAATGGGCTTTCATCTGCCTCTCTCTTCAATCACTCTTCTCTAACGTCTTCAAAGACCCGTTCTCCGTCTCTCTGCATCTCTCCCTCGATGTTCGTCATCTATACCTGATAAAATTCATTTACGGCGATCTCATGCCTATTGTTGGTGAACACTGTTCCTTTCTCTACTTCCGTTTTCCAAATGGAGTTTTTTTGTACCCCGTTCAGGTTATGTTCCTGTGTCCCTGAGCTTGTGGGCTGAGGTTGTACCTCTTCACTCCCTTGACTATTTCTTACTTCATTTACTCTGTGGCTATTTCGATAGTCCTGACTTTCCCTATCTCTGGCTTGATAATATTGTCTCACATGATCATTATTTCGCCAACCTCTCTGTTGTTGTTGTTGTCGTCTTGGTTGTTGTTGTAGTGCATAGTTATCGCCGTCCCAATTCTTGTATCTGCGATAACCCCCTCCTGTGCCTCTATTATTCCTATCATAATAGTCATTCCTTCGCACATCATTGTTTCTATGGTAACCTGTTCTTCGTTGACCATTGTTCCATAGTCTTGCTTGATATGGCCTTCCTTCTCTGAATCGGCGATATGGTGGTTCGTAACGATTCCTCCCATGTTCGTTGGTTCGACTCGGACCTGGCCTACTGCGATTATCTTCCGTTTGTTGCATTTGATCCACTAGCACAGTGTGGACATCCTATGCTCTTGTCTATTTCGTGAATTATTGCTAGGCGTAGCATTAGGTGTTGAACTAGCATGGTCTAGCATTCTAAGAATCTCTGCCATACCTTCCAAAGTTTTTTACTTCTGCTGAGATTTGGTGCCTTCTTACTTCATTTGGCATCTGTCCCGATATAGCATGTATTAACTCTGTCTCTGCCAATGGCGGATTAAGATACTGAAGCCTTGCGAGTTGTGACGTAAAGAATGTTGCATAACGTGTAGGGGTAGAGTGAGCATATTTCTTTGAATATATCTCAGCCCTAATGTCCTTCTGCATTTCCAAACTCCATATTGTACGTTGCAACGCATCAGCAAACTCCTCAAAATTTGTATAGGTGTACCTGAAAACTCTGTGCCAATTTAAAGCTTCAGACTCCAAAAACTTCTCGACTATACGCATTTCTCGGTCCCTAGGTATGCGATTATCATCTAGATAATGTATCATATCTCTAAGAATTTCGACAGCGGTAATATTTCCAACTCCACTAAAACGAGATGGCTTATCGTCCATGTTCTTTATGATTATCACATTCTGATTGCTTCTATGGCCTCCTTGATCATAGAATCCTCTCAGTCCTGCATATTCCCTGTGAATACGCTCCGTATCTTGCATTAAGGGTGGACGCTCCTGTGTCCGACTAAAAATGCTCTCCCTGTCTTCTTCGACTCTTTGTTCATGTTTACTGAATTTTCCTAGCTCTTCTTTGAACTTTTCTTCTTTACTCTGGAAAAATTGTGTGATGTCCCGCTGCATTCCTAAACGTATTTCTTCTTTTAAGCCTTCATGGTCGCATGGTTCTACCAAAGTAAGTGACTCAATTTTGCTACTAAGATCTCGTAATTCGCTTTACAGACTAGACTTTACTTTAGCAAGATCTATGTTAATTTCATTTACGGTCGCTCGGTTAACGTTTAACTCCTCACTTTTTTCCGAATCTGTTTTATTTACAATACCTCTCATTTCCGGTAATGCTCGATTTTCTACTTTCTTCTATCTGTTTATACAGTTATAATTTTAAATTATCTCTGTGAGTTTTAGCATTCTTTTCTATCTGACTTACATCATTCCGTACTTTACTATGCAACTCCTGCATATAATCCTTATTAGATTGTATTACCTCATCTTTTAATTCACTAACAGATTTAGATATACATGAAGCATTGTCAATGTTAGTACCCTCAGTAATAAGCTTTTGTTGGTCTTCCAACTTACCTTCTAAGTTACCAACAATGATGTTCAGGTCACTGAGCTTGTCAGTGAGTTTCTTCTGGTAACCTAACATTGTGTTTAATCTGTTCTAGGGTGGCTTTATTTATGCTCTCCTGTATCTTTCCTTCTAATTTGATTATATTGTCGTTACACTGAACTTTATCTTCCACTACTTTCTGACTAACTTCCTCTCTTAGTGAGCTTATTTCAGTTTTGGTAGAGGCCATATATTCTTTCGCCTGATTGAAAGCTGATATCGTCTCTTCCAAGGCTCTCCTGCTTTCTCTACAGAAAATCTACTCTCTGCTTGAGCTAGTTTACTTTGCTCCTGAGCTAATCTTCCTTCCTCTTGAGCCTTTTCTAGAGTTTTCTTAATATCTTCCTGCGTCTGTTCAGCCTACTCTTGAGTCTCTTCTTAGGCCTTCCTTGCCTCTTCTTGGGCCTTCCTTGCCTCTTCTTGAGCCTTTCTTATAGCCTCCTGTGCCTTCCTATTTTCATCTTGAACTCTTCTACACTCCTCCTGAACTAAAGTTATGCTAGCATTCGTCACTGACTGTGCTACTGCTAACTCTGCCTTCATATCAGACTTAACTGTGGCTGCATATTGTTTAATCTCTCTATCTATTTTCTTTGTGCAATCGTGTGTGAATTTGTGGAGTGCATCTACATCTCCTGTCAGTTGTTTTTGGCTTTCCTGGATCCTTTCCAGGATGGACCTGATATGGCTCATATCTTCCGACGACATAATATTATAACACTTGAGAAATAAGGAGGTATCATCTATACTACATCAAGGAAATATCAGAGTGACCAACTCATTTAGATTATACAAAAGGAATACTTCGATACACTTAATTAAACTTAATAGATTAACGTCTAAAATCCTACCTAACCATAATCTAATAAACTGATCCTCTCTCATTTAACAATCCCTAACTAACATTAAGTTTCGACAACAAGAATTTAACTAACTTTTAACTGATATGACCAAAATGTCATCAGCTGGTTTAATAAACATGCCTCTAAACAATATTGTACTCCTCAAATTTGGCAGTGTTTATTCACTTAAACAACTTTCCAAAATTTGGGATCAGCATTTCTAAACAATTTCAAAATCTACAAATATCTTGTACGGTTGTCGTTGAAGACTCCATTGTCTCAACACAATCGATGCCAAAACACGTTTGGGCGCCAAGAAAAATACTACATATATGCAACCGAATTCCGCGTAGTAATAGCCTATATCCGCTGAGATGGAAAAGGATTGTAGGGAGGTCGATACCCAGCCAGATAAACCAACACTACCCTACTAGGATAATGACGAGGAAACCCTCGATACATACCGGCCATGCAACAACACTACTGATTAGTTACACATTTACTACAAATAAAATACCCATAACATGATGGTAGGACGAGCATCTCGGATCTCGGGCGTGAACGGTGAAAGTTGAGACTACGTGAATTCTAGTAACTAATTCGCAGTATTATCGCATGTCGATTGCAAAATGAAAAGGTGATCAGATTTATAAAAAAAAACGAACAGACAAACAAAAATACTGCCTAGGATTTATTACTAAAAATTACAAACAATAAACTCCCTATCAGCAATAAAAATAAAGCAAGTTAAAATAAAATAAATCACACGTCAGATAGTCCTATCTGTGCTATAAATGTTCATAAACAATGTCATTACAAAAATGTAATTATTTAAGAAATTATTAAAATGTTTACGCATTTAATAATCACCCTGTGACTCAGTCATTGGAGCAGTCAGATCAGCATCAGCTGTTCAAACATCAAACATTAAGTTAACAATATAAAAACCCTGAATTATACACTTACGTGCGTAAAATGTGAATATATAACATAATAATAATAATATTAATTAAATATAGTTGAAATATTGTTTTAGATCCCTTATTGGGGGGGGGGGGTAGTTGGATCTAAAATGGAAGAGTTATTGTGTTAATTTATAAGGAAGTGCCTAAAAGGGGGTAGCTTCCCGTAGTCGGGCAAGCTGACCAGTGTAGAGTGTTGTTTAGTGTTAGGATGCTAGGGAGCGCTCCTATAAAAGATGTAGGTGTATTTTAGGGGATGGAACTTAGCGTACAGGTCAACGAGCTGGTCTTCCAGCTGGCTGGCTAGTTATATAACCGATGTGCACGCGTCAGCTTTATGGCGCGCGCTGCTCCTAGCAGTCGGGCCTATGCGGGAATACAATGATACTTGCGCTAGCAAGTGTCTGGCTACTGTACGTCACGTCTAATCGTGACGGAGGATTAAGGCTGGACTTTAGGACGTAGAGAGGCGTGTAAACAGTAATACAGGTGTAGTGTACTGACCAAGTGTTTATTGGTCAGTAATATGGAATTGTGAGTCCCTTCTAGGGGATGTAGTAAATGTTACAATGTAAGTGTACAAACTTGTGTATACAATTTGTGGGTAAAGGTTACAAAGTACATGATTCTGAACACTGCTGACTCACCTGATGATAACAGCGATAGCCTCCGGCCGACGCACTGTAAGACTGGTAATTGAGAGAGCTTGTACTCCTTAAGGTTCCCTCTTATAGTCTCCGGCGTTGTGCTGTCAGCATTCCGCTGCCTAGATGCCCCAGTTAATTGTGTGTTGCTGTTTGTGGTAGTGATGCAAGTATTGGGTAAGCTTTCCAGACTGGTTAGCTGCCCTTGCGGTGTTAATAGATGTTGTTCTGGACTTACAAGATTTGCCAGTTAGGGGTGATTTAAATAGATGATGGGGGGATGGCCTCCAGGGGGTGCAGACCCCTGGGGGACTGTACAAGCCTCTTCCCCTATTTAGTTCGCGTCCCCGCGAACGGGAACGGAACTTGAAGTTGGGATGTTGATGTAGTAGATATAGTTGATGTGGTTGTTCTTGAAGCCCCCTCGTATCGTCTGTTGGTGTCCTCTTCGTCGTATGATGTGGTGATGTCGTGTTGCTGTGTAGGTGTGAGATCAGTTCGTGTTCAGAGGGGTGAGTTATGGGATATACATATATATATAACATTGACATTGGCATAGACATTATAAAAATAGTGCATGGAAAAAAATCGATATTGACATATTGAAAGTTTGAAGGAAAAAAATAGATGGTGCTGATAGTTATTCGGTACATTGTTGTGCAGGGAGGAAAAAAACCCAGGGCTGGACGGATGATTGCGTCGTCCGCCCTATCTTAGGGAAAAAGTGCTCCCTGCAATGAGAAAGATAGAAGAAAATAGAAAAAATGGGTGTTCCAGGGTATAATTTAAGGGAAATATTCAAAATGCATTTATTGATTTGGGATAAAACGGAACACCCTGACAAATGGGGAAGTTAGAAGAAAGAAAAATGAAAGAAAACAAATCATAGACATTGTGTACATGTGATTTTAACAAACAAACAGAAAAGTATACCGTTTAATGTGCTATGTTGCGATGTTCATATGTTAACATTTAGGAATATTATTGATCACCTCCGCCGACAATGTGGGGTTGCGAAGTATTATATATATATTGATTTCTAGTGGAATAATTGCCCGTGGGCGCATGAATTTGTATTAAGTTACCCTTTAAAATTATCAATTACAATGATCTTATGTCTAACTTAAGCGCGCTAATCTCTTATGATTCTAGTTTTTGGTACCTCGCGTGCACGCTACCCGTTTGTACGTACGCTTGCCGTCTCACGGCTAATCCTGTACGGCCACTTCCTGGTACGGTTTAGTGGTCGTACCGCTTGCAATGTATCCTTAATCCTTAATCTGTGAAGCATTCCCTGTGGGTGAATGCTTTCACACTTGACAATGAGAGTCGCCGCCACAAATCGGTTGCGCCCTCATTGCCGTAATTTGCGCCGCATTTTTGACGCCTTATTTTTCTTGTGTATGTTGATCTGCCAGCGAGCCTGATACCCCACAGGTATCAACCGTGCTGTGCAGATTTTTAAAGTGTAGCTGTAAAAATGTGGTGAGCCTGTAAGTGAAGATGAATATTAAATATAAATTAGTGCGCACAGGTGTAATACAATAATAAGAGGGCATTAATAGCATGCTGCTGCTATATGGCAGCAAAATCATAGTCACCAGTGCCATATTCTTGGTGACGATGCCTGAAAAAAATGGAGAGGTTAATAAAACATTTAAATATTGCCTATTTTCTATGCCGCTCCCTGTGGCAGTGTGTCCACAGTCTGAAGCTCTTTTGACCTGTGAAAAACAAATGGCATGGTTAGTGTTAATCGATGCATGGCCGGGCTTACCCTATACGGTGCCGTAATGTCGTTTCTTAATGTGTTGTCGGTCTTACCCCGGTAGCGGAATTTTGGTTACCGGGTGCCGATATATTCCACCTCAATTATACTTATGTTAATGTATTATCATGTATTCTAATGTATGATAATGTATTCTAATGTATTATAATGTATTATAATGTATTGTAATGTGTTATCGGACTTATCCTGATGACGGATTTGTCGGCCATCGGGTGCCGAGCGGCGTTATCTTAACACTATCTATCTTAATTATGATTAAAAATTAAAAAATGGCTACTATTATTAAGCCGAACGGGTGGCCTTACTCTATTGCCGAAATGTGCTGTGCCATTACCTGGCAACAGCGGTTAATGAATTTGCTTAATCCTAAGTTGCGTACCAAAGTGCAACTGTCTTATTTGCTAAATTTGGACCAGAGCGATCGCCTGAGGCAATTTACTTCCTCAGGGCACGACCCGTACGAATCCTAGAAACACCGGTTGTCTCTAGAATCGCCGGATTCCGCTCCCTTAATCCTAGTTGTCGACGTCTATTCTAGGTATTACTAACTAGTACTAATCTAATCACAGGCGGCTTACGGTGCCACGAAGCAAACCGTTTCGCCCGCTGTATTTATCAGCTCTTTACCTTTGCCTTTGCGTATGTAGTCGTAGTTGGGGCTGCCCACTTTAACCCCTCTAGACAGCTCGTTGCAGGTCTATTTAATGCCCTTGACTGCCAGCTGCGTCGCCATTTATGTGGGCATTGGACATCGTCCAATGGCATAATATCATCCGGGAATTGAGCGTCCGGTTCCTCTTCGCCAATGTTGGCCGCAATAATAATCATCCGGGAATTGAGCGTCCGGCTCCTCTTCGCCAATGTTGGCCGCAATAATAATCATCCGGGAATTGAGCGTCCGGTTCCTCTTCGCCAATGTTGGCCGCAATAATAATCATCCGGGAATTGAGCGTCCGGTTCCTCTTCGCCAATGTTGGCCGCATTAATAATCATCCGGGAATTGAGCGTCCGGTTCCTCTTCGCCAATGTTGGCCGCAATTGTGCTTCACTCCAGCGCACAGGAGTCTTGCTTCCCGCTGTAGAAGCCGTACTTACTTACACTTATCTAAGAGTCTAGTCCTAGTTTGGTCGTCCCTAGGGTCAACTCCTGGGTCCGGCGTGGAGCGAGCTATTTCTCCCACCATCCTCAGAAAGTCTTCCCTGCAGGTCTTGGCGTCGCTGACCGTGGCACGTAGTGGGTGTAGCATCCCTTCCTCCCAGGGGCAGTTTAGGCGCACCTAGGATTCCAGAGCTTGCCCGGCCAGGCCGCGAGTGCCTCAACCTTACGTGGTTCGTCTGTTTGGTCTAGTCGTTAAGTTAAGTGAGGTCACTGCGCTGTTGAGCCAACTGGGGTAAGGGTCAACATCACCTTCCCCAGCTCTGCTCCAGTGTGGTGCCTTTGGCCTTCGGCTTATGCCGTTATCACCAATCAGAGTGTTTCAGATTCCTTTTCATGTAATAAAAAAATATGGGCGTAACCTGTATAAATAATTTATTTTGTGTAAAATGTAAAATATTTCAAGTGTTGTGGGGTTGTAGGGCTTCTAAGTGCATACACTACTTTCGGTCTACTATTGCTACGTCGGCTGTCCAGCGATAATGCTCTGTTAACCTTAATGGAGGTATTAGTAGGGTCTATGGCGTCAGGTACCCTGTTATTAGGATCTGGGGGTAGTTATTCGTAGAGTGGACTGAAAGCATGGTAGGAAGAGGTTGCGCATCTTTGGGCTCAAATAAATGGTGGCTTTGAGCCGGTGATGTTGCTAGGATTGCTCTTATACTGAGTGGACGGGGGAGGTAATTCCCGGGATTGCAAAAATATAAAAAATTCCATGCAGGTTTGATAGTAATACCGTTGGTAAGTGGATGGGATACTCATGCATGTATCTGGATATGAGGCATCCGCACTCATGTAAGGGTAGGCGTAGGGTGAGGCGTAATAATAATATATCCCTGTCATGCGGGAGTATTTAATTAACAAAAAATGGTTAATATATGATTGTGGCCTCATCTCTCATTTGGAGATGCGCATTATGCTTAATTGATGTTTGCCGACCCACCCCTAATACTCAGGTGGTAGCATCGAGATCCAAGGCGTAGTAAGCCCTCTTTTTAAACGCATGAAGTCTATCAACCCCTGTGTATACTTTGTAATGTAGTGTAGCTGTTTTGATCGTGTTCATGTGTCTGCGTTGGTCATGTTGGACGTGGGAAGGTTATGGAAGGGGAGGAAGGTGGTACGATGGTAATCTGTGCTCCTGTCATCCTCCCTTGGTCCATGTCTGCTTTCTATCCGCTCCTTGGGATAGTAAAGCGTCGTGACGCTGTGACGTCACGACTTAATCTGGTCTGCCATTTGTAGTGTGAATGTGGCCAGTGGTCGTAGTGCGACTGGCCATGTCCTAATCGCCTGGCATGATTTATTTTAGAAATAAGATCGCGAAAGGAAGTTATTAGGGGGGAGGTCTTGTTTCCTCAGAGCCCCTGTCTGTGTTCGCTCCTGCTTAGTGAGCGCGTGTGTGTGTGACTATGTTCCGCTACACCATGCGGATGGTTGGTCTGTTATAGGCTAAGTCCTAATGTGTATCGCGTGTATGGGCAGGAGGTGCCCGTGGCCTGTCAACGTCTTTGAGAACGTGCTCCTATGGGCCCAAGATAAGTTCCGGTCTGTCACGTCTGTCCATTGCTAAATGTCACAATTGTTTTTGCGTGTTAAAAATGTGTGGCATTATGATTGCTATGTGCTTGTATTTTCATGGTCAATGCCGATACAACAATAGTGTCTGTCACCAGCAGTATTCCAATGTGACGAAATCTGCAAGTCAGCGGTTTGTATGTGTAATGGCAGGCTCGGACGTTATGCATGTCAGCTGCCGGCACGTGCTTTCTTGCACGTATGCGAGTGTTTTCATTGTTCTAGATTCCGGGCGGACCAATGTAGCAATTCGTCCTATTTAGCTAGTACTGTTGTGTGGCCACTATTCCATAAGACCTTTGTCTTATGAAATGTCTATGCCTGTGTCTGGGAAATGTATTTTCCATGTCAGGTGTAATTGAAATTTTATGCCTAGCTTTTGGCCGAAGGAAATGTGGTATTATCTGGTTGTGTAGTTGTATGGGCCAATTTCGGTGTGATTGGAAGCCTGGATAGTTGTTTTCCCTGGTGTCCAATTTTCGCTGGGATTTGGACCCGTGATCTCATGCCATTCTCTGTGTTCTGTGTCTGCGTTGTGTTTCAGGGATTGAGGTGTCCTCAGTGTGGTTTTTGCTTGTGTCTCTCGTACCAAAAATACCGTTGATTAGTTAGTTTTTGGTACGAGTGTGGTGTGTGATCATGGGTTCGGACCCGGCTTACTGTAAAGACTTGTTACGACGCTATCTGTGCCGTATATATTATGGCACATGTACCGTGTATTTGCAATGCGCAAATGAATGTACGCCTTGCTGTGAAGAGTTTGTGTATTTTTGAGTTCTCCTTGTAGTGTAATTTGGGGAGTGGTGTTGTTCTGAACTCGGCGTAAATGAACGCGTATTTCCCAGGTTCGTCTGTAGTGCTCCCAGTCTGTCTGTGCCAGCAAAGGTCGCCCACGGTGAGTGCGTTATCGCTGACGCGATAGTCTCTCGTTTCACTCACGTGTGCGTTATCTTGTTAGTTGCTTGACAATGGTCCGTGTCTGTATGTTTGTGCCTCATAGCCTGAGTGCTAACTCTGTAATTGCGAGTGGGGTTTCCCGCCATACAAAAGAACCTCTCACTAACTGCATTCGTGTCCCCAAGTTTTGTGTTAACTGTAACGTGGGTCGAATATGTCCCTATCCATTGTACAAAATGTCGTTATACACGAGTGTCTCCGGGCCGCTAGTCGCGTGTTTGGTGACTATGTGCCGGAGGTGATTTTGTTGTTTTTCATTTATGACCATCTGTTAGTGGAACTGTCCCAATCTGTTTTAGCTTCCTATTTTTCTATCCTGCAACCGGATAGATACCCGACCTGACATTCCTGGTATTCAGAAGGTTGCGGGTTTTGAGACCGTCTTTACCCAGAGTAATTGTTTCTGGTGCCATTCTAGGCTGTGTCTCCGGAACAGTTTGGTAGTGTATTACTGTCATGTGGCACTGTAAATTGACTGTGTGACTTCCAAAAATATGTAGGGTTTCCCAAAGTCTGGGATATTCACCCTATGGTGTGTTTGCGTTTTAGCTTGCGTGTTGTTATGGAGGTGAGAAAAAGTCGTGTTATAGGCAGTGTAATGTGTCACATATGCCTATGGATTAAATACATACAGTTCAACTTGGCCACCTTCCTTTCTCGGGATTAGTGCGTGAGGCAAAAAAATGAGTTATGCCCCGCTTCGAATTAAGAGAGCACTTTGGAAAGGGTATAGAAGATATATTGTATGTCGCCTGCCCACTGCTGTATGCTTATTAAAGTGGGTGGGCAGGTGGCGATAGTCTGTAAAAATTGTGTCGTAAGCAATATGAAAAATGTTTAAAAATGGTAAGTAGGACCTGAGCGTACTATCTACCTATTTGGTGGCGTTAGTACTACAGTAATCTAGTTACGTCTCAGGGAAATCTACCACTTTTGAAAAATAGTTTGAGATTCTTAATTCTTGCTACAATCAGGGCTCTCGCCCGCCACAAGAGAATCTATCAAACTGTGGGACCGGAACATAGAACATTTAGTCATTTCTACTTAGCAAGACCCGCCTAAGCTCTATGCTGTGGTTTATTGCTTAAGCTGTGTTCAGAATAGCTTTTTCCGGCCTTAAGCCGCGTGGTTCGCCTGATTGGCTTCCGCTTGGCTTTGGATATTAGAAACTCTACGTTATCCAAGTTTTAATATGGGCCAACCATGCTCAATAACCATGGATGGCCTGAGAAAAAAAATGCTATAGGCCAAAAAAAAATCAAGAAGAATTTAGACTTATACACCTTTGGTTTAGCCATGTTGCACTGCATATACATGAAAAAAATGTGCCGTTTACGTTAGTGAGTCTTTATGTGTTTATTGCCGTATTTCTCCCGTGTAAACGAGCTTATGTGTGTCCCTAATATAGGTTCAAGTGATATTAGCTTATTTCTGTGTCCCTGGTGGAAGTCGTTACTCCCGTCCGAGCGTCCTTGCTCGGAAAGGTGAAGGCTTCCGCCCTGTTACGAGATTATAGGCCCCTGAAATCCACTGAGGTGCTCCTTTGCTATTTTCCGGCGGAATTTCTAGCAAAGTAAGCCTGGGCCTACTTCCACCGTAACGTCTGTCTGCTGGTCTGAGTGTGCCTGTAGTCGAGGGCCTAATTGCGCTCTGCGCTACCCTAGTAGGGTTTACGGGAGTGTGTGTATTTTTGACTGCGTGGTTTTGTGGGGTAGGTAATAACACCTTTCCTATACCCCGTGTACCGTGTGTTAGTGCCTGGTCAAAATGTGCGGGCGTGTACTGTGCATCCTGAGGGCCTGAGTGCAACACCCTCTTATGCATTCGCACCTGGGGTACAAATGTCGGCGTTCGCCTCCGTTCTGGCAAACTTGCCCTTTGAACTGGCGGTAAAGGCCGCTTAATTGCCTGTCTCTGCCCTGGCAATGTGGTGGCGTGTAGCCTGACCGCTTTCTGGCCTGTGGCCACGGTAGACTCCTGCCATTGTGTTTGCCTATCTGTGTGGGTGTATGTAGGCTTTATGTACTGTAGGGCGGGCTCTACGTCCTCAGCCCATGACGTGGTTACGTCCCGTTGTCTCCCTGTCATGTCATGTGTGTCTGAGGGTCCTGGCTTCAACTCCCTCTCGTTCGTCCGTTGCGAGGGGGTTGGCCTAGGTTCTGCTGCCTGGCTTGGCAAAATTGCCTTCCGAACCGGCGCTAAGGGATGTGTAATGGTATAACGTTGTCCCCGCAGTGTATTGGAGTCTAACCTGGCCGTCTTCTGGACTGTGGCCATGGTGACCTCCCTCCCATGTGTGGCAGTACATGGCGAGAGGGACATCCTCGCAAATTGCCGAGTTAGCGTATCTACGCTTATGTCCTCTCTCGGCTGGGCTGGTGGCCCTGCCATGTACTAGAAAATGGCCTTGTTGTTCTGGAGTTCGTGGTACTCGTCCCAAATTTGGGTGTACTGACCGTTGAGGCTCATGGCCTGCTCAGCGACTTTTGTGCCATTGGTCCCTATGGGTTGGTGTTCCCTGATAAGTGTTTCCCATTGCTGGAACATGAACTCGTGTCGGCAGTGTAATTGCCAGTGTGCTTTAATGATTTGTGTACGGAGGGTGGGGATT
This sequence comes from Meconema thalassinum, assembly GCA_946902985.2. Classification (NCBI taxonomy): domain Eukaryota; kingdom Metazoa; phylum Arthropoda; class Insecta; order Orthoptera; family Tettigoniidae; genus Meconema; species Meconema thalassinum. The sequence continues at coordinate 23,340,802 of OX336400.1, forward strand.
TTCGCCCGAATCTTGCGATTCTTAGCGCTGCGGATTGGCCGGACAAGTGCTCTTATGATCCGCATATACTGGGCGTGCAGGAGCTGCTGAAACCTTCTGAGGTAGTCCTGCTTAGTTTCAAAGACTGTGTGCCAGGCAATTAATTCCTGGTACTCCCCAATGCTCCTCAGCACAGCTAGGCGGTATAGAGGGGCCATGCTAAATGAAGTGTATGCGTCTTCTAAGAAAAAAAAACTGTGCGTGTCTGTTAGTGTATCCTGTGTCTCTCTGTTTCTTTCTGGGGCTGGGGGGTTGGTTTGTTAAGAATTTCCCCTGTGTAGACAGTGCGAAGCAAAAAAACTGCTTTCTGTCTGAGAGGAAAGGAAAAAAAAATTTCAGTCTCGCTTGGCTATATGCGGTACGGGCCGTTTTTGACCACGAGAACTCGTTGTATGAGTCCTATTTTACTGTGCGTGGTACCCGGCCTCCACCATCTGTTTTAGATCCCTTATTGGGGGGGGGGGGGTAGTTGGATCTAAAACGGAAGAGTTGTTGTGTTAATTTTTAAGGAAGTGCATAAAAGGAGGTAGCTTCCCGTAGTCGGGCAAGCTGACCAGTGTAGAGTGTTGTTTAGTGTTAGGATGCTAGGGGGCGCTCCTATAAAAGATGTAGGTGTATTTTAGGGGATGGAACTTAGCATACAGGTCAACGCGCTGGTCTTCCAGCTGGCTGGCTGGTTATATAACCGATGTGCACGCGTCAGCTTTATGGCGCGCGCTGCTCCTAGCAGTCGGGCCTATGCGGGAATACAATGATACTTGCGCTAGCAAGTGTCTGGCTACTGTACGTCACGTCTAATCGTGACGGAGGATTCAGGATGGACTTTAGGACGTAGAGAGGCGTGTAAACAGTAATACAGGTGTAGTGTACTGACCAAGTGTTTATTGGTCAGTAATATGGAATTGTGAGTCCCTTCTAGGGGATGTAGTAAATGTTACAATGTAAGTGTACAAACTTGTGTATACAATTTGTGGGTAAAGGTTACAAAGTACAGGATTCTGAACACTGCTGACTCACCTGATGATAACAGCGATAGCCTCCGGCCGACGCACTGTAAGACTGGTAATTGAGAGAGCTTGAACTCCTTAAGGTTCCCTCTTATAGTCTCCGGCGTTGTGCTGTCAGCATTCCGCTGCCTAGATGCCCCAGTTAATTGTGTGTTGCTGTTTCTGGTAGTGATGCAAGTATTGGGTAAGCTTTCCAGACTGGTTAGCTGCCCTTGCGGTGTTAATAGATGTTGTTCTGGACTTACAAGATTTGCCAGTTACGGGTGATTTAAATAGATGATGGGAGGATGGCCTCCAGGGGGTGCAGACCCCTGGGGGACTGTACAATATATACATTATATACACCTTTCTATGTTTAACACGGTATTAAAAATACTATTCGCACTATCAGTCGCGATCTGACAGTCCTCTAGTGTCTCTGTTTTCAGAAACAGTTCTATTAACAATGGTTCACACAACAATACATTTTTAGGTATCTCTGGTTACTTGTCATAATAAGTAAAGCTTGTATATCGAACACTGAAGTTAAATATAGCTTAGAATATGTCGTGTCAATGAATAAAATACAATAAAGTAAAGAGCGATGCGAAACTACTTAAAAAACTCAAAATATACATCGTGGATCTAATACTGATACTCTCTGACATGAACAATACAAATACTAATCCTTATGTCAGTGCTTATTACACATACTGTAACAATTCGTTGCTCCACATGGCAATACGTTTCCTTCTCTCGTAATACGGTGAACAATATTCATAAATAGCGCCTGCTACGCTCCAAACATTACATACTTCTTTCTTTTCATAATTACCAACAATCTTCATTACTCCGCACGGCATTACTTCAATAAGAAACCCATCTTGCTACAAACTTGTAGAAGAATCAGTGACTTTACTAGGTAAATACGCAATTGTATACTACCGTTCAGAGTGCACTCCTAACCACATCTCTCCTCTAAATTATTTAACCTCGTGCATTATAACAACAATTACATGTTTGTTCACTACAATTCACATCACACAGTATTTCTTATTTCTTTCAATAGCGCTTTTCGTTCACTTAGTTCCATAATAGACTGTTTTTCCACGTTACCAACTATAAACAATACTAACTCGTAATTCGCTCGTCTTTACTAGTTAATAAATATAAATACATATCCTCACGCACCTGATGTACATTTAAATGAATGAAATTATTAATATTTGAGCTTGTATTAAGACATACAAGACCTCAGGTGGACTAACAAATCTCCTGGTCTGCTGTCATTTCAGTTTAATAAAGTTCCCAAATGAAATGGTTAGTAACTATAGGCATCATTTGACCTCAATTGTCACTAACATGATCCTATTTTATAATATACTTTCATAATAACAATAGTCCATGACTATATCATTGTCAAATAAATTGTATTCGGCAATTGGAATTTTATAACTTTCATATTGTTATAAATAAGTGTTTCAGTTATATTCTGACATAATAATGTTTGCTTAACATTGTTACAGCATTTTACAATAATGCTTTCCTTTATAATAATGCAATATAATTATGCAAATGTATTCTGTCGCTGTTACGCATTTGTAACTATCAATAGCAATCTTAACGTTAAAAGATTCTTACTATTGGAAAGTATTTCCAATGAAATATGTTACTATCGAAGCATTCCCTTCGAAATATATTACTATCGAAGTATTTCCTTATAAAACGAGATTCGTTCGAAAGTGAGCATGTTAAAACGATTCCTTCAAAAATATATAAGAAACGAAGTATCTAAGGTCAAAATAAATGAAATTACGTCTGAAAAGACACGCGTAGATGTATCAAAGAATTACTGTAAATCTCCAAAATTTAGCTACAATAAACTTAGGAAAAGAAGATAAGAATATCTACAATGAAGTTGGTCACCTCTCAATAACAACAAATACTACTGCAAAACTACAGATCTTAGAGCGTTCAGTTTTTCTACCTTTCTGATGGCTTCTGGTGTCATGAATACCTTCATTAGATGTGCTCGATTTTCGGCTCGAACTGCTGGTGCGAGTCGTCTGCGTTGAAAACGGGTTCCTGGCAAGCCTGTGCCAACCATATGATCGCTCCCCGGTCTGGATCGTGCTGCGAATACCTGCGAGACAGCTCGTCCTTCTCGGCTAACAGCAAGTCTTCTCTTTTCACGGTCAGCGACCTGGTATCTGGATCTCTTGGTCCAAACGACTGCATGCGTCCATCTTCTTCTTCTCGTGTAGCAGATCGTCATTATCAATGTAGATCTGAATGTCCTGAGTTGATATCTCTTTCTGGTGGTAATGGACATCTCGCTTGTAGTATTGGAAGTCATCTCAGAATACTGCATGTTGTTAAGCAGTTGTAGATTTATCGATTCCCGGTTTTCTAGATCACTCTGAATCTCCAATCCATGGCATAGACTAACCTCCTTCCATTTGTGTAGTTGCTCATTATAATCTTCTCAATAATAGTTGAATAAGTTTGTCCTCCCTGACTCAGGTTTATTACGGTCATCTTGACTGTGATATTGTACTGTAGAATGTTGAATGCTGCAATAATATAGCTATAGTAAGCAATGCTGCTGTTTATCGCGTCGCTGATGAATAGTGCTATTGTAACGAAATAATCTTCTAATGGTTGTGATACTGAATAAATGCTTTTCTCTTCTGTAGCTAGTGCATTTATATTTCACCAGCTTCTCGTATTTCTTCCTCGGCGAATGGTTGATCTCCAAACGGTCCTACTTCGTCTGTCGGCCGTACTTCTTTATCATGGTAATGCTCTGCTGGACGCGAGACTGAAAATGTCCACTCGGTTCAAGAAGCTGAGTAAGAGTCCTGGCTTCCCTCTCTGCGATGGCGCGCGTGCCAAACTAGCCTGATCTGCTAGCCTCGCACGGATGCATTGTAATAGAAATATACTCATAGTTTCTCTCCTAGCCAATAATGTATACTTCTATATAACCCTATATATTCCATATTGTATTCTACACCTGTAGAATTGTTCATATCGCTTTATATACGCCAAATTTATATAAAAGCGATTCCCACAAAATTTATGTGCCTCAATCTGATTGGCTGTTGAAATATCGTGATAGAAGCTCCTGGATCTAGCCTCTTATCAGCGGGTCGTGTGCATAATCTGTTATTGTCGCCTTGACCAACCAAAACTGGTTTTCTGCTTGCTAACATGAAGCCTCGTTCAATTTCCAGCCTCGAATGATCTGACTCTTCCTTAGTTAAAATCTCATTCACCAGAATATTTCCAAATAATAATTCCATAAAATGCTCCAAATTTTCCAAAATAGTTTCAATATGCATCATTCACTTCCCAAAATGCATACATAAATATTAAATTGTTTTAATTCCAAATTTCCAAATATTTCTCTCCCTTGGTTTACACGTCGGATCGAACCTCGGCTCAGTTAAAGTCTTAAGCTGGGCTGAATTCGAGTTCAGTACGGAGGTAGCACTAGCAATGGGCACATCAGGGTCATGTTTTATATTGCCGCCATCTTGACGGAAACGGAATGGCGGCCACCCAAATGTTAAAAGCTTAAATCAAATTATGACCAACCTAATTATTTGATCTCTATCAAATTTTGCAACATCATACCTTTTTGTGGGAAGAGTCTTATGACTGAACTACAAGCTCATCAGCCCAATAGTTTGCAGATAGCGGCCATGTAGCCTATATTTGCAAATCGATTCACCGTTTCAATTTAGACACGGTGAAACCGAACTAAATGAATTTTTGTACAGAGGTACCACTAGCAAAGGGCACCTCATATACATTTTTAATATCCGTATAACACGTTGCATTTCTACAAGCTACTACAACCAACATTCAATTATACTACTTGTAAAGGACAAAGAGTTGTAACAATATCCATGCATTTAGGAGAAAGTAGGTTATATGTTCCTTACTGAACACCTTGTTTATACATATATATATATACGATAAGTAACAAGTCCATGTTGGAAGAATAGAAATGTTCGAGACGATGATGTATCTAGTTGGAACTGGGTGTTTTGTAATGGAAGGAGGCAGTTTATTCGTGGCCTGGCAACTAGTGGCGATTTGCAATACCAGTGCAGCAACCTAAGTTCACTTCCACGCAGCGCATTTAAGCTTGTTAATAGGCCTAGGTACTTTATCTTCTGACAATATATTTTTAATCTGCTTCCCCTAATCAATTTTTGTGTATACAGGAATAGAGAAATCGAATGTAAGGTTCTTTATTTCCCTGCATGCGCCACATGCAGGCACCATTAGATAATCCTATATGCATTCAATTGGCAGGATAAATAGTGACGACATATTTGACCATGACGGTCAACTTGCAAATATATCACTGTGCATTTCGAGGGGTCTGAGAATACCAGTAGTATACATTTTTACCATTTGGATATTGCGTAATCGCGAGGACATATTGCATCATCATGACGTCATCACACTAGAGCGAGCATGTGCACGTGCACATGTTAGCGTGGGAAGAGGTCGACCTTTAACCGCTTGAAGCAGAAAACCTTTGGCTTATTTATGCGATAGATATAAATATTAATGGGTGATGACGTCATCTGATACCCGTGCAAGTGTGCACCTGTGCGAGCGATCACGTGATATGTCTGCAGTGTTCTTGTGAGACTTGGTTGACCTTTAACAAGTAGTGTTAACTTGGGGGTTCTCTTGCAAGGCGCGTGTGTGCTTGAACACGTATGGCCATGTTGGGAAAAGGTTTGGTGGTGGGCGAGGACTAGGGTTGAGTGAGGGCTCGTTTAAATGTTATTTTTCCCGCTCTATTTGATGGTGAGGTTATTTTTTAAAATGGGTGTTTTTTAAAAATGCCGCTATTTTGGAAACGGTGAAGATGAGAGAAAAGTTTGTTTGACGTCAATGAAAGGTCCCTGTGCCCTCTAGGCTGACAGCAAGTTTCAAGTGTGTAGGACAAAACAAAATGATAGCCTACTTTCTGGCGAATATTGGCGATGATTCGCGAACGCATGGTCGGATTTGAGCATATAAGGCGTCGTAGGACTTGTGGTGAACCACCCCTTGCTATGGTCGGGGGTATATCCACCCCAAAATAAAAATAACCCTTACCCGGGGGTTAAGTAGTGTTTTTTGTATGCATGCGCACTTGAGGGCTCTTGTAAGAGAGCGGAACTTTTAAATGATTATTTATAGATGAGTTTTTTTAAAATATTCATTAAAAAACAAAAAACTAATAGGTCATTCGCTTTTTAGTATCTCGCTAACCAATAATGCGATTTAAACATATGGGGTGTCGTAGGACTCGTAGTGAATTCTCCTTTTGTATGAACGAGGTATGTCAACCACCAAAATAAAAACTAGCCTTACCCGGGGATAAAGAGTAATTTTTTGTATGTATGCACGCCGGTGGCTTTTGTCAAAAGGGCCTAACTACACTTTTGTTAATATTTTCTGAACCCCTGATGGGATTTTGCCATAGGCAGTATCCTAGCACTTGGGGTGACGCCTCGTTTTTGAATGTGTGATCCATTTTTTTTGTCAAAAGGGCCAAACTACTCTTTTGTTAATATCTCGCGAACCAATCATGCTAGGCACTTGTATGAGGGGTCCTAGCATTTGGGACGACGTCCCCCCTTTGGGGGTGAAACTACCCCCCAAAATTGAAAACTCAATATCTTGTAAACAAAGAATCCTAAAATTTGGCGTGATAGCTCTAAAAATAGGTGATGACATAGGCTTTTAGCTGGATTGGTCATTTCACCCCTAAAACAGTAAATAGTCATGTTATGGGAAAAAAGACGAATTAAACACCTTAAATTATAAATGAAACTAAGATCTTTTGTTTTTGATGAAAAATAGCAGGGGGTGAAAACTACCCCCAAATTGAAAAATCGATACCGTGGAAACTAAGAATCGTAAAATTAGGTGTAATAGGTTAAAAATTGGTTGTGACATAGGCTTTTATCTGGATAGATGATTTCACCCCTAAAACGGTAAATAGTGATTTTACACTGGGGAAAAGGTGTTAAAAGGGTAAAAATGATAATTGAACTTAAGATCTTTTGTTTTTCATGAAAAATAGTAGGGGGGTTGAAAACTACTCCCAAATTGAAAAAATCGATATCTTGCAAACTAAGAACCCTAAAATTAGGTGTGATAGTTGTAAAATAGGGGATGACATACGCTTTTACTTCGATAGATTATTTCACTCTTAAAACAGGGAATAGTAATGTTACAGGAGAAAAAGGTATTAAACACTTAAAAGCATAAGCGTTTTGTGAAACCATGCTTTAATGAATGTTTGTATGGAGGATGACAGCTTGCTAATTATTATTATTATTATTAAGTAATTATGGATTGATGTGTTTATAGCTAACGAATAAGGCTACAGAGTTTTATCAGTTGTTGTACAAATCAGGATGGCCAACCCGTTGCCATGCCCCATGAATTTACCCAAAAGAGCCAAAACGTTAGGGTTATCGACCTGAGATTTTATAAAACTAATTATCGGAGAGGGTGTTGTTTTGGATTGACAATGGCTAACCCTTTCCCATGATTTATGAATTGACCCAAAACGTTTTACCTGACAAGACTGAGTGTACCCTGTTGCAGCCTTTAGAAAATCGAACCCGGACCTCTGTGGTGACAGTTGAGTTATATTAATGATGCTTTTTGAACAAACGCACACTTGCATACGATCGCTGGGTTGAATCTGCACAGAGCCACTGGCTTTGTTTGTGTAATGGGTCTTGGTGATAAGAACACGGCGCTCTTGCCAGCAAGTTTCATATTACTCGTCTGCTTGATAGTGGACGTGCTTCACACCGTATTAACGTACATGACCAGATAGTTGTTAGGTAAGGGTTGACAAGGCTCAGTGAACCTTATTGCAACTTTAAAATGAAAATTAATTTCTTGGTATAGTCGGGGTTGGAAGCCAAGTCCTTAGGGTAGACAACCAAGTATGATAAGCACTACACTGTGAGATGGTCAAATGATAATGTAACAGAATATATAGAAAAGTTTTCTGTAGTTTAACGAATTGACTAAGAGCCATACCATGAGAGGTGTAGGTAATTGAAATTGAATCCTTAGCTGTTGACCCTACTACATGTAAGCTATAGCAATGCCCGCCTATAAGCTATCATGTTAGAAAAATAAATTTATGGGTTGTTTTAAACGGAGAATGATTGTGTTTACTGTGAAACACAAATCCAAATTTAAAAATAGTTTAAGTCCTACATGATGTTTGAACTCATTTTTATTTATACTTTAGACAAACGCTAACATAGTTGTAATCCAGAAGCCATGGCTGCCTCCTTTCCAATCCTACACCGTACACTGAATTTAAAATTAATAATGATCACGTTACAGACAGCCAGTTTGAATGTCATGAGAAATAAGTGAACAAAGTATAAAATTCTTGACCCACTCGGGAACTCAACATGGCTTTTGTTTCAAGCAAAGGAGAAGCGTTCTATAAACTTAACCGCCAAGCTGTCCTATCGACCCCTAATTGTTTGGCTGATGGTGAAAATAAAATTAAATGTAAACTATAACTAAAACTAACTACACACTTATAACTAGAAAAAAGAAATGTAAGACAAAAGGATAACATGACAAATAAAGGACAGAAGGAATAAAAAAAATGCCTCTCAACCCTCATGAATGTGGATTGATGGACTTGAAGGGAAGGAGAGCCATAAAAAGTAGATATGAAAGTAAAAGAGGAGAGGGTCCCGCTCCAGTGGTAATCGATAAAAAGGAGGAAAACTGGACCCAGCTGAGGAATCCCTTGTGGTCGACAACTTCCAAACTGATCAGCCGTAAGCCCCTGAGGGTGTAGCCATATCCAGGGTGCACCACAAGTGGTGGGGCTACATACACCCTACCTTTAGTGTGGCTTCAGCAAAAGGCAGGAAATAACATAAAAATAAAAAGAAGCCTGCCTCCTCACACAAGAAGGGTATCAGAAAAATAATAAACAAGGGTCAATTAAGTCAGAAAATAAAGAGACTCCCTAAGCCTTGGATAGCCTAATAATGTCGGAGTCGGTAGAGAACAAGTGTTGACCAAGTGTGGTCGACAGGAAAGAAGATAGACAGGAGCCTAGCACAAGTCAGTGGAAGCAATGACGGACTCAGCTGGGACTCCATGGTCGTCAACCTACATTCCACTAGATGTAAGCCCATGTTTGGGGGTGGTGGAAAATAAAGACATCTTTTGTTTTAAATCACTGGCTTTAAGGACGAGAACGCATGGCATGCCTTTATAATGCGATACTGGTCCTAGGGGTATGCAAAATTGTATTAGATACTCAGCTAATAATAGTGTACATGACCCCTTATTATTTTCTCTAAGTACAGTACATGGGAATGATGACCATGATTTCCAAGCCCCTAAGTAAGACAAAAACAAATTATTTCCATTTCCAAACAGTTGGGGTGAGGTGAGGTGAGTTTTCTAAACGTCAAACTCATGTGGTTTTCAACTTGTACGCCAGGTAAATGCCATGTTTGCCCACAGACAAGTGCAAAGAAAATCAAAACATGTTATGTTTGGATCAATTCCTTACCTACATGACATGTACTTGAAATAACAAGTAATGGGCATTCTATGTTAACAATAGTGTGACGGTTACAAACTGCCAATGCTTAGAGCTCATTAGCGGCTTCTATGGGAGGCATGGAGTACACTTACCTGAAAAACTAACAAGAAGAGTGTTCGATTTTCCCACAACACACATCCTGAAAGTAAATATAATTGACTGCACTTAAGTCCATGACCAGCTCCTTACAATTCCTACCCTTCATAGTCGACGCACACATTAATAAAGCCATCACAGTGACAGAGGTTATTTGTAAAATATCTTAATATCTGAGATGTATCTTCAAATTGACCAGAATTTTGTAAAATCCACTAAATTTACCGCAAATTTAGCAAATTCCACCAAATTTCAGCAAAATCCAACAAATGACTACCAGATTTATTGAAATGCCATTGAATTATTAAAGAATGGTTGAAACTACCTCAAATTTATATAAAATTACCCGAATATTGATGAAAATTCACTACATTCTACCAAATTTAGGCAAGAGGTCTACAAACCATGAAATTTAACCAATTTTTAAAATATTCGCAACATATACTCGAAATTTCCATAATATTCCCTTTACTTGTATGCTTTTTTAATTGTTGTTTCGTTTCCCACACTCCCTGCAGACAAATACCTGAAAGTGACTTTCTCCTAGAAAGCTGAGTTTCATCTCCCTTAAACTCGTCTCTGAGGTGGGTGCCAGAAAAGACACCCAACGGTAAAAACCACACCCTCACATAGACTTTCATAACTTCTTACGTTGTGGTTCATAACACTTACTACATTGAATGATTTAGCGGCTTCCTTTTCACAATTCCTGTTTATACTTTCCTCTTGAAGGCTGCAAGATGCTTGCAAGATTCCTAAAATGCAATTAAATTTAATAAATACCTTAAGATGGTTTGATTTGCTTAGTGATATGGTGTTAATACTATATATTTAGGTCTTGACTGGCTTTGCAATAAGAATTGACTAACCAAACCTATCAGGGAAACATTTTGGCCACTATGTTGGTTATTGACCAGTGAGTTTAGCTGTTTAACATTTTTTTGAAATCATATACAACAGAGGCTTAAACCTATTTACGAACCGTGTGACCATGCTTGTTAAACAAGACATTATACCAGAGACAATTAGGATACTTATGTAGAGTTTACCAAAAAACGTTGTGTAACAGTAAATGCTAGTCAACAAACAGTTATACAGTACTAAACAAGTAGTTCCGTGAAGAACTAAATAGCCTATTTTCATATATCGTACTAATACCCTCTATCTACATACAAATTGTCAATTTGATTGCTGTAATAAATTCGTAGATATTGAGAACCGTCTAAATATTCTGGATGGTCACCATGTTGGATTTTTATATTAAAGGCCTAAGATTTATGTACTATTACATGAAGATTATTGTGTAGGTGTTTTATTCAAACTTCAATCGCATGATTAGGAGACAAGAAATAAAAGCGGAATTTTAAAAATTCGCTCAGCCGCCATCTTGTGGTTATGAAAATAATTTAATGAATTAGATGCCGGTCGATTAAACTTTGTTTAAGGATATACCGTATCAAGTTTCACTGCGCTCGGATGGTTAAATCGCAAGAAACGTCCATTAGAATATATAAATTTCAAGTCGCCGCCAAGTTGGATTTGTGCTCGCCAGGTTATTGAACGTTCCATAGATGAAATTATGCTTATAGCATCTATACACTTACAATATTTCAGTTTGATTGCTGTAGTAGATTAATAGATATTGAGAACCGTCTAAATATTTCGGATGGTTGCCATGTTGGATTTTAATATATGTAGGCCATAGAGTTATGTACTATTAGGTGATGATTATTGTGTACGTTCATTATGCAAATGTTGATTTCGATCGCATGACTAGAACACAACATATAAAAACTTAATTTTCGAAATTCGCACAGCCGCCATGTTGAGGTTATATAAACAATTGAACTAAATTAGACACCAGTGCATTCCACTGTGTATAAACATTTGCTGTACGAAGTTGCATTGCGTTTGGATAATTAAATCGCGAGAAAAGTCTATTTAAAACGTTCAACTTCGCTTGGCCGCCATGTTCGTTTTGTAGTTAACCGGCTTTTGAATGACTCATAGATGAACTTTCAGTAGTGCTCTTTATCTCCGTACAAAATTTCATGGTGATACCGGTAATAGTTTACGAGATATTGAATGCCGGTGAAATATTTCGCACAGCCACCATCTTGTGGTTATGTAAACAATCGAACGAAGTTAGATGTCGGTGCATTACAATGTGTATATCCATATGCTGTACCAAGTTTTATTGCGTTTGATTGGTTGAATCGCGAGAAACGTCTATTTAAAAGTCGCAGCTTCGCTTGGCTGCCATGTTGGTTTTGTAGCTACCCGGTTTTCAAAAGTTACATAGGTGAACTTCTAGTAGTTCCCTTTATCACCATACAGAATTCCAGGGTGATATCGGTAATAGTTTCGGAGATATTGAATGCTGGTGAAATATTTCGCAATATTTGGATTGGTGAGACGTAACAAAATTTGAAGGGCACGGTCAGGGTCGTGCGGTATAGCACTATGAACTTACCGAGTTTTATTAAAATCGCTCTAGCCGTTTAGGTTTTATTAGGGGGGCACACACAAAAATTCTCACACACACGCACACACACACACACTCACGGACAAAAGATGATCTCATAAGCCTATTTTTTAAAATGAAAATAGGCTAAAAAATCATCATATAATACCTGAGAGCTCTTCTAAAATTATTGATGTGTAACAGGTTTTCACTAGCTTGCTATGTATTTTTTGGCTTGGGGGTGATTTTCAAGAAATAAAATGCAAACGGAACTGAAATGCAATACAAACAATGAGCGCGCGCGGTGGCTGAGATTGATACCACGACGTACTTTCGGTTATGTAGCTATGTGGAATGTATATCAAATATGGTTTACTTCAAGGTTTGGAGATCCCATTAAAGATATTCCTACAATAAATGATCTTGAAATGGTCATTCTATGGTGTGAAAATATTTATTAGGTAAATGACATTTAATGAAAACAATAATGATTTATTAAATGTTTATATGTTTACAGTATTGTTATTTAATGTAAGCACTTGAGGCACTACCGACCAAAATACAGCACTATCTGCAATGTATATTGCATACTTGAAGGTTTGGTGGTCCCATTAAAGGTATTCCTACAATAAATGATTTTCAAGTTGTCGTTCTATGACGTGAAAATATTTAATATATGATATTTGCTAACAGGATATGCCACTGGAATTATTTTACAAGTAGTTATTTTAATGACCAACAGAGTTCTCTGTTAAGAAGGGAAGAGCCCTATGTGGAATGTAGGATAACATGTAACATATTATACGTGATATGTCACAACTGTAATGCTTGTGATTTTTAAGATGCCTTTGTACCTATATTAATCACCCAGTTTACAAGACTGATAACTGTAATGCTACGGAAAAATCAAAACAAATCAAAAATGTGCATTGAAAAACCAAAAAGAGGTTGAGCAAATGTACAGTCTACATGCAAAAAAAACAAGAAATATATACAAACTCTGTTAATTAATTTAATTCAAATATATATATTTTTACAATAGGTATATACACACACACAGAATACAGCAGTTTTTTGTTCACGTTTGCTTGTTATAGTTTTTAAATATAACACTTGCTGAACATTATTTTAGGGGATGGGGGTGTTGCTACGTTGACCAATTACACTATAATACCAGCTTTACTAAGTTCATCTTCTATTTATAACAGCTCTTCCTCATAACCAATATGACCAGCCTGTTAACAGGCATGCAAGAGCTATTTTTTATGAATGGTTTTAAATACTCGGCAAGCAGTTCATCATTTTCACCATCATCATCATTATCATCCTCATCATTATAATCATCTTCATAATGATCATTATCATCGTCGTCATCTTTACCATCATAATTTCCACATGTGTCCACAGTCTGTTCAATGGATTGAGTTGCCTTTGATAGTGTTGAAAGCTTCTTTTTAGATGTACTAGAGTGCTTTAACATTGTTATGTTATTATTATCATCACCATCACCATCCTTTTCACCTTCCCCAACCAACTTCTTGATGGGGTATGTTGTCTCTGATAGGGTAGAGGGCTTTTGAGATGTGGGTGTGTGTCTGATCATGGGTTTTACAGGAGGTGTTAAAGGTTTCTCATTAAACAACTCGCTAACAGCATGAGTGCGTTGTAGTGTATTAGTCCTGAGGTTAATATTATCTTGAGCAGCCCTATTTTTTCTTGGACTTGGTTTTTTGCTTCGGTTTGAGTTTTCCTTACATTTACACTAGCATGATTATTAAGTTTACAATCATGATTGTTTGAAGAAAGTATGTCCAATTCTTTTGTCTTAGGCATTCCTCGACACTGTTTCGATCGTTGCTTTGAACAGCGCCAAATAACAGTTCCATTTTATTCCTTCGTTTCACAATATATGAATACCCTTGATAGTATGCATAAGGCTTACCATACCTAGTCACTGAAACTTCCATATCATCTGTCAAGTATAAACTAATTTCTAGTAAAGACAACTTGGTAATAACAACAATAGATAAATGTGGGAGCATATACCGGGTGTTACAAAAAGGTACGGCCAAACTTTCAGGAAACATTCCTCACACACAAAGAAAGAAAATATGATATGTGGACATGTGTCCGGAAACGCTTAATTTCCATGTTAGAGCTCATTTTATTACTTCTCTTCAAATCACATTAATCATGGAATGGAAACACACAGCAACAGAACGTACCAGCGTGACTTCAAACACTTTGTTACAGGAAATGTTCAAAATGTCCTCCGTTAGCGAGGATACATGCATCCACCCTCCGTCGCATAGAATCCCTGATGCGCTGATGCAGCCCTGGAGAATGGCGTATTGTATCACAGCCGTCCACAATACGAGCACGAAGAGTCTCTACGTTTGGTACCGGGGTTGCGTAGACAAGAGCTTTCAAATGCCCCCATAAATGAAAGTCAAGAGGGTTGAGGTCAGGAGAGCGTGGAGGCCATGGAATTGGTCCGCCTCTACCAATCCATCGATCACCGAATCTGTTGTTGAGAAGCGTACGAACACTTCGACTGAAATGTGCAGGAGCTCCATCGTGCATGAACCACATGTTGTGTCGTACTTGTAAAGGCACATGTTCTAGCAGCACAGGTAGAGTATCCCGTATGAAATCATGATAACGTGCTCCATTGAGCGTAGGTGGAAGAACATGGGGCCCAATCAAGACATCACCAACAATTCCTGCCCAAACGTTCACAGAAAATCTGTGTTGATGACGTGATTGCACAATTGCGTGCGGATTCTCGTCAACCCACACATGTTGATTGTGAAAATTTACAATTTGATCACGTTGGAATGACGCCTCATCCGTAAAGAGAACATTTACACTGAAATGAGGATTGACACATTGTTGGATGAACCATTCGCAGAAGTGTACCCGTGGAGGCCAATCAGCTGCTGATAGTGCCTGCACACGCTGTACATGGTACGGGAACAACAGGTTCTCCCGTAGCACTCTCCATACAGTGACGTGGTCAACGTTACCTTGTACAGCAGCAACTTCTCTGACGCTGACATGAGGGTTATCGTCAACTGCACGAAGAATTGCCTCGTCCATTGCAGGTGTCCTCGTCGTTCTAGGTCTTCCCCAGTCGCGAGTCATATGCTGGAATGTTCCGTGCTCCCTAAGACGCCGATCAATTGCTTCGAACGTCTTCCTGTCGGGACACCTTCGTTCTGGAAATCTGTCTCGATACAAACGTACCGCGCCACGGCTATTGCCTCGTGCTAATCCATACATCAAATGGGCATCTGCCAACTCCGCATTTGTAAACATTGCACTGACTGCAAAACCACGTTCGTGATGAACACTAACCAGTTGATGCTACGTACTTTTGTGCTTGATGCTCGTACTGTAGAGCAATGAGTCGCATGTCAACACAAGCACTGACGTCAACATTACCTTCCTTCAAATGTGCCAACTGGCGGTGAATCGAGGAAGTACAGCACATACTAACGAAACTAAAATGAGCTCTAACATTACGTCAACATTACCTTCCTTCAAATGGGCCAACTGGCGGTGAATCGAGGAAGTACAGTACATACTAACGAAACTAAAATGAGCTCTAACATGGAAATTAGGCGTTTCCGGACACATGTCCACATAACATATTTTATTTCTTTGTGTGTGAGGAATGTTTCCTGAAAGTTTGGCCGTACCTTTTTGTAACACCCTGTATAGATGCAAAAAGTGGGAGCAAAAGTGGGGGTAAAAAGTGTCAGCAAAAGTGTGAGCAAATGTGGGAGCAAAAACTGTGAGCAAAAAGTGGGAAGCAAAAAACGGGAGCATATATGGGATGAAATGTGGGAGCAAAGCAAATATAAAAAGTGGGAGCAAATATGCTAACAAATATGTCAAAAAATATGCCGGCAAAAGTAAATACACAAGTCAAGATAGTTGAAAGTGCAAAGAAAATATGGAAGCAAATATGAGAGCAAAAGTGGTGTTTTTCTAAAACCTAACCTACCCTAACCCCACCTAACCTAACTTCACCTATCCTAATCTAACCTAACCTACCCTAACCTCGCCTAACCTAACCTAACTTCACCTATCCTAACCTAACCTACCCTAACCTCACCTAACCTAACCTAACCTAACCTACCCTAACCTCACCTAACCTAACCTAACCTAACCTAACGTAACCCAACTTCACTTAACCTAACCTAACTTCAACTAACCTAACATGACCCAACTTTACCTAACCTAACCTAACCTATCATAACTTCACCTAACCTAACTTTACCTAACCTAACTTCACCGAACCTAACTTCACCTGACCTAACCTTTCAACTCTCAGATCAAAATTAAATTCTGGGCATAGTTGAGTTGGAACCAAAGACCTTAGGGATAACACAACTACACCGCGAGATCGGCAAATTATCACGCAACACAACACAAAAATAAAAGTATCCTGTAGTGTAACTTATTGGCTGACAACCATAGTTGGGAATTCAAACCCAAGACCTTAGGACTTTTGTTTTGAACATTATCAGAAATATTATTCCATTTACATTTTGCTGCTGCTTATAATTATAAGAGTTGGCATTAATATGGGAGCAAAAAGTGGGAGCAAATGTGGGAGCCAATATGGGAGCAAAAATGGGAGCAAAAGTGGGAGCAAATAAGGGAGCAAATGTGGGGGCCAATATGGGAGCAAATGTGTGAGCAAATCAGCTCACCTCGGATATTACAAGTGAGTGTTCATATCCACCGCTAGGTAGCGGGAACACACTTTGCGTGTTGTATGTAACTATCTTACAAAGTTAGACTGCATGCAACTCGTGCTTGTATAAGCTGTGCATAAAATTTTAATATACAAATAACACTAAGTGTTCAGAACTAACATGTATAGCCTTTTCTAGGGTATATAGAGCATCCTTAGCAAGAAAGACTGACTAACCCAAGAGTGTAAAGTCTTGCCATATGCAGTAAGCACCTGTTGACAGAAAATGTTTCCTGATAATAACGGACTTAATGAATACGAAACGTATTTTGAGTATCGTCAGTACAAGTGGAAAAACCACATGAGTTTGACGTATAGAAAACTCATCTCACCTCACCCCAACTGTTTGGAAATGGAAACAATTTGTTTTTGTCTTACTTAGGGGCTTGGAAATCATGGTCATCATTCCCATGTAGTGTACTTAGAGAAAATAATAAAGGGTCATGTACACTATTATTAGCTGAGTATCTAATACAATTTTGCATACCCCTAGGACCAGTATCGCATTATAAAGGCATGCCATGCGTTACAGTCCTTAAAGCCAGTGATTTAAAACAAAAGATGTCTTTATTGTCCACCACCCCCAAACATGGGCTTACATCTAGTGGAATGTAGGTTGACGACCATGGAGTCCCAGCTGAGTCCGTCATTGCTTCCACTGACTTGTGCTAGGCTCCTGTCTATCTTCTTTCCTGTCGACCACACTTGGTCAACACTTGTTCTCTACCAACTCCGACATTATTAGGCTATCCAAGGCTTAGGGAGTCTTTTTATTTTCTGACTTAATTGACCCTTGTTTATTTTTTTCTGATACCCTTCTTGTGTGAGGAGGCAGGCTTCTTTTTATTTTTATGTTATTTCCTGCCTTTTGCTGAAGCCACACTAAAGGTAGGGTGTATGTAGCCCCACCACTTGTGGTGCACCCTGGATATGGCTACACCCTCAGGGGCTTACGGCTGATCAGTTTGGAAGTTGGCGACCACAAGGGATTCCTCAGCTGGGTCCAGTTTTCCTCCTTTTTATCGATTACCACTGGAGCGGGACCCTCTCCTCTTTTACTTTCATATCTACTTTTTATGGCTCTCCTTCCCATCAAGTCCATCAATCCACATTCTTGAGGGTTGAGAGGCATTTTTTTATTCCTTCTGTCCTTTATTTGTCCTGTTATCCTTTTGTCTTACATTTCTTTTTTCTAGTTATAAGTGTGTAGTTAGTTTTAGTTATAGTTTACATTTAATTTTATTTTCACCATCAGCCAAACAATTAGGGGTCGATAGGACAGCTTGGCGGTTAAGTTTATAGAACGCTTGTCTTTTGCTTGAAACAACACCATGTTGAATTCCCGACTGGGTCGAGAATTTTATACTTTGTTCACTTATTTCTCATGGCTTTGAAACTGGCTGTCTGTAACGTGATCATTATTAATTTAAAATTCAGTGTACGGTGTAGGATTGGAAAGGAGGCAGCCATGGCTTCTGGATTACAAATATGTTAGCGTTTGTCTAAAGTATAAATAAAAATGAGTTCAAACATCATGTTGGACTTAACATATTTTTAAATTTAGATTTGTGTTTCACAGTAAACACAATCATTCTCCGTTTAAAACAACCCATAAATTTATTTTTCTAGCATGATAGTTTATAGGCGGGCATTGCTGTAGCTTACATGTAGTAGGGTCAACAGCTAAGGATTCAATTTCAATTACCTATACCTCTCATGGTATGGCTCTTAGTCAATTCGTTAAACTACAGAAAACTTTTCTATATATTCTGTTACATTATCATTTGACCATCTCACAGTGTAGTGTTTAACATACTTGGTTGTCTACCCTAAGGACTTGGCTTCCAACCCCGACTATACCAAGAAATTAATTTTCATTTTAAGGTTGCAATAAGGTTCACTGAGCCTTGTCAACCCTTACCTAACAACTATCTAGTCATGTACGTTAACACGGGGCGAAGCACGTCCACTATCAAGCAGACGAGTAATATGAAACTTGCTGGCAAGAGCGCCGTGTTCTTATCACCAAGACTCATTACACAAACAAAGCCAGTGGCTCTGTGCAGATTCAACCCTGCGATCGTATGCAAGTGTGTATTTGTTCAAAAAGCATCATTAATATAACTCAACTGTCACCACAGAGGTCCGGGTTCGATTTTCTAAAGGCTGCAACAGGGTACACTCAGTTTTGTCAGGTAAAACGTTTTGGGTCAATTCATAAATCATGGGAAAGGGTTAGCCATTGTCAATCCAAAACAACACCCTCTCCGATAATTAGTTTTATAAAATCTCAGGTCGATAACCTTAACGTTTTGGCTCCTTTGGGTAAATTCATGGGGCATGGCAACGGGTTGGCCATCCTGATTTGTACAACAACTGATAAAACTCTGTAGCCTTATTCGTTAGCTATAAACACATTAGTCCATAATTACTTAATAATAATCATAATAATAATAATAATAATAATAATAATAATAATTAGCAAGCTGTCATCCTCCATACAAACATTCATTAAAGCATGGTTTCACAAAACTCTCATGCTTTTAAGTGTTTAATACCTTTTTCTCCTGTAACATTACTATTCCCTGTTTTAAGAGTGAAATAATCTATCGAGGTAAAAGCGTAAGTCATGCCCTATTTTTCAACTATCACACCTAATTTTAGGGTTCTTAGTTTGCAAGATATCGATTTTTTCAATTTGGGGGTAATTTTCACCCCCCCCCCTACTATTTTTCATGAAAAACAAAAGAATTTAGGTTCAATTATCATTTTTACCCTTTTAACACCTTTTCCCCAGTGTAAAATCACTATTTAATGTTTTAGGGGTGAAATCATCTATCCAGATAAAAGCCTATGTCACAACCAATTTTTAAGCTATTACACCTAATGTTACGGTTCTTAGTTTCCAAGGTATCGATCTTTCAATTTGGGGGTAGTTTTCACCCCCTGCTTTTGTTTTCATCAAAAACAAAAGATCTTAGTTTCTTTTATCATTTTTAGGTGTTTAAGACGTTTTTTTTCCCATAACATGACTATTTACTGTTTTAGGGGTGAAATGACCAATCCAGCTAAAAGCCTATGACATCACCTATTTTTAGAGCTATCACGCCAAATTTTAGGATTCTAAGTTTCCAAGATATTGAGTTTTCAATTTTGGGGGGTAGTTTCACCCCCAAAGGGGGGACGTCGCCCCAAATGCTAGGACCCCTCATACAAGTCCCTATCATGATTGGTTCGCGAGATATTAACAAAAGAGTAGTTTGGCCCTTTTGACAAAAAAATGGATCACACATTCAAAAACGAGGCGTCACTCCAAGTGCTAGGATATTGCCTATGGCAAAATCCCATCAGGGGTTCAGAAAATATTAACAAAAGTGTAGTTAGACCCTTTTGACAAAAGCCACCGGCGTGCATACATACAAACAATTATTGTTTCTCCCCGGGTAAGGCTAGTTTTTATTTTGGGGGTTGACATACCTCGTTCATACAAAAGGAGAATTCACTACGACTCCTACGACACCCCATATGTTTAAATCGCATTATGGGTTAGCGAGATACTAAAAAGCGAATGACCTATTAGTTTTTTGTTTTTTAATAAATATTAAAAAAACCTCATTTATAAATCATCATTTAAAAGTTCCGCTCTCTTACAAAAGCCCTCAAGTGCGCATGCATACAAAAAACACTACTTAACCCCCGGGAAAGGATAATTTTTATTTTTTTATTTATCTTCAGCATAGCAAGGGGTGATTCACCACAAGTCCTTTATGCTCAAATCCGACCATGCGTTCGCGAATCATCGCCAATATTCGCCAGAAAGTAGGCTATCATTTTGTTTTGTCCTACACACTTGAAACTTGCTGTCAGCCTAGAGGGCATAGGGACCTTTCATTGACGTCAAACAAACTTTTCTCTTATCTTCACCGTTTCCAAAATAGCGGCATTTTCAAAAAACACCCATTTTAAAAAATAACCTCACCATCAAATAGAGCGGGAAAAATAGCATTTAAACGAGCCCTCACTCAACCCTAGTCCTCACCCACCACCAAACCTTTTCCCAACATAGCCATACGTATTCAAGCACACACGCGACTTGCAAGAGAACCCCCAAGTTAACACTACTTGTTAAAGGTAAACTCGTCTCACAAGAACACTGTAGACATATCACGTGATCGCTCGCACTGGTGCATACTTGCACGGGTATCAGATGACGTCAACACCTATTAATATTTATCTCTATCGTATAAATAAGCCAAAGGTTATCTGCTACAAGCGGTTAAAGGTCGACCTCTTCCCACGATAAACATGTGCACGTGCACATGCTCGCTCTAGTGTGATGACGTCATGATGATGCAATATGTCCTCGCGATTACGCAATATCCAAATGGTAAAAGTGTATACTACTAATACCTCATTTGATTTATTGAATATGAAACTGATTTGGCGTTTGCTACTGGAATAAGTAAGGCCTTTAATTCTTTCTGTTTTCTAGTTTGCTAATGAAAATGGAGAAACAACTATTCATGCAGAGTAAGGCAGAATTTTTGGCACATGAATTCCCTGACATTGTAAGTTGCATTTTAATTCGTATATGGTGTAACATTGCTATCTTAGTTAAGTGCAAGGTTTTGTGACATAATAAAGTACTTCATAGTAAAAGGTACTTTAACCAGGATCTGTTAACTCAAAACTTAGTAGGTACTCATATTGTGTCTATATATTTAACATTGGGTAATACTTCACAGGATTCAAATGAGCTGTTGCCCTCTGACAACCCGCAGGAGGAGGCTGGGGATATATTTGACTATGAAAGGATAGCAATTAAGGAGGAACATGAACACCAGGTAATTATATGTTCTGCATTACTTCCCTTATAATAATACTAATGATTTATACAATAAATATTATTTGGAAGAATGGATTACTTAGTCTTGTTTTCTATGAGAACACCTAACAATAGCAGATCCTATTGATACTGCAGTTTCTCTCTGCTGGCATCCTGGATCCTATTACATGTGAAGTCTACACAACATGGATGTTTAAACTCAATCATATACGGTATTTGAGATATGATAGCCCGTGAGTGAATGCGCTGCTGTGTGTGTATCCTATTGCTTATAGGTTAGACTGCCACTAGCAAAGCAAGCAATGTGAAGATTGTATCTTGGCAGTCAGCAATCATATTTCCAATGAATAATCATCACTACATCTTTTTTCTTCTATTTCTAGAAGATTTGTCCGCCTACGTAACAAACAGAATACGTTACATTCCAGGCAGTTGTGCTAAGCAATTACACAACTAATGGTGTTTGCCTGTGGTAGCTCATTGTTGTTGTTGTGTGAGTCTTCAGTCTTTTGACTGGTTTGATGCAGCCCTCCATGCCTCCCTGTCCTGAGCTAATCGTTTCATCTCTACATAGCTACCACACCCTACAACCGAGGCAATCTGTTTAACATATTCTAACCTTGGTCTACCCCTACAGTTCTTGTCCTCGACCCTTCCTTCCATAACTAAGCTTGCTATTCCTGGGTGTCTTAGTATGTGTCCTACTAACCTATCTCGTCTCTTCATTAGCAGTCGCCAGAAACATCTCTCCTCTCCCACTCGCCTTAATACCTCTTCGTTTGTAACCCTATCTACCCATCTAATCTTCATCATTCTCCTGTAACACCACATTTCAAATGCTTCAATTCTCCTCTTTTCTGCTGCACCAAATGTCCAAGTTTCACTTCCATAGAGCGCCACGCTCCAGACAAAGGCTTTCAAAAATGACTCATTGATGTAGCGGATAAGTTGGTAGAGTGCCACGCTCTCCAGAATAATTTGTATAAACACTTGTTTTAGGTAGCTTAAGTGGATACACAGAATCTAACCATTAACTTGCCACAATAACAGTAATTGGAAGTAGAGACCCACATGACCTGAGTAAAACCCGATATTGCCTCTGGTTACTTGTCCATCTTTTCATTTCACCTCCCCAGGTCAACTGTCCCTTGATTGTTATCCCGATATTTGCAGTTAATCATCCATTTTTTCTCCCTTATTGACTGTTTTCCTTACTGCCTGATTACTTGCTCTAATTCTTTTACGGGGTCAGACCTCTTCCTTCTATTCATGATATAATGGTGTAATTGCACAGCACAACTGCCTGGAATGTAAAATATTCAGATATATTCCATCATTCATAAGAGGGTGGAGTGTACCACACCTTCAATAACCTGGTGAGCACAAAACCAACATTGCGGCGAAAATTAAATATATATAATCGTTCAAGAATGGCAAGGCACGGAATATCTTCAAGGCTTAATAAACTGTGGTCTAATTTAATTTAAATTTGATGACAACCTAAAATTGGCGGTTGAGGACAATTTTTTTAACAATTTTTGTTTTGTCTTTAAAATATGAGAGAAATGTAAATTGGTCTAATTAACAAATATTCTGGCATATAACTCTACAGTCTAAACATAAAACATTCCAAAATGGGGTTCATGCGATATATCACACAAGTTCAAAATATCTATCAAACTATTGAAGCAATCAAACTGATACTCTGTATGTTGCTATCGGAATATTACGTAAGTACGAACTTGGACTTTAACTCCATGTGATTTTAACTACTCCAAGTGACATTTAAGGCGATCTAATTACTCGATGGTAATGACACTTATTACATGGAACCTTTCTTCGGCGCTTAGTGTAGAATATTCAAGATGGCACCAGTTCGAATGTTTAAAACATATTGTTTATCTCTCGTATCCTATTTAAGCCATGTGTGAGATTGATTAGATATTAGATTACCTTTATCTAATGATAGTAAATTTTGTGGCTAACTTTTCGTAAATCATAAAAGACGTTCTTTTGACTTTTCTAAAAATGAATTTCCATGACAGAAAGATGGCATGTCCCTGGAGGAGTCTTAATCACCTATACTGAATGTTATACACACAGCACATTATTATTGGTGTTGGTATATATATATATACAGCTTGTTATTTCTCGAAGTAATGGTGTTGGTGCGGACAACTCGTTTGCATAGTACGTCACATGGAATGCATTTTTTTTAAGTACGGGAGAGTTTTCAATTGGGCAGATAACCTCGTAATTCCGCCCCTTTATACCTCAATAACTATCCCATAATTTTCAATGGAAAAGCTCTGTGGGATATATGAAAATAGGCTAATTATTTGTACTTGTTAAGAATTTCCTTCGTAATTTTTATCAATATATTAATTTCGGTGCATTCTCTGAGCAGTTGTGCTACATAAAGGCAAGGGTCGGCTTTTTCTTCCTCCCTCAATGTGTTGTTTTGTACATTCCCATTGAACTTAAAATTACCCCTCTCATTTCCAGTTTCATTGAGTTTTCTGGGCCTATTCTTACAGAAGAATGATTGATATTGTGCCCCTATTTCTCGGAGATACCACAGGGCCCACGGCCAAAATGAAGCCTCGTAAAATCCCATTTCAAACTAACACATACCACCACAGACATAGCCTTGAGCTAGTCACAACATGAGCAAGTTTCTCTCAGGGCATCAGGTAAGGATTGGGTGCAGTTAGCTCAAAATACACGTAAATTAATTAAAAGGAAGTTCTAATGTACTACAAATCACCAACCATTTCAGATAAAAACGTGTCCTATAATAATAATATATCCACGAAAGATCCCTAGCCTAAACTTTAATAAGGATAAAGTACAGGGATAGGAAGGTTATCTACAATCTATACAGAAACCAGACAGCGGCCATTCAAGCTGAAGGACATGAGAGAGAATCTGGTATTCAGAAAGGTGTAAGGCAAGGATGAAACTTATCACCCATACTTTTCAATCTTTACATTTAACAAGCAATGAAGGAAATTGTAAAAAATTTGAAGTGGGACTGAAGATTCAAGGAGAAATAATTTCAACTCTGAGATTTTCCGATGACATAGTCATCTTGGCCGACACGCCTGAGGATTTGAATGAGTGTTTGAATGGTATGGACTCCGTCTTGAGGAAAGAATTCATGATGAAAATTAATAAAAGTAAAACAAAAATATTGGAATGCAGCCGAAATATATCAGAATCCTCTATGGACATCAAATTGGCAGGTGAAAAACTAAAGGAAGTAAGAGACTTCTGTTACTTAGGAAGCAAAATAACCAGTGATGGACGAAGCAAAGAGGATATAAAATAGGTTAGCTCAGCAAGGAAAGCATTTCTCCAGAAAAGGAATCTGTTGACATCGAATATAGATTTAGGTGTTAGGAAGTCATTTTTTAAGACCTTTGTCTGGTGCGTGGCACTCTATGGCAGTGAAACTTGGACTATTGATGCAGCAGAAAAGAGGAGAATTGAAGCGTTTGAAATGTGGTGTTACTGGCGAATGATGAAGATCAGATGGGTAGATGGGTTACAAAGGAAGAGGTATTATGACTAGTGGGAGAGGAGGGATGTTTCTTGCGACTGCTAATGAAGAGAAGAGATAGGTTGGTAGGACACATACTAAGACAACTAGGAATAGCAAGCTTAGTTAAGAAAGGAAGGGTCGAGCACAAGAACTGTAGGGGTAGACCAAGGTTCGAATATGTTAAACAGATTGCTTCGGACGTAGGGTGTGGTAGCTATGTAGAGATGAAACGATTAGTTCAGGACAGGGAGGCACGGATAGCTGCATCAAACCAGTCAAAAGACTGACGACTCAAACAAAAACAAATTTATTTATTTTAAGCTAATTAAGAGGATTAAAAGTACCTTTAGCTGCAAATAACTGCCACTACAATACTTGTTTCATTTAAAAAGAAACGTAAATTAACCTAAATAGTCTTCATAATAAGGAACAAGTATTTACAAACCATTTCAACTACATAAGTAGGTCTAGCATTACAAGGTTGCATTTCAAACCAGTAATAAAAGACACTCTTAAGGAAAGGTGGCACCCCCAGTCTTTGCGATGCTAGTTTGGTCTACTTCAGGTACACATATTGTGATAACTTTCAATTATACCACTCTATAAATTTGGTAACATTCAGCATAAGGTGTTTTGCGCCAACGGTAGATTTTAGACTTCGAGTAATAACCTGGCTGAATTAATAATTTTTTTTTATTGGATACGGATATTATATTTATATTTTAACACTCTGGAACCAAATAAAATCCACCGTTTTTAAGTAATGTTTTTAGGAAAATTCCTAAATATGTATAACAACCAATAGTACATGTGATGTCCTGTCGTAACCAAAATATTGGTACCTTTGACTATAAATAACTCAAATAGAGAAAAACAAAAGAACAAGTTGAGATTACCTTTAATGCATATCAGCACCAGATTCTGGATAATCGGGGTCATCAGCATCTTCCCTAGACCTTTGCTGGTTTCTCACTATGTGTGCTGTTATTACACTAAAATTCACTGCTTGCAAAAGATTTTCTCTTCGAAGAACCAGGGGTACTTACGGAGGAACATGATCCTACAGGTGACTCTTCTAAGCCAACACTTCCTTCACTAACACTTGTATTTACACTATTTTCATAGGCAATATTATTTGTATCGACACCTGTATCTTTAAAGATGTGACTTTTCCTCTATCAGGACCTGCTCTTCGACCTTTTCGACTTTTAAAAACTGATTTCTGTCTAGGCATTATGAACACTTGTTTACATCACGCTGAACAGAAGAGGCGGGAATACGTGACACAGGCTAGTCACAACACAACAACAAAAAACCACACCCTTTTGTAATGGACAACACTGCTTTGACCACTGGAAGTATATTTAAGCATTTGAACTCAATCTGGAAAGGGGACGTAACCTCATTTAAATCGTGTTTGAGGTTCAGGAATGATTGTGGCTATTCATATTACTCATACATAATAAAATACACCACAATATTTAAGAATCCATAATAAAGAAAATTATGAATTTTTGAACCGGATGAGGGGTACCACTTTCCGTTAACACCTGCACCTCAAAAAGTTTTCACCATCACTAGAGCACCGCCTCCTGGATTATATTCGACCTCTGGTGTATCTCAATTCAGCATTTCCATTTCCAGAAGACGGTCCTTCGCCTTTTGGATGAACACACCTTCCAGGCTTGAATTGGATTTGCCACAATGACCTCCTTCCTCACATGTTGAATTGAGTGGCTCATGGTGTTGGTTGGAATCGTCTTCTCTATGGTGTGAAATTTCATAATAATTGCATCACATCCTCGACATTTTTAGTAAATAAATGCTCTGATTTCAGATTTTTCACAGATTCTAGCATCACAGCACTTATAATAATTTTTCTCTTGCACTGCTCTCACGTGCCCAACTTCATGTTTAATTCTCTGTCTCGAATATCTCATTTTATTTGAGTAATCGTGCTTTCAAGGCGTCCTACAATTAATTTATGAACTACTGCAAATACTTCTGAACAATATTTGAGCTCCAGTTTTGTGATATTTACTCAAACTATCGCACATTGGCCTTGCACTTGACAGATCGCAAATTTTAATAAATGCACAGTTCTTTCATTTTAAATAATCAAACGCGTATATTTAGCATAATCCACGCTCCTTAAGAAATATTTGCACTCTATATCACTAATACTAAATTCTATACACCATAGATTATCATGGGGTTCAATGCTCGTATCCACCCTCTCTGGCGTTCGACAAGTTTTGTTTTGTGCGTAGAGTAGCATTTCCGGCTTCTTAGTTCTGCAGCCAATCAGCTTCTTCTTATTTTCTTCCGGGTTGTTCGAAGTATTTCCTTACAATATACGGTGAATGTCGAACTCAATTAATCGTATTGTCCGTTTCTTCTATCTTCATACTACTAATTTTGATATCGTGCTTCCAATGAATTACACGGCTCGCTTGATCCTTTCACAGCCTTAAAAAGTATCTTTTTCTGCGCCCTGTCTTCATAATTGTACTCAGCTTACAATCTCAGAGAATGACTCAGTGTTGTCACGTGGTCTGACATGAAATTCAGATCTTGGCGCGGTTTACGAACAAGTGAACGAGGACAATAAATATACATGAAGATCAACTGATGAAGTTACCCAAGTATGGGATGTTAATTCTGAAAACAGAACTACCCTTCTGTTCAAAATTTTTGATCTAGTTCTTGTATGCTGCTTTATGCTTGGAAGGTGTAAGATTTATTTCCCCTAATGCAAGGGAACATGTTTTTGAAACAAGTAATTTCTGTGCAGCATGATACTAATCTCGCTGAGGATATTAAGGCAGAAGAAGTCTTCATACCAGAGTTTGTTCCATGCATCAAAACAGAAACTCCATCTTTAGCGAGTGGTGGAGATTCCAAAGAGGTAAGAACCTGATTGAGTTACTTCTTGTTGCATCCTATAAAGAACATGTCCTAATCGCCATCTTATTCTCACCTATCCTATTTAGGGATTACAGAATTGTGTATTCAGACAGTAGTGATGGCGAAAGGAAGCTGTCTGCTGTTAGGTTGTGTAAAGTACGAAAAGTACAAGACGTCTAGATGGATGATGAAGGATTATATTGCCCGACTAGTGCTGGACTCAAACCAATGACATCCCTCTGTTTATGCCGTTGGTCTGTTCACTGATGTAATGGGGGATATCATAATTCTCATAGGTAAAGTGTACATTATATGAAACCAGCACATCCTAAGCACAATCATGTTGTAATAGTTGCCAGTTGTGAAGTTTGTATGAAGAAGTTACAGTATTCTCATGGAGGAGATTGATGAGCTATTGTATAACCTTTATCTAATTACTCTATATTTGTGGCTTACTTTTCGTAAATCGTAGGGCATGTGCATTAGACTTGCTGAAGAAGAACGTTTTCTGGATCTACTGCTGGGTGAAATAACCATTATGCAATATGTTACGGTTTTTACCTGCGCGCAATTTGCGACCCGAGTTCGGTTGGCTGGCGAAAGGCTTACGCACCTGGTTGCTGGCCGTTACCGCACTCCAGCAAATGAAAATCCCTGTACTACATTCATATCGCTTCTTGCTATCAAAAGTTACGTCATAAAATGTTCCCATTTAAGGTAATAAGACCTTGGGTTTACTACATAAAAATGGCTTTTCGCCTATTTTCTTTGGAAAGTATGACTCTGAATTAGCTTGTGCATCCTCAAAGATACCCCCTGGGAGACTTAGCTTTTTGCCGCTATGGACCAGCATATGTTTATTCATATATTCAGTGTGTCTTTAATGTCCTCTCCGGATAAACTTGGATTCAAATACGCTACATGAATATGGCCTCTCACCGCTATGGATTCGCATTTGGTCAACTAATGATTTTCTTACGGTAAATTAAGCTTTGCACACGCTATGCCTTCTCGCCGCTAAGAACGAGCATGTGTCTCTTCATAATTGCTCTCTGAGTAAATTAGGATTCACATACGCTGCATGTAAAGGGTATCTCGCCGCTATGGATGCGCATGTGTGATGTCAAATGGCCTTTCAGGGTAAGCTTGGATTCAGATACGGTACATGAAATTGGCCTCTGCGAACTGTGAATGAGCATGTGAATATTCATACGTCCTCTCGTGGTAAACAAGGATTCACTTACACTAAATGAAAATGGCCTCTCCCCGCTATGGAAGAGCATGTGAGGTTTCAAATGTCCACTCATGGTAAACTTGCATTCATATACAATACATGCAAATGGCATCTCGCCGGTATGAACAACCACATATGTCTTCAAAGTACTTTTCTGCTTAAACGTGGATTCACATACACTACATGAGAATGGTCTCGTGCCGCAATGGCCGATCAAGTGTGTCTTCAAATATCCTCTCGTCGTGAAATTGGATTCACATAAGTTACGTGAGAATGGTTTCTGGCCGCTATGGATGAGCATGTGCATATAATTTCCTCTCCGGTTATACTTGGATTTACATACGCTTCATGAGAATGGTTTCTCCCCGCAATGGACGAACAAGTGTCTTCAAATTTCCTTTCGTTGTAAAATTGGATTTACGTACGCTGCACGAGGATTGTTTCTTGCCGCTATGGACGAGCTGGTGTGTGTTAATATTCCCTCTCAAAGTAAACTTAGATTCACAAACGCTGCATAAGAATGGTCTTTTCGCCGCTATGGACGAGCAAGTGTCTCTTCAAATTTCCTCTCGTTGTAAACTTGGATTCACATACGCTACAAGAGAATGGCTTCTTGCCGCTATGGACTAGCATATGTCTCTTCAAACCTCCTCTCGTCGTACACTTGTAATCACATACGCTACATGAGAACGGTTTCTCGCCGCTATGGACGAGCAAGTGTGTCTTCAAATATCCTCTCTTCGTACACTTGTAATCACATACGCTACATGAGAAAGGTTTCTCGCCGCTATGTACGCTCATGTGTGTAATCAAACTTATTCCTTGATTAAACTTGGTTTCACATGCGCTGCATGAATACGGTCTCTCGCCGCTATGGATGACCTTGTGTTGGTTCAAATTTCCTCTTGTTGTAAACTTGGATTCACATACACTGCATGAGAAAGGCTTCTCACCGCTATGGACAAGCATGTGTGTCTTCATATTTGACGTCTGGGTAAACTTGGATTCACATTCGCTGCATGAATACGGTCTCTCGCCGCTATGTGTCTTCGAAATGGCTTTCTGGGTATACTTGGATTCACATACCTTACATGGATAAGCCTTTTTACAGGAATGACGAGCAATGGTTGACTTTAATGTACGTTTGGTAGTACATATTCCACTAGATGCACTGTTAGCATATTTTCTTACAGTAGCAGCATTATCCGATGTATCTGGACATATCAGCCTGAAATAATTAGTACTAACAGTTTAAAGTTCGCTACATTATCGCGGAAGAAGATTAATATTATTTAAGATATCTCAGAAGTAAATATATAATTGGGACAACGTTCTTTAATACCATTACCAGAAAACTTGTCTCCAAAAAGTATCGGTAACTGACTTGGTTTCCACTCATCAATAATATGTTGAACATACAGTCTGATCATTTTACAATTATATAAGACACACCTGTAGGTTATACAGGTGTGTCTTGTCGGAGATTTTGGATTCATAGCTCTGACAGCATGAGTGTATTTGGATCGTATCTCAGGCACCAAAAGCATCCTATCAAAAGTCGTTTGATTTTCCACATGCCGGGTGCCGAAAAAGGAAATGGGGCTCATTCCTCCACCCTTTGCAACACTGCTTGGCCTTCGCCAATAATGATGAAAATGAGTCTATTCTTGCGAATAATTGGGTGAGGTTTCACAGAGGCGGCTAAATTGAAGAGTGACAAGGATACAATATCGTTGTTGCTTTTGTTTGAGTTATCAGTCTCTAGACGCTTTCAGTGCAGCACTTAATGTTCAATTCATTCCTCTCTACAAAACTACCACACCCTACATCCAAACCAATGTACTTTATTTCGCCATCACACCGAGACGTCTTCCTACGGAAGATATTACCTGCGGGCTAGAAGTTTCCATCCGTCATCTACCAGCCTTCGAAACAGAATAAATTATAAAAGAGGCCTCTCAGGACATCAAACTTCCCAGGCCCGTAGATCAGACCCATCTTATAAGGCGATCCCATGGAACCCCACAAACAAAATAGAGAGGACGAAGATCCATGGAACCTCGTTACTCAAAACCTCCCGCGTTCTATGGCCTACGTAAAATACACAAGACCGATGCACCTCTGAGACCAATATTTAGCGCTATAGCGTCCCTAACCCACGCTCTTGCTCATTATTTGGATCAGGTCCTCATCCATTATTTCCTCCGCCACCCTCTCACGTCAGAAATTCCCAACGCCTTGTAGATATCATAGCGAGTATAAACTTGAGTTACAGCGATCTACTGGCAAGCCTCAATGTAGAGTCCTTATTTACCAAGGTGCCTGTCACTGACGCCATACAGATAATCAGGCAAAAGCTTACAGCGGCCGAAGTTTCAAAATAATTAGTTGAACACAGCGTTAACTCCACATTCTTCGTCTTCAAAAGGCAGATGTTTCAACATATGGAGGGAGCAGCCATGGGATCCCCCTTTTCTCCATTATAGGCCAACGTTTTCATGGCAAATTGGAGGAAGAAGCTGTAAAGGAGAGCCCACTGAAACTTGAGTGATCGTTCGGATACGAAAACGAGATTTTTTGATATGGGAACCTGGACACAACTCACTTCAGGACGTACTAGACTTCATGTGCTCCAGACATATGAGCATCAACTTAACTATGGAAGTAGATGAAAATAATCCACGTTCTGGTCTATGAACGAACAGACAACACGCTCGGACACAGGGTCTCTAGGAAAGGCATTAACACAGATCGGTATTCTCTCCCCCTGCTAACCGAATCCCAAGCTGGTTTTCACGCCCATCGCTCAACTCATGAGCATATATCTTCTCTTCGTGCATTTGTGAAACCTCGCCATACCGCCGCCCTTCTTTGCTTACAAGTAGAGAAAGCCTTTGACTCCGTTTACCACTCCGACCTCATGTATAAACTCCGTCATCTGCCTCTACCCTCTTCCCTTATTCGTCTTACTTACCAATTCCTCAACCATCGTACTGCTCCTATCCGCATTCGCAACGCTTCTTCTTACACCTTTTCCCTCCACGCTGGTGTCCGTCAGGGGTCACCTCTTCCCCCCCCCCTCTTGTATCTCCTCTTTACCTACGATATTCCCTATCCCCCACCTCACTCGCGCCCAACGTATTTCCCTTCCTCTCTTTCCCAGGCTATCCTTCACGACCATCGCACATCCACCCACTCACATCTCTTCCCCCATCCGTTACCTAATGTTCACACATCACGTGTCAAAATTGCCTCGAGTGTACACATTTTAGAAACATGCTTAGAAAAATCGTCGTGCAAATACTAGATTTTCTGGAAATGGAAAACTATCAATGTTATTTGTGGAAGGAAAAAATAAAAAAATGAAATAATAATAATAATAATATGGCCGTGCACGGGGGAAGAAACTACTGCGTACCTCTGCCAGCTCGCAGCATGGAGCGATGATTTAGTGTGAGGGGTGTTGCCTATGTAGTACGCACTGCATATCGTCACTTAGAGGAATGTGCCAGCTGAGAGGATTAACTCGTGGCGCGATGAGGTAAAAGTTCGTATCCCACCTTGGGCACAAACTTTTGTCATTGATTTTGTTGTTGCTGGATCCAAGTTTGAAAGTTCAAGATTGGTATTGGCACAGCCAAACAGAAAGCAGCGCTTTGATGAAATAAAATTGTTGGTTCTAGAAAATGAAGTTAACAGTGTCCAAAATTATATTGTAGATAGTGGTCCTAAACTTGGGCTGAGGCATCTGTGGGTTCATGAACCAGGGATCAATGGGCGGTGTGTCCAGCAAGTTTAATGGAGGACTGTGGTTGTGCTGGAGTTGCTGGCTCAGGTCCAGGACCGAAACCTGTGCTGCGGCTGCGCAAAGAGGCAGCTGCGTTACCTGGGTACTATATAAAGGCTAGGCATAAACCGCAGAACAGTGGTCGTGGACAATACCCTGTGTTGCGGCTGCGGGAGAAGCCGGCTGCGTTTACTGGGTACAATATAATGACGAGTCCTAAATCGCACATCAGATGTCGTAGACAATAACCTATGTTGCGGATGAGCGAAGAGGCGGCTGCGTTTCCTGGGTACAATATAAAGGCGAGGCACAACCCGCACAACAGAGGTCGTAAGTAGGGGAGCAGTAAGAATTTAAAACCACCCACCGTTGCTCAAGCGGCGTCCATGTTACATTCGTGGATATCTCGTGAATCCATGGTCTAATTTTGACAAATGAGGTGTCGTAGGACTCGGGCTAACGCCTTCTTTCCTTTGGACAACTTATTTCAACCCTAAAATAAAACCCACACCTACTAGGGGGTAAAATAGTATTTTCTTAGTAAATGTGTCTTTCCATATGCATCGTACATGCTGTATAATGCTAATATGAAATTAAACGTTGTTCCACATCAAAAACGTGCATTGTCCTGGATGCCGCTATGATATAACATTTTTGTTTTGTTTTTACGCATGCGCACTTGTTTTTTTTTTTTGTAAGAGGGCGGGCTTTTTGAATAATGATGTATAAATAAGTTATTTTTTAAATTTAACCAAGAGATGGAAAACTAATAGGTCATGCGCTATTCATATCTCATGAACCAATAAGGCTAGGGACTTGTATGAGGGTTCGTTGGACTTGGAATGACGCCCCCTTTTTAAATGTATTTTCAATTTTTGTTAAAAGGGTCTAACTACACTTTTGCTAATATCTCGCACACGAATAAGCCTAGGGACTTGCATGAGGGGTCATACGACTTGGGGTAGCGCCCTGTTTTTGAATGTATTATTCATTTTTTTGTCAAAAGGGCCTAACTACACTTTTGTTAATATCTCGCTAACTAATAATTAGAGAGGGTCAAGTGAGGTGTCATAGGACTCAGGATGGCCAACCCTTTCCCATGACCAATGAATTTACCCAAAAGAAAACAGGGTTATAACAACGAGGAGGAGGAGGTGTGCTTTCTTTATTTTATTGTTTCGAGACATGACTTTTTGTAACCAGTAGATTTAGTTTTTTGTATATATTCATTTTTGTAATTGTAAATAGTTAATTTTTGTAAATAGTGGAAACCATTTTTTTTGTAATGAAAAATGTTAAATGTATAACTAAAAGTTCTTTGGGATGAGTGTGCATGTCAAGGATGTTTTTTTGGGGATAAATAGAGTGGTTGTGTTTGTTCTCAAAGACATGCATGGTTGTGCAAATGTATGACTACACCGAAAGAGAGAGAAAGCTTGTGTGTGTGGGTAGCATTGGTTGTTTAACCAGAGCAAATACGGAGAGGTAGGGTGGGGAGATGGGAAATTTACACTTATATATAAATGGTAAATAGTAATTTTGTTTTTTCAATAGTTTTGTTTCTTTCAAATGCAGCGGTAGATAGGCATTATTTTGTAAAACAGTCTTACCTATAGTAGTAGTTGTAGACCTCTATGTTTTGTAAACAAATAGACAGACTGTATTATTGCCAAGGTCAAGCACTCACTTTAACACCATTTACAAAAACTTAAAATGACAAAATCATGTTTCGCAAATATGTACCTTTGACATACAAAATGAAAAAAATATGTGTAAATTCAAAAACTTCAAACTGACATTTAAAAAAATGCAAATGGAAATTTGAGAAATGGCAATGTGTGAAATGTGAAAACGAACAAATGGCTATCATAATTTAAAAAAAGTGCTGTATGGTTGCTGTGTGAATAAAACCCCTCTACTTATTTGGACCTCTCAAGACTGAGTAGACTTGTTTTAGTCCTTATACCACTTTTAAAATATTGTGTTAAAGCTGGGAATTGAACCCAAGAGCTTTGGAGTGCCAGCTAACTATGCTAACCACTACACTACAAAGACAACTTTACACTACACTTAATGAATATTAGATTTACAATTTTACATTTTTGATTTAATAATTTACATTTTATATTTTTTTGATTTTAGATTTTCTGAAAAGACCAAACCATATGGTTTCCATATCATGAAATTCAAAAACTTGAAACTGACATTAAAAAAAAATGCAAATGGAAAATTGACAAATTGCAATGTGTGAAATGTGAAAATGAACAAAAGGCTATCATTATTTAAAAAAAACATGGTGCTCTATTGTTGAGGTATGAATCAAACCCTCCCTACTTATTTGGATCACCCGAGACTGAGTAGACTAGTTTTAGTCCTCATACAACTGTGAAAATTTTGTGTTAAAGCTAGGAATTGAACCCAAGAGCTTGTAGGGGAGGTCAAGGTTAGAATATGTTAAACAGATAGCCTTGGATGAAGGGTGTGGTTGCTATATACCGTAGAGATGAAACGATTAGCTCGGGGCAGGGAGGCATGGAGGTCTACACTAAACCAGTCAAAAGACTGAAGACTCAAACAACAACATGTAGAGTTCACCAAAATAATGTTGTGAAACGGTAAATGTTAGTCAACGAAGAGTAATGCATTACTAAAACCCATGACACGATACCTAAGAGCATTTCTAAAATTATTTTTAAAATGCTTTTAACCCTATATTAAAAACACAGTTCACAAGACTCATAACTGCAATGTTATGATAAAACAAACAAAAATTTATATTTCAAAACAAGCAAGTGGATTAGTCAATGTATACTGGAAAAAGTTTTGTAGACACTCAAGTCCACAAGACGATTTAAATTAGTAACTGTCAGGTTGGCCGAGTGGTTAAGGTGGTTGACTTAAGATCAAATTTCCTGTACAAGGAAGCAAGGGTTCGAACCCCTTACCTGACATAACAAACTATTGCCTGAACATGGCTTGATGACACTGTATTATTATGATACTCGGTACACAAACCATAGATAGAGTGTATTGTTTAAGATCACTCTCTTTCTGAACATAGCTAGAGACTGTTGATGGTTAACAATGGCATTAATAGCAGGACGTGGGGATAGCAATTAAGAAAAACAAGCAATACCCATACAATATTTATGTGACAATTATATTTATGTCTACGTTTCAAAGTACCGCTGGAAGTACACTACTTCAAGAGTAAGATACTTGTCGCCCCATCTATGTGTCAAGTTTGGAAACTTATGGAGTCTATGTAATTTCTTGGACTCGCGCTCTACCTGGCGGATTTCTTGTGAAGCAGTTCCGTTGGTTGGACTAGTATTTCGCTAGATGGCGCAGGCTGTTTGTGATCTCGCCTGTGATCAGCGCCTGGGTTGGAGATTACTACTTGAATATGTCGCCCTAGTAACCTAACAAGACTTTGTTAGAAAATTGATTATTACCTATCTTGTCACCGAAGAAGAAGGATGTAGTTTTTCATCGCGGAGACCTTTCTGAAGCCAGCCTTCGGGCTTGGGCGTAGATGTGCCTATTTTCCACTACCATCGAATGGAAATAGTTGTACTGACGTGTTGGAAGAGTCACGTTTTATTTTTAAGCATGTAACATTTTAAAATTTGATTATGTGATCGAGGCCGACAGGATAAGGTACGTGCATTGCATGTAATGGTTGACAAGCCGTTATTGAATAAGATCAGTATGTATGAAATGCCGTGTGAATGGATCTGTGTTTATATGTTGGTATGAGTTTGGTAATATAATGGGTCTTACTTCTTGCTATTTTTAGTTTAATTTGATTTTGGTCAAATGAGTCAAGAACCCTTATATTATGTGTGATGTGCATGTGGGGTTGGCATGGATGTGAGATGCGTTTGGATAACCTAACTTTTTTTCCTCTCAGAGGTTCGTACCTATGTCGTACTATGTTTGGGTTCTGAGCACATAGGCTAGTTTGAGGTGATGCGTAAAAGTTGGATTTTTCATGTGATTGTTTTGATGTACTGATCTTTGCAAATAACTACTTCGTGTTCCAAACTCTTTGTGTTATATTTTGAGTGTGTTAATTTTCTAAGCTGATCCAGATTCTCATCTGTTGTATAACAGCGAACCTCTTGTTTTGATTCGAAGCAGTTTTAATAATTTTATCTTTACGTTTTGGTTTTATTTGTTTTCCCCCTGCTTCGTTTCAGTTAGAATACTCCTTAAGAGTCTGTGTGAAACATCTCTATGATGTAATTTCTTTTCTTAGGCCACCGTTGCCTAGGCAACCTTAACCTCATTGTTTTGGGTTATGAATTATTGACCTTGTATTTTGACAAAAACATCTGATATTTGGGACTCCATCTTGGGATTTTGATGACGACGGTCGTGTTAACTTCTAGCTCCCTTGTGATTGGGAATGATTTAAACTATGTTCTTGGGGTTTAAGTGATAGCTCTTGATGACCGTCATACTTGGTCATTGTACTACTTCTCCTACGTATTCATGAATAGATGTCGAATATTTAATATCAACTAAGATGATATATAATTAGTCTTCGAAGAAGGTAATGATTTTATTTTATGATTCTGAGGTTCCTCTTTTCTAAGATTATTAATTGTTTGTTGCTTAAGACTTTCTCATATTATTTGTATCTATTAAAGACTGGTGAATATATTATAAAGTAATCTGACTTGGTGTTTTCTATCACTTAGATTTAATGTCTGGCAGTTTCTCTCAAAGGCAAACCCTCTGGGGATCTATATGGGTAGCAATATTCCACGAAGGCCTTACCTTTTAGGTGGGCCTACCCTCTCCTCATTTTTATTTATTTATTTAATACTTATTAGATACAACCATGAATAGGTCATTTTACACTAATATTTTAACAATTTTAAATAATATTAACAAAAACAACAACAACAACAACAACAACAGGTAACAAATGGCAGTGATGGCAGCAAGGGACAAATCTCGGGAAAGACGTAGGAAATGATTGGGGTAGTGGGTGATTAGGAGGGTGAGGGGGTAGGGATTGAGGATGAAAGGGATCTTCTAATGTTATGTTTGAATGTTCTATAGGGAGAGAATATGTCAATATTTGGAAGGGAGTTGCCAAAGGTTGGCAGACGGTGGAAAATAGAGAGCTTCTGTACTTCAAGACGTGGGCGAGGTATGTGGTGCAAATGGTTCTGGCGTGTTGAACGGGAGGGAACATGGAGTGGGAAGTAGCTTAGTAGCATGTTACATTTTGTGTAACCATTCATAATTTTATGTAGGAAACACAGGTCAGTAAATTGTAGACGGCTTCTCAGGTCGAGTACATTGAGCTGATTTAAAATGTCGGATTTGGCAAAGTGCCTTAGAGAAATATTGGTTATAGCCGAAGTAGACCAAATTGGAGAAGAGAAATCTAGGATAGGGAGAACATATGTGGTGAAGTATAATTTAAGTGCAGTGAGGTTTTAATTTCTGTGAATCTGTATAGAATGCCGAGACTGCGCATTGCGCGAGATTTGATATGGTCAATGTGGGGAGAGAATGTCAGTTTATCATAGTGAATAATACCTAAATCTCTTACCTGAGAAGCCGTATCCAATTTATTTCCACAAATTTTATAGTCAGCTTGATTTCCAGATTTCAGCAGTGAACAAGACACACTGAAGCACTTTTTGGGATTTGGAGATAACCTCCATTTGTTGAACCAATCAGTACATGCATTCACTGCTTCCTGGAGCTCAACGCGGTCGTCAGAACTGGGAATTTTTCTGAATATCTTGAGGTCATCAGCGCACAGAAGAATGGAACACGGAGAATTTTGCACACATGTGTTTATATCGTCCATATACAGCACGAATAGAAGGGGTCCCAGGATACTGCCCTGAGTTACTCCTGATAATACTGGGAGCCAGGACGATACAGACCCTGGAAGCACTACCCGTTGTTGCCTTTTGGACAGGAAACTTTGGATTAGGGACAGGAAGGATCCATGTACGTTGTATCGTGAAGCAAGCTTGTGGAGGAGAAGGAAATGGTTCACGGAATCAAATGCTTTGGCCAGGTCAACGTAGATTAAATCTAGCTGAGATTTTTGATCAATTGCAGAAATTATGTGATGGTTCAGAACAGTCAGATTTGTTGAACATGATTTTCCAGGGACGAAACCATGTTGTTCTTCTGAGAGGTGAGGTTTGCTGAAAGTGAGGAGACGGCAATGTATTATTCTTTCGAAGACTGAAGAGAGTATAGGGACGATAGATATAGGTCTGTATGAGGAAATGTCATGCTTGCTGCCTGATTTAAAGACAGGTGTGACATCAGCTCTTTTCCATGAGTCAGGAAAAGTGCCGGATGTCATGCACCAGTTGAGTATTATGGACAAGGGGATGCTGAGAGATGCACAGGTGTTTTCCAGGAATATAGGGCTTATGTCTGATGGCCCGGTAGATCGGTTTGCGGGCGGACTTTTTAAGATATTTTGGATTTCATCGGGGGTCGTTGAAATTTGAGACAGTGAATCAGAACAGACGCTAGTAAGTTGAGGGGGACTGGGAATTGGTACGAGAACTGAAAAGGTTGAGTGAAAATATTCATTGAAATGTGTGGACCTCAATTCAAATGGGATTTCTTCATTATGGAGGTTTAGTTTAAGTGGAATTCTAGGAGTCTTTCTACGGGATAATATAAGTGTCCAGTACTTCTTCGAGTTATTCTTGAGATTTCCTGTTATGGAAGAAATGTAGCGGTTGTAATCTTCTGTCATATGAACTCTTGAAATTTTCCGTTGGTGAGTAAAAACATTGCGAGTATGAGGATTAGGAACTGATTTCCAGAGTGACCATGCACGAGTTATGCTTTGGAGAAGGAGTTTGGTGTTTTCACTTAGCCAGTGCGGATATTTGTTGGATTTGGGAACGGAGAAAGGCACGTGTTGTTTAATGGCCGAGTAGAGTAAATCCTCAAACAAGGCCACTGCGCTATTTACATCTCTCTCAGCTCTTAGCAGGCTCCAAGGAAGAGATGATAAATCTTGATTGACAGCTTGCCAGTCGACCTTTCTCAAGAGAGGGAATGTTTTGTTCTTGGCGGGTGGGCTGTTTTTATGTCTGCAGGCTGGGACGGGGAGGGAGGCTTCTATTGAACTGTGGTCAGTGTTCAGGATATTTCTTCCAACTGCCACGGTGACATCACGCAGTGTTGAAAATATGAGGTCCAGTGTTTCAGATTTCCTTGTAGGGTATAGATTGAACTGTTTCAGGTGAAGACCGTTTATAAAATTAGATAAGATGAAAGTATCAATTGGGGGAGAGTTTATGGTACCATTGTCTATTGATGTCCAGGAGATATGTGAATTAAAATCACCTAGTAACACTATTTCATTTTCTTGGTTGAGAGCAAGAACAGTAGAGTTGAAACATTCTTCTAAGGTGTCAATTTTGCTGGTAGGTGGGCGGTAGAAGCAGCCTACGAGTAAATTCTTCCTTTTTGGGATATTAATCTCGACCCATATGATTTCGCAGGAAGTTTCTAAGTCAGGCCGATGTTTTGCCTTCAGTTTGTTATGAACTGCGATTGCAAAACCGCCACCCCTTGAGGACCTATCGCGCCGAAACACATTGAACTCAGATGAAAACGGAAGTTCCCCACATGAGACAAAGTCTGACAACCATGTTTCTGAGAGGCAGAGGATATCGAATTGGTTAATTTCTAATGAATTTGCTATACAGTCGGTTAATTTATTTTTGATGCTCTGTGCGTTCTGATAATAGAGGTTAAGGGGTCCTGGGTTTAAGTGAATGTCACCTGATAGTAGAAGTAGTATGAAGTACACTGCACTGGAGGAAGCACGGCAACCCTGTACTGGTCCATGAGGTGTGGCGGAAACATGGCGGAGCACTGGTAGGTTAAAAGCTGCCGCGGTTGAGAAAGTAAAGTGTCTATCTGCACAGAACCACTGAATTTCCTGGTCACACGACACATCACTATGATTGGAAATGTTTTTAGACACAGTTGCGCACCATATAGTACACTTGAACATGCAATTTCACCACTAAAATACAGTAATATGCAAGAGCTGCTAACACACGAGATCGGTCACTTGCCGCCATCTTTGTAATGTAAGTACTTGTACAATAGTTAATACTAAATGCATTTCTCTTTCCTCTATCACTATTTAGTCCTTATTGATCCTCTTGCATATGAAGGGTAGATAGATAACGTTGTAGTTCAGCCCCTTAAAACAACAACAATAACACATTTTGCATAGTCTGTGTTGCTGATGATTCTTGACACGTGGAAGATGGATTAAACACAACTTTCACAGCAGGGGTTAAATGTTGCTCAATAAACACTGCACTATTTTGAGTAGCAACATTTTTTTCTTGTACTAGCTTTTTACCACTGTCATGATTTTTTGTTGACACTAAGAGTGTTTCATTTGGTACACCACATTGATGATCACTCACACTTAAAACCTTACCATTTAGACTTTTTAGATTGCCTCAACATCTTTTTGGCTCTCTTTTGAGCAT
The DNA here is from genome assembly GCA_946902985.2 of Meconema thalassinum. Classification (NCBI taxonomy): domain Eukaryota; kingdom Metazoa; phylum Arthropoda; class Insecta; order Orthoptera; family Tettigoniidae; genus Meconema; species Meconema thalassinum. The sequence continues at coordinate 23,382,618 of OX336400.1, forward strand.
CGCCAATATATTATTCCTCTCACATTTTGATGATTATAGTTATAAGAGTAGCCTTTATAGAGTACACGTTGTTTACTTTTGATAGTTGTAGTAAGTTCCATGGTAGCAACTAACCTGTTAGTATTATTTGCGCACTACAAAGGTTATAACTTTACTGATAATAAAATCATTTAGCGTTGGCTTTTATATTTAATATGTACAGTTTGAAGTGACAGCAAAAGTGAGAGCAAAGTGGTAGCAAAGTGGCAGAAAATATTACATGTACAGTATTGTTAAGAAATAGTTTAAGCGGTTATGCGGATCCATTACATAATAATTTTGGTCCGACGAGGCTCATTTTCTATATCCCATAGTTCTTCCTCATATTCTGTATAACCAGTCTGTTTATAGACATGCAGTTGCTGAAGCCGCTGGATTAGCTTACTTGGATTGTTCCAGTAGACAAATTTAACAAGTGATATTTTTGGTGTAAACAAAGCATTACCATTATCATTATCATCATCATCATCATTATCATCATAACCATTACCATTATTATCATCATCATCATTATAATCATCATCACTATTACTATATAGTCATTTTTGATCCTTTTGCAATACCATATTGAGCACAGTCTGTGTTTCCTTTGATAGTGTTGGGAGTTTTTCGGACATTGGCAACTGTCCTAACACGACTTTCTGAGGAGATGATAAATGCATTTTAACAAACAATCCACTATCTTGAGCTGCAATATCTTTTTCTGGGACTAGTGTTTTAGCATTTTGAAGAGCTTTTTTAAACAGCAGCGATGTTATATCATGTACACTACATTGATGATCACTCATACTTCAGCCCTCACTATTTTTAGCCTACAATCCACAATTTGCAAAAACGAGGAAAAAGTAGACTTATGAGATCGAAACCAAATGAGTAAAGATCTATACCGGGACATCTCATTGTCACATTTGAATGTTATGTCAGTGCTACCAACTGCAGAAAAATCGCAATTGAAATTTGAGCTCCATGTTGGATATCTTGGAATCTACACATGGGAACTATTCCAAAATTGGTACACATAGAGATAATAATAGTTCAGTTTAATTTTCAGGAGGCCACACATGACAGTGTTGCCAAAATGATTCTAAGCCTACTGACAGGTCCAATTTTTAAATGCATATAACTCCTACACTATCAATTGGATTTCAAGCAAATTTCGTATGTGCTATGTGTACCATAACAGATATGACTATGCGTATTCATACGAGCAATCAGGGCTGCCAACTGTTTATAAATGTTGTTTATATGTTTTACCCCATTATCAATATATCAAAAAGTATGCAAGCCAACAGCTCTAAACTTTGCGCACGTATAGTACCTGGCATTCTAGATTAATTTGCAGTAACTAATATACGTCAGTGCTACCAACATGATTCTAAGCCTGCTGATAGGTCCAATTTTAAAATACCAGTAACTTCCATACTAACAAATGGATTTCATCCAAAATTGGCACAACAATAGATCATAATATTTCAGATTATTTCTGACCAACACATGCATGACATTGTTGCCAACATGATTTAACGCGCGCTGAAAAATCCAATGCCTAACTGCATGTAACGTCCATGCTATCCATTATACTTCAACTAAATGTTGTATTCTGTACCTTAAGAGATGGAACTAAGAATATATTCAGTCATCAGGGCTGTCAACTGTAGTGCTCTATTAGGCTACATTATGCCATGTACATTTCGAAGTAATTACAAATTTCGATATTGCCAACTTAATTTCGTAATTATTCTAGATAGATCCATATAGAATCTTAAATTTTAAGAAAAGTAGGCTCTTTAGTTCGTCACAGAACTTCTTACTTTTCAGCTCACCTCGACAATGTTTTGAACGATGTTTCGAACAACGCCAAATAACAGTTCAATTTTTATTGGTTCGTTTTACAATATATACATATCCTTTATAGTATGCTTATGGTATACCATGGCTATTCGTTGATACTTCCATATCAATTGTCAAGCATGAACTAATATCTAGTAACGTTCACTCGATAATATAAATAATACTTTAAAGTGGGTGAAAAAGTGGGTGCAAAATTGGATGTAAGTGGGTGCAAAAGTAAGTGCAAAGGTGGGTGCAAAAATGGGTGCTAAAGTAGGTGCAAACGTGGGTGTAAAAGTGGGTGCAAAAGTGGGTGCAGGTAATACTAGGCACAATTTTTACTAGAATGTGATTTGAGACTGGCTATGACGTCATAGATGGATGAGGGTGGGACTTTTCATTAAACCGAAGCATTTTCCTTATTTGGGGTGGGAGGCTGGCAAAAGGCTAACAGTTTAACCACTGCGTCACCATGCCATTCTTTCTTAGTTTGATTCGTCCTAGACCTCAAAGCTGGACATCGAGTTAAGATCTCCAGTGCAAGAGGAACATGTGCTCGCCACTGCAGCACAAATGGTTAGCTGGTAACATTAGACAACCGGAAATGATTGTATTTCTGTTCGCAATGCATTTTGTCATCAGCCTACTGTCTGAGCACTGCCAGAAATACAGTTTAGTTTAGAACAAGCGAGTGTGTGTGTATCGACTATTAGCCTCAAGTAGTTAAAGCTTATTGTGTGTAGCGACCATCTTGTCCCAGCAACCACTGAGCAAGTTTTAACAGTCGATCCATAAAAAGAGCATAGGGTAGTTGTGTGAGGTTCATGTACTTGGGTGTGTGCATTAGCACCATGCACTAGCTTCACCTTACCCTCTATAGGTAGAGCGTTATCCCTTTCCTTTTTTAACATCAACAATGACCACATCCACTCAAAAGTTTTACACGTAAACCCTTGGCTTGTTTTCAATTAGGTTTGGTTCGGTTTAGTTGGATTCGATTCAGCTTGGATTAGTTTAGTTCGATGTAGTCACCATTTTGTGTTTTAGCTATCCTCTTTAACCAATCAATTAAATATAGTCTACTCTTAATTCTTGAATCGATAAATCAGATTTTGTGTACACCGTTTGTCACTTATTAACCCATGCCTGCAACCTACTGCAGTTTGATCTGAAAACGAGTTCCAATTGTGAAAGACTTGTCAGTCACCATACGTGTAGCCTCTACTTACGGTAAATATCTAACATTATGGGTTTGCAATATATTGGGGGGGGGGGGGGGGGGACAAGAGTCCATGACGTTGTCGTTTTGGGTCTTTTGCAAAAATTCATAAGCCATAAAAAAGAGAGTGTCATGTTAAGTCCTAGGACACCACACTTGACCCTCTCTAATGATTAGTTTATAAAATCTCAGGTCAATGACTTAGAAGTTTTGGGATATTTAAGTAAATGAATGCACCGTAGCAAAGAGGATGTCATATCAAGTCCTTGACACCTCATGTGTCCAAATGTGATTATAGGTTTATAAAAATTTCAGGTCAATGACCTTGCTGTTTTTGGATTTTTGGGGTAAATTTATTGGTCATGGGAAAGGGTTAACCTTTCTAAGTCCTATGACACCTCACTTGAACCTCTCTGATTATTAGTTAGCGAGATATCAACAAAAGTGCCTTTTAACAAAAATGAATAATATATCCAAAAAACACGGGGCTACCCCAAGTCCTATGACCCCTCATGCAAGTCCCTAGCCTTATTCGCGAGATATTAGCAAAATTGTAGTTAGGCCCTTTTAACAAAAATTGAAAATACGTCTAAAAACGGGGGGGGGGGGCCTCATTCCAAGTCCAACGACCCCTTATACAAGGCCCTAGCCTTATTCGTTCGTGAGATATTAGCAAAATAGCAGTTAGGCAATTTTGACAAAAACTGAAAATACATTCAAAAAGGGGCCGTCATTCCAAGTCCAACGACCCCTCATACAAGTCCCTAGCCTTATTCGTTCGCGAGATATTAGCAAAATAGCAGTTAGGCAATTTTGACAAAAACTGAAAATACATTCAAAAAGGGGCCGTCATTCCAAGTCCAACGACCCCTCATACAAGTCCCTAGCCTTATTCGTTCGCGAGATATTAGCAAAAGTGCAGTTAGGCGCATTTGACAAAATATTGAAAATACATTTAAAAAGGGGGCTCAAAATTCAAAAAGCCCGCCTTCTTACAAAAAAAAAAAAAAACTAGTTCGCATGAGTAAAAACAAAACTAACAAAAAAGTTAAATCATAGCGGCATCCGGGACAATGCACGTTTTTCATGTGGATCAACGTTTAATTTCATATTAGCATTATACAGCATGTATGTTGCATATTGAAATACATATTTAGTAAGAAAATACTATTTAACCCCTAGTAGGGGTAGGTTTAATTTTAGGGTTGAAGAAAGTTGTCCAGAGGAAAGAGGGCGTTAGCCCGAGTCCTACGACATCTCATTTGTCAAAATTAGACCATGGGTTCACGAGACATCGACTAATTTAACATGGACCCCGCCGGAGCAACGCCAACTGGGTTTAAACTCTTACTGCTCTCCTACTGTCGTACACAATAACCTGTGTTGCAGTTGCGCGAAGAGACGGCTGCGTTTCGCGGGTACAATGTAAGGGCGGGTTACAAATCGTACATTAAAGGTCGTGGACAATAAGCAGTATTGCGGCTGCGCGAAGAGGCGGCTGCGTTTCCTGGGTACAATATAAAGGCGAGGCACAAACCGCACAACAGACGTCGTGGACAATAACCTGTATTGCGGCCGTTATAAACACTGTTTGTGTGAAGGGGCCTCGTCACCTCTAGGGTACCCTGGTAATGCCTTGTAGGTGAACTGAGAATATACATTGTTATAAACACTGTTTGTGAAGAGCCTCGTCACCACTAGGGTACCCTGGTAATGCCTTGTAGGCGAACTGAGAGTATACATTGTTATAAACACTGTGTGTGCAGGGGCCTCGTCACCTCTAGGGTACCCTGGTAATGCCTTGTAGGTGAACTGAGAATATACATTGTTATAAACACTGTTTGTGTGAAGGGGCCTCGTCACCTCTAGGGTACCCTGGTAATGCCTTGTAGGTGAACTGAGAATATACATTGTTATAAACACTGTTCGTGAAGAGCCTCGTCACCACTAGGGTACCCTGGTATTCAATTGTAGGTGAACAGAGAGTATACATTGTTATAAACACTGTGTGTGCAGGGGCTCGTCACCTCTAGGGTACCCTGGCATTGACTTGTACGTGAACTGAGAGTACACATTGCTATAAACACTGTGTGTGCAGAGCCTCGTCACCTCTAGGGTACACTGGTAATGCCTTGTAGGTGAACTGAGAATATACATTGTTATAAACACTGTTTGTGTGAAGGGCCTCGTCACCTCTAGGGTACCCTGGTATTGAATTGTAGGAGAACTGAGAATATACATTGTTATAAACACTGTTTGTGTGAAGGGGCCTCGACACCTCTAGGGTACCCTGGTAATGCCTTGTAGGTGAACTGAGAATATACACTGTTATAAACACTGTTTGTGAAGAGCCTCGTCACCACTAGGGTACCCTGGTAATGCCTTGTAGGTGAACTGAGAATATACATTGTTATAAACACTGTTTGTGTGCAGGGCCTCGTCACCTCTAGGGTACACTGGTAATGCCTTGTAGGTGAACTGAGAATATACATTGTTATAAACACTGTTTGTGTGCAGGGCCTCGTCACCTCTAGGGTACACTGGTAATGCCTTGTAGGTGAACTGAGAATATACATTGTTATAAACACTGTTTGTGTGCAGGGCCTCGTCACCTCTAGGGTACACTGGTAATGCCTTGTAGGTGAACTGAGAATATACATTGTTATAAACACTGTTTGTGTGCAGGGCCTCGTCACCTCTAGGGTACACTGGTAATGCCTTGTAGGTGAACTGAGAATATACATTGTTATAAACACTGTTTGTGTGAAGGGGCCTCGTCACCTCTAGTGTACACTGGTATTGCCTTGTAGGTGAACTGAGAATATACATTGTTATACACACTGTTTGTGTGCAGGGCCTCGTCACCTCTAGGGTACACTGGTAATGACTTGTAGGTGAACTGAGAATATACATTGTTATAAACACTGTTTGTGTGAAGGGGCCTCGTCACCTCTAGGGTACACTGGTATTGCCTTGTAGGTGAACTGAGAATATACATTGTTATAAACACTGTGTGTGCAGGGGCCTGGTCACCTCAAGGGTACCCTGGTATTGACTTGTACGTGAACTGAGAGTACACATTGCTATAAACACTGTTTGTGAAGAGCCTCGTCACCTCTAGGGTACCTTGGTATTGAATTGTAGGTGAACTGAGAGTATACATTGTTATAAACACTGTTTGTGTGAAGGGGCCTCGTCACCTCTAGGGTACCCTGGTAATGCCTTGTAGGTGAACTGAGAATATACATTGTTATAAACACTGTTTGTGAAGAGCCTCGTCACCACGAGGGTACCCTGGTATTGAATTGTAGGTGAACTGAGAGTATACATTGTTATAAACACCGTTGTGGAGAGCTTCGTCACCTCTTGGGTACCCTGGTATTGACTTGTAGGTGAACAGAGAGTGTACATTGTTATAAACACTGTGTGTGCAGGGCCTCGTCACCTCTAGGGTACACTGATATTGAATTGTAAGTGAACTGAGAGTATACATTGTTATAAACACTGTGTGTGCAGGGGTCTCATCGCCTCTAGGGTACCCTTGTACTGACTTGTAGGTGAACTGAGAGTATACTTGGTTATAAACACTGTGTGTGCAGGGGTCTCATCACCTCTAGGGTACCCTGGTACTGACTTGTGGGTAAACTGAGAGTATACATTGTTATAAACACTGTGTGTGCAGGGCCTCGTCACCTCTAGGGTACACTGATATTGAATTGTAAGTGAACTGAGAATATACATTGTTATAAACACTGTTTGTGTGCAGGGCCTCGTCACCTCTAGGGTACACTGGTAATGCCTTGTAGGTGAACTGAGAATATACATTGTTATAAACACTGTTTGTGTGCAGGGCCTCGTCACCTCTAGGGTACACTGGTAATGCCTTGTAGGTGAACTGAGAATATACATTGTTATAAACACTGTTTGTGTGCAGGGCCTCGTCACCTCTAGGGTACACTGGTAATGCCTTGTAGGTGAACTGAGAATATACATTGTTATAAACACTGTTTGTGTGAAGGGGCCTCGTCACCTCTAGGGTACCCTGGTAATGCCTTGTAGGTGAACTGAGAATATACATTGTTATAAACACTGTGTGTGCAGGACCTCGTCACCTTTAGGGTACACTGGTATTGACTTGTAGGTGAACTGAGAGTATACATTGTTATAAACACCGTTGTGGAGAGCTTCGTCACCTCTTGGGTACCCTGGTATTGACTTGTAGGTGAACAGAGAGTGTACATTGTTATAAACACTGTGTGTGCAGGGCCTCGTCACCTCTAGGGTACACTGATATTGAATTGTAAGTGAACTGAGAGTATACATTGTTATAAACACTGTGTGTGCAGGGGTCTCATCGCCTCTAGGGTACCCTTGTACTGACTTGTAGGTGAACTGAGAGTATACTTGGTTATAAACACTGTGTGTGCAGGGGTCTCATCACCTCTAGGGTACCCTGGTACTGACTTGTGGGTAAACTGAGAGTATACATTGTTATAAACAGTGTGTGCAGGGCCTCGTCACCTCTAGGGTACCCTGGAATTGGCTGGTAGGGGAACTGAGAGTATACATTGTTATAAAGACTGTGTGTATTGGGGCCTCGTCACCTCTAGGGTACCCTGGAATTGGCATGTATGTGAACTGAGAGTTTACATTGCTATAAACACTGTGTGTGCAAGGCCTCGTCACCACTAGTGTACCCTGGTATTGACTTGTAAGTGAACTGAGAGTTTACATTGCTATAAACACTGTGTGTGCAGGGCCTTGTCACCTCTAGGGTGCCCTGGTACTGACTTGTAGGTGAACTGAGAGTATACATTGTTATAAACACTGTGTGTGCAGGACCTCGTCACCTCTAGGGTACCCTGGTATTGACTTGTAGGTGAACTGAGAGTATACATTGTTATAAACACTGTGTGTGCAGGACCTCGTCACCTCTAGGGTACCCTGGGATTGACTTGAAGGTGAACTGAGAGTATACATTATTATATACACTGTGTGTGCAGGGCCTTGTCACCTCTAAGGTACACTGGTATTGACATGTGGGTAAACAGAGAGTATACATTGTTATAAACACTGTGTGTACTGGGGCCTCGTCACCTCTATGGTACCCTGGTATTTACTTCTAGGTGAACAGAGAGTATTTTTGTGATAAACACTGTTTGTGCAGGGTCTCGTCACCTCTAGGGTACCCTGGTATTGACTTGTAGGTGAACAGAGAGTATACATTGTTATAAACACTGTGTGTGCAGGGTCTCGTCACCTCTAGGGTACCCTGGTACTGACTTGTAGGTGAACTGAGAGTATACATTTTTATAAACACTGTGTGTGCAGGACCTCGTCACCTCTAGGGTACCCTGGGATTGACTTGTAGGTGAACTGAGAGTATACATTACTATATACACTGTGTGTGCAGGGTCTGGTCACCTCTAGGGTACCCTGGTGTTGACTTGTAGGTGAACTGAGAGTATACTTTGTTATAAACACTGTGTGTGCAGGACCTCGTCAACTCTAGGGTACACTGATATTGACTTCTAGGTGAACTGAGAGTATACATTGTTATAAACACTGCGTGTACAGGGGCCTCGTCACCTCTAGGGTACCCTGGTATTTACTTGTAGGGGAACTGAGAGTATACATTGTTATAAACACTGTGTGTGCAGGACCTCGTCACCTCTAGGGTACCCTGGGATTGACTTGTAGGTGAACTGAGAGTATACATTATTATATACACTGTGTGTGCAGGGCCTTGTTCCCTCTAGGGTACACTGGTATTGACATGTGGGTAAACAGAGAGTATACATTGTTATAAACACTGTGTGTACTGGGGCCTCGTCACCTCTATGGTACCCTGGTATTTACTTCTAGGTGAACAGAGAGTATATTTTGTTATAAACACTGTTTGTGCAGGGTCTCGTCACCTCTAGGGTACCCTGGTATTGACTTGTAGGTGAACAGAGAGTATACATTGTTATAAACACTGTGTGTGCAGGGTCTCGTCACCTCTAGGGTACCCTGGTACTGACTTGTAGGTGAACTGAGAGTATACATTTTTATAAACACTGTGTGTGCAGGACCTCGTCACCTCTAGGGTACCCTGGGATTGACTTGTAGGTGAACTGAGAGTATACATTATTATATATACTGTGTGTGCAGGGCCTGGTCACCTCTAGGGTACCCTGGTGTTGACTTGTAGGTGAACTGAGAGTATACATTGTTATAAACACTGTGTGTGCAGGACCTCGTCACCTCTAGGGTACACTGATATTGACTTGTAGGTGAACTGAGAGTATACATTGTTATAAACACTGCGTGTACAGGGGCCGCGTCACCTCTAGGGTACCCTGGTATTTACTTGTAGGGGAACTGAGAGTATACATTTTTACATACACTGTGTGTGCAGGGCCTCGTTTCCTCAAAGTCCGGTTTTTTAAATTTGTAAATGATACATTGTGTAAGCATATAGTTTTATGTGACGATTAATATCGCGATGAAAGGCCATGGGAGGGACACACTGTTTGGGACAATGTGTGTGCAGTTGTCTTGTCACTCCCAGGTGGATAAGTAGGCCAGTTGAGTGTATACATTGGTAATGGTTAATGATAATATGGTATACATCATGGTCATCATGTGTGATAACCAGTGTGATTGTGATGGCTGAATTAGTGTATTTGTGAATGGGGAAATGGTTTGGGTAGGCGGCGGCCATGACATGAATTAAGGTACCATCCCAGCAATTGCTTAAAGAAGAAGTGGGGAAACAACGGAAACCACTTTTAGCATGGCTGGGGAAGTTCTGCTATACAAGGTTCGGTATTACTACAGTGATTCTGTACCGTACTGAAACAGCGAGTGTTTGTTATTGTTAATAAAACGCTTAGTCAAACTCAATAGTTTAATGCAACGTGACGAAGCGCCATTACATGGATAACACACAGACCGGGAAAAAAGGCAAACAAACACCGTCTGGTCAAGGAACGTAGAACACACTCCCACCTTGCAATTAACAGGCAAATTAAATTGCAACCTTCTCACAATCCCAAATCAAGTCTATGCCAGTGACCTGAAATACAGCCGCATATTTTATCCGAACCTTGCGTAGTGGAGCAAATGGAGTTTTAACTGATTTTCCGTGAAGCTTCTTGCATGTGACGCATTGGGTGATCACCTTCCTGGCTAGTCTCCTTATACCCGTTATCCACTATTTCTCGCGTAGATTTGACAACAGTGTTTGCAATTCTGCATGTTGTAAATGACAGTGCTTTTGAAAGACTAATCTTTGCACTAACACATGCTTGCCTGACAACAGTATTGGACATTTAAAATGGTTATGTTCATCCCCTAATAGAAGTTTTGTTCTTACTCGTAAGAGTCCCTCTTCGTCAACAAAGGTCTGCATTTCTTTGATCAATCTTGCCTCTTTCTTATCAAAACTATAATTTTGTATGCACCTCATTAATTTCTTCTCTGCTCTCTGAGTTTCTTTATAGCTCAGTTCTCCACGTCTTGTGTTGTTCTTGCGACACCCATCAATAAATCGAAATATCCATCCTAACATTCTTACAATCTTCGAGTACTTCGAAAAGTAGGCGAGCCATGAAGTGAAGTTCGTCCTTGCACAAGATGTACTGGACACCACAGATCTCTTCCTTTCAGTATTTACTTCTTCTTCTTCTTCTTCTTCTTCTTCTTCTTCTTCTTCTGGTGGAGATTCTTTGGACCTGGGCCATTCATTTTGTTATTGTCATTTAGACTTTCACGGCCCGTGTTATTATTCATAATGTTGAATTTTGGGCTTACGCCGTGTTTTATTATACTAATATTCGACGCGTTTCGAAAGAAACCATGTCTTTCATCGTCAGGAATAATCTGGAATACGACAATGTTGCTAAGAGAAAGCAACGAAGAACATATAGAAGGTGCCCAAACATGGACGCCATTATAGCCCCATGTTAGGGACAACGGAAAGCAGCAGTGAATTACTTTCTCAGGGTTCTGATAATAGGTAGCCAGGATTCACTGAGATTGTAGCCGGTGTCGCGGTTGAAATTATCAACCGCCTCCCTGATGATTCTGGGACGATATTGCTTTATACGGGCAAGAACATCCACTCCTTGGAACATGACATCATGGCCAGGTGTTAAAGCATGATCGGCAACAGCTGATTTATCAGGTTGAATGAGCCTGATACATCTATTATGTTCCTTAATGCGAGTGCATATTGTTCTCGAAGTCTGCCCGATGTAAACCTTGCCACAAGTACAGGGAACTCTGTAGATACCCGGTTGTTGCAATTTAGGCAAACTGTCCTTAGTTGGTCGCAGGAGTTGCCTAATCTTAACAGAAGTTCCAAATACAGTCCGTATGTTGTACCGACGTAGGATTTTAGCAATACGATCCGTTGTGTTATGTATGTACGGAAGGTAAGCAGTAACTCTTACATCTCTTTTCTCAACTGACGTCCTATTATTATTTGTTGGTTTCAGAACCGTAGAAATCAAAGCCTTGCTATAACCGTTGCTCTCAAAGGTGGTTCGCAGGGTGTTAATTTCTTCTTGTAAAGAAGACACTTCACAAATCCTCCTAGCCCTGGTAGTTAGAGTTGTAAGGATACTATGTTTCTGGGCAGGGTGATGGTGAGAACTTGCGTGGAGATATCTATTGGTGTGTGTTGGCTTACGAAAAACGCTGTGTCCTAAAGATCCATCCTCTTTCTTGGTGACGAGAACATCTAAAAAAGGTATTTTGCCGTCAGATTCCTTTTCCATGGTGAAACAAATAGAAGGGTGCTGGAGATTAAGGTGATCCAGGAAATGGCTAAGATTTTCCTCACCTTCCGTCCAAACAACGAACGTGTCATCCACATAACGCCACCAGATCTTCGGTTTGAAAGGAGCCGACGACAAAGCTTTCTCTTCAAAGTTCTCCATGAAGAAATTAGCCACAACAGGAGAGAGAGGACTACCCATGGCCACACCATCAGTCTGCTCATAAAAATTCCCATTCCATAGAAAGTAGGAGGAGGTCATGCAGTGATAAAGAAGTCTTGTGATGTCTTCAGGAAAAAAGCCATTAATGAGAGACATAACACCGTCAATAGGTACTCTCGTAAACAGAGACACCACGTCGAGACTCACTAGAATATCACCCGGCTGAAGTGTTATAGCTTTTAACTTTTCCACGAAGTGTGTGGAATCCTTAATGTACGAAAGCGTGTTACCCAGAAGCGGCTGAAGTAGTCTACCTAAGTATTTGGAAAGGGCATATGTAGGAGAACCAATCGTACTAACAATAGGTCTAAGAGGAACATCTTCCTTATGTATTTTAGGAAGACCATAGAGTCTCGGAGGAATAGCATCCCCTGGAAGGAGAGTCTTCGCTGCATCCGCTGGAATAGATGATTGCTTGATCAATTTGACGGTGACATTTGAGTAGCGAGTAGTAGGATCACGACTATTAATCCTATATACAGGATCTGATAACAAAGACGAGATCTTGGAATCATAATCAACCTTATCCAATACCACTGTCGCGTTACCCTTGTCAGCGGGGAGAACGATAATATCAGAATCGTCCCTTAGATCTTTAAGTGCCCGGCTTTCGCCTTGTTTTAAGTTGGTGTTAGGTGGCTTAGCGGTCTTGAGAACTCGGGAACATTCTTGCCTGGCTTCCTCGGCCTCTTCAGGTGTGAGGTGATGTACCGAGGATTCTACGGATGTAATAAGTTCTTCAATAGGAATTCTTCTAGGCGCTACAGCAAAATTGAGACCTTTAGCGAGAACTGCCTGTTGGGTATCACTTAGGGGCTTGCTGGACAAATTTACGACAACCTTGTTAGCATCTATGGAATGGGAATTTTTATGAGCAGACTGATGGTGTGGCCATGGGTAGTCCTCTCTCTCCTGTTGTGGCTAATTTCTTCATGGAGAACTTTGAAGAGAAAGCTTTGTCGTCGGCTCCTTTCAAACCGAAGATCTGGTGGCGTTATGTGGATGACACGTTCGTTGTTTGGACGGAAGGTGAGGAAAATCTTAGCCATTTCCTGGATCACCTTAATCTCCAGCACCCTTCTATTTGTTTCACCATGGAAAAGGAATCTGACGGCAAAATACCTTTTTTAGATGTTCTCGTCACCAAGAAAGAGGATGGATCTTTAGGACACAGCGTTTTTCGTAAGCCAACACACACCAATAGATATCTCCACGCAAGTTCTCACCATCACCCTGCCCAGAAACATAGTATCCTTACAACTCTAACTACCAGGGCTAGGAGGATTTGTGAAGTGTCTTCTTTACAAGAAGAAATTAACACCCTGCGAACCACCTTTGAGAGCAACGGTTATAGCAAGGCTTTGATTTCTACGGTTCTGAAACAAACAAATAATAATAGGACGTCAGTTGAGAAAAGAGATGTAAGAGGTACTGCTTACCTTCCGTACATACATAACACAACGGATCGTATTGCTAAAATCCTACGTCGGTACAACATACGGACTGTATTTGGAACTTCTGTTAAGATTAGGCAACTCCTGCGACCAACTAAGGACAGTTTGCCTAAATTGCAACAACCGGGTATCTACAGAGTTCCCTGTACTTGTGGCAAGGTTTACATCGGGCAGACTTCGAGAACAATATGCACTCGCATTAGGGAACATGATAGATGTATCAGGCTCATTCAACCTGATAAATCAGCTGTTGCCGATCATGCTTTAACACCTGGCCATGATGTCATGTTCCAAGGAGTGGATGTTCTTGCCCGTATAAAGCAATATCGTCCCAGAATCATCAGGGAGGCGGTTGAAATACGTAAACACCCAGATAATTTCAACCGCGACACCGGCTACAATCTCAGTGAATCCTGGCTACCTATTATCAGAACCCCGAGAAAGTAATTCACTGCTGCTTTCCGTTGTCCCTAACATGGGGCTATAATGGCGTCCATCTTTGGGCACCTTCTATATGTTCTTCGTTGCTTTCTCTTAGCAACATTGTCGTATTCCAGATTATTCCTGACGATGAAAGACATGGTTTCTTTCGAAACGCGTCGAATATTAGTATAATAAAACACGGCATAAGCCCAAAATTCAACATTATGAATAACATTCATTTTGTTCTTTCCTTTTCACAAATTTGTTCATCGAAATCTTCTGCCGTGAACCATAGATCCCGTATATTGTCTTCTATCGTGAAGAGACGCGTTGCTTTGGCGTCTAGAATTTTGAATGCAGTTGCTACGTCGTCTGGCACGCGCGGATCTACGTCCAAATGTCTGTTTAAACTCGTTCCATGATTTCGTGTATAAACGTCGCACTAAACCTCGCTCCCGTTTTAATATTTCCATTTTACCTAATCTTGTCAAGGTCGCCAGATGTTAATAAAACGCTTAGTCAAACTCAAATTTTTAATGCAACGTGACGAAGCGCCATTACATGGATAACACACAGACCGGGAGAAAAAGGACAAACAAACACCGTCTGGTCAAGGAACTTAAGAACAGTTATGATGGAATGAATGGTTTTGTATTGTACCAACCGCATGTTAATTCATTGTCTCTATATAGCTGTTAATTATATTTTATCTATTTAATGTATTTATTTAACGCCTTAGCTTACTTTCACTGTACATTTGCGGAAGATCTATAAATATATCCCAGGTATTACGAAAAGATGATGGGAAACATGCTGTTCGGGACATTCCGCACAATCAGCGTGAAATGAAGGAGTCACCTGGTGCAAAGTTTTGTTTCCAGAACAAGAACCCTAATCGACTTCGGGTTTCATTTAAATGTAACTTTTCACTTTTGTTTCAACAAAATTAATGTTCTCACATGGATAGTTGTTTGTGGTTTGCTCACGCGTCGGAATGCCTTCTGATTTATGTATGTACGCACCAGACGGAAAAACTAAATACACTTGAATACACAATATCACACCAGAAACACTTAAATTATTTATTTATTGTTTTAATTGATGATGAAACGCACGGCGGAAACAACTAGTAGGTCATCTTCTCTATAACATGCATACCGGAATACTTCCAACAGTCAAAACCCTCAATGAGAACGGTTATTTTTTCTTAGCTGCCAACTAAAAAGTGAATATCAATATCCACCTAAGACAGAAAAATACAAAAACGTCCAACGATAAAAAAAAAAGAAGCCTGCCCTACAAGAACACAGTATATCAAACATTGAGCATGTTGAGATTTTCGATTAAGAAGGTTGGATATCTAAAGAAATCACAGATAATTTTTGGTTCGAAAGATAGCTACTCTGCAAGAAAGTTGTATATCAACAAAGATGGCGGATGTTGACAATTTAAATGTGTCACCAACCTTATCTTTAACACTGAATAAGAGCAAGAAAAGGAAGATAAATCTATTTCAGTGGAAGAACAATGTGCGGAATGACGAAGAATAGTGGCAAAGCTTATACAGTGACTTCAGGGCGTGCAGTAGAACAAAAACATCGTCCAAGTCAGGTAAGAGAAGAACGTTGTATATCAATCAGCTGAGTGGCAGCATAGTACCTCGAAGCACGTGTTTTCATTATAATGCTGCTAAAATTTGTATGTAATCCCTTGATTATCACAGTATTATGTTTAGCCTATTTTCATTTATGAAAGAAGTAGGCTTATGAGATCACCTTTGCCCGTGTGTGTGTGTGTGTGTCATATAAAATGTACACGGCAGGACCGATTTCAATCAAACTCACTAATGTCATAGTAATATTCTGTCCGACCCCGACCGTGCCCTTCACAATTTATTATGTCCCACCAATCTAAAATGGCGGCTGTGCGAAATATTTCATCACCATTCTACCTGGGTATATCCCTGAGACTAATACTGATATCACCCTGAAATTTTGTATGGTGATAAAGAGAACTACCATAAGTTCGCCTGTGTAACTTTCAAAAACCTGCTAAGTACAAAACGAACATGCTGGCCAAGCGAAATTGAAACATGCAAATTGAACTTTCTCGCGATTTAACAACCCGTACGCAGTGAAACATGGTACAACAAATTGTTATACACATTGTAATGCACTGACATCTAATTTAGTTCAATTGTTTAAATAAACTCAATATGGCGGCCGTGCGAAATTTTAAAATTAAGTTTCTATATCTTGTGTCCTAATCATGCGACCTAAGTCAACGCTTGAATAATGAACCTACGCAATAATGGTCATCTAATAGTACATAACTCTATGACCTACATATATAAAATTCCAACAAGATGACCATCCGAAATATTTAGACGGTTCTCTATATGACCATTTTATTTTCATGTTTTGCGCGTGTATTGTAAGCAATAATATATGTTTATACTACTGTATATATGTATCTGAGCATTATTTTTTTAAATGTTGTATTCATAGTAAATGGCTTGTGATATACAACGTTCTAGATCTGTTGTGATATACAACTTTCTTGATGGGAAACTGCACTAAAATCATGGTGAGTCCTACATGTTGCCATTTAAGAGAAATATAGTCCCTTAGTGTTGGAAGGGGGACTGCATTTAACATATATCTGTATTAGATTAGGCGCATGACGTTTTATTTTCATACTGGAATACTTCCAACAGTTAAAACTCTCAATGAGAACGGTTATTTTTTGCGCTGCCAACTAACAAGTGAATATCAATACCTACTTTAGACATACAAATACAAAAACGTTCAACGATAAAAATAAGAAAATAACTAATTTGTCAACAAAACTTATTCACATCCAACAGTTTTAGTTATCATATATACAATACATTTCCTTATTATGTTGTCCACTCACTCATTTATATGATTTCCACTTGCATCACTCTCTTCATCATGGGTTTCTTCTTTTATATCCTAGCAACAAGAATGAATCATTAATTTGCTCTCATATTACGCTTCTACACAATCAATAACAAATAATGAGACTTAACAGCACAGCTCAACTTAAAGACAGGATTTATCAGCTGTGCAACTGACTGAAATTACTTTCTTATTCTCGGTCATATCTTACTGCATTATACAAGTCTCATCTAGATCTGAAACTTATCAAAGACATCTCTCCTGTATAGATCAAATAAATAAGAATTTTACAGACCATTAGAAGACTTAAGCAGAAACAAATCACTAGGCAGAGATGATATACCGCTTGAATTGCCACCCAGCATAGTTGACGAAGGTCTGATCAGGTTACTTCACTTGGTGTGTAGGATTTAGAATACAGGTGAGTTGCCTTCCGATTTCAAGAAGAATGCCATCATCCCTATACCGAAGAAAACAGGAGCTGACAGATGTGAAGATAACCGTACAATCAGCTTGATCAGTCATGCTTCAAAGATCCTAACGAGATAATTTGCAAGATGATGGAAAGACAGATAGAAACAGAGTTGGGTCAAGACCGGTTTGGCTTCAGGAGAAACACAGGAACAAAATAAGCAGTACTAAGTCTTAGGCTGATTTCGGGAGGAAGAATAAGGAAAGAAGCTGTTTGATATATTGAAAGAGATTGTAATAAAGTACAGGGATAGGAAGCTGCTTTACAATCAATACAGAACCAGACAGTAGTTATTCAAGACGGAGGACATGAGAGAGAAACTGGCATTAAGAGAGGTGTAATGCAAGCCTGCAACTTATCACCCATAGTTTTCAATGTATACATTGAAGAAGCAATGAAGGAAATTGGTAAAAATTCAAAGAAGGAGTAAAGATTCAATGATAAATAATTTCAACTCTGAGATATTCTCATGACATCGTCATATTAGCCGACAAACCAGAGGAATTGAATGAGTTTTAAACGGTATGCATTCTATCTTGAGGGAAGAATTCATGATGAAAATTAATTGATTTAAAACAAAAATATTTGAATGCAGCCGAAAGAATTCAGAAACCCCTACGGACGTCAAATTGCCCGTTGAAAAGCTACAGGAAATAAGAGACTTCTGATACTTCGAAAGCAAAATAACCAGTGATGGACGAATCGAAAGGGTATAAAAAGTAGGTTGGTCCAGACAAGGAAAGCATTTTTACAAAAAAGGAATCGAATATAGATTTGGGTATAACGACGAGTGGGAGAAAATAGAAGTTTCTGGCAATTGCAAATGATGAGAAGGGATAGGTTGGTGGGACACTATCTAAAATACCGAGGAATAAGCAAAGTTAGTTATGAGAGGTTGGGTCGAGGATATGAAGGGTAGGGATAGATTGCCTCGGATGTAGGGTGTGGTAGCTATGTAGAGTTGAATCCCAAACAACCACAAATTGAAGTGTGATAGAAAATGTGGAGAACAGTATTTTAAAGGAAATATTAGGCTTGAGGGCTGAAATATTAATTTTTGAAATATCTAGCAGCAAGACTCTAAAAGCCTTTTCTCTAACTGGTCCATCCTTCTCTTCCATTTCAGTCACAGCACATAATACACGCACATGTCACTTACACGTGACTAGATCCTCAATATTTGTACCAGCATCGCTTTTAAGAATGAATATATAAATCACTCATATGCCTTATAAACAATATTCTACATGAACATCTTCACAAATAACTGCAACATTTGTGATTAGGGCAGGTGCAATGTCAAGAAACTTCCAGTGAGTCAATTACAATAAGTGGCTCTAGAGAGAGAGTGATTAGTAGACTATTTAACATACATTTTCCACTACATAATGCTCCTAATTGCAAGCAGTAGGCCTACTGTATTCACATTATATATCAACAGCAGTTATTAGAGACACTGCAGTACAGGAAAAAGGGATTTATTTCCTGAAAATAATAATAATAACCTTTCCGTTTGTTCAGGCTTCCAAGAAAGGTGAAATATGAAGGAAAATGCGACAAGCCAACATGTATATTATTCTAACTTCTTCACAACAGGCAACTGTGACTGTGCTAAGGATAAGCTGGCTTCACATCGTGTACCCTTCACCTATGACGATTAAAACATAGCCTCCACTAGCTCAGTGATTAGAACAACGCCATAAATGAAGTGAGGTCCATGGTTTGAGTCCAGCACTAGCCGGAAAATATAATGCTTTACCATCCATCTAGACGTCTTGTACTTTCCGTACTTTCCACAACCTAATAGCAGACAGGTTCCATTTATCATCAGCACGGTCTAAATACACAATTCTGGAATCCCTAAATAGCATTGGTGGGAAGAATATGGCATTCAGGTTATTTCCTGTTGCAACAAGTAGTAACCCAATATAATACTTGCCTCTTTTATATCTATGTCTCTCGCTAAAGATGGAGTTACTAATTTCATGTATGGAACAGCCTCTGGTATCAAGGATTCCTCTATATTAATATCCTCAGTGAGATCAGTATAACCCTGCAGAGGAATTACTTGTTTCATTTACATGTTCCTTTGCATAGATGGAATTAAATCTTATACAGGTTTCCATTACTTTGAATTCCTTCCAAACATAATTCGACAAACAGTAAAAAACAAGAAATTTTGTACAGAAAGGTAGTTCTGTTTTCAGAGTTAACTTCCCAGGCTTGGGTAACTTCATCAGCTGATCTCAATATACTGTATATGTATTTGCGTATCATATATATGTATTTCACTTTCTTGTGGACACGATAACTACCGCATTTTGTACGAAACACTTTGAATTTTTTACATAGTATATCATCATCTTCACTTCCCCCTCTCCAGATGACACTGGGAGGGGGCAAAATATGGCTCCTCTCCACTTTGTTCTGTCGTTCCACCATTCCTCTTCCGATACGGTGTTCCAATCCAGGCTCCGTTTACTAATGCTATTCTTCACCGAGTCCATCCAACGCATTCTTGGTCTTCCTCATCCTCTCTTCCCTGTCATCTGTCGTTCCAGTGCTCGTCTTGGTAGCCTATCTTCATTCATCCGTTTGACATGTCCAAACCATCTCAATCTGTTTTGCTCCAGTTTGCCATTTAGTTTCTGTACTCCCAGTTCTTTCCGTATATCTTCATTTCTCACTCTGTCTCTCCTCGTTTTCTGGACCATACTTCTCAGGAACCTCATCTCAGCTGCCTGTACTCTGCTCTCATCCCTCTTAGTCATTGTCCAAGTTTCTGCTGCATATGTCATTATAGGAACATAATATGCTTTGTACATAACTTATTTAGCCTTAATTGCTATATCCTTGTTCCATACTAGTCCCCGTACCTGTTGGTAGACAGCTCTCCCAATTTGTATTCTTCTGCTAATTTCCAAATCTAGTCTTCCATCTTCAGTCAGTTCACTTCCCAAGTATTTGAAGTGTTTCACCACTTCCAATTCCTTATCTCCGACTTTGATTCCTCCTTTTCCTTCTTTCTTATCTCGACTCATCACCACTGTTTTACTCTTCTCCACATTTATCTTCAATGCCCATTGCTCAATCTTTTTATTTATTACGTCTAACTGTTCTTGTACCTCCATCTCATCCTCGCCCCAGATCACAACATCGTCTGCAAACAACATTACCTTTCTTTGCCCTACTATAGTGTGTGACAACACACTTCCTTGCTTTAGTCCAGTGACTATTTTAAACCATTCCGACGTCTCGACTCTAATCTTCACACTACTGTAGCAATCCATGCACATTCCATTGATCATGTCTCTCAGCTCCTTGCCTATCCCCCTATTTGTAAAGCTTTCCCAAACTTTTGTTCTAGGGATGCTATCATAGGCCATTTCTAGATCAGTAAAAGTCATTACCATATTGTTGCAGCCTTTTGGGGGGCTGGAACCGAGTAACGAGAGGATGTGTGGGTGTTCTGAGGGTTGCGGTTAAATAGGGGGAGCGTGGAGGGCGTTCAGAGCCTTCCGGCTCGCCGCGGGGAAGTGTGAGTGTTGGGTGTATCTGTCGAAGCGCTACAAGTTAGTAATTGTAATTAGGGGTTGCGTCTATGGGCTGAAGGCAAGCCTGGGACGCCTAAGTGAGAACTGAGGCGGTCAAAGTTAAAGAGTCGCTTACGTTGCGGTATTACCGGCTGTGTGTGTGCGCGCGCTAGTTTAGATGCCATGGACAGTGATGTAAACAGGTGGATTCTGCTTGCGTAGGCGATACTGTGACTGAGCGGTGAATGCTTAAAATATGAGGAGGGGGTTGGACAGTAATCGGGGCAATAATGGTGATGAATAACAATCGAGCTGTGTGGTAAAAAGTACTTATTTACCAGAGGAATGTACTGATGTACTGGATTCCCTGGATGAAGGGCAGATACAACAATGTAGTGTTTTACAATGAAAAGGGTGTGGTAAATGGTTAGGATGTACAAATATGTGTGGAACACTGAAAGACACACTTACCGGAGGTACATCGGCGTCGCTGTGGGCACGGGCATGGAGACAGACTGCAACAGATATCCCCTCCTCTTTTGGAGGTCTATTGAAGTATTTTCAACTGCTGACCGTTGCAAGATTGCTGAATAGCTGTTTTAATAAGCAGCTTCTGTGTACATGTTGATGAGTGTGGTAAGCCTTGGGCAAGAGCTGTTGCACGACTCTGCTAGCTTTGTGTAAATAGAATTATGTTGCTGTTGGTTCCCTTGGGCGATTAGGGCTGTTTTAGACATGGGGACAGAAGAGGATGGGGGCGTTGGTCAGATAAAGTAGATGTTATTCGTAGATACTTGTGGATGTCTAGATTATAGATTTAGTTGTATATTTTTAGGGTGTATGTGCGTACCTCTTTAAGGGGGCTATGCGCCCTTAGGGTCCTAACTGAGCCAATTCCTGACTCTCTTCTACGCTTCAAGTGTGAAAAGTGATCTGCGAGAATATTGTGAAATGCTACAGTACATTGATTTCATGGACTACCGTTAGGTAGCAGCATTTGTGCTAGTATTGGAGTAATGAGTGTAAGATTTGAAATGTAGCCGCCAGAGTGCAGTTAATATGCATTCTATTCGTGAGATGTTGAAAATGTTTATTTCTGGCCTTCTTTGACTTTGACTATCTTCTATGCATGTGTTCTTGATAGTAAGAAAGATGGTTTATTTGAAACTGTCATTTCTGTCGGGAAGAGAATTGTTGATGTCTTAGAAGTAGTAATATTGTATATTTGGTCACTGACAGTTTTGATATGTGGTAGGCCTATGAGATTGTACGTGACCTGAAAGTAATGGCATCATGGATCTGGAGCTATTACGACGTTGGAAACGCTAGTAAGTTATTTTATGTTGAAAAGTTATGTTGAATACGGATGAGTGGTAATGCACGAGGAAAATGCTAGCTTGTGTTCTCTACGGAGTAGATGTCTAGGAGAATTTATGTCATGTTTTCGCCTCTCCGAAAACAGAGTTCACTCGATGTTTCCGTAAAACTTGGATCCCTTGGAATGATTGTATTGCTGGACTGCGTGGGAGTTCTCTGGGGTACTTTATAGAAGATGGACAACAAGTAGTTCCGTGAAGAACTATACAGCCTATTTTCATATATGCTACTCATGTTAATTGCCACTATCAACATACAAAATTCGTAACAGATTCGTAGATATTGAGAACCGTCTAAATATTTCAGATTGTCGCCAGGTTGGATTTTTATTTTTGTACTATTACATTAATATTATTGTGTACGTGTGGTATTCAAACTTCAATCGCATGATTAGAACACAAAAAGTAAAAACGAGATTTTAAAATTACGCACAGCAGCCATCTTGTGATTATGCAAACAATTGAAATAAATTAGATGCCAGTGGATCAACATTTGTATAAGCATTTAACGTGCAACGTTTCACGGCACTCGGATAGTTAATTCGCGAGAAACGTCCATTTAAATATTTATACTTCGAGTCGCCGCCATGTTGGATTTGTGCTCACCAGGTTACTGAAGTCCTATAGGTGAACATATGTTCATAGTCTCTATGAACATTAAAAAATTCAGTTTGGTTGCTGTAAAAGATTCATAGATATTGAGAACCGTCTAAATATTTCGGAAGCTCGCCATTTAAGATTGTTATATGTATAGGCCATAGAGTTATGTACCATTCAAGGACAATTATTGCCTAGGTTCATTATTCAAAGTTTCACTTCGATCGCATGATTACGACACAAGAAATAAAAACTTAATTTTAAAATTTCGCACAGCCGCCATCTTGAGGTTATGTAAACAATTGAATTAAATTAGATGGCAGTGCATTACAATCTGCAAAATCATTTACTGTACCACATTTCACTGCGCTCAGAGAGTTAAATCACGAGAAAAGTCTATTAAAATATTTCAAATTCGCTTAGTCGCCATATTCGTTTTGTAATTTACAGGTTTATGAAATATACATAGGTTAACTTGTATCAGTACCCTTTATCACTGTACAAAATTGCAGGGTGATTGATATCTGTAATAGTTTCGGAGATATAGAATGTCAGTTAATATTTCGCACAGCCGCCATCTTGAGGTTATGTAAACAATTGAACTAAATTAGACTCCAGTGCATTACAACGTGTATAAACATTCGCTGTACCAAGTTTCATTACGTTTGGATTGTTAAATCGCGAGAAAAGTCTATTTAAAAGTCTCAAATTCACTTGACCACCATGTTGGTTTTGTAGTCTTCAGGTTTTTGAAAGTCTCATAGGTGAACTTTTCTAGTAGTGCCCTTTATCACCGTACCGAATTTCAGGGTGATATCGGTCATAGTTTCGGAGATATTGAATGCTAGTGAAATATTTCGCACAGTCGCCATGTTGGATTGGTGAGACGTAACAAAATTTGAAGGGCACGGTCGAGGTCGCCGGGAATAGTGCTATGAACTTACCGAGTTTCATTGAAATCGCTCGAGCCGTTTAGATTTAATTAGTGGGACACACACACACACTTCACACACACACACACACACACGCACACACGGACAAAAGGTGATCTCATAAGCCTATTTTTTCAAAATTGAAAATAGGCTAACAACGATTAAAAAAAGTAATAATTTGACGATCAGCTGTGGGGTTGATGAGAAAAAATGTACCAAGAAAAGGTATCGAAGGATATTGTAAGAAGATTCGTTAAGTTGTTGATATATATTTGCAATTGACAGTTAAAGATTATGACTGTAACTATGAGGTTGTGGGAAGATGACGATCAGCTGTTACGATGTTTTGAAAGAGGTACGAAGGAAGGTAACGAAATGTTGTAAGAAGATTTGTAGAGTCGTTGGTATATGTTTGCAGTGTGTTAATTATGTAACATTGGACTGTGATGATTTTAACCTATGAGAAAACAAGATATTATCGTCAAGTTCACTGCAAATGTATTTTGGAGAACCAAGTTGACGAACAATGAAGTATAGGCTAACGTATTCTGTTGGTGTTACGGGTCGAATTAAGGAAAGGAAACATTCTGGAGATGAAAGGATCACATTGGTTGATACATATTAAGCAAAACGTCTGATTTCATCTTAAGTTACGACTGTGATTGATTGTGAGATAAATTGTATCACTGTCGGACTTATAGTACTATCAAGTTGGATGAAAAGACTGTTGTTGATGTGTGAAAGGTATCTATGGACCAGAGATATGGAGATTGTTGCGAAGTGAAAATATGATGCTGAAGGTCATTTATCGAACTTCGATGTTTAACTGCCCTTAAAGAGATCACTGTTTTGAAGACTAATATACTTTTTAATGATGGATATTTTGAAGTGGGATGATAAGTGTTTTGGGAGTTGTATGGAGGGCTTGTTTAAAAGTAAGTACCCTAATTAATGTTTCTACATCTCGTATGCCATGTCATGTTATGTGTGTCAATGTTCAAATGTTGCTGAATACATCATATGTCTACCAGTCATATCAGTGTATCATTTCCTAGTTATGGTATTCATTAGCAGCTTCAAACTGGTAGCCAGGGTAAATGATTGCAAACGGTCCAGCACCATCCATCAAGAGAGTTTGCCTTAAAGGGGTAACGTGTCACTAACAATATCCTTCCCATATTCCCAACTCTTTTTAATGTTCTGTCTCACAATGAAAATGGATTCCACTGTTGACCTGCCCCCTCTAAATCCAAACTGCTCCTCCTCTATTTAGTTTTCTAACTTTAATTCTTTCTTCTAGGATTCTTTCCATTACTTTGGCAACAGGCGAGATGATGGTGATTCCTCGGTGGTTACCACACACCTTACTGTCTCCTTTCTTGAATATTGGCAATATTATTCCCTTTTTCCAGTCTTCAGGAACTTTCTTCTCTCTCCACACACTCCTGAGAAGTCTGTATGCCCACTGCAGTCCCACTGGTCCTGCCGCCTTGATCATTTCTATTGCCACTTCGTCGACTCCCACAGCTTTCCCCTTCTTAATCTTCCTAACCGCCCATTCTACTTCTGCCATAGTAATGTCTGGTTCTACTTCTTTTTTTCCTCCACCGTTTTGGCTGTTTGCGTAACTTCTCCGCATGTCTGGCGTCTCACATTCAACAGCTTGCTGAAATAATCTTTCCATCTGACAGATATCTCTTCTGGTTTTGTCAATATTTCACCTTCTTTGTTTTTCATGAACCCAGTGATCACCTTTTCATTTCTTCTACTTTTTATAATTCCAAATAGCAATTTCTTTCCACAATTTAAATCCTCCCTTACTTCCTGAGTGAATTCTTCCCAGCTTTTCTTCTTTTCCTCTGCAATTACTTTCTTGCAATCTATGTTTGTTTCTATATATTTTGCTCTACTTTCTTCAGTCTTTTTTGTTTTCCATTCCTTCCAAGGTTTGTTCTTTTCCCATGCCTTTTCTTTCACTCTATCATTCCACCATTTTGTCGCATGTTCCCGTACCTTACCTGATGTTCTACCACTTGTTTTCTCTGCACTGTTTACAAATGCACTCTTGAACTTTTCCCATTCTTATTCCACATGGGTAATATCCGTCCTTGGTATCTGTTCTTGCAATTCTTTCTTAAACTCTTCTGCAACCTCCTTTCCCTTTTTTCTGGCAATCTCATAACTTTTCCTACTTTTAATTTTGCTTCCACTGCCCTATGGTCTCCTCCAAAGGCTTCCTCTGGCATGGCTGTGACATCCATCAGCCCTTTCCGATGTCCTTTTTCGACTAAAACATAGTCTATCAGAATTTTCGTTCTTCTATCTCCCCATCCATACCTCGTTATCTTCTGACTATTTTTCTTTCTGAACCACGTATTCCCTATAATTAATTGGTTTCGCTGACAGAGGTCCATTAAGAAATCCCCTTCTGGATTCTTACTGCCATAACCATATGGTCCCAAAGTCTCCTCACTTCCTTGTCTCTCTTTTCCCACTTGCGCATTCAAATCTCCCTTTACTATCATTTCCTTATCCTCTATATATTTTTCCACCTCTTCTAGGAATTCTTCTAAGTTCTCTTCTTTATTCCCCGTTTGTGGAGTATATACTTGAACCAGATCTTTTGTCCCTGTCTGGAACTGTATCCTTCCTATGATTATCCAGTCACTTATCTTCTTAACCCCCTCCACATACTCTAGGACATCCTTTCTTATAATCGTTCCTACTCCATTATTTTTGCCTCCTGTACATAGTATATATTGTGCCCTTATCCACTAGTCCATATTTGAGGTCCCAGGCACATATTCGAATTCCAGGCAAAGTTTGAACGGCGCGCGGAATTTGTTCTCGAAGAATTTAGAAAGAATATGCAGGCAACAGCGAGGCTTGTGACGCCTAGTACGTCATCACAAAGGCTATATTTTATGAGTAAATAGTTCCCGTTATTTTGGAAATTTGGGAAGCACATCATTTTTCTGGCACGAAGAAAAGGAGAAGAATGAACTATATTGGAAAGAAATCGGATCAATAGAAGCAGAGATATTGGTAGGTTTGTATTCAGGAATTCCTTCGCTGTGACGACACAGCTTGTGACGTGGACTCCAGCATCAAACGCCGTGGGAGTATAAATTGGAGCCCGAGCAGAGCTCAGTACCTCACTTATTCGCAGCGCATGGTCGCTATATTACTTCAACGTTGTGCATGGTCACATTATTATCTTCAAGTGCTAGTAAGCAGTTACGCTACGCAAAGTGTTGTAAATCTTCGAACAAGTAGTGGTCAAAGGTTTGAATATTTCACGCACTGTGAAACTTTGAATATTTTTTGTGAAGCGAATTCAAGTGTTAGTCTTCAACATGCAGTTGACACTTAGTCAATTCTTAGCTTCATCGGACATATGGTAGACTTAGTCTACAAGTCATATTTAATTCTATTGGAACATAGTTCTTGTTCCCTATTTCACCAGTGACAAGCTGTTGCCTTGGTAACTTAAAGATCAACCACGACAACATCACAGTATTCATTAGATACCAGTCTTGCTTGGTCACACCACTTAGCCAACGTACGGGACCAATTGTATTTGACGCAATTTGGGAGATGCACAATGTCACCCGGTAGGAGTTTAGAGGGGCTGGAGGAATCCATTTCCCGATATCAGGACTTAGCCTACGAGGGACCAGCCGTGCTTGAGGCGTGTCTGGGAGGTGCATAACCTCGACCCATACGATTAGTTACGACAGGAACTTCAGATCTGAACCAAAGCAAATATGATTGTCCGAGTACCAAATATTACTGAATGTGTCACACTTGTATCGGAGTTACATCTGGTTTATTACCATGGATCTTAGAGATCGAATCCCTTTTATACTAATAGCAACCGCTATTGAGACTTTCGTCATGAACATTGCAAGTCAAGAGTATTTCAAGTCAGCTATGGAATTAACAGTCATGAGCTGTTAAACTAAATACGGGTAGCAATGGAGGGCGATACACGGATTTACGTACGGGTCCGATAGGACTGAAGAATGGAAATAATCTGGAATCAACCAGAGGGTTGACGTCATCAAGATCTACAAGAATGTAAGCTACATTTGAATTATTTTTAATTCTATGGCAATTGGAATTCTCCATTTAAACAGAAATATCAACACACAACTATTTTTTGTTTGCTGTGGCAAACTAGGTTACGAGGCAATTGAGGTCTATGACTGAACATTTTTGTGTTCAGAGGCACTGATTATACGTTATGAATCTATGGACAACATCATGAGCATCTTAGTTTATCGCGGTCATCAGCCGTAGGATGTCGATCTTACGTTTTTATTTTAGGAATGGATAGTTTTTTCATCTACGAAGTCGAGGTTGACTGTTCTCAAGTTGTTTTGTCAAAGAAATTCCAGTTTGGAAGATGACAATAATAATAAATATATTTTTAAATGATAATAATAATGATTTCATTTTCTGATTTAATGATGATAATAAGAACATTTTTGGTAATTTCTAATAATCATGACATGTTATGTGGATAATAAGTTTGGAAGTTTGAAGCCACTTCGGATAGTTTTATCCGATGACTAGTGGTTTTACGCACGCCCACATTCTGAAGTAATAGAATGAAGTTTGAAGCATTTTACAATTGCGTTATGGAATTAAATCATGTTAAGACGCGGAAGGTTATCGAAAAGGGATATAAGAAGCCTGTATAAAATAGGGTTTTCTTGCATTTGTACAAATAATAAATTATTTGGGAATGTCACTATATGACAATTGTTGACCAGAGTAGACACGACCTAAAATGAATTAATGTGATGGTGAAATTTGCAAAAAGAATTATTGGAGGGGCTAGGAAGCTTCAGGTTGGAAAAACAAGCGGTGGCTTGATAGAAATACTAATGTGTGATAATAATAATAATAATAATAATAATTTGTTGAAAAAATATATTTTTAGCGTATGGCTTTTAGTGCCGGGAGTGTCCGAGGACATGTTCGGCTCGCCAGTTTTTGTAGCTTCTTCGAGACGGACACACAATGGGTGAGCTACATGAACCGTTGGGGAGGAAAGTGTGGATGTAAGGACGAGGAGTTGGAAGGTAGCGGCTGTGGCCTATAGTTAGGGACCAACCCTGGCATTTGCCGGGAAGGAAGATGGGAAACCACAGAAGACCATCTTCAAGGTTGCCGGCGGGGGGATTCGAACCTCCTCGCCTCCCGGATGTGTGCGACTGCCAGCAGTCATGCGGTAACGACCACGGCTAACTCACCCGGTTTTAAAAAATATGATGTGTAGTAAAAGGTGAATTTTGTCATTCAAATAGCAAAATTATGTCACATGAATGAATATGGTGTTACGTGAAGCATCAACCACAGTGATGGTTAGATGGCATATATAAATATGTTGATAAATATACATTAATGTATAATAATTACGAATCACACTCTCTTCGAAGTACATAACCCAATGGTTATTTCACGCAACCATCATGGTTACATTTCACATATGATTTTATCGTGTTCTAAATATATTTACCTGTATTGAAAAACCCGATTTTGTTATAAACAAATCTTTAGTTTTTGACCTTGGTCGAATACGAATGTGATCAGATAATTATTGACACATTAGTGGAATGGGCCGGTGCTTGAAGTAAATTGTCATTGTTATTTAATAAACTACCACTACCGTCTCAGGGATAATGGTGATCTTATTGGAGTTCCAAAGCTTATAAATGTTTAGATTTTGTGAAAGTAAATATTTCACATTTAAATGAATGATAATTTATGGGTGGTGATTTATTTGTCAGTTGGATAATATGTTTTGGTTAATTGTCCAATGAATGGAATTTATAGTTTTTGAATCATGTTATTCATGATTGTAATGTTCGGATCGAGAACAGATGATATAATAAAATTTTCTCATGATCGAAGTTCTTCGAATCCATGCTCATATGTTTAAACAATTGTTATTGTTGATGTACAGATGTCCGTCAAATGTTTATTGTCTTCCTGTGATGACTCAATGATATGATAATTAACACACCGATTTAATAAGTGAATTTCTGATTCTTGGAAAAGTGATAGTAATTTATTTAAACAATTGAACTTATAAAAGCAAGTGATTTTTGATAACAAGTGAACTAGTTAATCTATGTAAATATTATACGAGTGAAAATAGTCAAGTAGGATTCAGGCAGGACGATTAAATTTGCACTGAACATCCTACAGTTGTAAATAATTTTGATACATTTTTGGACAATGCCATAGGACTGATATTTTGGCATTAGTTCAAATTTCATAGTGTTTCATATGTGTTGATACTTCAATTTATGTGTTATATGTATGAAAACTTTTTCATGCTTCCTTATGCTCTTTTGCATTTTTAAATAGTAAATTTTAACTATAAATAAAATGAGATTTTTTAGACATTGTGGTATTTACAAATCTCTCTTCAATCCTTATTGCTGCATCGAGCCGAAAATTAGTGAAGCAAACTAGATCTTGTTTTGATGTTTTATATTCACCCATATGGCACCCTGAGATATTTTGAATCTCGTGCTAACTGATTTTCGGTAACATGCAGATGTGGTCGTTGTACTTCGGTCTAAACGGGTACAATATCCCTTGAAAATCAGTCGAGTTCGTTAATGAGCAAAATCGGAACAAGGGGTAAAATGGGGGCCTTTTTAAAAAAAAAGTGAAATATCGCTATAATTCTCTTAATATGTGAAATATCGAATCCACTCAAAGTTCATACTATGTGTCGGATAAAGGCCAAAAATGTACGTTTGAAAAGGTTTTTGATAGCACCAACCATTGACCAAAGGGGTGGGAAAAAGTGGATTTTTAGAGAAACAAAAATCATATTATCTCTCTTAATAGGCACAACATCAAAACCGTTTGAAATTGACAATATTCCCCTAATAATTACCTAAAACTTTCGTCTGAAATAATTTTGGATATGACCCACCGTTACGTCAAGGTATGAGCAAAATTAATTCTGAATTATAAGAAAATGCCAAGAGACATCAGAGGTTGCCATGACGACGCCACTAAATTGATGAGGGATGAGCCATCAGAGGTTGCCATGACAACGGCACAGAACGAGATCTCATTCAGTTTTCCATCTGTCTCTGCGGGAGCGGCTTCGGTGGCATAACTGGTAGTATGCTGAACTTCTATGCTCAAGATCGAGGGTTCAAACCCGATCGAAGTCGTCAGATTTTTTAAGAGCGTTAAAAATCCCAGAGTATGTCTTTCTTCTGAGGGGAAGTATAGCGGCGTGCCCATGTCATAGAATTAAAATTGACCGTCACCAGTCCTTAGCTGAATTACAGATTAATACAGCCATCACAATTAACACCAATTATCAAACAGATTCTACACACACCCAAAGTACACGGGGCTACATGATCGCGTTGTCGCAGCCCCTAAACTGAGGAACCAACCAACATCACTCCAGGGAGATAACATTTTGTGTGAAGAAGTAACAGTCCGTTAGATAGTTACACATCAGTGTTTAAACCTTGCATAAGTACAGTGTGACCACCAGTATAAAAATAGACCGAAAATGACAAAAAGCTAAGACAATAGAATGTTAAAAATATGCATCAAAAGACAAAAACCAAAGTTTATTAAGCTCCAATTGTAAAATACTTTCTCATAATGAGAGGTATAACATGAGGTCTGGTATTTCTACGAAAACATCCTTATTTTGCCAATATTCACCTATCGCCTAGTTTGCCCGGAGAAATCTACCTCCGCCTTCTGGCGTGCCGAGAGTATCGTGTATTAACCCTCCCTCAGTAATTCAGATATCGAACTTTGAAACTTTAAAATTAGCTCCGAGACTTATTCTTCATGCCTTAGAGCCGAATTAATTTTAATTACTATAAAACTTAGTTCAAGGCCACGCCATCTGGCTACTTCAACCCTCTGAAAGCAAGTGTGTTTGAACCCCACAGTCGGCAATTGTTTAAATGGTTTACCAGGGTTTCTCATTATAAATTCCAGGTGAATGCTGGGACGGTACCTCCTCATAGGCTGTGGACATCCCAACTAATGACCATATTTCCCTCGGATAAAACAGTAACATAGTGGGTTTAATCTTAAAATATAAATGAACATCACACATGACGAATGATGATAAATACAGTGATAAAGATTTTCCAGTGTGTACATACAAATAAAGTGCAACTGATACAGAAGGTTGGCGATCATGAAAGACTTCGAACGCCATCAATGTGCTCCTATCCATTCTCTCCCAGCTTAATGCGAATATACACTCCCGATGATCCTGGTATATACAGTTCAATGTCTTCTGTTTGGCCAGAGTCAACTCAACTTCTAATACAATATTTGGCGTTATATCCATGGACATCGAGGCGATTGCAAGTAGTATAAAGAAAGGCACAGCATTGTGGCTTACGAGGTCCACATGGGTTTATGTACTCACAATCGGTTTCTCCATTCATATCCTCAATGTTCTCTTACTTTTAGTTCACATCTGCAAGTATTTTGATAGAATACGCGCAAGAAGAGCTTGCCACAAAATCCCGCGCAGATCTTCGGCAAAGTTCGGGTGGGCTCGGTAGTAGCAGAACACACCCTCCCATTTCGCTTCAGTAGCTCGCTGGGAGCAGTTCTGAACGGTCCGTCTGCCCAGCCGGAGGCTAAACTGTGAGACCTCAGCGCGTGTATTTAATGCCTTACACAGTAGTTATTGCCTGAACCAGGACACAGTAACCTATACCCTCATTAGCCAATACTGTTTGCTGCTTCCTTGCACTCTACGCTAGAATTACAGCCATAGACCGCGTCTCGTAGCGAGACCGCATGGTTGAAGAATGGAGTGTAGTGAACCCGGTAATCAGCATTCGTGACACACACAGGAGCCCCGCAATGAGCATTAAACAACGCCGATTGATATTTGTATTTGGTCTCTGTGCGTCGTTGAGTTTCGACAAGCTCTTCTTGCGGGTACTCTACCTTTATGCTTGGCGCCAAGTGCATGTTCTTAGAAATGCCAGGAGAGAAGGTCACTGCCTTAACTAAGAACCATTCCTGCAATTGCCCAGAGTACATGCATAGCGTATAGAAGAGAAAGTGAGGCGACTCCCGTATTCGCCGTATCTTTAGTATGGGTAGTTGCTGCTCGCACCGACAGACAGCGCAGCGGTTGATTGTTGCTGGCTGGTGTCACTTTCTAATCGCTCTCGAGTTTGAAAACACAGATATGCTGCCGTGTTTAGTCCTTATTTCTTGGTGTTGAAAAGTGTATCCGATAGTGAAATAATACATACGTTATGACACTGGTGTGTTTAGCCTTGGTATGATTCGTCAAACTATGTAAGTGAATATGCCGTGTTGTTTTGTTCCCGGGTGCCGATCTGGACACGACAAGTCATCTGCAACAGGTAGGCACTTTTTGAGACCTCCAAAAGGCGAAGTTGATTTATTTAAATGGGCAAAGGCCATTCTAAGGAAAGACATTAAAATGGCAAATAAGTCATAATATGTATGTGACAAACATTTCTCCGAAAATTTCCTTATTAAAACGGACACTGTCATTATAGAAGGAAGGACAGTCGAAATGGGGAGAATGAGATGGAGTTTGAAGCCTGGGGCAGTCCCACACATTTTTCCAAACTTGCCGAGATATTTCACCACGCAACAGAAAGCACGCAAATCTCCTCCGAAGAGGACTGACATATCAAAATCTTGTACCAAAATTTCGGTAGTTAGTTCTCCAATGGTAGTTCCAGGTACTTCTCATGGTGTAGATAGTGAGGTCGATGCCAGCAAAGTTATTGCCAGTCTCAAACGCAAAGTAAACATTCTTAATAGAAATTTAGTGAGAACAAAGAATAAGCTATTGAAAGAGATGGTAAAGGTAACATTGTTAGAAAAGAAAGTTGCGACTGTTATTCCATCCCAATCTCGTTGTACATGTAAGCCGAATTTCCTGAGTAAGAAGCAAAAGTTAGTTATATACACTATGCTTAAGAAGTGCCAAACAAGCCCAACAGGCATGCGATACAGTGATGAATTTATTCTTGAGAGTTTGCTTCTCAAAATTAAATCTCCCAAGGGTTGCGGGCATTGCCTAAGGCACGGCTTACTACCTCTCCCTTCTGATATTCATTAAGAACCCTCTGCAAGGGATTTAAGTGCTCGTATAGCACAAACACGAATGCTATAAATGCAATTGCCGAAGCATTTAAAAATGAACAAGACGAAAATCAACGTTTTGGGGTACGATGAAGTTAAGCTGAGGGAGGAAATGCTCGCTTAAATTGGATGGTTTTGTGGACTTAGCTGATTTAACTCCGGAGGATAAAAGGAATACCTTGGCCAACCATGCTTTGGTATTCATGTTCGTTCCTCTCCTCCATAATTGGATCCAGCCGGTAGCAGTTTATGCCAGCAAAAATGCAACACCTGGTGATATTCTGGCAAAAATACTAATCCAAATTAATATACAGCTGGAACAAGCTGGAGCGAGGTTTCACAAGTGATGGAAGTCAGTCGAATAAAAAGGCTTGGTAAAGCTAGGATTAACCGGAAAACCAGGAAATGTGAAATGTAGCATCCGAAATCCAGTTAATCAAGAGAGAAAACTGTGGGCCTTTTCAGACTTTGTACATATCTTAAAATGTGTAAGGAACTATCTCCACGATAAACGTAAGTTGCTGTACAAAAATCAAGAAATAGATTTTAATTTCTACGGACAGGTTTATGCCATGGACACGTCCCCCGAGTTCGCAGGTCTTAAGGCTTGTCCAAAGTTGACTTCCGCACACATAAACCCTACATCTATCCAAAGAATGAACGCGAGACTCGCTTTCAATTATTCATCAATGCGACCGCGAATGTCATTAAGTTATTCAGGCAAACTAACACCGACATTTTTTAGCGGCAGTGAGAATACAGAATTATTCACGAGAGACATGAACAATCTATCAGATGCGCTTAACTCCTGAATACCAACAAAAGCACTCTACAAAGATGCCCCTTCGCACATAACATTAATGTACTTTTATTAAGAAAATAACACATTTGCCTCAAATAGGACAATGGAATCTCTGAGAGTCACGCTAAAGAGTACTTTAGAAGTCGCTCATTATTTATGGTCCAAAGGCTTCAAGTAAGTGTTGACAGGGAAATTCAATCAAGACCCCTTAGAACGTCATTTCGGAATTTTAAGGTCCATAAGTTGTGACGATCACCCATCAACTGTAGATTTTCTGCATTTGCATATGTTACAGTGCGTGTATGTTCCAATTAAGATGGCTATATCACCGTCCGGGAACTGTGAACCTAAGTTAGAACCACCTATCACGCCATTTGTTAATCAAATGCAATTATATGCGAAGCAAACCGAGGAACAAAACAAATCTGTTAAGTTGTGTGTGGAGGACAAAATTAGAGACAAAGTGGTTATAACAGACTGGGAGAATGATCCTCCACTTCCTTATGAAGACAACTTTCCGAAACAATGTTTGGTTTACTATCTATCAGGGTAAATTGTCAAGCAACTAAAGAAAGGAATCAGCTGTGTGAAGTGTGCAACAACCCTTCAAAGTGAAAGGCCGTCGGACACAACAGCTGCAACTTTCACTAACATAAAGGACTTTGGCACAATAAATGCCCTTACTTACCTAACTCACCCGTCCGACAGTGTCTTCAACATTCTTTTACAGGTCAAAGTAGTCATTGAAAAGAGACTATCTTCCCTTTCAAATTTGTGGGGTGATATATTTTATGAGTGTTTGGACAGCATTAATGAGTTTGTTTTAGGTCCGTGTGATTTAGGATGTTGTATGGAACATAAACTGAACCTTATTGGAAAACTCGTTTTTCATTTCATGAAGTGCCGCTTTTTCATACGTACGAAATAAATTAGAAAAGATCAGTCATCTTCTAAGTCTGGAAAATCGTCGCGTAAGCCGTCCAAAGTTTCGGACAACTGACAGCTATAAGTTGCCTGGGTGAGTTTGTATTATATTATATTTACTGTATTTGTGCAGTAGTGAATGGTCTGTAGCTTTACGATCACTACACATTCAGTTACATTTTGACTCCCGTCAGATTGTTTTATGTCCTTATGACGTAATCTGATGATTCATAATTAACACAACGGACGTCAGCGTTTTATATACTCAGTGCGGAGAATTTTATAATTGGATCATCTTGTCTAATACAACGTAGTGTGTGTAAGCTGATAACATTCAGTTACTGAAAAGCAACATTCAACTGCTTGTATTGATACCGCCCTCACTCAGCGCTAGCCGACGCTAGAGCTGCCTAGCGGCTGGACCATACCAACTCCACAAGTCAAGTCACTTTCTCTTCTATACGCTATGGTACATATAACAAGCAAATTAGGCAAGAACACTTAAGACGATTGTGATAGTAGTCAAAATCATCTCCCCGCTATCATTTGGTATACATAGACCATCGAAATACGCTAACTTCATCATACAAAATGCAAATTTCACCTCAGGCAACTAATACCGAGTGATTGTGCTAAAGCTTGACCAATGAGAATTATGATTTATTCTCCTTAGAACAATAGCATACATAGAGGGAGGTCGTGGGTTTGAGTGTAGCATTGGTCGCACATTATAATGCTTCACTTTCCATCTACACGGCTTGCACAATATACAAACTATTAGCTGCCATCCGTAAAGCCCGAATATGCTGAAATCCCTGAAGAAAATGACAATCAGGTCAAGTCCTCCATAAGATACAAATAATAACTTACCTCTCCACTCACTGAGGATGGGGTTTCTATTTTGACGCAGGAAACAATTTCTGGTACAGACATTTCTTCAATTTTAATATCGCCACAGAGATGAGAATCATCCTGCGGAGAAATTACTAATTTCACAAACATGTTCCTTTGCACAAATTGTAAACCTGCACTCAGGGAATCAAATATTAAAGTGCCCTTTCATCAGATTCTTATTATCTTGAATGCCTTCCAAACACAATGCGACATACAAGACCTCGATCAGAAACTGGGTAAGGAATGGAAGTTGTATTTTCATAGGTCACATCCCATATTTATGTGTTTTACAGTACATGATAAGAACATCACCTGATCTCCATACATCTATTAACATATACATATATACTCACATAATTTTATCCATGTGAATAAACCCAGGAGGCTAAATGAAACTGGAAATGAGAGGGGTAATTTTATGGTCAATGGGGATGTACGAATTCAGTGAATCGAGTGAGGAAGGAAACTACTAACATTGTCTTGATGCAGAACTTCTGCTCAGAGAATGCACAGAAATTAATGTAAGAAGGTTCAAAAGAATATATTGTGAAATAAGCCTCCCCCTTAATAAACATGCTAAATAGGAAATGGAGTAAGCCAGGTAAATTAGCAAACCTATAACTCCCATAAGATCTAGATATGTCAGTCTTGGTGGCACAGAGATTTCCATTTTGATCCCATCAAAAGGTTGTTGGTCATGTGTAGTTCCCAACAGGCTGTTCTTCCCGAGTTTAAGAAATATAAAGAAGACTAAATATCTACCACACGGTATTAAAGACCTTCATTATTCGACTCCACTATGATTCAGTAAAACCTAAGACTCTGAATAATCTTGAAAGAAACATTAATTCACGGCCGCCAGCTTGTTAATCTGATTCATAAAATCACTACCTTGAGTTTCCTGGCTCAAGGTTGAAGAAACAGGGAAAAGAATAATAATGGAAATACTTCACTGCTACGACAGAATATACATAATTAATGCTGATAACCTTTTGTTTTTAATTGTATTTATAAGATGAAGAAAAAGGAAAAAGTTAGTAGAATTAGAAACGTCAATGCGGATCATGACGAGCTTTGTAGCCGAGTACAAACATAATTGGGGCGAATTGGTCAAGACTAACGTGTTGACCGACTGAAAAACAATTCCCTTACGCACGCAACAATGAAAAATGGCTTCTAATACTCTACTATAGAAAGGTTGAAAACATGCCCCCAACCCTTGAAGAATAAGGGACTTAGAAGGAAGTAAGTCATGAAATGGAGATAATACAAGGAAAGAGGAGAGCTCACTAGCCACGAGCCCATGAAGGGCAAGGGAACATAATCAATGCAAATCTTCTGGTTTTTCACACTTGATGGTCTGACCACAAGGAAATCTACGATCGTCTTCATCCCCAAATTCACGTGAACCATCACTAGAAAGGATGAATGTTCTCATTGAAAACATACGTCAGACACAGTTCGGCCCATATTATAGGGCTTATCGCGTTATCATTTCCTGTCCAACCTATTTCTTTAGCAGTCTATATTGCCCTCTGTAGGGATCACCCAAAGTGTATTTCGAAATTAAATAATAGCACAGATGTGCTAGTTCCGTTCTTATCACTATTTGTACAACGCTTTAGCAGAATAGGGAAATTTACTTTTGTGATGCTCTCTTCTTGGCATTACCCAATAAGCACCACTGAAAGTGGGCTGCACACTGCCCTCTTAGTTATTAGTTACGAAAGGTAGAGGATATCACGAAGAGAAGTTGTCACGTAGTAAATAAAGCGGTCAATAGCTGTGGTAAGGCAATATTCAGATCTTTGTATTTACTTAAGACATCTAAAATACGGATTGATTAAAATAATTCCAGAGAGCATGGCACTCCACAAACTTATCCTTAACATAAATGACTGACCACAGACAAAGACCATTTGTGGTGTAATTGCTAAGCACAACTGCCTGGAATGTAAATTATTATACGAGTATTTCGAGTTCTGTTGGCAGGCTCGTATTCCAAAAGAAGACAAAACATCTGCTGATCATTATGCAATTGAAATATGTTGATATCACATCTCAGTCAATTTAATAATTGTTACAATGAATCTCACTGGTCTGCTGCAAAGCGAGTGCTGCGTTATTTAAATTGCACAAAAGACTTGTCACTTAAGTATGTCAGGAATGGAGGTCAATTCATGGGATTTGTTGATGCTGACTGGGCTAATGATAGCACTGACCGAAAATCATACAGTGGTTTTGTGTTCAAAATGGCAGGTGGTGCTGTATCATGGGGGGCTCTAAAGCAAAAATGCATTTCCTTATCATCTACTGAAGCAGAATATGTTGCACTGAGTGAAGGTGTAAGAGAATCTGTTTGGTTGAAACATGTTTTGTCTAACTTTATAGATCTCAAGTCACCCATCATATTATTGGGTGATAATCAATAGGCTCAAAAACTGGCAAAAAATCCAGTCCACCATAAGTTAATAGGACCAAACATACATACATCATCTTGCACAGTTTCCAGCCACTGGCCGGGTCTGTTTGGAACACAAGCCTCTCCAACGTCTTCTGTCTTCCCACCATCTCTCAGCCTCCACCCTTGTCCAGTCTCCTCCTCTCTTCTTCCACCCCCTTCAGCCACCTGTCTCTCGGTCTTCCTCTCGGTCTCTTTCCTTCCCACTTCGTCTCGTGTACCCTCCTGGGTATCCTCTTCTCCTCCATTCGTTTTACATGTCCATACCATCTAAGTCTAGATTTCTCTATACCATCCTGTAATGGTTCCTCTTTCATTAATTCTCTGGTCCTCTCATTTCTTATTCTGTCCATCTTTGTAGCTCCAATACTGCTTCTCAAGAACCTCAACTCACTGGCCTGTATTTTTCTCTTCTCCCTTCCTTTCATAACCCAAGTCTCCGAGGCATACGTCAGGATAGGGACATAGTACGTCCGATATATGATCTTTTTGCTGTTCTGAGGGACATCCTTGCTCCATAACATGCTTCTCACACTCCTCCGAAATGCTTCTGCCTGCCTTCCCCGCTCATTTATTTCTCTATCGTTTCTTCCATTATCTTGTATCAGCCTTCCCAGATACTTGAAACTCTCCACTTTCTTCAGCTGTTCCCCACCAATTGCTATTCCCGTTGTGGTTCTTTCCTTCTTCCTTGTTATGATCACCATCTCACTCTTATTTATGCTAGGACCAAACATATTGACACTAAATATCACTATGTTAGAGATGCTTTGGATTCTAAAGTCATATACAGTACATCAAATATGAGGAGACTTCAAAAATGACTGCAGACATCCTATCAAAGCCTCTTCCTAAGCCTAAGCATATTTATTTTTGTAAAGACTTGGGTCTTGAATCATGTCCTCACCTCCCACAGGTTTAAGGAGGTGTGTTGTAATATGTGACCATGGTTTGTGTTGGTCACACTGTTAATCAGTAAACCTGCTCCATAG
The DNA here is from genome assembly GCA_946902985.2 of Meconema thalassinum. Taxonomy (NCBI): domain Eukaryota; kingdom Metazoa; phylum Arthropoda; class Insecta; order Orthoptera; family Tettigoniidae; genus Meconema; species Meconema thalassinum. Next base: position 23,422,635 of record OX336400.1, read on the forward strand.
GGATACGTTTGTCTTTTGTTTTGGTGTGTGTAAAAGAATGTTGTAACACCTTGTTCGTTCAGTTCTGTTCTAGTAAATGTCAAGTACATTAAAAGTGTGTTCCATTTCAATTGCCTGTGTGCCTCGTAATCCTACAAACAAGACTGAGTAATCCTAACTCCCCAATAATATTTAATGAAAAAGCCATTAGTATTACTATAAGAGAGCTAAACGGTACCTGTATTTGGTATTCCTCTTTGACAGCTACAGATACATCAGCAGCCTCGTCCTGCAGCTGCAGGTTATGAGCGGTCAACTGCTCACTCGACTCCTGGGGAGTATTGTATAAGTGTGACCAAATTTGCAATATATAGACACTAAGTTATGTGTAACAACAGATCCTAGTTACCTACCATTTACCATTAAGTATTCAGTCACTAAGCCTTGCATGTCACTAAGATTGCAATGTTATACGAGTTAAAATACAACTTACAATATTTGGGAATTCATCTGCATGAGCCCACCATTGTGGCTCACTCTTGATGAAGGGTTCCTCCTCCATTATGCCCAGGAAACTAGAACAGAGGAAGAGCACTGAAGTGCTTATATCACTCTCACATTAAATGAGGTAATTTCACACCTCCAAATGTATGTAAATACTCGTAATCCCAATTTAACCCACAAGGTGCACAGAGACAAAAAGAGATTGTTTGTCAACAAAAGGAAAGTCTATGCAACCTTGACGCTCAACATTTACTCTAAAATCATATGTTTACAAGTTAACCAACATGGTCAAATAAGGTTTTAATATTTATCATTGCGATTGAATAGATGAGGTGAGGAAATAATTGTGCCCGCTTACAGGCTTCGGTTTATCTATTTCTAGGTACACACAACCATAATTTGGAGGCAGGCGGAGTAAATAGAATATTGTCAGATGATAAAGTACCTTACAAAACTATCAACACGTTTAATGAGGCCACGTGAAAGTGAAGTTAGGTAACAGCACGAGTATCGACACTAGTTCACACAGCAGGCACTCAGAAGGCACAAAATGGAACTTCCACCTTGTGTTACAAGACGCCCAACTCAAATTAGACACTTATAAAACTAACATGGGTGTAGCTAGCGTATTAAGGCTGTTACAGAGTCACCACTGTAGCCTGTTAATCTCAGGCGCGGATTCAAAGAGGGGGTAACGGGGGTCATGACCCCCCCCCCCAAACGAGGACCAATTTTTTTTTTGCAAACTCAAAAACCAAAACACAATAACCAGACAAATAAACCTTTACGAATTTTAACTGAAAAACAGTTTTTTTCATTTTATTCATTACTGAAAATATCTTTATTGCAATTATTATGTTCTGTTCCAACTGTACATATTTACAAATTCATACCTGTTATATAAAAACGATTATTAATATAACAGAATCAACTCGTCTATTTTGTTTAGCAAACCTTGTGATTACCGAATCGATGTTTATAGTGATGTCACGATTAATGTGCTGCAATACACCGATAGGAATTAGGGGCTTTTTTCGCACCAAAATTTTGCCGACGTCCAAACTGCAAGCTTGGTTGGCAATTTAAGCTGTGACTTTCTCCCTCTGTCGGTACCAACTCGACTTGCCGAAACGGTAACGTACGGTACCTTGATACTTTTCTCGAAGCTCAATGTAAAAGTCGCAAAAACACGCCTTTGCAATTAGTACGAATATTTTTGGTGCGCTAAACGCATCACGAACATATGGACGCATATGGACATAAAGAAATGAAGTTACTGTTGTTTGCAGATGATATTGTGGTCTGGGGAAGGAACACCGAAGAAGTGCAAAAACAACTAGATGCACTGAACGAAAATATTCAGAAGTACGGCCTGAAAATCAGTATAGAGAAAAGCAAGACCATGGTGGTGACAAGAGGGGAAAGACAAGGAAAGGGCACTGTGAAAATTGGAAGTCAGAGTTTGGAAATTGTGGACACGTTCAAATACCTAGGAAGTGAATTGATGCAAACTGGTAGGTTGGACATGGAGATTGGCAGGAGGGTACAGCAGAGCAATGCATTCTATCAAAGTGTAAGAAAACTTGTTTGGGATAAGGAAGTACCAAGGAAAAGCAAGGAGGTAATGTATAAAGTGTACTATGTTCCCATATTAAATTATGCAGCTGAGACTAGGACCCTGACAAGCAGGCAAGAGAGTAGAATCCAAGCCAGTGAAATGAAATTCCTAAGAAGTATGATAGGAAAGACAAGGAAAGACAGAGTGAGGAATGAAGATTTTAGGAAGAAGTTGGGTTGGGGAAACTAAATGAGAGAATTGAGAAGAATAAACTAAGGTGGTTTGGACATGTAAAGAGGATGGAGGAAAATAGAATACCAAGACAGATGCTGGAGGCGAAGTGCAAGGGTAAGAGAGCAAGAGGAAGACCTAGAACAAGGTGGATTGATTCAGTGAAGAACAGCGTAAGAAAAAGAAATCTGGACTGGGACAAGATCGTGGAAGAAGAATGGTGGAAGGAAAGAGGAAAGTGGAGAAGTGCCATAAATACCCCAACCCGGCAGGAGCTGGATAAGGGGAAATGATGATGATGATGATGGATGATGAGATATTAAAGCTGCTTTAGAGTGTAATAAATATGCTTTTCTTTTGTTTATAGACTACTACAATGAATGTTTTGAATGCTGTGGGTCAAGCATGTGGCTTAGAGACAAAGAAGCTCAGCGAATTGCCAACGCATATTCCATTCCGCATTATCAAGATTCGGAAATTGAAAACAGCATATGGTGGTCGTGTACTTTGTGTATGTGAAAACTTTGAGACATTTCTGCCTACACGGTTTAATGATATGTCGGAGAGTGTTTTTGATGAAGTCAATAATGCTGTGCAGCATGTACACTTAATTTATGAAGGTTTTAAAAACGATAGGTGCATGGTTCCTTTTAATTAAATTTAAAAAAACAATGTCAAATAATAATGGAAGATATAAGTCATGACAATGGACTGAAAGAAAAATATGTGTATAGAATAATAATGTTTTAGTGTTTAGTATTGTCTTAAAAATATTATCATGAAACAAAAAAAGTATATAAAGTTTGTAAATAAATGAAAATAATAGTACAATGTTGTTTTATTTTCTATAGAAGTCAGAATATGTAACATTGCAGAGTATACATGATTATGACAATAACAAGTACACTTAATACAAGTCTTTGCCTTTACGATAGTGTGTTACAGTTTTAAAAACAAAGCTTGTTGTAGATCTTTTTTCTTCCACGGTGAACAATAGGCATGAAAACGTTATTGTCTTGTTTTGGATCACTATCATAATCATATGCAGCATGATCTATATCACTATTATTATAATCACTATAATTATCCTCAACATTACTAAAACCAGTTAAATATTCCTGTTCCTCTTCCTGTTACTCTTCCTCTTCCTCTTCCTCTACAGTGTCCTCATGTAGAGTCTGCGTGGCTTTTGATAATGTTAAGGTTTTTTTGAACATTGAATTTTTTCAATAGTAGTATTGTTTTGTAGCACTTGCTTTTTAACATTTCCATGATTTTCTGTTGACAGCAACATTGTTTCATGCAGTACACTACATTGATGATCACTGACACTTAAAACCTCACCATTTTTACTTTTTAGCTCACTGCGACATTGTTTTGAACGTTGTTTTGAACAACGCCAAATAACAGTTCCATTTTCATTGGTTCGTTTCACAATATATGAATATCCTTTATAGAATGCATGAGGCTTACCATACCTAGTCATAGATACTTCCATATCAACTGTCAAGCATAGACTAAGCTCTAGTAAAGACAACTTGGTAATAAGAACAATAGTTTAATGTGCGAGCATATATGGGTGCAAATGTGGGAACAAAAGAGTGGGAGCAAAAATTGGGAGCAAAAAGTGGGAGCAAAAATTGAGAACGAAAAGTGGGAGCAAAAAAAAGTAGGAACAAGTATGGGAGCAAATGTGAAAGCAAAAGTGGGAGCAAGTATGGGAGCATATCTGAAAGCAAAGGTGGGAGCAAAAAGTGAGAGAAAAATGTGGGAGCAAAAAGTGTAAGCAAAAGTGGGAGCAAATATGAGAGCAAAAAAATTAGGAGCAAGTATGGGAGCAAATGTGAAAGCAAAAGTGATAGAAAAAAAGTGGGAGCAAAAAGTGGAAGCAAAAGTGGGAGCAAATATGAGAGCAAAAAAAAAGTGCGAGCAAATATGGGAGCAAAAAGTGGGATAAAAAAAAGTAGGAGCAAGTATGAGAGCAAATGTGAAAGGAAAAAAGGGAGCAAGTAAGGGAGCATATGTGAAAGCAAAAAGTGAGAGCAAAAAGTGTAAGCAAAAGTGGGAGCAAATATGAGAGCAAAAAAGTAGGAGCAAGTATGGGAGCAAATGTGTAAGCAAATGTGGGAGCAAAAAGTGAGAGCAAAAAGAGCGAGCAAAAGTGAGTGCACAAAGTGGGAGCAAAATGTGTGAGTAAAAAGTGGTGGCAAATGTGGTGTTTTACTAAAACAATCTCCCCTAACCTAACCTAACCTAACTTCACCTAACCTAACCTTCCAACTCTCAGATCAAAAATTAAATTCTGGCCATAGTCGAGTTGGAACCCAAAGCCTCTGGGATAACACCCAAGTATACTAGCCACTACACCGCGAGATGGGCAAATTATCATGCAACACAACACAAAAATGAAAGTTACCTGTAGTGTAACTCATTGGCTGACAACCATAGTTGAGAATTCAAACCCAAGACCTCAGGACTTTTGTTTTGAACATTATCAGAAATATTACTCCATTTACATTTTGCTGTTGCTTATAGTTATAAGAGTTGGCATTAATATGGGAGCAAAAGTGAAAGCAAAAAAGTGGGTGCAAGCATGGCTGGTTGTTGAGACTTTCATATCTACTAATACACATAAATTAAACTTTAGTAAAGTGACTTGGCTAATAATAATAATAACAGTTTAAAAAAATTCAAGGGGATTGATATTTTTCAGGGTGTAATTTGCAAAGTACTGTCAAGAATAATAATTACATGAACAGATTCCAAGAACTCTTGAGTGCTTTTAAGGTTAATGATTGGCTAGGACTGAGATAGAGCTAGCTAACCGAAGTTAACCTCAGCACACTATACCTAACCTTGTCACATGGCATGTTCTACAAGTATAGACTTGCTTTGAGACTGGCTATGACGTCACAGATTAATGGCGGTGGGAGGCTGGCAAAAAGGAAAATGTTTTTGTGTAATAAAAAGTCATGTTTACTTAGGCAACACTGAAAAATGGCTTCAAACCTCACAACTTTAACTTCAATTTATCAATAAATGTCATTCTGAAGTTTGACTCTAATAAAGTGTGTTGTTGCAACAAAAGTTTGGTGCTTTTCAGTCGGTCAACACGAATGTACACCGACTGAAAAGCACCAAACTTTTGTGAAGTTAAAAGTGGGAAAACAATATTGCCCAAATAATGCAGGCCAAACACCATCTGAATAAGCAAGATTTACTCGGTATATGAAAGAAAGGCTTGATCTCCATCCTTTAATGGAATGACCATATGGATGATTAGTTTATAGTTGAATGCGTAGGGGCAGATGATGTTGCTGTTCTGCCCCTTAAAACAAACCATAACTAACTGATGTATGTAGGCTACATAAATACTTGTAGGGAATTTGGAATTTGCAACAAAAATTACTCTTCTATACAATACAATACAATATAAAACTCTTTATTTACAGAACCTGAATCATTCAGAATTGGATACGTCACACAACATACTCACAGTTAAATTTACATATTTACAACTTTTTGTACATAATTAAACAGTTACATGTTTCTTTAAAATTCACTTAAAGAATACCGGTACAACACTTTCTCATGTTTGCGTACCTATTCCTAAATGACTGAAAAACAAAGTAGTTTAGAAGGTTCCCAACCAGCGAATTTTTCATATTATGTTGAAATCTACTATAATAGCCTACTATTTTCTATTAAAGCGCGTGGTGGAAATTAAGATTGCCTATGGGCCTATGTATCACTTCTCTTCTCCTGTAGACTGTACTCATTGCCAAGTCTTTTGCAACAGAGAAATGTTGTAGAATGAGGGCTTATACCAAATGTCTTCTTTATCATTCATAACAGCTCGTGATAACAATTTCCCATCAGAATTAGGGTGTCAATAAACCTAAGTAACCATCCTACCCACGAGCGCCATGCAGCTAAATGCAATCGCAAATTGGTTTCTCATATGTATAGACAATAGTGAATATACTTGCGAATCACTCTATTCTTATGTGTCACCGCGGAGGCTGGAGCGGGGTACACTCAACCTCGTGAGGAAAGAGGTGGGTTCGATTCCTACCTCAGTCATTCTGGAAATGCTTTTCCGTGGATTCCCCACTTCTACTCCAGGCAAATGCCGTGATGGTATCTAACTTAAGACCATCGCAGTTTCCTACTCAAATCCAACTTCAATTGCAAATACACACACTAGTGCAGACAACACAATGACACAGGTTATCAGAGACATTCTACACACACCCAAGTACACGGGGCTAGATGACCACGATGTCGCAAATACCCTAAAACAATCAACAACTACATAAAACTGCAGCCCAGTCTTCTTGGTCAATGCACAGTAAATTCTGTCAAAAAAATGTATATTTCTAAGTCATAAACATAATCCGTTCTGTGGGTTGCAGGGAGGATATAGGCCTACCGTATTTTCATAGAACATTGTTAACATATTAAATGCCTTAACTCCCTTGGTTAACTCATGTTCTGGTCTGCGCCCACAGCTATTAGGAGCATCCTTCCTTCTCCCGCCTCTCATGCCCTCTTCGCTTTATTATTCTGATATCCTCATTCACTATGGACTGGAGCTCTGAACTGTGATATGAGTCACGGTACATATTAAATGCCTCAACTCCCTTGGTTAACTCATGTTCTGGTCTGCTATTTGGTAATGTTTCTGGGTCTGGAGCATCCTTCCTTCTCCCGCCTCTCATGCCCTCTTCGCTTTCTTATTCTGATATCCTCATTCTCTATGGACTGGAGCTCTGAACTGTGATATAAGTTCCGGTACATATTAAATGCCTCAACTCCCTTGGTTAACTCATGTTCTGGACTGCCCCCACAGCTATTTGGTAATGTTTCTGGGTCTGGAGCATCCTTCCCTCTCCCGCCTCTCATGCCCTCTTCGCTTTCTTATTCTGATATCCTCATTCTCTATGGACTGGAGCTCTGAAATGTGATATGAGTCACGGTACATATTAAATGCCTCAACTCCCTTGGTTAACTCATGTTCTGGTCTGCCCCCACAGCTATTAGGTAATGTTTCTGGGTCTGGAGCATCCTTCCTTCACCCGCCTCTCATGCCCTCTTCGCTTTCTTATTTTGATATCCTCATTCTCTATGGACTGGAGCACTGAACTGTGATATGAGTTACGGTACATATTAAATGCCTCAACTCCCTTGGTTAACTCATGTTCTGGTCTGCCCCCACAGCTATTAGGTAATGTTTCTGGGTCTGGAGCATCCTTCCTTCTCCCGCCTCTCATGCCCTCTTCGCTTTCTTATTCTGATATCCTCATTCTCTATGGACTGGAGCTCTGAACTGTGATATGAGTAACGATACATATTAAGCACCTTCGCTTTCTTATTCTGATATCCCCATTCTCTATGGACTGGAAATCTGAACTGTGATGTGAGTCTCGGTACATATTAAGCACCTTCGTTTTCTTATTCTGATATCCCCATTCTCTATGGACTGGAAATCTGAACTGTGATGTGAGTCACGGTACATATTAAGCACCTTCGCTTTCTTATTCTGATATCCTCATTCTCTATGGACTGGAAATCTCAACTGTGATGTGAGTTACGGCACATATTAAGCCCCTTCGCTTTCTTATCCTGATGTCCCCATTCTCTATGGACTGGAGCTCTGAACTGTGATATGAGTAACGATACATATTAAGCACCTTCGCTTTCTTATTCTGATATCCTCATTCTCTATGGACTGGAGCTCTGAACTGCGATATGAGTTACGGCACATATTAAGCACCTTCGCTTTCTTATTCTGATATCCTCATTCTCTATGGACTGGAGCTCTGAACTGTGATATGAGTTGCGGTACATATTAAGCACCTTCGCTTTCTTATCCTGATGTCCCCATTCTCTATGGACTGGAAATCTGAACTGTGATATGAGTTACGGCACATAATAAGCGCCATCGCTTTCTTATCCTGATGTCCCCATTCTCTGTGGACTGGAGCTCTGAACTGTGATATGAGTTACGGTACATATTAAGCACCTTCGCTTTCTTATCCTGATGTCCCCATTCTCTATGGACTGGAGCTCTGAACTGTGATATGAGTTACGGTACATATTAAGCCCTCTTCGCTATCTTATCCTGATGTCCCCATTCCCTATGGACTGGAGCTCTGAACTGTGATATGAGTTACGGTACATATTAATCACCTTCGCTTTCTTATTCTGATATCCCCATTTTCTATGGACTGGAGCTCTGAACTGTGATATGAGTCACGGTACATATTAAGCGCCATCGCTTTCTTATCTTGATGGCCCTCTTTCTCAATGGACTGGAGCTCTGAACTGTGATATGAGTTACGGTACATATTAAGCCCCTTCGCTTTCTTATCCTGATGTCGCCATTCTCTATGGACTGGAGCTCTGAACTGTGATACGAGTTACGGCACATATTAAGCACCTTCGCTTTCTTATTCTGATATCCTCATTCTCTATGGACTGGAGCTCTGAACTGTGATATGAGTTACGGTACATATTAAGCACCTTCGCTTTCTTATTCTGATATCCTCATTCTCTATGGACTGGAAATCTGAACGGTGATATGAGTTACGGTACATATTAAGCCCCTTCGCTTTCTTATTCTGATATCCTCATTCTCTATGGACTGGAGCTCTGAACTGTGATATGAGTTACGGTACATATTAAGCACCTTCGCTTTCTTTTTCTGATGTCCTCATTGTCTATGGACAGGAGCTCTGAACTGTGATATGAGTTAGGTACATATTAAGCACCTTCGATTTCTTATTCTGATATCCTCATTCTCTATGGACTGGAGCTCTGAACTGTGATAAGAGTTACGGCACATATTAAGCCCCTTCGCTTTCTTATCCTGATGTCCCCATTCTCTATGGACTGGAGCTCTGAACTGTGATATGAGTTACGGCACATATTAAGCACCTTCGCTTTCTTATTCTGATGTCCTCATTCTCTATGGACTGGAGCTCTGAGCTGTGATACGAGTTACGGTACATATTAAGCCCCGTCGCTTTCTTATTCTGATATCCTCATTCTCTATGGACTGGAGCTCTGAACTGTGATATGAGTTAGGTACATATTAAGCACCTTCGCTTTCTTATTCTGATATCCTCATTCTCTATGGACTGGAGCTCTGAACTGTGATAAGAGTTACGGCACATATTAAGCCCGTCGCTTTCTTATTCTGATATCCTCATTCTCTATGGACTGGAGCTCTGAACTGTGATATGAGTTACGGTACATACTAAGCCCCTCGCTTTCTTATTCTGATATCCTCATTCTCTATGGACTGGAGCTCTCAACTGTGATAAGAGTTACGGCACATATTAAGCACCTTCGCTTTCTTATTCTGATATCCCCATTTTCTATGGACTGGAGCTCTGAACTGTGATATGAGTTACGGCACATATTAAGCCCCGTCGCTTTCTTATTCTGATATCCCCATTCTCTATGGACTGGAGCTCTGAACTGTGATATGAGTTACGGCACATATTAAGCACCTTCGCTTTCTTATTCTGATGTCCCCATTCTCTATGGACTGGAGCTCTGAACTGTGATATGAGTTACGGCACATATTAAGCACCTTCGCTTTCTTTTTCTGATATCCCCATTCTCTATGGACTGGAGCTCTGAACTGTGATATGAGTTACGGTACATATTAAGCCCCGTCGCTTTCTTATTCTGATATCCCCATTCTCTATGGACTGGAGCTCTGAACTGTGATAAGAGTTAGGTACATATTAAGCACCTTCGCTTTCTTATTCTGATATCCTCATTCTCTATTGACTGGAAATCTGAACTGTGATATGAGTTACGGTACATATTAAGCACCTTCGCTTTCTTATTCTGATGTCCTCATTGTCTATGGACAGGAGCTCTGAACTGTGATATGAGTTACGGTACATATTAAGCGCCTTCGCTTTCTTATTCAGATATCCTCATTCTCAATGGACAGGAGCTCTGAACTGTGATATGAGTTACGGTACATATTAAGCACCTTGGCTTTCTTATTCTGATGTCCTCATTGTCTATGGACAGGAGCTCTGAACTGTGATATGAGTTACGGTACATATTAAGCACCTTCGCTTTCTTATTCTGATGTCTTCATTGTCTATGGACAGGAGCTCTGAACTGTGATATGAGTTACGGTACATATTAAGCACCTTCGCTTTCTTATTCAGATATGCTCATTCTCTATGGACTTGAGCTCTGAACTGTGATGTGAGTTACGGTACATATTAAGCACCTTCGCTTTCTTGTTCAGATATCCTCATTCTCTATGGACTGGAGCTCTGAACTGTGATATGAGTTACGGTACATATTAAGCCCCTTCGCTTTCTTATTCAGATATCCTCATTCTCTATGGACTTGAGCTCTGAACTGTGATACGAGTCACGGTATATATTGAGCACCTCCGATTCCTCCTTCTGATATCCTCATTCGCTATGGACCGGATCTCTGAACTGTTATATGGGTTACGGTTCATATTAAGCCCCGTCTCTTCCTTATTCTGATGGCCTCATTCTCTATTGACTGGAGCTCTGAACTGTTATATGGGTTACGGTACATATTAAGCCCCGTCTCTTCCTTATTCTGATGGCCTCATTCTCTATGGGAGATGATGATGATAATTGTTCTTTTAAGGGGCCTAACATCTAGGTTATCGGCCCCTGCATTCTCAATGTACTGGAGCTCTGAACTGTGATACGAGTTACGGTACATATTAAGCACCTTCACTTTCTTATTCTGATATCCTCATTCTCTATGGACTGAAGCTCTGAACTGTGATATGAGTCACGGTACATAATAAGCACATTGCAGATAGTCACTAGATATTTTAGGGCTACGCTAATCAAATAATTTTCTTATTTAGTGCTTAATATTGGCTGATGAAGAGGACAAAAATGTATTTTAGTCCTCGAAACATGTACCATTTCTAATGAACATATAAGTGATAATTTTCAAAAGGAGTATTGATTCAGGTGGAACCTTAGCCCATTAGAAAACGTAATCTTGAGGCTATGTAAACAATAATTGAACTAATATAGATATTTGCTGTACCATCTTTTAATGCGCTCGGATGGTTAAATCGCGAGAAAAGTTTATTTAAATGTTTCAAATTCCCTTGGCCACAATGTTTGCTTTGAACATAACAGATTTTTAAAAGTCATATAGGTGACCTTGTAGTAGTGCTCTTTATCGCCGTAAAAAATAGGGTGATATCAGTAATAGTTTCGTAGATATGAATGGAATATTTCGCATAGCTGCCATGTTGGATTGGTGAGACGTAACAAAAATTGATGGGCACAGTCGGGGTCGGACGAAATAGTACAATGTGTTTTATGAGTTTTATTGGCATCGCTACAGCAATTTAGATTTTATTAGGGACCCACACACACACACACACAAACATACACCCAAACGGACAAAAGGTGATCTCTTAAGCCTATTTTTTCATAAATGAAAATAGGCTAATAATGTACAGCAATTCACGCCCCGAATAGCGATCGCAGGAAGGCAAACCGGCATAATAAATGGCGAGAGTATAATACTTGACGCCTCTGTGCCAAACAACTTTGCTGCCCTCGACTTGGAAGATGTAGATTTATTAAAGCTTCCTTAACATATGGCGCTGTTTCTACACCTGAGTGTGTATTTAATTACGAGTGGTAAACACTAAAAAAATAATGCAAATAATTGATATTAAATTTGAACAGATATCACACAAAACCAATTATTTAAATAACAAGAATAGGATTTCCTCACTAGTGCAATTTCACATGCAAGACAGATCAACAGCAAGAACACCAAGGTGACTAAGACGATCCTTTAATTTATATACATAATTAATCACCGTCGCTAAAGTATATTCTCTTGTGGAGGGTTTAAAACTTAATTACTTGACGTTTAATGCCCAAGCAGTTTTGTATAGTTTTCCAGAAATTTAGCAGTTGCCCAGTTTGTCCCCCCGTAAATACAGTAAATGATCCAATATTGTAAGCACGATCTTACAGGTCCAGAGTTTTACTAGTCGGCAAACAAAACCGTATATTAGGTGTGAAGTTCCGCTAGCTGTTCAAACCCAAATGTTTTAAGAGCGTTATGATTTGTAAAAGAACCTACCACTACAATTGGAAGCGTGTACCTAAATTTTAGGTGACATTTTGTTAGAAATGATCGAAAATACCAAGTTCCAGCGAAGGTGTCAGTGGCATCTGGTAACGAAAGTTGAAACTACTTGAAATTGAACTTGCTCATTCCACACGTAACGGTACTTGTAGCTCACCCCATGGGTGTCCACATAGAAGCAGCTACAAACTCTGGCGAGCCAAACATGTCCTCGGATACTCCCGGCACAAAAAGCCATACGCTTAATAAATAGCGGTGCTGGATTGTCTAAGAATATATCCAGAACGTGCTCATATCGCCCCTGCCGAAGTGAAGTGGCACAAGTAGTGTAGGGGAAACAGGGGGTATTTAACACTAGGCATAACCGTTTGGAAAATTGGAGATGTTTCCATTGGAGATCTAGTGTATGACATCCTCAGAACCAGTTTGTTCTTAAATGTAAATAGGTTAGGGCCTACATGTTACGTCTGTTGTAACCGTTGTCAGTCGAGTATCAGTAATGAAATAAACTGGCGTGACAATGAACAATCAAATATCAACATTCTCGGAACTTAATGGGGAAGACGCATCTTGCCCCGAACCCCCTGCCGGGCACATTTTGTGATTGAAAATACCCTGGCTAGTTTGGACTACTTTCCGACATGGTGAACGTACAGTATATAAAATTGCAGCCTAAATGCATAGAGGATTTAGTTCCGAGGCAGGGTGAAGTGTTTTCCTCAGGCCTATAAAAAGGAGGAATAATAATAATAATGTAGCAACGTAATGATAACTCTAACTACGGTACACACGGAGAGACGTTCCTATATTGTCTGGAGTTGAATGGTAGGGATCCCGTCACTGGAATTAGTATATCTGATATGTATTCCGGCAAGATGTAAGTGTAAGAATGTTTTATTACACACTAGCTGTACCCAGCATGCGTTGAAATTCCAATGAAAGAAAGTGTTGGCGAAGTGACTTTGTTTGTTGAACTGGCTTTGGATTCCCAATTTTTTTCTTCTTACGTTAACCACCTCTAAAGTATTATAGAATTGATTTACTATCTCAGAATCATTCATGGGAGCATGCTCAACAATTCACCAAAGTTTCATCGCAATGAAATGAATGGTATATGAACGCATACGGGTCTTTGTTGAAACGCTTCGAGCGCCGTCACACATTTGTTGAATATACTCGTACGCTACCTATTGTGAAATGGATTTACTAAGTCTAAAACCTTCCCAGCCGTGTACACAACATCTCGCCACAGTTTCATCGCTATCGGACGAATGGTATAAGAACGCATACCGGACTTCGTTGAAACGCTTCGGGCGTCTTCGCTCATTTGTTGAATCTAATCGTGCGCTACCTATTTTAAAATGAATTTACTAAGCCTGAAACCTTCCCTGGAGTGTACACAATAACTCACCCAGGTTTCATCGGTATCGGACGAATGGTATATGAACGCATATGGGACTTTGTTGAAACACCTGGCACGTCGTCGCTCATTTGTTTCATCCACTTGTGCGATACCTATTGAAAAGTGGATTAATAAGCCAGAAATCCCACACGAAGTGTACACACCATTGCACCCAAGTTTCATCGCTATCGGGGGAATAGTATATGAACGCATACGGGACTTTGTTGAAACGCTTCGCGCGTCTTCGACATTTGTTGAATCTACTCGTGCGCTACCTATTGTAAAATTGATTAAATATGCCAGAAACCTTCCCTGGACTATACACAATAACTCACCCAAGTTTCATCGCTATCAGACGAATGGTATATGAACGCACATGGGACTTTGTTGAAACACTTCGGGCGTCGTCGCTCATTTGTTTAATCTACTGTACTTGTGCGATACCAATTGAAATGTGGATTTACTACGCCAGAAGCCTTACCTGAAGTATACACAACATCTCACCCGAGGTTCATCGCTATCGGACGAATAGTATATGAACACATACGGGACTTGGTTAAAACGCTTCGTGCGTAGCCGCTCATTTGTTGAATCTACTCGTGCGCTACCTATTGTAACATGGATTTACTAAGCCAGAATCCTTGCTTGGTGTGTAAACAACCTCTCCCCCAAGTTTCATCGCTATTGAACGAATGGTATAAGAACGCATACGGGACTTTGTTGAAACGCTTCGCGTGTTGTCTCTCATTTGTTGAATCCACTCGTGTGCTACCTATTGTTAACTGGATTTACTACGCCAAAAACGTTCCCTGAAGTGTACGCAGCATCACCCAAGTTTCATCGCAATGGGATGAATGGTATATGAACGCATGTGGGTCTTTGTTGAAACGAATCGCAGGCCATTTTATTGAAGATTCTCGCGCGCTATCTACTTTAAATTTGATTTACTATGCCTATAACGTTCTCGGGAGTATGCAGAACAACCCACCAAAATTTGGTCGCAATCAGATGAATTGTATATGAACGCATCGCCAACACTCATTTGTTTAAACTACTGGCGCGATTTCTATTGTAAATTGGATTAACTATGCCTATAATCATCCCGGAAGTGTACTAAACAACCCACCAAAATTTGGTCGCAATCGGATGAAGTGTAGGCTATATGAACGCATCGCCAACACTCATTTGTTTAAACTACAAGCGTGCTATCTATTGTAAATTGGATTAACTATGCCTATAACCATCCCTGAAGTGTTCACAACATCTGACCCAAGTTTCATCGCAATTGGATGAATGGTATATGAACGCATGTGGGTGTTTGTTGAAACGAATCGCACGCCATTTTATTGAAGCTACTCGCCCGCTATCTACAGTAAATTGGATTTACTATGCCTATAGCTTTACCGGGAGTGTGCGCAAAAACCCAACAAAATTTGGTCGCAATCGGATGAATTGTATATGAACGCATCGCCAACACCCATTTGTTTAAACTACTCGCGTGCTATCTATTGTAAATTGGATTAACTATGCCTATAACCATCCCGGAAGTGTTTACATCTCACCCAAGATTCATCGCAATGGGTTGAATGGTATATGAACGCGTGTGGTATTTGTTGAAAAGAATCGCACGCCATTTTGTTGAAGCTACTCGCGCGCCATCTATTGTATATTGGATTTGATATGCCTATAACATTCCCGGGAGTGTGCACAACAACATACCAAAATTTGGTCGCAATCGGATAAATTGTATATGAACGCATCGCCAGCACTCATTTGTTTAAATTACTCGCGCTATCAATTGTAAATTGGATTAACTATGCCTATAACCATCCCGGAAGTGTGCTAAACAACCCACCAAAATTTGGTCGCAATCGGATGAATTGTAGGCTTATGAACGCATCGCCAACACTCATTTGTTTAAACTACAAGCGTGGCTTCGGTGTCGCTTGTTACAAGCCTTGGCTAAGAGTAGTTTTTCTCTTCCCACTGCACGCTGCTGTGCTCGAAACGAGACATTCATCGAGCGCGCCAGGTCATACTCACATATCGATATATCGTCGTAGCGTGGGTTATACACTTTTAATTCCTTGATTTCACTTGATATAAGCAAATCCACAAATAAAATATCTTTCTACTATTAAAATGCGTATTCTAACATCTCCAGTTCTTCCTTTTATACTCTTACTTTCTTATAAACATTATAAGATCTTCTCAGGTTGAGGTCGATATATAATATATATATCATATCGTATGGCCTCGGGTGCCTGGTGCAAGCTTTGTTAATTGACACCCAGAGGGTAGCTTGCATGTCGAATTTCGTCGTTCCCTTGAACGCTATGAAAGTCAAGGAGGTTAGATATCTAAACTCCTTGACATTACAGCGCTTTCAAGTAGAGAATGGAGGAACTTTGTGTTGGCGGAAAATCCTGAGATTCATTTTGCCATTGAACACGGCCTACTGAATTCAAATGGGTTCTTTAACATGCCAACAACATATGACATGAGTGTCGTGATTTTTGTCGCCTTTCAAAAATCACTTACCATGTTCAGGAGCGAACCTGCAACCATGGGGTTGGTAGTCCGACACTATAACCGCTCACCCACCGTGGCAAGCAGGTCGATATATGACATTACGTCATTGACTATATTATTGATTGGCTACATCTTCGTTTCTGCTTCGGAGGTGTTCGTGAGCTGTCACCTGGAACCGAAAGGAAAATACCCCGGCTTTCACATCTGTGGCTAGAATCCAAGAATGTGAACTGGACTACTTCATGCTGCATAAACAACATATTACTCAACTCTCAAATCCAAAATAACCGGTACAGTACGAACTTATCTTTAACTCCATGTGATTTTTAACTAATCCAAATGACATTTCTGGCGATCTAATTACTCGATGGCAATGAAACTTATTACATGGAATCTTCCTTCGCCGCTTAGTGTAGATTATTCAAGATGGCATCAGTTCGAATTTTTAAAACACATTGTTTATCTCTCGTATCCTATTTAAGCCATGTGTGAGAATGATTAGATATTAGATTACCTTTATCTAATGATAGTAAATTTTGTGGCTAACTTTTAGTAAATCATAAAAGACGTGCTTTTGACTTTTCTAAAAATGAATTTCCATGACAGAAAGATGGCATGACCCTGGAGGAGTCTTAGTCACCTATACTGAATGTTATACACACAGCACATTATTATTGGTGTTGGTATATATATACAGCTTGTTATTTCTCGAAGTAATGGTGTTGGTGCGGACAAGTCGTTTGTATAGACCATCACATAGAATGAATTTTTTATGTACGAGAGAGTTTTCAATTGGGCAGATAACCTCGTAGTTTCGCCCCTTTATACCTCTAACTATCCCAGAATTTTCAATGGGAAAGGTCTGTGGGATATATGAAAATAGGCTAATTATTTCTACTTGTTGAGATTTGCCTTCGTAATCTTGATCAATATATTAATTTCGGAGCATTCTCTGAGCAGTTGTGCTGCATAAAGGCAAGGGTCGACTTTTTCTTTCTCCCTCAATGTGCTGTTTTGTACATTCCCATTGACCATAAAATTACCCCTCTCATTTCCAGTTTCATTGAGATTTCTGGGCCTATTCTTATAGGAGAATGATTGATATTGTGCCCCTATTTCTCGGAGATACCACAGGGCCCACGGCCAAAATGAAGCCTCG
The DNA here is from genome assembly GCA_946902985.2 of Meconema thalassinum. Lineage (NCBI taxonomy): Eukaryota > Metazoa > Arthropoda > Insecta > Orthoptera > Tettigoniidae > Meconema > Meconema thalassinum. Next base: position 23,440,146 of record OX336400.1, read on the forward strand.
TAAAATCCCATCACAAACAAACACATACCACCACAGACATAGCCTTGAGCTAGTCACAACATGAGAAAGTTTCTCTCAGGGCATCAGGTAAGGATTGGGTGCAGTTAGTTCAAAATACACGTAAATTAATGAAAAGGAAGTTCTAATGTACTACAAATCACCAACCATTTCAGATAAAATCGTGTCCTATAATAAAGTATCCACGAAAGATCCCTAGCCTAAGCTTTAATGAGGATAAAGTACAGAGATAGGAAGGTTATCTAAAATCTATACAGAAACCAGACAGCGGCCATTCAAGCTGAAGGACATGAGAGAGAATCTGGTATTCAGAAAGGTGTAAGGAAAGGCTGCAACTTATCACCCATACTTTTCAATCATTACATTGAACAAGCAATGAAGGAAATTGTAGAAAAATTTGAAGTGGGACTGAAGATTCAAGGAGAAATAATTTCAACTCTGAGATTTGCCGATGACATAGTCATCTTGGCCGACTCGCCTGAGGATTTGAATGAGTTTTTGAATGGTATGGACTCCGTCTTGAGGAAAGAATTCATGATGAAAATTAATAAAAGTAAAACAAAATTATTGGAATGCAGCCGAAATATATCAGAATCCTCTATGGACATCAAATTGGCAGGTGAAAAAACAAGAGACTTCTGTTACTTAGGAAGCAAAATAACCAGTGATGGACGAAGCAAAGAGGATATAAAAATAGGTTAGCTCAGGCAAGGAAAGCATTTCTCCAGAAAAGGAATCTGTTGACATCGAATATAGATTTAGGTGTTAGGAAGTCATTTTTGAAGGCCTTTGTCTGGTGCGTGGCACTCTATGGAAGTGAAACTTGGACTATTGGTGCAAGAGAAAAGAGGAGAATTGAAGCGTTTGAAATGTGGTGTTACTGGAGAATGATGAAGATCAGATGGGTAGATGGGTTACAAACGAAGAGGTATTATGACTAGTGGGAAAGGAGGGATGTTTTTTGTGACGGCTAATGAAGAGAAGAGATAGGTTGGTAGGACACATACTAAGACAACCAGGAATAGCAAGCTTAGTTAAGAAAGGAAGGGTCGAGCACAAGAACTGTAGGGGTAGACCAAGGTTCGAATATGTTAAACAGATTGCTTCGGACGTAGGGTGTGGTAGCTATGTAGAGATGAAACGATTAGTTCAGGACAGGGAGGCACGGATAGCTGCATCAAACCAGTCAAAAGACTGACGACTCAAACAAAAACAAATTTATTTATTTTACGCTAATTAAGAGGATTAAAAGTACCTTTAGCTGCAAATAACTGCCACTACAATACATGTTTCATTTAAAAAGAAACGTAAATTAACCTAAATAGTCTTCATAATAAGGAACAAATATTTACAAACCATTTCAGCTACACAAGTAGGTCTAGCATTACAAGGTTGCATTTCAAACCAGTAATAAAAGACACTCCTAAGGGAAGGTGGCACCCCCAGTCTTTGCGATGCTAATTTTGTCTACTTCAGGTACACATATTGTGATAACTTTCAATTATACCACTCTATAAATTTGGTAACATTCAGCATAAGGTGTTTTGCGCCAACGGTAGATTTTAGACTTCGAGTAATAACCTGGCTGAATTAATATAATTTTTATTGGATACGGATATTATATTTATATTTTAACACTCTGGTACCAAATAAAATCCACCGTTTTTAAATAATGTTTTTAGGAAAATTCCTAAATATGTATAACAACCAATAGTACATGTGATGCCCTGTCGTAACCAAAATATTGGTACCTTTGCCTATAAATAACTCAAATAGAGAAAAACAAAGGAACAAGTTGAGATTACCTTTAATGCATATCAACACCAGATTCTGGATAATCGGGGTCATCAGCATCTTCCCTAGACCTTTGCTGGTTTCTCACTATGTGTGCTGTTATTATACTAAAATTCACTGCTTGCAAAAGATTTTCTCTTCGAAGAACCAGGGGTACTTACGGAGGAACATGATCCAACAGGTGACTCTTCTAACCTGACACTTCCTTCACTAACACTTGTATTTACACTATTTTCATATGCAATATTATTTGTATCGACACCTGTATCTTTAAAGATGTGACTTTTCCTCTATCAGGACCTGCTCTTCGACCTTTTCGACTTTTAAAAACTGATTTCTGTCTAGGCATTATGAACACTTGTTTACAACACGCTGAACAGAAGAGGCGGGAATACGTGACACAGGCTAGTCACAACACAACAAAACAAAACACTCCCTTTTGTAATGGACAACATTGCTTTGACCACTGGAAGTATATTTAAGCATTTGAACTCAATCTGGAAAGGTGACGTAACCTCATTTAAATCGTGTTTGAGGTTCAGGAATGTTTGTGGCTATTCATATTACTCATACATAATAAAATACACCACAATATTTAAGAATCCATAATAAAGAAAATTATGAATTTTTGAACCGGATGAGGGGTACCACTTGCCGTTAACACCTGCACCTCAAAAAGTTTTCACCATCACTAGAGCACCACCTCCTGGATTATATTCGACCTCTGGTGTATCTCAATTCAGCATTTCCATTTCCAGAAGACGGTCCTTCGCCTTTTGAATGAACACACCTTCCAGGTTTGAATTGGATTTGCCACAATGACCTTTCCTCACATGTTGAATTGAGTGGCTCATGGTGTTGGTTGGAATCGTCTTCTCTATGGTGTGAAATTTCATAATAATTGCATCACATCCTCGACATTTTTAGTAAATAAATGCTCTGATTTCAGATTTTTCACAGATTCTAGCATCACAGCACTTATAATAAGTTTTCTCTTACACTTCTCTCACGTGCCCAACTTCATGTTTAATTCTCTGTCTCGGATATCTCATTTTATTTGAGTAATCGTGCTTTCAAGGCGTCCTACAATTAATTCATGAACTACTGCAAATACTTCTGAACAATATTTGAGCTCCAGTTTTGTGATATGTACTCAAACTATCCCACATTGGCCTTGCACTTGACAGATCGCAAAATTTAATAAATGCACAGTTCTTTCATTTTAAATAATCAAACGCGTATATTTAGCATAATCCACGCTCCTTAAGAAATATTTGCACTCTATATCACTAATACTCAATTCTATACACCATAGATTATCATGGGGTTCAATGCTCGTATCCACCCTCTCTGGCGTTCGACAAGTTTCGTTTTGTGCGTAGAGTAGCATTTCCGGCTTCTTAGTTCTGCAGCCAATCAGCTTCTTCTTATTTTCTTCCGGGTTGTTCCAAGTATTTCCTTACAATATACGGTGAATGTCGAACTCAATTAATCGTATTGTCCGTTTCTTCTATCTTCATACTACTAATTTTCATATCGTGTTTCCAATGAATTACACGGCTCGCTTGATCCTTTCACAGCCTTAAAAATATCTTTTTCTGCGCCCTGTCTTCATAATTGTACTCAGCTTACAATCTCAGAGAATGACTCAGTGTTTTCACGTGGTCTGACATGAAATTCAGATCTTGGCGCGGTTTACGAACAAGTGAACGAGGACAATAAATATATATCAAGATCAACTGATGAAGTTACCCAAGTATGGGATGTTAACTCTGAAAACAGAACTACCCTTCTGTTCAAAATTTTTGATCTAGTTCTTGTATGCTGCATTATGCTTGGAAGGTGTAAGATTTATTTCCCCTAATGCAAGGGAACATGTTTTTGAAACAAGTAATTTCTGTGCAGGATGATACTAATCTCGCTGAGGATATTAAGGCAGAAGAAGTCTTCATACCAGAGTTTGTTCCATGCATCAAAACAGAAACTCCATCTTTAGCGAGTGGTGGAGATTTCAAAGAGGTAAGAACCTGATTGAGTTACTTCTTGTTGCATCCTATAAAGAACATGTCCTAATCACCATCTTATTCTCACCTATCCTATTTAGGGATTACAGAATTGGGTATTCAGACAGTAGTGATGGCGAAAGGAAGCTGCTGTTAGGTTGTGTAAAGTACGGAAAGTACAAGACGTCTAGATGGATGATGAAGGATTATATTGTCCGATTAGTGCTGGACTCAAACCAATGACATCCCTCTGTTTATGCCGTTGGTCTGTTCACTGATGTAACTGATGTAATGGGGGATATCATAAGTCTCATAGGTAAAGTGTACATTACATGAAACCAGCACATCCTAAGCACAATCATGTTGTAATAGTTGCCAGTTGTGAAGTTTGTATTTTTGTATGAAGAAGTTACATTATTCTCATGGAGGAGATTGATGAGCTATTGTATAACCTTTATCTAATTACTCTATATTTGTGGCTTACTTTTCGTAAATCGTAGGGCATGTGCATTAGACTTGCTGAAGAAGAACGTTTTCTGGATCTACTGCTGGGTGAAATTACCATTATGCAATATGTTACGGTTTTTACCTGCGCGCAATTTGCGACCGGAGTTCGGTTGGCTGGCGAAAGGCTTACGCACCTGGTAGCTGGCCGAATACCGCACTCCCGCAAATGAAACTCTCTGTACTACATTCATATTGCTTCTTGCTATCATAAGTTACGTCATAAAATGTTCCCATTTAAGGTAATAAGACCTTGGGTTTACTACATAAAAATGGCTTTTCGCCTATTTTCTTTGGAAAGTGTGACTCTGAATTAGCATGTGCATCTTCAAAGATAACCCCTTGGGAGAATTAGCTTTTTGCCGCTATGGACCAGCATATGTTTATTCATATATTCAGTGTGTCTTTAATGTTTTCTCCGGATAAACTTGGATTCAAATACGCTACATGAATATGGCCTCTCACCGCTATGGATTCGCATTTGGTCAAATAATGATTTTCTTCCGGTAAATTAAGCTTTGCACACGCTATGCCTTCTCATCTATCATTCATTTAATCATTGTCCCAGAGGAGTGCGTCAGGCCTCGGCAGCCGGCACAGTTCATATCCTCGCCGCTCGATAGGGGCTTCATTCATTCCATTCCTGACCCGGTCGGAGACTGGAAGCAGGCTGTGGATTTTCATTTTTACACGCTATGCCTTCTCGCCGCTAAGGACGAGCATGTGTCTCTTAATAATTGCTCTCTGAGTAAACTAGGATTCACATACGCTGCATGTAAAGGGCATCTCGCTGCTACGGATGTGCATGTGTGATGTCAAATGGCCTTTCAGGGTAAACTTGGATTCACATACGGTACATGATATTGGCCTCTCCGAACTGTGAATGAGCATGTGAATATTCATACGTCCTCTCGTGGTAAACTTGGATTCACATACACTAAATGAAAATGGCCTCTCCCCGCTATGGAAGAGCATGTGTGGTTTCAAATGTCCACTCGTGGTAAACTTGCATTCATATACAATACATGAAAATGGCATCTCGCTGGTATGAACAACCACGTATGTCTTCAAAGTACTTTTCTGCTTAAACGTGGATTCACATACACTACATGAGAATGGTCTCTTGCCGCAATGGCCGATCATGTATGTCTTCAAATATCCTCTCGTCGTGAAATTGGATTCACATACGTTACGTATGAATGGTTTTTGGCCTCTATGGATGAGCATGTGCATATTATTTCCTCTCTGGTTATACTTGGATTTACATACGCTTCATGAGAATGGTTTCTCCCCGCAATGGACGAGCAAGTGTCTCTTCAAATTTCCTTTCGTCGTAAAATTGGATTTACATATGCTGCCTGAGAATGGTTTCTCGCCGCTATGGACGAGCTTGAGTATGTTAAAATTCCCTCTCGAAGTAAACTTACATTTACATACGCGTCATGAGAATGGTTTTTCGCCGCTATGGACGAGCTTGTGTGTGTTAAAATTCCCTCTCGTTGTAAACTTAGATTCACTAACGCTGCATGAGAATGGTCGTTTCACCGCTATGGACGAGCAAGTGTCTCTTCAAATTTCCTCTCGTTGTAAACTTGGATTCACATACGCTACAAGAGAATGGCTTCTTGCCGCTATGGACGAGCATGTGTCTCTTCAAACATCCTCTCGACGTACACTTGTAATCACATACGCTACATGAGAACGGTTTCTCGCCGCTATGTACGCGCATGTGGGTAATCAAATTTTCTCGTCGAATAAACTTGGTTTCACATACGCTACATGAGAATGGCTTCTTGCTGCTATGAACGAACATGTGTGTCTTCAAATGTGACGGCTGGGTAAACTTGGATTCACATGCGCTGCATGAATACGGTCTCTCGCCGCTATGGATGAGCTTGTGTTGGTTCAAATTTCCTCTCGGTGTAAACTTGGATTCACATACACTGCATGAGAAAGGCTTCTCGCCGCTATGGACGAGCATGTGTGTCTTCAAATTTGCCGCCTGGGTAAACTTGGATTCACATGCGCTGCATGAATACGGTCTCTCGCCGCTATGTGTCTTCGAAATGGCTTTCTGTGTATACTTGGATTCACATACGTTACATGGATAAGCCTTTTTACAGGAATGACGAGCAATGGTTGACTTGAATATTCGTTTGGTAGTACATATTCCACTAGATGCACTGTTAGCATATTTTCTTACAGTAGCAGCATTATCCGATGTATCTGGACATATCAGCCTGAAATAATTAGTACTAACAGTTCAAAGTCCGCAACATTATCACGGAAGAAGATTAATATTATTTAAGATACCTAAGAAGTGAATATATAATTGGGACAACGTTCTTTAATACCATTACCAGAAAACTTGTCTCCCATAAGTATCGGTAACTGACTTGGTTTCCACTCATCAATAATATGTTGAACATACAGTCTGATCGTTTTACAATTATATAAGACATACCTGTAGGTTATACAGGTGTGTCTTGTCGGAGATTTTGGATTCATAGCTCTGACAGCATGAGTGTATTTGGATCGTATCTCAGCCACCAAAATCTTCCTGTCGTTAGATTTTCCACATGCCGGGTGCCGCAAAGGAAATGGGGCTCATTCCTCCACCCTTTGCAACACTGCTTGGCCTTCGCCAATAATGATGAAAATGAGTCTATTCTTGAGAATAATTGGGCGAGGTTTCACAGAGGCGGCTAAATTGAAGAGTGACAAGGAAACAATATCGTTGTTGTTTTTGTTTGAGTTATCAGTCTCTGGACGCTTTCAGTGCAGCACTTAATGTTCAATTCATTCCTCTCTACAAAACTACCACACCCTACATCCGAACCAATGTACTTAATTTCGCCATCACACCGAGACGTCTTCCTACGGAAGATATTACCTGCGGGCTAGAAGTTTCCATCCGTCATCTACCAGCCTTCGAAACAGAATAAATTACAAAAGAGGCCTCTCAGGACATCAAACTTCCCAAGCCCGTAGATCAGACCCATCTTATAAGGCGATCCCATGGAACCCCACAAACAAAATAGAGAGGACGAAGATCCATGGAACCTCGTTACTCAAAACCTCCCGCGTTCTATGGCCTACGTAAAATACACAAGACCGATGCACCTCTGAGACCAATATTTAGCGCTATAGCGTCCCTAACCCACGCTCTTGCTCATTATTTAGATCAGGTCCTCATCCATTATTTCCTCCGCCACCCTCTCACGTCAGAAATTCCCAACGCCTTGTAGATATCATAGCGAGTATAAACTTAAGTTAAAGCGATCTACTGGCAAGCCTCAATGAAGAGTCCTTATTTACCAATGTGCCTGTCACTGACGCCACACAGATAATCAGGCAAAAGCTTACAGCGGCCGAAGTTTCAAAATAATTAGTTGAACACAGCGTTAACTCTACATTCTTCGTCTTCAAAAGGCAGATGTTTCAACATATGGAGGGAGCAGCCACGGGATCCCCCTTTTTCCATTATAGGCCAACGTTTTCATGGCAAATTGGAGGAAGAAGCTGTAAAGGAGAGCCCACTGAAACTTGAGTGATCGTTCGGATAAGAAAAACGAGATTTTTTGATATGGGAACCTAGACACAACTCACTTCAGGACTTACTAGACTTCATGTGCTCCAGACATCTGAGCATCAGCTAAAGTATGGAAGTAGATGAAAATAATCCACGTTCTGGTCTATGAACAAACAGACAACACGCTCGGACACAGGGTCTCTAGGAAAGGTATTAACACAGATCGGTACCTACATGCAAACTCAAGCCGTCCTCCGTTGTAGAGGGACAAGATAGCTAAGACACTCCTCACCAGAGCCAACCGCATTTGCGATAAGGATAGCGTAAATGAGGAGAAAGAACGAGTTTCAAATACGCTCTTAGCTAATGGATTCAGCAAAGAAGAGATAAATAGGGCCATACGGAATAAGGAACAAAGCCGTAGAACTGCTGAAAGAACGAAGATCGACCCCACCAGAAAGCCTTTCTTCCCCATATATAAGGGGTGACACATAGAATCGCCAAGTTGCTAAGGGAACACAACGTGACAACGGTTAAGCAGCCACCGAACAAGCTGACACAAGAGACAAAGGAGCCAAAATCTGGACGCAGAAGTTTACAAAGCGCCTTGTTCCTGAGGAGAGATATATACACAGGGAATACAAAAAGTCGCATTTCCATTAGGATGTCAGACCACATCCTAGACGAAAAACAAATAACTTGCAAATGTGCAATAGTTGAACAAAGGGACGTCACAAGACACGCCATAGAATTTGATAAGTCCGAAACTGTTTCTAAAATTTCTAGATATTAAAACAAGATAATAAAAGAGACATTGGAGACCTTGAAGCATCCCAATAATTTAAATGGCGATGACAGATTCAGTTTTAGCAATACATAGAGAGTTCTCTAAGCGCGTGACTGGCTAGGGCTCTGACCAACATGAGGTCAATGCCTATCAAACAGTGCCTGACTGACAACCAACGGTTAAAACTCAGCAATTCTTCTAGGTTTATGCCGTGCCTTGTATGTGGTTTCGTCCAGGAACACCAAGCTGGCTCATCAGCACGCTCTTGTTATTCCACGCCTGGCCCCCCACAGCAGAAGTAAACTGTGCACTACCTTCCTTCTTATGATGCGCACGTCCGCCTCTAACCGCGAGAGCTAAAAGCTTAAGCAGGCTTTCACCACCCTATAAAGGCTTCCAAAAAGATGGTATATTCACGGCCCGTGAATTAAAACTCAGCAATTTTTCTAGGTTTATGCCGTGTGGGGTCTCGCTCTTGATGATCTGCCCCTGAACCCCATAGGGACCTCCTTTCTCCAACACTTCCCGGATGCTATCGTCCTTAATGAGACCTTTCTTCTCCTTCCAAACAACTACACCTACCTCCGTCCACTGCCTACCGTGCTGATCATCCACATTTCGCAGCTCGAGGAGGTGTGGCTGTTGGACTCCATCGGAATCTTACTGTCACTCAGCATCACTATCATTACCCGCACCACTTCTTCGAGTATTTGATTTTAGAAGTCTTACCCCGTCCAAAACCTTTACCATACAGGCCCTTATCACCATCCCCAATATCCTCCCCCATTCTACTGCCCCACCCCGACATCCCCCTTCCCGCTGCTTTACCCAAACCGATTGGCCCGCTCACCGCGCTACCATCACCTCACTTCTCACTCATCCTACCCCTCCTATTTCCCTACCTAACCATCATACCTTTGTTATCGAAACTAAAACTGCTATTCTCACCGCCGATCGTCTCCATATCCCTCGTCACTCGTTCCATCCTACCAAACTTCCTATCCTACCAAAGCCCTTCGTCTCCTTCACATAGCTCATGATTACTATCGCTCCTATGTTCGCACCCGTGATCCCGATTATCTTCGCCAAAAAGGTCTCCACTTCCACCATGCAAAATCTTTCATCAAAGCCATAAGAAGGTCTTATTTGAACAATGCCTGTACCAAACTCTCCCAAACTCCTGATCTTTCCCAATTTTGGCCCAACTTTCGTCGTGTCATGAAGTATAACATAAATTTCTCGCCAAATCAATACTTTTTACTTACATAAAAATGCTATAGGTACATGTTTCGAAAACACACAATGTTTCCTTTCTCAGCCCACTTATTGGTGTTAAACATTATATAACATCGATAACCTCACTAAATAACAAAAAACACAGTTCACATTCATTCTCTTGTTCTTCCTCTGTTAGGCCTGGAATGAGTGCAATTTCGTCGTGTCACCAACCCCCCCCCCCCGTCCCCCCCCCCCCCGTCCCACCTGCCCCATCCCTACTCCCACTGTCGTCCCTACCACTGATCTTGCAAAAGCCGACCTCTTTGCCGCTCGTTTTTTAAATACCGTGTTCTCCCCCGTCAACAAACCTAAATTCATTCAACCCGACTACCCTCTTCTCCTTCGCCTTAATGACCCCACCCGTAGCCCTTCCCTCCTTCCTTCGTTTGATCACTTTGCTCATATAGATTTAAATCCCCTCTCAATCGCCCTATCACGCCCGAAGATATCTCTTCAATCCTCCATCGTCGCAAATCCATCGCCCCGGGCACTGACACCATAACCTATCGCCACATCAAGGAAGCCCAGCCAGTCCTTCTCCATGCCCTCAGTTCTATTTATACTACCATTCTCTACCCTTCCCTCTATCTTACTTTTCCTCAATCCTAAGAAACCCCCTCTAATCTTCACTCCTATCGCCCAATCAGCCTCCTTCCGGTCCTATCCAAAATACTTGAACTCATTCTCGCCAAAAGTATCAGCTCCTACTTAGAATCTCTCCCCCTGCTACCCGAATCCCAAGCTGATTTTCACGCCCATCGCTCAACTCATGAGCATATATCTTCTCTTCGTGCATTTGTGAAACCTCGCCATACCGCCGCCCTTCTTTGCTTACATGTAGAGAAAGCCTTTGACTCCGTTTACCATTCCGATCTCATGTATAAACTCCGTCATCTCCCTCTACCCTCTTCCCTTATTCGTCTTACTTACCAATTCCTCAACCATCGTACTGCTTCTATCCGCATTCCCAACACTTCTTCTTACACCTTTTCCCTCCACGATGAGGTCCGTCAGGGGTCACCTCTTTCCCACCCTCTTATATCTCCTCTTTACCTACGATATTCCCCATCCCCCACCTCACTCGCGCCCAACGTATTTCCCTTCCTCTCTTTCCCAGGCTATCCTTCACGATCATCGCACATCCACCCACTCACATCTCTTCCCCCATCCATTACCTAATGTTCACACATCACGTGGCAAAATTGCCTCGAGTGTACACATTTTAGAAACATGCTTAGAAAAATCGTCGTGCAAATACTAGATTTGCTGGAAATGGAAAACTATCAATGTTATTTGTGGAAGGAAAAAATAAAAAAAATAAATAAAAATAATAATAATATGGCCGTGCGCGGGGGAAGAAACTACTGGGTACCTCTGCCAGCTCGCAGCATGGAGCGATGATTTAGTGTGAGGCGTGTTGCCTATGTAGTACGCACTGCGTATCGTCACTTAGAGGAATGTGCCAGCTGAGAGGATTAACTCGTGGCGCGATGAGGTAAAAGTTCGTATCCCACCTTGGGCACAAACTTTTGTCATTGATTTTGTTGTTGCTGGATCCAAGTTTGAAAGTTCAAGATTGGTATTGGCACAGCCAAAAAGAAAGCAGCGCTTTGATGAAATAAAATTCTTGGTTCTAGAAAATGAAGTTAACAGTGTCCAAAATTATATTCTAGATAGTGGTCCTAAACTTGGGCTGAGGCATCTGTGGGTTCATGAACCAGGGATCAATGGGCGGTGTGTCCAGCAAGTTTAATGGAGGACTGTGGTTGTGCTGGAGTTGCTGGCTCAGGTCCAGGACCGAAACCTGTGCTGCGGCTGCGCAAAGAGGCAGCTGCGTTACCTGGGTACTATATAAAGGCTAGGCATAAACCGCAGAACAGTGGTCGTGGACAATACCCTGTGTTGCGGCTGCGCGAGAAGCCGGCTGCGTTTACTGGGTACAATATAATGACGAGGCCTAAACCGCACATCAGATGTCGTGGACAATAACCTATGTTGCGGATGCGCGAAGAGGCGGCTGCCTTTCCTGGGTACAATATAAAGGCGAGGCACAACCCGCACAACAGAGGTCGTAAGTAGGGGAGCAGTAAGAATTTACACCCACCCACCGTTGCTCAAGCGGCGTCCATGTTACATTCGTGGATATCTCGTGAATCCAAGGTCTAATTTTGAGAAATGAGGTGTCGTAGGACTCGGGCTAACGCCTTCTTTCCTTTGGACAACTTATTTCAAACCTAAAATAAAACCTACCCCTACTAGGGGGTAAAATAGTATCTTCTTAGTAAATGTGTCTTTCGATATGCATCATACATGCTGTATAATGCTAATATGAAATTAAACGTTGTTCCACATCAAAAACATGCATTGTCCCAGATGCCGCTATGATTTAACATTTTTGTTTTGTTTTGTTTTTACGCAAGCGCACTTTTTTTTTTGTAAGAGGGCGGGCTTTTTGAATAATGATGTATAAATAAGTTATTTTTTTAATTTAACCAAGAGATGGAAAACTAATAGGTCATGCGCTTTTCATATCTCATGAACCAATAAGGCTAGGGACTTGTATGAGGGGTCGTTGGACTTGGAATGACGCCCCCTTTTTTAATGTATTTTCATTTTTTTGTTAAAAGGGTCTAACTACACTTTGCTAATATCTCGCACAAGAATAAGCCTAGGGACTTGCATGAGGGGTCATAGGACTTGTGGTAGCGCCCTGTTTTTGAATGTATTATTCATTTTTTGTCAAAAGGGCCTAACTACACTTTTGTTAATATCTCGCTAACTAATAATTAGAGAGGGTCAAGTGAGGTGTCATAGGACTAAGGATGGCCAACCCTTTCCCATGACCAATTAATTTACCCTTAAGAAAACAGGGTTATAACCACGAGGAGGAGGAGGTGTGATTTCTTTATTTTATTGTTTAGAGACATGACTTTTTGTAACCAGTAGATTTAGCTTTTTGTATATATTCATTTTTGTAATTGTAAATAGTTAATTTGTGTAAATACTGGAAACCATTCTTTTGTAATGGTAAATGTTAAATGTATAACTAAAAGTTCTTTGAGATGAGTGTGCATGTCAAGGATGTTTTTTTGGGATAAATCGAGTGGTTGTGTTTGTTCTCAAAGACATGCATGGTTGTGTAAATGTATGACTACACGGAAAGAGAGAGAAAGCTTGTGTGTGTTGGTAGCATTGGTTGTTTAACCAGAGCAAATACGGAGAGGTAGGGTGGGGAGAGGGGAAATTTACACTTATATATAAATGGTAAATAGTAATTTTGTTTTTTCAATTGTTTTGTTTCTTTGAAATGCAGCGGTAGATAGGCATTATTTTGTAAAACAGTCTTACCTATAGTAGTAGTTGTAGACCTCTATGTTTTGTAAACAAATAGACAGACTGTATCATTGCCATGGTCAAGCACTCACTTTAACACCATTTACAAAAACTTAAAATGACAAAATCATGTTTCGCAAATATGTACCTTTGACCTACAAAATGAAAAATATATGTGTAAATTCAAAAACTTCAAACTGACATTTAAACAAGATGTTCAGTAAAGAACATATAGCCTACTTTCTCCTAAATGCATGGGTATTGTTATAACTCTTTGTCCTTTTCAAGGAGTATAATTGAATGTTGGTTGAAATACAACGTGCTATAGGGATATTAAACATGAATATGAGGTGCCCTTTGCTAGTGCTACCTCTGTAAAAAATTGCATTCAATTCGGTTTCACCGTGTTTGCATTGATATGGGGAATGGATTTGCACACATACATGGCCGCTATTTGCAAACTATTGGGCTGATGACCTTGTAGTCAGTCATAAGATGCTTTCCACAAAAAGGCATGTTGTTGCAAAATCTGGTAGAGATCAAATTATTAGGATGGTCATAATTTGATTTAAGCTTTTAACATTTGGGTGGCCGTCATTACGTTTCCGTCAAGATGGCGGCGATATAAAACATGACGCTGAGGCGCCCTTTGCTAGTGCTATCTCTGTACCAAATTTCGTTCCATTCGTTTTCACCATGTTCGAATTAATAGGGGGAATCGATTTACACACGAAGATGGCCGCCATCCGCAAACTATTAAGCGAATGACCTATTTATTTGGTCAAAGGATGCTTCCTCCATAAAGGTATGTTGTTGCAAAATTTGGTAGAGATCGGATGATTAGGTCAGTCGTAATTTGATTTAAGCTTTGAACATTTATGTGGCCGCCATTACGTTTCCGTCAAGATGGCGGCGATATAAAACATGACACTGAGGTGCCATTTGCTAGTACTACCTCTGTACCAAATTTCCTTACATACGGTTTCACCGTGTTCGAATTAATAGGGGGAATCGATGTTCACACAAAGATGGCCGCCATCCGCAAACTATTAGGCTGATGACATATTAGTTTGGTCAAAGGATGCTCCCCCTATTGAGGTATGTTGTTGCAAAATTTGGTAGAGATCGGATGATTAGGTTAATCGTAATTTGATTTAAGCCTTGAACATTTGTGTGGCCGCCATTACGTTTCCTTCAAGATGGCGGCGGTATAAAACATTACACTGAGGTGCCCTTTGCAAGTGCTACCTCTGTACCAAATTTTGTTTCTTTCGGTTTCACCGTGTTCGAATTAATAGGGGAATCGATTTTGACACAAAGATAGCCGCCGTCCGCAAACTATTAGGCTAATGACCTATTAGATTGGTCAAAGGATGCTCCCTCCATAAAGGTATGTTGTTGCAAAATTTGGTAGAGATCGGATGATTATGTTAGTCGTAATTTGATTTAAGCTTTGAACATTTGTATGGCCGCTATTACATTTCTGTCAAGATGGCGGCGATATAAGACATGACACTGAGGTGCCCTTTGCTAGTGCTACCTCTGTACCAAATTTCGTTCCATTCGGTTTAACCGTGTTTGAATTAATAGGGGGAATCAATTTTGACACAGAGATGGCCGCCATCCGCAAACTATTAGGCTGATGACCTATTAATTTGGTCAGAGCATGCTTCCTCCAAAAAGGTATGTTGTTGCAAAATTTCGTAGAGATCGGATGATTAGGTTAGTCGTAATTTGATTTAAGCTTTGAACATTTGTGTGGCCGCCATTACGTTTCCGTCAAGATGGCGGCGATATAAAACATGACACTGAGGTGCCCTTTGCTAGTACTACCTCTGTACCAAATTTCGTTCCATACCGTTTCACCGTGTTCGAATTAAAAAGGGGGAATCGATTTTCACACAAAGATGGCCGCCATCCGCAAACTATCAGGCTGATGACATATTAGTTTGGTCAAAGGATGCTCTCCCTATAAAGGTATGTTGTTGAAAAATTTGGTAGAGATCGCATGATTAGGTTAATCGTAATTTGATTTAAGCTTTGAACATTTGTGTGGCCGCCATTACGTTTCCGTCAAGATGACGGCGATATAAAACATGACACAGAGGTGCCCTTTGCAAGAGCTATCTCTGTACCAAATTTTGTTTCATTCGGTTTCACCGTGTTCGAATTAATAGGGGGAATCGATTTTGACACAAAGATGGCCGCCATCCGCAAACTATTAGGCTAATGACATACTAGATTGGTCAAAGGATGCTCTCTCCATAAAGGTATGTTGTTGCAAAATTTGGTAGAGATCAGATGATTAGGTCAGTCGTAATTTGATTTAAGCTTTGATCATTTGTGTGGCCGCCATTACGTTTCCGTCAAGATGGCGGCGATCTAAGACATGACACTGAGGTGTCCTTTGCTAGTGCTACCTTTGTACCAAATTTCGTTCAATTTGCGCTCACCGTGTTCGAATTGATGGGGGGGGGGACAGACATTCAGAGTACATACACACACACACACAGACTCACACACACACACACACAGACAGACACACTCTTTTCGCCCTGTGTTGATCTCATAAGTCTACTTTCATTTTTTGCAAAAATCGAAAGTAAGCTAAAAATTCATATGAAAATTTGACAAATGGCAATGTGTGAAATGTGAAAAAGTACAAATGGCTATCATAATTTAAAAATAAAAACAAGATGTTCAGTAGAGAATATATAGCCTACTTTCTCCTAAATGCATAGGTATTGTTATAACTCTTTGTCCTTTTCAAGGAGTATGATTGAAAGTTGGTGGTAGTAGCTTGTTGAAATACAACGTGCTATAGGGATATTAAACATGAATATGAGGTGCCCTTTGCTAGTGCTACCTCTGTAAAAAAAATCATTCAATTCGGTTTCACCGTGTTTGAATTGATCTGGGGAATGGATTTGCACACATACATGGCCGCTATTTGCAAACTATTGGGCTGATGACCTTGTAGTCAGTCATAAGATGCATTCCACAAAAAGGCATGTTGTTGCAAAATCTGGTAGAGATCAAATTATTAGGATGGACGAAATTTGATTTAAGCTTTTAACATTTGGGTGGCCGTCATTCCGTTTCCGTCAAGATGGCGGCGATATAAAACATGACAGTGAGGTGCCTTTTGCTAGTGCCACCTCTGTACCAAATTTCATTCCATTCGGTTTCACCGTGTTCGAATTAATAGGGGTAATCGATTTTGACACAAAGATGGCCGCCATCCGCAAACTATTAGGCTAATGACCTATTAGATTGGTCAAAGGATGCTCTCTCCATAAAGGTATGTTGTTGCAAAATTTGGTAGAGATCGGATGATTATGTAAGTCGTAATTTGATTTAAGCTTTGAACATTTGTATGGCCGCCATTACGTTTCTGTCAAGATGGCGCCGATATAAGACATGACACTGAGGTGCCCTTTGCTAGAGCTACCTCTGTACCAAATTTCATTCCATTCGGTTTAACCGTGTTTGAAATAATAGGGGAATCGATTTTGACACAAAGATGGCCGCCATCCGCAAACTATTAGGCTAATGACCTATTTGATTTGTCAAAGGATGCTTCCTCCATAAAGGTATGTTGTTGTAAAATTTGGTAGAGATCGGATGATTAGGTTAGTCGTAATTTGATTTAAGCTTTGAACATTTGTGTGGCCGCCATTACGTTTCCGTCAAGATGGCGGTGATATAAAACATGACACTGAGGTGCCCTTTGCTAATGCTACCTCTGTACCAAATTTCATTTCATTCGGTTTCACCGTGTTCGAATAAATAGGGGTAATCGATTTTGACACAAAGATGGCCTCCATCCGCAAACTATTAGGCTAATGACCTATTAGATTGGTCAAAGGATGCTCTCACCATAAAGGTATGTTGTTGCAAAATTTGGTAGAGATCGGATGATTATGTAAGTCGTAATTTGATTTAAGCTTTGAACATTTGTATGGCCGCCATTACGTTTCTGTCAAGATGGCGCCGATATAAGACATGACACTGAGGTGCCCTTTGCAAGAGCTACCTCGGTACCAAATTTCGTTCCATTCGGTTTAACCGTGTTTGAATTAATAGGGGAATCGATTTTGACACAAAGATGGCCGCCATCCGCAAACTATTAAGCTGATGACCTATTAATTTCGTCCGAGCATGCTTCCTCCATAAAGGTATGTTGTTGCAAAATTTGGTAGATATCGGATGGTTAGGTTAGTCGTAATTTGAGTTAAGCTTTGAACATTTGTGTGGCCGCCATTACGTTTCCGTCAAGATGGCGGCGATATAAAACATGACACTGAGGTGCCCTTTGCTAGTACTACCTCTGTACCAAATTTCGTTCCATTCGGTTTCACCGTGTTCGAATTAATAGGGGGAATCGATTTTCACACAAAGATGGCCGCCATCCGCAAACTATTACGCTGATGACATATTAGTTTGGTCAAAGGATGCTCCCCCTATAATGGTATGTTGTTGCAAAATTTGGTAGAGATCGGATGATTAGGTTAGTCGTAATTTGATTTAAGCTTTGAACATTTGGGTGGCCGCCATTACGTTTCCGTCAAGATGGCGGCGATATAAAACATGACACTGGGGTGCCCTTTGCTAGTGCTACCTCTGTACCAAATTTCATTCCATTCGGTTTCACCGTGTTCGAGTAAATAGGGGTAATAGATTTTGACACAAAGATGGCCGCCATCCGCTAACTATTAGGCTAATGACCTATTAGATTTGTCAAAGGATGCTCCTTCCATAAAGGTATGTTGTTGAAAAATTTGGTAGAGATCGGATGATTAGGTTAGTCGTAATTTGATTTAAGCTTTGAACATTTGTGTGGCCGCCATTACGTTTCCGTCAAGATGGCGGTGATATAAAACATGACACTGAGGTGGCCCTTTGCTAGTGCTACCTCTGTACCAAATTTCATTCCATTCGGTTTCACCGTGTTCGAATTAATAGGGGTAATCGATTTTGACACAAAGATGGCCGCCATCCGCAAACTATTAGGCTAATGACCTATTAGATTTGTCAAAGGATGCTCAACTCACACCCCAGAAAGAAATAAAAACTTGATTTTAAGTCCACAAATAAAAATTAAAAAATCTAAAGAACTGCAAGAAGAATTTATTCAGCCAAAGGCAGCCCTAGCTACAGACATTTCCATGGATGATGATGTTGATGATTCTTCTAATTCAGACAGCTCATCAAATAATGAAGAAATCGAGCTCCTAACATTTCATCAACTTGCTCGCAAACCTAAGGAAGGTGACTTCGTTCTGGTCGAGTTTTCAGGGAAACACTCAAGATTCTGCATCGGGGAAGTGAAATGAGATTTAGATGATGAAAATTATTAAGTAAAATTCTTAAGAAAAAGAGCAAAAATGATAGGCAGTTCTTTTTTTACCCATAGGGCGCAGATATTGCTTCAGTCCCCGCGAAAGGCAACAGATCACTGTGGCCGGTTTCCTGTGCATATGGCAAAAGAAATAGACAAAAGTCATATCTCAAATTTTCTGTAAATTTTGGGAATCTGAATGTGCTGTAGGGTTTCCTGGCATTAATTATTTGTTTTAGTGTTTATCTATTATTATTATTATTATTATTATTCTTGATTGGTCACATTGGACCACTTGAGTCGTTCCACAATCACTTCTTCTTTGAAGGTAGTACTGCTTGGTTCTTGCGCTCTTTCCAGTACTTTTTCATTCTTTCAGATCGGGATTTTCTCAACTCATCTGAAATCTCCATAGGCTTTCTGTGTGTCATTTCTGCAGAAAATTAGTGTTTATCTATGTATTTAACCAGTCAAAATAAATTCTTTTCATTGTGTCTCAGTGTGGACCATCATCTGTCTCAGTGTGGCCCACGGGTGGGCTACAGTGAGACGGCTGCAACATGTGCACAATGTATTATTTTTACAGAAACGAGTGGATGTTTTGGAAATTCTAAGGGTATGAAATTGATGAGCAACAATCAACTTATATTTCAGTATATAAAGACATTCTCATATATCAAAAAATAAGACAGTATAGTAAAATATATTTTTCTGTCTCACTGTGGCCCACCTTCCCCTACTTATTTGGACCACTCAAAACTGAGTAGACTTGTTTTAGTCCTTATACCACTTTTAAAATATTGTGTTAAAGCTGGGAATTGAACCCAAGAGCTTTGGAGTGCCAGCTAACTATGCTAACCACTACACTACAAAGAAAACTTTACACTACACTTAATGAATATTAGATTTAAAATTTTACATTTTTGATTTAATAATTTACATTTTATATTTTTTTGATTTTAGATTTTCTGAAAAGACCAAACCATATGGTTTCCATATCATAAATTCAAAAACTTGAAACTGACATTTAAAAAAATGCAAATGGAAAATTGACAAATTGCAATGTGTGAAATGTGAAAATGAACTAAAGGCTATCATTATTTAAAAAAACATGGTGCTCTATTGTTGAGGTATGAATCAAACCCTCCCTACTTATTTGGATCACCCGAGACTGAGTAGACTAGTTTTAGTCCTCATACCACTTTGAAAATGTTGTGTTAAAGCTAGGAATTGAACCCAAGAGCTTGTAGGGGAGATCAAGGTTAGAATATGTTAAACAGATAGCCTTGGATGAAGGGTGTGGTTGCTATATACCGTAGAGATGAAACGATTAGCTCGGGGCAGGGAGGCATGGAGGTCTACACTAAACCAGTCAAAAGACTGAAGACTCAAACAACAACATGTAGAGTTCACCAAAATAATGTTGTGTAACGGTAAATGTTAGTCAACGAAGAGTAATGCATTACTAAAACCCATGACACGATACCTAAGAGCATTTCTAAAATTATTTTTAAAATGCTTTTAACCCTATATTAAAAACACAGTTCACAAGACTCATAACTGCAATGTTATGATAAAACAAACAAAAATTTATATTTCAAAACAAGCAAGTGGATTAGTCAATGTATACTGGAAAAGTTTTGTAGACACTCAAGTCCACAAGGCGAATTAAATTAGTAACTGTCAGGTTGGCCGAGTGGTTAAGGTGGTTGACTTAAGATCAAATTTCCTGTACAAGGAAGCAAGGGTTCGAACCCCTTACCTGACATAACAAACTATTGCCTGAACATGGCTTGATGACACTGTATTATTATGATACTCGGTACACAAACCATAGATAGAGTGTATTGTTTAAGATCACTCTCTTTCTGAACATAGCTAGAGACTGTTGATGGTTAACAATGGCATTAATAGCAGGACGTGGGGATAGCAATTAAGAAAAACAAACAATACCCATACAATATTTATGTGACAATTATATTTATGTCTACGTTTCAAAGTACCGCTGGAAGTACACTACTTCAAGAGTAAGATACTTGTCGCCCCATCTATGTGTCAAGTTTGGAAACTTATGGAGTCTATGTAATTTCTTGGACTCGCGCTCTACCTGGCGGATTTCTTGTGAAGCAGTTCCGTTGGTTGGACTAGTATTTCGCTAGATGGCGCAGGCTGTTTGTGATCTCGCCTGTGATCAGCGTCTGGGTTGGAGATTACTACTTGAATATGTCGCCCTAGTAACCTAACAAGTCTTTGTTAGAAAATTGATTATTACCCATCTTGTCACCGAAGAAGAAGGATGTAGTTTTTCATCGCGGAGACCTTTCTGAAGCCAGCCTTCGGGCTTGGGCGTAGAAGGGCCTATTTTCCACTACCATCGAATGGAAACAGTTGCACTGACGTGTTGGAAGAGTCACGTTTTATTTTTAAGCATGTTACATTTTAAAATTTGATTATGTGATCGAGACCGACAGGATAAGGTACGTGCACTGCATGTAATGGTTGACAAGCCGTTATTGAATAAGATCAGTATGTATGAAATGTCGGTCGAATGGATCTGTGTTTATATGTTGGTATGAGTTTGGTAATGTAATGGGTCTTACTTCTTGCTATTTTTAGTTTAATTTGATTTTGGTCAAATGAGTCAAGAACCCTTATATTATGTGTGATGTGCCTGTGGGGTTGGCATGGATGTGAGATGCGTTTGGATAACCTAACGTTTTTCCTCTCAGAGGTTCGTACCTATGTCGTACTATGTTTGGGTTCTGAGCTCATGGGCTAGTTTGAGGTCATGCGTAAAAGTTGGATTTTTCATCTGAGTGTTTTGATGTACTGATCTTTGCAAATAACTACTTCGTCTTCCAAACTCTTTGTGTTATATTTTGAGTGTGTTAATTTTCTAAGCTGATCCAGATTCTCATCTGTTGTATAACAGAGAACCTCTTGTTTTGATTCGAAGCAGTTTTAATAATTTTATCTTTACGTTTTGGTTGTATTTGTTTTCCCCCTGCTTCGTTTCAGTTAGAATACTCCTTAAGAGTCTGTGTGAAACATCTCTATGATGTAATTTCTTTTCTTAGGCCACCGTTGCCTAGGCAACCTTATCCTCATTGTTTTGGGTTATGAATTATTGACCTTGTATTTTGACAAAAACATCTGATATTTGGGACTCCATCTTGGGATTTTGATGACGACGGTCGTGTTAACTTCTAGCTACCTTGTGATTGGGAATGATTTAAAATATTTTTTTGGGGGGGGGGGGGGGGTTTAAGTGATAGCTCTTGATGACCGTCATACTTGGTCATTGTACTACTTCTCCTACGTATTCATGAATAGATGTCGAATATTTAATATCAACTAAGATGATATATAATTAGTCTTCGAAGAAGGTAATGATTTTATTTTATGATTTTGAGGTTCCTCTTTTCTAAGATTATTAATTGTTTGTTGCTTAAGACTTTGTCATATTATTTGTATCTATTAAAGTCTGGTGAATATATTATAAAGTAATCTGACTTCGTGTTTTCTGTCACTTAGATTTAATGTCTGGCAGTTTCTCTCAAAGGCAAACCCTCTGGGGATCTATATGAGTAGCAATATTCCACGAAGGCTTTACCTTTTAGGTGGGCCTACACTCTCATCATTTTTATTTATTTATTTAATAATTATTAGATACAACCATGAATAGGTCATTTTACACTAATATTTTAACAGTTTTAAATAATATTAACAAAACCAACAACAACAACAACAGGTAACAGATGGCAGTGATGGCAGCAAGGGACAAATCTCGGGAAAGACGTAGGGAATGATTGGGGTAGTGGGTGAATAGGAGGGTGAGGGGGAAGGGATTGAGGATGAAAGGGATCTTCTAATGTTATGTTTGAATGTTCTATAGGGAGAGAATATGTCAATATTTGGAAGGGAGTTGCCAAGGGTTGGCAGACGGTGGAAAACAGAGAGCTTCTGTACTTCAAGACGTGGGCGAGGTATGTGGTGCAAATGGTTCTGACGTGTTGAACGGGAGGGAACATGGAGTGGGAAGTAGCTTAGTAGCATGTTACATTTTGTGTAACCATTCATAATTGTATGTAGGAAACACAGGTCAGTAAATTGTAGACGGCTTCTCAGGTCGAGTACATTGAGCTGATTTAAAATGTCGGATTTGGCAAAGTGCCTTAGAGAAGGATTGCGAGCTTTGACTATTGATATGAAGAAATTAAAGACACTGTTCAATTTAGAAATATTGGTTATAGCCGAGGCAGACCAAATTGGACAAGAGGAATCTAGGATAGGGAGAACATATGTGGTGAAGTATAATTTAAGTGCAGTGAGGTCTTTAATTTCTGTGAATCTGTATAGAATACCGAGACTGCGCATTGCGCGAGATTTGATGTGGTCAATGGGGGGAGAGAATGTCAGTTTATCGTCGTGAATAATACCTAAATCTCTTACCTGAGAAGCCGTATCCAATTTATTTCCACAAATTTTATAGTCAGCCTGATTTCCAGATTTCAGCAGTGAACAAGACACACTGAAGCACTTTTTGGGATTTGGAGATAACCTCCATTTGCTGAACCAATCAGTACATGCATTCACTGCTTCCTGGAGATCAGCGCGGTCGTCTGAACTGGAAATTTTTCTGAATATCTTGAGGTCATCAGCGCACAGAAGAATGGAACACGGAGAAATGTGCACACATGTGTTTATATCGTCCATATACAGCACGAAGAGAAGGGGTCCCAGGACACTGCCCTGAGTTACTCCTGATAAGACTGGGAGCCAGGACGATACAGACCCTGGAAGCACTACCCGTTGTTGCCTTTTGGACAGGAAACTTTGGATTAGGGACAGGAAGGATCCATGTACGTTGAATCGTGAAGCAAGCTTGTGGAGGAGAAGGAAATGGTTCACGGAATCAAATGCTTTGGCCAGGTCAACGTAGATTACATCTAGCTGAGATTTTTGATCAATTGCAGAAATTATGTGATGGTTCAGAACAGTCAGATTTGTTGAACATGATTTTCCAGGGACGAAGCCATGTTGTTCTTCTGAGAGGTGAGGTTTGGTGAAAGTGAGGAGACGGCAATGTATTATTATTTCGAAGACTGAAGAGAGTATAGGGACGATAGATATAGGTCTGTATGAGGAAATTTCGTGCTTGCTGCCTGATTTAAAGACAGGTGTGACGTCAGCTCTTTTCCATGAGTCAGGAAATGTGCCGGATATCATGCACCAGTTGAGTATTATGGACAAGGGGATGCTGAGAGATGCACAGGTATTTTTCAGGAATATAGGGCTTATGTCTGATGGCCCGGTAGATCGGTTTGCGGGCGGACTTTTTAAGATATTTTGGATTTCATCGGGGGTCGTTGAAATTTGAGACAGTGAATCAGAACAGACGCTAGTAAGTTGAGGGGGACTGGGGATTGGTACGGGAACTGAAAAGGTTGAGTGAAAATATTCATTGAAATGTGTGGACCTCAATTCAAATGGGATTTCTTCATTATGGAGGTTTAGTTTAAGTGGAATTCTAGGAGTCTTTCTACGGGATAATATAAGTGTCCAGAACTTCTTCGGGTTATTCTTGAGATTTCCTGTTATGGAAGAAATGTAGCGGTTGTAATCTTCTGTCATATGAACTCTTGAAATTTTCCGTAGGTGAGTAAAAACATTGCGAGTATGAGGATTAGGAACCGATTTCCACAGTGAATATGCACGAGTTTTGTTTTGGAGAAGGAGTTTGGTGTTTTCACTTAGCCAGTGCGGATATTTGTTGGATTTGGGAACGGAGAAAGGCACGTGTTGTTTAATGGCCGAGTAGAGTAAATCCTCAAACAAGGCCACTGCGCTATTTACATCTCTCTCAGCTCTTAGCAGGCTCCAAGAAAGAGATGATAAATCTTGATTGACAGCTTGCCAGTCGACCTTTCTCCAGAGATGGAATGTTTTGTTCTTGGCGGGTGGGCTGTTTTTATGTCTGCAGGCTGGGACGGGGAGGGAGGCTTCTATTGAACTGTGATCAGTGTTCAGGATATTTCTTCCAACTGCCACGGTGACATCACGCAGTGTTGAAAATATGAGGTCCAGTGTTTCAGATTTCCTTGTAGGGTATAGATTGAACTGTTTCAGGTGAAGACCGTTTATAAAATTAGATAAGATGAAAGTATCAATTGGGGGAGAGTTTATGGTACCATTGTCTATTGATGTCCAGGAGATATGTGAATTAAAATCCCCTAGTAACACTATTTCATTTTCTTGGTTGAGAGCAAGAACAGTAGAAATGAAACATTCTTCTAAGGTGTCAA
Organism: Meconema thalassinum; assembly: GCA_946902985.2. Classification (NCBI taxonomy): domain Eukaryota; kingdom Metazoa; phylum Arthropoda; class Insecta; order Orthoptera; family Tettigoniidae; genus Meconema; species Meconema thalassinum. The sequence continues at coordinate 23,465,041 of OX336400.1, forward strand.
TTTTGCTGGTAGGTGGGCGGTAGAAGCAGCCTACGAGTAAATTCTTCCTTTTTGGGATATTAATCTCGACCCATATGATTTCGCAGGAAGTTTCTAAGTCAGGCCGATGTTTTGCCTTCAGTTTGTTATGAACTGCGATTGCAAAACCGCCACCCCTTGAGGACCTATCGCGCCGAAACACATTGAACTCAGATGAAAACGGAAGTTCCCCACATGAGACAAAGTCTGACAACCATGTATCTGAGAGGCAGAGGATATCGAATTGGTTAATTTCTAATGAATTTGCTATACAGTCGGTTAATTTATTTTTGATGCTCTGTGCGTTCTGATAATAGAGGTTAAGGGGTCCTGGGTTTAAGTGAATGTCACCTGACAGTAGAAGTAGTATGAAATACACTGCACTGGAGGAAGCACGGCAACCCTGTACTGGTCCATGAGGTGTGGCGGAAACATGGCGGAGCACTGGTAGGTTAAAAGCTGCCGCGGTTGAGAAAGTAAAGTGTCTATCTGCACAGAACCACTGAATTTCCTGGTCACACGACACATCACTATGATTGGAAATGATTTTAGATACAGTTGCGCAGCATATAGTACACTTGAACATGCAATTTTACCACTAAAATACACTAATATGCAAGAGCTGCTAACACACGAGATCGGTCACTTGCCGCCATCTTTGTAATGTAAGTACTTGTACAATAGTTACATACAAAATACATTTCTCTTTTCTCTATCACTATTTAGTCCTTTTTGATCCTCTTGCATATGAAGGGTAGATAGATAACGTTGTAGTTCAGCCCATTAAAACAACAACAATAACACCTTTTGCATAGTCTGTGTTGCTGATGATTCTTGAGACGTGGAAGATGGATTAAACATAACTTTTACAGCAGGGGTTAAATGTTGCTCAATAAACACTGCACTATTTTGAGTAGCAACATTTTTTTCTTGTACTAGCTTTTTACCACTGTCATGATTTTTGTTGACACTAACAGTGTTTCATTTGGTACACCACATTGATGATCACTCACACTTAAAACCTTACCATTTAGACTTTTTAGATTGCCTCGACATCTTTTTCACCTCTCTTTTGAGCATCGCCAAAATATTATTCCTCTCACATTTTGATGATAATAGTTATAAGAGTAGCCTTTATAGAGTACACGTTGTTTACCTTTGATAGTTGTAGTAAGTTCCATAGTAGCAACTAACCTGTTAGTATTATTTGCGCACTACAAAGATTATAACTGTACTGATAATAAAATCATTTAGCGTTGGCTTTTATATTTAATATGTACAGTTTGAAGTGACAGCAAAAGTGAGAGCAAAGTGGTAGCAAAGTGGCAGAAAATATTACATGTACAGTATTGTTAAGAAATAGTTTAAGCGGTTATGCGGATCCATTACATAATAATTTTGGTCCGACGAGGCTCATTTTCTATATCCCATAGTTATTCCTCATATTCTGTATAACCAGTCTGTTTATAGGCATGCAATTGCTGAAGCCGCTGGATTAGCTTACTTGGATTGTTCCAGTAGACAACAAGTGATATTTTTGGTGTAAACAAAGCATTACCATTATCATTATCATCATCATCATCATCATCATTATCATCATAACCATTATCATTATTATCATCATCATCATTATAATCATCATCATTATTACTATATAGTCCTTTTTGATCCTTTTGCAATACCATATTGAGCACAGTCTGTGTTTCCTTTGATAGTGTTGGGAGTTTTTCAGACATTGGCAACTGTCCTAACACGACTTTCTGAGGAGATGATAAATGCATTTTAACAAACAATCCACTATCTTGAGCTGCAATATCTTTTTCTGGGACTAGTGTTTTAGCATTTTGAAGAGCTTTTTAAACAGCAGCGATGGTTTATCATGTACACTAAATTGATGATCACTCATACTTCAGCCCTCACTATTTTTAGCCTACTTTCCAAAATTTGCAAAAATGAGGAAAAAGTAGACATATGAGATCGAAACCAAATGAGTAAAGATCTATACCGGGACATCTCATTGTCACATTTGAATGTTATGTTAGTGCTACCAACTGCTGAAAAATCGCAATTGAAATTTGAGCTCCATGTTGGATATCTTGGAATCTACACATGGGAACTATTCCAAAATTGGTACACATAGAGATAATAATAGTTCAGTTTAATTTTCAGGAGGCCACACATGACAATGTTGCCAAAATGATTCTAAGCTTACTGACAGGTCCCATTTTTAAATGCATATAACTCCTACACTATCAATTGGATTTCAACCAAATTTCGTATGTACTATGTGTACATAAACAGGTATGACTGAGCGTATTCTTAAGAGCCACCATGGCTGCCAACTGTCAATAAATGCTCTCTCAATTTTTTTAAATCCAAATACCAATATATCAGAAAGTATGCGAGCCAACAGCTTTAAAATTTCCACACGTATAGTGCGTGACATTCTAGATTAATTTGGAGGAACTAATGTATGTCAGTGCTACCAACATGATGCTAAGCCTACATGTAACTTCTACTACCAATTGGATTTCAACCAAATTTCGTATGTGCTATGTGTACCATAACAGATATGACTATGCGTATTCATAAGAGCAATCAGGGCTGCCAACTGTTAATAAATGTTGTTTATATGTTTTACCCCAATATCAATATATAATAAAGTATGCAAGCCAACAGCTCTAAACTTTGCGCACGTATAGTACCTGGCATTCTAGATTAATTTGCAGTAACTAATATACGTCAGTGCTACCAACATGATTCTAAGCCTGCTGATAGGTCAAATTTTAAAATACCAGTAACTTCCATACTAACAAATGGATTTCATCCAAAATTGGCACAACAATAGATTTTTCAGATTATTTCTGACCAACACATGTATGACATTGTTGCCAACATGATTTAACGCACGCTGAAAGATCCAATGCCTAACTGCATGTAACGTCCATGCTATCCATTATACTTCAACTAAATTTTGTATTCTGTACCGTAAGAGATGGAACTAAGAATATATTCAGTCATCAGGGCTGCCAACTGTAGTGCTCTATTAGGCTACATTATGCCATGTACATTTCGAACTAATTATAAATTTCGATATTGCCAACTTAATTTCGTAATTATTCTAGATAGATCCATATAGATTATTCATTGGCATGAATCTTAAATTTTTAGAAAAGTAGGCTCTTTTTTCGTCACAGAACTTCTTACTTTTCAGCTCACCTCGACACTGTTTTGAACGATGTTTCGAACAACGCCAAATAACAGTTCAATTTTTATTGGTTCGTTTTACAATATATACACATCCTTTATAGTATGCTTATGGTATACCATGGCTATTCGTTGATACTTCCATATCAATTGTCAAGCATGAACTAATATCTAGTAACGTTCACTCGATAATATAAATAATACTTTAAAGTGGGTGAAAAAGTGGGTGCAAAAGTGGATGTAAGTGGGTGCAAAAGTAAGTGCAAAAGTGGGTGCAAAGTTGTGTACTAAAGTCGGTGCAAAAAAGGGTGCAAAAGTAGGTGCAAACGTGGGTGTAAAAGTGGGTGCAAAAGTGGGTGCAGCTTATACTAGGCACAATTTTTACTAGAATATGATTTGAGACTGGCTATGACGTCATAGATGGATGAGGGTGGGACTTTTCATTAAACCGAAACATTTTCCTTATTTGGGGTGGGAGGCTGGCAAAAGGCTAACAGCTTAACCACTGCGTCACCATGCCATTCTTTCTTAGTTTGATTCGTCCTAGACCTCAAAGCTGGACATCGAGTTAAGATCTCCAGTGCAGGAGGAACATGTGCTCGCCACTGCAGCACAAATGGTTAGCTGGTTTATTTATTTATTTATCGTATGGCTTTTAGTGCCAGGAGTGTCCGAGGATATGTTCGGCTCGCCTGAGTCTGTAGCTGCTTCCAGCGGACACCCTAAAGGGTGAGCTACAAGTTCCGTTCAATTTCAAGTAGTTCCAACATTCGCCACCAGATATCAATGATACCTAGTGGTGAACGTTGGAACTTTGATAGAGCGTTCTGACGAAATCTAACCTAACAAATTTTGCTTTACACAAGTTTAGTCTGTGAAAGGATCTTTTACATGCCATAAATCTATGACATGGGACCGCCAGCTTTACTTCCCTTCCGAAGGAAGGCATACTGAAGGATTTTTAACGCTCTTAAAACATTAGACAACCGGAAATGATTGTATTTCTGTTAGCAATGCACTTTGTCATCAGCCTACTGTCTGAGCACTGCCAGAAAGACAGTTTAGTTTAGAACAAGCGAGTGTGTGTGTATCGACTATTAGCCTCAAGTAGTTAAAGCTTGTTGTGTGTAGCGACCATCTTGTCCCAGCAACCACTGAGCAAGTTTTAACAGTCGATCCATAAAAAGAGCATAGGGTAGTTGTGTGAGGTTCATGTACTTGGGTGTGTGCATTAGCACCATGCACTAGCTTTACCTTACCCTCTATAGGTAGAGCGTTATCCCTTTCCTTTTTTAACATCAACAATGACCACATCCACTCAAAAGTTTTACACGTAAACCCTTGGCTTGTTTTCAATTAGGTTTGGTTCGGTTTAGTTGGGTTCGATTCAGCTTGGATTAGTTTAGTTCGATGTAGTCACCATTTTGTGTTTTAGCTATCCTCTTTAACCAATCAATTAAAGATAGTCTACTCTTAATTCTTGAATCGATAAATCAGATTTTGTGTACACCGTTTGTCATTTATTAACCCATGCCTGCAACCTACTGCAGTTTAATCTGAAAACGAGTTCCTATTGTGAAAGATTTGTCAGTCACCATACATGTAGCCTCTACCTACGGTAAATATCTAATATTATGGGTTTGCAATATATTGGGGGGGGGGGGGGGGGACAAGAGTCCATGACGTTGTCGTTTTGGGTCTTTTGAAAAAATTCATAAGCCATAAAAAAGAGAGTGTCATGTTAAGTCCTAGGACACCACACTTGACCCTCTCTAATGATTAGTTTATAAAATCTCAGGTCAATGACCTAGCAGATTTGGGATATTTGAGTAAATGTGTGCACCATAGCAAAGAGGATGTCATGTCAAGTCCTAGAACACTTCATGTGTCCAAATCTGGTTATTGGTTTATAAAATCTCAGGTCAATGACCTAGCAGTTTTGGGATATTTAAGTAAATGTATGCACCGTAGCAAAGAGGATGTCATATCAAGTCCTTGACACCTCATGTGTTCAAATCTGATTATTGGTTCATAAAATTTCAGGTCAATGACCTTGCTGTTTTTGGATTTTTGGGGTAAATTCATTGGTCATGGGAAAGGGTTAACCTTTCTAAGTCCTATGACACCTCACTTGACCCTCTCTGATGATTAGCTGATAAAAACTCAAGTCGATGTCCTTGCTGTTTTGATTCTTTTGGGTAAATTCATTGGCCGCAGGAAAGGGTTGGCATTCCTGAGTCCTATGACACCTCACTTGAACCTCTCTGATTATTAGTTAGCGAGATATCAACAAAAGTGTAGTTAGGCCCTTTTAACAAAAATGAATAATATATCCAAAAAACAGGGGGCTACCCCAAGTCCTATGACCCCTCATGCAAGTCCCTAGCCTTATTTGTTTGCGAGATATTAGCAAAAGTGTAGTTAGGCCCTTTTAACAAAAATTGAAAATACATCTAAAAAGGGGGGCCTCATTCCAAGTCCAACGACCCCTTATACAAGGCCCTAGCCTTATTCGTTCGAGAGATATTAGCAAAAGTGCAGTTAGGCGCATTTGACAAAAAATTGAAAATACATTTAAAAAGGGGGCTCAAAATTCAAAAAGCCCGCTCTCTTACAAACAAAACAAAACAAAGTTCGCATGAGTAAAAACAAAAGAAACAAAAAAGTTAAATCATAGCGGCATCCGGGACAATGCACGTTTTTCATGTGGATCAACGTTTAATTTCATATTAGCATTATACAGCATGTATGTTGCATATTGAAAGACATATTTACTAAGAAAATACTATTCAACCCCCTAGTAGGGGTAGGTTTAATTTTAGGGTTGAAGAAAGTTGTCCAGAGGAAAGAGGGCGTTAGCGCGAGTCCTACGACACTTCATTTGTCAAAATTAGACCATGGGTTCACGAGACATCGACTAATTTAACATGGACCCCGCCGGTGCAACGCCAACTGGGTTTAAACTCTTACTGCTCTCCTACTGTCGTACACAATAACCTGTGTTGCAGTTGCACGAAGAGACGGCTGCGTTTGGTGGGTACAATGTAAAGGCGGGTTACAAAACGTACATTAGAGGTCGTGGACAATAAGCAGTATTGCGGCTGAACGAAGAGGCGGCTGCGTTTCCTGGGTACAATATAAAGGCGGGTTACAAAACGTACATTAGAGGTCGTGGACAATAAGCAGTATTGTGGCTGCACGAAGAGGCGGCTGCGTTTCCTGGGTACAATATAAAGGCGAGGCACAAACCGCACAACAGACGTCGTGGACAATAACCTGTATTGCGGCCGTTATAAAAACTGTTTGTGTGAAGGGGCCTCGTCACCTCTAGGGTACCCTGCTTGTTGAACTGAGAATATACATTGTTATAAACACTGTTCGTGAAGAGCCTCGTCACCACTAGGGTACCCTGGTATTCAATTGTAGGTGAACTGAGTGTATACATTGTTATAAACACTGTGTGTGCAGGGGCCTCGTCACCTCTAGGGTACCCTGGCATTGACTTGTACGTGAACTGAGAGTACACATTGTTATAAACACTGTGTGTATTGGGGCCTCGTCACCTCTAGGGTACCCTGCTTGTTGAACTGAGAATATACATTGTTATAAACACTGTGTGTGCAGAGCCTCGTCACCACTAGGGTATCCTGGTTGTTGAACTGAGAATATACATTGTTATAAACACTGTGTGTGCAGAGCCTCGTCACCACTAGGGTACCTTGGTATTGAATTGTAGGAGAACTGAGAGTATACATTGTTATAAACACTGTGTGTGCATGGGCCTCGTCACCTCTAAGGTACCCTGGCATTGACTTGTACGTGAACTGAGAGTACACATTGCTATAAACACTGCGTGTGCAGAGCCTCGTCACCTCTAGGGTACCCGGGTATTGGCTTGTAGGTGAACTGAGAGTATACATTGTTATAAACACTGTGTGTGCAGGACCTCGTCACCTCTAGGGTACCCTGGTATTGACTTGTAGGTAAACTGAGAGTATACATTGTTATAAACACTGTGTGTATTGGGGCCTCGTCACCTCTAGGGTGCCCTGGCATTGACTTGTGGGTGAACTGAGAGTACACATTGTTATAAACACTGTGTGTATTGGGGCCTCGTCACATATAGGGTACCTTGGTATTGACTTGTAGGTGAACTGAGAGTATACATTGTTATAAACACTGTGTGTATTGGGGCCTCGTCACATCTAGGGAACCTTGGCATTGTCTTGTAGGTGAACTGAGAGTACACATTGTTATAAAAACTGTGTGTATTGGGGCCTCGTCACATCTCTGGTACCCTGGTATTGACTTGTAGGTAAACTGAGAGTATACATTGTTATAAACACTGTGTGTATTGGGGCCTCGTCACCTCTAGGGTGCCCTGGTATTGACTTGTGGGTGAACTGAGAGTACACATTGTTATAAACACTGTGAGTATTGGGGCCTCGTCACATCTAGGGTACCTTGGTATTGACTTATAGGTGAACTGAGAGTATACATTGTTATAAACACAGAGTGTGCAGGGGCCTCATCGCCCCTAGGGTACCCTGGTATTCACTTGCAGGTGAACTGAGAGTACATATTGTTATAAACTCTGTGTGGGCAGGGGCCTCGTTACCTCTAGGGTACCCAGGTATTGACTTGTAGGTGAACTGAGAGTATACATTGTTATAAACACTGTGTGTGCAGGGGCCTTGTCACCTCTAGGTTACCCTGGTATTGACTTGTAGGTAAACAGAGAGTATACATTGTTATAAACACTGTGTGTATTGGGGCCTCGTCACCTCTAGGGTGCCCTGGTATTGACTTGGGTGAACTGAGAGTACACATTGTTATAAACACTGTGTGTATTGGGGCCTCGTCACATCTAGGGTACCTTGGCATTGTCATGTAGGTGAACTGAGAGTACACATTGTTATAAACACAGTGTGTATTGGGGCCTCGTCACATCTAGGGTACCCTGGTATTGACTTGTAGGTGAACTGAGAGTTTACATTGTAATAAACACTGTGTGTATTGGGGCCTCGTCACCTCTAGGGTACCCTAGTATTGACTTGTGGGTGAACTGAGAGTATACATTGTCACAAACACTGTGTGTACAGTGGCCTCGTCACCTCTAGGGTACACTGATATAGACTTGTAGGTGAACTGAGAGTATACATTGTTATAAACACTGTGTGTGCAGGGGTCTCGTCACCTCTAGGGTACCCTGGTATTGACTTCTAGGTGAACTGAGAGTATACATTGTTTTAACACTGTGTGTACTGGGGCCTCGTCACCTCTAGGGTACCTTGGTATTGACTTGTGGGTGAACTGAGAGTATACATTGTTATAAACACTGTGTGTGCAGGGCCTTGTCACCTCTAGGGTGCCCTGGTATTGACTTCTAGGTGAACTGAGAGTATACATTGTTATAAACACTGTGTGTACTGGGGCCTCGTCACCTCTAGGGTACCTTGGTATTCACTTGTGGGTGAACTGAGAGTACACATTGCTATAAGCACTGTGTGTATTGGGGCCTCGTCACATCTAGGGTACCCTGGTATTGACATGTAGGTGAACTGAGAGTATACATTGTTACAAACACTGTATGTACAGTGGCCTCGTCACCTCTAGGGTGCCCTGGTATTGACTTGTAAGTGAACTGAGAGTTTATATTGCTATAAACACTGTTTGCACAGGGGCCTCGTCACCTCTAGGGTGCCCTGGTATTGACTTGTGGGTAAACTGAGAGTATAAATTGTTATAAACACTGTTTGTGCAGGGCCTTGTCACCTCTAGGGTACCCAGGTATTGACTTGTAGGTGAACTGACAGTATACATTGTTATAAACACTGTGTGTGCAGGACCTCGTCACCTTTAGGGTACACTGGTATGGACTTGTAGGTGAACAGAGAGTATACATTGTTATAAACACTGTGTGTGGAGAGCCTCGTCACCTCTGGGGTACACTGATATTGAATTGTAAGTGAACTGAGAGTATACATTGCTCTAAGCACTGTGTGTATTGGAGCCTCATCGTTTCTAGGGTACCCTTGTACTGACTTGTAGGTGAACTGAGAGTATATATTGTTATAAACACTGTGTGTGCAGGGGTCTCATCGTCTCTAGGGTACCCTGGTACTGACTTGTGGGTGAACTGAGAGTATACATTGTTTTAAACACTGTGTGTGCAGGACCTCGTCACCTCTAGGGTACCCTGGTATTGACTTGTAGGCGAACTGAGAGTTTACATTGCTATAAACACCGTGTGTGCAGGGGCCTCATCGCCTCTAGGGTACCCTGGTACTGACTTGTAGGTGAACTGAGAGTATACATTGTTTTAAACACTGTGTGTGCAGGACCTCGTCACCTCTAGGGTACCCTGGTATTGACTTGTAAGTGAACTGAGAGTTTACATTGCTATAAACACCGTGTGTGCAGGGGCCTCATCGCCTCTAGGGTACCCTGGTACTGACTTGTAGGTGAACTGAGAGTATTCATTGTTATAAACACTGTGTGTGCAGGGCCTCGTCACAACTAGGGTACCCTGGTATTGACTTGTAAGTGAACTGAGAGTTTACATTGCTATAAACACCGTGTGTGCAGGGGCCTCATCGCCTCTAGGGTACCCTGGTACTGACTTGTAGGTGAACTGAGAGTATACATTGTTTTAAACACTGTGTGTGCAGGACCTCGTCACCTCTAGGGTACCCTGGTATTGACTTGTAGGCGAACTGAGAGTATACAATGTTTTAAACTCTGTGTGTACTGGGGCCTCGTCACCTGTAGGGTACCATGGTATTGGCTTGTAGGTGAACTGTGAGTATACATTATTATATTCACTGTGTGTGCAGGGCCTCGTCACCTCTTGGGTACCCTGGTATTGACTTGTAGGTGAACTGAGAGTATACATTGTTATAAACACTGTGTGTGCAGGGCCTCGTCACCTCTAGGGTACACTAATATTGACTTGTAGGTGAACTGAGAGTATATATTGTTATAAACACTGTGTGTGCAGGACCTCGTCACCTCTAGGGTACCCTGGTATTGACTTGTAGGTGATCTGAGAGTATACATTGTTATAAACACTGTGTGCAGGACCTCGTCACCTCTAGGGTACCCTGGTATTGACTTGTAGGCGAACTGAGAGTATACAATGTTTTAAACTCTGTGTGTACTGGGGCCTCGTCACCTGTAGGGTACCCTGGTATTGGCTTGTAGGTGAACTGTGAGTATACATTATTATATTCACTGTGTGTGCAGGGCCTCGTCACCTCTTGGGTACCCTGGTATTGACTTGTAGGTGAACTGAGAGTATACATTGTTATAAACACTGTGTGTGCAGGGCCTCGTCACCTCTAGGGTACACTAATATTGACTTGTAGGTGAACTGAGAGTATTCATTGTTATAAACACTGTGAGTACAGGGGCCTCGTCACCTAAAGGGTACCCTGGTATTGACTTGTAGGTGAACTGAGAGTATACATTGTTATAAACACTGGGTGTGCAGGGCCTCGTCACCTCTTGGGTACACTGATATTGACTTGTAGGTGAACTGAGAGTATACATTGTTATAAACACTGTGTGTACAGGGCCTCGATTCCTTAAAGTCCGTTTTTTTTAATTTGTAAATGATACATTGTGTAAGCTTATGGTTTTATGTGACGATTAATATCGCGATGAAGAGCCATGGGAGGGACACACTGTTTGGGACAATGTGTGTGCAGTTGTCTTGTCACTCCCAGGTGGATAAGTAGGCCAGTTGAGTGTATACATTGGTGATGGTTAATGATAATATGGTATACATCATGGTCATCATGTGTGATAACCAGTGTGATTGTGATGGCTGAACTAGTGTATTTGTGAATGAGGAAACGGTATGGGTAGGCGGCGGCCATGACCTGAATTAAGGTACCATCCCAGCAATTGCTTAAAGAAGAAGTGGGGAAACAACGGAAACCACTTTTAGCATGGCTGGGGAAGTTCTGCTATACAAGGTTCGGTATTACTACAGTGATTCTGTACCGTACTGAAACAGCGAGTGTTTGTTATTGTTAATAAAACGCTTAGTCAAACTCAATAGTTTAATGCAAAGTGACGAAGCGCCATTACATGGATAACACACAGACCAACAAACACCGCCTGGTCAAGGAACTATGAACAGTTATGATGGAATGAATGGTTTTGTATGGTACCAACCTCATTTTAATTCATTGTCTCTATATAGCTGTTAGTTATATTTGATCTATTTAATGTATTTATTTAACGCCTTAGCTTACTTTCACTGTACATTTGCGGAAGATCTATTAATATATCCCAGGTATTATGATCATTATCAATAAATAGATTATGTTTTGCATGTTTATTCCCAGGTTTGTTCATTAAAACGAAAAGATGATGGGAAACCTGATGTTCGGGACATCCCGCACAATCAGCGTGAAATGAAGGAGTCACCTGGTGCAAAGCTTTGTTTCCAGAACAAGAACCCTAATCTACTTCGGGTTTCATTTAGATGTAACTTTTGACTTTCGTTTCAACAAATGTTCTAACACGGATAGTTGTTTGTGGTTTGCTCACGCGTCGGAATGCCTTCTGATTTATGTATGTACGCACCAGACGGAAAAACGAAATACACTTGAATACACAATATCACACCAGAAACACTTAAATATCTATTTATTTTTTGCTTTAATTGACGATGAAACGCACGCCGGAAACAACTAGTAGGTCATCTTCTCTAAAACATTCATACCGGAATACTTCCAACAGTCAAAACTCTCAATGGGAACGGTTATTTTTCCTTAGCTGCCAACTAAAAAGTGAATATCAATATCCACCTAAGACAAAAAAAGTCCAACGATAAAGAAAAGAAGCCTGCCCTACAAGAACGTAGTATATCAAACATTGAGCATGGTGAGATTTTCGGTTAAGAAGGTTGGATATCTAAAGAAATCACAGATAAGTTTTGGTTCGAAAGATAGCTTCTCTGCAAGAAAGTTGTATATCAACAAAGAAAAAACATCGTCCAAGTCAAGTAAGAGAAGAACGTTGTATATCAATCAGCTGAGTGGCAGCATAGTACCTCGAAGAATCTGTATTCATTATAATGCTGCTAAAATTTGTATGTAAACCCTTGATTATCACAGTATTATGTTTAGCCTATTTTCATTTATGAAAGAAGTAGGCTTATGAGATCACCTTTGTCCGTGTGTGTGTGTGTGTGTGTGTGTGTGTGTGTCCCATGTAAAATGTAAACGGCTGGACCGATTTCAATCAATCTCGCTAATGTCATAGTAATATTCTGTCCGACCCCGACCGTGCCCTTCACACTTTATTGTGTCTCACCAATCTAAAATGTCAACTGTGCGAAATATTTCACCGACATTCTACCTGGGTATATCTCCGAAACTAATACTGATATCACCCTGAAATTTTGTATGGTGATAAAAAGAACTACCATAAGTTCGCCTGTGTAACTTTGAAAAACCTGCTAAGTACAAAACGAACATGCTGGCCAAGCGAAATTGAAACATGCAAATTGAACTTTCTCGCGATTTAACAACCCGTACGCAGTGAAACATGGTACAGCAAATTGTTATACACATTGTAATGCACTGACATCTAATTTAGTTCAATTGTTTAAATAAACTCAATATGGCGGCCGTGCGAAATTTTAAAATTAAGTTTCTATATCTTGTGTCCTAATCATGCGACCTAAGTCAACGCTTGAATAATGAACCTACGCAATAATGGTCATCTAATAGTACATAACTCTATGACCTACATATATAAAATTCCAACAAGATGACCATCCGAATATATTTAGACGGTTCTCTATATGACCATTTTATTTTCATGTTTTGCGCGTGTATTGTAAGCAATAATATATGTTTATACTACTGTATATATGTATCTGAGCATTATTTTTTTAAATGTTGTATTCACAGTAAATGGTTTGTGATATACAACGTTCTGGATCTGTTGTGATATACAACTTTCTTGATGGGAAACTGCACTAAAATCATGGTGAGTCCTACATGTTGCCATTTAAGAGAAATATAGTCCCTCAGTGTTGGAAGGGGGACTGCATTTAACATATCTCGGTATTAGATTAGGCGCATGACGTTTTCTTTTCATACTGAAAAGTCAACAAATGTGATATACAACGTTCTTGTAGGGCAGGCTTCATTCATACAGGAATACTTCCAACAGTTAAAACTCTCAACGAGAACGGTTATTTTTTGCGCTGCCAACTAACAAGTGAATATCAATACCTACTTTAGACAGACAAATACAAAAACGTTCAACGATAAAAATAAGAAAATAACTGTTTTGTCAACAAAACTTATTCACATCCAACAGTTTTAGTTATCATATATACAATACATTTCCTTATTATGTTGTCCACTCACTCATTTATATGATTTCCACTTGCATCACTCTCTTCATCATGGGTTTCTTCTTTTATATCCTAGCAACAAGAATGAATCATTAATTTGCTCTCATATTACGCTTCTACACAATCAATAACAAATAATTACACTTAACAGCACAGCTCAACTTAAAGACAGGATTTATCAGCTGTTCAACTGACTGAAATTACTTTCTTATTCTCGGTCATATCTTACTGCATTATACAAGTCTCATCTAGATCTGAAACTTATCAAAGACATCTCTCCTGTATAGATCAAATAAATAAGAATTTTACAGACCATTAGAAGACTTAAGCAGAAACAAATCACTAGGCAGAGATGATATACCGCTTGAATTGCCACCCAGCATAGTTGATGAAGGTCGGATCAGGTTACTTCACTTGGTGTGTAGGATTTAGAATACAGGTGAGTTGCCTTCCGATTTCAAGAAGAATGCCATCATCCCTATACCGAAGAAAACAGGAGCTGACAGATGTGAAGATAACCGTACAATCAGCTTGATCAGTCATGCTTCAAAGATCCTAACGAGATAATTTGCAAGATGATAGAAAGACAGATAGAAACAGAGTTGGGTCAAGACCGGTTTGGCTTCAGGAGAAACACAGGAACAAGGTAAGCAGTACTAAGTCTTAGGCTGATTTCGGGAGGAAGAATAAGGAAAGAAGCTGTTTGATATATTGAAAGAGATTGTAATAAAGTACAGGGATAGGAAGCTGCTTTACAATCTATACAGAAACCAGATAGCAGTTATTCAAGACGGAGGACATGAGAGAGAAACTGGCATTAAGAGAGGTGTAATGCAAGCCTGCAACTTATCACCCATAGTTTTCAATGTATACATTGAAGAAGCAATGAAGGAAATTGATAAAAATTCAAAGAAGGAGTAAAGATTCAATGATAAATAATTTCAACTCTGAGATATTCTCATGACATCGTCATATTAGCCGACAAACCAGAGGAATTGAATGAGTTTTAAACGGTATGCATTCTATCCTGAGGGAAGAATTCATGATGAAAATTAATTAATTTAAAACAAAAATATTTGAATGCAGCCGAAAGAATTCAGAAACCCCTACGGACGTCAAATTGCCCGTTGAAAAGCTACAGGAAGTAAGAGACTTCTGATACTTCGAAAGCAAAATAACCAGTGATGGACGAATCGAAAGGGTATAAAAAGTAGGTTGGCCCAGACAAGGAAAGCATTTTTACAAAAAAGGAATCGAATATAGATTTGGGTATAACGACGAGTGGGAGAAGACAGAAGTTTCTGGCAATTGCAAATGATGAGAAGGGATAGGTTGGTGGGACACTATCTAAAATACCGAGGAATAAGCAAAGTTAGTTATGAGAGGTTGGGTCGAGGATATGAAGGGTAGGGATAGATTGCCTCGGATGTAGGGTGTGGTAGCTATGTAGAGTTGAATCCCAAACAACCACAAATTGAAGTGTGATAGAAAATGTGGAGAACAGTATTTTAAAGGAAATATTAGGCTTGAGGGCTGAAACATTAATTTTTGAAATTTCTAGCAGCAAGACTGTAAAAGCCTTTTCTCTAACTGGTCCATCCTTTCCTTCCATTTCAGTCACAGCACATAATACACGCACATGTCACTTACACGTGACTAGATCCTCAATATGTGTACCAGCATCGCTTTTAAGAATGAATATATAAATCACACATATGCCTTATAAACAATATTCTACATGAACATCTTCACAAATAACTGCAACATTTGTGATTAGGGCAGGTGCAATGTCAAGAAACTTCCAGTGAGTCAATTACAATAAGTGGCTCTAGAGAGAGTGATTAGTAGACTATTTAACATACATTTTCCACTACATAATGCTCCTAATTGCAAGCAGTAGGCCTACTGTATTCACATTATATATCAACAGCAGTTATTAGAGATACTGCAGTACATATTGCCCTCTGTAGGGATCACCCAAAGTGTATTTCGAAATTGAATAATAGCACAGATGTGCTAGTTCCGTTCTGATCACTATTTGTACAACGCTTTAGTAGAATAGGGAAATTTACTTTTGTGATGCTCTCTTCTTGGCATTACCCAATGAGCACCACTGAAAGTGGGCTACACACCGCCCTTTTAGTTATTAGTTACGAAAGGTTGAGGATATCACGAAGAGAAGTTGTCACGTAGTAAATAAAGCGGTCAATAGCGGTGGTAAGGCAATATTCAGATCTTTGTATTCACTTAAGACATCTAAAATACGGATTGATTAAAATAATTCCAGAGAGCATGGCACTCCACAAACTTATCCTTAACATAAATGGCTGACCACAGACAAAGACCATTTGTGGTGTAATTGCTAACTGCCTAGAATGTAAAGTATTATACGAGTATTTCGAGTTCTGTTGGCAGGCTCGTATTCCAAAAGAAGACAAAACATCAGCTGATGATTATGCAATTGAAATATGTTGACGGCCAAGTTAGAATTTAAATATTGTTTTAAGCTGTTACTGAACCGATGCAGTCTTCTCATTTCCCCACTAGCCTATAAGCAATAGGATACACTAACACTTTACTTTCATAGAGCGTGCATAATCTGTGAGATTATGTGGGGATACTTTTTCCCTCGTATGCATATGTTTTGGTATTAACGGTGGGTGATTGATTTTCCAATTTTCATAAAAATTGAGTATTTTATAATTTTAATAGGATATTTTCCTTTCTTCAAAGTACAAATGCAATTTGTTAAAGAGATGCCAGGACCTAGTAGATATAAGGTAGATTAGTAGTGTCAACAGTGATGGTATACAGGTTGTGCCAAGCCCTAGTAGATATAAGGTAGATTAGTAGTGTCAACAGTGATGGTATACAGGTTGTGCCAAGCCCTAGTAGATATAAGGTAGATTAGTAGTGTCAACAGTGATGGTATACAGGTTGCGCCAAGCCCTAGTAGATATAAGGTAGATTAGTAGTGTCAACAGTGATGGTATACAGGTTGTGCCAAGCCCTAGTAGATATAAGGTAGATTAGTAGTGTCAACAGTGATGGTATACAGGTTGCGCCAAGCCCTAGTGGATATAAGGTAGATTAGTAGTGTCAACAGTGATGGTATACAGGTTGCGCCAAGCCTTAGTAGATGTAAGGTAGGTTAGTAGTGTCAACAGTGATGGTATACAGGTTGCGCCAAGCCCTAGACACCTGGGATCTAGTTGATAATCCCCATGGCAAGAATGTTGTCAGTAGTAAGAGGGTTTTCAAAGTAAAACGAGACTCTAATGGTAACATTCAAAGGTATAAAGCCAGACTTGTGGCCAGGGGCTTCACCCAAAGGTACGGGGTAGATTTTACAGAAACTTTCTCTCCTGTTGTTCGACACAGCACGTTAAGGATGCTGCTTGCCTTGGCTATCCAAACAGATCTGAAGGTGGTACATTGGGATGCTGAATCTGCTTTCCTCAATGGAAAGTTAGATGAAGAGATCTACATGTATCAGCCAGAAAGTTTTGTCAAGAAAGGTTCAGAGCATAAAGTTTGCAAGTTAAAAAAATCTATTTATGGCTTAAAACAATCTTCTCGTTTGTGGAATGAGAGAGCTCACTCTGTTCTTGTCAAATTGGGTTCCAAAATTGTGCTGATGAACCCTGTGTGTACTTTAAAAAACAAGCCCAAGGTATGGAAGGAAGGAAGGAAGCTTGTAGTTTAACGTGACCGTTAATCTCGCGATCATAAGCCACGGGACCTCCTTTCTACGTGGAATCCGAACCACAGGACATGACATTTCACTTCGAAAATCTCACATGCATTGACCGGGAATCGAACCCAGTCCACCTTGGTGAGAGGCATACAGCTTGACCGCTGCGCCACCACGCCCCACCCCAAGGTATGGTAATTATTGCATTATATGTGGATGATTTAATTGTGGCTTATAATGATGAGTATGAGATCAAGTCATTGAATATCTGTATTGATAAAGAATTCAAGGCACGAGATCTTGGACCAATTTCTTATATTTTAGGTATTAAAGTAAGGCAAGATGAGAAGAATGGTACAATGTATCTTAGCCAAGAGCAGTACATCAGTGAGATTGCAAAGAAATATGGTATGCACGATTTACGTCCCATTGGTACTCCTTTGGAAACCAAACCAAATCTTTGTGTTTCTGATACAGAAACTAGTGATCTTCCTTATAGAGAACTCATAGGTTCACTCATGTATTTAAGTGTTTGCACGCGTCCGGATATAAGCTATGCCATATCATATCTCAGTCAATGTAATCATTGTTACAATGAATCTCACTGGTCTGCTGCAAAGCGAGTGCTGCGTTATTTAAATTGCACAAAAGACTTGTCACTTAAGTATGTCAGGAATGGTGGTCAATTCATGGGATTTGTTGATGCTGACTGGGCTAATGATAGCACTGACCGAAAATCATCAGTGGTTTTGCGTTCAACATGGCAGGTGGTGCTGTATCATGGGGGGCTCAAAAGCAAAAATGCATTTCCTTATCATCTACTGAAGCAGAATATGTTGCACTGAGTGAATGTGTAAGAGAATCTGTTTGGTTGAAACATGTTTTGTCTAACTTTATAGATCTCAAGTCACCCATCATATTATTGGGTGATAGTCAATCAGCTCAAAAACTGGCAAAAAAAACCAGTCCACCATAATAGGACCAAACATATTGACACTAAATATCACTATGTTAGAGATGCTTTGGATTCTAAAGTCATATAGAGTACATCAAATATGAGGAGACTTCAAAAGTGACTGCAGACATCCTATCAAAGCCCCTTCCTAAGCCTAAGCATATTTATTTTTGTAAAGACTTGGGTCTTGAATCATGTCCTCACCTCCCACAGGTTTAAGGAGGTGTGTTGTAATATGTGACCATGGTTTGTGTTGGTCATACTGTTAATCAGTAAACCTGCTCCATAGTGATACGTTTCTCTTTTGTTTTTGTTTTGGTGTGTATAAAAGAATGTTGTATCACCTTGTTCGTTCAGTTCTGTTCCAGTAAATGTCAAGTACATTAAAAGTGTGTTCCATTTCAATTGCCTGTGTGCCTCGTAATCCTACAAACAAGACTGAGTAATCCTAACTCCCCAATAATATTTAATGAAAAAGCCATTAGTATTACTATAAGAGAGCTAAACGGTACCTGTATTTGGTATTCCTCTTTGACAGCTACAGATACATCAGCAGTCTCGTCCTGCAGGTTATGAGCGGTCAACTGCTCACTCGACTCCTGGGGTGTATTGTATAAGTGTGACCCAATGTGCAATATATAGACACTAAGTTATGTGTAACATAACAGATCCTAGTTAACTACCATTTACTATTAAGTATTCAGTCACTAAGCCTTGCACGTCACTAAGATTGCAATGTTATACGAGTTAAAATACAACTTACAATATTTGGGAATTCATCTGCACGAGCCCACCATTGTGGCTCACTTTTGATGAAGGGTTCCTCCTCCATTATGGTCAGGAAACTAGAACAGAGGAAGAGCACTGAAGTGCTTATATCACTCTCACATTAAATGAGGTAATTTCACACCTCCAAATGTATGTGAATACTCGTAATCCCAATTTAACCCACAAGGTGCACAGAGACAAGAAGAGATTGATTGTCAACAAAAGGAAAGTTTATGCAACCTTGACGCTCAACATTTACTCTAAAATCATATGTTCACAAGTTAACCAACATGGTCAAATAAGGTTTTAATATTTATCATTGCGATTGAATAGATGAAGTGAGGAAATAATTGTGCCCGCTTACAGGCTTCGGTTTCTCTATTTCTACGTACACACAACCATAATTTTGAGGCAGGCGGAGTAAATAGAATATTGTCAGATGATAAAGTACCTTATCAACACGTTTAATGAGGCCACGTGAAAGTGAACTTAGGTAACTGCACGAGAATCGGCACTAGTTCATACAGCAGGCACTCAGAAGCCACAAAATGGAACTTCCACCTTGTGTTACAAGACGCCCAACTCAAACTAGACACTTATAAAACTAACAAGGGTGTACCTAGCGTATTAACGCTGTTACAGAGTCACCACTGTATCCTGTTAATCTCAGGCCCGGATTCAAAGAGGGGGTCACGGGGGTCATGACCCTTCCCCCCCCAAACGAGGACCAATTTTTTTTTTGCAAACTCAAAAATGAAAACACAATAACCAGACAAATAAACCTTAACGAATTTTAACTGAAAAACAGTTTTTTTCATTTTATTCAATACTGAAAATATCTTTATTGCAATTATTATGTTCTGTTCCAACTGTACATATTTACAAATTCATACCTGTTATATAAAAACGATTATTAATATAACAAAATCAACTCGTCTATTTTGTTTAGCAAACCTTGTGATTACCGAATCGATGTTTATAGTGATGTCACGATGAATGTGCCGCAATGCACGGATAGGAATTAGGGGCTTTTTTTCGCACCAAAAAATTTCGCCGTCGTCCACCAAACTGCAAGCTTGGTTGGCAATTTAAGCTGTGACTTTCTCCCTTTGTCGGTACCAACTCGACTTGCCGAAACGGTAACGTACTTTGATACTTTTCTCGGAGCTCGATGTTAAAGTCGCAAAACACGCCTTTGCAATTTGTATGAATATTTTTGGTGCGCTAAACGCATCAAATTTCAATCCATGTAGATGGCAAAAAAATTGGTCTGGTTTTGTACGTTTGATTATTTTGTGATTACGTTTTTAGTGATACCATTTTTCTTAACAATTTCGATTCTCTGACCCCCTCCCAAGCCAAACTCTAGATCCGCGCCTGGACTTAATCTGCACTGGGCATTTACTTACGCCATAACGAATAGAATAAGAAGTGAAAACACGGGCCTAGTACGCCTGGTCCGCCGCAGCGCAGCGCTGGCTCCGATCTGTGATGTAAGTTAGCATTGGCGCTTACGAGACTTTTAAAACCTTGCGACCTGTTTTACATGTTAAAACACTGCAAGATATCCTCATAGGCGCTAATAAGTTCGACATCTCCACTTACTTTACTGTGCCCAATTATAATTTAATAAGTCGTCTCCTGTAATAGTCCAGTTTCGACAATAAGCGAAGACAGAGAGCAAGTTCAAAATGCAATTCGTTTTGCCAGCTATCGGTAAATTAAAAAATAGTACGGAAAAATTAACCTCACTATCAGAGTGGATTTCTTCACATTGTTACACATTTTAAATTCCCTTAACAGACTTTCAACACAGAATAAAAAACGTACGAACGCAACTTTTAACTCTACCGTAGATTACTATAAAATTCAATAATAACCATAAATTTCACTCCACAAACACCAAAATCGGTAAACTACCATCATTTCAGAAGAACTTAACATTAAACAGACATAGAAGGCAGAGTCATGACCCCTTCATAGAGTAGGCTATTGTCTAAAACTGATCACGCCTCCTTCAGCATTACGGTACATATATGTTTTTTAACTCATTGTCTTTTTATTCTCATCCCTTTCTTCACAGAAGTAGTCTTTAATGGCATTGAGAGCATTTTTATTTACACCATACTGGACAAATACTTAGGCAAATTAGTAAATATATGTGGAACAGAATAGTCTTTCAATCGCCAGTTGGTTCTTGGGAGAAGTAATACTTCCTTCCCTTCTATCACAAATGTGTCAAATTTATCAATTAAATCTTCTGAAAAGTGAGCATCACAGATGTAGGACTTTTCAGTAAGTTCCATATCCTTCCCTGGTATGGCCCCTTTGCACTTGATAAAACGTTCCTTATCTTTAGGAGGTTTGAAAAACCGTCTGACCTCTTTACAGTCCCCACAGCTAGATCTGCATCCTGGTACAAAAAGCAAGGCATCTTCACTACTCACATTAAGCACTCATGAAAATGTAAGGGCTAAGCTACTGTTTACTTACATTTAATAACAATAAAATTAACACACGAAGATAACGTCAACCCACGACAAGAAATTACCGTAAATTCCATTTCAGTTAATGCTTCCTACAATAGCATTTCAGGTATTAATACTATGAAGTAATAGTGTAAGCACTTGTATATCAATAAACGTTTGCACAGAACACCACCAAAACACTCCGACCGATTAAATACTTAATATATCGCACATAAACACATAAACATATGTGGAAATCAACAATCTCAAGTCGACTGTATCGCTGCGTAGCGGCGAGGCCAACCCGATCCGTATTCATTACATGCTATTGAGGGAGAAGAGATCACACTTTATATTCTATTCGTTATTCTTACGCTTTAAAACCTGTTATCATTTCACCAACGTTTTGTCGTGTCCCTAAAGAATATTACATGTCTTCTAACTTGGACTTGTTACTAAGTATATCTTATATATATCATACTGAAAATGAAAATCCACAGCCTGCTTCCAGTCTCCGACCGGGT
This sequence comes from Meconema thalassinum, assembly GCA_946902985.2. Taxonomy (NCBI): domain Eukaryota; kingdom Metazoa; phylum Arthropoda; class Insecta; order Orthoptera; family Tettigoniidae; genus Meconema; species Meconema thalassinum. The sequence goes on from OX336400.1 coordinate 23,487,056, forward strand.
CAGGAATGGAATGAGTGAAGCCCCTATCTAGCGGCGAGGATATGAACTGTGCCGGCTTCCGAGGCCTGACGCACTCCTCTGGGGCAATGATTAAATGAATGACAGATGAAATGAAATGATAGTGGAGAGTGTTGCTGGAATGAAATTTTGACAGGGAAAACCGGAGTACCCGGAGAAAAACCTGTCTGCCCCCGTTTTGTCCAGCACAGATCTCACATGGAGTGACCAGGATTTGAACCACGGATCCAGCGGTGAGAGGCCGGCGTGCTGCCGCCTGAGCCACGGAGGCTTCATATATCATACTAATATATAAAAATGAGATGGTGTGTGTCAGTCTTTCTGTCTGTCTGTGTGTGTGTTACTCAATAACGCAAGAACCACTGGTCCGTTTTAAACGAAATTTTGCATGGATGTAGCTGATTTACCAGGTCTACATATAGCATACTTTTGATTTCAATATTTTGCACTATTAAAATATGGCAACCATTTTAGTGATGTCACTACACCCTTTGATTTCAAAATTTCATATTTCCATATCAAATAAAAAGAGAACGCTAAGAAATAGCAAACTTCTGATGGCATATACGAGCTTGAAAATTTAATTTCCTATCCTAAAGGTCCTGATCACTTTTCGTGTATCTCCAACGGTTAGCGAGTAAAACCCACATTTGTGACATCACTACAACCTTTGGTTTCAAAATGTCATATTTCCATTTCAAATAAAACGAGAACGCTAAGAAATAGCAAACTTTTGATGACATACACGAGATTTAATATTTAATTTTCTATCCAAAAGTTCCTTATCACTTTTCGTGTATCTCCAACGGTTAGCGAGTAAAACCTAAATTTGTGCAATAAAACACAGTCAACACCGAGTGGTGCAGTATATCTCTACATATATAACAAGATGTTCAGTAAAGAACATATAGCCTACTTTCTCCTAAATGCATGGGTATTGTTATAACTCTTTGTCCTTTTCAAGGAGTATAATTGAATGTTGGTTGTAGTAGCTTGTTGAAATACAACGTGCTATAGGGATATTAAACATGAATATGAGGTGCCCTTTGCTAGTGCTACCTCTGTAAAAAAATTCATTCAATTCGGTTTCACCGTGTTTGAATTGATCTGGGGAATGGATTTGCACACATACATGGCCGCTATTTGCAAACTATTGGGCTGATGACCTTGTAGTCAGTCATAAGATGCTTTCCACAAAAAGGCATGTTGTTGCTAAATCCGGTAGAGATCAAATTATTAGGATGGTCGAAATTTGATTTAAGCTTTTAACATTTGGGTGGCCGTCATTCCGTTTCCGTCAAGATGGCGGCGATATAAAACATGACACTGAGGTGCCTTTTGCTAGTGCTACCTCTGTACCAAATTTCGTTCAATTCGGTTTCACCGTGTTTGAATTGATAGGGGGAATCGATTTGCACACATACTTGGCCACCATCTGCAAACTATTGGGCTGATGATCTAACGGTTTGGTCAGAATATGCTTCCCACATAAAGATTTGTTGTTGCAAAATTTGGTAGAGACTAGATTATTAGGTTGGTCGTAACTACATTTTAGCCTTTAACATTTGGGTGGCCGCGATTACGTTTCCGTCAAGATGGCGGTGATATAAAACATGACACTGAGGTGCCCTTTGCTAGTGCTACCTCTGTACCAAATTTCATTCCATTCGGTTTCACCGTGTGCGAATTAATAGGGGTAATCGATTTTGACACAAAGATGGCCGCCATCCGCAAACTATTAGGCTATTGACCTATTAGATTTGTCAAAGGATGCTCCCTTCATAATGGTATGTTGTTGCAAAATTTGGTAGAGATCGGATGATTAGGTTAGTCGTAATTTGATTTAAGCTTTGAACATTTGAGTGGCCGCCATTACGTTTCCGTCAAGATGGCGGTGATATAAAACATGACACTGAGGTGCCCTTTGCTAGTACTACCTCTGTACCAAATTTCATTCCATTCGGTTTCACCGTGTTCGAATTAATAGGGGTAATCGATTTTGACACAAAGATGGCCGCCATCCGCAAACTATTAGGCTAATGACCTATTAGATTTGTCAAAGGATGCTCCCTTCATAATGGTATGTTGTTGCAAAATTTGGTAGGGATCGGATGATTAGGTTAGTCGTAATTTGATTTAAGCTTTGAACATTTGAGTGGCCGCCATTACATTTCCGTCAAGATGGCGGCGATAAAAAACATGACACTGGGGTGCCCTTTGCTAGTGCTACCTCTGTACCAAATTTCATTCCATTCGGTTTCACCGTGTTTGAATTAATAGGGGTAATCGATTTTGACACAAAGATGGCCGCCATCCACAAACTATTAGGCTAATGACCTATTAGATTTGTCAAAGGATGCTCCCTCCATAGAGGTATGTTGTTGCAAAATTTGGTAGAGATCGGATGATTAGGTTAGTCGTAATTTGATTTAAGCTTTGAACATTTGTGTGGCCGCCATTACGTTTCCGTCAATATGGCGGCGATATAAAACATGACACTGGGGTGCCCTTTGCTAGTACTACCTCTGTACCAAATTTCGTTCCATTCGGTTTCACCGTGTTTGAATTAATAGGGACAATCGATTTTCACACAAAGATGGCCGCCATCCGCAAACTATTAGGCTGATGATCTATTAGTTTGGTCAAAAGTTGCTGCCTCCATAAAGATATGTTGTTGCAAAATTTGGTAGAGATCGGATGATTAGATTAGTCGTAATTTGATTTAAGCTTTGAACATTTGTGTGGCCGCCATTACGTTTCCGTCAAGATGGCGGCGATATAAAACATGACACTGAGGTGTCCTTTGCTAGTGCTACCTTTGTACCAAATTTCGTTCAATTTGCGCTCAACGTGTTCGAATTGATAGGGGGGGGACAGACACTCAGAGTACACACACACACACACACACACACACACACACACAGACTCACACAGACTCACACACATACACACACACAGACAGACACACTTTTTTTCGCCCTGTAGTGATCTCATAAGTCTACTTTCATTTTTTGCAAAAATCGAAAGTAGGCTAAAAATGAAAGTTGTCTGTTTTTTTCTGAATTTCTACGGAAATTTGAGTTATATACGCGTTTCAGACTTTTATGATGGATGCGCGAGAAAATATTTTTTTGGTCTGTCTGTTTGTCTGTGGACAATTTGTTCCCATATAACTCGAGAACGGCTGGGTGTATCAACGTAAAATTTGGTACAGATATCCATCAGAGGCACGACACTAATCACTGATGTAACTCTTCCCCGTACCTCTCATAAAAGGGGGCCTATCCCCTTAAAATACATGCTGAAATAGCCGTAGAAGGACAGACAAAGCTCATTTTCAGCCTCCCAATGTGAGAGACAAAACTTAGGCCCCTTTCGGGCCCCCAAAACCACATTTTAAGGCCCTAAAACCAACCATGTTTGAGATATTCCCAGAAAGCTAATTTCGGTTGGTTGGTTGGTTCCTTAGTTTAGGGGCTGCGACAACGCGGTCATGTAGCCCCGTGTACTTTGGGTGTGTGTAGAATCTGTCTGATAACCGGTGTTAATTGTGATGACTGTATTAGTGTGTGTTATCTGTTTTCAATTCAAGTGAGGACTGCAGACATTTAATTTCAAGTAGTTCCTACTTTTGCCGCCAAACGCCACCGTCAACGACTACTAGGACTAATTCAGAACTTAGCTACTAGACGCCACCGCAGTCGGCTCTTGGCAACGAACGTAGCAACCTGAGCGTTGTTTACATTCTTAACCTATACAATTTAGTTTCACACAGGTGTAATTAGTGGAAAGTTCTTTAACATGCCATAAATCTATGACATGGGACCGCCGGCTTTACTCCCCCTCCGAAGGAAGGCATACTGAGGGATTTTTAACGCTCTTAAAAAATCCGACGGCTTCTGCCGGGTATGAACCCGCTATCTTGGGCATAGAAGCTCAGCATGCTACCAACTACGCCACCGAAGCCGCCAAAAGCTAATTTCATTTAATAAACTAATGAACGAATGCAAGCTGGTAACCATGGCAACAGATTCTCAGAGGTCTATCTATTGCTGTAAGACGCAATGCAATTCCATTAATTACATTAGTGTGAAAATTTGCAAACGTCTAGAAGGTTATCACGGAACCAAATTAAGCTGTAAAATTCATCAATACGTATAATGCGCTTAAGGGGGTCAAGGAGTACTCTAGAATTCACGCGATTTACACCTGCTGTTGTGGTACGGCAGGTCTATTATATTCCTATCCCTATATTATATTATTATTACTACTATTATTATAATATTATGGCGTATAACGACGAGACAAAGCCCCTCGGTGCCAGAAACAAAACTCGGGGGCCGTAAAGGGTCCTTGAAAACTACATTATAGGGCTCTAAAACCAACAGTTTCTGAAATATTCCCAGAAAACTAATTTAATTTAATTTAACAAACCGATGAAGGAATGCAAATCGGTAACCATGACAACATTAACTCAAGGGGAGGCATCCAATTTTTCATCTATTTCTGTAAGAAGCAATGCCACTCCCATTTATTACATTTCTGTGAAAGTTTGCAAATGGCTATAAGGTTATCACGGAACCAACGTAGACTGTATAATTCATCAATGCAATTAAGGGGATCAAGGGGTAACCTAGAATTTTTTCATGCAATTTTCACTTGCGACATATAGTACAGAAGGTCTATTATATCTCCAAACAGCAAGATTATTTTCAAAAATTCCTGAATTGAATCCGCATTTTTTGCGACGTTTAGGAATTTGGGCCATTTGAGGCTAAAGAACCTGAATTTTCATGCACCACAAGCCTTTACCTAATTTATGAAAGAGGTCTTCATGTGCATGGGAACTTAAGACAATGTAGAGGGTCAGTTTTTATGTGACGTGTATTGCGTTTCGTCTACAAAGCTTTCAATTCTATTTCACGTCAGGAAGTACACGTTAGGTGAATTTAGTTTGAGAGCACATTTTAACTTATCTTTTTTTTTTTTGTGGACACACAGGTTCATCGTAAGGATGATTTTGTTTCATACTGTGTGGTAGATATACCCATATTTGGATATCTGGGTGATATGTTTTAGACAATAGAATTGTCAGTCTGTCTTTCTGTGTATCTTTATGTACGCCTATAACTCGTGTTCGGATACTTGGTGCATCGTAAAATTAGGTATGGTAAACATGAGTCAATACACCAATCATTTATAAAACTCTTCACCGTACATTTCATACAGTAGAAGGGTGGATATAGTGAAAAACTTCTCAACATACATGCCAAAATAGGCGAAATAAAAAAATATCCTAGAAGGACGACCAAAGCATATGTTGCGCTTCTCAATGTGAGACACAAAATTCGCGAGTATATAAAGGGTCTCCGAAAACCACATTTTAAGACCCAAAATTAACAGTGCGTGTGATATTCCCAGAAAACTAACTTCGTTCTGATAAACTTATGAAGGAATAACAAACCGCTAACCATTGCAACAGTAGCTCAATTGATAATGTATGGTGTTAACACCGAACACCGTTCGAAGAACGGGTACTTCTGCTAGTATATATATAAAAGAATGTCTGTCTGTTCGTCTTTTATGCGTTCATAAACCATTCATCCGACTGCGATCAAATTTTGGTGAGTTGTTGAAAACACTTTCGGGAGGTTCATAGACATAGTTAATCCATTTCAAAATAGATAGCGCACGTGTAGTTTAAACAAATGCGTAATGGCGATGCATTCATATACAATTCATCCGATTGCGATCAAATTTTGGTGAGTTGTTGTGCACAGTCCCGGAAAAGTTATAGGCGTAGTAAATCCAATTTACAAGAGATAACGCGCGAGTAGCTTCAACAAAATGACGTGCGTTTGTTTCAAGAAAGTCCTACATGCGTTCATATACCATTCATCCCATTGCGATGAAACTTGGGTGAGATGTTCTGTACACCTCAGGTAAGGTTTCTGGCTTAGTAAATCCACTTAACAATAGGTAGTGCACGAGCAGATTCAACAAATGAGCGACGACGGGCGAAGCGTTTCAAAAAAGTCCTGTATGCGTTCACATACCATTCGTCCCATAGCGATGGAACTTGGGTGAGGGGTTGTGTACACTACAGGCAAGGTTTCTGGCTTAGTAAATCCATGTTATAATAGGTAGCGCACGAGTAGATTCAACAAACGAGCGACGACTCGCGAAGCGTTTCAACAAAGTCCCGTATGCGTTCATATACTATTCGTTTGATAGCGATGAAACATGGGTGAGATGTTGTGTACACTTCAGAGAAGGTTTCTGGCTTAGTAAATCCACTTAACAATAGGTAGCGCACGAATAGATTCAACAAATGAGCGACGACGGGCGAAGCGTTTCAAAAATGTCCTGTATGCGTTCACATACAATTCGTCCGATAGCGATGAAACTTGCATGAGAGGTTGTGTACACTTCAGGCAAGGTTTCTGGCTAAGTAAATCCACTTTACGATAGGTAGGGCACGAGTAGATTCAACAAATGAGCGACGACGCGCGAAGCGTTTCAACAAAGTCCCGTATGCGTTCATCGACTATTCGTCTGATAGCGACTAAACTTGGGTGAGTTGTTGTGTACACTTCTGGGAAGGTTTCTGGGTTAGTAAATCAACTTTACAATAGGTAGCGCACAAGTAGATTAAACAAATGAGCGATGACTCTCGAAGTGTTTCAACATAGTCCCGTATGCGTTCATATACCATTCGTCCGATAGCGACTAAACTTGGGTGAGTTGTTGTGTACACTTCAGAGAAGGTTTCTGGCTTAGTAAATCCACTTAACAGTAGGTAGCGCACGAGTAGATTCAACAAATGAGCGACGATGGGCGAAGCGTTTCAACAACGTCCTGTATGCGTTCACATACCATTCGTCCGATAGCGATGAAACTTGGGTGAGAGGTTGTGTACACTTCAGGCAAGGTTTCTGGCTTAGCAAATCCACTTTACGACAGGTAGGGCACGAGTAGATTCAAGAAATGAGCGACGACGCGCGAAGCGTTTCAACAAAGTCCCGTATGCGTTCATATACTATTCGTCTGATAGCGATGAAACTTGGGTGAGATGTTGAGTACACTTCAGGGAATGTTTCAGGGCTAGTAAATCCACTTTACAATAGGTATCGCACAAGTGGATTAAACAAATGAGCGACGATGCGCGAAGTGTTTCAACATAGTCCCGTATGCGTTCTTATACCATTGGTCCGATAGCGACTAAACTTGGGTGAGTTGTTATGTACACTCCAGGGAAAGTTTCAGGCTTAATAAGTCCATTTTACAATAGGTAGTGCACAAGTAGATTCAACAAATGAGCGAAGACGCGCGAAGCGTTTCAACAAAGTCCCGTATGCGTTCATATACCATTCGTCCGATAGCGATGAAACTTGGGTGAGATGTTGTGTACACTTCAGGGAAGGTTTATGGCTTAGTACATCCACTTTACAATAGGTATCGCACAAGTAGATTCAACAAGAGATCGACGGCACCCGAATCGCATAAACAAAGACTCGTAGCGTGCAAATACCATTCATCCGATTGCTATGAATCTTTGGTTGAATTGTTGTGCACACTCCAGGGAAGGTTTCTGACTTAGTAAATCCTTTTTACAATAGGTAGCACACGATTAGATTCAACAAATGAGTAAGGGCGCGCGTATCCTTAAAAAAAATCGAATGCGTACGTATACCATTCATGCGATTGCAATGAAATTTACAGAAATGTTGTTTCCACTCCCGCAAAGATTTCTGATTTAGTAAATCCATTTTACAATTGGTAGCGCACGAGTAGATTCAACTAATGAGCGACAGCGCGTGAATCGTTTCAACCAAGTCCCGTATGCGTTCATAAACCATTCATCCGATTGTGATAAAACGTTGGTGAGTTGAGTACAGTCCTGCGAAGGTGTATGAATTATTAAATCGGTTTTTCAATGAGTGGCGCACAAGAAGATTCAACAAAAGAGTGAAGGCGCGGGAATCGTTTAAACAAAATCCCGTATGCGTTCATATGCCATTCATCCGATTGCGATGAAACGTTTATGAGTTGTTGTGTACAAGCCAGGGAAGGTTTTTCGACTTAGTAAATCCATTTTACAATAGGTAGCGTACAAGTATATTCAACAAATGGGTGACGGAGCTCGAATCGTATGCGTTCATTTCATTGCGATGAAATTTTGGTGAGTTGTTGAGCACACTCCCATGCATTTTGCAACAGAGGAATGTTGTAGAATGAGAGCTTATACCAAATGTATTCTTTATCTTTTATAACGGCTCGTGATAACAATTTTCCATCAGAATTAGGGTGTCAAAAAACCTAAGTAACCATCCTACCCACGAGCAAAATGCAATCGCAAAGCAAGAGGCCTCATTCTATCGAGATCAAATTGGTTTCTCATATGTATAGACAATAGTGAATATACTTGCGAATCACTCTATTCTTGGCTGACACCGCGGAGGCTGGAGCGGGGTACACTCAACCTCGTGAGGAATGAGGTGGGTTCGACTCCTACCTCAGTCATTCTGGAAATGCTTTTCCGTGGTTTCCCCACTTCTACTCCAGGCAAATGCCGTGATGGTATCTAACTTAAGACCATCGCAGTTGCCTACTCAAATCCTACCTCAATTGCAAATACACACACTAGTGCGGACAACACAATGACACAGGTTATCAGAGACATTCTACACACACCCAAGTACACGGGGCTAGATGACCACGATGTCGCAAATACCCTAAAACAATCAACAACTACATAAAACTGCAGCCCAGACTACTTGGTCAATGCACAGTAACTTCTGTTAAATAATGTATATTTCTAAGTCATAAACATAATCCGTTCTGTGGGTTGCAGGGAGGATATAGGCCTACCGTATTTTCATAGAACATTGCTAACATATTAAATGCCTCAACTCCCTTGGTTAACTCATGTTCTGGTCTGCCCCCACAGCTATTAGGAGCACCCTTCCTTCTCCCGCCTCTCATGCCCTTTTCGCTTTCTTATTCTGATATCCCCATTCTCTATGGACTGGAGCTCTGATTTGTGATATGAGTTAGGTACATATTAAGCCCCTTCGCTTTCTTATTCTGATATCCTCATTCTCTATGGACTGGAGCTCTGAACTGTGATATGAGTTACGGCACATATTAAGCACCTTCGCTTTCTTATTCTGATATCCTCATTCTCTATGGACTGGAGCTCTGAACTGTGATATGATTTACGGTACATATTAAGCACCTTCGCTTTCTTATTCTGATATCCTCATTCTCTATGGACTGGAGCTCTGAACTGTGATATGAGTTACGGTACATATTAAGCCTCTTCGCTTTCTTATTCTGATATCCTCATTCTCTATGGACTGGAGCTCTGAACTGTGATATGATTTACGGCACATATTAAGCACCTTCGCTTTCTTATTCTGATATCCTCATTCTCTATGGACTGGAGCTCTGAACTGTGATATGAGTAACGGCACATATTAAGCACCTTCGCTTTCTTATTCTGATATCCTCATTCTCTATGGACTGGAGCTCTGAACTGTGATATGAGTTACGGTACATATTAAGCACCTTCGCTTTCTTATCCTGATGTCCCCATTCTCTATGGACTGGAGCTCTGAACTGTGATATGAGTAACGGCACATATTAAGCACCTTCGCTTTCTTATTCTGATATCCTCATTCTCTATGGACTGGAGCTCTGAACTGTGATATGAGTTACGGTACATATTAAGCCTCTTCGCTTTCTTATTCTGATATCCTCATTCTCTATGGACTGGAGCTCTGAACTGTGATATGATTTACGGCACATATTAAGCACCTTCGCTTTCTTATTCTGATATCCTCATTCTCTATGGACTGGAGCTCTGAACTGTGATATGAGTAACGGCACATATTAAGCACCTTCGCTTTCTTATTCTGATATCCTCATTCTCTATGGACTGGAGCTCTGAACTGTGATATGAGTAACGGCACATATTAAGCCTCTTCGCTTTCTTATTCTGATATCCTCATTCTCTATGGACTGGAGCTCTGAACTGTGATATGAGTAACGGCACATATTAAGCCTCTTCGCTTTCTTATTCTGATATCCTCATTCTCTATGGACTGGAGCTCTGAACTGTGATATGATTTACGGTACATATTAAGCAGCTTCGCTTTCTTATTCTGGTGTCCTCATTCTCTATGGACTGGAGCTCTGAACTGTGATATGAGTGGCGAATTCTCCCATGCATCGCATATACCGGCGGTACACCACCAGTGATAAAAATATAAAATGTTTATCTCGACATTTTTCTCGACTTGTATGTAGCAGTGGAGACAGGAAAATCGAGCTTGTTCCGCTGATTGTTGTCATGGAAGCTGTGGCTCGAAGCCCGCGTAACTCGCTAATTTTCTTCTGGGGTACACACTTTTAGCTGCGAGTGACTGTACTATACCGCAAGTCTATCCCGGTCGTTGAAAGGGCTCGACACTGGCACGCGGGGCGAGAGAGGGTAAGAATAGCCCAGCAAAGTTCCGTATGGGGTATCACGCTACAGACTAGCGGTGAGTGTAGTGCTGATTGGCTGATTTCAAACAGTACTTCACAATGGGAGGCACACCAGTGTAGTGTTGATTGGCTGATTTCAAACAGTACTTCACAACGGGAGGCACACCAGTGTAGTGCTGATTGGCTGATTTCAAACAGTACTTCACAACGGGAGGCACACCAGTGTAGTGCTGATTGGCTGATTTCAAACAGTACTTCACAACGGGAGGCACACCAGTGTAGTGCTGATTGGCTGATTTCAAACAGTACTTCACAACGGGAGGCACACCAGTGTAGTGCTGATTGGCTGATTTCAAACAGTACTTCACAATGGGAGGCACACCAGTGTAGTGCTGATTGGCTGATTTCAAACAGTACTTCACAACGGGAGGCACACCAGTGTAGTGCTGATTGGCTGATTTCAAACAGTACTTCACAATGGGAGGCACACCAGTGTAGTGCTGATTGGCTGATTTCAAACAGTACTTCACAACGGGAGGCACACCAGTGTAGTGCTGATTGGCTGATTTCAAACAGTACTTCACAACGGGAGGCACGCCAGTGTAGTGCTGATTGGCTGATTTCAAACAGTACTTCACAACGGGAGGCACACCAGTGTAGTGCTGATTGGCTGATTTCAAACAGTACTTCACAACGGGAGGCACACCGGCGCAGCGCCTCATACACTTCAGTTATGTGCGAAGAAGTGTTATGTTGCGAGTTCGTCTTGGCATGAATTACTTTCCACTGAAATATTAACATGATTAGATTAAGTGAAACACTGGAAGTGGATAGTAGCGTTGTTGAAAGGATTTCATTCCATTGGATTTCCTCAGTAAGTTGAAATTAAAGCGATCTATGGGATGTAGGCTACTAAAATGTCTTTGTGTAAGGAAATGAAGGCATTGGTTTCTACCGAAATCAGGTAGAATTTTACACTTGGAATATTTGTTGCTTTGCAGTGTTGATTCAATTAGGGGCTTTGAAGCATCGTGGTCATGTAGCCCCATGCACTTGGTTCAGGGGCGGATTTAAGGCAAGATCATGGGGGTAGGCGAACACACCGGGGAGTCTAGAGAGTATAGAATACCCCTTGCTTAGAGAGAGGGAGGGGGGGGGGAAGGTCCGGGGTAGGATAATTTTGCTAAACCTAGGACCAAATTAGTGAGTAATAGGACATTTGGGTTATTTTGTTGATATTTTGGAGTAAAAATAAATGTTACCGATCACGGTGGACGAGAGCAGCAACGCGCTAGCTCGTGTCTCGCCGCCATCGGGAGAGTGTGGGTTTGAATTCCACTTCAGCCGTCCGGAAAATGGTTGTCGTGGTTTCCTATTTTCACCACCAGGCAAGTGCCGTGACGGTTCCTTTCAATAGGTCCACGACCGACCGACTTACCTCCAAAATCCCTTCCCTGGTCCTTCCTTAATTAGACCCAAGTTAGCGGTCGCCTGTCACCATCCCCAGTTGTATCTGCTGACGAAGTGTATCCAGCTCCCAGACACCATCCTTGCAGCGGTAGAGGAATGATCCCTCGCAGAGTCCGTTTTGTGACTTGGGAAAAATTTGCGTGATATTAGCCATTTTAAGTCAAATATTTATTGTATTCCAAATTATTTTAGTTATGGTAGTTCTACTATTTACTGTCATAGTCAACGCGTGGTTTAAAACAATTTTTTAGAGAACTGTTAAAAATCTGTAATATTCTTCCAAATATACAGACATTTTCATTTGAGACTGTTTTACCTTTCAGCGTCCAGTCCAGTCTGCAAGCCTCTGTTTGCGAACAAGTCGCCTCCGTGGTTCCCTATTGGCAGTTAGCACTGCGGCTCCCTCTGCTTCTACATCTCTGACTTTGAAATCGTTCAACACTGAAACTAACCATCGCCTCACAGCTCTACCTCTGCTTCTGTTATCCTCTACAGCCGAACACTCAAAATAGTAGGTTATCGTAAAATGTGCATTTTGATATAGAGTATTTAAGTGTGAAAGAATTTGTCTAAAGCCACTGTTTTCGTCATGTTTTTAATGCATAACAGCAAGATGAATCGTTCACACCTTAAATCCACCCCTGGCTTGGTGCGTGTGGAAACTGATTTATTTATTTTCCGTGTCCAAATCAAATTAGATTTTGCCAGTAAGTAGCAACAGTTATAGCATTAGCATTTGCAGCCAAGAGATCGTCTTTTGAACATATGTCCTCCATCAAGGGGCAGATCAGCAGGTGTTCTGGGTCTTGTAAAATTCTGCAGTCACAGAACTCATCATTGTTGACGAGCATGTTCCATTTCTTGAGATTGTTCTTGCAGCGTGAAACCCCCGTCCTCAGCCTGTTCAATGATTTCCAAATTCCATATGGCAAGTTGTGACCAGGTGCCATTTTTTCTCATAGAGGAATAGTTGGGTCTGTGATCTCTGTCTTCCATATCTTCACACGGGCAGCTTCTTGTGAGCCTTCGAGGGCTGTTACTCCCCTCAAAAAGCTGTTTCTGGACTTAAGTCTCTGTCGGGCTGGTTGTTGGCCGAAAAGTGGATGCCTTGAATCGGTTTCTTGCCGTTTCTTCTCAGATGCTGCTGCTACCATTCTTCGGACATGAGGTGGAGAAATTCCTATAAGAGGGTATATCTTCTGAAGTGGTGTTGGTCTAAGACACCCAGATACAATCCTGGAAGTCTCATTCAGAGCTATATCCACCTCTTTGGAATGTGGAGAAGAAAGCCAAACTGGTGCTGCATACTCAGCAGCTGAGAAGCTCAGTCCAAGGGCTGAAGTTCTGAGAGTGGTGGGGTGAGCACCCCATGTCCTTCCTGTTAGGCATCTTAGTATGTTATTTCGTGCAGATACTTTACTTTTGGTGTTCATGCAATGTTGCTTGAAAGACAGAGTTCGATCGAGGGTGACACCAAGATATTTTGGTGTAAAACAATTAAGGATTGTTTCACCTTGACACTTAATGTTCAATGTCCTCTTTGCTTCTTTATTTCGCAAGTGGAAAGCACAAACTTGCGTTTTGGCTGGATTTGGCTTCAAATTATTTCTGTGATAGTATCGACCAAGTTCTTCTAAGGCACTGGACAAAGAATGTTCTACTTCTTCAAAGCTACGACCTTGCACGGCTACTGCAGTGTCATCTGCGTAGATAAATCGCCTGGTGCCTTCTGTTCTGGGCTGGTCATTGGTGTATACATTGTAAAGCAGTGGTGCTAAGACGCTACCTTGAGGTAGTCCATTCTTCTGGAGGCGCCAACGACTATTTTTCCCAAGGAGAGACACGTAAAATCTTCTGTTCTCAAGGAAAGTTCTTAGCAGTGAGGTCAGCCTGTAGTCCTTTATCAGTTCATAAATCTTACGAAGTAGTGTGTTATGATTAACAGTGTCGTAAGCAGCAGTTAAATCTATGAAGGCTACACCAGTAATGCACTTTTCCTCAAATCCATTCTCTATGTGCTGAGTAAGGTTCAGAATTTGTCCACAGCATGACCTGCCTGGTCTAAAGCCTGCCTGTTCAGAAATCAGTTTGCTATCTATAGAATCAGATATTCTATTAAGAATCATTCTCTCCAGCAACTTATAGGTGTGACACAGAAGTGAAACTGGCCGAAAGTTCTTTGGGCTATCAGGAGTCTTCCCAGGTTTTAGGATCGCAACTATGCGAGCTTTTCTCCATACCTTAGGAATCTTCAGCCTGGATGCACAGTTGTTCATCAATGAAAGCAACCATTGCAGTGTTGCTGGTCGAAATTGCTTTATTTGCTCTGCTCTGAGATCATCCAACCCAGCTGCCTTGTTCGATTTCAGACCGTCGATTGCTTTCATAAGTTCTTCCATCGTAAACAGGTCCTTAAGGAAATCAGTCGTTATGATGGCTGTACCGTTGCCAGGATTTTGGTAGGAGGCGGCTGTGGCCTTGACATATGTACGAGTGAAAGTGGGAAACCACGAAAGACCATTTCTAGGATGGTTGGGGTTGGAATCGAACCACCTGTTCTCATTTCTGCCTCTTGGGGGTTGAGTGAATCCCAATCCTCAGACCAGAATTACATTTCTTGGTAGAGCAGAGAATCGAACGCGGACCTCCGCAGTAACAGCCCCAGAATACTAGCCACTACGCCACGAGGTGGACCTTTAGAAATCTAAGTGAATGGAACTTACTTTCAAGTAAAATTCTTCCTGGCGGACCAAGGTTGGGAATCAATATGTCAAGGTAGTTTACGCTATAATTATTTTATTGATTGAGGCTGAATGTTCGCTTTCCAGAAGATATTTTCACTTTGAGATACTGGCTCTTCTTTAATTGCATTATTACATTGGTTATGAATGAATGCGCTTCTCATGTTTGGACATGTCTAATGATGTGGCAATGTATAATTGAGATCCTTCGGAATTGGATCAATGTTTATTTGTTTTCGTAAAATTTAAGACCTGGTCAAGAACGGGGAGAGAGAGAAGGTAGCTTAAAGATGAAATGTACTCTGTACGTTGCCAAAATGAACTAGGAGGGCGAGGGGATTCGAAGGCCATTTACCTACAAGCAGTTTCAAGTAGGCAGTGTTCAGGAATTAAATGAAGATTTTTTAATGTATAAGGACATAGTCCTAGCAAAGGGAGGATGACGCACTGGCTTTATCCGGTCGAGGTTCGAATTCCGGTTAAAACACGCTAAATATTTCACATGGAAGATCACGTGGCGTTAGGAAGGGAATCCGACCTCATATCCCCGGCCACAACAATTGGCTAGTGACCTCAATTTATTGGGATAACATCTCCAAAATTATAGCGATAGAGTGTGTTTCTTAGAAGTTATGTAAATGTTCTCCAATACATATAATAATAATAATAATAATAATAATAATAATAATAATAATAATAATAATAATAATAATAATTCAACTTTGACAAGAGGTTGAGGCATGGAAAAAAGGGGGGGGGGGATTTGAGGGGTAAATGGTGCGGTGTACCAAGAACGATGACCACCAGTCGCCACTGGTTACGGTACATATTAAGCACCTTCGCTTTCTTATCCTGATATCCCCATTCTCTATGGACTGGAGCTCTGAACTGTGATATGAGTTACGGTACATATTAAGCACCTTCGCTTTCTTATTCTGATGTCCACATTCTCTATGGACTGGAGCTCTGAACTGTGATATGAGTTACGGTACATATTAAGCACCTTCACTTTCTTATTCTGATATCCTCATTCTCTATGGACTGGAGCTCTGAACTGTGATATGAGTTACGGTACATATTAAGCACCTTCGCTTTCTTATTCTGATGTCCACATTCTCTATGGACTGGAGCTCTGAACTGTGATATGAGTAACGGTACATATTAAGCACCTTCGCTTTCTTATCCTGATATCCTCATTCTCTATGGACTGGAGCTCTCAACTGTAATATGAGTTACGGTACATATTAAGCACCTTCGCTTTCTTATTCTGATATCCTCATTCTCTATGGACAGAAACTCTGAACTGTGATATGAGTTACGGTACATATTAAGCACCTTGCAGATAGTCACTAGACAGTTTAGTGCTACCGTACGCTAATAGAATAATTTTCTTATTTAGTGCTTAATATTGGCTGATGAAGAGGACAAAAATGTACTTTAGTCCTCGAAACATGTACCATTTCTAATGCCCAAAAATCACAGATAATTTTCAATAAGAGTATTGATTCAGGCGGAACCTTAGCCCATAAGTAAACGTAATCTTGAGGCTATGTAAACAATAATTGAACTTATATAGATGTCATTGCATTACAATGGGTTTCGATATTTGCTGTACCATGTTTTACTGCGCTCGGATGGTTAAATCGCGAGAAAAGTCTATTTAAATGTTTCAAATTCCCTTGGCCACCATGTTCGCTTTGTACTTAACAGATTTGAAGACCTCGTTTCCAAAACTCACTAAGTCAAAAATGATGATTTTTCAGAACAGACATTTTATGAACCGGAGCCTACTTTGGCAATATTACTTCATTATGAAGTAAAGAGACGTTTTTCAAATTAATATGAAGAACAGTGATAACGAACCAAAACCCTATTTTGAAGTTATTAATGTTAAAATGCCAATTTTTTTTCCAAAAGTAAACTAGGTCACTTGACTTAGGTCAATTCTGGAAAAGAACTACAGACTTAGTTTGTTCTGGAATAAAACATCTACTTGAACATGCTAAGTTACACATTTGGTAGATCGGAAGCAAGCACGTAAAGCAATGGGATTTTAGTGATTTATTCTAGATTGCTCAAACTTCCCTTGAAAATCAATGAGGAACAGAAAAAGTTATTAAATTGTCCAATACCTGCCATTAAAAAATAAAAAATACAAATATATAGGTCACCTTACGAACAAGATCCAACGGATTTCTCAATTTCGTCCAAAACTGACTTAGTGAGTTTTGGAAACGAGCTCTTCATTTTTAAAAGTCAATAGGTGACCTTGTAGTAGTGCTCTTTAACGCCGTAAAAATAGGGTGATATCAGTAATAGTTTCGCAGATATGAATGTCGATGAAATCTTTCGCATAGTTGCCGTGTTGGATTGGTGAGACGTAACAAAAATTGATGGGCACGGTCGGAGTCCGACGAAATAGTACAGCGTGTTTAATGAGTTTTATTGACATCGCTACAGCCATTTAGCTTTTATTAGGGACACACACACACACACACACACACACACACACAAACATACACCCAAACGGACAAAAGGTGATCTCTTAAGCCTATTTTTGAATAAATGGAAATAGGCTAATAATGTACAGCAATTCACGGCCCGAATAACGATCGCAGAAAGGCAAACCGGCATAATAAATGGCGAGAGTATGGCCTCTGTGCCAAACAACTTTGCTGCCCCCGACTTGGAAGATGTAGATTTATTAAAGCTTCCTTAACATATGGCCCTGTTTCTACACCTGAGTGTGTATTTAATTACGAGTGGTAAACACTACAAATTTGCGTTTACTAAAAAAATGGAAATAATTGATATTAAATTTGAACAGATATCACACAAAACCAATTATTTAAATAACAAGAATAGGATTTCCTCACTAGTGCAATTTCACATGCAAGTCAGATCAACAGCAAGAACACCAAGGTGACTAAGACGATCCTTTAATTTATATCCATAATTAATCAACACCGCTAAAGTATATTCTCTTGTGGAGGGTTTAAACCTTAATTACTTGACGTTTAATGCCCAAGCAGTTTTGTATAGTTTTCCAGAAATTTAGCAGTTGCCCAGTTTGTCCCCCCGTAAATACAGTAAATGATCCAATATTGTAAGCACGACCTTACAGGTCCAGAGTTTTACTAGTCGGCAAACAAAACCGTATTTTAGGTGTGAAGTTCCACTAGCTGTTCAAACCCAGCCGAAGTCGTTGGATGTTTTAAGAGCGTTATAATTTGTAAAAGAACCTACCACTACAATTGGAAGCGTGTACCTAAATTTTAGGTGATATTTTGTTAGAAATGATCGAAAATACCAAGTTCCAGCGAAGGTGTCAGTGTCATCTGGTAGCAAAAGTTGAAAAATAGTTGAAATTGAACTTGCTCATTCATTTCATCTCATCCACACGTGGCAGTACTTGTAGCTCACCCCATGGGTGTCCACATAGAAGCAGCTACAAACTCTGGCGAGCCAAACATGTCCTCGGACACTCCCGGCACAAAAATCCATACGCTTAATAAATAGCGGTGCTGGATTGTCTAAGAATATATCCAGAACGTGCTCATATCGCCCCTGCCGAAGTGAAGTGGCAAAAGTAGTGTAGGGGAAACAGGGGGTATTTAACACTAGGCATAACCGTTTGGAAAATTGGAGATGTTTCCATTGGAGAACTAGTGTATGACATCCTCAGAACCAGTTTGTTCTTAAATGTAAATAGGCTAGGGCCTACATGTTACGTCTGTTGTAACAGTGGACAGTCGAGTAGCAGTAATGAAATAAACTGGCATGACAATGAACAATCAAATATCAACATTCTCGGAAATTAATGGGGAAGTCCCCCTGGTCCCATCTTGCCCCGAACCCCCTGCCGGGCACATTTTGTGATTGAAAATACCCTGGCTAGTTTGGACTACTTTCCAACATGGTGAACGTACAGTATATAAAATTACAGCCTAAATGCATAGTTAGAAGGGAGAAGAATAATGTAGCAACGTAATGATAACGCTAACTACGGTACACATGGAGAGACGTTCCTATATTATCGGTAGTTGACAGGTAGGCTACCACATAGGGATTCCGTCACTGGAATTAGTATATCTGATATATATTCCGGCACACACTAGCTGTACCCGGCATGCGTTGCAATTCCAATCAAAGAAAGTGTTGGCGATGTGACTTTGTTTGTTGAACTGCTTTTGGATTCCCATTTTTTTTCTTACGTTAACCACCTCGTAAGTATTATAAAATTGATTTACTATCTCAGAATCATTCATGGGAGCATGCTAAAAAATTCACCAAAGTTCCATCGCAATGAAATGAATGGTATATGAACTCATACGGGTCTATGTTGAAACGATTCGAGCGCCGTCACCCATTTGTTGAATATACTCGTACGCTACCTATTGTGAAATGGATTTACTAAGTCGAAAACCGTCCCAGGAGTGTACACAACATCTCACCACAGTTTCATCGCTATCGGACGAATGGTATAAGAACGCATACGGGACTTCGCTCATTTGTTGAATCTACTCGTGCGCTACCTATTGTAAAATGAATTTACTAAGCCTGAAACCTTCCCTGGAGTGTACACAATAACTCACCCAAGTTTCATCGGTATCGGACGAATGTTATATGACCGCATATGGGACTTGGTTGAAACACTTGGCGCGTCGTCGCTCATTTTATTAATCTACTTGTGCGATACCTATTGATTTATTTATTTATTTATCGTTTGGCAATACAAGATTTCAGAGAAAGTTACAAAGAAAATCACTTTAAAATCTACTGTACATTATTTTTACTGTTTACACTATTATTACAGTCCCAGGTCTAATGAGTCTATCCATTGGACCAAGTCAGGTGTCGCCAACAGGAAGTCGATCCAGTCCCCTCCATATGCCCTATCGAAAAGTGGATTTACTAAGCCAGAAACCTTACCTGAAGTGTACACAACATCGCAACCAAGTTTCATCGCAATCGGTGGAATAGTATATGAATGCATACGAGACCTCGTTGAAACGCTTAGCGCGTCTTCGACATTTGTCGAATCTACTCGTGCGCTACCTATTGTAAAATGGATTTACTATGCCAGAAACCTTCCCTGGAGTATACACAATAACTCACCCAAGTTTCATCGCTATCGGACGAATGGTATATGAACGCATATGGGACTTTGTTGAAACACTTTGGGCGTCGACCCTCATTTGCTTAATCTACTGTACTTGTGGGATACCTATTGAAATGTGGATTTACTACGCCAGAAACCTTACCTGAAGTATACACAACATCTCACCCGAGGTTCATCACTATCGGACGAATAGTATATGAACACATACGGGACTTGGTTCAAACGCTTCGTGCGTAGTCGCTCATTTGTTGAATCTACTCGTGCGCTACCTATTGTAACATGGGTTTACTAAGCCAGAATCCTTGCCTGGTGTGTAAACAACCTCTCCCCCAAGTTTCATCGCTATCGGAAGAATGGTATATGAACGCATACGGGACTTTGTTGAAACGCTTCGCGCGTCGTCTCTCAATTATTGAATCCACTCGTGTGCCACCTATTGTTAACTGGATTTACTACGCCAAAAACGTTCCCTGAAGTTTACGCAACATCACCCAAGTTTCATCGCAATGGGATGCATGGTATATCAACGCATGTGGGTCTTTGTTGAAAAAAAAATCGCACGCCATTTTATTGAAGATACTCGCGCGCTATCTACTTTAAATTGTATTTACTATGCCTATAACTTTTCCGGGAGTGTGCACAACAACCCAACAAAATTTGGTCGTAATCGAATGAATTGTACATAAACGCATCGCCAACACTCATTTGTTTAAACTACTGCTGCGCTATCTATTGTAAATTGGAATAACTATGCCTATAATCATCCCGGAAATGTACTAAACAACCCACCAATATTTGGTCGCAATCGGATGAATTGTTGGCTATATGAACGCATCGCCAACACTCATTTGATTAAACTACTCGCGTGCTCTCTATTGTAAATTGGATTAACTATGCCTATAACCATCCCTGAAGTGTTCACAACATCTCACCCACGTTTCATCGCAATGGGATGAATGGTATATGAACGCATATGGGTCTTTGTTGAAAAGAATCGCACGCCATTTTATTGAAGCTACTCACGCGCTATCAACTTAAATTGGATTTACTATGCCTATAACTCTCCTGGGAGTTTGCACAACAACCCACCAAAATTTGGCAGGAATCGGATGAATTGTATATGAACGGTGCGTCCATATACAATTCAGCCAACACTCATTTGTTTAAACTACTGGCGCGCTATCTGTTGTAAATTGAATTAACTATGCCCATAACCATCCCGGAAGTGTTCACATCTCACCCAAGTTTCATCGCAATGGGATGAATGGTGTATGAACGCATGTGAGTCTTTGTTGAAACGAATCGCACACCATTTTATTGAATCTACTCGCGCGCCATCTATTGTAAATTGGATTTACTAGGCCTATGACTTTCCTGGGAGTGCGCACAACAACCCACCAAAATTTGGTCGCAATCGGATGAATTGTATAAGAACGCATCACCAACACTCATTTGTTTAAACTACTGGCGCGCTATCTATTGTAAATTGGATTAACTATGCCTATAACCATCCCGGAAGGGTCTAAGCAACCCACCAAAATTTGGTTGCAATCGGATAAAATGTAGGCTACATGAACGCATCGCCAACACTCATTTGTTTAAACTACTGGTGCGCTATCAATTGTAAATTGGATTAACTATGCCTATAACCATCCCGGAAGGGTCTAAACAACCCACCAACATTTGGTCGCAATCGGATGAATTGTAGGCTATATGAATGCATCGCCAACACTCATTTGTTTAAACTACTCACGCGCTCTCTATTGTAAATTGGATTAACTATGCCTATAACCATCCCGGAAGTGTTTACAACATCTCACCCAAGATTAATCGCAATGGGTTGAATGGTATATGAACGCATGTGGTCTTCGTTGAAACAAATCGCACGACATTTTGTTGAATCTACTCGCGCGCCATTTATTGTAAATTGGATTTACTAGGCGTATAACTTTCCCGGGAGTGTGCAGAACAACCCACCAAAATTTGGTCGCAATCAGATGAATTGTATATGAACGCATCTCCAACACTCATTTCTTTAAACTACTGGTGCGCTATCTATTGTAAATTATATTAACTATGCCTATGACCATCCCGGAAGTGTGCTAAACAACCCACCAAAATTTGGTTGCAATCGGATGAAATGTAGGCTACATGAACGCATCGCCAACACTCATTTGTTTAAACTACTTGCGCGCTCTCTATTGTAAATTGCATTAACTATGCCTATAACCATTCCTGAAGTGTACACATCATTTCACCCAAGTTGCATCACAATGGGATGAATGGTATATGAACGCATGTGGGACTTTGTTGAAACGAATCGCACGCCATTTTTTTGAAGCTACTCGTGCGCTATCTACTGTAAATTAGATTTACTATGCCTTTAACTATCCCGGGAGTGTGCACAACAACCCACCAAAATTGGTCGCAATCGGATGAATTGTATATGAACGCATCGCCAACACTCATTTGTTTAAACTACTGGCGCGCTATCTCTTGTAAATTGGATTAACTATGCCTAAAGCCATCCCGGAAGTGTGCTAAACAACCCACCAGAATTTGGTCGCAATCGGATGAATTGTAGGCTTATGAATGCATCGCCAACACTCATTTGTTTAAACTACTCGCGCGCTCTCAATTGTAAATTGGATTTACTATGCCTAGGCTATAACCATCCCGGAAGTGTTTGCAACAACTCACCAAAATTTGATCGCAATCGGATGAATGGTTTATGAACGCATAAAAGACGAACAGACGAATATCCTTTTTTAGCCTACTTTCGATTTTTGCAAAAAATGAAAGTAGACTTATGAGATCAATACAGGGCGAAAACTTGTCTGTCTGTGTGTGTGTGTGCGTTTGTGTGTGAGTCTGTGTGTGTACTCTGACTGTCTGTCCCCCCTATCAATTCGAACACGGTGAAACCGAATTGAACGAAATTTGGTATAGAGGTAGCACTAGAAAAGGGCACCTCAGTATCATGTTTTATATCGCCGCTATCTTGACGGAAACGTAATGGCGGCCACCCAAATGTTCAAAGCTTAAATCAAATTACGACTAACCTAACCATCCGATCTCTACCAAATATTGCCACAACATACCTTTATGTGAGAAGCGTTCATTGAGCAAATTACAAGGTAATGAACCCAATAGTTTGCGGATGGCAGCCAAGTTTGTGTGCAATTCGATTCTCCCTATTAATTCAAACACGGTGAAACCGAATGGAACGAAATTTGGTACAGAGGTAGCATTAGTAAAAGGCACCTCATGTCATATTTTATATTGCCACCGTCTTGATGGAAACGTAATGGCGGCCACCCAAATGTTCAAAGCATAAATCAAATTACGACTAACCTAATCATCCGATCTCTACCAAATATTGCAACAGCATACCTTTATGTGAGAAGCGTCAGTAGGTTAGTAGTACCGATTCCAACCAGTGTCATGGCCGCCGCGTGAGTCCAAGCCAATATCTCGCAAACCGATGGTCGGATTTTAATAAATGAGGTGTCGTTGGACTCGGGCTGACGGGGGCTTTGCTATGGACCACTCATTTCAACCCCTAAATAAAACCTACCCCTACTAGGGGGTGAAATTGTAATTTTTAGTGAAAGTCTCTTTTCAAATACGACATGTATAAGGTGCGCTGCTAAAATGAACTTAAATGTTGTTGCTCATATCGCGCATGCGTTTTACGAGATGCCGCTATGGATGAACATTTTTGTTTTTGTTTTTTACGCATGCGCACTTGGGATTTTTGTAAGAGGGCGAGCTCTTTGAAAAAAAATGATTGATAAGAAGGGTTTTGGTGGTGAGGAGAGAACCAGATAATCACTTACTTTCCTACGACGTTTGCCGATATCTCTCGAACGCAAGGTCGGATTTGGACGTGTGACGTGTCAAATCGCTTGTCTCAAAGCCCTATATATGTTATTAATAGGTTAAAGTTTTGAGAATGAGGGAAACAGGCGTTTTGGGGTAAAATTATGATTTTAGACTTTTTCTGATATTTCACGAATGCCTGGTCGGATTTGGTCCTATGACGTGTCAAATGGCTTGTCTCGAAACCCTCTTTATTTTGGTAATAGGTTAAAGTTTTTGAGAATGAGGGAAACAGAATTTTTTGTTGTAAAACCGTGATTTTAGACTTTTTGTTATATCTCACAAACCAATAACGCCAGAGACGTATACGAGGGGTCGTAGGACTCGGGGTGACGCCCCTCCCCTATTTCCCTTTCGAATATAGTATTTATGTTTAAAAAAAATGCGAAAGAGCCTAACGACACTTATGTTGAAAACATTTCAGTTTTTAAAACTTTTCTTAAATTTGTCTAAAATGTTCATGACGAGTGGTTGTAGATAGAAAGAGACGATACCACTGGACACGTGTTTCAACGAAGCTATTACTGGCCACGGTGGTGATATACCAATACAGTATTCGCTATTTCGATGAGACGGCGGGTCGAGGGTTCGTTTTCTGATTTTTCCTATGATGGAATTCCTAATTCCTAAACCCCCTGAAGGGGGTCTTTAACGTGTAAACGATTATGAGTGACATGACAAATGATAATTCCTTGATTCGATGAAGTTGGCTTTAGATAGAACAAACAGAACTTGGTTATATGTTGCTTGAAGTGAGTATAGAAAACAAACTTGCTGGGGCAGACTGACAGGATGTGAATGTTATTTGATCTTATTGGAATGCATTGACTTGACAGGGCAATGAAAAAAAGCACAGAGATGCTGAGGACACTTGAAGGTCAAACGATATGGCAACCATGGTGGGAGGGGGAAGCTAGGATGATGTCGCCGATCATGTTCAATGGATGAATTTATATTTTGCGAAGCATTGTTCGGAGAGGGTCATGGGACGACATGTTTTAAGGGTATTTATTTTTTCGATGTTTCCTATGGTGGACTCATTGATTGAAATAATCCAAAACTGCTAGGGCATGGCCTTGAGATTTTATAAACCGATAATGGGATTTTGACATACAAGATCCACTCAGAACTTGACATGATGTCATTCTTTTTATGGCTTATGAATTTCCCCAAAAAAGACCCAAAACAACAAGATCATGGACTTTTGCTTTTCTTAATATATTGCAAACCCATAATGTAAGATGTTTACTGTGAGTGACGAAATCTAGCTAGGTAACGAAAGAATTATTGTAGGATATATGTATGGTGACTGACACGTCTTTGACCATTGGAACTTGTTTTCAGATCTGACTGTAGTACATAGGGAGTATAGGTTGTAGGCATGGATTGACAAACGGTGCACACAAAATTCAATTTATCGATTCAAGAATTAAGAGTAGACTATCATTAATTAATTGGTTAAAGAGTGTAGCTAAAAATAAAAAATGGTGACTACATTAAACTAAACTGAACCAAGTCGAATCAAACCCAACCGAACCAAACCAAGCCTAAAGCAAACCAAACCTAATCAAGAACAAGCCAAGGGCTTAAGTGTAAAACTTGTGGGGGAATGCAGTCATTGGCAATGTCCAAAGGAAGGGATAACGCTCTACCTCTAGAGGGTAAGGTAAAGCTAGCGCATGGTGCTAATGCATATTCCCAAGTACATGAACCACACACACACACAACTATCCTATGCTGTTTTTATGAGTTAACTGTTAAAACTTACTCAGTGGTTACTGAGCAAGATGGTCGCTACACACAACAAGCTTTAAATACTTGAGGCTAATAATCTATACACACACACACACGCTTGTTATAAACTAAACTGTCTTGCTGGCAGTGCTCACACAGTAGGCAAATGACAGAAATGCTTGGCTAACAGAAATACAATCATTTTCGTTTGTCTAATGTTACCAGCTAACCATTACATGCTATAGTGGTGAGCACATGTGCCTCTTGCACTGGAGATCGTAACTCGATTTCTAGCTCTAAGGCCTAGAATGAATCAAACTAAGAAAGAAGGGTATGGTGACGCAGTGGTTAAACTGTTAGCCTTTCACTAAGGTAGACTAGGGTTTGATTTTAGGTTAATATACATGTCATAAACAAACAAACAAACAAACAAACAAAAAAAGCAGAGATAATGTTTAAAACTGATTACACTTGTCTCTTTTCAAATTATTACTTAGATTGCAAATACAAAGGTGGACTGGGTTTGATATTCAGTTAATGCTGCCTATCGCATACTAGCCTGTAAGAAAGCCAAACAAGCAAAAGGCGTAGGTAGAGCAGTGGTAAAATCGCTATGTGTAGAGAACTACCTAACGGTTTTATGAACTGGCAATGGTATGTCGCATAAACAGTGCAGGATACAATCCAGCAACCATAATTTGTATCTTGTGGAGCAGAGAAAACATATATATAGAGAAAGATATAGAAAGCTAGTGTATGTATGGGTAGCATTGATAATTTGACCAGAGAAAATACGATGAGGTAGGGTGGGGAGAGGGAGAATTAACACTTATATATGAATGAATGGTAAATAGTATTTTAGTTTTTTTTCCCCAATAGTTTTGTTTTTTAAATGCAGTGGTAGATAGTCGTTATTTTGTAAAACATTCTTACTTGCAGTAGTAATAAGACTCTATGGTTTCGCTAACACATAGATAGACTGTATTATTGCCATGGTCAAGCACTCACATTAAGATCATTTACAAAATCATAAAATGAAAAATAAAAAATCTTGTTTTGGAAATATCGTTTTTCAACATACACAAAATAAATATATAAAAAATTTGTAAACAGCAAAATGGAAAATCCATGGTCAAGCACTCACATTAAGATCATTTACAAAATCATAAAATGAAAAATAAAAATCTTGTTTTGGAAATATCGATTTTTTTCAACATACACAAAATAAATATATAAAAAATTTGTAAACAGCAAAATGGAAAATCCATGTTTCCATATAGACAAAATTTAAAAACCTTAAACGGACATTTAAGAAAATATATATAAATGGGAAATTGACAAATGTGTAAATATGAAAATGGAAAAATCCATGTTTCCATATCATGAAATTGAAAAACATCAAACTGTCATTTTAAAAAATGCAAATGGAAAATTGACAAATTGTAATGTGTGAAATGTGAAATTGAACAAATGGCTATCATTATTTAAAAAAAAAAAAAGAACATGGTGCTCTATGGTTGAGGTGTGAATCAAACCCTTTCTACTTATTTGGACCACCCGAGACTGAGTAGACTAGTTTAAGTTGTCATACCACTTTTAAAAGTTTGTGTTAAATCTAGGAATTGAACCCAAGAGCTTGTAGTGGAGATCAAAGGTTATAATATGTTAAACAGATAGCCTTGAATGAAGGGTGTGGTAGCTATATAGAGATGAGACGTTTCGCTCGGGGCAGGGAGGCATGGAGATCTGCATCAAACCAGTCAAAGGACTAAAGACTCAAACAACAACATGTACGTTCACCAAAATAATGTTGTGTAACGGTAAATGTTAGTCAACGAACAGTAATGCATTACTAAAACCCATGACACGATACCTAAGAGCTTTTCTAAAATGATTTTAAAATGCCTTTAACCCTATATTGAACACCCAGTTCACAAAACTCATAACAGCAATGTTATGGTAAAACAAAACAAAATCTATATTTCAAAACAAACAAGTGGTTTAGTCAATGTATACTGGAAAAAGTTTTGTAAACACTCAAGTCCTCAAGACCAATTAAATTAGTAACTGTCAGGTTGGCCGAGTGGTTAAGGTGTTTGACTTAAGATCAAATTTCTGTATAAGGAAGCAAGGGTTCGAATCCCTTACCTGACATAACTATTGCCTTAACATGGCTTGGCCACACTGTATTATTAGGATACTCAGTACACAAACCATAGATATAGTGTATTGTTTAAGGCCACTCTCTTTCTGAACATAGTCAGAGACTGTTGATGGTTAACAATTGTATTAATAGTGGGACATGGGGATAGCAATTAAGAAAAAACAGCCAATACCCATACAATATTTTTATTCATTTTAGTTTTTTTTTACAATAGTTACACACTGAATACAACTTTTTATCTCTTTACCATTGTTTGATATAGATTTTAAACACAACGCTTGTTGTAGATCCTTTTACAACTTTCTCTAGGTACTCTTGTTCTTAAAAACTGGGGAAGCCGCAATGGTTTTATAGACATTAAACCCTCATTCTCTTCTTTTTCATCATTATCATCATCATTATTATAAATATTATCTTTATAATTATTATAGTCATTGTCACCATCATTATCATCATCATCATCATCCTCAACATCACTAGAACTATCCAATTCCATTTTTTCCTTTTCAAAAGGGATCTCTTGAAGAGTCTGTGTTGCTTTTGATAGTGTTACGGGTTTATTGAACGTTGACAACTGTCCTAACATGACTTTTTGAGGAGATAAATGTTTTTTCATAAGGAAGTCACTATGTTGAGTAACACTATGTTTTTGTCGGACTTGCTTTTTCATGTTCTTTTGATCATGTTTTGTTAACACTAACGGTGTTTCATTTGGTATACCACATTGATGAGTACCCACACTTAAGACCTCACCATGTTTACTTTTTAGATGACCTAGACATTTTGTTGTTCTTTGTTTTGAGCACTGCCAAAATATGATGCCATTCGCATTTTCTCGCTTATAGTTATAAGAGTACCCATGATACAGGGCACGTGGTTTACCTTTATTGGTTATAGTATATTCCATAGTAGTCACTGACTTGTATAGTCGATCCGCCTACTACAAAGGTCTGAACACTTGTGGTGAAAGAATGATGTTGTGTTGACGTTTTATGCAGGATAATGTTGGTGGCATATGTGGGTGGCTTATGTTGATGACATGTGTTGTTGGCTGATTTTGGTGGCTTATGTTGATGGTTTATGGTGGTGGCTTATGTTGATGGCTTATGTTGGTGGCTTATGTTGATGACATATGTTGGTGACTTATGTTGATAGCTTATGTTGGTGGCTAATGTTGATGACATATGTTGTTGGCTTATGGTGGTGGCTTATGTTGATGGTATATGTTGCTGGCCTATGTTGATGGTTTATGTTAATGGCTTAGGTTAATATCTTAGGTTGATGGCATAAGTTGATGGCTTATGTTGGTGGCTTATGGTGGTGGCTTATGCTGGTGGCTTATGCTAGTGGCTTATGGTGGTGGTTTATGGTGGTGGCTTATGTTGATGACATATGTTGGTGGCTTAAGTTGGTGGCTTATGTTGGTGGCTTATGGTGGTGGCTTATGGTGGTGGGTTATGGTGGTGGATTATGGTGGCTTATAGTGGTGGCTTATGGTGGTGGATTATGGTGGTGGCTTATGTTGATGACATATGTTGGTGGCTTATGGTGGCTTATGGTGGTGATTTATAGTGGTGGCCTATGTTGGTGGCTTATTTTTGGTGGTTTACGTTAATACCTTATTTGTAATGGCTTATTTGACAAGTTATTGTTGTCAATGTATTTAGAGGATTTTTCTCTTGGTTTTGGAAAGTATCTCAACTCTTTTTTATGGTAGCATAATGCTTACCGCCATGTTTGTAAGCAACAACAACACACTAAAATTCCAAGAATCCAAAGTACTCTAAGGTTAATGATTGTCTCTCAACTCCATTCAACGTCTAGTCAAAAAACATTATATATTTTTCACATTTTACAAAAAAGGTAAATTGGGAAAGTAAGCTATATGTTTAAACTAAAAATCATATCAAATCATATGCTAACTCCAACACCTACGTCTACCCCAATCTCAGTCAAAAAAATTTAATATTCTTCAAATTTTTCCAAAACAGTATTTGGAAAGTAGGCCATATTTTGAAAACTAATCATCCTATAAAGTCATATATATATATACTGAAACCAATGGCTTTTATATCCTTAATCTTAAGAACAAAATATGGAATTTTTGACATTTTTTCCAAAAATGTTCATTTTAAAACGGGGCTATATTTTGGAAACTAGGAATTTTACAAGAAAGTTTGTTTAACGTAAATGGCAGGTATTTACCCCCACTACCCGCAAACCAAGTCCCAGGTCTCTGGGGAAAAATCAAAAAAAAGTTCAATTTGGAAAGTAGGCAATATTTTGAAAACTAATCATCCTAAAAAGTCATATATAGACTCAAACCAATGGCTTTTATGTCCTTAATTGGTAGAACAAAACTTAACATTTTTTCAGTTTTTCCAAAAAAGTCCAATTTTCAAAAATTGTCTATATTTTGGGAACTAAGAATTTTACAAAAAAGTTTGTTTAACGAAAATGAAAGGTCTTTACCCCCCTCTACCCAAAACATAAATTTCAGGTCCCTAGGACAAAAACTGTGCAGTATATATATATATATATTTTTGGGGGAGGGGGTCTATATTCACTTTACCTCCCCACTTCACAAGATGGCGGCCATAGCTTAACTTAACCTAGCCTAACCTAACCTGACCTACGAGGTGTGATCAAAAAGTTCCAAAAATGTGGCTGCAACTTAACCAAACCTAGCCTAGCCTAACCTAACCTCCCTGTTGACTAGCCCCCTTTGGACGGGTCCTTTTTGAAGGGAGTCATTTTTTTTACGTGTCCCGGAGGACGGGTCCTTGTTGACGGGTCCCTGTGGCGGGTCCTTTGGACTGATCCCTATGGACTGGCCTTGCATTTTATCCAAATTATGTCAAAGGGGACCCGCCACTGGGACCCGTCAACAAGGACCCGTCCTCCGGGACACGTAAAAAAAATGACTCCCTTCAAAAAGGACCCGTCCAAAGGGGGCTAGTCAACAGGGAGGTTAGGTTAGGCTAGGCTAGGTTTGGTTAAGTTGCAGCCACATTTTTGGAACTTTTTGATCACACCTCGTAGGTCAGGTTAGGTTAGGCTAGGTTAAGTTAAGCTATGGCCGCCATCTTGTGAAGTGGGGAGGTAAAGTGAATATAGACCCCCTCCCCCAAAAATATATATATATATATACTGCACAGTTTTTGTCCTAGGGACCTGAAATTTATGTTTTGGGTAGAGGGGGTTAAAGACCTTTCATTTTCGTTAAACAAACTTTTTTGTAAAATTCTTAGTTCCCAAAATATAGACAATTTTTGAAAATTGGACTTTTTTGGAAAAACTGAAAAAATGTTAAGATTTGTTCTACCAATTAAGGACATAAAAGCCATTGGTTTGAGTCTATATATGACTTTTTAGGATGATTAGTTTTCAAAATATTGCCTACTTTCCAAATTGAACTTTTTTTGGATTTTTCCCCAGAGACCTGGGACTTGGTTTGCGGGTAGTGGGGGTAAATACCTGCCATTTACGTTAAACAAACTTTCTTGTAAAATTCCTAGTTTCCAAAATATAGCCCCGTTTTAAAATGAACATTTTTGGAAAAAATGTCAAAAATTCCATATTTTGTTCTTAAGATTAAGGATATAAAAGCCATTGGTTTCAGTATATATATATATGACTTTATAGGATGATTAGTTTTCAAAATATGGCCTACTTTCCAAATACTGTTTTGGAAAAATTTGAAGAATATTAAATTTTTTTGACTGAGATTGGGGTAGACGTAGGTGTTGGAGTTAGCATATGATTTGATATGATTTTTAGTTTAAACATATAGCTTACTTTCCCAATTTACCTTTTTTGTAAAATGTGAAAAATATATAATGTTTTTTGACTAGACGTTGAATGGAGTTGAGAGACAATCATTAACCTTAGAGTACTTTGGATTCTTGGAATTTTAGTGTGTTGTTGTTGCTTACAAACATGGCGGTAAGCATTATGCTACCATAAAAAAGAGTTGAAATACTTTCCAAAACCAAGAGAAAAATCCTCTAAATACATTGACAACAATAACTTGTCAAATAAGCCATTACAAATAAGGTATTAACGTAAACCACCAAAAATAAGCTACCAACATAGGCCACCACTATAAATCACCACCATAAGCCACCATAAGCCACCAACATATGTCATCAACATAAGCCACCACCATAATCCACCACCATAAGCCACCACTATAAGCCACCATAATCCACCACCATAACCCACCACCATAAGCCACCACCATAAGCCACCAACATAAGCCACCAACTTAAGCCACCAACATATGTCATCAACATAAGCCACCACCATAAACCACCACCATAAGCCACTAGCATAAGCCACCAGCATAAGCCACCACCATAAGCCACCAACATAAGCCATCAACTTATGCCATCAACCTAAGATATTAACCTAAGCCATTAACATAAACCATCAACATAGGCCAGCAACATATACCATCAACATAAGCCACCACCATAAGCCAACAACATATGTCATCAACATTAGCCACCAACATAACCTATCAACATAAGTCACCAACATATGTCATCAACATAAGCCACCAACATAAGCCATCAACATAAGCCACCACCATAAACCATCAACATAAGCCACCAAAATCAGCCAACAACACATGTCATCAACATAAGCCACCCACATATGCCACCAACATTATCCTGCATAAAACGTCAACACAACATCATTCTTTCACCACAAGTGTTCAGACCTTTGTAGTAGGCGGATCGACTATACAAGTCAGTGACTACTATGGAATATACTATAACCAATAAAGGTAAACCACGTGCCCTGTATCATGGGTACTCTTATAACTATAAGCGAGAAAATGCGAATGGCATCATATTTTGGCAGTGCTCAAAACAAAGAACAACAAAATGTCTAGGTCATCTAAAAAGTAAACATGGTGAGGTCTTAAGTGTGGGTACTCATCAATGTGGTATACCAAATGAAACACCGTTAGTGTTAACAAAACATGATCAAAAGAACATGAAAAAGCAAGTCCGACAAAAACATAGTGTTACTCAACATAGTGACTTCCTTATGAAAAAACATTTATCTCCTCAAAAAGTCATGTTAGGACAGTTGTCAACGTTCAATAAACCCGTAACACTATCAAAAGCAACACAGACTCTTCAAGAGATCCCTTTTGAAAAGGAAAAAATGGAATTGGATAGTTCTAGTGATGTTGAGGATGATGATGATGATGATAATGATGGTGACAATGACTATAATAATTATAAAGATAATATTTATAATAATGATGATGATAATGATGAAAAAGAAGAGAATGAGGGTTTAATGTCTATAAAACCATTGCGGCTTCCCCAGTTTTTAAGAACAAGAGTACCTAGAGAAAGTTGTAAAAGGATCTACAACAAGCGTTGTGTTTAAAATCTATATCAAACAATGGTAAAGAGATAAAAAGTTGTATTCAGTGTGTAACTATTGTAAAAAAAAACTAAAATGAATAAAAATATTGTATGGGTATTGGCTGTTTTTTCTTAATTGCTATCCCCATGTCCCACTATTAATACAATTGTTAACCATCAACAGTCTCTGACTATGTTCAGAAAGAGAGTGGCCTTAAACAATACACTATATCTATGGTTTGTGTACTGAGTATCATAATAATACAGTGTGGCCAAGCCATGTTAAGGCAATAGTTATGTCAGGTAAGGGATTCGAACCCTTGCTTCCTTATACAGAAATTTGATCTTAAGTCAAACACCTTAACCACTCGGCCAACCTGACAGTTACTAATTTAATTGGTCTTGAGGACTTGAGTGTTTACAAAACTTTTTCCAGTATACATTGACTAAACCACTTGTTTGTTTTGAAATATAGATTTTGTTTTGTTTTACCATAACATTGCTGTTATGAGTTTTGTGAACTGGGTGTTCAATATAGGGTTAAAGGCATTTTAAAATCATTTTAGAAAAGCTCTTAGGTATCGTGTCATGGGTTTTAGTAATGCATTACTGTTCGTTGACTAACATTTACCGTTACACAACATTATTTTGGTGAACGTACATGTTGTTGTTTGAGTCTTTAGTCCTTTGACTGGTTTGATGCAGATCTCCATGCCTCCCTGCCCCGAGCGAAACGTCTCATCTCTATATAGCTACCACACCCTTCATTCAAGGCTATCTGTTTAACATATTATAACCTTTGATCTCCCCTACAAGCTCTTGGGTTCAATTCCTAGATTTAACACAAACTTTTAAAAGTGGTATGACAACTTAAACTAGTCTACTCAGTCTCGGGTGGTCCAAATAAGTAGAAAGGGTTTGATTCACACCTCAACCATAGAGCACCATGTTCTTTTTTTTTTTTAAATAATGATAGCCATTTGTTCAATTTCACATTTCACACATTGCAATTTGTCAATTTTCCATTTGCATTTTTTAAAATGACAGTTTGATGTTTTTCAATTTCATGATATGGAAACATGGATTTTTCCATTTTCATATTTACACATTTGTCAATTTCCCATTTATATATATTTTCTTAAATGTCCGTTTAAGGTTTTTAAATTTTGTCTATATGGAAACATGGATTTTCCATTTTGCTGTTTACAAATTTTTTATATATTTATTTTGTGTATGTTGAAAAAAATCGATATTTCCAAAACAAGATTTTTATTTTTCATTTTATGATTTTGTAAATGATCTTAATGTGAGTGCTTGACCATGGATTTTCCATTTTGCTGTTTACAAATTTTTTATATATTTATTTTGTGTATGTTGAAAAACGATATTTCCAAAACAAGATTTTTTATTTTTCATTTTATGATTTTGTAAATGATCTTAATGTGAGTGCTTGACCATGGCAATAATACAGTCTATCTATGTGTTAGCGAAACCATAGAGTCTTATTACTACTGCAAGTAAGAATGTTTTACAAAATAACGACTATCTACCACTGCATTTAAAAAACAAAACTATTGGGGAAAAAAAACTAAAATACTATTTACCATTCATTCATATATAAGTGTTAATTCTCCCTCTCCCCACCCTACCTCATCGTATTTTCTCTGGTCAAATTATCAATGCTACCCATACATACACTAGCTTTCTATATCTTTCTCTATATATATGTTTTCTCTGCTCCACAAGATACAAATTATGGTTGCTGGATTGTATCCTGCACTGTTTATGCGACATACCATTGCCAGTTCATAAAACCGTTAGGTAGTTCTCTACACATAGCGATTTTACCACTGCTCTACCTACGCCTTTTGCTTGTTTGGCTTTCTTACAGGCTAGTATGCGATAGGCAGCATTAACTGAATATCAAACCCAGTCCACCTTTGTATTTGCAATCTAAGTAATAATTTGAAAAGAGACAAGTGTAATCAGTTTTAAACATTATCTCTGCTTTTTTTGTTTGTTTGTTTGTTTGTTTGTTTGTTTGTTTATGACATGTATATTAACCTAAAATCAAACCCTAGTCTACCTTAGTGAAAGGCTAACAGTTTAACCACTGCGTCACCATACCCTTCTTTCTTAGTTTGATTCATTCTAGGCCTTAGAGCTAGAAATCGAGTTACGATCTCCAGTGCAAGAGGCACATGTGCTCACCACTATAGCATGTAATGGTTAGCTGGTAACATTAGACAAACGAAAATGATTGTATTTCTGTTAGCCAAGCATTTCTGTCATTTGCCTACTGTGTGAGCACTGCCAGCAAGACAGTTTAGTTTATAACAAGCGTGTGTGTGTGTGTATAGATTATTAGCCTCAAGTATTTAAAGCTTGTTGTGTGTAGCGACCATCTTGCTCAGTAACCACTGAGTAAGTTTTAACAGTTAACTCATAAAAACAGCATAGGATAGTTGTGTGTGTGTGTGGTTCATGTACTTGGGAATATGCATTAGCACCATGCGCTAGCTTTACCTTACCCTCTAGAGGTAGAGCGTTATCCCTTCCTTTGGACATTGCCAATGACTGCATTCCCCCACAAGTTTTACACTTAAGCCCTTGGCTTGTTCTTGATTAGGTTTGGTTTGCTTTAGGCTTGGTTTGGTTCGGTTGGGTTTGATTCGACTTGGTTCAGTTTAGTTTAATGTAGTCACCATTTTTTTATTTTTAGCTACACTCTTTAACCAATTAATTAATGATAGTCTACTCTTAATTCTTGAATCGATAAATTGAATTTTGTGTGCACCGTTTGTCAATCCATGCCTACAACCTATACTCCCTATGTACTACAGTCAGATCTGAAAACAAGTTCCAATGGTCAAAGACGTGTCAGTCACCATACATATATCCTACAATAATTCTTTCGTTACCTAGCTAGATTTCGTCACTCACAGTAAACATCTTACATTATGGGTTTGCAATATATTAAGAAAAGCAAAAGTCCATGATCTTGTTGTTTTGGGTCTTTTTTGGGGAAATTCATAAGCCATAAAAAGAATGACATCATGTCAAGTTCTGAGTGGATCTTGTATGTCAAAATCCCATTATCGGTTTATAAAATCTCAAGGCCATGCCCTAGCAGTTTTGGATTATTTCAATCAATGAGTCCACCATAGGAAACATCGAAAAAATAAATACCCTTAAAACATGTCGTCCCATGACCCTCTCCGAACAATGCTTCGCAAAATATAAATTCATCCATTGAACATGATCGGCGACATCATCCTAGCTTCCCCCTCCCACCATGGTTGCCATATCGTTTGACCTTCAAGTGTCCTCAGCATCTCTGTGCTTTTTTTCATTGCCCTGTCAAGTCAATGCATTCCAATAAGATCAAATAACATTCACATCCTGTCAGTCTGCCCCAGCAAGTTTGTTTTCTATACTCACTTCAAGCAACATATAACCAAGTTCTGTTTGTTCTATCTAAAGCCAACTTCATCGAATCAAGGAATTATCATTTGTCATGTCACTCATAATCGTTTACACGTTAAAGACCCCCTTCAGGGGGTTTAGGAATTAGGAATTCCATCATAGGAAAAATCAGAAAACGAACCCTCGACCCGCCGTCTCATCGAAATAGCGAATACTGTATTGGTATATCACCACCGTGGCCAGTAATAGCTTCGTTGAAACACGTGTCCAGTGGTATCGTCTCTTTCTATCTACAACCACTCGTCATGAACATTTTAGACAAATTTAAGAAAAGTTTTAAAAACTGAAATGTTTTCAACATAAGTGTCGTTAGGCTCTTTCGCATTTTTTTTAAACATAAATACTATATTCGAAAGGGAAATAGGGGAGGGGCGTCACCCCGAGTCCTACGACCCCTCGTATACGTCTCTGGCGTTATTGGTTTGTGAGATATAACAAAAAGTCTAAAATCACGGTTTTACAACAAAAAATTCTGTTTCCCTCATTCTCAAAAACTTTAACCTATTACCAAAATAAAGAGGGTTTCGAGACAAGCCATTTGACACGTCATAGGACCAAATCCGACCAGGCATTCGTGAAATATCAGAAAAAGTCTAAAATCATAATTTTACCCCAAAACGCCTGTTTCCCTCATTCTCAAAACTTTAACCTATTAATAACATATATAGGGCTTTGAGACAAGCGATTTGACACGTCACACGTCCAAATCCGACCTTGCGTTCGAGAGATATCGGCAAACGTCGTAGGAAAGTAGGCGACTATCTGGTTCTCTCCTCACCACCAAAACCTCTTCTTATCAATCATTTTTTTTTCAAAGAGCTCGCCCTCTTACAAAAATCCCAAGTGCGCATGCGTACAAAACAAAAACAAAAATGTTCATCCATAGCGGCATCTCGTAAAACGCATGCGCGATATGAGCAACAACATTTAAGTTCATTTTAGCAGCGCACCTTATACATGTCGTATTTGAAAAGAGACTTTCACTAAAAATTACAATTTCACCCCCTAGTAGGGGTAGGTTTTATTTAGGGGTTGAAATGAGTGGTCCATAGCAAAGCCCCCGTCAGCCCGAGTCCAACGACACCTCATTTATTAAAATCCGACCATCGGTTTTCGAGATATTGGCTTGGACTCACGCGGCGGCCATGACACTGGTTGGAATCGGTACTACTAACCTACTAGCGTCCTTTGACCAAATTACAAGGTAATCAGCCCAATAGTTTGCGGATGGCGGCCATGTTTGTGTGCAATTCGATTCTCCCTATTAATTCAAACACGGTGAAACCGAATGGAACCAAATTTGGTACAGAGGTAGCACTAGCAACGGGCACTTCAGTGTCATGTTTTATATCGTCGCGATCTTGTCGGAAACGTAATGGCGGCCACCCAAATGTTCAAAGCTTAAATCAAATTACGACTAACCTAATCATCCGATCTCTACCAAATATTGCAACAACATACCTTTATGTGAGAAGCGTTCTTTGACCAAATTACAAGGTAATCAGCCCAATAGTTTGCGGATGGCGGCCATGTTTGTGTGCAATTCGATTCTCCCTATTAATTCAAACACGGTGAAACCGAATGGAACGAAATGTGGTACAGAGGTAGCATTAGTAAAAGGCACCTCATTGTCATATTTAATATTGCCGCCGTCGTGATGGAAACGTAATGGCGGCCACCCAAATGTCCAAAACATAAATGAAACTACGACTAACCTAATCATCCGATCTCTACCAAATATTGCAACAGCATACCTTTATGTGAGAAGCGTCCTTTGACCAAATTACAAGGTAATCAGCCCAATAGTTTGCGGATGGCGGCCATGTTTGTGTGCAATTCGATTCTCCCTATTAATTCAAACACGGTGAAACCGATGGAACGAAATTTGGTATAGAGGTAGCACTAGCAAAGGGCACTTCAGTGTCATGTTTTATATCGCTGCGATCTTGACGGAAACGTAATGGCGGCCAGCCAAATATTCAAAGCTTAAATCAAATTACGACTAACCTAATCATCCGATCTCAACCAAATATTGCAACAACATACCTTTATGTGAGAAGCGTTCTTTGACCAAATTACAAGGTAATCAGCCCAATAGTTAGCGGATGGCGGCCATGTGTGTGTGCAAATCGATTCCCCCTATTAATTCAAACACGGTGAAACGGAATGGAACGAAATTTGGTACAGAGCTAGCAATGGCAAAGGGCACCTCAGTGTCAAGTTTT
Source organism: Meconema thalassinum (assembly GCA_946902985.2). Taxonomy (NCBI): domain Eukaryota; kingdom Metazoa; phylum Arthropoda; class Insecta; order Orthoptera; family Tettigoniidae; genus Meconema; species Meconema thalassinum. The sequence continues at coordinate 23,525,776 of OX336400.1, forward strand.
ATACCGCCGACATCTTAACGATAACGTAATGGCGGCCACCCAAATGTTAAAAGCTTAAATCAAATTACGTCCAACGTAATCATCTGTTCTCTACCAAAGTTTTCAACATTGTACCTTCATGTACGAAGAATCTTATGACCGAACTACAAGATCATCAGCCGAATAACTTGTGGATGGGAGCCATGTATGTGTGCAAATCGATTCCCCCTATCTATTCAACACGGTGAAACCGAATTGAACGAAATTCGGTACTGAGGTAACACTAGCAAAGGGCACCTCAGTTTCATGTATTTTATCGCCGCCATCTTGACGGATACGTAATGACGGCCTCCCTAATGTTAAAAGCTTAAATCAAATTACAACCAATCTTATCATATGATCTCTACCAAATTTTGCTACAGCATATCTTTATGTGAAAAACGTTCTTTGACCAAGAAACAAGGTCGTCAGTCCAACAGTTTGCATATGGCAGCCATATATGTGTGAAAATCGATTCCCCTATGAATTCAAACACGGTAAAACCGAATTGAACGAAAATTCGGCATTGGACCCGAATTCCGCATAGTCATAGCCTATATCCGCTGAGATGGAAAAGGATTGTAGGGAGGTCGATACCCAGCCAGATAAACCAACACTACCCTACTAGGATAATGAATAGGAAACCCTGATACATACCGGCCATGCAACAACACTACTGATTAGTTACACATTTACTACAAATAAAATACCCATAACATGATGGTAGAACGAGAATCTCGGATCTCGGGCGTGAACGGTGAAAGTTGAGACTACGTGAATTATAGTAACTAATTCGCAGTATTATCGCATGTCGATTGCAAAATGAAAAGGTGATCAGATTTATAAAAAAGCGAACAGACAAACAAAAATACTGCCTGGGATTTATTACTAAAAATTACAAACAATAAACTCCATATCAGCAATAAAAATAAAGCAAGTTAAAATAAAATAATTCACACGTCAGATAGTCCTTCTATCAGTGCTATAAATGTTCATAAACAATGTCATTACAAAAATGTAATTATTTAAGAAATTATTAAAATGTTTACGCATTTAATAATCAACCTGTGACTCTGTCACTGAAGCAGTCTGATCAGCATCAGCTGTTCAATCATCAAACATTAAGTTAACATATAAAAACCCTGAATTATACACATACGTGCGTAAAATGTGAATATACAACATAATAATAATAATGAAAATGAAAATGAAAATCCACAGCCTGCTTCCAGTCTCCGACCGGGTCAGGAATGGAATGAATGAAGCCCCCAGCTAGCGGCGAGGATATGAACTGTGCCGGCTGCCGAGGCCTGACGCACTCCTCTGGGGCAATGATTAAATGAATGACAGATGAAATGAAATGATAGTGGAGAGTGTTGCTGGAATGAAATGTTGACAGGGAAAACCGGAGTACCCGGAGAAAAACCTGTCTGCCTCCGTTTTGTCCAGCACAGATCTCACATGGAGTGACCGGGATTTGAACCACGGACCCAGCGGTGAGAGGCTGGCGTGCTGCCGCCTAAGCCACGGAGGCTTGCAATAATAATAATAATAATATTAATTAAATATAGTTGAAATATATACATTATATACACCTTTCTATGTTTAACACGGTATTAAAAATACTATTCGCACTATCAGTCGCGATCTGACAGTCCTCTAGTGTCTCTGTTTTCAGAAACAGTTCTATTAACAATGTTTCACACAACAATACATTTTAGGTATCTCTGGTAACTTGTCATAATAAGTAAAGCTTGAATATCGAACACTGAAGTTAAATATAGCTTAGAATATGTCGTGTCAATGAATAAAATACAATAAGATAAAGAGCGATGCGAAACTACTTAAAAAAACTCAAAATGTACATCGTGGATCTTATACTGATACTCTCTGACATGAACAATACAAATACTAACCCTTATGTCAGTGATTTTTACACATACTGTAACAATTCGTTGCTCCATATGGCAATACGTTTCCTTCTCTCGTAACACGGTGAACAATATTAATAAATAGCGTCTGCTACGCTCCAAACATAACATACTTCTTTCTTTTCATTATTACCAACAATCTTCATTACTCCGCACGGCATTACTTCGATAAGGAACCCATCTTGCTACAAACTTGTAGAAGAATCAGTGACTTTACTAGGTAAATATGCAATTGTATACTACCGTTCAGAGTGCACTCCTAACCACATCTCTCCCCTAAATTATTTAACCTCGTGCATTTTTAACAACAATTACATGTTTGTTTACTACAATTCACCTCACACAGTATTTCTTATTTCTTTCAATAGCGCTTTTCGTTCACTTAGTTCCATAATAGACTGTTTTTCCACGTTACCAAATATAAACAATACTAACTCGTAGTTCGCTCGTCTTTACTAGTTAATAAATATAAATACATATCCTCACGCATCTGGTGTACATTTAAATGAATGAAATTATTCATATTTAAGCTTGTTTTAAGACATACAAGACCTCAGGTAGACTAACAAATCTGCTGGTCTGCTGTCATTTCAGTTTAACAAAGTTCCCAAAAGAAATTGTTAATAACTATAGGCATCATTTGACCTCAACTGTCACTAACATTATCCTATTTTATAGTGTACTTTCATAATAACAATAGTCCATGACTATATCATTGTCAAATAAATTGTATTCGGCAATTGGAATTTTATAACTTCCATATTGTTATAAATAAGTGTTTCAGTTATATTCTGACATAATAATGTTCGTTAAACATTGTTACAGCATTTTACAATAATGCTTTCCTTTATAATAATGCAATATAATTATACAAATGTATTCTGTCGCTGTTACGCATTTGTAACTATCAATAGCAATCTTAACGTTAAAAATATTCTTACTATTGGAAAGTATTTCCAATGACATATGTTACTATCGAAGCATTCTCTTCGAAATATATTACTATCGAAGCATTCCCTTATAAAACGAGTTTCGTTCGAAAGTGAGCATGTTAAAAACGATTCCTTCAAAAATATATCAGAAACGAAGAATCTAAGGTAAAAATAAATGAAATTACGTTTGTAACGACACACGTAGACGTATCAAAGAATTACAGTAAATCTCCAAAATTTAGCTACAATAAACATAGGAAGAAAGATAAGAATATCAACAATGAAGTTGGTCACCTCTCAAAAACAACAAATACTACTTCAAAACTGCAGATCTTAGAGCGTTCAGTTTTTCTACCTTTCTGATGGCTTCTGGTGTCGTGAATACCTTCATTAGATGTGCTCGATTTTCGGCTTGAACTGCTGGTGCGAGTCGTCTGCGTTGGAAACGGGTTCCTGGCAAGCGTGTGCCAACCATATGATCGCTCCCCGGTCTGGATCGTGCTGCGAATACCTGTGAGACAGCTCGTCTTTCTCGGCTAACGGCAAGTCTTCTCTTTTCACGGTCAGCGACCTGGTATCTGGATCTCTTGGTCCAAACGACTGCATGCGTCCATCTTCTTCTTCTCGTGTAGCAGATCGTCATCATCAATGTAGATCTGAATGTCCTGGGTTGATATCTCGTTCTGGTGGTAATGGACATCTCGCTTGTAGTATTGGAAGTCATCTCAGAATACCGCATAATGTTAAGCAGTTGTAAATTTATCGATTCCTGGTTTTCTAGATCACTCTTAATCTCCAATCCATGGTATAGACTAACCTCCTTCCATTTGTTTAGTTGCTCATTATAATCTTCTCAATAATAGTTGAATAAGTTTGTCCTCCCTGACGCAGGTTTATCACGCTCATCTTGACTGTGATATTGTACTGTAGAATGTTGAATGCTGCAATAATATAGCTGTTGTAAGCGATGCTGTTGTTTATCGCTTCGCTGATGAATAGTGCTATTGTAGCGAAATCTTCTTATAATGGTTGTGATACTGAATAAATGCTTTTCTCTTCTGTAGCTAGTGCATTTATATTTCACCAGCTTCTCGTATTTCTTCTTCGGCGAATGGTTGATCTCCAAACGGCCCTACTTCGTCTGTCGGCCGTACATTTTTTAGCCTATTTTCAATTTTGAAAAAATAGGCTTATGAGATCACCTTTTGTCCGTGTGGGTGTGCGTGTGTGTGTGTGTGTGTGAGAGAGAGGTGTGTGTGTGTGTCCCCTAATAAATTCTAAACGGCTGGAGCGATTTCAATGAAACTCGGTAAGTTCATGGCGCTATTCCCGGCGACCTCGACCGTGCCCTTCAAATTTTGTTACGTCTCACCAATCCAACATGGCGGCAGTGCGAAATATTTCACTAGCATTCAATATCTCCGAAAATGTTACCGATATCGCCCTGAAATTGAGGACGGTGATAAAGGGCACTACTAGAGGTTCACCAATGAGACTTTCAAAAACCTGGTGACTACAAAACCAACATGGCGGCCAAGCGAAGTTGAGACTTTTAAATAGACTTTTCTCGCGATTTAACCACCCAAACGTAATGAAACTGGGTACAGCAATTGTTTATACACATTGTAAAGCACTGGAGTCTAATTTAGTTCAATTGTATACATAACCTCAAAATGGCGGCTGTGCGAATATTTCACTGACATTCTATATCTCCGAAACTATTACAGATATCACCCTGCAATTTTGTACGGTGATAAAGGGTACTGATACAAGTTTACCTATGTATATTTCGTAAACCTGTAAAGTACAAAACGAACATGGCGACCAAGCGAATTTGAAATATTTTAATAGACTTTTCTCGCGATTTAACTCTCTGAGCGCAGTGAAATGTGGTACAGTAAATGATTTTGCAGATTGTAATGCACTGCCATCTAATTTAATTCAATTGTTTACATAACCTCAAGATGGCGGCTGTGTGAAATTTTAAAATTATGTTTTTATTTCTTGTGTCGTAATCATGCGATCGAAGTGAAAGTTTTAATAATGAACCTAGGCAATAATTGTCCTTGAATGGTACATAACTCTATGGCCTATACATATAACTATCCTATATGGCGAGCTTCCGAAATATTTAGACGGTTCTCAATATCTATGAATCTTTTACAGCAATCAAACAGATTTTTTTATGTTCATAGAGACTATGAACACATGTTCACCTATAGGACTTTGAGTAACCTGGTGAGCACAAATCCAACATGGCGGCGACGCGAAGTATAAATATTTAAATGGACGTTTCTCGCGAATTAACTATCCGAGTGCCGTGAAACGTTGCACGTTAAATGCTTATACAAATGTTGATCTACTGGCATCTAATTTATTTCAATTGTTTGCATAATCACAAGATGGCTGCTGTGCGTAATTTTAAAATCTCGTTTTTACTTCTTGTGTTCTAATCATGCGATTGAAGTTTGAATACCACACGTACACAATAATCTTAATGTAATAGTACAAAAATAAAAATCCAACCTGGCGACCATCTGAAATATTTAGACGGTTCTCAATATCTACGAATCTGTTACAGCAATTAAACTGAAATTTTGTATGTTGATAGAGGCAATTAACATGAGCAGGATATATGAAAATAGGCTGTATAGTTCTTCACGGAACTGCTTGTTTTATCATGGTAATGCTCTGCTGGACGCGTGACTGAAAACGTCCGCTCGGTTCAAGAAGCTGAGTAAGAGTCCTGACTGCCCTCTCTGCGATGGCGCGCGTGCCAAAACTAGCCTGCCCTGCTAGCCTCACACGGATGCATTTTAATAGAAATATACTCATAGTTTCTCTCCTAGCCAATAATTTATACTTCTATTTAACCAAATAAATTCCATATTGTATTCTACACCTGTAGAATTGTTCATATCGCTTTATATTCGCCAAATTTATATAAAAGCGATTCCCACAAAATGTATGTGCCTCAATCTGATTGGCTGTTGAAATATCGTGATAGAAGCTCCTGGATCTAGCCTCTTATCAGCGGGTCGAGTGCACAATCTGTTATTGTCGCCTTGACCAACCAAAACTGGTTTTCTGCTTGCTAACATGAAGCCTCGTTCAATTTCCAGCCTCGAATGATCTGACTCTTCCTTAGTTAAAATCTCATTCACCGGAATATTTCCAAATAATAATTCCATACAATGCTCCAAAATTTTCAAAAATTGATTCAATATGCATCATTCATTTCCCAAAATGCATACATAAATATTAAATTGTTTTAATTGCAAATTTCCAAATTTTTCTCTCCCATGGTTCACACGTCAGTTCGAGCCTCGGCTCAGTCAAAGTCTTAAGCTGGGCTGAATTCGAGTTCAGATCCTCACCTGACTCATAAATAAAGTATAATACAGACTTTATTTCACACTCGACTTGTTAAATACTAGAACCGAATTCATCCCTAATGAATCCTGGGATAAAATCTCTTCAATTTTGAATGGTTGTATTTTCCTGAATGGTTGTATTTTCCAATGGGTCGATCAATTTCTATCCTTACAATCTCGTAACAATTATTACCAAAGATTCTTCCAACCTTAAATGGGCTTTCATCTGCCTCTCTCTTCAATCACTCTTCTCTAACGTCTTCAAAGACCCGTTCTCCGTCTCTCTGCATCTCTCCCTCGATGTTCGTCATCTATACCTGATAAAATTCATTTACGGCGATCTCATGCCTACTGTTGGTGAACACTGTTCCTTCCTCTACTTCCGTTTTCCAAATGGAGGTTTTTTTGTACCCCACTCAGGTTATGTTCCTGTGTCCCTGAGCTTGTGGGCTGAGGTTGTACCTCTTCACTCCCTTGACTATTTCTTACTTCATTTACTCTGTGGCTATTTCGATAGTCCTGACTTTCCCTATCTCTGGCTTGATAATATTGTCTCACATTATCATTATTTCGCCAACCTCTCTGTTGTTGTTGTTGTTGTCGTCTTGGTTGTTGTTGTTGTTGTTGTCGGGCATAGTTATCGCCGTTCCAATTCTTGTATCTGCGATAAACCCCTCCTGTGCCTCTATTATTCCTATCATAATAGTCATTCCGTCGCACATCATTGTTCCTATGGTAACCTGTTCTTCGTTGACCATTGTTACATACTCTTGCTTGATATGGCCTTCCTTATCTGAATCGGAAATATGGTGGTTCGTAACGATTCCTCCCATGTTCGTTGGTTCGACTCGGACCTGGCCTACTGCGATTATCTTCCGTTTGTTGCATTTGATCCACTAGCACAGTGTGGACATCTTATGCTCTTGTCTATTTCGTGAATTATTGCTAGGCGTAGCATTAGGTATTGAACTAGCATGGTCTAGCTTTCTAAGAATCTCTGCCATACCTTCCAAAGTTTTTTACTTCTGCTGAGATTAGGTGCCTTCTTACGTCATTTGACATCTGTCGCGATATAGCATGTATTAACTCTGTCTCTGCCAATGGCGGATTAAGATGCTGAAGCCTGGCGAGTTGTGACGTAAAGAATGTTGCATAACGTGTAGGGGTAGAGTGAGCATATTTCTTTGAATATATCTCAGCCCTAATGTCCTGCTGCATTTCCAAACTCCAGAATCTACGTTGCAACGCATCAGCAAACTCCTCAAAATTTGTATAGGTGTACCTGAAAACTCTGTGCCAATTTAAAGCTTCAGACTCCAAAAACTTCTCGACTATACGCATTTCTCGGTCCCTAGGTATGCGATTATCATCTAGATAATGTCTCATATCTCTAAGAAATTCGACAGCGGTAATATTTCCAACTCCACTAAAACGAGATGGCTTATCGTCCATGTTCTTTATGATTATCTCATTCTGATTTCTTCTATGGCCTCCTTGATCATAGAATCCTCTCAGTCCTGTGAATACGCTCCGTATCTTGCATTAAGTGTGGACGCTCCTGTGTCTGACTAAAAATGCTCTCCCTGTCTTCTTCGACTCTTTGTTCAAGTTTACTAAATTTTCCTAGCTCTTCTTTGAACTTTTCTTCTTTACTCTGGAAAAATTGTGTGATGTCCATCTGCATTCCTAAACGTATTTCTTCTTTTAAGCCTTCATGGTCGCATGGTTCTACCAAAGTAAGTGACTTAATTTTGGTACTAAGATCTCGTAATTCGCTTTACAGACTAGACTTTACTTTAGCAAGATCTATGTTAATTTCATTTACGGTCGCTCGGATAACGTTTAACTCCTCACTTTTTTCGAATCTGTTTTATTTACAATACCTCTCATTTCGGTAATGCTCGATTTTCTACTTTCCTCTATCTGTTTATACAGTTATAATTTTAAATTATCTCTCTGAGTTTTAGCATTCTTTTCTATCTGACTTACATCATTCCATACTTTACTATGCAACTCCTGCATATAATTCTTATTAGATTGTATTACCTCATCTTTTAATTCACTAACAGATTTAGATATACATGAAGCATTGTCAATGTTAATACCCTCAGTAATAAGTTTTTGTTGGTCTTCCAACTTACCTTCTAAGTTACCAACAATGATGTTCAGGTCACTTAGCTTGTCAGTGAGTTTCTTCTGGTAACCTAACATTGTGTTTAATCTGTTCTAGGGTGGCTTTATTTATGCTCTCCTGTATCTTTCCTTCTAATTTGATTACATTGTCGTTACACTGAACTTTAGCTTCCACTAGTTTCTGACTAACTTTCTCTCTTAGTGAGCTTATTTCAGTTTTGGTAGAGGCCATATCTTCTTTCACCTGATTGAAAGCTGATATCGTCTCTTCCAAGGCTCTCCTGCTTTCCTCTACAGAAAATCTACTCTCTGCTTGAGCTAGTTTACTTTGCTCCTGAGCTAATCTTCCTTCCTCTTGAGCCTATTCTAGAGTTTTCTTAATATCTTCCTGCGTCTGTTCAGCCTTCTCGTGAGTCTCTTCTTAGGCCTTCCTTGCCTCTTCTTGGGCCTTCCTTGCCTCTTCTTGAGCCTTTCTTATAGCCTCCTGTGCCTTGCTATTTTCATCTTGAACTCTTCTACACTCCTCCTGAACTAAAGTTATGCTAGCTTTCGTCACTGACTGTGCTACTGCTAACTCTGCCTTCATATCAGACTCAACTGAGGCTGCATATTGTTTAATCTCTCGATCTATTTTCTTTGTGCTATCGTGTGTGAATTTCTGGAGGGCATCTACATCTCTTATCAGTTAGATTATTTAGATTATACAAAAGGAATACTTCGATACACATAATTAAACTTAATAGATTAACGTCTAAAATCCTACCTAACCATGATCTAATAAACTGATCCTCTCTCATTTAACAAACCCTAACTAACATTAAGTTTCGACAACAAGAATGTAACTAATTTTTAACTGTTATGACCAAAATGTCATCAGCTGGTTTAATAAACATGCCTCTAAACAATATTGTACTCCTCAAATTTGGCAGTGTTTATTCACTTAAACAACTTTCCAAAATTTGGGATCGGCATTTCTAAACAATTTCAAAATCTACAAATATCTTGTGTGGTTGTCGTTGAAGACTCCATTGTCTCAACACAATCGATGCCAAACCACGTTTGGGCGCCAAGAATAATAGTACCTATATGCAACCGAATTCCACATAGCCATAGCCTATATCCGCTGAGATGGAAAAGGATTGTAGGGAGGTCGATACCCAGCCAGATAAACCAACACTACCCTACTAGGATAATGACTAGGAAACCCTCGATACATACCGGCCATGCAACAACACTACTGAATAGTTACACATTCACTACAAATAAAATACCCATAACATTATGGTAGAATGAGAATCTCGGATCTCGGGCGTGAACGGTGAAAGTTGAGACTACGTGAATTATAGTAACTAATTCGCAGTATTATCGCATGTCGATTGCAAAATGAAAAGGTGATCAGATTTATAAAAAAAACAACAGACAAACAAAAATACTGCCTGGCATTTATTACTAAAAATTACAAACAATAAACTCCCTATCAAAAATATAAATAAAGCAAGTTAAAATAAAATAAATCACACGTCAGACAGTCTTTCTGTCTGTGCTATAAATGTACATAAAAATGTCATTACAAAATGTAATTATTTAAGAAATTAATAAAATGTTTACGCATTTAATAATCACCCTGTGACTATGTCACTGAAGCAGTCTGATCAGCATCAGCGGTTCAATCATCAAAAATTAAGTTAACAATATAAACACCCTGAATTATACACATACGTGCGAAAAATGTTAATATATAAGATAATATTAATATTAATTAAATATAGTTGAAATATATACATTTTATATACACCTTTCTATGTTTAACACGGTATTAAAAATACTATTCGCACTATCAGTCGCGATCTGACAGTCCTCTAGTGTCTCTGTTTTCAGAAACAGTTCAATTAACAATGTTTCACACAACAATACATTTTCAGGTATCTCTGGTAACTTGTCATAATAAGTAAAGCTTGTATATCGAACACTGAAGTTAAATATAGCTTAGAATATGTCGTGTCAATGAATAAAATACAATAAGATAAAGAGCGATGCGAAACTACTTAAAAAACTCAAAATATACATCGTGGATCTTATACTGATACTCTCTGACATGAACAATACAAATACTAACCCTTATGTCAGTGATTTTTACACATACTGTAACAATTCGTTGCTCCACATGGCAATACGTTTCTTTCTCTCGTAACACGGTGAACAATATTAATAAATAGCGTCTGCTTCGCTCCAAACATAACATACTTCTTTCTTTTCATTATTACCAACAATCTTCATTACTCCGCACGGCATTACTTCAATAAGAAACCCATCTTGCTACAAACTTGTAGAAGAATCAGTGACTTTACTAGGTAAATACGCAATTGTATACTACCGTTCAGAGTGCACTCCTAACCACATCTCTCCTCTAAATTATTTAACCTCGTGCATTATAACAATAATTACATGTTTGTTCACTACAATTCACATCACACAGTATTTCTTATTTCTTTCAATAGCGCTTTTCGTTCAATTAGATCCATAATAGACAGTTTTTCCACGTTACCAACTATAAACAATACTAACTCGTAGTTCGCTCGTCTTTACTAGCTAATAAATATAAATACATATCCTCACGCATCTGGTGTACATTTAAATGAATGAAATTATTAATATTTAAGCTTGTATTAAGACATACAAGACCTCAGCTGGACTAACAAATCTCCTGGTCTGATGTCATTTCAATTTAACAAAGTTCCCAAATGAAATGGTTAGTAACTATAGGCATCATTTGACCTCAATTGTCACTAACATGATCCTATTTTATAATATACTTTCATAATAACAATAGTCCATGACTATATCATTGTCAAATAAATTGTATTCGGCAATTGGAATTTTATAACTTCCATATTGTTATAAATAAGTGTTTCAGTTATATTCTGACATAATAATGTTCGTTAAACATTGTTACAGCATTTTACAATAATGCTTTCCTTTATAATAATGCAATATAATTAGACAAATGTATTCTGTCGCTGTTACGCATTTGTAACTATCAATAGCAATCTTAACGTTAAAAATATTCTTACTATTGGAAAGTATTTCCAATGACATATGTTACTATCGAAGCATTCCCTTCGAAATATATTACTATCGAAGTATTCCCTTATAAAACGAGTTTCGTTCGAAAGTGAGCATGTTAAAACGATTCCTTCAAAAATATATAAGAAACGAAGTATCTAAGGTCAAAAATAAATGAAATTACGTCTGAAACGACACGCGTAGACGTATCAAAGAATTACTGTAAATCTCCAAATTTTAGCTACAATAAACTTAGGAAAAGAAGATAAGAATATCTACAATGAAGTTGGTCACCTTTCAATAACAACAAATACTACTGCAAAACTACAGATCTTAGAGCGTTCAGTTTTTCTACCTTTCTGATGGCTTCTGGTGTCATGAATACCTTCATTAGATGTGCTCGATTTTCGGCTCGAACTGCTGGTGCGAGTCGTCTGCGTTGGAAACGGGTTCCTGGCAAGCGTGTGCCAACCATATGATCGCTCCCCGGTCTGGATCGTGCTGCGAATACCTGCGAGACAGCTCGTCCTTCTCGGCTAACAGCAAGTCTTCTCTTTTCACGGTCAGCGACCTGGTATCTGGATTTCTTGGTCCAAACGACTGCATGCGTCCATCTTCTTCTTCTCGTGTAGCAGATCGTCATCATCAATGTAGATCTGAATGTCCTGGGTTGATATCTCATTCTGGTGGTAATGGACATCTCGCTTGTAGTATTGGAAGTCATCTCAGAACACTGCATGTTGTTAAGCAGTTGTAGATTTATCGACTCCCGGTTTTCTAGATCACTCTTAATCTCCAATCCATGGTATAGACTAGCCTCCTTCCATTTGTTTAGTTGCTCATTATAATCTTCTCAATAACAGTTGAATAAGTTTGTCCTCCCTGGCTCAGGATTATTGCGGTCATCTTGACTGTGATATTATACTGTACAATGTTGAATGCTGCAATAATATAGCTGTAGTAAGCAATGCTGCTGTTTATCGCGTCGCTGATGAATAGTGCTATTGTAGCGAAATCATCTTATAATGGTTGTGATACTGAATAAATGCTTTTCTCTTCTGTAGCTAGTGCATTTATATTTCACCAGCTTCTCGCATTTCTTCCTCGGCGAATGGTTGATCTCTAAACGGTCCTATTTCGTCTGTCGGCCGTACTTTTTTTTTATCATGGTAATGCTCTGCTGGACGCGTGACTGAAAATGTCCACTCGGTTCAAGAAGCTGAGTAAGAGTCCTGGCTTCTCTCTCTGCGATGGCGCGCGTGCCAAAACTAGCCTGCCCTGCTAGCCTCACACGGAAGCATTTTAATAGAAATATACTCATAGTTTCTCTCCTAGCCAATAATTTATACTTCTATTTAACCAAATAAATTCCATATTGTATTCTACACCTGTAGAATTGTTCATATCGCTTTATATACGCCAAATTTATATAAAAGCGATTCCCACAAAATGTATGTGCCTCAATCTGATTGGCTGTTGAAATATCGTGATAGAAGCTCATGGATCTAGCCTCTTATCACCGGGTCGTGTGAATAATCTGTTATTGTCGCCTTGACCAACCAAAACTGGTTTTCTGCTTGCTAACATGAAGCCTCGTTCAATTTCCAGCCTCGAATGATCTGACTCTTCCTTAGTTAAAATCTCATTCACCAGAATATTTCCAAATAATAATTCCATAAAATGCTCCAAATTTTCCAAAATAGTTTCAATATGCATCATTCACTTTCCAAAATGCATACATAAATGTTAAATTGTTTTAATTCCAAATTTCCAAATATTTCTCTCCCTTGGTTTACACATCGGATCGAACCTCGGCTCAGTTCAAGTCTTAAGCTGGGCTGAATTCGAGTTCAGTACGGAGGTAGCACTAGCAATGGGCACATCAGGGTCATGTCTTATATTGCCGCCATCTTGACGGAAACGGAATGGCGGCCACCCAAATGTTAAAAGCTTAAATCAAATTATGACCAACCTAATTATTTGATCTCTATCAAATTTTGCAACAACATACCTTTTTGTGGGAAGAGTCTTATGACTGAACTACAAGCTCATCAGCCCAATAGTTTGCAGATAGCGGCCATGTAGCCTATATTTGCAAATCGATTCACCGTTTCAATTTAGACACGGTGAAACCGAACTGAATGAATTTTTGTACAGAGGTGCCACTAGCAAAGGGCACCTCATATACATTTTTAATATCCGTATAACACGTTGCATTTCTACAAGCTACTACAACCAACATTCAATTATACTCATTGAAAAGGACAAAGAGTTGTAACAATATCCATGCATTTAGGAGAAAGTAGGTTATATGTTCCTTACTGAACATCTTGTTTATACATATATATACGATAAGTAACAAGTCCATGTTGGAAGAATTGAAATGTTCGAGACGATGATGTATCTAGTTGGAACTGGGTGTTTTGTAATGGAAGGAGACAGTTTATTCGTGGCCTGGCAACTAGTGGCGATTTGCAATACCAGTGCAGCAACCTAAGTTCACTTCCACGCAGCGCATTTAAGCATGTTAATAGGCCTAGGTACTTTATCTTCTGACAATATATTTTTAATCTGCTTCCCCTAATCAATTTTTTGTGTGTACAGGAATAGAGAAATCGAATGTAAGGTTCTTTATTTCCCTGCATGCGCCACATGCAGGCACCATTAGATAATCCTATATGCATTCAATTGGCAGGATAAATAGTGACAACATATTTGACCATGACGGTCAACTTGCAAATATATCACTGTGCATTTCGAGGGGTCTGAGAATACCAGTAGTATACATTTTTACCATTTGGATATTGCGTAATCGCGAGGACATATTGCATCATCATGACGTCATCACACTAGAGCGAGCATGTGCACGTGCACATGTTAGCGTGGGAAGAGGTCGACCTTTAACCGCTTGAAGCAGATAACCGTTGGCTTATTTATGCGATAGAGATAAATATTAATGGGTGTTGACGTCATCTGATACCCGTGCAAGTGTGCACCAGTGCGAGCGATCACGTGATATGTCTGCAGTGTTCTTGTGAGACGTGGTTGACCTTTAACGAATAGTGTTAACTTGGAGGTCCTCTTGCAAGGCGCGTGTGTGCTTGAACACGTATGGCAATGTTGGGAAAAGGTTTGGTGGTGGGCGAGGACTAGGGTTGAGTGAGGGCTCGTTTAAATGCTATTTTTCCCGCTCTATTTGATGGTGAGGTTATTTTTTAAAATGGGTGTTTTTAAAAAATGCCGCTATTTTGGAAACGGTGAAGATGAGAGAAAAGTTTGTTTGACGTCAATGAAAGGTCCCTGTGCCCTCTAGGCTGACAGCAAGTTTCAAGTGTGTAGGACAATACAAAATGATAGCCTACTTTATGGCGAATATTGGCGATGATTCGCGAACGCATGGTCGGATTTGAGCATATAGGGCGTCGTAGGAATTGTGGTGAACCACCCCTTGCTATGGTCGGGGGTATATCCATCCCAAAATAAAAATTACCCTTACCCGGGGGTTAAGTAGTTTTTTTGTATGCATGCGCACTTGAGGGCTCTTGTAAGAGAGCGGAACTTTTAAATGATTATTTATAGATGAGGTTTTTTTAAATATTTATTAAAAAACAAAAAACCAATAGGTTATTCACTTTTTAGTATCTCGCTAACCAATAATGCGATTTAAACATATGGGGTGTCGTAGGACTCGTAGTGAATTCTCCTTTTGTATGAACGAGGTATGTCAACCCCCAAAATAAAAACTAGCCTTACCCGGGGAGAAACAGTAATATTTTGTATGTATGCACGCCGGTGGCTTTTGTCAAAAGGGCCTAACTACACTTTTGTTAATATTTTCTGAACCCCAGATGGGATTTTGCCATAGGAAGTATCCTAGCACTTGGGGTGACGCCTCGTTTTTGAATGTGTGATCCATTTTTTTTTGTCAAAAGGGCCAAACTACTCTTTTGTTAATATCTCGCGAACCAATCATGCTAGGGACTTGTATGAGGGGTTCTAGCATTTGGGGCGACGTCCCCCCTTTGGGGGTGAAACTACCCCCCAAAATTGAAAACTCAATAACTTGGAAACTAAGAATCCTAAAATTTGGCGTGATAGCTCTAAAAATAGGTGATGACATAGGCTTTTAGCTGGATTGGTCATTTCACCCCTAAAACGGTAAATAGTCATGTTATGGGAAAAACGAATTAAACACCTTAAAATGATAAATGAAACTAAGATGTTTTGTTTTTAATGAAAAATAGCAGGGGGTGAAAACTACCCCAAATTGAAAAATCGATACCTTGGAAACTAAGAACCGTAAAATTAGGTGTAATAGCTCAAAAATTGGTTGTGACATAGGCTTTTATCTGGATAGATTATTTCACCCCTAAAACAGTAAATAGTGATTTTACACTGGGGAAAATGTGTTAAAAGGGTAAAAATGATAATTGAACCTAAGATCTTTTGTTTTTCCAGAAAAATAGTAGGGGGGGGGGTGAAAACTACCCCCACATTGAAAAAATCGATATCTTGCAAACTAGGAACCCTAAAATTAGGTGTGATAGTTGAAAAATAGGGGATGACATACGCTTTTACCTCGATAGATTATTTCACTCTTAAAACAGAGAATGGTAATGTTACAGGAGAAAAATTTATTAAACACTTAAAAGCATAAGAGTTTTGTGAAACCATGCTTTAATGAATGTTTGTATGGAGGATGACAGCTTGCTAATTATTATTATTATTATTATTATTAAGTAATTATGGATTAATGTGTTTATAGCTAACGAATAAGGCACCAGAGTTTTATCAGTTGTTGTACAAATCAGGATGGCCAACCCGTTGCCATGCCCCATGAATTTACCCAAAAGAGCCAAAACGTTTAGGTTATCGACCTGAGAATTTATAAAACTAATTATCGGAGAGGGTGTTGTTTTGGATTGACAATGGCTAACCCTTTCCCATGATTTATGAATTGACCCAAAACGTTTTACCTCACAAGACTGAGTGTACCCTGTTGCAGCCTTTAGAAAATCGAACCCGGACCTCTGTGGTGACAGTTGAGTTATATTAATGATGCTTTTTGAACAAACACACACTTGCATACGATCGCTGGGTTGAATCTGCAAAGAGCCACTGGCTTTGTTTGTGTAATGGGTGTTGGTGATAAGAACACGGCGCTCTTGCCAGCAAGTTTCATATTACTCGTCTGCTTGATAGTGGACGTGCTTCGCACCGTGTTAACGTACATGACCAGATAGTTGTTAGGTAAGGGTTGACAAGGCTCAGTGAACCTTATTGCAACCTTAGAATGAAAATTAATTTCTTGGTATAGTCGGGGTTGGATGCCAAGTCCTTAGGGTAGACAACCAAGTATGATAAGCACTACACTGTGAGATGGTCAAATGATAATGTAACAGAACATATAGAAAAGTTTTCTGTAGTTAACGAATTGACTAACAGCCATACCATGAGAGGTGTAGGTAATTGAAATTGAATCCTTAGCTGTTGACCCTACTACATGTAAGCTATAGCAATGCCCGCCTATAAGCTATCATGTTAGAAAAATAAATGTATGGGTTGTTTTAAACGGAGAATGATTGTGTTTACTGTGAAACACAAATCCAAATTTAAAAATAGTTTAAGTCCAATATGATGTTTGAACTCATTTTATTTATACTTTAGACAAACGCTAACATAGTTGTAATCCAGAAGCCATGGCTGCCTCCTTTCCAATCCTACACCGTACACTGAATTTAAAATTAATAATGATCACGTTACAGACAGCCAGTTTCAAAGCCATGAGAAATAAGTGAACAAAGTATAAAATTCTCGACCCAGTCGGGAATTCAACATGGTGTTGTTTCAAGCAAAAGAGAAGCGTTCTATATACTTAACCGCCAAGCTGTCCTATCGACCCCTAATTGTTTGGCTGATGGTGAAAATAAAATTAAATGTAAACTATAACTAAAACTAACTACACACTTATAACTAGAAAAAAGAAATGTAAGACAAAAGGATAACAGGACAAATAAAGGACAGAAGGAATAAAAAATGCCTCTCAACCCTCAAGAATGTGGATTGATGGACTTGAAGGGAAGGAGAGCCATAAAAAGTAGATATGAAAGTAAAAGAGGAGAGGGTCCCGCTCCAGTGGTAATCGATAAAAAGGAGGAAAACTGGACCCAGCTGAGGAAACCCTTGTGGTCGCCAACTTCCAAACTGATCAGCCGTAAGCCCCTGAGGGTGTAGCCATATCCAGGGTGCACCACAAGTGGTGGGGCTACATACACCCTACCTTTAGTGTGGCTTCAGCAAAAGGCAGGAAATAACATAAAAATAAAAAGAAGCCTGCCTCCTCACACAAGAAGGGTATCAGAAAAAAATAAACAAGGGTCAATTAAGTCAGAAAATAAAGAGACTCCCTAAGCCTTGGATAGCCTAATAATGTCGGAGTCGGTAGAGAACAAGTGTTGACCAAGTGTGGTCGACAGGAAAGAAGATAGACAGGAGCCTAGCACAAGTCAGTGGAAGCAATGACGGACTCAGCTGGGACTCCATGGTCGTCAACCTACATTCCACTAGATGTAAGCCCATGTTTGGGGGTGGTGGACAATAAAGACATCTTTTGTTTTAAATCACTGGCTTTAAGGACGGTAACGCATGGCATGCCTTTATAATGCGATACTGGTCCTAGGGGTATGCAAAATTGTATTAGATACTCAGCTAATAATAGTGTACATGACCCCTTATTGTTTTCTCTAAGTACGCTACATGGGAATGATGACCATGATTTCCAAGCCCCTAAGTAAGACAAAAACAAATTGTTTCCATTTCCAAACAGTTGGGGTGAGGTGAGGTGAGTTTTCTAAACGTCAAACTCATGTGGTTTTTCCACTTGTACTGACGATACTCAAAATACGTTTCGTATTCATTAAGTCCGTTATTATCAGGAAACATTTTCTGTCAACAGGTGCTTACTGCATATGGCAAGACTTTACAGTCTTGGGTTAGTCAGTCTTTCTTGCTAAGGATGCTCTATATACCCTAGAAAAGGCTATACATGTTAGTTCTGAACACTTAGTGTTAATTGTATATTAAAATTTTATGCACAGCTTATACAAGCACGAGTTGCATGCAGTCAAACTTTGTAAGATAGTTACATACAACACGCAAAGTGTGTTCCCGCTACCTAGCGGTGGATATGAACACTCACTGGTAATATCCGAGGTGAGGTGAGTTTTCTAAACGTCAAACTCATGTGGTTTTCCACTTGTACTCCAGGTAAATGCCATGTTTGCCCACAGACAAGTGCAAAGAAAATCAAAACATGTTGTGTTTGGATCAATTCCTTACCTACATGACATGTACTTGAAATAACAAGTAATGAGCATTCTATGTTAACAATAGTGAAACGGTTGCAAACTGCCAATGCTTAGAGCTCATTAGCGGCTTCTATGGGAGGCATGGAGTACAATTACTTGAAAAACTAACAAGAGGAGTGTTCGATTTTCCCACAACACACATCCTGAAAGTAAATATAATTGACTGCACTTAAGTCCATGACCAGCTCCTTACCATTCCTACCCTTCATAGTCGAAGCACACATTAATAAAGCCATCACAGTGACAGAGGTTATTTGTAAAATAACTTAATATCTGAGATTTATCTTCAAATTGACCAGAATTTTGTAAAATCCACTAAATTTACCGCAAATTTAGCAAATTCCACCAAATTTCAGCAAAATCCAACAAATGACTACCAGATTTATTGAAATGCCATTGAATTATTAAAGAATGGTTGAAACTACCTCAAATTTATATAAAATTAGCCGAATATTGATGAAAATTCACTAAATTCTACCAAATTTAGGCAAGAGGTCTACAAACCATGAAATTTAACCAATTTTTTAAAACATTCACAACATATACTCGAAAATTCCATAATATTCCCTTTACTTGTATGCTTTTTTAGTTGTTGTTTCGTTTCCCACACTCCCTGCAGACAAATACCTGAACGTGACTTTCTCCTAGACTAGGAGCTCCACATTCGACATGGTAGCTGAGTTTCATCTCCCTTAAACTCGTCTCTGAGGTGGGTGCCAGAAAAGACATCCAACGGTAAAAACCACACCCTCACATAGACTTTCATAACTTCTTACGTTGAGGTTCATAACACTGACTACATTGAATGATTTAGCGGCTTCCTTTTCACAATTCCTGTTTATACTTTCCTCTTGAAGGCTGCAAGATGCTTGCAAGTTTCCTAAAATGCAATTAAATTTAATAAATACCTTAAGATGGTTTGATTTGTTTATGGTGTTAATACTATTTTTTTAGGTCTTGACTGGCTTTGCAATAAGAATTGACTAACCAAACCTATCAGGGAAACATTTTGGCCACTATGTATGTTATTGACCAGTGAGTTTAGCTGTTTAACATTTTTTTGAAATCATATACAACAGAGGCTTAAACCTATATACGAACCGTGTGACCATGCTTGTTAAACAAGACGTTATACCAGAGACAATTAGGATACTTATGTAGAGTTTACCAAAAAACGTTGTGTAACAGTAAATGCTAGTCAACAAACAGTTATACAGTACTAAACAAGTAGTTCCGTGAAGAACTAAAGAGCCTATTTTCATATATCCTACTAATATCCTCTATCTACATACAAATTGTCAATTTGATTGCTGTAATAGATTCGTAGATATTGAGAACCGTCTAAATATTCTGGATGGTCACCATGTTGGATTTTTATATTAAAGGCCTAAGATTTATGTACTATTACATGAAGATTATTGTGTAGGTGTTTTATTCAAACTTCAGTCGCATGATTAGGAGACAAGAAATAAAAGCGGAATTTTAAAATTTCGCTCAGCCGCCATCTTGTGTTTATGAAAATAATTTAATGAATTAGATGCCGGCTGATTAAACTTTGTTTAAGGATATACCGTATCAAGTTACACTGCGCTCGGATGGTTAAATCGCAAGAAACGTCCATTAGAATATTTAAATTTCAAGTCGCCGCCAAGTTGGATATGTGCTCGCCAGGTTATTGAACGTTCCATAGATGAAATTATGCTTATAGCATCTATACACTTACAATATTTCAGTTTGATTGCTGTAGTAGATTAATAAATATTGAGAACCGTCTAAATATTTCGGATGGTTGCCATGTTGGATTTTAATATATGTAGGCCATAGAGTTATGTACTATTAGGTGATGATTATTGTGTACGTTCATTATGCAAATGTTGATTTCAATCGCATGACTAGAACACAAAATATAAAAACTTAATTTTCGAAATTCGCACAGCCGCCATGTTGAGGTTATATAAACAATTGAACTAAATTAGACACCAGTGCATTACACTGTGTATAAACATTTGCTGTACGAAGTTGCATTGCGTTTGGATAATTAAATCGCGAGAAAAGTCTATTTAAAACGTTCAACTTCGCTTGGCCGCCATGTTCGTTTTGTAGTTAACCGGCTTTTGAATGACTCATAGATGAACTTTCAGTAGTGCTCTTTATCTCCGTACAAAATTCCATGGTGATACCGGTGATAGTTTACGAGATATTGAATGCCGGTGAAATATTTCGCACAGCCACCATCTTGTGGTTATGTAAACAATTGAACGAAGTTAGATGTCGGTGCATTACAATGTGTATATCCATATGCTGTACCAAGTTTTATTGCGTTTGATTGGTTGAATCGCGAGAAACGTCTATTTAAAAGTCGCAGCTTCGCTTGGCTGCCATGTTGGTTTTGTAGCTACCCGGTTTTCAAAAGTTACATAGGTGAACTTCTAGTAGTTCCCTTTATCACCATACAGAATTCCAGGGTGATATCGGTAATAGTTTCGGAGATATTGAATGCTGGTGAAATATTTCGCAATATTTGGATTGGTGAGACGTAACAAAATTTGAAGGGCACGGTCAGGGTCGTGCGGTATAGCACTATGAACTTACCGAGTTTTATTGAAATCGCTCCAGCCGTTTAGATTTTATTAGGGGGGCACACACAAAAATTCTCACACACACGCACACACACACACACACACACACACACGCGCGCGCGCACACACACAGACTCACACACGGACAAAAGATGATCTCATAAGCCTATTTTTTAAAATGAAAATAGGCTAAAAATCATCATATAATACCTGAGAGCTCTTCTAAAATTATTGATGTGTAACAGGTTTTCACTAGCTTGCTATGTATTTTTTGGCTTGGGGGTGATTTTCAAGAAATAAAATGTAAACGGAACTGAAATGCAATACAAACAATGAGCGCGCGCGGTGGCTGAGATTGATACCACGACGTACTCTCGGTTATGTAGCTATGTGGAATGTATATCAAATATGGTTTACTTCAAGGTTTGGAGATCCCATTAAAGATATTCCTACAATAAATGATCTTGAAATGGTCATTCTATGGTGTGAAAATATTTATTAGGTAAATTATATTTAATGAAAACAATAATGATTTATTAAATGTTTATTTGTTTACAGTATTGTTATTTAATGCAAGCACTTGAGGCACTAACGACCAAAATACAGCACTATCTGCAATGTATATTGCATACTTGAAGGTTTGGTGGTCCCATTATAGGTATTCCTACAATAAATGATTTTCAAGTTGTCGTTCTATGACGTGAAAATATTTAATATATGATATTTGCTAACAGGATATGCCACTGGAATTATTTTACAAGTAGTTATTTTAGTGACCAACAGAGTTCACTGTTAAGAAGGGAAGAGCCCTATGTGGAATGTAGGATAACATGTAACATATTATACGTGATATGTCACAACTGTAATGCTTGTGATTTTTTAAGATGCCTTTGTACCTATATTAATCACCCAGTTTACAAGACTGATAACTGTAATGCTACGGAAAAATCAAAACAAATCAAAAATGTGCATTGAAAAACCAAAAAGTGGTTGAGCAAATATACAGTCTACATGCAAAAAAAAAACAAGAAATATATACAAACTCTGTTAATTAATTTAATTCAAATATATATGTTTTTACAATAGGTATATACACACACACAGAATACAGCAGTTTTTTGTTCACGTTTGCTTGTTATAGTTTTTAAATATAACACTTGCTGAACATTATTTTAGGGGATGGGGGTGTTGCTACGTTGACCAATTACACTATAAAACCAGCTTTACGAAGTTCATCTTCTATTTTTAACAGCTCTTCCTCATAACCAATATGACCAGCCTGTTTACAGGCATGCAAGAGCTGTGGACGTTCGACTAATATATTAGGATCGTTCCATTTGCTATTTTTTATGAATGGTTTTAAATACTCGGGAAGCAGTTCATCATTTTCACCATCATCATTATCATCCTCATCATTATAATCATCTTCATAATGATCATCATCGTCGTCATCTTTACCATCATAATTTCCACCTGTGTCCACAGTGTGTTCAATGGTTTGAGTTGCCTTTGATAGTGTTTAAAGCTTCTTTTTAGATGTACTAGAGTGCTTTAACATTGTTATGTTATTATTATCATCACCATCACCATCCTTTTCACCTTCCCCAACCAACTTCTTGATGGGGTATGTTGTCTCTGATAGGGTTGAGGGCTTTTGAGATGTGGGTGTGTGTCTGATCATGGGTTTTACAGGAGGTGTTAAAGGTTTCTCATTAAACAACTCGCTAACAGCATGAGTGCGTTGTAGTGTATTAGTCCTGAGGTTAATATTAGCTTGAGCAGCCCTATTTTTTCTTGGACTTGGTTTTTTGCTTCGGTTTGAGTTTTCCTTACATTTACACTAGCATGATTATTAAGTTTACAATCATGATTGTTTGAAGAAAGTATGTCCAATTCTTTTGTCTTAAGCATTCCTCGACACTGTTTCGATCGTTGCTTTGAACAGCGCCAAATAACAGTTCCATTTTTATTCCTTCGTTTCACAATATATGAATACCCTTGGTAGTATGCATAAGGCTTACCATACCTAGTCACTGAAACTTCCATATCATCTGTCAAGCATAAACTAATTTCTAGTAAAGACAACTTGGTAATAACAACAATAGATAAATGTGGGAGTATATATAGATGCAAAAAGTGGGAGCAAAAGTGGGGGTAAAAAGTGTCAGCAAAAGTGTGAGCAAATGTGGGAGCAAAAACTGTGAGCAAAAAGTGGGAAGCAAAAAACGGGAGCATATATGGGATGAAATGTGGGAGCAAAGCAAATATAAAAAGAGGGAGCAAATATGCTAACAAATATGTCAAATAATATGCCGGCAAAAGTAAATACACAAGTCAAGATAGTTGAAAGTGCAAAGAAAATATGGAAGCAAATATGAGAGCAAAAGTGGTGTTTTTCTAAAACCTAACCTACCCTAACCCCACCTAACCTAAC
This sequence comes from Meconema thalassinum, assembly GCA_946902985.2. Lineage (NCBI taxonomy): Eukaryota > Metazoa > Arthropoda > Insecta > Orthoptera > Tettigoniidae > Meconema > Meconema thalassinum. Next base: position 23,549,607 of record OX336400.1, read on the forward strand.
TTCACCTATCCTAACCTAACCTAACCTACCCTAACCTCGCCTAACCTAACCTAACTTCACCTATCCTAACCTAACCTACCCTAACCTCACCTAACCTAACCTAACGTAACCCAACTTCACTTAACCTAACCTAACTTCACCTAACCTAACATGACCCAACTTTACCTAACCTAACCTAACCTATCATAACTTCACCTAACCTAACTTTACCTAACCTAACTTCACCGAACCTAACTTCACCTAACCTAACCTTTCAACTCTCAGATCAAAATTAAATTCTGGGCATAGTTGAGTTGGAACCAAAGACCTTAGGGATAACACAACTACACCGCGAGATCGGCAAATTATCACGCAACACAACACAAAAATAAAAGTATCCTGTAGAGTAACTTATTGGCTGACAACCATAGTTGGGAATTCAAACCCAAGACCTTAGGACTTTTGTTTTGAACATTATCAGAAATATTATTCCATTTACATTTTGCTGCTGCTTATAATTATAAGAGTTGGCATTAATATGGGAGCAAAAAGTGGGAGCAAATGTGGGAGCCAATATGGGAGCAAAAATGGGAGCAAAAGTGGGAGCAAATAAGGGAGCAAATGTGGGGGCCAATATGGGAGCAAATGTGTGAGCAAATCAGCTCACCTCGGATATTACCAGTGTGTGTTCATATCCACCGCTAGGTAGCGGGAACACACTTTGCGTGTTGTATGTAACTATCTTACAAAGTTTGACTGCATGCAACTCGTGCTTGTATAAGCTGTGCATAAAATTTTAATATACAATTAACACTAAGTGTTCAGAACTAACATGTATAGCCTTTTCTAGGGTATATAGAGCATCCTTAGCAAGAAAGACTGACTAACCCAAGACTGTAAAGTCTTGCCATATGCAGTAAGCACCTGTTGACAGAAAATGTTTCCTGATAATAACGGACTTAATGAATACGAAACGTATTTTGAGTATCGTCAGTACAAGTGGAAAAACCACATGAGTTTGACGTTTAGAAAACTCACCTCACCTCACCCCAACTGTTTGGAAATGGAAACAATTTGTTTTTGTCTTACTTAGGGGCTTGGAAATCATGGTCATCATTCCCATGTAGCGTACTTAGAGAAAACAATAAGGGGTCATGTACACTATTATTAGCTGAGTATCTAATACAATTTTGCATACCCCTAGGACCAGTATCGCATTATAAAGGCATGCCATGCGTTACCGTCCTTAAAGCCAGTGATTTAAAACAAAAGATGTCTTTATTGTCCACCACCCCCAAACATGGGCTTACATCTAGTGGAATGTAGGTTGACGACCATGGAGTCCCAGCTGAGTCCGTCATTGCTTCCACTGACTTGTGCTAGGCTCCTGTCTATCTTCTTTCCTGTCGACCACACTTGGTCAACACTTGTTCTCTACCGACTCCGACATTATTAGGCTATCCAAGGCTTAGGGAGTCTCTTTATTTTCTGACTTAATTGACGCTTGTTTATTTTTTTCTGATACCCTTCTTGTGTGAGGAGGCAGGCTTCTTTTTATTTTTATGTTATTTCCTGCCTTTTGCTGAAGCCACACTAAAGGTAGGGTGTATGTAGCCCCACCACTTGTGGTGCACCCTGGATATGGCTACACCCTCAGGGGCTTACGGCTGATCAGTTTGGAAGTTGGCGACCACAAGGGATTCCTCAGCTGGGTCCAGTTTTCCTCCTTTTTATCGATTACCACTGGAGCGGGACCCTCTCCTCTTTTACTTTCATATCTACTTTTTATGGCTCTCCTTCCCTTCAAGTCCATCAATCCACATTCTTGAGGGTTGAGAGGCATTTTTTATTCCTTCTGTCCTTTATTTGTCCTGTTATCCTTTTGTCTTACATTTCTTTTTTCTAGTTATAAGTGTGTAGTTAGTTTTAGTTATAGTTTACATTTAATTTTATTTTCACCATCAGCCAAACAATTAGGGGTCGATAGGACAGCTTGGCGGTTAAGTTTATAGAACGCTTGTCTTTTGCTTGAAACAACACCATGTTGAATTCCCGACTGGGTCGAGAATTTTATACTTTGTTCACTTATTTCTCATGGCTTTGAAACTGGCTGTCTGTAACGTGATCATTATTAATTTTAAATTCAGTGTACGGTGTAGGATTGGAAAGGAGGCAGCCATGGCTTCTGGATTACAACTATGTTAGCGTTTGTCTAAAGTATAAATAAAAATGAGTTCAAACATCATGTTGGACTTAAAATATTTTTAAATTTAGATTTGTGTTTCACAGTAAACACAATCATTCTCCGTTTAAAACAACCCATACATTTATTTTTCTAACATGATAGTTTATAGGCGGGCATTGCTATAGCTTACATGTAGTAGGGTCAACAGCTAAGGATTCAATTTCAATTACCTATACCTCTCATGGTATGGCTCTTAGTCAATTCGTTAAACTACAGAAAACTTTTCTATATATTCTGTTACATTATCATTTGACCATCTCACAGTGTAGTGTTTAACATACTTGGTTGTCTACCCTAAGGACTTGGCTTCCAACCCCGACTATACCAAGAAATTAATTTTCATTTTAAGGTTGCAATAAGGTTCACTGAGCCTTGTCAACCCTTACCTAGCAACTATCTAGTCATGTACGTTAACACGGGGCGAAGCACGTCCACTATCAAGCAGACGAGTAATATGAATCTTGCTGGCAAGAGCGCCGTGTTCTTATCACCAAGACTCATTACACAAACAAAGCCAGTGGCTCTGTGCAGATTCAACCCTGCGATCGTATGCAAGTGTGTGTTTGTTCAAAAAGCATCATTAATATAACTCAACTGTCACCACAGAGGTCCGGGTTCGATTTTCTAAAGGCTGCAACAGGGTACACTCAGTCTTGTCAGGTAAAACGTTTTGGGTCAATTCATAAATCATGGGAAAGGGTTAGCCATTGTCAAACCAAAACAACACCCTCTCCGATAATTAGTTTTATAAAATCTCAGGTCGATAACCTTAACGTTTTGGCTCTTTTGGGTAAATTCATGGGGCATGGCAACGGGTTGGCCATCCTGATTTGTACAACAACTGATAAAACTCTGTAGCCTTATTCGTTAGCTATAAACACATTAATCCATAATTACTTAATAATAATAATAATAATAATAATAATAATAATAATAATAATTAGCAAGCTGTCATCCTCCATACAAACATTCATTAAAGCATGGTTTCACAAAACTCTCATGCTTTTAAGTGTTTAATACCTTTTTCTCCTGTAACATTACTATTCTCTGTTTTAAGAGTGAAATAATCTATCGAGGTAAAAGCGTAAGTCATGCCCTATTTTTCAACTATCACACCTAATTTTAGGGTTCTTAGTTTGCAAGATATCAATGTTTTCAATTTGGGGGTAGTTTTCACCCCCCCCTACTATTTTTCATGAAAAACAAAAGATCTTAGGTTCAATTATCATTTTTACCCTTTTAACACCTTTTCCCCAGTGTAAAATCACTATTTAATGTTTTAGGGGTGAAATCATCTATCCAGATAAAAGCCTATGTCACAACCAATTTTTAAGCTATTACACCTAATGTAACGGTTCTTAGTTTCCAAGGTATCGATCTTTCAATTTGGGGGTAGTTTTCACCCCCTGCTTTTGTTTTCATCAAAAACAAAAGATCTTAGTTTCATTTATCATTTTTAGGTGTTTAAGACGTTTTTTCCCATAACATGACTATTTACTGTTTTAGGGGTGAAATGACCAATCCAGCTAAAAGCCTATGACATCACCTATTTTTAGAGCTATCACGCCAAATTTTAGGATTCTAAGTTTCCAAGATATTGAATTTTCAATTTTGGGGGGTAGTTTCACCCCCAAAGGGGGGACGTCGCCCCAAATGCTAGGACCCCTCATACAAGTCCCTAGCATGATTGGTTCGCGAGATATTAACAAAAGAGTAGTTTGGCCCTTTTGACAAAAAAAATGGATCACACATTCAAAAACGAGGCGTCACCCCAAGTGCTAGGATATTGCCTATGGCAAAATCCCATCAGGGGTTCAGAAAATATTAACAAAAGTGTAGTTAGACCCTTTTGACAAAAGCCACCGGCGTGCATACATACAAAAAATTACTGTTTCTCCCCGGGTAAGGCTAGTTTTTATTTTGGGGGTTGACATACCTCGTTCATACAAAAGGAGAATTCACTACGACTCCTACGACACCCCATATGTTTAAATCGTATTATTGGTTAGCGAGATACTAAAAAGCGAATGACCTATTAGTTTTTTGTTTTTTAATAAATATTAAAAAAACCTCATCTATAAATCATCATTTAAAAGTTTCGCTCTCTTACAAAAGCCCTCAAGTGCGCATGCATACAAAAAACACTACTTAACCCCCGGGAAAGGATAATTTTTATTTTTTTATTGATCTTCAGCATAGCAAGGGGTGATTCACCACAAGTCCTACGACGCCCTTTATGCTCAAATCCGACCATGCGTTCGCGAATCATCGCCAATATTCGCCAGAAAGTAGGCTATCATTTTGTTTTGTCCTACACACTTGAAACTTGCTGTCAGCCTAGAGGGCATAGGGACCTTTCATTGACGTCAAACAAACTTTTCTCTTATCTTCACCGTTTCCAAAATAGCGGCATTTTCAAAAAACACCCATTTTAAAAAATAACCTCACCATCAAATAGAGCGGGAAAAATAGCATTTAAACGAGCCCTCACTCAACCCTAGTCCTCACCCACCACCAAACCTTTTCCCAACATAGCCATACGTATTCAAGCACACACGCGACTTGCAAGAGAACCCCCAAGTTAACACTACTTGTTAAAGGTCAACCACGTCTCACAAGAACACTGTAGACATATCACGTGATCGCTCGCACTGGTGCACACTTGCACGGGTATCAGATGACGTCAACACCTATTAATATTTATCTCTATCGTATAAATAAGCCAAAGGTTATCTGCTACAAGCGGTTAAAGGTCGACCTCTTCCCACGCTAACATGTGCACGTGCACATGCTCGCTCTAGTGTGATGACGTCATGTTGATGCAATATGTCCTCGCGATTACGCAATATCCAAATGGTAAAAATGTATACTACTAATACCTCCTTTGATTTATTGAATATGAAACTGATTTGGCGTTTGCTACTGGCATAAGTAAGGTCTTTAATTCTTTCTGTCTTCTAGTTTGCTAATGAAAATGGAGAAACAACTATTCATGCAGAGCAAGGCAGAATGTTTGGCACATGAATTCCCTGACATTGTAAGTTGCATTTTAATTCGTATATGGTGTAACATTGCTATCTTAGTTAAGTGCAAGGTTTTGTGATATAATAAAGTACTTCATAGTAAATGGTACTTTAACCAGGATCTGTTAACTCAAAACTTCGTAGGTACTCATATAGTGCCTATATATTTAACATTGGGTAACACTTCACAGGATTCAAATGAGCTGTTGCCCTCTGACAACCCGCAGGAGGAGGCTGGGGATATATTTGACTATGAAAGGATAGCAATTAAGGAGGAACATGAACACCATTACTTCCCTTATAATAATACTAATGATTTATACAATAAATATTATTTGGAAGACTTGTTTTCCATGAGAACACCTAACAATAGCAGATCCTAATGATACTGCAGTTTCTCTCTGCTGGCATCCTGGATCCTATTACAGGTGAAGTCTACACAACATGCGACGTTTAAACTCAATCATATACGGTATTTGAGATATGATAGCCCGTGAGTGAATGCGATGATGTGTGTGTATCCTATTGCTTATAGGTTAGACTGCCACTAGCAAAGCAAGCAATGTAAAGATTGTATCTTGGCAGTCAGCAATCATATTTCCAATGAATAATCATCACTACATCTTTTTTCTTCTATTTCTAGAAGATTTGTCCGCCTACGTAACAAACAGAATACGTTACATTCCAGGCAGTTGTGCTAAGCAATTACACAACTAATGGTGTTTGCCTGTGGTAGCTCATTGTTGTTGTTGTGTGAGTCTTCAGTCTTTTGACTGGTTTGATGCAGCACTCCATGCCTCCCTGTCCTGAGCTAATCGTTTCATCTCTACATAGCTACCACACCCTACAACCGAGGCAATCTGTTTAACATATTCTAACCTTGGTCTACCCCTACAGTTCTTGTCCTCGACCCTTCCTTCCATAACTAAGCTTGCTATTCCTGGGTGTCTTAGTATGTGTCCTACTAATCTATCTCGTCTCTTCATTAGCAGTCGCCAGAAACATCTCTCCTCTCCCACTCGCCTTAATACCTCTTCGTTTGTAACCCTATCTACCCATCTAATCTTCATCATTCTCCTGTAACACCACATTTCAAATGCTTCAATTCTCCTCTTTTCTGCTGCACCAAATGTCCAAGTTTCACTTCCATAGAGCGCCACGCTCCAGACAAAGGCTTTCAAAAATGACTCATTGATGTAGCGGATAAGTTGGTAGAGTGCCACGCTCTCCAGAATAATTTGTATAAACACTTGTTTTAGGTAGCTTAAGTGGATACACAGAATCTAACCATTAACTTGCCACAATAACAGTAATTGGAAGTAGAGACCCACATGACCTGAGTAAAACCCGATATTGCCTCTGGTTACTTGTCCATCTTTTCATTTCACCTCCCCAGGTCAACTGTCCCTTGATTGTTATCCCGATATTTGCAGTTAATCATCCATTTTTTCTCCCTTATTGACTGTTTTCCTTACTGCCTGATTACTTGCTCTAATTCTTTTACGGGGTCGGACCTCTTCCTTCTATTCATGATATAATGGTGTAATTGCACAGCACAACTGCCTGGAATGTAAAATATTCAGATATATTCCATCATTCATAAGAGGGTGGCGTGTACCACACCTTCAATAACCTGGTGAGCACAAAACCAACATTGCGGCGAAAATTAAATATATATAATCGTTCAAAAATGGCAAGGCACGAAATATTTATTCAAGGCTTAATAAACTGTGGTCTAATTTAATTTAAATTTGATGACAACTTATAATTGGCGGCTGTTGACAATTTTTTTTACAATTTTTGTTTTGTCTTTAAAATATGAGAGAAATGTAAATTGGTCTAATGAAGAAATATTCTGGCATATAACTCTACAGTCTAAACATAAACATTCCAACATGGCGTTCATGCGATATATCACACAAGTTCAAAATATCTCTCAAACTAATTAAGCAATCAAACTGATACTCTGTATGTTGCTATCGGAATATTAAGTAAGTGCGAACTTGGACTTTAACTCCATGTGATTTTAGCTACTCAAATGACATTTCTGGCGATCTAATTACTCGATGGTAATGAAACTTATTACATGGAATCTTTCTTCGGCGCTTAGTGTAGATTATTCAAGATGGCATATGTTCGAATGTTTAAAACATATTGTTTATCTCTCGTATCCTATTTAAGCCATGTGTGAGATTGATTAGATATTAGATTACCTTTATCTAATGATAGTAAATTTTGTGGCTAACTTTTCGTAAATCATAAAAGACGTGCTTTTGACTTTTCTAAAAATGAATTTCCATGACAGAAAGATGGCATGTCCCTGGAGGAGTCTTAATCACCTATACTGAATGTTATACACACAGCAAATTATTATTGGTGTTGGTATACGTATATACAGCTTGTTATTTCTCGAAGTAATGGTGTTGGTGCGGACAACTCGTTGGTATAGTACGTCACATGGAATGCATTTTTTAAGTACGGGAGAGATTTCAATTGGGCAGATAACCTCGTAATTCCGCCCCTTTATACCTCAATAACTATCCCATAATTTTCAATGGAAAAGCTCTGTGGGATATATGAAAATAGGCTAAGTATTTGTACTTGTTGAGAATTTCCTTCGTAATTTTTATCAATATATTAATTTCGGTGCATTCTCTGAGCAGTTGTGCTGCATAAAGGCAAGGGTCGACTTTTTCTTTCACCCTCAATGTGCTGTTTTGTACATTCCCATTGAACTTAAAATTACCCCTCTCATTTCCAGTTTCATTGAGTTTTCTGGGCCTATTCTTACAGGAGAATGATTGATATTGTGCCCCTATTTCTCGGAGATACCACAGGGCCCACGGCCAAAATGAAGCCTCGTAAAATCCCATCACAAACAAACACATACCACCACAGACATAGCCTTGAGCTAGTCACAACATGAGCAAGTTTCTCTCAGGGCATCAGGTAAGGATTGGGTGCAGTTAGCTCAAAATACACGTAAATTAATTAAAAGGAAGTTCTAATGTACTACAAATCACCAACCATTTCAGATAAAAACGTGTCCTATAATAATAATATATCCACGAAAGATCCCTAGCCTAAACTTTAATAAGGATAAAGTACAGGGATAGGAAGGTTATCTACAATCTATACAGAAACCAGACATCGGCCATTCAAGCTGAAGGACATGAGAGAGAATCTGGTATTCAGAAAGGTGTAAGGCAAGGATGAAACTTATCACCCATACTTTTCAATCTTTACATTTAACAAGCAATGAAGGAAATTGTAAAAAAATTGAAGTGGGACTGAAGATTCAAGGAGAAAAAATTTCAACTCTGAGATTTGCCGATGACATAGTCATCTTGGCCGACACGCCTGAGGATTTGAATGAGTTTTTGAATGGTATGGACTCCGTCTTGAGGAAAGAATTCATGATGAAAATTAATAAAAGTAAAACAAAAATATTGGAATGCAGCCGAAATATATCAGAATCCTCTATGGACATCAAATTGGCAGGTGAAAAACTAAAGGAAGTAAGAGACTTCTGTTACTTAGGAAGCAAAATAACCAGTGATGGACGAAGCAAAGAGGATATAAAAATAGGTTAGCTCAGCAAGGAAAGCATTTCTCCAGAAAAGGAATCTGTTGACATCGAATATAGATTTAGGTGTTAGGAAGTAATTTTTTAAGACCTTTGTCTGGTGCGTGGCACTCTATGGCAGTGAAACTTGGACTATTGGTGCAGCAGAAAAGAGGAGAATTGAAGCGTTTGAAATGTGGTGTAACTGGCGAATGATGAAGATCAGATGGGTAGATGGGTTACAAACGAAGAGGTATTATGACTAGTGGGAGAGGAGTGATGTTTCTTGCGACTGCTAATGAAGAGAAGAGATAGGTTGGGAGGACACATACTAAGACAACTAGGAATAGCAAGCTTAGTTAAGAAAGGAAGGGTCGAGCACAAGAACTGTAGGGGTAGACCAAGGTTCGAATATGTTAAACAGATTGCTTCGGACGTAGGGTGTGGTAGCTATGTAGAGATGAAACGATTAGTTCAGGACAGGGAGGCACGGATAGCTGCATCAAACCAGTCAAAAGACTGACGACTCAAACAAAAACAAATTTATTTATTTTAAGCTAATTAAGAGGATTAAAAGTACCTTTAGCTGCAAATGACTGCCACTACAATACTTGTTTCATTTAAAAAGAAACTTAAATTAACCTAAATAGTCTTCATAATAAGGAACAAATATTTACAAACCATTTCAGCTACATAAGTAGGTCTAGCATTACAAGGTTGCATTTCAAACCAGTAATAAAAGACACTCTTAAGGGAAGGTGGCACCCCCAGTCTTTGCGATGCTAGTTTGGTCTACTTCAGGTACACATATTGTGATAACTTTCAATTATTCCACTCTATAAATTTGGTAACATTCAGCATAAGGTGTTTTGCGCCAACGGTAGATTTTAGACTTCGAGTAATAACCTGGCTGAATTAATATATTTTTTTTATTGGATTCGGATATTATATTTATATTTTAACACTCTGGAACCAAATAAAATCCACCGTTTTTAAGTAATGTTTTTAGGAAAATTCCAAAATATGTATAACAACCAATAGTACATGTGATGCCCTGTCGTAACCAAAATATTGGTACCTTTGCCTATAAATAACTCAAATAGAGAAAAACAAAGGAACAAGTTGAGATTACCTTTAATGCATATCAGCACCAGATTCTGGATAATCGGGGTCATCAGCATCTTCCCTAGACCTTTGCTGGTTTCTCACTATGTGTGCTGTTATTACACTAAAATTCACTGATTGCAAAAGATATTCTCTTCGAAGAACCAGGGGTACTTACGGAGGAACATGATCCTACAGGTGACTCTTCTAAGCCAACACTTCCTTCACTAACACTTGTATTTACACTATTTTCATAGGCAATATTATTTGTATCGACACCTACATCTTTAATGATGTGACTTTTCCTCTATCAGGACCTGCTCTTCGACCTTTTCGACTTTTAAAAACTGATTTCTGTCTAGGCATTCTGAACACTTGATTACATCACGCTGAACAGAAGAGGCGGGAATACGTGACACAGGCTAGTCACAACACAACAAAATAAAAACACTCCCTTTTGTAATGGACAACATTGCTTTGACCACTGGAAGTATATTTAAGCATTTGAACTCAATCTGGAAAGGGGACGTAACCTCATTTAAATCGTGTTTGAGGTTCAGGAATGATTGTGGCTATTCATATTACTCATACATAATAAAATACACCACAATATTTAAGAATCCATAATAAAGAAAATTATGAATTTTTGAACCGGATGAGGGGTACCACTTTCCGTTAACACCTGCACCTCAAAACGTTTTCACCATCACTAGAGCACCGCCTCCTGGATTATATTCGACCTCTGGTGTATCTAAATTCAGCATTTCCATTTCCAGAAGACGGTCCTTCGCCTTTTGGATGAACACACCTTCCAGGTTTGAATTGGATTTGCCACAATGACCTCCTTCCTCACATGTTGAATTGAGTGGCTCATGGTGTTGGTTGGAATCGTCTTCTCTATGGTGTGAAATTTCATAATAATTGCATCACATCCTCGACACTTTTAGTAAATAAATGCTCTGATTTCAGATTTTTCACAGATTCTAGCATCACAGCACTTATAATAATTTTTCTCTTGCACTTCTCTCACGTGCCCAACTTCATGTTTAATTCTCTGTCTCGAATATCTCATTTTATTTGAGTAATCGTGCTTTCAAGGCGTCCTACAATTAATTTATGAACTACTGCAAATACTTCTGAACAATATTTGAGCTCCAGTTTTGTGATATGTACACAAACTATCGCACATTGGCCTTGAACTTGACAGATCGCAATATTTAATAAATGCACAGTTCTTTCATTTTAAATAATCAAACGCGTATATGTAGCATAATCCACGCTCCTTAAGAAATATTTGCACTCTATATCATTAATACTCAATTCTATACACCATAGATTATCATGGGGTTCAATGCTCGTATCCACCCTCTCTGGCGTTCGACAAGTTTTGTTTTGTGCGTAGAGTAGCATTTCCGGCTTCTTAGTTCTGCAGCCAATCAGCTTCTTCTTATTTTCTTCCGGGTTGTTCGAAGTATTTCCTTACAATATACGGTGAATGTCGAACTCAATTAATCGTATTGTCCGTTTCTTCTATCTTCATACTACTAATTTTGATATCGTGCTTCCAATGAATTACACGGCTCGCTTGATCCTTTCACAGCCTTAAAAAGTATCTTTTTCTGCGCCCTGTCTTCATAATTGTACTCAGCTTACAATCTCAGAGAATGACTCAGTGTTGTCACGTGGTCTGACATGAAATTCAGATCTTGGCGCGGTTTACGAACAAGTGAACGAGGACAATAAATATACATGAAGATCAACTGATGAAGTTACTCAAGTATGGGATGTTAACTCTGAAAACAGAACTACCCTTCTGTTCAAAATTTTTGATCTAGTTCTTGTATGCTGCTTTATACTTGGAAGGTGTAAGATTTATTTCCCCTAATGCAAGGGAACATGTTTTTGAAACAAGTAATTTCTGTGCAGCATGATACTATTCTCGCTGAGGATATTAAGGCAGAAGAAGTCTTCATACCAGAGTTTGTTCCATGCATCAAAACAGAAACTCCATTTTTAGCGAGTGGTGGAGATTTCAAAGAGTTAAGAACCTGATTGAGTTACTTCTTGTTGCATCCTATAAAGAACATTTCCTAATCACCATCTTATTCTCACCTATCCTATTTAGGGATTACAGAATTGTGTATTCAGACAGTAGTGATGGCGAAAGGAAGCTGTCTGCTGTTAGGTTGTGTAAAGTACGGAAAGTACAAGACGTCTAGATGGATGATGAAGGATTATATTGTCCGACTAGTGCTGGACTCAAACCAATGACATCCCTCTGTTTATGCCGTTGGTCTGTTCACTGATATAACTGATGTAATGGGGGATATCATAATTCTCATAGGTAAAGTGTACATTATATGAAACCAGCACATCCTAAGCACAATCATGTTGTAATAGTAGCCAGTTGTGAAGTTTGTATTTTTGTATGAAGACGTTACAGTATTCTCATGGAGGAGATTGATGAGCTATTGTATAACCTTTATCTAATTACTCTATATTTGTGGCTTACTTTTCGTAAATCGTAGGGCATGTGCATTAGACTTGCTGAAGAAGAACGTTTTCTGGATCTACTGCTGGGTGAAATTACCATTATGCAATATGTTACGGTTTTTACCTGCGCGCAATTTGCGACCCGAGTTCGGTTGGCTGGCGATAGGCTTACGCACCTGGTTGCTGGCCGTTACCGCACTCCAGCAAATGAAACTCCCTGTACTACATTCATATCGCTTCTTGCTATCATAAGTTACGTCATAAAATGTTCCCATTTAAGGTAATAAGACCTTGGGTTTACTACATAAAAATGGCTTTTCGCCTATTTTCTTTGGAAAGTGCGATTCTGAATTAGCTTGTGCATCCTCAAAGATACCCCCTGGGAGACTTAGCTTTTTGCCGCTGTGGACCAGCATATATTTATTCATATATTCAGTGTGTCTTTAATGTCCTCTCCGGATAAACTTGGATTCAAATACGCTACATGAATATGGCCTCTCACCGCTATGGATTCGCATTTGGTCAACTAATGATTTTCTTACGGTAAATTAAGCTTTGCACACGCTATGCCTTCTCGCCGCTAAGGACGAGCATGTGTCTCTTCATAGTTGCTCTGTGAGTAAACTATGATTCACATACGCTGCATGTAAAGGGTATCTCGCCGCTACGGATGCGCATGTGTGATGTCAAATGACCTTTCAAGGTAAGCTTGGATTCACATACGGTACATGAAATTGGCCTCTGCGAACTGTGAATGAGCATGTGAATATTCATACGTCCTCTCGTGGTAAACAAGGATTCACTTACACTAAATGAAAATGGCCTCTCCCCGCTATGGAAGAGCATGTGTGGTTTCAAATGTCCACTCGTGGTAAACTTGCATTCATATACAATACATGCAAATGGCATCTCGCCGGTATGAACAACCACGTATGTCTTCAAAGTACTTTTCTGCTTAAACGTGGATTCACATACACTACATGAGAATGGTCTCTTGCCGCAATGGCCGATCATGTGTGTCTTCAAATATCCTCTCGTCGTGAAATTGGATTCACATACGTTACGTGAGAATGGTTCCTGGCCGCTATGGATGAGCATGTGCATATAATTTCCTCTCCGGTTATACTTGGATTTACATACGCTTCATGAGAATGGTTTCTCCCCGCAATGGACGAGCAAGTGTCTTCAAATTTCCTTTCGTTGTAAAATTGGATTTACGTACGCTGCACGAGAATGGATTCTCGCCGCTATGGACGAGCTTGTGTGTGTTAATATTCCCTCTCAAAGTAAACTTAGATTCACAAACGCTGCATAAGAATGGTCTTTCCGCCGCTATGGACGAGCAAGTGTCTCTTCAAATTTCCTCTCGTTGTAAACTTGGATTCACATACGCTACAAGAGAATGGCTTCTCTTCGCTATGGACGAGCATGTGTCTCTTCAAACCTCCTCTCGTCGTACACTTGTTATCACATACGCTACATGAGAACGGTTTCCCGCCGCTATGGACGAGCATGTGTGTCTTCAAACATCCTCTCGTCGTACACTCGTATTCACATACGTTACATGAGAAAGGTTTCTCGCCGCTATGTACGAACATGTGTGTAATCAAACTCCGTCTTTGATTAAACTTGGTTTCACATGCGCTGCATGAATACGGTCTCTCGCCGCTATGGATGACCTTGTGTTGGTTCAAATTTCCACTTGTTGTAAACTTGCATTCACATACACTGCATGAGAAAGGCTTCTCACCGCTATGGACAAGCATGTGTGTCTTCAAATTTGACGTCTGGGTAAACTTGGATTCACATGCGCTGCATGAATACGGTCTCTCGCCGCTATGTGTCTTCGAAATGGCTTTCTGGGTATACTTGGATTCACATACGTTACATGGATAAGCCTTTTTACAGGAATGACGAGCAATGGTTGACTTTAATGTTCGTTTGGTAGTACATATTCCACTAGATGCACTGTTAGCATATTTTCTTACAGTAGCAGCATTATCCGATGTATCTGGACATATCAGCCTGAAATAATTAGTACTAACAGTTTAAAGTCCGCTACATTATCACGGAAGAAGATTAATATTATTTAAGATATCTCAGAAGTAAATATATAATTGGGACAACGTTCTTTAATACCATTACCAGAAAACTTGTCTCCAAAAAGTATCGGTAACTGACTTGGTTTCCACTCATCAATAATATGTTGAACATACAGTCTGATCATTTTACAATTATATAAGACACACCTGTAGGTTATACAGGTGTGTCTTGTCGGAGATTTTGGATTCATAGCTCTGACAGCATGAGTGAATTTGGATCGTATCTCAGCCACCAAAATCATCCTATCAAAAGTCGTTTGATTTTCCACATGCCGGGTGCCGAAAAAGGAAATGGGGCTCATTCCTCCACCCTTTGCAACACTGGCCTTCGCCAATAATGATGAAAATGAGTCTATTCTTGCGAATAATTCGGTGAGGTTTCACAGAGGCGGCTAAATTGAAGAGTGACAAGGATACAATATCGTTGTTGTTTTTGTTTGAGTTATCAGTCTCTAGACGCTTTCAGTGCAGCACTTAATGTTCAATTCATTCCTCTCTACAAAACTACCACACCCTACATCCAAACCAATGTACTTTATTTCGCCATCACACCGAGACGTGTTCCTACGGAAGATATTACCTGCGGGCTAGAAGTTTCCATCCGTCATCTACCAGCCTTCGAAACAGAATAAATTACAAAAGAGGCCTCTCAGGACATCAAAATTCCCAGGCCCGTAGATCAGACCCATCTTATAAGGCGATCCCATGGAACCCCACAAACAAAATAGAGAGGACGAAGATCCATGGAACCTCGTTACTCAAAACCTCCCGCGTTCTATGGCCTACGTAAAATACACAAGACCGATGCACCTCTGAGACCAATATTTAGCGCTATAGCGTCCCTAACCCACGCTCTTGCTCATTATTTGGATCAGGTCCTCATCCATTATTTCCTCCGCCACCCTCTCACGTCAGAAATTCCCAACGCCTTGTAGATATCATAGCGAGTATAAACTTGAGTTACAGCGATCTACTGGCAAGCCTCAATGTAGAGTCCTTATTTACCAAGGTGCCTGTCACTGATGCCACACAGATAATCAGGCAAAAGCTTACAGCGGCCGAAGTTTCAAAATAATTAGTTGAACACAGCGTTAACTCCACATTCTTCGTCTTCAAAAGGCAGATGTTTCAACATATGGAGGGAGCAGCCATGGGATCCCCCTTTTCTCCATTATAGGCCAACGTTTTCATGGCAAATTGGAGGAAGAAGCTGTAAAGGAGAGCCCACTGAAACTTGAGTGATCGTTCGGATACGAAAACGAGATTTTTTGATATGGGAACCTGGACACAACTCACTTCAGGACGTACTAGACTTCATGTGCTCCAGACATATGAGCATCAACTTAACTATGGAAGTAGATGAAAATAATCCACGTTCTGGTCTATGAACGAACAGACAACACGCTCGGACACAGGGTCTCTAGGAAAGGCATTAACACAGATCGGTATTCTCTCCCGCTGCTACCCGAATCCCAAGCTGGTTTTCACGCCCATCGCTCAACTCATGAGCATATATCTTCTCTTCGTGCATTTGTGAAACCTCGCCATACCGCCGCCCTTCTTTGCTTACAAGTAGAGAAAGCATTTGACTCCGTTTACCATTCCGACCTCATGTATGAACTCCGTCATCTGCCTCTACCCTCTTCCCTTATTCATCTTACTTACCAATTCCTCAACCATCGTACTGCTTCTATCCGCATTCGCAACGCTTCTTCTTACACCTTTTCCCTCCACGCTGGTGTCCGTCAGGGGTCACCTCTTCCCCCACCCCCCTCTTGTATCTCCTCTTTACCTACGATATTGACTATCCCCCACCTCACTCGCGCCCAACGTATTTCCCTTCCTATCTTTCCCAGGCTATCCTTCACGACCATCGCACATCCACCCACTCACATCTCTTCCCCCATCCGTTACCTAATGTTCACACATCACGTGTCAAAATTGCCTCGAGTGTACACATTTTAGAAACATGCCTAGAAAAATTGTCGTGCAAATACTAGATTTTCTGGAAATGGAAAACTATCAATGTTATTTGTGGAAGGAAAAAATAAAAAAATGAAATAATAATAATAATAATATGGCCGTGCACGGGGGAAGAAACTACTGCGTACCTCTGCCAGCTCGCAGCATGGAGCGATGATTTAGTGTGAGGGGTGTTGCCTATGTAGGACGCACTGCGTATCGTCACTTAGAGGAATGTGCCAGCTGAGAGGATTAACTCGTGGCGCGATGAGGTTAAAGTTCGTATCCCACCTTGGGCACAAACTTTTGTCATTGATTTTGTTGTTGCTGGATCCAAGTTTGAAAGTTCAAGATTGGTATTGGCACAGCCAAACAGAAAGCAGCGCTTTGATGAAATAAAATTGTTGGTTCTAGAAAATGAAGTTAACAGTGTCCAAAATTATATTGTAGATAGTGGTCCTAAACTTGGGCTGAGGCATCTGTGGGTTCATGAACCAGGGATCAATGGGCGGTGTGTCCAGCAAGTTTAATGGAGGACTGTGGTTGTGCTGGAGTTGCTGGCTCAGGTCCAGGACCGAAACCTGTGCTGCGGCTGCGCAAAGAGGCAGCTGCGTTACCTGGGTACTATATAAAGGCTAGGCATAAACCGCAGAACAGTGGTCGTGGACAATACCCTGTGTTGCGGCTGCGCGAGAAGCCGGCTGCGTTTACTGGGTACAATATAATGACGAGGCCTAAATCGCACATCAGAGGTCGTAGACAATAACCTGTGTTGAGGCTACGCGAAGCGGCGGCTGCGTTTCCTGGGTACAATATAAAGGCGAGGCACAAACCGCACAACAGAGGTCGTGGAAAAGAACCTGTGTTGCGGATGCGCGAAGAGGCGGCTGCGTTTCCTGGGTACAATATAAAGGCGAGGCACAACCCGCACAACAGAGGTCGTAAGTAGGGGAGCAGTAAGAATTTAAACCCACCCACCGTTGTTCAAGCGGCGTCCATGTTACATTCGTGGATATCTCGTGAATCCATGGTCTAATTTTGACAAATGAGGTGTCGTAGGACTCGGGCTAACGCCTTCTTTCCTTTGGACAACTTATTTCAACCCTAAAATAAAACCCACACCTACTAGGGGGTAAAATAGTATTTTCTTAGTAAATGTGTCTTTCCATATGCATCGTACATGCTGTATAATGCTAATATGAAATTAAACGTTGTTCCACATCAAAAACGTGCATTGTCCTGGATGCCGCTATGATATAACATTTTTGTTTTGTTTTTACGCATGCGCACTTGTTTTTTTGTAAGAGGGCGGGCTTTTTGAATAATGATGTATAAATAAGTTATTTTTTAAATTTAACCAAGAGATGGAAAACTAATAGGTCATGCGCTATTCATATCTCATGAACCAATAAGGCTAGGGACTTGTATGAGGGGTCGTTGGACTTGGAATGACGCCCCCTTTTTAAATGTATTTTCAATTTTTGTTAAAAGGGTCTAACTACACTTTTGCTAATATCTCGCACACGAATAAGCCTAGGGACTTGCATGAGGGTTCATAGGACTTGGGGTAGCGCCCTGTTTTTGAATGTATTATTCATTTTTTGTCAAAAGGGCCTAACTACACTTTTGTTAATATCTCGCTAACTAATAATTAGAGAGGGTCAAGTGAGGTGTCATAGGACTCAGGATGGCCAACCCTTTCCCATGACCAATGAATTTACCCAAAAGAAAACAGGGTTATAACAACGAGGAGGAGGAGGTGTGCTTTCTTTATTTTATTGTTTCGAGACATGACTTTTTGTAACCAGTAGATTTAGTTTTTTGTGTATATTCATTTTTGTAATTGTAAATAGTTATTTTTTGTAAATAGTGGAAACCATTTTTTTTGTAATGAAAAATGTTAAATGTATAACTAAAAGTTCTTTGGGATGAGTGTGCATGTCAAGGATGTTTTTTTGGGGATAAATAGAGTGGTTGTGTTTGTTCTCAAAGACATGCTTGGTTGTGCAAATGTATGACTACACCGAAAGAGAGAGAAAACTTGTGTGTGTGGGTAGCATTGGTTGTTTAACCAGAGCAAATACGGAGAGGTAGGGTGGGGAGAGGGGAAATTTACACTTATATATAAATGGTAAATAGTAATTTTGTTTTTTCAATAGTTTTGTTTCTTTCAAATGCAGCGTTAGATAGGCATTATTTTGTAAAACAGTCTTACCTATAGTAGTAGTTGTAGACCTCTATGTTTTGTAAACAAATAGACAGACTGTATTATTGCCATGGTCAAGCACTCACTTTAACACCATTTACAAAAACTTAAAATGACAAAATCATGTTTCGCAAATATGTACCTTTGACATACAAAATGAAAAAAATATGTGTAAATACAAAAACTTCAAACTGACATTTAAACAAGATGTTCAGTAAAGAACATATAGCCTACTTTCTCCTAAATGTATGAGTATAGTTATAACTCGTTGTTATTATCAAAGAGTATAATAGAACTATTCTTTGTTGAAGACCTTAGAAACGATTTACCTCTACCAAACGCCACAACCTAGATAAAAACTGCTACCATCATTGAAGAAAGAAAGATAAGAAGTATCTAAAGAATGTTATGGATCTGGAGACATAATCGACCGGACTGGCGGCGTGGCTCAGCGGTAACGTTCTCGCTTGCTGGACCGTATGTTTCAGGTTCGTATCCTGGAGCAGTCAGCTGGCATTTGAGGGTGCACAAATGCGAGGGAGCCGTGTTAGTAGATTTACTGGCACGTTAAAGATCCCCTTCGGGACAAAATTCTGGCACCCCGGCGTCTCTAAAAGCAACAGTAGTTAAAAGGGACGTAAAACCAATAACATTATTATTATTATTATTATTACATAATCGGCCTGACGCGGGCAACATCCAACTTTGAGTTGAGGCATGTCTTTACACGTCTGGCTGCGTATGACTTTCACAACCCTAATTGAATTAACAAATCTTTCCATGAGCCTACAGAGACGTGTGTATACCAACTATGTGGATATTTTCGATTGCTATTTGGCTGAAATAGAAGTATTAATTAATATCCTGAACTAGCACCAACGGTAGAGTTCAGATACTATGTGAAATCGTTTTGTTCTTTACTTCAATTAACATTTTCAAATAACGCACAATAGGCTGTTACAAACCCTTTAAAATAGAAAGTAAAAATGTATCGTAGTATCATCTTGTCATTCTTCAAATTCGATGCGCATAGAATGCAAATGGTATAGTAATCAATGGAGCCCCACGTAGACTAGTCGAGATATCTAGTGGTGAAATATCTAACAATATAATCCTAACAGAGCGAGTGCATTCTAGCGGCCAGAAGAAGAAACTTTTCAATAAAATCTGGTCGGCGTGCGGTTACCTTTTTGGCAGCTAGATGTCTCGAGTAAATCTGCTGGCGAATTATGTTTTAATTAAATATATATTTTACACCATAATATGCACAATATAACGCTTAATTTTAAAACATCTGAGTCATTACAAAACAATAAACATATAAAATTTCAAGCAAAAAAACTAGCTCTGATCGGGTTTGAACCATAGGCATTTGAGCGATAGGCTAACGCTCTACCACTGAGCTAATTGTGTCAACGAATATCGTTCTATATAAAATGACTTACATAGAACTTGTTAGCAAATAGTGATTTATACTAAACGATTTCATCACTGGAGTATATTATTTATATATAAAGCATTTCATACAAAGTTTATTTATTTTATATCAGTACGCTATATTGCATGCAATACTCAAATTAGTGAAATATAAGTCAGGCACAAGATATCCGCTGCCATCTTGTCTTATTACTAAATCAGCTCAGCTTTTTAAAATCACGTCTGCACTATAGTATTACAAAATAAACTTTTAATTTCGAACGTGCCTCTTCCTTTAGAACAGTTAAAACGATTCTCGGCTCGATAATCGGAACTGGTGGGTCCCATGATATGGATTATAAAGTTTGCATAATTCGCACGGCCGCCATCCTGAAATGGTATGGCGGACGACCTTGTAGTTTGGTCACAAGACGCATCCTATACGAAGGTATGTTGTTACCAAATTTGGTAGAGATCGGATGATTTGGTTAGTCGTTATTTGATGTTACGTTTTGAACGTTTGAGTGGCCGCCATTCAGTTTTAGTAAATATGGCGGCGATATAAAACATGACACTGAGGTGTCCTTTGCTAGTGCTACCTTTGTACCAAATTTCGTTCAATTCGCATTCACCGTGTTCGAATTGATAGGGGGGGACAGACATTCAGAGTACACACACTCACACACACACACACACACAGACACACACACACACAGACTCACACACACACATACACACACACAGACAGACACACTTTTTTTCGCCCTGTGTTTATCTCATAAGTCTACTTTCATTTTTTGCAAAAATCGAAAGTAGGCTAAAAATGCAAATGGAAATTTGAGAAATGGCAATGTGTGAAATGTGAAAACGAACAAATGGCTATCATAATTTAAAAAGAAAAGTGCTGTATGGTTGCTGTGTGAATAAAACCCCTCTACTTATTTGGACCTCTCAAGACTGAGTAGACTTGTTTTAGTCCTTATACCACTTTTAAAATATTGTGTTAAAGCTGGGAATTGAACCCAAGAGCTTTGGAGTGCAAGCTAACTATGCTAATCACTACACTACAAAGACAACTTTACACTACACTTAATGAATATTAGATTTTAAATTTTACATTTTTGATTTAATAATTTACATTTTATATTTTTTTGATTTTAGATTTTCTGAAAAGACCAAACCATATGGTTTCCATATCATGAAATTCAAAAACTTGAAACTGACATTTAAAAAAAATGCAAATGGAAAATTGACAAATTGCAATGTGTGAAATGTGAAAATCAACAAAAGGCTATCATTATTTTAAAAAAACATGGTGCTCTATTGTTGAGGTATGAATCAAACCCTCCCTACTTATTTGGATCACCCGAGACTGAGTAGACTAGTTTTAGTCCTCATACCACTTTGAAAATTTTGTGTTAAAGCTAGGAATTGAACCCAAGAGCTTGTAGGGGAGATCAAGGTTAGAATATGTTAAACAGATAGCCTTGGATGAAGGGTGTGGTTGCTATATACCGTAGAGATGAAACGATTAGCTCGGGGCAGGGAGGCATGGAGGTCTACACTAAACCAGTCAAAAGACTGAAGACTCAAACAACAACAACATGTAGAGTTCACCAAAATAATGTTGTGAAACGGTAAATGTTAGTCAACGAAGAGTAATGCATTACTAAAACCCATGACACGATACCTAAGAGCATTTCTAAAATTATTTTTAAAATGCTTTTAACCCTATATTAAAAACACAGTTCACAAGACTCATAACTGCAATGTTATGATAAAACAAACAAAAATTTATATTTCAAAACAAGCAAGTGGATTAGTCAATGTATACTGGAAAATGTTTTGTAGACACTCAAGTCCACAAGACGAATTAAATTAGTAACTGTCAGGTTGGCCGAGTGGTTAAGGTGGTTGACTTAAGATCAAATTTCCTGTACAAGGAAGCAAGGGTTCGAACCCCTTACCTGACATAACAAACTATTGCCTGAACATGGCTTGATGACACTGTATTATTATGATACTCGGTACACAAACCATAGATAGAGTGTATTGTTTAAGATCACTCTCTTTCTGAACATAGCTAGAGACTGTTGATGGTTAACAATGGCATTAATAGCAGGACGTGGGGATAGCAATTAAGAAAAACAAACAATACCCATACAATATTTATGTGACAATTATATTTATGTCTACGTTTCAAAGTACCGCTGGAAGTACACTACTTCAAGAGTAAGATACTTGTCGCCCCATCTATGTGTCAAGTTTGGAAACTTATGGAGTCTATGTAATTTCTTGGACTCGCGCTCTACCTGGCGGATTTCTTGTGAAGCTGTTCCGTTGGTTGGACTAGTATTTCGCTAGATGGCGCAGGCTGTTTGTGATCTCGCCTGTGATCAGCGCCTGGGTTGGAGATTACTACTTGAATATGTCGCCCTAGTAACCTAACAAGACTTTGTTAGAAAATTGATTATTACCTATCTTGTCACCGAAGAAGAAGGATGTAGTTTTTCATCGCGGAGACCTTTCTGAAGCCAGCCTTCGGGCTTGGGCGTAGATGTGCCTATTTTCCACTACCATCGAATGGAAATAGTTGTACTGACGTGTTGGAAGAGTCACGTTTTATTTTTAAGCATGTAACATTTTAAAATTTGATTATGTGATCGAGACCGACAGGATAAGGTACGTGCACTGCATGCAATGGTTGACAAGCCGTTATTGAATAAGATCAGTATGTATGAAATGTCGTGTGAATGGATCTGTGTTTATATGTTGGTATGAGTTTGGTAACATAAAGGGTCTTACTTCTTGCTATTTTTAGTTTAATTTGATTTTGGTCAAATGAGTCAAGAACCCTTATATTATGTGTGATGTGCATGTGGGGTTGGCATGGATGTGAGATGCGTTTGGATAACCTAACTTTTTTTCCTCTCAGAGGTTCGTACCTATGTCGTACTATGTTTGGGTTCTGAGCACATAGGCTAGTTTGAGGTGATGCGTAAAAGTTCGATTTTTCATCTGAGTGTTTTGATGTACTGATCTTTGCAAATAACTACTTCGTCTTCCAAACTCTTTGTGTTATATTTTGAGTGTGTTAATTTTCTAAGCTGATCCAGATTCTCGTCTGTTGTATAACAACGAACCTCTTGTTTTGATTCGAAGCAGTTTTAATAATTTTATCTTTACGTTTTGGTTTTATTTGTTTTCCCCCTGCTTCGTTTCAGTTAGAATACTCCTTAAGAGTCTGTGTGAAACATCTCTATGATGTAATTTCTTTTCTTAGGCCACCGTTGCCTAGGCAACCTTAACTTCATTGTTTTGGGTTATGAATTATTGACCTTGTATTTTGACAAAAACATCTGATATTTGGGACTCCATCTTGGGATTTTGATGACGACGGTCGTGTTAACTTCTAGCTCCCTTGTGATTGGGAATGATTTAAACTATGTTCTTGGGGTTTAAGTGATAGCTCTTGATGACCGTCATACTTGGTCATTGTACTACTTCTCCTACGTATTCATGAATAGATGTCGAATATTTAATATCAACTAAGATGATATATAATTAGTCTTCGAAGAAAGTAATGATTTTATTTTATGATTTTGAGGTTCCTCTTTTCTAAGATTATTAATTGTTTGTTGCTTAAGACTTTCTCATATTATTTGTATCTATTAAAGACTGGTGAATATATTATAAAGTAATCTGACTTGGTGTTTTCTATCACTTAGATTTAATGTCTGGCAGTTTCTCTCAAAGGCAAACCCTCTGGGGATCTATATGGGTAGCAATATTCCACGAAGGCCTTACCTTTTAGGTGGGCCTACCCTCTCCTCATTTTTATTTATTTATTTAATACTTATTAGATACAACCATGAATAGCTCATTTTACACTAATATTTTAACAATTTTAAATAATATTAACAAAAACAACAACAACAACAACAGGTAACAAATGGCAGTGATGGCAGCAAGGGACAAATCTCGGGAAAGAAGTAGGGAATGATTGGGGTAGTGGGTGATTAGGAGGGTGAGGGGGTAGGGATTGAGGATGAAAGGGATCTTCTAATGTTATGTTTGAATGTTCTATAGGGAGAGAATATGTCAATATTTGGAAGGGAGTTGCCAAGGGTTGGCAGACGGTGGAAAATAGAGAGCTTCTGTACTTCAAGACGTGGGCGAGGTATGTGGTGCAAATGGTTCTGGCATGTTGAACGGGAGGGAACATGGAGTGGGAAGTAGCTTAGTAGCATGTTACATTTTGTGTAACCATTCATAATTTTATGTAGGAAACACAGGTCAGTAAATTGTAGACGGCTTCTCAGGTCGAGTACATTGAGCTGATTTAAAATGTCGGATTTGGCAAAGTGCCTTAGAGAAGGATTGCGAGCTTTGACTATTGATATGAAGAAATTAAAGACACTGTTCAATTTAGAAATATTGGTTATAGCCGAGGCAGACCAAATTGGACAAGAGGAATCTAGGATAGGGAGAACATATGTGGTGAAGTATAATTTAAGTGCAGTGAGGTCTTTAATTTCTGTGAATCTGTATAGAATACCGAGACTGCGCATTGCGCGAGATTTGATGTGGTCAATGTGGGGAGAGAATGTCAGTTTATCATCGTGAATAATACCTGAATCTCTTACCTGAGAAGCCGTATCCAATTTATTTCCACAAATTTTATAGTCAGCTTGATTTCCAGATTTCAGCAGTGAACAAGACACACTGAAGCACTTTTTGGGATTTGGAGATAACCTCCATTTGTTGAACCAAGCAGTACATGCATTCACTGCTTCCTGGAGCTCAGCGCGGTCGTCAGAACTGGGAATTTTTCTGAATATCTTGAGGTCATCAGCGCACAGAAGAATGGAACACGGAGAATTTTGCACACATGTGTTTATATCGTCCATATACAGCACGAATAGAAGGGGTCCCAGGATACTGCCCTGAGTTACTCCTGATAAGACTGGGAGCCAGGACGATACAGACCCTGGAAGCACTACCCGTTGTTGCCTTTTGGACAGGAAACTTTGGATTAGGGACAGGAAGGATCCATGTACGTTGTATCGTGAAGCAAGCTTGTGGAGGAGAAGGAAATGGTTCACGGAATCAAATGCTTTGGCCATGTCAACGTAGATTACATTTAGCTGAGATTTTTGATCAATTGCAGAAATTATGTGATGGTTCAGAACAGTCAGATTTGTTGAACATGATTTTCCAGGGACGAAGCCATGTTGTTCTTCTGAGAGGTGAGGTTTGCTGAAAGTGAGGAGACGGCAATGTATTATTCTTTCGAAGACTGAAGAGAGTATAGGGACGATAGATATAGGTCTGTATGAGGAAATGTCATGCTTGCTGCCTGATATAAAGACAGGTGTGACATCAGCTCTTTTCCATGAGTCAGGAAAAGTGCCGGATGTCATGGACCAGTTGAGTATTATGGACAAGGGGATGCTGAGAGATGCACAGGTGTTTTTCAGGAATATAGGGCTTATGTCTGATGGCTCGGTAGATCGGTTTGCGGGCGGACTTTTTAAGATATTTTGGATTTCATCGGGGGTCGTTGAAATTTGAGACAGTGAATCAGAACAGACGCTAGTAAGTTGAGGGGGACTGGGGATTGGTACGGGAACTGAAAAGGTTGAGTGAAAATATTCATTGAAATGTGTGGACCTCAATTCAAATGGGATTTCTTCATTATGGAGGTTTAGTTTAAGTGGAATTCTAGGAGTCTTTCTACGGGATAATATAAGTGTCCAGTACTTCTTCGAGTTATTCTTGAGATTTCCTGTTATGGAAGAAATGTAGCGGTTGTAATCTTCTGCCATATGAACTCTTGAAATTTTCCGTAGGTGAGCAAAAACATTGCGAGTATGAGGATTAGGAACTGATTTCCAGAGTGACCATGCACGAGTTATGCTTTGGAGAAGGAGTTTGGTGTTTTCACTTAGCCAGTGCGGATATTTGTTGGATTTGGGAACGGAGAAAGGCACGTGTTGTTTAATGGCCGAGTAGAGTAAATCCTCAAACAAGGCCACTGCGCTATTTACATCTCTCTCAGCTCTTAGCAGGCTCCAAGGAAGAGATGATAAATCTTGATTGACAGCTTGCCAGTCGACCTTTCTCCAGAGAGGGAATGCTTTGTTCTTGGCGGGTGGGCTGTTTTTATGTCTGCAGGCTGGGACGGGGAGGGAGGCTTCTATTGAACTGTGGTCAGTGTTCAGGATATTTCTTCCAACTGCCACGGTGACATCACGCAGTGTTGAAAATATGAGGTCCAGTGTTTCAGATTTCCTTGTAGGGTATAGATTGAACTGTTTCAGGTGAAGACCGTTTATAAAATTAGATAAGATGAAAGTATCAATTGGGGGAGAGTTTATGGTACCATTGTCTATTGATGTCCAGGAGATATGTGAATTAAAATCACCTAGTAACACTATTTCATTTTCTTGGTTGAGAGCAAGAACAGTAGAGTTGAAACATTCTTCTAAGGTGTCAATTTTGCTGGTAGGTGGGCGGTAGAAGCAGCCTACGAGTAAATTCTTCCTTTTTGGGATATTAATCTCGACCCATATGATTTCGCAGGAAGTTTCTAAGTCAGGCCGATGTTTTGCCTTCAGTTTGTTATGAACTGCGATTGCAAAACCACCACCCCTTGAGGACCTATCGCGCCGAAACACATTGAACTCAGATGAAAACGGAAGTTCCCCACATGAGACAAAGTCTGACAACCATGTTTCTGAGAGGCAGAGGATATCGAATTGGTTAATTTCTAATGAATTTGCTATACAGTCGGTTAATTTATTTTTTATGCTCTGTGCGTTCTGATAATAGAGGTTAAGGGGTCCTGGGTTTAAGTGAATGTCACCTGATAGTAGAAGTAGTATGAAGTACACTGCACTGGAGAAAGCACGGCAACCCTGTACTGGTCCATGAGGTGTGGCGGAAACATGGCGGAGCACTGGTAGGTTAAAAGCTGCCGCGGTTGAGAAAGTAAAGTGTCTATCTGCACAGAACCACTGAATTTCCTGGTCACACGACACATCACTATGATTGGAAATGTTTTTAGACACAGTTGCGCACCATATAGTACACTTGAACATGCAATTTTACCACTAAAATACAGTAATATGCAAGAGCTGCTAACACACGAGATCGGTCACTTGCCGCCATCTTTGTAATGTAAGTACTTGTACAATAGTTACATACTAAATACATTTCTCTTTCCTCTATCACTATTTAGTCCTTTTTGATCCTCTTGCATATGAAGGGTAGATAGATAACGTTGTAGTTCAGCCCCTTAAAACAACAACAATAACACCTTTTGCATAGTCTGTGTTGCTGATGATTCTTGAGACGTGGAAGATGGATTAAACATAACTTTCACAGCAGGGGTTAAATGTTGCTCAATAAACACTGCACTATTTTGAGTAGCAACATTTTTTTCTTGTACTAGCTTTTTACCACTGTCATGATTTTTTGTTGACACTAACAGTGTTTCATTTGGTACACCACATTGATGATCACTCACACTTAAAACCTTACCATTTAGACTTTTTAGATTGCCTCGACATCTTTTTGACCTCTCTTTTGAGCATCGCCAAAATATTATTCCTCTCACATTTTGATGATTATAGTTATAAGAGTAGCCTTTATAGAGTACACGTTGTTTACCATTGATAGTTGTAGTAAGTTCCATAGTAGCAACTAACCTGTTAGTATTATTTGCGCACTACAAAGATTATAACTGTACTGACAATAAAATCATTTAGCGTTGGCTTTTATATTTAATATGTACAGTTTGAAGTGACAGCAAAAGTGGTAGCAAAGTGGCAGAAAATATTACATGTACAGTATTGTTAAGAAATAGTTTAAGCGGTTATGTGGATCCATTACATAATAATTTTGGTCCCACGAGGCTCATTTTCTATATCCCATAGTTCTTCCTCATATTCTGTATAACCAGTCTGTTTATAGGCATGCAATTGCTGAAGCCGCTGGATTAGCTTTCTTGGATTGTTCCAGTAGACAAATTTAACAAGTGATATTTTTGGTGTAAACAAAGCATTATCATTATCATCATAACCATTATCATTATTATCATCATCATCATTATAATCATCATCACTATTACTATATAGTCCTTTTTGATCCTTTTGCAATACCATATTGAGCACAGTCTGTGTTTCCTTTGATAGTGTTGGGAGTTTTTCAGACATTGGTAACTGTCCTAACACGACTTTCTGAGGAGATGATAAATGCATTTTAACAAACAATCCACTATCTTGAGCTGCAATATCCTTTTCTGGGACTAGTGTTTTAGCATTTTGAAGAGCTTTTTAAACAGCAGCGATGTTTTATCATGTACACTACATTGATGATCACTCATACTTCAGCCCTCACTATTTTTAGCCTACAATCCACAATTTGCAAAAATGAGGAAAAAGTAGACTTATGAGATCGAAACCAAATGAGTAAAGATCTATACCGGGACATCTGATTGTCACATTTGAAAGTTATGTCAGTGCTACCAACTGCTGAAAAATCGCAATTGAAATTTGAGCTCCATGTTGGATATCTTGGAATCTACACATGGGAACTATTCCAAAATTGGTACACATAGATATAATAATAGTTCAGTTTAATTTTCAATAGGCCACACATGACAGTGTTGCCAAAATGATTCTAAGCCTACTGACAGGTCCCATTTTTAAATGCATATAACTCCTACACTATCAATTGGATTTCAACCAAATTTCGTATGTACTATGTGTACATAAACAGGTATGACAGTATTCATATGCGTATTCATAAGAGCAATCAGGGCTGCCAACTGTTAATAAATGTTGTTTATATGTTTTACCCTAATATCAATATATCATAAAGTATGCAAGCCAACAGAGTACCTGGCACTCTAGATTAATTTGCAGTAACTAATATACGCCAGTGCTACCAACATGATTCTAAGCCTGCTGATAGGTCCAATTTTAAAATACCAGTAACTTCCATACTAACAAATGGCATTTAATCCAAAATTGGCACAATAGATCATAATATTTCAGATTATTTCTGACCAACACATGCATGACATTGTTGCCAACATGATTTAACGCGCGCAGAAAGATCCAATGCCTAACTGCATGTAACGTCCATGCTATCCATTATACTTCAACTAAATTTTGTATTCTGTACCTTAAGAGATGGAACTAAGAATATATTCAGTCATCAGGGCTGCCAACTGTAGTGCTCTATTAGGCTACATTATGCCATGTACATTTCGAACTAATTACAAATTTCGATATTGCCAACTTAATTTCGTAATTATTCTAGATAGATCCATATAGATTAATCATTGGCATGAATCTTAAATTTTAAGAAAAGTAGGCTCTTTAGTTCGTCACAGAACTTCTTCTTACTTTTCAACTCACCTCGACACTGTTTTGAACGATGTTTTGAACAACGCCAAATAACAATTCAATTTTTATTGGTTCGTTTTACAATATATACATATCCTTTATAGTATGGTATGCTTATGGTATACCATGGCTATTCGTTGATACTTCCATATCAATTGTCAAGCATGAACTAATATCTAGTAACGTTCACTCGATAATATAAATAATACTTTAAAGTAGGTGCAAAAGTGGGTGCAAAAGTGCAAAAGAGGGTGCAAAGGGGGGGGGGGGTGCAAAGGTGGGTGCTAAAGTGGGTGAAAAATGGGTGCAAAAGTAGGTGCAAACGTGGATGTAAAAGTGGGTGCAGCTTATACTAGGCACAATTTTTACTAGAATGTGATTTGAGACTGGCTATGACGTCATAGATGGATGAGGGTGGGACTTTTCATTAAACCGAAACATTTTCCTTATTTGGGGTGGGAGGCTGGCAAAAGGCTAACAGCTTAACCACTGCGTCACCATGCCATTCTTTCTTAGTTTGATTCGTCCTAGACCTCAAAGCTGGACATCGAGTTAAGATCTCCAGTGCACGAGGAACATGTGCTCGCCACTGCAGCACAAATGGTTAGCTGGTTTATTTATTTATTTATTTATTTATTTATTTATTTATCGTATGGCTTTTAGTGCCGGGAGTGTCCGAGGACATGTTCGGCTCGCCTGAGTGTAGCTGCTTCCAGCGGACACCCTAAAGGGTGAGCTACAAGTTCCGTTCAATTTCAAGTAGTTCCAACATTCGCCACCAGATATCAATGATACCTAGTGGTGAACGTTGGAACTTTGATAGAGCGTTCTGACGAAATCTAACCTAACAAATTTTGCTTTACACAAGTTTAGTCTGTGAAAGGATCTTTTACATGCCATAAATCTATGACATGGGACCGCCAGCTTTACTTCCCCTCCGAAGGAAGGCATACTGAAGGATTTTTAACGCTCTTAAAACATTAGACAACCGGAAATGATTGTATTTCTGTTAGCAATGCATTTTGTCACCAGCCTACTGTCTGAGCACTGCCAAAAAGACAGTTTAGTTTAGAACAAGCGAGTGTGTGTGTATAGATTATTAGCCTCAAGTAGTTAAAGCTTGTTGTGTGTAGCGACCATCTTGTCCCAGCAACCACTGAGCAAGTTTTAACAGTCGATCCATAAAAAGAGCATAGGGTAGTTGTGTGAGGTTCATGTACTTGGGTGTGTGCATTAGCCCCATGCACTAGCTTTACCTTACCCTATATAGGTAGAGCGTTATCCCTTTCCTTTTTAACATCAACAATGACCACATCCACTCAAAAGTTTTACACGTAAACCCTTGGCTTGTTTTCAATTAGGTTTGGTTCGGTTTAGTTGGATTCGATTCACTTGGATTAGTTTAGTTCGATGTAGTCACCATTTTGTGTTTTAGCTATCCTCTTTAACCAATCAATTAAAGATAGTCTACTCTTAATTCTTGAATCGATAAATCAGATTTTGTGTACACCGTTTGTCATTTATTAACCCATGCCTGCAACCTACTGCAGTTTGATCTGAAAACGAGTTCCAATTGTGAAAGACTTGTCAGTCACCATACGTGTAGCCTCTACCTACGGTAAATATCTAACATTATGGGTTTGCAATATATTGGGGGGGGGGGGGGACAAGAGTCCATGACGTTGTCATTTTGGGTCTTTTGCAAAAATTCATAAGCCATAAAAAAGAGAGTGTCATGTTAAGTCCTAGGACACCTCACTTGACCCTCTCTAATGATTAGTTTATAAAATCTCAGGTCAATGACCTAGCAGCTTTGGGATAATTAAGTAAATGTGTCCACCATAGCAAAGAGGATGTCATGTCAAGTCCTAGGACACTTCATGTGTCCAAATCTGGTTATTGGTTTATAAAATCTCAGGTCAATGACCTAGCAGTTTTGGGATATTTAAGTAAATGTATGCACCGTAGCAAAGAGGATGTCATATCAAGTCCTTGACACCTCATGTGTCCAAATCTGATTATTGGTTTATAAAATTTCAGGTCAATGACATTGCTGTTTTTGGATTTTTGGGGTAAATTCATTGGTCATGGGAAGGGGTTAACCTTTCTAAGTCCTATGACACCTCACTTGACCCTCTCTGATGATTAGCTGATAAAATCTCCAGTCGATGTCCTTGCTGTTTTGCTTCTTTTGGGCAAATTCATTGGCCGCAGGAAAGGGTTGGCATTGCTGAGTCCTATGACACCTCACTTGAACCTCTCTGATTATTAGTTAGCGAGATATCAACAAAAGTGTAGTTAGGCCCTTTTAACAAAAATGAATAATATATCCAAAAAAACAGGGCGCTACCCCAAGTCCTAAGACCCCTCATGCAAGTCCCTAGCCTTATTCGTTTGCGAGATATTAGCAAAAGTGTAGTTAGGCCCTTTTAACAAAAATTGAAAATACATCTCATTCCACGTCCAACGACCCCTCATACAAGTCCCTAGCTTATTCGTTCGCGAGATATTAGAAAAAGTGCAGTTAGGCGCATTTGACAAAAAATTGAAAATACATTTAAAAAGGGGGCTCAAAATTCAAAAAGCCCGCTCTCTTACAAACAAAAAAAACAAGTTCGCATGAGTAAAAACAAAAAAAGTTAAATCATAGCGGCATCCGGGACAATGCATGTTTTTCATGTGGATCAACGTTTAATTTCATATTAGCATTATACAGCATATTGAAAGACATATTTACTAAGAACATACTATTTAACCCCCTAGTAGGGGTAGGTTTAATTTTAGGGTTGAAGAAAGTTGTCCAGAGGGAAGAGGGCGTTAGCCCGAGTCCTACGACACCTCATTTGTCAAAATTAGACAATGGGTTCACGAGACATCGACTAATTTAACATGGACCCCGCCGGAGCAACGCCAACTGGGTTTAAACTCTTACTGCTCTCCTACTGTCGTACACAATAACCTGAGTTGCAGTTGCGCGAAGAGACGGCTGCGTTTCGTGGGTACAATGTAAAGGCGGGTTACAAAACGTACATTAGAGGTCGTGGACAATAAGCAGTATTGCGGCTGCGTTTCCTGGGTACAATATAAAGGCGAGGCACAAACCGCACAACAGACGTCGTGGACAACAACCTGTATTGCGGCCGTTATAAACACTGTGTGTATTGGGGCCTCGTCACCTCTAGGGTACCCTGGTATTGACTTGTGGGTGAACTGAGAGTTTACATTGCTATAAGCACTGTGTGTACTGGGGCCTCGTCACCACTAGGGTGTCCTTGTATTGACATGTAGGTGAATTGAGAGTATACATTGTCACAAACACTGTGTGTACAGTGGCCTCGTCACCTCTAGGGTACACTGATATAGACTTGTAGGTGAACTGAGAGTATACATTGTTATAAACACTGTGTGTGCAGGGGTCTCAGCACCTCTAGGGTACCCTGGTATTGACTTCTAGGTGAACTGAGAGTATACATTGTTTTAACACTGTGTGTACTGGGGCCTCGTCACCTCTAGGATACCTTGGTATTGACTTGTGGGTGAACTGAGAGTACACATTGCTATAAGCACTGTGTGTATTGTGGCCTCGTCACATCTAGGGTACCCTGGTATTGACTTGTAGGTGAACTGAGAGTATACATGGTTATAAACACTGTGTGTGCAGGACCTCGTCACCTCTAGGGTACCCTGGTATTGATTTTAGGTGAACTTAGAGTATACATTGTTATAAACTCTGTGTGTGCAGGGGCCTTGTCACCTCTAGGGTACCCTGGTATTGACTTGTAGGTGAACTGAGAGTATACATTGTTAAAAACACTGCATGTACAGTGGCCTCGTCACCTCTAGGGTGCCCTGATATTGACTTTTAAGAGAACTGAGAGTATACATTGCATTGCTATAAACACAGTGTGTGCAGGGGCCTCGTCACCTCTAGGGTACCCTGGTATTGACTTGTAGGTGAACTGAGAGTATACATTGCTATCAACACTGTGTGTGGAGAGCCTCGTCACATCTAGGGTACCCTGGTATTGACTTGTAGGTGAACAGAGAGTATACATTGTTATAAACACTGTGTGTGGAGGGGCCTCGTCACCTCTGGAGTACACTGATATTGACTTGTAAGTGAACTGAGAGTATACATTGTTATAAGCACTGTTTGTGCAGGGCCTTGTCACCTCTAGGGTACCCAGGTATTGACTTGTAGATGAACTGACAGTATACATTGTTATAAACACTGTGTGTGCAGGACCTCGTCACCTTTAGGGTACACTGGTATGGACTTGTAGGTGAACTGAGAGTATACATTGTTATAAACACTGTTTGTGCAGGACCTCGTCACCTCTAGGGTACCCTGGTATTGACTTGTAGGTGAACTGAGAGTAAACATTGTTATAAACACTGTGTGTGGAGAGCCTCGTCACCTCTAGGGTACCCTGGTATTGACTTGTAGGTGAACTGAGAGTATACATTGTTATAAACACTGTGTGTGGAGAGCCTCGTCACCTCTGGGGTACACTGATATTGACTTGGAAGTGAACTGAGAGTATACATTGCTATAAGCACTGTGTGTATTGGATCCTCATCGCCTCTAGGGTACCCTTGTAATGACTTGTAGGTGAACTGAGAGTATACATTGTTATAAACACTGTGGGTGCAGGGGTCTCATCGCCTCTAGGGTACCCTGGTACTGACTTGTGGGTAAACTGAGAGTATACATTGTTATAAACAGTGTGTGCAGGGCCTCGTCACCTCTAGCGTACCCTGGAATTGGCATGTAAGTGAACTGAGAGTTTACATTGCTATAAACACTGTGTGTGCAGGGGCCTCATCGCCTCTAGGGTACCCTGGTATTGACTTGTAAGTGAACTGAGAGTTTACATTGCTATAAACACTGTGTGTGCAGGGGCCTTGTCACCTCTAGGGTACCCTGGTATTGACTTGTAAGTGAACTGAGAGTTTACATTGCTATAAACACTGTGTGTGCAGGGGCCTTATCGCCTCTAGGGTACCCTGGTACTGACTTGTAGGTGAACTGAGAGTATACATTGTTTTAAACACTGTGTGTGCAGGATCTCGTCACCTCTAGGGTACCCTGGTATTGACTTGTAGTTGAACTGAGACTATACATTGTTATAAACACTGTGTGTGCAGGACCTCGTCACCTCTAGGGTACCCTGGCATTGACTTGTAGGTGAACTGAGAGTATACATTGTTATAAACACTGTGTGTGCAGGACCTCGTCACCTCTAGGGTACCCTGGTATTGACTTGTAGGTGATCTGAGAGTATACATTGTTATAAACACTGTGTGTGCAGGACCTCGTCACCTCTAGGGTACCCTGGTATTGACTTTTAGGCGAACTGAGAGTATACATTGTTTTAAACTCTGTGTGTACTGGGGCCTCGTCACCTGTAGGGTACCCTGGTATTGGCTTGTAGGTGAACTGTGAGTATACATTATTATATTCACTATGTGTGCAGGGCCTCGTCACCTCTAGGGTACACTAATATTGATTTGTAGGTGAACTGAGAGTATTCATTGTTATAAACACTGTGAGTACAGGGGCCTCGTCACCTAAAGGTAACCCTGGTATTGACTTGTAGGTGAACTGAGAGTATACATTGTTATAAACACTGGGTGTGCAGGGCCTCGTCACCTCTAGGGTACACTGATATTGACTTGTAGGTGAACTGAGAGTATACATTGTTATAAACACTGTGTGTACAGGGGCCTCGTCACCTCTAGGGTACCCTGGTATTTACTTGTAGGGGAACTGAGAGTATACATTGTTACATACACTGTGTGCCTCGTTTCCTCAAAGTCCGGTTTTTAAATTTGTAAATGATACATTGTGTAAGCTTATAGTTTTATGTGACGATTAATATCGCGATGAAGAGCCATGGGAGGGACACACTGTTTGGGACAATGTGTGTGCAGTTGTCTTGTCACTCCCAGGTGGATAAGTAGGCCAGTTGAGTGTATACATTGGTGATGGTTAATGATAATATGGTATACATCATGGTCATCATGTGTGATAACCAGTGTGATTGTGATGGCTGAACTAGTGTATTTGTGAATGGGGAAAGGTTCGGTATTACTACAGTGATTCTGTACCGTACTGAAACAGCGAGTGTTTGTTATTGTTAATAAAACGCTTAGTCAAACTCAATAGTTTAATGCAACGTGACGAAGCGCCATTACATGGATAACACACAGACCGGGAAAAAGGCAAACAAACACCGTCTGGTCAAGGAACGTAGAACACACTCCCACCTTGCAATTAACAGGCAAATTAAATTGCAACCTTCTCACAATCCCAAATCAAGTCTATGCTAGTGACCTGAAATACAGCCGCATATTTTTTCCGAACCTTGCGTAGTGGAGCAAATGGAGTTTTAACTGCTTTTCCGTGAAGCTTCTTGCATGTGACGCATTGGGTGATCACCTTCCTGGCTAGTCTCCTTATACCCGT
This sequence comes from Meconema thalassinum, assembly GCA_946902985.2. Lineage (NCBI taxonomy): Eukaryota > Metazoa > Arthropoda > Insecta > Orthoptera > Tettigoniidae > Meconema > Meconema thalassinum. The sequence goes on from OX336400.1 coordinate 23,585,587, forward strand.
TATCCACTATTTCTCGCGTAGATTTGACAACAGTGTTTGCAATTCTGCATGTTGTAAATGACAGTGCTTTTGAAAGACTAATCTTTGCACTAACACATGCTTGCCTGACAAGAGTATTGGACATTTAAAATGGTTATGTTCATCCCCTAATAGAAGTTTCGTTCTTACTCGTAAGAGTCCCTCTTCGTCAACAAAGGTCTGCATTTCTTTGATCAATCTTGCCTCTTTCTTATCAAAACTATCATTTTGTTTGCACCTCATTAATTTCTTCTCTGCTCTCTGAGTTTCTTTATAGCTCAGTTCTCCACGTCTTGTGTTGTTCTTGCGGCACCCATCAATAAATCGAAATATCCATCCTAACAGTCTTACAATCTTCGAGTACTTCGAAAAGTAGGCGAGCCATGAAGTGAAGTTCGTCCTTTCACAAGATGTACTGGACACCACAGATTTCTTCCTTTCAGTATTTACTTCTTCTTCTTCTTCTTCTGCTGGTGGAGATTCTTTGGACCTGGGCCATTCATTTTGTTCTTTCCTTTTCACAAATTTGTTCATCGAAATCTTCTGCCGTGAACCATAGATCCCGTATATTGTCTTCTATCGTGAAGAGACGCGTTGCTTTGGCGTCTAGAATTTTGAATGCAGTTGCTACGTCGTCTGGCACGCGCGGATCTACGTCCAATGTCTGTTTAAACACGTTCCATGATTTCGTGTATAAACGTCGCACTAAACCTCGCCCCCGTTTTAATATTTCCATTTTTCCTAATCTTGTCAAGGTCGCCAGATGTTAATAAAACGCTTAGTCAAACTCAATAGTTTAATGCAACGTGACGAAGCGCCATTACATGGATAACACACAGACAAACAAACACCGCCTGGTCAAGGAACTTAGAACAGTTATGATGGAATGAATGGTTTTGTATTGCACCAACCACATTTTAATTCATTGTCTCTATATAGCTGTTAATTATATTTTATCTATTTAATGTATTTATTTAACGCCTTAGCTTACTTTCACTGTACATTTGCGGAAGATCTATTAATATATCCCAGGTATTATGATCATTATCAATAAATAGATTATGTTTTGCATGTTTATTCCCAGGTTTGTTCATTAAAACGAAAAGATGATGGGAAACCTGCTGTTCGGGACATCCCGCACAATCAGCTTGAAATGAAGGAGCCACGCGGTGCACAGCTTTGTATCCAGAACAAGAACCCTAATCGACTTCGGGTTTCATTTAGATGTAACTTTTGACTTTCGTTTCAACAAATGTTCTAACACGGATAGTTGTTTGTGGTTTGCTCACGCGTCGGAATGCCTTCTGATTTATGTATGTACGCACCAGACGGAAAAACTAAATACACTTGAATACACAATATCACACCAGAAACACTTAAATTATTTATTTATTTATTGCTTTAATTGACGATGAAACGCACGCCGGAAACAACTAGTAGGTCATCTTCTCTAAAACATTCATACCGGAATACTTCCAACAGTCAAAACTCTCAATGGGAACGGTTATTTTTCCTTAGCTGCCAACTAAAAAGTGAATATCAATATCCACCTAAGACAAAAAAATACAAAAAAGTCCAACGATAAAAAAAGAAGCCTGCCCTAAAAGAAGGTTGTATATCAAACATTGAGCATGGTGAGATTTTCGGTTAAGAAGGTTGGATATCTAAAGAAATCACAGATAATTTTTGGTTCGAAAGATAGCTTCTCTGCAAGAAAGTTGTATATCAACAAAGATGGCGGATGTTGGCAATTTAAATGTGTCACCAAGCTCATCTTTAACACTGAATAAGAGCAAGAAAAGGAAGATAAATCAATTTCAGTGGAAGAACAATGTGCGGAATGACGAAGAATAGTGGCAAAGCTTATACAGTGACTTCAGGGCGTGCAGTTGAACAAAAACATCGTCCAAGTCAGGTAAGAGAAGACCGTTGTATATCAATCAGCTGAGTGGCAGCATAGTACCTCGAAGAACGTGTATTCATTACAATGCTGCTAAAATTTGTATGTAAACCCTTGATTATCACAGTATTATGTTTAGCCTATTTTCATTTATGAAAGAAGTAGGCTTATGAGATCACCTTTGTCCGTGTGTGTGTGTGTGTGTGTGTGTGTGTGTCCCATATAAAATGTAAACAGCTGGACAGATTTCAATCAAACTCGCTAATGTCATAGTAATATTCTGTCCGTCCCCGACCGTGCCCTTCACACTTTATTGTGTCTCACCAATCTAAAATGGCAGCTGTGCGAAATATTTCACCGACATTCTACCTGGGTATATCTCCGAAACTAATACTGATATCACCCTGAAATTTTGTAAGGGGATAAAAAGAACTACCATAAGTTCGCCTGTGTAACTTTCAAAAACCTGCTAAGTACAAAACGAACATGCTGGCCAAGCGAAATTGAAACATGCAAATTGAACTTTCTCGCGATTTAACAACCCGTACGCAGTGAAACATGGTACAGCAAATTGTTCTACACATTGTAATGCACTGACATCTAATTTAGTTCAAATGTTTAAATAAACTCAATATGGCGGCCGTGCGAAATTTTAAAATTAAGTTTCTATATCTTGTGTCCTAATCATGGGACCTAAGTCAACGCTTGAATAATGAACCTACGCAATAATGGTTATCTAATAGTACATAACTCTATGACCTACATATATAAAATTCCAACAAGATGACCATCCGAAATATTTAGACGGTTCTCTATATGACCATTTTATTTTCATGTTTTGCGCGTGTATTGTAAGCAATAATATATGTTAATACTACTGTATATATGTATCTGAGCATTATTTTTTAAAATGTTGTATTCATAGAAAATGGCTTGTGATATACAACGTTCTAGATCTGTTGTGATATACAACTTTCTTGATAGGAAACTGCACTAAAATCATGGTGAGTCCTACATGTTGCCATTTAAGAGAAATATAGTCCCTTAGTGTTGGAAGGGGGACTGCATTCAACATATATCTGTATTAGATTAGGCGCATGACGTTTTCTTTTCATACTGAAAAGTCAACAAATGTGATATACAACGTTCTTGTAGGGCAGGCTTCATTCATACAGGAATACTTCTATCAGTTAAAACTCTCAACGAGAACGGTTATTTTTTGCGCTGCTAACTAACAAGTGAATATCAATACCTACTTTAGACAGACAAATACAAAAACGTTCAACGATAAAAATAAGAAAATAACTGATTTGTCAACAAAACTTATTCACATCCAACAGTTTTAGTTATCATATATACAATACATTTCCTTATTATGTTGTCCACTCACTCATTTATATGATTTCCACTTGCATCACTCTCTTCATCATGGGTTTCTTCTTTTATATCCTAGCAACAAGAATGAATCATTAATTTGCTCTCATATTACGCTTCTACACAATCAATAACAAATAATGAGACTCAACAGCACAGCTCAACTTAAAGACAGGACTTATCAGCTGTGCAACTGACTGAAATTACTTTCTTATTCTCGGTCATATCTTACTGCATTATACAAGTCTCATCTAGATCTGAAACTTATCAAAGACATCTCTCCTGTATAGATCAAATAAATAAGAATTTTACAGACCATTAGAAGACTTAAGCAGAAACAAATCACTAGGCAGAGATGATATACCGCTTGAATTGCCACCCAGCATAGTTGATGAAGGTCTGATCAGGTTACTTCACTTGGTGTGTAGGATTTAGTATACAGGTGAGTTGCCTTCCGATTTCAAGAAGAATGTTATCATCCCTATACCGAAGAAAACAGGAGCTGACAGATGTGAAGATAACCGTACAATCAGCTTGATCATTCATGCTTCAAAGATCCTAACGAGATAATTTGCAAGATGATGGAAAGACAGATAGAAACAGAGTTGGGTCAATACCGGTTTGGCTTCAGGAGAAACACAGGAACAAGGTAAGCAGTACTAAGTCTTAGGCTGATTTCGGGAGGAAGAATAAGGAAAGAAGCTGTTTGATATATTGAAAGAGATTGTAATAAAGTACAGGGATAGGAAGCTGCTTTACAATCTATGCAGAAACCAGACAGCAGTTATTCAAGACGGAGGACATGAGAGAGAAACTGGAGTAGTGTGTTTTGGCCGGTTCAAGGCCCTCCACCTCCACACCCTCCACACAAGATGGCGGCAGCCCGATAACTCCCGAACCCGTGGTCGGATTTTGACGAATGAGGTGTCATTGAACTCGGGCTGATACCCCCTTTCCTATGGACAACATATTTCAACCCCAAAAATAAAACCTACCCCTACTAGGGGGTGAAATTGTAATTTTGTAGAGAATCTCTCTTTCCAATTGCAACATGTGAGAGTTTGAATGCTAATATGGAATGAAAAGTTGTTCTACACAAGAGACATGTGTGCGGTGGAAAGCCACTATGAATTAGCATGCCCACTCATGGCTTTTGAAGAGGGTGGGGAGCGGTTCCCTGTGGACGGGTCCTTGTTGACAGGTCCCTGTGGACGGGTCATTGTTGCCGGGTCATTGTGGACGAGTCCTTGTGAACAAGTCATTGTGGACAGGTCCTTGTGGACAGGTCCTTGTGGACGAGTCCTTGTGGATGAGTCCTTGTTGATGAGTCCCTTTGGACTGATCCCTTTGGACCGGTTCCTACGGACTGGCTCATGAATTTATTTAAATTATGTCAAAGGGCCTAACAACATTTCGCGTGTGTTGAACTGACGTTGTTCACCCCTACTATAATGGGATAACGATACGAAAGGAAAGTGGCGAAATACATGTGAACACGTGTGAGATGTCATTATTAGCATTCTCCTTGTGAAACAAGTCACATCCTGTTTTGGTTCATACGTGAGAAAATGCAAGTTCATGTGTAATATGACCTAAAACACAGGTGTTCACCTGTGCACGTGCACGATAAGAGCTAACAAGTCACAACCTGTTTTGACAGTGGTGAGAGGTGAAGGGGGGGAGATCTGCGAGAATATTGTGAAATGCTACAGTACATTGATTTCATGGTCTACCGTTAGGTAGCAGCATTTGTGCTATTATTGGAGTTATGAGTGTAAGATTTGAAATGTAGCCGCCAGAGTGCAGTTAATATGCATTCTATTCGTGAGATGTTGAAAATGTTTATTTCTGGCCTTCTTTGACTTTGACTATCTTCTATGCATGTGTTCTTGATAGTAAGAAAGATGGTTTATTTGGAACTGTCATTTCTGTCGGGAAGAGAATTGTTGATGTCTTAGAAGTAGTAATATTGTATCTTTGGCCACTGACAGTTTTGATATGTGGTAGGCCTATGAGATTGTACGTGACCTGAAAGTAATGGCATTATGGATCTGGAGCTATTACGACGTTCGAAACGCTAGTAAGTTATTTTATGTTGAAAAGATATGTTGAATACGGATGAGTGGTAATGCATGAGGAAAATGCTAGCTTGTGTTATCTATGGAGTAGATGTCTAGGAGAATTTATGTCATGTTTTCGCCTCTCCGAAAACAGAGTTCACTCGATGTTTCCGTAAAACTTGGATCCCTTGGAATGATTGTATTGCTGGACTGCGTGGGAGTTCTCTGGGGTACTTTATTGAAGATGGACAACAACGATAAAAAAAAGTAATAATTTGACGATCAGCTGTGGAGTAGATGAGAAAAAAGGTACCAAGAAAAGGTAACGAAGGATATTGTAAGAAGATTCGTTAAGTTGTTGATATATATTTGCAGTTGACAGTTAAAGATTATGACTGAAACTATGAGGTTGTGGGAAGATGACGATCAGCTGTTACGATGTTTTGAAAGAGGTACGAAGGAAGGTAACGACATGTTGTAAGAAGATTTGTAGAGTCGTTGGTATATGTTTGCAGTGTGTTAATTATGTAACATTGGACTGTGATGATTTTAATCTATGAGAAAACAAGATATTATCGTCAAGTTCACTGCAAATGTATTTTGGAGAACCAAGTTGACGAACAATGAAGTATAGGCTAACGTATTCTGTTGGTGTTACGGGTCGAATTAAGGAAAGGAAACATTCTGGAGATGAAAGGATCACATTGGTTGATACATATTAAGCAAAACGTCTGATTTCATCTTAAGTTACGACTGTGATTGATTGTGAGATAAATTGTATTACTGTCGGACTTATAGTACTATCAAGTTGGATGAGAAGACTGTTGTTGATGTGTGAAAGGTATCTATGGACCAGAGATATGGAGATTGTTGCAAAGTGAAAATATGATGCTGAAGGTCATTTATGGAACTTCGATGTTTAACTGCCCTTAAAGAGATCACTGTTTTGAAGACTAATATACTTTTTAATGATGGATATTTTGAAGTGGGATGAAAAGTGTTTTGGGAGTTGTATGGAGGGCTTGTTTAAAAGTAAGTACCCTAATTAATGTTTCTACATCTCGTATGCCACGTCATGTTATGTGTGTCAATGTTCAAATGTTGCTGAATACATCATGTCTACCAGTCATATCAGTGTATCATTTCCTAGTTATGGTATTCATTAGCAGCTTCAAACTGGTAGCCAGGGTAAATGATTGCAAACGGTCCAGCACCATCCATCAAGAGAGTTTGCCTCAAAGGGGTAACGTGTCACTAACAATATCCTTTCCATATTCCCAACTCTTTTTAATGTTCTGTCTCACAATGAAAATGGATTCCACTGTTGACCTGCCCCCTCTAAGTCCAAACTGCTCCTCCTCTATTTGGTTTTCTAACTTTAATTCTTTCTTCTAGGATTCTTTCCATTACTTTGGCAACAGGCGAGATGATGGTGATTCCTCGGTAGTTACCACACACCTTACTGTCTCCTTTCTTGAATATTGGCAATATTATTCCCTTTTTCCAGTCTTCAGGAACTTTCACCTCTCTCCGTCTGTATGCCCACTGCAGTCCCACTGGTCCTGCCGCCTTGATCATTTCTATTGCCACTTCGTCGACTCCCACAGCTTTCCCCTTCTTCATCTTCCTAACCGCCCATTCCACTTCTACCATAGTAATGTCTGGTTCTACTTCTTTTTTTCCTCCACCGTTTTGGCTGTTTGCGTAACTTCTCCGCATGTCTGGCGTCTCACATTCAACAGCTCGCTGAAATAATCTTTCCATCTGACAGTTATCTCTTCTGGTTTTCTCAATATTTCACCTTCTTTGTTTTTCATGAACCCAGTGATCACCTTTTCATTTCTTCTACTTTTTATAATTCCAAATAGCAATTTCTTTCCACAATTTAAATCCTCCCTTATTTCCTGAGTGAATTCTTCCCAGCTTTTCTTCTTTTCCTCTGCAATTACTTTCTTGCAATCTATGTTTGTTTCTATATATTTTGCTCTACTTTCTTCAGTCTTTTTTGTTTTCCATTCCTTCCAAGGTTTGTTCTTTTCCTACACCTTTTCTTTCACTCTATCATTCCACCATTTTGTCGCATGTTCCCGTACCTTTCCTGATGTTCTACCACATGTTTTCTCTGCACTGTTTACAAATGCACTCTTGAACTTTTCCCATTCTTATTCCACATGGGTAATATCCGTCCTTGGTATCTGTTCTTGCAATTCTTTCTTAAACTCTTCTGCAACCTCCTTTCCCTTTTTTCTGGCAATCTCATAACTTTTCCTACTTCTAATTTTGCTTCCACTGCCCTATGGTCTCCTCCAAAGGCTTCCTCTGGCATGGCTGTGACATCCATCAGCCCTTTCCGATGTCCTTTTTCGACTAAAACATAGTCTATCAGAGTTTTCGTTCTTCTATCTCCCCATCCATACCTCGTTATCTTCTGACTATTTTTCTTTCTGAACCACGTATTCCCTATAATTAATTGGTTCCGCTGATAGAAGTCCATTAAGAAATCCCCTTCTGGATTCTTACTGCCATAACCATATGGTCCCCAAGTCTCCTGTCTTCCTTGTCTCTCTTTTCCCACTTGCGCATTCAAATCTCCCTTTACTATCATTTCCTTATCCTCTATATATTTTTCCACCTCTTCTAGGAATTCTTCTAAGTTCTCTTCTTTATTCCCCGTTTGTGGAGTATATACTTGAACCAGATCTTTTGTCCCTGTCTGGAACTGTATCCTTCCTATGATTATCCTGTCACTTATCTTCTTAACCCCCTCCACATACTCTAGGACATCCTTTCTTATAATCATTCCTACTCCATTATTTCTGCCTCCTTTACATAGTATATATTGAGCCCTTATCCACTAGTCCATATTTGAGTTCCCAGGCACATATTCGAATTCCAGGCAAAGTTTGAACGGCGTGCGGAATTTGTTCTCGAAGAATTTGGAAAGAATATGCAGGCAACAGCGAGGCTTGTGACGCGTAGTACGTCATCACAAAGGCTATATTTTATGAGTAAATAGTTCCCGTTATTTTGGAAATTCGGGAAGCACATCATTTTTCTGGCACGAAGAAAAGGAGAAGAATGAACTATATTGGAAAGAAATCGGATCAATAGAAGCAGAGATATTGGTAGGTTTGTATTCAGGAATTCCTTCGCTGTGACGACACAGCTTGTGACGTGGACTCCAGCATGAAACGCCGTGGGAGTATAAATTAGAGCCCGAGCAGAGCTCAGTACCTCACTTCTTCGCAGCGCATGGTCGCTATCACCACACATCTTCGCAGCGCATGGTCGCTATCACTTCACTTATTCGCAGCGCATGGTCGCTATCACTTCACTTATTCGCAGCCCATGGTCGCTATCACTTCACTTATTCGCAGCGCATGGTCGCTATATTACTTCAACGTTGTGCATGGTCACATTATTATCTTCAAGTTACGTACGGGTCCGATAGGACTGAAGAATGGAAATAATCTGGAATCAACCAGAGGGATGACGTCATCAAGATCTACAAGAATGTAAGCTACATTTTAATTATTTTTATTCTATGGTAATTGGAATTCTCCATTTAAACAGAAATATCAACACACAACTATTTTTTGTTTGCTGCGGCAAACTAGGTTACGAGGCAATTGAGGCCTATGTCTGAACATTTTTGTGTTCAGAGGCACTGATTATACGTTATGAATCTATGGACAACATCATGAGCATCTTAGTTTATCGCGGTCATCAGCCGTAGGATCTGTCAATCTTAAGTTTTTATTTTTAGGAATGGATAGTTTTTTCATCTACGAAGTCGAGATTGATTGTTCTCAAGTTGTTTTGTCAAAGAAATTCCAGTTTGGAAGATGACAATAATAATAAATATATTTTTTCAATTATAATAATAATGATTTCATTTTCTGATTTAATGATGATAATAAGAACATTTTTGGTAATTTCTAATAATCATGACATGTTATGTGGATAATAAGTTTGGAAGTTTGAAGCCACTTCGGATAGTTTTATCCGATGACGAGTGGTTTTACGCACGCCCACATTCTGAAGTAATAGAATGAAGTTTGAAGCATTTTACAATTGCGTTATGGAATTAAATCATGTTAAGACGCGGAAGGTTATCGAAAAGGGATATAAGAAGCCTGTATAAAATAAGAGTTTTCTTGCATTTGTACAAATAATAAATTATTTGGGAATGCCACAATATGACAATTGTTGACCAGAGTAGACACGACCTAAAATGAATTAATGTGATGGTGAGATTTGCAATATATATATATTGGAGGAGCTAGGAAGCTTCAGGTTGGAAAAACAAGCGGTGGCTTGATAGAAATATTAATGTGTGATAATAATAATAATTTGTTGAAAAAATATGTGTAGTAAAAGGTGAATTTTGTCATTGAATAGCGAAATTATGTCACATGAATGAATATGGTGTTACGTGAAGCATCAGCCATAGTGATGGTTAGATGGCATATATAAATATGTTGATAAATATACATGAATGTATAATAATTACGAATCACACTCTCTTCAAAGTACATAACCCAATGGTTATTTCATGCAACCATCATGGTTACATTTCACATATGAATTTCTCGTGTTCTAAATATATTTCCCTGTATTGAAAAACCCGATTTTGTTATGAACAAATCTTTAGTTTTTGACCTTGGTCGAATACGAATGAGATCAGATAATTATTGACACATTAGTGGAATGGGCCGGTGCTTGAAGTAATATTGTCATTGTTATTTAATAAACTACCACTACCGTCTCAGGGATAATGGTGATCTTATTGGAGTTCCAAAGCTTATAAATGTTTAGATTCTGTGAAAGTAAATATTTCACGTTTAAATGAATGATAATTTATGGGTGATAATATTTGTTACTACTGTTATATGATGGAAATAGTCAGATTGATTTTTCCAACGATCAGAACGATGATGTTTAAATAATTAAATTTGTGATTTACTTGTCAGATGGATAATACGTTTTGGTTAATTGTCCAATGAATGGAATTTATAGTTTTTGAATCATGTTATTCATGATTGTAATGATCGGATCGAGAACAGATGGTATAATAAAATTTTCTCATGATCGAAGTTCTTCGAATCCATGCTCATATGTTTAAACAATTGTTATTGTTGATGCACAGATGTCCGTCAAATGTTTATTGTTTTCCTGTGATGACTCAATGATATGATAATTAACAAACCGATTTAATAAGTGAATTTTTGATTCTTGGAAAAGTGATAGTAATGTATTTAAACAATTGAACTTATAAAAGCAAGTGATTTTTGATAACAAGTGAACTAGTTAATCTATGTAAATATTATACGAGTGAAAATAGTCAAGTAGCATCCGGGCAGGACGATTACATTTGCACTGAACAACCTACAGTTGTAAATAATTTTGATACATTTTTGGACAATGCCATAGGACTGATATATTGGCATTAGTTCAAAATTCTTAGTGTTTCATATGTGTTGATACTTCTATTTATGTGTTATATGTATGAAAACATTTTCATGCTTCCTTATGCTATTTTTGCATTTCTAAATAGTAAATTTTAACTATAAATAAAATGAGATTTTTTAGACATTGTGGTATTTTCAAATCTCCCTTCAATCCTTATTGCTGCATCGAGCCGAAAATCAGTGAAGCAAATTAGATCTTGTTTTGTTGTTTTATATTCACCCATATGGCACCCTGAGATATTTTGAATCTCGTGCTAACTGATATTCGGTAACATGCATATGTGGTCGTTGTACTTCGGTCTAAACGGGTACAATATCTCTTGAAAATCAGTCCAGTTCGTTAATGAGAAAAATCGGAACAAGGGGGGTAAAATGGGGGCCTTTTAAAAAAAGTGAAATATCGCTATAATTCTCTTAATATGTGAAATATCGAATCCACTCAAAGTTCATACTATGTGTCGGATAAAGGCCAAAAATGTACGTTTGAAAAGGTTTTTGATAGCACCAACCATTGACCAAAGGGGTCGGAAAAAGTGGATTTTTAGAGAAACATAAATCATATTATCTCTCTTAATAGGCACAACATCAAAACCGTTTGAAATTGGCAATATTCCCCTAATAATTACCTAAATCTTTCATCTGAAAGAATTTTGGATATGACCCACCGTTACGTCAAGGGATGAGCAAAATGAATTCTAAATTATAAGAAAATGCCAAGAGACATCAGAGGTTGCCATGACGACGCCACTAAATTGATGAGGGATGAGCCATCAGAGGTTGCCATGACAACGGCACAGAACGAGATCTCATTCAGTTTTCCATCTGTCTCTGCGGGAGCGGCTTCGGTGGCATAACTGGTAGTATGCTGAACTTCTATGCTCAAGATCGAGGGTTCAAACCCGATCGAAGTCAGATTTTTTAAGAGCGTTAAAAATCCCAGAGTATGTCTTCTTTCTGAGGGTTAGTATAGCGGCGGGCCCATGTCATAGAATTAAAATTAACCGTCACCAGTCCTTAGCTGAATTACAGATTAATACAGCCATCACAATTAACACCAGTTATCAAACAGATTCTACACACACCCAAAGTACACGGGGCTACATGACCGCGTGGTCGCAGCCCCTAAACGGAGGAACCAACCAACATCACTCCAGGGAGATAACATTTTGTGTGAAGAAGTAACAGTCCGTTAGATAGTTACACATCAGTGTTTAAACCTTGCATAAGTACAGTGTGACCACCAGTATAAAATTAGACCGAAAATGACGAAAAGCTAAGACAATAGAATGTTAAAAATATGCATCAAAAGACGAAAACCAAAGTTTATTAAGCTCCAATTGTAAAATACTTTCTCATAATGATAGGTCTGGTATTTCTACGAAAACCCATATTTTGCCAATATTCGCCTATCGCCTAGTTTGCCCGGAGAAATCTACCTCCGCCTTCTGGCGTGCCGAGAGTATCGTGTATTAACCCTCCCTCAGTAATTCAGATATCGAACTTTGAAACTTTAAAATTAGCTCCGAGACTTATTCTTCATGCCTTAGAGCCGAATTAATTTTAATTACTATAAAACTTAGTTCAAGGCCACGCCATCTGGCTACTTCAACCCTCTGAAAGCAAGTGTGTTTGAACCCCACAGTCGGCAATTGTTTAAATGGTTTACCCGGGTTTCTCATTATAAATTCCAGGTATGCGGGGACGGTACCTCCTCATAGGTTGTGGACATCCCAACTAATGACCATATTTCCCACGGATAAAACAGTAACATAGTGGGTTTAATCTTAAAATATAAATGAACATCACACATGACGAATGATGATAAATACAGTTATAACGATTTTCCAGTGTGTACATACACATAAAGTGCAACTGATACAGAAGGTTGGCGATCATGAAAGACTTCGAACGCCATCAATGTGCTCCTATACATTCTCTCCCAGCTTAATGCCAATATACACTCCCGATGATCCTGATATATACAGTTCAATGTCTTCTGTTTGGCCAGAGTCAACTCAACTTCTAATACAATATTTGGCGAGAACTTATATCCATGGACATCGAGGCGATTGCAAGTAGTATAAAGAAAGGCACAGCATTGTGGCTTACGAGGTCCATATGGGTTTATGAACTCACAATCAGTTTCTCCATTCATATCCTCAATGTTCTCTTACTTTTAGTTCATATCTGCAAGTATTTTGATAGAATACGCGCAAGAAGAGCTTGCCACAAAATCCCGCGCAGATCTTCGGCAAAGTTCGGGTGGGCTCGGTAGTAGCAGAACACACCCCTCCCATTTCGCTTCAGTAGCTCACTGGGAGCAGTTCTGAACGGACCGTCTGCCCAGCCGGAGGCTCGGCATGCTAAACTGTGAGATCTCAGCGCTTGTATTTAATGCCTTACACAGGAGTTATTGCCTGAGCCAGGACACAGTAACCTATACCCTAAACTGTGAGATATCAGCGCTTGTATGTAATGTCTTACACAGTAGTTATTGCCTGAGCCAGGACACAGTAACCTATACCCTCATTAGGCTATACTGTTTGCTGCTTCCTTGCACTCTACGCTAGAATTACAGCCGTAGACCGCGTCGCGTAGCGAGACCGCATGGTTGAAGAATGGAGTGTAGTGAACCCGGTAATCAGCATTCGGGACACACACAGGAGCCCCGCAATGAGCATTAAACAACGCCGATTGATATTTGTATTTGGTCTCTGTGCGTCGTTGAGTTTCGGCAAGCTCTTCTTGCGGGTACTCTACCTTTATGCTTGGCGCCAAGTGCATGTTCTTAGAAATGCCAGGAGAGAAGGCCACTGACTTAACTAAGAACCATTCCTGCAATTGGCCAGAGTATATGCATAGCGTATAGAAGAGAAAGTGTGGCGACTCCCGGATTTGCCGTATCTTTAGTATGGGTAGTTGCTGCTCCCACCGACAGACAGCGCAGCGGTTGATTGTTGCTGGCTGGTGTCACTTTCTAATCGCTCTCGAGTTTGAAAACAGAGATATGCTGCCGTGTTTAGTCCTTATTTCTTGGTGTTGAAAAGTGTATCCGATAGTGAAATAATACATACGTTATGACACTGGTGTGTTTAGCCTTGGTATGATTCGTCAAACTATGTAAGTGAATATGCCGTGTTGTTTTGTTCCCGGGTGCCGATCTGGACACGACAAGTCATCTGCAACAGGTAGGCACTTTTTGAGTCCTCCAAAAGGCGAAGTTGATTTATTTAAATGGGCAAAGGCCATTCTAAGGAAAGACATTAAAATGGCAAATAAGTCATAATATGTATGTGACAAACATTTCTCCGAAAATTTCCTTATTAAAACGGACACTGTCATTATAGAAGGAAGGACAGTCGAAATGGGGAGAATGAGATGGAGTTTGAAGCCTGGGGCAGTCCCACACATTTTTCCAAACTTGCCGAGATATTTCACCACGCAACAGAAAGCACGCAAATCTCCTCCGAAGAGGACTGACATATCAAAATCTTGTACCAAAATTTCGGTAGTTAGTTCTCCAATGGTAGTTCCAGGTACTTCTCATGGTGTAGATAGTGAGGTCGATGCCAGCAAAGTTATTGCCAGTCTCAAACGCAAAGTAAAAATTCTTAATAGAAATTTAGTGAGAACACAGAATAAGCTATTGAAAGAGAGGGAAAAGGTAACATTGTTAGAAAAGAAAGTTGCGACTGTTATTCCATCCCAATCTCGTTGCACATGTAACCGAATTTCCTGAGTAAGAAGCAAAAGTTAGTTATATACACTATGCTTAAGAAGTGCCAAACAAGCCCAACAGGCATGCGATACAGTGATGAATTTATTCTGGAGAGTTTGCTTCTCAAAATTAAATCTCCCAAGGGTTGCGGGCATTGCCTAAGGCACGGCCTACTACCTCTTCCTTCTGATATTCATTAAGAACCCTCTGCAAGGGATTTAAGTGCTCGTATAGCACAAACACGAATGCTATAAATGCAATTGCAGAAGCATTTAAAAATGAACAAGACGAAAATCAACGTTTTGAGGTACGATGAAGTTAAGCTGAGGGAGGAAATGCTCGCTTAAATTGGATGGTTTTGTGGACTTAGCTGATTTAACTCCGGAGGATAAAAGGAATACCTTGGCCAACCATGCTTTGGTATTCATGTTTGTTCCTCTCCTCCATAATTGGATCCAGCCGGTAGCAGTTTATGCCAGAAAAAATGCAACACCTGGTGATAATCTGGCAAATATACTAATCCAAATTAATATACAGCTGGAACAAGCTGGAGCGAGGTTTCACAAGTGATGGAAGTCAGTCGAATAAAAAGGCTTGGATAAAGCTAGGATTAACCGGAAAACCAGGAAATGTGAAATGTAGCATCCGAAATCCAGTTAATCAAGAGAGAAAACTGTGGGCCTTTTCAGACTTTGTACATATCTTAAAATGTGTAAGGAACTATCTCCACGATAAACGTAAGTTGCTGTACAAAAATCAAGAAATAGATTTTAATTTCTACGGACAGGTTTATGCCCCCGAGTTCGCAGGTCTTAAAGCTTGTCCAAAATTGACTTCCGCACACATAAACCCTACATCTATCCAAAGAATGAACGCGAGACTCGCTTTCAATTATTCATCAATGCGACCGCGAATGCCATTAAGTTATTCAGGCATACTAACCCCGACATTTTTTACCGGCAGTGAGAATACAGAATTATTCACGAGAGACATGAACAATCTATCAGATGCGCTTAACTCCTGAATACCAACAAAAGCACTCTACAAAGATGCCCCTTCGCACATGACATTAATGTACTTTTATGAAACCATTAGCTCAGAAAATAACACATTTGCCTCAAATAGGACAATGGAATCTCTGAGAGTCACGCTAAAGAGTACTTTAGAAGTCGCTCATTATTTATGGTCCAAAGGCTTCAAGTAAGTGTTGACAGAGAAATTCAATCAAGACCCCTTAGAACGTCATTTCGGAATTTTAAGGTCCATAAGTTGTGACGATCACCCATCAACTGTAGATTTTCTGCATTTGCATATGTTACAGTGCGTGTATGTTCCAATTAAGATGGCTATATCACCGTCCGGGAACTGTGAACCTAAGTTAGAACCACCTATCACGCCATTCGTTAATCAAATGCGATTATATGCGAAGCAAACCGAGTAACAAAACAAATCTGTTAAGTTGTGTGTGGAGGACAAAATTAGAGACAAAGTGGTGATAACGGACTGGGAGAATGATCCTCCCCTTCCTTATGAAGACAACTTTCCGAAACAATGTTTGGTTTACTATCTATCAGGGTAAATTGTCAAGCAACTAAAGAAAGGAATCAGCTGTGTGAAGTGTGCAACAACCCTTCAAAGTGAAAGGCCGTCGGACACAACAGCTGCAACTTTCACTAACATAAAGGACTTTGGCACAATAAATGCCCTTACTTACCTAACTCACCCGTCCGACAGTGTCTTCAACATTCTTTTACAGGTCAAAGTAGTCATTGAAAAGATACTATCTTCCCTTTCAAATTTGTGGGGTGATATATTTTATGAGTGTTTGGACAGCATTAATGAGTTTGTTTTAGGGCCGTGTGATTTAGGATGTTGTATGGAACATAAACTGACCCTTATTGGAAAACTCGTTTTTCATTTCATGAAGTGCCGCTTTTTCATTCGTACGAAATAAATTAGAAAAGATCAGTCATCTTCTAAGTCTGGAAAATCGTCGCGTAAGCCGTCCAAAGTTTCGGACAACTGACAGCTATAAGTTGCATGGGTGAGTTTGTATTATATTATATTTACTGTATTTGTGCAGTAGTGAATGGTCTGTATTTATTTATGCTGGTTTACAACAGGGTCGTTAACCCCAATAACAGTAAACCTACAAAATTTTAACAGTAATTCTAATTTTTTTCATAACTTAAATCTAATCTTAAATCTAATATTAGCATCTAAATTAATTGCATAATAATATTATTTATAGCTTAACCTTAATGCTGTTACATATTCTACCTTTTTATTAATTAATTACACTCATGGCATTGTGGTCATAAATACCTTTACAAATTTTTGGAGACTAAGATCGAAGTCTAGACTTTTATTACACACTACAGCTTTATTGTAATTACTGCAGAGTCTATTAAGCGGTGAATGTTTGTGTGACATGGTGCATGTTTTCTTATTCCTAAAAGTTGTCCACGTTCTTGAAGATAGACGTGGAACATTGAAATTCAGCAACGATAAAAAATAAGAGTTATCTACCGCAGAATTTACAATCTTGTGTAAGATCTTGGAATCATTTATTTTCCTACGATCTTCCAAAGCAATAATTTTTAGATTATTCGATAAAATTGTATATGGGACCATATATGGGTAATTTCCGCTAATTTTATAATGTATAAATCTGGTGAATCGCTTCTGTACTCCTTCTAGTAATCTTATGTATTTTTTACGCCACGGATTCCACACTACGCTTGCATATTCTAATTTCTCCCTTACGTAAGCATTAAAGAGTGTAATGGCCGTTTCCACCTGCCGAAAAGGTCTTACATTTCTAATGACGAAGCCTAGTGCTCGGTACGCCTCACTTGTTACCTTGTTGATGTGAGAAGCGAAGGTCAAACCTTTATCCAGTTCCACACCAAGGTCACTTACACCATTAACCTCCCGCAGCGTATTCAACCCCAGCTTATACTGGAAACTAACTTTATTCTTCCTTCGGGTAAATGACATTGTGACACATTTCGTTAGATTAAAATTAAGTTTATTTTTCCTACTCCATTCAAAGATGTTGTCCAAGTCATTTTGTAGAAGATAGCAGTCATGAGCAGAGGATACAGGACGGAATATCTTAAAATCATCAGCGTATAGAAGACATTTAGAGTGCTTAATACATTCAGAAATGTCATTGATTGCTATCAGAAACATAATTGGTCCAAGGTTCGATCCCTGGGGAATTCCGGAATTTACGGTATATTCCATTGATGAATTTCCGAGAAAGTATACATATTGCTGTCTACCAGACAGATACGAGCTAAAAAAATCGTAAATTTGCTTGTGAAAAAACGAAATTGTTTAATTTTGTCAAAAGAATATCATGATCTATACTATCGAATGAAAATGAAAAATCCGTGAAAATAGCATCCATCTGTCCTCCGATATCCAACTCAGATGAAACATCGTGGGAGAAATTCATCAGATTTGTGACTGTGGATCTCCGTTGCATGAATCCATGTTGTTGTTCTGATATGGCTGGCACTACATGAGTAACAATTCTGTCATGTAAGATAAATTCAAATATCTTTGCAACAGCTGATACTATACTCACGGGTCGATAGTTCTTTATTAATGTTTGGTTACCTGATTTTAAAATAGGACAGACGCGAGTTTTTTTTCCAAATATCTGGGAATGTATTTGTACTAATTGCTAGGTTATAAAGAAAATGAAGGGGATCTTTTAAAATCTGTGAGCAACCCTTAATTACGTAAGGGGGTATTTGGTCCGGGCCCGCTGATGTTTTTGGTCTCAGTTTTTTTAACGCTCTATCAATTTCCGCCATTGTTACTTCGCTTATGTGCAGGGTTACTGGCGTATTTGCCTCATCTTGCGATATTCTGTAGGAAGAAGGGTGTTGTGAATACACCGACTGGAAGTATTTTGCAAAACCCTGAACAACCGCTTCCCCGCTTTTTAGCTCTTCCTCATTGTATTGCATTATAGTACATGTACCATTGGCCCTTCTCCTGCTTTTCACGTACGTCCAAAAATTTTTACAATCACTATTAATGTTATTTTCAACTGTTGTTATATATCCTTTATGAGCTAGTTTGATGTCTGTTTTGGTCTTGTTTCTTAATTGTTTGTATCTCAATTTGCTATATTCAGAGTAGTCTTTTCTTTTTCTGTGGAAGTCTTTATCTTTCAAATCATTAATTATTTGTTTTGTAAACCAAACAGGGTATTGACTGGTTTTAAAATGCATTAATACCGGGACGGTATTTTGGAAAACTTCGTAAACTTTATCATAAAAAAATTAACTGCTGAATTTATTTCCATAATTTTGTAGAGATCGTCCCAATTTGTGTCTCTTAAACCGAGGTACAGTTCATCAAATTTAGCTTTTTTAAAATTAAATTTAGTTTGCTCTTTAATTCTGAAGGTGTTTTTGGCTCCATTGAGAGGTACAGTTAAATCCAGTGCGGGATGGTGTGCATCTTCGGGTAAAAGAGGAGTATTATGTCTTACAAGATTTAGGTTTGTGTAGTTAGTCAGTATTAGGTCAAGAGTTCTTCCATTCGAATTCTGAATGTTGTTGTAAGTCTTAAGTTGAAGTAGGTTCATGAAGTTATACAGTAACTGTGAATGGCTATTTTTAGCCTACTTTCGATTTTTGCAAAAAATGAAAGTAGTCTTATGAGATCAACACAGGGCGAAAAAAAGTGTGTCTGTCTGTGTGTGTGTATGTGTGTGTGTGAGTCTGTGTGTGTGTCTGTGTGTGTGTGTGTCTGTGTGTGTGTGAGTGTGTGTACTCTGAATGTCTGTCCCCCCCTATCAATTCGAACACGGTGAATGCGAATTGAACGAAATTTGGTACAAAGGTAGCACTAGCAAAGGACACCTCAGTGTCATGTTTTATATCGCCGCCATCTTTACTAAAACTGAATGGCGGCCACTCAAACGTTCGAAACGTAAAATCAAATAACGACTAACCGAATCATCCGATCTCTACCAAATTTGGTAACAACATACCTTCGTATAGGATGCGTCTTGTGACCAAACTACAAGGTCGTCCGCCATACCATTTCAGGATGGCGGCCGTGCGAATTATGCAAACTTTATAATCCATATCATGGGACCCACCAGTTCCGATTATCGAGCCGAGAATCGTTTTAACTGTTCTAATGGAAGAGGCACGTTCGAAATTAAAAGTTTTTTTTGGTAATACTATAGTGCAGACGTGATTTTAAAAAGCTGAGCTGATTCACTAATAAGACAAGATGGCAGCGGATATCTTGTGCCTGACTTATATTTCACTAATTTGAGTATTGCATGCAATATAGCGTACTGTACAAAATAAATACACTTTGTATGAAATGCTTTATATATAAATAATATACTCCAGTGATGAAATCGTTTAGTATAAATCATTATTTGCTAACAAGTTCTATGTAAGTCATTTTATATAGAACGATATTCGTTGACACAATTAGCTCAGTGGTAGAGCGTCAGCCTATCGCTCAAATGCCTATGGTTCAAACCCGATCAGAGCTAGGTTTTTTGCTTGAAATGTTATATGTTTATTGTTTTGTAATGACTCAGATGTTTTAAAATTAAGCGTTATATTGTGCATATTATGGTGTAAAATATATATTTAATTAAAACATAATTCGCCAGCAGATTTACTCGAGACATCTAGCTGCCAAAAAGGTAACTAGATTAACTTCCAGATTTTATTGAAAAGTTTCTTCTTCTGGCCGCTAGAATGCACTCGCTGTTAGGACACGGCCGACTGAATACGAGCTGCGCATTCAGTCGGCCGTGGTTAGGATTATATTGTTCGATATTTCACCACTAGATGGTACGACTAGTCTACGAGGGGCTCCATTGATTACTACACCATTGGCATTCTATGCGCATCGAATTTGAAGAATGACAAGATGATACTACGATACATTTTTACTTTTTATTTTAAAGGGTTTGTAACAGCCTATTTTGCGTTACTTGAAAATGTTATTTGAAGTAAAGAACAAAACGATTTCACATAGTAGGTGTTAGTTCAGGTTATTAATTACTACTTTTATTTGAGGCAAATAGCAATCGAAAATATCCACATAGTTTGTATACACACGTCTCTGTAGGGTCATGGAAAGATTTGTTAATTCAATTAGGGTTGTGAAAGCCATGCACAACCAGACGTGTAAAGACATGCCTCAACTCAAAGTTGGATGTTGCCCACGGCAGGTCGTATATGTAATAATAATAATAATAATAATAATAATAATGTTATTGGTTTTACATCCCTTTTAACTACTGCTGCTTTTAGAGACACCGGGGTGCCGGAATTTTGGCCCGAAGGGGATCTTTAACGTGCCAGTAAATGTACTGACACGGCTCCCTCGCATTTGTGCACCCTCAAATGCCAGCTGACTGCGCCAGGATACGAACCTGCAACCTAGGGCCCAGCAAGCGAGAACGTTACCGCTGAGCCACGCAGCCAGTCCGGTCGATTATGTCTCCAGATCCATAACATTCTTGATATACTTCTTATCTTTCTTTCTTCAATGATGGTAGCAGTTTTTATCTAGGTTGTGGCGTTTGGTAGAGGTAAATCGTTTCTAAGGTCTTCAACAAAGAATAGCTCTATTATACTCTTTGATAATAACGAGTTATAACTATACTCATACATTTAGGAGAAAGTAGGCTATATGTTCTTTACTGAACATCTTGTTATCTACATCATTAATTTCTGTACACGTTATTGTAGGAATGTTAAAATCTCCCGCTATAATGATGTTATTATTGTACATTTCATAATGGCTCTCTATCCACCCTAGCATTTCACGGTAAGACTCAAGGTCCGAGCTAGGAGGAATGTACAGGGAACAGACATACCAGACTCTTCCTTTTGTTTCCAACTTTAACAGCAAGACTTCTGAGTTCTGAGACCTTCCTTCAGCCTTGAGTACGGTAATCCCCTCTTTTACCGCTATTAGCACCCCACCACCAGTCCTGCTTGAACCTCTCTCTTGCCTGTATACTCTGTATCCAGTGTTAATGACCTCAGTGTCATAAACACTGGAGTCTAACCAAGTTTCTGTTAAAATACATATATCTATATCATTACACAATAGGTTCTCGTTAAACACATACAATTTAGATTTCATACCACGTACATTCTGATAGTAAATTGACAATTTATCTATTTTAAATTCCGTTCAGATCGTCCATGCTATTAACTACTATGATACGGGAACCCTCATTTTTCTTCATTTTTATGACTCCGTTTCTTACCCAAAGATACGCAAACTCCTTTTGTCTCCGCTTCTGACGAGCCGCTGCCAGTAGTCTCCTCTTTTCCGGGGCGAGACTCTCGTTCACATACACCATGCTGTCCCCAGGGAGTCCCATATGCCTAGTAGATAAATTCCTCTTTACACGGCGCCGTTCCATGAAGATTTCTTTGTCGAACCGCCTCACAAATTTAACGACAATGCCACTGCATTGTTGGCTTGGTTGTTTTGGAAGACGATGGCAAGCGTCCACTATTTCATCAGTCACATTTACGTCCAAGGCTTGTCCAACTAGTTTGACAGTGTTAAGAACGTTCTCATTCTTTATTTCGGGAACACCTTGTATCTCAATTGTATTGCGCCTGGAATACTGTTCAGATTCTAACACACGATTTTCCAATGCTTTCACTTTAGTGCGTAGATCAGAGTTTTCCTGCTTCAGGGATTCAATTTGTGCTAAGCACTGAGCTATGTCTGCCTGCTGTGATTTTAGCAGTAGCATATTATCATCTAATTTATTGTGACACATGTCCAGAGACTTACCCAGATCCGTCTCCCTCTGAAGTTGCTCGCTTTTCATGGAACGAAATTCCTCTCGTAGTTCGTTCAATAACACCATCACATCTCCTAATGATGGAGATGTGTCTTTAGTGGAACAAAATTCACATAGCCATTCACCAGCTTTTCCATTTATCTGTACACACTTTCCATGGAACCAGTTTTTACACGTACCACACTGTACTTTCACTGCTGCCTTTCCCACTTCCTTCTTGCACACCGCGCACGAGCTCATGACGGCAAAGTGAAGTGAATGCTCCCTAACACAAATAACCGGAATTTCACGTTGTTTTACACAGCTGCCTATGAGATATTACTTTAAATTAATCTAACGTTCATATGCTGTTCCTGTGCCAACTTTTACTGTGATAATTCCTGTATTACACACTTGAAATACACATTCACACGGAGCTCAACTTCCACCTGTACTCACTCCGTCGCCATCTTGCTGAGTTACACATTCAGTTACATTTTGACTCCCGTCAGATTGTTTTATGTCCTTATGACGTAATCTGATGATTCATAATTAACACAACGGACGTCAGCGTTTTATATACTCAGTGCGGAGAATTTTATATTTGGATCATCTTGTCTAATACAACGTAGTGTGTGTAAGCTGATAACATTCAGTTACTGAAAAGTAACATTCAACTGCTTGTATTGATACCGCCCTCACTCAGCGCTAGCCGACGCTAGAGCTGCCTAGCGGCTGGACCATACCAACTCCACAAGTCCCGTCACTTTCTCTTCACAAGCAAAGAAGGCAAGAACACTTAAGACGATTGTGATAGTAGTGAAAATCATCTCCCCGCTATCATTTGGTATACATAGACCATCGAAATACGCTAACATCATCATACAAAATGCAAATTTCACCTCAGGCAACTAATACCGAGTGATTGTGCTAAAGCTTGACCAATGAGAATTATGATTTATTCTCCTTAGAACAATATCATACATAGAGGGAGGTCATGGGTTTGAGTCTAGCATTGGTCGCACATTATAATGCTTCACTTTCCATCTACACGGCTTGCACAATATACAAACTAATAGCTGCCATCCGTAAAGCCCGAATATGCTGAAATCCCTGAAGAAAATGACAATCAGGTCAAGTCCTCCATAAGATACAAATAATAACTTAACTCTCCACTCACTGGGGATGGGGTTTCTATTTTGACGCAGGAAACAATTTCTGGTACAGACATTTCTTCAATTTTAATATCGCCACAGAGATGAGAATCATCCTGCGGAGAAATTACTAATTTCACAAACATGTTCCTTTGCACAAATTGTAAACCTGCACTCAGGGAATCAAATATTAAAGTGCCCTTTCATCAGATTCTTATTATCTTGAATGCCTTCCAAACACAATGCGACATACAAGACCTCGATCAGAAACTGGGTAAGGAATGGAAGTTGTATTTTCAAAGGTCACATCCCATATTTATGTGTTTTACATGGTAAGAACATCACCTGATCTCCATACATCTATTAATATATACATATATACTCACATAATTTTATCCATGTGAATAAACCCAGGAGGCTAAATGAAAATGGAAATGAGAGGGGTAATTTTATGGTCAATGGGGATGTAAGAATTCAGTGAATCGAGTAAGGAAGGAAACTACTAACACTGTCTTGATGCAGAACTTCTGCTCAGAGAATGCACCGAAATTAATGTAAGAAGGTTCAAAAGAATATATTGTGAAATAAGCCTCCCCCTTAATAAACATGCTAAATAGGAAATGGAGTCGGCCAGGTAAATTAGCAAACCTATAACTCCCACAAGATCTAGATATGTCAGTCTTGGTGGCACAGAGATTTCCATTTTGATCCCATCAAAAGGTTGTTGGTCATGTGTAGTTCACAACAGGCTGTTCTTTCCGAGTTTAAGAAATATAAAGAAGACTAAATATCTACCACACGGTATTAAAGACCTTCATTATTCGACTCCACTATGATTCAGTAAAACCTAAGACTCTGAATAATCTTGAAAGAAACATAAATTCCCGGCCGCCAGCTTGTTAATCTGATTCATAAAATCACTACCTGGAGTTTCCCGGCTCAAGGTTGAAGAAACAGGGAAAAGAATAATAATGGACAGCTCAATACTTCACTGCTACGACAGAACATACATTATTAATGCTGATAACCATTTGCTTTTATTTGTATTTATAGGAGGAATAAAAAGCAGAAAGTTAGTAGAATTAGAACGTCAATTCGGATGATGACGAGCTTTGTACCAGAGTACCAACATAATTGGGGCAAATTGGTCAAGATTAACGTGTTGACCGACTAAAAACAATTCTCTTACGCACGCAACAATGAAAAATGGCTTCTAATACTCTACTATAGAAAGGTTGAATACATGCCCTCAATCCTTGAAGAATAAGGAACTTGGAAGGAAGTAAGTCATGAAATGGAGATAATACAAGGAAAGAGGAGAGCTCACTAGCCACGAGCCCATGAAGGGCAAGGGAACATAATCAATGCAAATCTTCTGATTTTTCACACTTGATGGTCTGACCACAAGGAAATCTATGATCGTCTTTTATCCCCAAATTCGCGTGAACCATCCCTAGAAAGGATGAATGTTCTCATTGAAAACATACGTCAGACATAGTTCGGCCCATATGATAGAGCTTACCACGTTATCATTTCCTATCTAACCTATTCCTTGAGCAGTCTATATTGCCCACTGTAGGGATCACCCAAATTGTATTTCGAAATTAAATAATAGCATAGATGTGCTAGTTCCGTTCTGATCACTATTTGTACAACGCTTTAGCAGAATAGGGAAATTTACTTTTGTGATGCTCTCTTCTTGGCATTACCCAATGAGCACCACTGCCCTTTTAGTTATTAGTTACGAAAGGTAGAGGATATCACGAAGAGAAGTTGTCACGTAGTAAATAAAGCGGTCAATAGCTGTGGTAAGGCAATATTCAGATCTTTGTATTCACTTAAGACATCTAAAATACGGATTGATTAAAATAATTCCAGAGAGCATGGCACTCCACAAACTTATCCTTAACATAAATGACTGACCACAGACAAAGACCATTTGTGGTGTAATTGCTAACTGCCTGGAATGTAAAGTATTATACGAGTATTTCGAGTTCTGTTGGCAGGCTCGTATTCCAAAAGAAGACAAAACATCAGCTGAAGATTATGCAATTGAAATATGTTGACGGCCAAGTTAGAATTTAAATATTGGCTTAAGCTGTTACTGAACCGAGGCAGTCTTCTCATTTCCCCACTAGCCTATAAGCAATAGGATACACTAACACTTTACCTTTCATAGAGCGTGCATAATCTGTGAGATTATGTGGGGATACTTTTTCCCTCGTATGCAGATGTTTTGGTATTAACGGTGGGTGATTGATTTTCCAATTTTCATAAAAATTGAGTATTTCATAATTTTAATTGGATATTTTCCTTTCTTCAAAATACAAATGCAATTTGTTAAAGAGATGCCAAGCCCTAGTAGATATAAGGTAGATTAGTAGTGTCAACAGTGATGGTATACAGGTTGCGCCAAGCCCTAGTAGATATAAGGTAGGTTAGTAGTGTCAACAGTGATGGTATACAGGTTGCGCCAAGCCCTAGTAGATATAAGGTAGATTAGTAGTGTCAACAGTGATGGTATACAGGTTGCGCCAAGCCCTAGTAGATATAAGGTAGATTAGTAGTGTCAACAGTGATGGTATACAGGTTGCGCCAAGCCCTAGTAGATATAAGGTAGGTTAGTAGTGTCAACAGTGATGGTATACAGGTTGCACCAAGCCCTAGTAGATATAAGGTAGGTTAGTAGTGTCAACAGTGATGGTATACAGGTTGCGCCAAGCCCTAGTAGATATAAGGTAGATTAGTAGTGTCAACAGTGATGGTATACAGGTTGCGCCAAGCCCTAGTAGATATAAGGTAGATTAGTAGTGTCAACAGTGATGGTATACAGGTTGCGCCAAGCCCTAGTGGATATAAGGTAGATTAGTAGTGTCAACAGTGATGGTATACAGGTTGCGCCAAGCCCTAGTAGATGTAAGGTAGGTTAGTAGTGTCAACAGTGATGGTATATAGGTTGCGCCAAGCCCTAGACTCCTGGGATCTAGTTGATAATCCCCATGGCAAGAATGTTGTCAGTAGTAAGAGGGTTTTCAAAGTAAAACGAGACTCTAATGGTAACATTCAAAGGTATAAAGCCAGACTTGTGGCCAGGGGCTTCACCCAAAGGTACGGGGTAGATTTTACAGAAACTTTCTCTCCTGTTGTTCGACACAGCACGTTAAGGATGCTGCTTGCCTTGGCTATCCAAACAGATCTGAAGGTGTGAACATTGGGATGCTGAATCTGCTTTCCTCAATGGAAAGTTAGATGAAGAGATCTACATGTATCAGCCAGAAAGTTTTGTCAAGAAAGGTTCAGAGCATAAAGTTTGCAAGTTAAAAAAATCTATTTATGGCTTAAAACAATCTTCTCGTTTGTGGAATGAGAGAGCTCACTCTGTTCTTGTCAAATTGGGTTCCAAAATTGTGCTGATGAACCCTGTGTGTACTTTAAAAAACAAGCCCAAGGTATGGAAGGAAGGAAGCTTGTAGTTTAACGTGACCGTTAATCTCGCGATCATAAGCCACGGGACCTCCTTTCTACGTGGAATCCGAACCACAGGACATGGCATTTCACTTCGAAAATCTCACATGCATTGACCGGGAGTCGAACCCAGTCCGCCTAGGTGAGAGGCATACAGCTTGACCGCTGCGCCACCACGCCCCACCCCAAGGTATGGTAATTATTGCATTATATGTGGATGATTTCATTGTGGCTTATAATGATGAGTATGAGATCAAGTCATTGAATATCTGTATTGATAAAGAATTTAAGGCATGAGATCTTGGACCAATTTCTTATATTTTAGGTATTAAAGTAAGGCAAGATGAGAAGAATGGTACAATGTATCTTAGCCAAGAGCAGTACATCAGTGAGATTGCAAAGAAATATGGTATGCACGATTTACGTCCCATTGGTACTCCTTTGGAAACCAAACCAAATCTTTGTGTTTCTGATACAGAAACTAGTGATCTTCCTTATAGAGAACTCATAGGTTCACTCATGTATTTAAGTGTTTGCACGCGTCCGGATATAAGCTATGCCATATCATATCTCAGTCAATGTAATCATTGTTACAGTGAATCTCACTGGTCTGCTGCAAAGCGAGTGCTGCGTTATTTAAATTGCACAAAATTCTTGTCACTTAAGTATGTCAGGAATGGTGGTCAATTCATGGGATTTGTTGATGCTGACTGGGCTAATGATAGCACTGACCGAAAATCATCAGTGGTTTTGTGTTCAACATGGCAGGTGGTGCTGTATCATGGGGGGCTCAAAAGCAAAAATGCATTTCCTTATCATCTACTGAAGCAGAATATGTTGCACTGAGTGAAGGTGTAAGAGAATCTGTTTGGTTGAAACATGTTTTGTCTAACTTTATAGATCTCAAGTCACCCATCATATTATTGGCAAAAAAACCAGTCCACCATAATAGGACCAAACATATTGACACTAAATAGCACTATGTTAGAGATGCTTTGGATTCTAAAGTCATATACAGTACATCAAATATGAGGAGACTTCAAAAGTGACTGCAGACATCCTATCAAAGCCTCTTCCTAAGCCTAAGCATATTTATTTTTGTAAAGACTTGGGTCTGGAATCATGTCCTCACCTCCCACAGGTTTAAGGAGGTGTGTTGTAATATGTGACCATGGTTTGTGTTGGTCACACTGTTAATCAGTAAACCTGCTCCATAGAGATACGTTTCTCTTTTGTTTTGGTGTGTATAAAAGAATGTTGTATCACCTTGTTCGTTCAGTTCTGTTCTAGTAAATGTCAAGTACATTAAAAGTGTGTTCCATTTCAATTGCCTGTGTGCCTCGTAATCCTACAAACAAGACTGAGTAATTCTAACTCCCCAATAATATTTAATGAAAAAGCCATTAGTATTATTATAAGAGAGCTAAACGGTACCTGTATTTGGTATTCCTCTTTAACAGCTACAGATACATCAGCAGCCTCGTCCTGCAGGTTATGAGCGGTCAACTGCTCACTCGACTCCTGGGGAGTATTGGATAAGTGTGACCCAATGTGCAATATATAGACACTAAGTTATGTGTAACATAACAGATCCTAGTTACCTACTATTTACTATTAAGTATTCAGTCACTAAGCCTTGCATGTCACTAAGATTGCAATGTTATACGAGTTAAAATACAACTTACAATATTTGGGAATTCATCTGCACGAGCCCACCATTGTGGCTCACTCTTGATGAAGGGTTCCTCCTCCATTATGGTCAGGAAACTAGAACAGAGGAAGAGCACTGAAGTGCTTATATCACTCTCACATTAAATGAGGTAATTTCACACCTCCAAATGTATGTAAATACTCGTAATCCCAATTTAACCCACAAGGTGCACAGAGACAAGAAGAGATTGTTTGTCAACAAAAGGAAAGTTTATGCAACCTTGACGCTCAACATTTACTCTAAAATCATATGTTCACAAGTTAACCAACATGATCAAATAAGGTTTTAATATTTATCATTGCGATTGAATAGATGAAGTGAGGAAATAATTGTGCCCTCTTACAGGCTTCGGTTTCTCTATTTCTACGTACACACAACCATAATTTGGAGGCAGGCGGAGTAAATAGAATATAGTCAGATGATAAAGTACCTTATCAACACGTTTAATGAGGCCACGTGAAAGTGAACTTAGGTAACTGCACGAGTATCGGCACTAGTTCATACAGTAGGCACTCAGAAGCCACAAAATGGAACTTCCACCTTGTGTTACAAGACGCCCAACTCAAACTAGACACTTATAAAACTAACATGAGTGTACCTAGCGTATTAACGCTGTTTCAGAGTCACCACTGTATCCTGTTAATCTCAGGCCCGGATTCAAAGAGAGGGTCAAGGGGGTCATGACACTTCCCCCCCAAACGAGGACCAATTTTTTTTTGCAAACTCAAAAACGAAAACACAATAACCAGACAAATAAACCTTAACGAATTTTAACTGAAAAACTGTTTTTTCATTTTATTCATTACTGAAAATATCTTTATTGCAATTATTATGTTCTGTTCCAACTGTACATATTTACAAATTCATACCTGTTTTATAAAAACGATTATTAATATAACAAAATCAACTCGTCTATTTTGTTTAGCAAACCTTGTGATTACCGAATCGATGTTTATAGTGATGTCACGATAGGAATTAGGGGCTTTTTTCGCACCAAAATTTTTTTGCCGTCGTCCAAACTGCAAGCTTGGTTGGCAATTTCAGCTGTGACTTTCTCCCTTTGTCGGTACCAACTCGACTTGCCGAAACGGTAACGTACCTTGATACTTTTCTCGGAGCTCGATGTTAAAGTCGCAAAACACGCCTTTGCAATTTGTATGAATATTTTTGGTGCGCTAAACGCATCAAATTTCTATCCATGTAGATGGCAAAAAAATTGGTCTGGTTTTGTACGTTTGATTATTTTGTGATTACGTTTTTAGTGATACCATTTTTCTTAACAATTTCGATTCTCTGACCCCCTCCCAAGCCAAACTCTAGATCCGCGCCTGGACTTAATCTGCACTGGGCATTTACTTACGCCATAACGAATAGAATAAGAAGTGAAAACCCGGGCCTAGTACGCCTGGTCCGCCGCAGCGCAGCGCTGGCTCCGATCTGTGATGTAAGTTAGCATTGGCGCTTACGAGACTTTTAAAACCTTGCGACCTGTTTTACATGTTAAAACACTGCAAGATATCCTCATAGGCGCTAATAAGTTCGACATCTCCACTTACTTTACTGTGCCCAATTATAATTTAATAAGTCGTCTCCTGTAATAGTCCAGTTTCGACAATAAGCGAAGACAGAGAGCAAGTTCAAAATGCAATTCGTTTTGCCAGCTATCGGTAAATTAAAAAATAGTACGGAAAAATTAACCTCGCTATCAGAGTGGATTTCTTCACATTGTTACACATTTTAAATTCCCTTAACAGACTTTCAACACAGAAGAGAAAAAAACGTACGAACGCAACTTTTAACTCTACCGTAGATTACTATAAAATTCAATAATAACCATAAATTTCACTCCACAAACACCAAAATCGGTAAACTACCATCATTTCAGAAGAACTTAACATTAAGCAGACATAGAAGGCAGAGTCATGACCCCTTCATAGAGTAGGCTATTGTCTAAAACTGATCACGCCTCCTTCAGCATTATGGTACATATATGTTTTTTAACTCATTGTCTTTTTATTCTCATCCCTTTCTTCACAGAAGTAGTCTTTAATGGCATCGAGAGCATTTTTATTTACACCATACTGGACAAATACTTAGGCAAATTAGGAAATATGTGTGGAACAGAATAGTCTTTCAATCGCCAGTTGGTTCTTGGGAGAAGTAATACTTCCTTCCCTTCTATCACAAATGTGTCAAATTTATCAATGAAATCTTCTGAAAAGTGAGCATCACAGATGTAGGACTTTTCAGTAAGTTCCATATCCTTCCCTGGTATGGCCCCTTTGCACTTGATAAAACGTTCCTTATCTTTAGGAGGTTTGAAAAACCGTCTGACCTCTTTACAGTCCCCACAGCTAGATCTGCATCCTGGTACAAAAAGCAAGGCATCTTCACTACTCACATTAAGCACTCATGAAAATGTAAGGGCTAAGCTACTGTTTACTTACATTTAATAACAATAAAATTAACACACGAAGATAACGTCAACCCACGACAAGAAATTACCGTAAATTCCATTTCAGTTAATGCTTCCTACAATAGTATTTCAGGTATTAATACTATGAAGTAATAGTGTAAGCACTTGTATATCAATAAAAGTTTGCACAGAACACCACCAAAACACTCCGACCGATTAAATACTTAATATATCGCACATAAACACATAAACATATGTGGAAATCAACAATCTCAAGTCGACTGTATCGCTGCGTAGCGGCGAGGCCAACCCGATCCGTATTCATTACATGCTATTGAGGGAGAAGAGATCACACTTTATATTCTATTCGTTATTCTTACGCTTTAAAACCTGTTATCATTTCACCAACGTTTTGTCGTGTCCCTAAAGAATATTACATGTCTTCTAACTTGGACTTGTTACTAAGTATATCTTATATATATCATACTAATATATAAAAATGAGATGGTGTGTGTCAGTCTTTCTGTCTGTCTGTGTGTGTGTTACTCAATAACGCAAGAACCACTGGTCCGTTTTAAACGAAATTTTGCATGGATGTAGCTGATTTACCAGGTCTACATATAGAATACTTTTGATTTCAATATTTTGCACTATTAAAAAATGGCAACCATTTTAGTGTTGTCACTACACCCTTTGATTTCAAAATTTCATATTTCCATATCAAATAAAAAGGGAACGCTAAGAAATAGCAAACTTTTGATGGCACATACGAGCTTGAAAATTTAATTTCCTATCCGAAAGGTCCT
This sequence comes from Meconema thalassinum, assembly GCA_946902985.2. Classification (NCBI taxonomy): domain Eukaryota; kingdom Metazoa; phylum Arthropoda; class Insecta; order Orthoptera; family Tettigoniidae; genus Meconema; species Meconema thalassinum. The sequence goes on from OX336400.1 coordinate 23,617,490, forward strand.
GATCACTTTTCGTGTATCTCCAACGGTTAGCGAGTAAAACCCACATTTGTGACATCACTACAACCTTTGGTTTCAAAATGTCATATTTCCATTTCAAATAAAACGAGAACGCTAAGAAATAGCAAACTTTTGATGACATACACGAGATTTAATATTTAATTTTCTATCCAAAAGTTCCTTATCACTTTTCGTGTATCTCCAACGGTTAGCGAGTAAAACCTAAATTTGTGAAATAAAACACTGTCAACACCGAGCGGTGCAGTATATCTCTACATATATAAAAATGAAAGTTGTCTGTTTTTTCCGAATTTCTACGGAAATTTGAGTTATTTACGCGTTTCAGACTTTTATGATGGATGCGCGAGAAAATATTTTTTTGGTCTGTCTCTCTGTTTGTCTGTGGACAACTTATAACTCGAGAACGGCTGGGTGTATCAACGTAAAATTTGGTACAGATATCCATCAGAGGCACGACACTAATCACTGATGTAACTCTTCCCCGTACCTCTCATAAAAGGGGGCCTATTCCCTTAAAATACATGCTGAAATAGCCGTAGAAGGACAGACAATGGTCATTTTCAGCCTCCCAATGTGAGAGACAAAACTTAGGCCCCTTTCGGGCCCCCAAAACCACATTTTAAGGCCCTAAAACCAACCATGTTTGAAATATTCCCAGAAAGCTAATTTGATTTAATAAACTAATGAACGAATGCAAGCTGGTAACCATGGCAACAGATTCTCAGAGGTCCATCTATTGCTGTAAGACGCAATGCAATTCCATTAATTACATTAGTGTGAAAATTTGCAAACGTCTAGAAGGTTATCACGGAACCAAATTAAGCTGTAAAATTCATCAATACGTATAATGCGCTTAAGGGGGTCAAGGAGTACTCTAGAATTCACGCGATTTACACCTGCTGTTGTGGTACGGCAGGTCTATTATATTCCTATCCCTATATTATATTATTACTACTACTATTATTGTAATATTATGGCGTATAACGACAAGACAAAGCCCCTCGGTGCCAGAAACAAAACTCGGGGGCCGTAAAGGGTCCTCGAAAACTACATTATAGGACTCTAAAACCAACAGTTTCTGAAATATTCCCAGAAAACTAATTTAATTTAATTTAACAAACCGATGAAGGAATGCAAATCGGTAACCATGACAACATTAACTCAAGGGGTGGCATCCAAATTTCCATCTATTTCTGTAAGAAGCAATGTCACTCCATTTATTACATTTCTGTGAAAGTTTGCAAATGGCTATAAGGTTATCACGGAACCAACGTAGACTGTATAATTCATCAATGCAATTGAGGGGGTCAAGGGTTAACCTAGAATTTTTTCATGCAATTTTCACTTGCGACATATAGTACAGAAGGTCTATTATATCTCCAAACAGCAAGATTATTTTCAAAAATTCCTGAATTGAATCCGCATTTTTTGCGACTTTTAGGAATTTGGGCCATTTGAGGCTAAAGAACCTGAATTTTCATGCACCACAAGCCTTTACCTAATTTATGAAAGAGGTCTTCATGTGCATGGGAACTTAAGACAATGTAGAGGGTCAGTTTTTATGTGACGTGTATTGCGTTTCGTCTGCAAAGCTTTCAATTCTATTTCACGTCAGGAAGTACACGTTAGGTGAATTTAGTTTGAGAGCACATTTTAACTTATCTTTTATCTTGTCGACACACGGGTTCATCGTAAGGATGATTTTGTTTGATACTGTGTGGTAGATATACCCATATTTGGATATCTGGGTGATATGTTTTAGACAATAGAATTGTCTGTCTTTCTGTGTATCTTTATGTACGCCTATAACTCGTGTTCGGATACTTGGTGCATCGTAAAATTAGGTATGGTAAACATGAGTCAATACACCAATCATTTATAAAACTCATCATCATACTTTTCATACAGTAGAAGGGTGGATATAGTGAAAAACTTCTCAAAATACATGCCAAAATAGGCGAAATAAAAAAATATCCTAGAAGGACGACCAAAGCATATGTTGCGCTTCTCAATGTGAGACACAAAATTCGCGAGTATATAAAGGGTCTCCGAAAACCACATTTTAAGACCCAAAATTAACAGTGCGTGTGATATTCCCAGAAAACTAACTTCGTTCTGAAAAACTTATGAAGGAATAACAAACCGCTAACCATTGCAACAGTAGCTCAATTGATAATGTCTGGTGTTAACACCGAACACCGTTCGAAGAACGGGTACTTCTGCTAGTATATATATAAAGGAATGTCTGTCTGTTCGTCTTTTATGCGTTCATAAACCATTCATCCGACTGCGATCAAATTTTGGTGAGTTGTTGAAAACACTTTCGGGAGGTTCATAGACATAGTTAATCCATTTCAAAATAGATAGCGCGCGTGTAGTTTAAACAAATGCGTAATGGCGATGCATTCATATACAATTCATCCGATTGCGATCAAATTTTGGTGAGTTGTTGTGCACAGTCCCGGAAAAGTTATAGGCGTAGTAAATCCAATTTACAATAGATAACGCGCGAGTAGCTTCAACAAAATGACGTGCGTTTGTTTCAAGAAAGTCCTACATGCGTTCATATACCATTCATCCCATTGCGATGAAACTTGGGTGAAATGTTCTGTACACCTCAGGTAAGGTTTCTGTCTTAGTAAATCCACTTAACAATAGGTAGTGCACGAGCAGATTCAACAAATGAGCGACGACGGGCGAAGCGTTTCAACAAAGTCCTGTATGCGTTCACATACCATTCGTCCGATAGCGATGGAACTTGGGTGAGGGGTTGTGTACACTACAGGCAAGGTTTCTGGCTTAGTAAATCCATGTTATAATAGGTAGCGCACGAGTAGATTCAACAAACGAGCGACGACTCGCGAAGCGTTTCAACAAAGTCCCGTATGCGTTCATATACTATTCGTTTGATAGCGATGGAACATGGGTGAGATGTTGTGTACACTTCAGAGAAGGTTTCTGGCTTAGTAAATCCACTTAACAATAGGTAGCGCACGAATAGATTCAACAAATGAGCGACGACGGGCGAAGCGTTTCAAAAATGTCCTGTATGCGTTCACATACAATTCGTCCGATAGCGATGAAACTTGCGTGAGAGGTTGTGTACACTTCAGGCAAGGTTTCTGGCTAAGTAAATCCACTTTACGATAGGTAGGGCACGAGTAGATTCAACAAATGAGCGACGACGCGCGAAGCGTTTCAACAAAGTCCCGTATGCGTTCATCAACTATTCGTCTGATAGCGACTAAACTTGGGTGAGTTGTTGTGTACACTTCTGGGAAGGTTTCTGGGTTAGTAAATCAACTTTACAATAGGTAGCGCACAAGTAGATTAAACAAATGAGCGATGACTCTCGAAGTGTTTCAACATAGTCCCGTATGCGTTCATATACCATTCGTCCGATAGCGACTAAACTTGGGTGAGTTGTTGTGTACACTTCAGAGAAGGTTTCTGGCTTAGTAAATCCACTTAACAGTAGGTAGCGCACGAGTAGATTCAACAAATGAGCGACGATGGGCGAAGCGTTTCAACAACGTCCTGTATGCGTTCACATACCATTCGTCCGATAGCGATGAAACTTGGGTGAGAGGTTGTGTACACTTCAGGCAAGGTTTCTGGCTTAGCAAATCCACTTTACGACAGGTAGGGCACGAGTAGATTCAAGAAATGAGCGATGACGCGCGAAGCGTTTCAACAAAGTCCCGTATGCGTTCATATACTATTCGTCTGATAGCGATGAAACTTGGGTGAGATGTTGTGTACACTTCAGGGAATGTTTCAGGGCTAGTAAATCCACTTTGCAATAGGTATCGCACAAGTGGATTAAACAAATGAGCGACGATGCGCGAAGTGTTTCAACATAGTCCCGTATGCGTTCTTATACCATTGGTCCGATAGCGACTAAACTTGGGTGAGTTGTTGTGTACACTCCAGGGAAAGTTTCAGGCTTAATAAGTCCATTTTACAATAAGTAGTGCACAAGTAGATTCAACAAATGAGCGAAGACGCGCGAAGCGTTTCAACAAAGTCCCGTAGGCGTTCATATACCATTCGTCCGATAGCGATGAAACTTGGGTGAGATGTTGTGTACACTTCAGGGAAGATTTATGGCTTAGTACATCCACTTTACAATAGGTATCGCACAAGTAGATTCAACAAGCGATCGACGGCACCCGAATCGCATAAACAAAGTCCCGTAGCGTGCAAATACCATTCATCCGATTGCTATGAATCTTTGGTTGAATTGTTGTGCACACTCCAGGGAAGGTTTCTGACTTAGTAAATCCTTTTTACAATAGGTAGCACACGATTAGATTCAACAAATGAGTAACGGCGCGCGTATCCTTAAAAAATCGAATGCGTACGTATACCATTCATGCGATTGCAATGAAATTTACAGAAATGTTGTTTCCACTCCCGCAAAGATTTCTGATTTAGTAAATCCAATTTACAATTGGTAGCGCACGAGTAGATTCAACTAATGAGCGACAGCGCGTGAATCGTTTCAACCAAGTCCTGTCTGCGTTCATATACCATTCATCCGATTGTGATAAAACGTTGGTGAGTTGAGTACAGTCCTGCGAAGGTGTATGAATTAGTAAATCGGTTTTTCAATGGGTGGCGCACAAGAAGATTCAACAAAAGAGTGAAGGCGCGAGAATCGTTTAAACAAAATCCCGTATGCGTTCATATGCCATTCATCCGATTGCGATGAAACGTCCATGAGTTGTTGTGTACAAGCCAGGGAAGGTTTTTCGACTTAGTAAATTCATTTTACAATAGGTAGCTTACGAGTATATTCAACAAATGGGTGACGGAGCTCGAATCGTATGCGTTCATTTCATTGCGATGAAACTTTGGTGAGTTGTTGAGCACGCTCCCATGCATTTTGCAACAGAGAAATATTGTAGAATGAGAGCTTATACCAAATGTATTCTTTATCTTTTATAACGGCTCGTGATAACAATTTCCCATCAGAATTAGGGTGTCAATAAACCTAAGTAACCATCCTACCCACGAGCGAAATGCAATCGCAAAGCAAGAGGCCTCATTCTATCGAGATCAAATTGGTTTCTCATATGTATAGACAATAGTGAATATACTTGCGAATCACTCTATTCTTGGCTGACACCGCGGAGGCTGGAGCGGGGTACACTCAACCTCGTGAGGAATGAGGTGGGTTCGACTCCTACCTCAGTCATTCTGGAAATTCTTTTCCGTGGTTTCCCCACTTCTACTCCAGGCAAATGCCGTGATGGTATCTAACTTAAGACCATCGCAGTTTCCTACTCAAATCCTACCTCAATTGCAAATACACACACTAGTGCGGACAACACAATGACACAGGTTATCAGAGACATTCTACACACACCCCAGTACACGGGGCTAGATGACCACGATGTCGCAAATACCCTAAAACAATCAACACCTACATAAAACTGCAGCCCAGACTACTTGTTCAATGCACAGTAACTTCTGTTAAATAATGTATATTTCTAAGTCATAAACATAATCCGTTCTGTGGGTTGAAGGGAGGATATAGGCCTAACGTATTTTCATAGAACATTGTTAACATATTAAATGCCTCAACTCCCTCGGTTAACTCATGTTCTGGTCTGCCCCCACAGCTATTTGGTAATGTTTCTGGCTCTGGAGCATCCTTCATTCTCCCGCCTCTCATGCGCCTCAACTCCCTTGGTTAACTCATGTTCTGGTCTGCTCCCACAGCTATTAGGTAATGTTTCTGGGTCTGGAGCACCCTTCCTTCTCCCGCCTCTCATGCCCTCTTCGATTTCTTACGAGTTACGGCACATATTAAGCCCCTTCACTTTCTTATTCTGATATCCTCATTCTCTATGGCCTGGAGCTTTGAACTGTGATATGAGTCACGGTACATATTAAGCCTCTTCGCTTTCTTATTCTGATATCCTCATTCTCTATGGACTGGAACTCTGAACTGTGATGTGATTTACGGTACATATTAAGCACCTTCGCTTTCTTATTCTGATATCCTCATTCTCTATGGACTGGAGCTCTGAACTGTGATATGAGTTACGGTCAATAGCGAATTCTCCCATGCATCGCATATACCGGCGGTATACCACCAGTGATAAAAATATAAAATGTTTATCTCGACATTTTTCTCGACTTGTATGTAGCAGTGGAGACAGGAATATTGAGCTTGTTCCGCTGATTGTTGTCATGGAAGCTGGCGCTCGAACCCCGCGTAACTCGCTAATTTTCTTCTGGGGTACACACTTTTAGCTGCGAGTGACTGTACTATACCGCAAGTCTATCCCGGTCGTTGAAAGGGCTCGACACTGGCACGCGGGGCGAGAGAGGGTAAGAGTAGCCCAGCAAAGTTCCGTATGGGGTATCACGTTACAGACTAGCGGTGAGTGTAGTGCTGATTGGCTGATTTCAAACAGTACTTCACAACGGGAGGCACACCAGTGTAGTGCTGATTGGCTGATTTCAAACAGTACTTCACAACGGGAGGCACACCAGCGCAGCGCCTCATACACTTCAGTTATGTGCGAAGAAGTGTTATGTTGCGAGTTCGTCTTGGCATGAATTACTTTCCACTGAAATATTAACATGATTAGATTAAGTGAAACACTGGAAGTGGATAGTAGCGTTGTTGAAAGGATTTCATTCCATTGGATTTCCTCAGTAAGTTGAAATTAAAGCGATCTATGGGATGTAGGCTACTAAAATGTCATTGTGTAAGGAAATGAAGTCATTGGTTTACACTTGGAATATTTGTTGCTTTGCAGTGTTGATTCAATTAGGGGCTTTGAAGCATCGTGGCCATGCAGCCCCATGTACTTGGTTCAGGGGCGATTTAAGGCAAGATCATGGGGGTCGGCGAACACACCGGGGAGTCTAGAGAGTATAGAATACCCCTTGCTTAGAGAGAGGGAGGGGGGGGGGAGGTCCGGGGTAGGATAATTTTGCTAAACCTAGGACCAAATTAGTGAGTAATAGGACATTTGGGTTATTTTGTTGATATTTTGGAGTAAAAATAAATGTTATCGATCACGGTGGACGAGAGCAGCAACGCGCTAGCTCGTGTCTCGCCGCCATCGGGAGAGTGTGGGTTTGAATTCCACTTCAGCCGTCCGGAAAATGGTTGTCGTGGTTTCCTATTTTCACCATCAGGCAAATGCCGTGACGGTTCCTTTCAATAGGTCCACGACCGACCGACTTACCTCCAAAATCCCTTCCCTGGTCCTTCCTTAATTAGACCCAAGTTAGCGGTCGCCTGTCACCATCCCCAGTTGTATCTGCGGACGAAGTGTATCTAGCTCCTAGACATTATCCTTACGACGGTAGAGGAATGATAACTCACAGAGTCCGTTTTGTGACTTGGGAAAAATTTGCGTGATATTAGCCATTTTAAGTCAAATATTTATTGTATTCCAATTTATTTTAGTTTTGGTAGTTCTACTATTTACTGTCATAGCCAACGCGTGGTTTAAAACCATTTTTTAGAGAACTGTCAAAAATCTGTAATATTCTTCCAAATATACAGACATTTTCATTTGAGACTGTTTTACCTTTCAGCGTCCACTCCAGTCTGCAAGCCTCTGCTTGCGAACAAGTCGCCTCCGTGATTCCCTATTGGCAGTTAGCACTGCGGCTCCCTCTGCTTCTACATCTCTGACTTTGAAATCGTTCAACACTGAAACTAACCATCGCCTCACAGCTCTACCTCTGCTTCTGTTATCCTCTACAGCCGAACACTCAAAATAGTAGGTTATCGTAAAATGTGCATTTTGATATAGAGTATTTAAGTGTGAAAGAATTTGTCTAAAGCCACTGTTTTCGTCATGTTTTTAATGTATAACAGCAAGATGAATCGTTCACTCCTTAAATCCACCCCTGGCTTGGTGCGTGTGGAAACTGATGAGATATGTCGTTATGATGGCTGTACCGTTGCCAGGATTTTGGTAGGAGGCGGCTGTGGCCTTGAGATATGTACGAGTGAAAGTGGGAAACCACGAAAGACCATTTCTAGGATGGTTGTGGTTGGAATCAAACCACCTGTTCTCAATTCTGCCTCTTGGGGGTTGAGTGAATCCCAATCCTCATACCAGAATTACATTTCAACAAGAGTTTAGTGCTTTTCAGTCGGTCAACACGAATGTACCCAAAAGAGCTGGGTTATGCCCTAATCCTGAAATAAATTACATGAGATTAATAAAACACTAGGATGACCAGTTTCGATCGTCAAGCGATCATCATCAGATCCATTACACTTAGGCTACAAAATCTCTGTTTGAAATACAGGTGAAAATATTTACAATATGTACAATTATTTAGTTGCAGTATTGGTACTGCAACTGTCAGTGTATGCTAAATGCAGTATATATGTTAGGTGAAATGCTAAATGGTGATAGCTATCCGGAGTTTGTACTTTAGAGAGATTATATGGTTGTAAACTATGGTTAAACTATAAAATTTTTGGCTAACTACTTATCTGATTGTCTTCCGTATTACAGCTACTCGCAGTTTTCGTGCTCACTGGAACTCTCTCGCTGTGCGGTCGACTGAAAATATGGCTTCAAACACCACAAAGAATTACATTTCTTGGTAGAGCAGAGAATCGAACACGGACTTCCGCAGTAACAGCCCCAGAACACTAGCCACTACGCCTCGAGGTGGACCTTTAGAAATCTAAGTGAATGGAACTTCCTGGCAGACAAAGGTTGGGAAACAATATGAGTAGTGGAGTAGTGGGTGTTCCAAGCCACTCTAGAACCCTCCTCTTACCACTACTAAGCCTTAGTCATGTTAAATATTTGTCGAACGCGTGGTCCGATTTTGACAAATGAGGTATTGTTGGACTCGGGCTGACGTCCTCTTTGCTATGGACCACTCGTTATATTTTTCAAAATTTTTTTGAAAATTTTTGTTTTCGAAACTATGTGATAGTTTGAAAACCAAACAGGATAGAACGTTGTGCCATGGCTCAAACGAACAGTCTTTATGACCTTTATTTTTTGTAATAAAACTTTTTTATTTTTTATATTTTTTTGAAAACACTTTAATTTTGAAAATCCTATATTTTGGAAACTAGGAACTCTACAAAAAAAATTGTTTAACGTAAATCAATGGTCCCTACCCCCTCTACCCCCAAAATAAATTTCAAGTCTCTAGAATGAAAACCTGCAGTAGTGGGATGGTGGGGGAGCTGCTTACAAAAGCAAGTGGTGAGCCCCTGCGACCTTGGAATGGAAGGAGCCATGCTAGGAGGGCGTGCTTGGATTCGTTTTTTTCGTCTCGTTGTGCTCTTTACGGGAATGTCGGTGTCGAAAAGGTGAAAATCTGGAAACACAGTCTTTTTGGGGTAAAAACGTGATTTTAGACTTTTTGCTATATCTCACGAACCAATAACGCTAGAGGCGTGTTCGACAGGTCCAAGGACTCGGGGTAACGTCCTCTCTGCTATGGACTACTCGTTATAATTTTTAATAAAATTGGAAACTCGGTTTTGGGGTAAACACGTGTTTTTTGTGATTTTGTCGATATCTCACGAAGCAATAACGCTAGAGGCATGTACGACGGGTCCAAGGATTCGGACAGACGTCCTCTTTGCTATGAACTACTCGTTGTAATTTTAAAAAAATTGGGAAACGCGATTTTGGGGGTAAACACGTGTTTTTTGTGATTTTTGCCGATATCTCACGAACCAATAACGCTAGAGACGTGTACGAGGTGTCCTAGGACTCGGGCTAACGCCCCCCTTTCAAATGTGGTAGATATTTTTTTTCAAAAAATAATTCACATGGGTCTAACGCCATACATGTTGAAAAAACGTTTTCTTTTTCTTTGCCTGTTTATAATGTCCATGAAGCGTGGCGGTTGAGAGAGAGACGATACGGCTGGGTGTGTGTGTGTGTGTGTGTGTGTCGCTGACCACGGTGGCTGTGTTCAATAGATCAATCGCTATTTCGACGGGTCGGTTTATGACAGAGCGAGGGTGCGTTTTTTTTCACACATTTTACCTTTAACGTGTAAACGGTGATGAGAACTTGATTCTATGTTGGTCGAAGCGAGTAGAGAAAACAAACTTGCAGACGAGCAAGAGGTGAATATCAATTGAGCTTATTGGAAGGCGTTGATCTGACTTGACAACAGGTGCAATGGAAAAAAATGACCATGACGCTTGAAGGTGAAATAATCTGACCATCGTGGTGGCAGGGAAGTGCGAAAGGCGTGCACACACATGTGTGAAACCACAGGCACGCTAAACCAGTGACATCCTGTCTTGCTTCGTACGTGACAAAATGCAAGTCCATGTGAAATTTGATCTTCCACAGGTGTTCGCTTGGGTGTTATCCGTCCACGTGCGCGATAACTGTTAACAAGTGACATCCTGTTTTGCTTCGTACGTGACAAAATGCAAGTTCATGTGAAATTTGATTCGCCACAGGTGTTCGCCTGGGACGTTAGCTGTCCACGTGACCGATAACAGAATGTTCAAAGCGTGGGAAAAAATGATTATACATGCAACGTAGCATATATAAAGACATGTCGTTATCATTTCCACTCTCACTTGGGTGGACTACCTTTCAACACACTGCGTTGCATGAAACCCCTGGTCTTGTTTAACAGTTTTGGTGTTGGTGGAAAATACTTAACCGTGTTGTGGGGTAGGTATTTATTTATATACTTATTCATTTATACATTTATTGATTAATATATATGTATATTTACAAGCAATTATTTATTGATTAAGTAATTAATGATTTTATTTATTTGTTTGCAGATAACCGGCATACCTTACATGTCTGAGGGAGAAGAAACCATTGCACTTTTGAGCCCACTAAAAGGGAAGAGTAACAAGTCACTGCAAGTAAAGGTGAGATGATTTTTTTAAACTAACTTGTTTCATTTTTTGTTTTATGTTTTATTTTATGAAATGTATGTATTAACCTGAATTTAGGTATTTATAGCGGTTTATTTTATTTATTTTTAGAAACTTGGAAAGAATAGCCTTACTGCCGTAGCAGTCGCTGAAAAAAAAAAACAGAAACGCACTAAAGCGAAACCACTGCCAAAGAGTGAACTGTTTAAAACTCAGGTAAGTCCAACTTAAAAATGCTATTCCATTTTACCACTACTGAAAACTCGTAGACAAAAAAAAAATCATTACCTGTACATGACTGGGACAATGATTGCTTTCTTGATTAATGGCTATGTTGTTGTTGTTGACTGGGAAAAGTACAAGGCCATGTTGGATTTTCTAAAAATAAAAATAATAAATTTAATTTATGGGTGGTTCCCTATGGACTCAACGAATATCCACAGGTTTGAACATGATAATGTGAACAAAATGACATGACATTCATTTTTGTTTATATATTGGTTAAAGGGAGGGTGGGGGAATGTAAATGACTGTAGCTTTATAAAAAAGAAAATAAGTGCATGGGTTACTGTTAGTGCCAACATACAGTTTATTTTTAATGGTGTTTTGATATATTAATACCAATTAACGTTAACGTTTTATTTACAAGTATTGATTGATTGATTGATTGATTGATTGAGTGATGGGTTATTTTGTTTGCTTTTAGGTGTCGTCATGTGCCATTAACGTAATGAACAGACAGTGAACAAGCATGCATTATGCTTTAAAGTACTCTGTGCAATGTTAATAACTTACAATAAGAAAACGTTTTATTATAACACATAGCGTTAGTACTAAATACAACAAGTGAGCAAGTTGGTTTACCACGTGGGTTAAATTTAAAATCAGAACATGATCGATGGTTAACATTTGAATCCTGGCCTGTAGGCTTTTTGTCGACGCATGAACTTGCAAAAGCCGTTTTTTTTTACTTGAACCGAGAAGATGTGGTGCGCTGTGTGTTTTGTCGTATTGAACTTTCACACTGGGAAGAAGGGGATGATCCCTTTAGAGACCATTTGCGATGGTCTCCTCACTGTCCTTACATGCTTGGAAAGCAAGTGGGTAACCTACCCGTGCATTCATTTTACCGAACCACAAGGCCTTTGGCCGCTACTTACGTTGCTGAATCACAAATAAATAATAATAATGATGTATTACCAGTCAACGGTAGTGTCGATATATGTGGTCCATATGCCATAGACAGTGTTGAATTGGCGTGTGCTTTTGAAAAATTGGGAGTTTGCAAGACTAAAGCACTAGCACACCCAGAGTACAGCTCTGTTGAAAAACGTTTCGAATCTTATAAAAATGTTTGGCCATTAATATTAAAACACCTTACCAAACAGCTAAGTGAAGCTGGATTTTTTTATACTGGTGAAGGGGATAAAACAATATGTTTTTATTGCGGATTTGCTTTCAAGGATTGGCAAATGACTGATGACCCTTTAGTGCAACATGCTCGTTGGTTACCAACTGTAAATACATGGTGTTGCTTAAAGGTCAGGAATTTGTGAACACTATTCGTAAAGAAAAAGTGATTGCAGCACAAGACATAAAAGTGCCTTTAGAGTTAGAGCACGCGGAGCAAATACACAAGGCTGAAAGAAAAGACTTGTCTCGCGAACAGATACAAAAGTGTGACCAACAATTACGTAAAATTTGTTATCAAGAAGAACTAGGTGCTGTATTTTTACCCTGTGGACACATGATAGCCTGTGTCAAGTGTGCATTAGAACTTAACACTTGTGCTATATGCAGAAAAGTAGTATCTGCAACAGTTAGGGCATTTCTTGCATAACTAGTATAATTTATTCGCCATGGATAGTGCAAAATCCCTAATTGCACAATATTATTAAAGCTGTTTTAGAGTGTAATAGATATGCTTTTGTTTTGTTTATAGACTACTACAATGAATGTTTTGAATGCTGTGGGACAATCATGTGGCTTAGAGACAAAGAAGCTCAGCGAATTGCCAACGCATATTCCATTCCGCATTATCAAGATTCGGAAATTGAAAACAGCATATGGTGATCGTGTACTTTGTGTATGTGAAAACTTTGAGACATTTCTGCCTATACGGTTTAATGATATGTCGGAGAGTGTTTTTGATGAAGTCAATAATGCTGTGCAACCTGTACACTTAATTTATGAAGGTTTTAAAAACAATAGGTGCATGGTTCGTTTTAATTAAATAAATAAATAATGTGAAATAATAATGGAAAATATAAGTAATGACAATATACTGAAAAAGAAAGAAAATATGTGCATAGAATAGTAATGTTTTAGTGTTTAGTGTTGTCTTTAAAAATATTATGATGAAACCAAAAAAAATGTATATAAAGTTTGTAAATAAATGCAAAATGATGTTACAATGCTGTTTTATTTTATACAAAGTTAGTATATTTAACATTGCAGAGTATACATGATTATGACAATAAATGCATACTGAATACAAGCCTTTCTCACTTTACAATAGTCTGTTATAGTTTTAAACACAAGGCTTGTTGTAGATCATTTTATAGCAATGTTCCTTTAATGTTGTTTTCGAAAAGTGGGGAAGCCGCAATGGTTGTATTGACATAAAAACCTTATGGTTATTACTATTTAGTCACTTTGATCCCCTTGCATATCAAGAGCAGATGACCTAGTTGTTCCACTCTTTAAAACGACAACAACAACACTACCTCTTGCATAGTTTGTGATGTTGATGGCTCTTGCGACGTGGAAGATGGATTAAAAATAACTTTGAGAACAGGGGTTAAACGTTGATCATTAAACAATGCACTATTTTGAGTAGCAATATGGTTTTCTTGATTTTTTGTCGACGGCAACTGTGTTTCATGCGATACACTACATTGATGATCACTGACACTTAAAACCTCACTATTTTTACTTTTTAGGTCACCACGACAATGTTTGGAACGTTGCTTTGAACAACGCCAAATAACAGTTCCATTTTTATTGGTTCGTTTCACAATATATGAATATCCTTTATAGTATGCGTAAGGCTTACCATACCTAGTCACTGATACTTCCATATCAACTGTCGAGCATAGACTAAGCTCTAGTAAAGTCAACTTGGTAATAAGAATACTAGTTTAATGTGAGAGCAAATATGGATCCAAAGAGTTCAGGTAAAAGTGAAAGCAAATAAGCAAATATTAGAAACAAGAGTTGGGGTGAAAGTGGTCGCAAAGTGGTAGACCCATTACACAATAATTTCAGCACGACGAAGCTCTTGTTCAATTTCTTTGATTTCCCAATCGTGACCAGTATGGCCAGATTGACGTGAGGCATGCAACAACTGTAGCCGCTGGACGAGCTTATTGGGATTGTGCCAGTATACAAATTTAACAAATGGATTTTTAGGTGTAAACAAAGCATTACCATTATCATGATCATTATCATCATCGTCATTATCATCATCATGATCACCATTATCATCATGACCATCATCACTGTTACTATATAGTCCTTTTTGATCCTCTTGCAATACCACTTTATTTATAGTCTGAGTTGATTTTGACAGTGTTGAAGGTTTCTTGGACGTTGACAACTGTCCTAACATGACGTTTTGAGGACATGATAAGTCCTTTTGAACAAACACTGTACTATCTTTAGCCGCAATATCGTTTTCTTGAACTTGCTTTTTAGCATTTTGATAATTGTTTGTAAACAGTAAGCGTGGTTCGTTTCGAGCACTACATTGATGAACACTCACACTTAAAACCTTTCCATTTTTACTTTTCAGATTGCCTCGACATTTTGTTGACCTCTCTTTTGAGCATTGCCAGAATATTATTCCATTCACATTCTGGCGATTATAGTTATAGGAGTAGCCTTGATAGAGTGCACGTAGCCTACCTTTGTTGGTTGTAATAAGTTCCATAGTAGTAACTGACCTGTCAGTACGATGTTCACACTACAAAGGTTACAACTGATTTGCTGATGGAGTGACCTACTATAAGCTTATATATTGGCTTATGTGTTGGCTTTTTGTGTTGGCTTTTCGTGTTGGCTTTTGTGTTGGCTTATGTGTTGGCTTTTTGTGTTGGCTTTTTGTGTTGGCTTTTTATGTTGGCGTTTCGTGTTGGCTTATGTGTTGGCTTTTTGTGTTGGCTTTTTGTGTTGGCTTTTCGTGTTGGCTTTTGTGTTGGCTTATGTGTTGGCTTTTTGTGTTGGCTTTTTGTGTTGGCTTTTCATGTTGGCTTTTCGTGTTGGCTTATGTGTTGGCTTTTTGTGTTGGCTTTTTGTGTTGGCTTTTCGTGTTGGCTTTTGTGTTGGCTTATGTGTTGGCTTTTTGTGTTGGCTTTTTGTGTTGGCTTTTCATGTTGGCTTTTCGTGTTGGCTTTTCGTGTTGGCTTTTTGTGTTGGCTTTTCGTGTTGGCATTTCGTGTTGGCTTTTGTGTTGGCTTTTCGTGTTGGCTTTTTGTGTTGGCTTTTCGTGTTGGCATTTCGTGTTGGCTTTTCGTGTTGGCTTTTTTTGTATTGGCCTTTCGTGTTGGCTTTTTGTATTGGCTTTTCGTGTTGGCTTTTTGTGTTGGCTTTAGTATTGGCTTTTGTATTGGCTTATTTGACAAGTTATTTGTGTCAATGTATTTAGTGGATTTTTTCTTGGTGTTGGAAAGTAGTTGAAAGAGAGGGAATATTTAAAGACTTAACCTCAGCTCACTAACCTAACCTAACCTTTCAACTCTCAGATGTTAATTAAATTCTGTGCATTGTCGAGTTGGAGCCCAAGACCTCAGGGGTAAAAAAAACAATTATTTTTGACGACTTATTTTGGTAACTTATTTTAATGGCTAACCTAACTTTACCTAACCTAACCTAACCTAACCTAACCTCAGCTCACTTTGGATATTACTAGTAAGTGTTCATATCCTCTGCTAGGTAGCATGCTAGTAGTACAGGTAGTGCTCATATTTACCGCTAGATAGCGGAAACATACTTTGCATGTTGCATGTGACACTTGTGAAGTTTAACCACATGCAAGACGTGCTTGTATAAGTTCTCTATTTAAACTCAATATACAATTAACCACTAAATGTTCAGAACTAACATGTATAGCCATGTTTAGGGTATATAGGAGACCCTTAGCAAGAAAGGCTGTCTAACCCACGAGTGTACAGCCTTGTCATACGCAGTAAGCCCCTGTTGGCTTTCTCAAATTGTTGTTGTTGTTGTTTTCTGCCAACAGGGGCTTACTGCGTATGACAAGGCTGTACACTCGTGGGTTAGACAGCCTTTCTTGCTAAGGGTCTCCTATATACCCTAAACATGGCTATACATGTTAGTTCTGAACATTTAGTGGTTAATTGTATATTGAGTTTAAATAGAGAACTTATACAAGCACGTCTTGCATGTGGTTAAACTTCACAAGTGTCACATGCAACATGCAAAGTATGTTTCCGCTATCTAGCGGTAAATATGAGCACTACCTGTACTACTAGCATGCTACCTAGCAGAGGATATGAACACTTACTAGTAATATCCAAAGTGAGCTGAGGTTAGGTTAGGTTAGGTTAGGTTAGGTAAAGTTAGGTTAGCCATTAAAATAAGTTACCAAAATAAGTCGTCAAAAATAATTGTTTTTTTTACCCCTGAGGTCTTGGGCTCCAACTCGACAATGCACAGAATTTAATTAACATCTGAGAGTTGAAAGGTTAGGTTAGGTTAGTGAGCTGAGGTTAAGTCTTTAAATATTCCCTCTCTTTCAACTACTTTCCAACACCAAGAAAAAATCCACTAAATACATTGACACAAATAACTTGTCAAATAAGCCAATACAAAAGCCAATACTAAAGCCAACACAAAAAGCCAACACGAAAAGCCAATACAAAAAGCCAACACGAAAGGCCAATACAAAAAAAGCCAACACGAAAAGCCAACACGAAATGCCAACACGAAAAGCCAACACAAAAAGCCAACACGAAAAGCCAACACAAAAGCCAACACGAAATGCCAACACGAAAAGCCAACACAAAAAGCCAACACGAAAAGCCAACACGAAAAGCCAACATGAAAAGCCAACACAAAAAGCCAACACAAAAAGCCAACACATAAGCCAACACAAAAGCCAACACGAAAAGCCAACACAAAAAGCCAACACAAAAAGCCAACACATAAGCCAACACGAAAAGCCAACATGAAAAGCCAACACAAAAAGCCAACACAAAAAGCCAACACATAAGCCAACACAAAAGCCAACACGAAAAGCCAACACAAAAAGCCAACACAAAAAGCCAACACATAAGCCAACACGAAACGCCAACATAAAAAGCCAACACAAAAAGCCAACACAAAAAGCCAACACATAAGCCAACACAAAAGCCAACACGAAAAGCCAACACAAAAAGCCAACACATAAGCCAATATATAAGCTTATAGTAGGTCACTCCATCAGCAAATCAGTTGTAACCTTTGTAGTGTGAACATCGTACTGACAGGTCAGTTACTACTATGGAACTTATTACAACCAACAAAGGTAGGCTACGTGCACTCTATCAAGGCTACTCCTATAACTATAATCGCCAGAATGTGAATGGAATAATATTCTGGCGATGCTCAAAAGAGAGGTCAACAAAATGTCGAGGCAATCTGAAAAGTAAAAATGGAAAGGTTTTAAGTGTGAGTGTTCATCAATGTAGTGCTCGAAACGAACCACGCTTACTGTTTACAAACAATTATCAAAATGCTAAAAAGCAAGTTCAAGAAAACGATATTGCGGCTAAAGATAGTACAGTGTTTGTTCAAAAGGACTTATCATGTCCTCAAAACGTCATGTTAGGACAGTTGTCAACGTCCAAGAAACCTTCAACACTGTCAAAATCAACTCAGACTATAAATAAAGTGGTATTGCAAGAGGATCAAAAAGGACTATATAGTAACAGTGATGATGGTCATGATGATAATGGTGATCATGATGATGATAATGACGATGATGATAATGATCATGATAATGGTAATGCTTTGTTTACACCTAAAAATCCATTTGTTAAATTTGTATACTGGCACAATCCCAATAAGCTCGTCCAGCGGCTACAGTTGTTGCATGCCTCACGTCAATCTGGCCATACTGGTCACGATTGGGAAATCAAAGAAATTGAACAAGAGCTTCGTCGTGCTGAAATTATTGTGTAATGGGTCTACCACTTTGCGACCACTTTCACCCCAACTCTTGTTTCTAATATTTGCTTATTTGCTTTCACTTTTACCTGAACTCTTTGGATCCATATTTGCTCTCACATTAAACTAGTATTCTTATTACCAAGTTGACTTTACTAGAGCTTAGTCTATGCTCGACAGTTGATATGGAAGTATCAGTGACTAGGTATGGTAAGCCTTACGCATACTATAAAGGATATTCATATATTGTGAAACGAACCAATAAAAATGGAACTGTTATTTGGCGTTGTTCAAAGCAACGTTCCAAACATTGTCGTGGTGACCTAAAAAGTAAAAATAGTGAGGTTTTAAGTGTCAGTGATCATCAATGTAGTGTATCGCATGAAACACAGTTGCCGTCGACAAAAAATCAAGAAAACCATATTGCTACTCAAAATAGTGCATTGTTTAATGATCAACGTTTAACCCCTGTTCTCAAAGTTATTTTTAATCCATCTTCCACGTCGCAAGAGCCATCAACATCACAAACTATGCAAGAGGTAGTGTTGTTGTTGTCGTTTTAAAGAGTGGAACAACTAGGTCATCTGCTCTTGATATGCAAGGGGATCAAAGTGACTAAATAGTAATAACCATAAGGTTTTTATGTCAATACAACCATTGCGGCTTCCCCACTTTTCGAAAACAACATTAAAGGAACATTGCTATAAAATGATCTACAACAAGCCTTGTGTTTAAAACTATAACAGACTATTGTAAAGTGAGAAAGGCTTGTATTCAGTATGCATTTATTGTCATAATCATGTATACTCTGCAATGTTAAATATACTAACTTTGTATAAAATAAAACAGCATTGTAACATCATTTTGCATTTATTTACAAACTTTATATACATTTTTTTTGGTTTCATCATAATATTTTTAAAGACAACACTAAACACTAAAACATTACTATTCTATGCACATATTTTCTTTCTTTTTCAGTATATTGTCATTACTTATATTTTCCATTATTATTTCACATTATTTATTTATTTAATTAAAACGAACCATGCACCTATTGTTTTTAAAACCTTCATAAATTAAGTGTACAGGTTGCACAGCATTATTGACTTCATCAAAAACACTCTCCGACATATCATTAAACCGTATAGGCAGAAATGTCTCAAAGTTTTCACATACACAAAGTACACGATCACCATATGCTGTTTTCAATTTCCGAATCTTGATAATGCGGAATGGAATATGCGTTGGCAATTCGCTGAGCTTCTTTGTCTCTAAGCCACATGATTGTCCCACAGCATTCAAAACATTCATTGTAGTAGTCTATAAACAAAACAAAAGCATATCTATTACACTCTAAAACAGCTTTAATAATATTGTGCAATTAGGGATTTTGCACTATCCATGGCGAATAAATTATACTAGTTATGCAAGAAATGCCCTAACTGTTGCAGATACTACTTTTCTGCATATAGCACAAGTGTTAAGTTCTAATGCACACTTGACACAGGCTATCATGTGTCCACAGGGTAAAAATACAGCACCTAGTTCTTCTTGATAACAAATTTTACGTAATTGTTGGTCACACTTTTGTATCTGTTCGCGAGACAAGTCTTTTCTTTCAGCCTTGTGTATTTGCTCCGCGTGCTCTAACTCTAAAGGCACTTTTATGTCTTGTGCTGCAATCACTTTTTCTTTACGAATAGTGTTCACAAATTCCTGACCTTTAAGCAACACCATGTATTTACAGTTGGTAACCAACGAGCATGTTGCACTAAAGGGTCATCAGTCATTTGCCAATCCTTGAAAGCAAATCCGCAATAAAAACATATTGTTTTATCCCCTTCACCAGTATAAAAAAATCCAGCTTCACTTAGCTGTTTGGTAAGGTGTTTTAATATTAATGGCCAAACATTTTTATAAGATTCGAAACGTTTTTCAACAGAGCTGTACTCTGGGTGTGCTAGTGCTTTAGTCTTGCAAACTCCCAATTTTTCAAAAGCACACGCCAATTCAACACTGTCTATGGCATATGGACCACATATATCGACACTACCGTTGACTGGTAATACATCATTATTATTATTTATTTGTGATTCAGCAACGTAAGTAGCGGCCAAAGGCCTTGTGGTTCGGTAAAATGAATGCACGGGTAGGTTACCCACTTGCTTTCCAAGCATGTAAGGACAGTGAGGAGACCATCGCAAATGGTCTCTAAAGGGATCATCCCCTTCTTCCCAGTGTGAAAGTTCAATACGACAAAACACACAGCGCACCACATCTTCTCGGTTCAAGTAAAAAAAAACGGCTTTTGCAAGTTCATGCGTCGACAAAAAGCCTACAGGCCAGGATTCAAATGTTAACCATCGATCATGTTCTGATTTTAAATTTAACCCACGTGGTAAACCAACTTGCTCACTTGTTGTATTTAGTACTAACGCTATGTGTTATAATAAAACGTTTTCTTATTGTAAGTTATTAACATTGCACAGAGTACTTTAAAGCATAATGCATGCTTGTTCACTGTCTGTTCATTACGTTAATGGCACATGACGACACCTAAAAGCAAACAAAATAACCCATCACTCAATCAATCAATCAATCAATCAATCAATACTTGTAAATAAAACGTTAACGTTAATTGGTATTAATATATCAAAACACCATTAAAAATAAACTGTATGTTGGCACTAACAGTAACCCATGCACTTATTTTCTTTTTTATAAAGCTACAGTCATTTACATTCCCCCACCCTCCCTTTAACCAATATATAAACAAAAATGAATGTCATGTCATTTTGTTCACATTATCATGTTCAAACCTGTGGATATTCGTTGAGTCCATAGGGAACCACCCATAAATTAAATTTATTATTTTTATTTTTAGAAAATCCAACATGGCCTTGTACTTTTCCCAGTCAACAACAACAACATAGCCATTAATCAAGAAAGCAATCATTGTCCCAGTCATGTACAGGTAATGATTTTTTTTTTGTCTACGAGTTTTCAGTAGTGGTAAAATGGAATAGCATTTTTAAGTTGGACTTACCTGAGTTTTAAACAGTTCACTCTTTGGCAGTGGTTTCGCTTTAGTGCGTTTCTGTTTTTTTTTTCAGCGACTGCTACGGCAGTAAGGCTATTCTTTCCAAGTTTCTAAAAATAAATAAAATAAACCGCTATAAATACCTAAATTCAGGTTAATACATACATTTCATAAAATAAAACATAAAACAAAAAATGAAACAAGTTAGTTTAAAAAAATCATCTCACCTTTACTTGCAGTGACTTGTTACTCTTCCCTTTTAGTGGGCTCAAAAGTGCAATGGTTTCTTCTCCCTCAGACATGTAAGGTATGCCGGTTATCTGCAAACAAATAAATAAAATCATTAATTACTTAATCAATAAATAATTGCTTGTAAATATACATATATATTAATCAATAAATGTATAAATGAATAAGTATATAAATAAATACCTACCCCACAACACGGTTAAGTATTTTCCACCAACACCAAAACTGTTAAACAAGACCAGGGGTTTCATGCAACGCAGTGTGTTGAAAGGTAGTCCACCCAAGTGAGAGTGGAAATGATAACGACATGTCTTTATATATGCTACGTTGCATGTATAATCATTTTTTCCCACGCTTTGAACATTCTGTTATCGGTCACGTGGACAGCTAACGTCCCAGGCGAACACCTGTGGCGAATCAAATTTCACATGAACTTGCATTTTGTCACGTACGAAGCAAAACAGGATGTCACTTGTTAACAGTTATCGCGCACGTGGACGGATAACACCCAAGCGAACACCTGTGGAAGATCAAATTTCACATGGACTTGCATTTTGTCACGTACGAAGCAAGACAGGATGTCACTGGTTTAGCGTGCCTGTGGTTTCACACATGTGTGTGCACGCCTTTCGCACTTCCCTGCCACCACGATGGTCAGATTATTTCACCTTCAAGCGTCATGGTCATTTTTTTCCATTGCACCTGTTGTCAAGTCAGATCAACGCCTTCCAATAAGCTCAATTGATATTCACCTCTTGCTCGTCTGCAAGTTTGTTTTCTCTACTCGCTTCGACCAACATAGAATCAAGTTCTCATCACCGTTTACACGTTAAAGGTAAAATGTGTGAAAAAAAACGCACCCTCGCTCTGTCATAAACCGACCCGTCGAAATAGCGATTGATCTATTGAACACAGCCACCGTGGTCAGCGACACACACACACACACACACACACCCAGCCGTATCGTCTCTCTCTCAACCGCCACGCTTCATGGACATTATAAACAGGCAAAGAAAAAGAAAACGTTTTTTCAACATGTATGGCGTTAGACCCATGTGAATTATTTTTTGAAAAAAAATATCTACCACATTTGAAAGGGGGGCGTTAGCCCGAGTCCTAGGACACCTCGTACACGTCTCTAGCGTTATTGGTTCGTGAGATATCGGCAAAAATCACAAAAAACACGTGTTTACCCCCAAAATCGCGTTTCCCAATTTTTTTAAAATTACAACGAGTAGTTCATAGCAAAGAGGACGTCTGTCCGAATCCTTGGACCCGTCGTACATGCCTCTAGCGTTATTGCTTCGTGAGATATCGACAAAATCACAAAAAACACGTGTTTACCCCAAAACCGAGTTTCCAATTTTATTAAAAATTATAACGAGTAGTCCATAGCAGAGAGGACGTTACCCCGAGTCCTTGGACCTGTCGAACACGCCTCTAGCGTTATTGGTTCGTGAGATATAGCAAAAAGTCTAAAATCACGTTTTTACCCCAAAAAGACTGTGTTTCCAGATTTTCACCTTTTCGACACCGACATTCCCGTAAAGAGCACAACGAGACGAAAAAAACGAATCCAAGCACGCCCTCCTAGCATGGCTCCTTCCATTCCAAGGTCGCAGGGGCTCACCACTTGCTTTTGTAAGCAGCTCCCCCACCATCCCACTACTGCAGGTTTTCATTCTAGAGACTTGAAATTTATTTTGGGGGTAGAGGGGGTAGGGACCATTGATTTACGTTAAACAATTTTTTTTGTAGAGTTCCTAGTTTCCAAAATATAGGATTTTCAAAATTAAAGTGTTTTCAAAAAAATATAAAAAATAAAAAAGTTTTATTACAAAAAATAAAGGTCATAAAGACTGTTCGTTTGAGCCATGGCACAACGTTCTATCCTGTTTGGTTTTCAAACTATCACATAGTTTCGAAAACAAAAATTTTCAAAAAAATTTTGAAAAATATAACGAGTGGTCCATAGCAAAGAGGACGTCAGCCCGAGTCCAACAATACCTCATTTGTCAAAATCGGACCACGCGTTCGACAAATATTTAACATGACTAAGGCTTAGTAGTGGTAAGAGGAGGGTTCTAGAGTGGCTTGGAACACCCACTACTCCACTACTAATATGTCAAGGTAGTTTACACTACAATTATTTTATTGATTGAGGCTGAATGTTCGCTTTCCAGAAGATATTTTCACTTTGAGATACTGGCTCTTCTTTAATTGCATTATTACATTGGTTATGAATGAATGCGCTTCTCATGTTTGGACATGTCGAATGATGTGGCAATGTATAATTGAGATCCTTCGGAAATGGATCAATGTTTATTTGTTTTCGTCAAATTTAAGACCTCGTCAAGAACGGGGAGAGAGAGAAGGTAGCGTAAAGATGAAATGTACTCTGTACGTTGCCAAAATGAACTAGGAGGGTGAGGGGATTCGAAGGCCATTTACCTAGAAGCAGTTTCAAGTAGGCAGTGTTCAGGCATTAAACGAAGATTTTTTAATGTATAAGGACATAGTCCTTGCAGAGGGAGGATGACGCACTGTCTTTACCCGGTCGAGGTTTGAATTCCGGTTACAACACGCTAAATATTTCACATGGAAGATCACGTGGCGTTAGGAAGGGAATCCGACCTCATATCCCCGGCCAAAACAATTGTCTAGTGACCTCAATTTATTGGGATAACCTCTCCAAAATTATAGCGATTAAGTGTGTTCCTTAGAAGTTATGTAAATGTTCTCCAATACATATAATAATAATAAAAATAATAATATTATTAATAATAATAATTCAACTTTCACAAGAGGTTGAGACATGGAAAAAAAAAGGAGGGGGGGATGTGAGGGGTAAATGGTGCGGTGTACCAAGAACGATGACCACCAGTCGCCACTGGTTACGGTACATATTAAGCACCTTCGCTTTCTTATCGTGATGTCCCCATTCTCTATGGACTGGAGCTCTGAACTGTGATACGAGTTACGGTACATATTAAGCCCGTTCGCTTTCTTATTCTGATATCCTCATTCTCTATGGACTGGAGCTCTGAACTGTAATATGAGTTACGGTACATAGTAAGCACCTTCGCTTTCTTATTCTGATGTCCCCATTCTCTATGGACTGGAGCTCTGAACTGTAATATGAGTTACGGTACATAGTAAGCACCTTCGCTTTCTTATTCTGATGTCCTCATTCTCTATGGACTGGAGCTCTGAACTGTGATATGAGTTACGGTACATATTAAGCACCTTCGCTTTCTTATTCTGATATCCTCATTCTCTATGGACTGGAGCTCTCAACTGTAATATGAGTTACGGTACATATTAAGCACCTTGCAGATAGTCACTAGACATTTTAGTGCTACCGTACACTAATAGAATAATTTTCTTATATAGTGCTTAATATTGGCTGATGAAGGGGACAAAAATGTATTTTAGTCCTCGAAACATGTACCATTTCTAATGACCACATAAGTGATAATATTCAATAGGAGTATTGATTCAGGCGGAACCTTAGCCCATTAGTAAACGTAATCTTGAGGCTATGTAAGCCTGAAACCTTCCCTGGAGTGTACACAATAACTCACCCAAGTTTCATAAGTATCGGACGAATGGTATATGAACGCATATGGGACTTTTTTGAAACGCTTCGCGTGTCGTCTCTCAATTGTTGAATCCACTCGTGTGCTACCTATTGTTAACTGGATTTACTACGCCAAAAACGTTCCCTGAAGTGTACGCAACATCACCCAAGTTTCATCACAATGGGATGAATGGTATATGAACGCATGTGGGTCTTTGTTGAAACGAATCGCACACCATTTTATTGAAGCTACTCGCGCGCTATCTACTGTTAATTGGATTTACTATGCCTTTAACTTTCCCGGGAGTGTGCAGAACAACCCACCAAAATTTGGTCGCAATCGGATGAATTGTATATGAACGCATCGCCAACACTCATTTGTTTAAACTACTGGCGCGCTATCTATTGTAAATTGGATTAACTATGCCTATAACCATCCCGGAAGGGTCTAAACAACCCACCAAAATTTGGTCGCAATCAGATGAATTGTAGGCTATATGAACGCATCGCAAACACTCATTTGTTTAAACTACTCACGCGCTCTCTATTGTAAATTGGATTAACTATGCCTACAACCATTCCTGAAGTGTACACATCGTTTCACCCAAGTTGCATCACAATGGGATGAATGGTATATGAACGCATGTGGGACTTTGTTGAAACGAATCGCACGCCATTTTATTGAAGCTACTCGTGCGCTATCTACTGTAAATTGGATTTACTATGCCTTTAACTTTCCCGGGAGTGTGCACAACAACCAACCAAAATTTGGTCGCAATCGGATGAATTATATATGAACGCATCGCCAACACCCATTTGTTTAACCTACTGGCGCGCTATCTATTGTAAATTGGATTAACAAACTATGCCTAAAACTATCCCGCAAGTGTGCTAAACAACCCACCAGAATTTGGTCGCAATCGGATGAATTGTAGGCTTATGAACGACGCATCGCCAACACTCATTTGTTTAAACTTCTCGCGCGCTCTTTATTGTAAATTGGATTTACTATGCCTATAACTATCCCGGAAGTATTTGCAACAACTCACCAAAATTTGATCGCAATCGGATGAATGGTTTATGAACGCATAAAAGACGAACAGACGAATATCCTTTTTAGCCTACTTTCGATTTTTGCAAAAAATGAAAGTAGACTTATGAGATCAACACTGGGCGAAAACTTGTGTGTCTGTGTGTGTCTGTGTGTGTGTGCGCGCGTTTGTGTGTGAGTCTGTGTGTGTATTCTGACTGTCTGTCCCCCCTATCAATTCGAACACGGTGAAACCGAATTGAACGAAATTTGGTATAGAGGTAGCACTAGTAAAGGGCACCTCAGTGTCATGTTTTATATCGCCGTGATCTTGACGGAAACGTAATGGCGGCCACCCAAATGTTCAAAGCTTAAATCAAATTACGACTAACCTAATCATCCGATCTCTACCAAATATTGCAACAACATACCTTTATGTGAGAAGCGTTCCTTAACCAAATTACAAGGTAATCAGCCCAATAGTTTGCGGATGGCGGCCATGTTTGTGTGCAATTCGATTCTCCCTATTAATTCAAACACGGTGAAACCGAATGGAACGAAATTTGGTACAGAGGTAGCACTAACAAAAGGCACCTCATTGTCATAAATTATATTGCCGTCGTCTTGATGGAAACGTAATGGCGGCCACCCAAATGTTGAAAGCTTAAATCCAATAACGACCAACCTAATCTTCTGATATCCACCGGTTATTGCAACATTATACCTTTATATATGTAGAATCTTTTGAACAAACTACAAGGTCATCAGCTCAATAGTTTACGGATGGCGGCCATGTTTGTGTGCAAATTGATTCCCCCTATTAATTCAAACACGGTGAAACGGAATGGAACGAAATTTGGTACAGAGCTAGCAAAGGCAAAGGGCACCTCAGTGTCAAGTTTTATACCGCCGCCATCTTAACGAAAACGTAATGGCGGCCACCCAAATGTTAAAAGCTTAAATCAAATTACGTCCAACGTAATCATCTGTTCTCTACCAAAGTTTTCAACATTGTACCTTCATGTACGAAGAATCTTATGACCGAACTACAAGATCGTCAGCCGAATAACTTGCGGATGGGAGCCATGTATGTGTGCAAATCGATTCCCCCTATTAATTCAAACACGGTTAAACCGAATAGAACAAAATTCGGTACAGAGGTAACACTAGCAAAGGGCACCTCAGTTTCATGTTTTTTATCGCCGCCATCTTGACGGATACGTAATGACGGCCTCCCTAATGTTAAAAGCTTAAATCAAATTACAACCAATCTTATTATGTGATCTCTACCAAATTTTGCTACAGCATAACTTTATGTGAAAAACGTTCTTTGACCAAGAAACAAGGTCATCAGTCCAACAGTTTGCATATGGCAGCCATATATGTGTGAAAATCGATTCCCCTATGAATTCAAACACGGTAAAACCGAATTGAACGAAAATTCGGCATTGCACCCGAATTCCGCATAGTCATAGCCTATATCCGCTGAGATGGAAAAGGATTGTAGGGAGGTCGATACCCAGCCAGATAAACCAACACTACCCTACTAGGATAATGAATAGGAAACCCTCGATACATACCGGCCATGCAACATCACTACTGATTAGTTACACATTTACTACAAATAAAATACCCATAACATGATGGTAGAACGAGAATCTCGGATCTCGGGCGTGAACGGTGAAAGTTGAGACTACGTGAATTCTAGTAACTAATTCGCAGTATTATCGCATGTCGATTGCAAAATGAAAAGGTGATCAGATTTATAAAAAACGAACAGACAAACAAAAATACTGCCTGGGATTTATTACTAAAAATTACAAACAATAAACTCCCTATCAGCAATAAAAATAAAGCAAGTTAAAATAAAATAAATCACACGTCAGATAGTCCTTCTATCTGTGCTATAAATGTTCATAAACAATGTCATTACAAAAATGTAATATATATATAATGCGTTTGGCTCTCTAAGGAGCACGTAGAACCATTAGTTAACATTGGTCTTCTTGTTCTTCTTATCTTCCCAAAACTTCCTCATCCTTTCGCTATGTGCCTGTCTTCTTTCTTGTGTCCATGCAGCTTTAAGTTTCAAATTCTGTCCCGTAGGGATCTTGGGTGGAAACTTATACGAATTTACTTTTTGTCTATATGCAGTCCGCGTCGTTGTCAGTGGGTCAATATTGATTTCACTGAGGTCCTTTTGGGTGTCTGCTAGCCAGCGTACTTTGGTTTGTCGGTTTCCATTGACTATGAGGAAGATTTTCTTGGTCAGTCGGGAGTTGTCCATTCGAGCTATATGTCCGTAGAATTTCATGCGTCTTTTACGTGCGAGTGAGGCGAATCGTTCTGTCCGTGAATACAGTTCGTCTGAGCTTTTCCTCATCCAGATACCGTCCTGAAGCTTTGGTCCAAAGATTTTTCTCAGTATTTG
Source organism: Meconema thalassinum (assembly GCA_946902985.2). Lineage (NCBI taxonomy): Eukaryota > Metazoa > Arthropoda > Insecta > Orthoptera > Tettigoniidae > Meconema > Meconema thalassinum. Next base: position 23,645,881 of record OX336400.1, read on the forward strand.
TCGTTCTATCTTCTCAATGTATTTGATGTTGATGGTTAACGATGACGTCTCAATCGCATAGAGTGCCTCTGGGAGGATGACTGTGTGGTAGTGATGGAGTTTGGCTTTAGTGGAAAGTGATTTCTTGTTGTAAATATTCCAAGTGATTGTGTAAGCTTTGCGTAATTTTTCTGCACGTGTTTTGTTAGCCATTCTTTCGTTACCAGTGTTCCCGATAATTTCACCTAGGTACTTGAAGTGCTTAACTTGTGTGATGTCGCCATATTTGGTTGTAATTGATGCCAGGTTTGTGCTCTTGGAATTCATGTACTGTGTTTTCTCGTAAGAGATATGGAGGCCGGTTCTGATTGATATCTCATGAAGCTTCTCGATGGCATGTCTGGCTTCTTCTGGAGTCCGGGTAATTATTGCTAGGTCGTCAGGAAAGGCGAAGCATTTTATGTTGATTCGTTGTTCTTTTGTTCCCATACTTATTCCAGGTATTTCTTTCTCCCATGTTCTGATGATCTTATCTAGTACCAGGTTGAATAGGAGTGGGGACAACCCATCACCCTGTCTTACGCCTGTTCTAATGTGAAAAGGTTCGGACACTTCACCCATAAATTTAACTTTAGAAGTTGTATCTGTCAAGGTCTGTTGGATTAATGTAGTTGTCTTGTTGTCCACATCATATTCACGAACTATATTAAACAGAGTTGCGCGGTCGATTGAATCATATGCTTTCTTAAAATCTACGAAGGTGACAACTGTGCGATTCGACTGGCGATGTTGCAGTACCATCTTGAGGTTCCAGATCTGTTCTGCACACGATCGACGCGGTCGAAATCCCGCCTGATATTCACCGATCATGTGCTCTGTCTGTTGCTCCAATCTGGTGAGGAGGGCACGTGAGAGTACCTTGTAGGCGATTGGCAGGAGTGAAATGCCTCGGTAATTATTCGGATCTGTCTTGTCGCCCTTTTTGTGTAGTGGGTGAATCAAAGCAGTTTTCCAATCAACCGGTATGGTGTCACTCTCCCATATATTAGCAATGATGTTTTGTAGTCTTTCAGTCAAGAGTTCACCTCCAATCTTGAGCACTTCGGCGATTACACCGTCTTCTCCTGGTGCCTTGTTGTTTTTGAGATGTAATATGATGTTTTGTATCTCATCATACGTTGGTGGTACTGAGTCCTGGTTTGGGGCAGTAAAGTGGAGTTGGAGATTCTCTGCAGGTGGTTCACAATTGTGAAGCTCCTCGAAGAACTGTTTCAGGATATCACAATTGGCCTTTGTGTTTGTCTCAAGTGTGCCATCAGGGCGGCGAAAACAAAGACTGGGCGGCTTGTAGTTCGTCAGTTCTTCCCTAAATGTCCTGTGGAAATTTCGTGTGGTGTTCCTCTTAAAGTCATTAACGATTTCTTCCAATCGTTTGAGGTGGTACATGAGTTTAACTCGTCTGATTGTTTTGGATGTTTGCTTCTGCGTTTCTAAAAAGTTCTGCCAATGTTCTGGTGTTCGGTTGCTATTCCATGTCTTCCAGGCTCGGATTCGGGACTCTAGGGCTTTATCACAGTCTATGCTCCACCATCTGTGTTTTCGTTTCCTTGGTGGTTTGCCGAGTTTTCTTGTTGATTCTTGGATGGCCTTGAGAAGTTCATCCCATGTTTCCGTGTTAGTCTGTAATGATTGTGTAAACTCCTGTGCGTGTTCTTTTAGGTATTCCGGATATATGCGTGGGAGTTTGGAATTTGGACGCTTTTTACGATTGGGTATGAAGCGGACTTTGATCTGCGAGAGATGATGGTCGGACTCTACGTAACCTTTGCGTACCCTCACGTTCATGATTTCTGGAGAGAATTGTCTGGTTATTGCTACATGATCTATTTGATACTCCCCGATGTGGTTTATGGGAGATTTCCATGTAGTCATTTTTCGTGGTGGTTTCTTGAAATGTGTGGACATTAGTTGTAGGTTGGCCATTCCACATATGTTGATTAAGCGAAGCCCATTCGCATTCGTCTTTTTGTGTGCCGAGAAATTCCCAATGATATGTCTGTGTTCCCGTTCTCTGCCAATTTGCGCATTGAAATCTCCGAGGAGGATCTTAATGTGATGTTGAGGAATCTTAGTAAGTGTCCGTTCAAGTTGAGACCAGAACTTCTCAACTTTGTTTTTGTCAGGATCATTGTTAACTGGAGCATGTGAGTTTATCATTGTATAGGCCTTATTGGCGCATTTAACTGTGAGTAGAGAGAGACGATTCGAAGGTGATGTGAAGTCTATCACTGAGTTCTGGATACTGTTGTGCTCAAGGAATGCTGTTCCGAACACATGTAAATTACTATTTCTTAGCTTAGTTGCTGGTTTTCCCTTATAGATACGGTATCCACCGGAGTCGAAGTGATCACAATCACGGAATCGTGTTTCTTGTACTGCAAGTATGAGAATTCTGAATCTGTCGCTGGTGTCCGTCAGTGTCTTGAGTTTCCCAGTTTTGGTCAGCGTCTGTACGTTTAGTGTACCAATGAATTGCGTTCGCTTAGGTTTGAGGAGTTTTGGGAAGCTCCGATCCTTCCCGGCATGACGTCCTGGTCCCCCAGAAGCCGAATGACCAAGTTCGCCTTCGCTCTTCTTAGCTCTGGCCTGAGGTAGTTGCTTTTTTGCTTGTGCTTCCATCATGCTAAGTTCGTGGTTGATTTTAGCTGGTGGGCGTGAGCCCAGGGCGAGTGAATCGCTGATAATCCATAAAATTCACTCTCATCGTAAGGATTGTTAGTTCATACGGCAGCTGATGTTATGCTGTGGTTTACTGGTGCCTCTTGGTGTTCTGGGCTGAATATTATTTTACGGCTTCGAGCCAACCCTCCTCCTTTACCCGGACTTGGGACCGGCAACAGCAACGACTGAGCTACTCTATCCACCCAAAAATGTAATGTAATTATTAAAGAAATTATTAAAATGTTTACGCATTTAATAATCACCCTGTGACTCTGTCACTGAAACAGTCTGATCAACATCAGCTGTTCAATCATCAAACATTAAGTTAACAATATAAAAACCCTGAATTATACACATACGTGCGTAAAATGTGAATATATAACATAATAATAATATTAATTAAATATAGTTGAAATATATACATTATATACACCTTTCTATGTTTAACACGGTATTAAAAATACTATTCGCACTATCAGTCGCGATCTGACAGTCCTCTAGTGTGTCTGTTTTCAGAAACAGTTCTATTAACTATGTTTCACACGACAATACATTTTAGGTATCTCTGGTAACTTGTCATAATAAGTAAAGCTTGTATATCGAACACTGAAGTTAAATATAGCTTAGAATATGTCGTGTCAATGAATAAAATACAATAAAATAAAGAGCGATGCGATACTACTTAAAAAACTCTAAATATACATCGAGGATCTTATACTGATACTCTCTGACATGAACAATACAAATACTAACCCTTATGTCAGTGATTTTTACACATACTGTAACAATTCGTTGCTCCACATGGCAATACCTTTTCTTCTCTCGTAATACGGTGAACAATAATCATAAATAGCGTCTGCTACGCTCCAAACATTACATACATCGTTCTTTTCATTATTACCAACAATCTTCATTACTCCGCACGGAATTAGTTCAATAAGGAACCCATCTTGCTACAAACTTGTAGAAGAATCAGTGACTTTACTAGGTAAATACGCAATTGTACACTACCGTTCAGAGTGCACTCCTAACCACATCTCTCCTCTAAATTATTTAACCGCGTGCATTTTTAACAACAATTACATGTTTGTTTACTACAATTCACCTCACACAGTATTTCTTATTTCTTTCAATAGCGCTTTTCGTTCACTTAGTTCCATAATAGACTGTTTTTCCACTTTACCAAATATAAACAATACTAACTCGCAGTTCGCTCGTCTTGACTAGTTAATAAATATAAATACATATCCTCCCGCATCTGGTGTACATTTAAATGAATGAAATTATTCATATTTGAGCTTGTTTTAAGACATACAAGACCTCAGGTAGACTAACAAATCTGCTGGTCTGCTGTCATTTCAGTTTAACAAAGTTCCCAAATGAAATTGTTAATAACTATAGGCATCATTTGACCTCAATAGTCACTAACATGATCCTATTTTATAATATACTTTCATAATAACAATAGTCCATGACTATATCATTGTCAAATAAATTGTATTCCGCAATTGGAATTTTATAACTTCCATATTGTTATAAATAAGTGTTTCAGTTATATTCTGACATAATAATGTTTGTTAAACATTGTTACAGCATTTTACAATAATGCTTTCCTTTATAATAATCTATATATATAAAAATCAATGTTACGTGATAGTTTGTCTCTATGTCTGTGGGTATGTCTCCTATGCGTTCATATACCATTCGTCCGATTGCGATGAAACTTGGGTGAGATGTTGAGTACACTCCAAGGAAGGTTTCTGACTTAGTAAATCCATTTTACAGAAGGTAGCGCACGCGTAGATTCAACAAATGAGCGACGATGCGCGAAGCATTTCAACAAAGTCCCGTATGTGTTCTTATACCATTCGTCCGATAGCGATGAAACTTGGGTGAGATGTTGTGTACACTTACGTGAAGGTTTAAAAATTAGTGAATACATTTCACAGTAGATAGCGCACAAGTAGATTCAACAAATGAGCGACGACACGCAATGCGTTTCAACAAAGTCCCGTATGCATTCATATACCATTCGTCCGATAGCTATGAAACTTGCGTAAAATGTTGTGTACACTGCAGGGAAATGTTCTGGCTTAGTACATCCACTTTACAATAGGCAGCGCACGAGTAGATTCAACAAATGAGCTACGACGCGGGAAGCATTTCAACAAAGTCACGTTTGCGTTCATATACCATTCGTCCGATAGCGATGAAACTAGGCTGAGATTTTGTGTGCACTCCAGGGAAGGTTTCTAGCTTAGTAAATCCCTTTAAAAATAGGTAGAGCACGAGTAGAATCAACAAATGAGCAACGGTGCGCGAAGCGTTTCAACAAAGTCCCATATAATTTCATATACCATTCATCCGATAGCGATGAAACTTGGGTGAGATGTTGTGTACACTCCAGGGAAGGTTTCTGGCTTAGTACATACATTTTACAATAGGTATCGCACCAATAGATTCAACAAATGAGCGATGGCACGCGAAGCGATTCAACAAAGTCCCGTATAAAGTCATATACCAGTCGTCTGATAGTGATAAATGTTTGGTGAATTGTTGTGTACACTCCAGGAAAGGTTTCTGGCTAAGTAAATCCATTTTACAATACGAAGCGCATGTGTATATTCAACAAATGAGTGACTACGCGCAAAGCGTTTTTACAACGTCCCGTATACGTTCACATACCATTCATCCGATTGCGATGAAACTTGGGTGAGATGTTGTGTACACTCCAGGGAAGGTTTCTGGCTGAGTACATCCATATTACAATATGTAGCGCAAGAGTAGAATCAACAAATGAGCGACGACACGCGAAGCGTTTCAACCAAGTCCCGTATGCATTCATGTACCATTCGTCCGTAGCTATGAAACTTGGGTGAGATGTTGTGTACACGTCATGGAAAATTTCTGGCTTAGTAAATCCACTATACAATATGCAGCGCACAAGTTGATTCAACAAATGAGGGACGACGCGCGAAGCGTTTAAACAAAGTCCCGTATAAGGTCATATACCATTCTACGGTTAGCGGTGAAACTTGGGTGAAATATGGTGGACACTCCAAGGAAGGTTTCTGGCTTAGTAAATACATTTCACAGTAGGTAGCATACGAGTAGATTCGACAAATGAACGACGACATGCGGAGCGTTTCAATACAGTCCCCTATGTCTTCATATCCCATTAGTCCGATAGCGATGAAACTTGGGTGAGATGTTGTGGACACTTACGTGACGGTTTCTAACTTAGTAAATACATTTTACAGTAGGTAGCGCACGAGTAGATTCAACAAATGAGTGACGGAGCGCGAATCGTTTAAGCAAAATCAGGTATGCGTTCATATACTATTCATCCGATTGCGATGAAACATTGATCAGTTATTGTGTACCCGCCAGGGAAGGGGACATAGTAAATCCATTTCACAATAAGTAGCGCAAGAGTAGATGCAACAAATGGGTGACGACGCGCGAAGCGTTTCAACAAAATCCCCTATTGCGTTCATATAACATTCTTCGATTGCGATGAAACCTTGATGAGTTATTGTGTACACGCCAGGGAAGGGATTCGACTTAGTAATACATTTCTCAATAGGTAGCACACGAGTAGATTCAACAAATGAGTGACAGCGCACGAATCGTTTAAACAAAACCCCGTATACGTGCATATACAATTCATCCGATTGCGATGAATCATTGATGAGTTATTGTGTACACGCCAGGGAAGGGTTTCGACTTAGTAAATCCATTTCACAACAGGTAGCGTACGAGTAGATTCAACAAATGAGTGACAGCGATGAAACTTTTGAAAGTTGTTGTGCACGCTTCCACGAATGGTTCTAAATTAGAAAATCCAATTTACGATAGCTTAGAGGCAGTTAACATGTTGTGTATCCAAAAGCACTTCAAGAAACAGAATTTCATCGCCAACACTTTCTTTGATTGGCATTGCAATGCATGCCGGGTACAGCTTGTGCAATATAATTATACAAATGTATTCTGTCGCTGTTACGCATTTGTAACTATCAATAGCAATCTTAACGTTAAAAATATTCTTACTATTGGAAAGTATTTCCAATGAAATATGTTACTATCGAAGCATTCCCTTCGAAATATATTACTATCGAAGTATTCCCTTATAAAACGAGTTTCGATCGAAAGTGAGCATTTTAAAACGATTCCTTCAAAAATATATAAGAAACGAAGTATCTAAGGTCAAAAATAAATGAAATTACGTCTGAAAAGACACGCGTAGACGTATCAAAGAATTCCAGTAAATCTCCAAAATTTAGCTACAATAAACATAGGAAGAAAGATAAGAATATCTACAATGAAGTTGGTCACCTCTCAATAACAAAAAATACTACTTCAAAACTGCAGATCTTAGAGCGTTCAGTTTTTCTACCTTCCTGATGGCTTCTGGTGTCGTGAATACCTTCATTAGATGTGCTCGATTTTCGGCTCGAACTGCTGGTGCGAGTCGTCTGCGTTGGAAACGGGTTCCTGGCAAGCGTGTGCCAACCATATGATCGCTCCCCGGTCTGGATCGTGCTGCGAACACCTGTGAGACAGCTCGTCCTTTTCGGCTAACGGCAAGTCTTCTCTTTTCACGGTCAGCGACCTGGTATCTGGATCTCTTGGTCCAAACGACTGCATGCGTCCATCTTCTTCTTCTTGTGTAGCAGATCGTCATCATCACTGTATATCTGAATGTCCTGGGTTGATATCTCTTTCTGGTGGTAATGGACATCTCGCTTGTAGTATTGGAAGTCATCTCAGAATACTGCATATTGTTAATCAGTTGTAGATTTATCGATTCCCGGTTTTCTAGATCACTCTTAATCTCCAATCCATGGTATAGACTAACCTCCTTTCATTTGTTAAGTTGCTCATTATAATCTTCTCAATAATAGTTGAATAAGTTTGTCCTCCCTGACTCAGGTTTATTACGGTCATCTTGACTGTGATATTGTACTGTAGAATGTTGAATGCTGCAATAATATAGCTGTAGTAAGTGATGCTGTTGTTTATCGCGTCGCTGATGAATAGTGCTATTGTAGCGAAATCTTCTTATAATGGTTGTGATACTGAATAAATGCTTTTCTCTTCTGTAGCTAGTGCATTTATATTTCACCGGCTTCTCGTATTTCTTCTTCGGCGAATGGTTGATCTCCAAACGGTCCTACTTCGTCTGTCGTCCGTACTTCTTTATCATGGTAATGCTCTACTGGACGCGTGACTGAAAACGTCCGCTCGGTTCAAGAAGCTGAGTAAGAGTCCTGGCTGCCCTCTCTGCGATGGCGCGCGTGCCAAAACTAGCCTGCCCTGCTAGCCTCACACGGATGCATTTTAATAGAAATATACTCATAGTTTCTCTCCTAGCCAATAATTTATACTTCTATTTAACCAAATAAATTCCATATTGTATTCTACACCTGTAGAATTGTTCATATTGCTTTATATACGCCAAATTTATATAAAAGCGATTCCCACAAAATTTATGTGCCTCAATCTGATTGGCTGTTGAAATATCGTGATAGAAGCTCCTGGATCTAGCCTCTTATCAGCGGGTCGTGTGCACAATCTGTTATTGTCGCCTTGACCAACCAAAACTAGTTTTCGGCTTGCTAACATGAAGCCTCGTTCAATTTCCAGCCTCGAATGATCTGACTCTTCCTTAGTTAAAATCTCATTCACCGGAATATTTCCAAATAATAATTCCATACAATGCTCCAAAATTTTCAAAAATTGATTCAACATGCATCATTCACTTCCCAAAGTGCATACATAAATATTAAATTGTTTTAATTGCAAATTTCCAAATTTTTCTCTCCGATGGTTGACACGTCAGTTCGAACCTCGGCTCAGTCAAAGTCTTAAGCTGGGCTGAATTCGAGTTCAGATCCTCACCTGACTCATAAATAAAGTATAATACAGACTTTATTTAACTCTCGACTTGTTAAATACTAGAACCGAATTCATCCCTAATGAATCCTGGGATAAAATCTTTTCAAATTTTGAATGGTTGTATTTTCCAATGGGTCGATCAATTTCTATCCTTACAATCTCGTAACAATTATTACCAAAGATTCTTCCAACCTTAAATGGGCTTTCATCTGCCTCTCTCTTCAATCACTCTTCTCTAACGTCTTCAAAGACCCGTTCTCCGTCTCTCTGCATCTCTCCCTCGATGTTCGTCATCTATACCTGATAAAATTCATTTACGGCGATCTCATGCCTATTGTTGGTGAACACTGTTCTTTCTCTACTTCCGTTTTCCAAATGGAGTTTTTTTGTACCCCGTTCAGGTTATGTTCCAGTGTCCCTGAGCTTGTGGGCTGAGGTTGTACATCTTCACTCCCTTGACTATTTCTTACTTCATTTACTCTGTGGCTATTTCGATAGTCCTGACTTTCCCTATCTCTGGCTTGATAATATTGTCTCACATGATCATTATTTCGCCAACCTCTCTGTTGTTGTTGTTGTCGTCTTGGTTGTTGTTGTAGTGCATAGTTATCGCCGTCCCAATTCTTGTATCTGCGATAACCCCCTCCTGTGCCTCTATTATTCCTATCATAATAGTCATTCCTTCGCACATCATTGTTTCTATGGTAACCTGTTCTTCGTTGACCATTGTTCCATAGTCTTGCTTGATATGGCCTTCCTTCTCTGAATCGGCGATATGGTGGTTCGTAACGATTCCTCCCATGTTCGTTGGTTCGACTCGGACCTGGCCTACTGCGATTATCTTCCGTTTGTTGCATTTGATCCACTAGCACAGTGTGGACATCCTATGCTCTTGTCTATTTCGTGAATCTCTGCCATACCTTCCAAAGTTTTTTACTTCTGTTGAGATTTGGTGCCTTCTTACTTCATTTGGCATCTGTCCCGATATAGCATGTATTAACTCTGTCTCTGCCAATGGCGGATTAAGATACTGAAGCCTTGCGAGTTGTGACGTAAAGAATGTTGCATAACGTGTAGGGGTAGAGTGAGCATATTTCTTTGAATATATCTCAGCCCTAATGTCCTTCTGCATTTCCAAACTCCATATTGTACGTTGCAACGCATCAGCAAACTCCTCAAAATTTGTATAGGTGTACCTGAAAACTCTGTGCCAATTTAAAGCTTCAGACTCCAAAAACTTCTCGACTATACGCATTTCTCGGTCCCTAGGTATGCGATTATCATCTAGATAATGTATCATATCTCTAAGAATTTCGACAGCGGTAATATTTCCAACTCCACTAAAACGAGATGGCTTATCGTCCATGTTCTTTATGATTATCACAATCTGATTGCTTCTATGGCCTCCTTGATCATAGAATCCTCTCAGTCCTGCATATTCCCTGTGAATACGCTCCGTATCTTGCATTAAGGGTGGACGCTCCTGTGTCCGACTAAAAATGCTCTCCCTGTCTTCTTCGACTCTTTGTTCATGTTTACTGAATTTTCCTAGCTCTTCTTTGAACTTTTCTTCTTTACTCTGGAAAAATTGTGTGATGTCCCGCTGCATTCCTAAACGTATTTCTTCTTTTAAGCCTTCATGGTCGCATGGTTCTACCAAAGTAAGTGACTCAATTTTGCTACTAAGATCTCGTAATTCGCTTTACAGACTAGACTTTACTTTAGCAAGATCTATGTTAATTTCATTTACGGTCGCTCGGTTAACGTTTAACTCCTCACTTTTTTCCGAATCTGTTTTATTTACAATACCTCTCATTTCCGGTAATGCTCGATTTTCTACTTTCTTCTATCTGTTTATACAGTTATAATTTTAAATTATCTCTGTGAGTTTTAGCATTCTTTTCTATCTGACTTACATAATTCCATACTTTACTATGCAACTCCTGCATATAATCCTTATTAGATTGTATTACCTCATCTTTTAATTCACTAACAGATTTAGATATACATGAAGCATTGTCAATGTTAATACCCTCAGTAATAAGCTTTTGTTGGTCTTCCAACTTACCTTCTAAGTTACCAACAATGATGTTCAGGTCACTGAGCTTGTCAGTGAGTTTCTTCTGGTAACCTAACATTGTGTTTAATCTGTTCTAGGGTGGCTTTATTTATGCTCTCCTGTATCTTTCCTTCTAATTTGATTATATTGTCGTTACACTGAACTTTATCTTCCACTATTTTCTGACTAACTTCCTCTCTTAGTGAGCTTATTTCAGTTTTGGTAGAGTCCATATATTCTTTCGCCTGATTGAAAGCTGATATCGTCTCTTCCAAGGCTCTCCTGCTTTCCTCTACAGAAAATCTACTCTCTGCTTGAGCTAGTTTACTTTGCTCCTGAGCTAATCTTCCTTCCTCTTGAGCCTTTTCTAGAGTTTTCTTAATATCTTCCTGCGTCTGTTCAGCCTACTCTTGAGTCTCTTCTTAGGCCTTCCTTGCCTCTTCTTGGGCCTTCCTTGCCTCTTCTTGAGCCTTTCTTATAGCCTCCTGTGCCTTCCTATTTTCATCTTGAACTCTTCTACACTCCTCCTGAACTAAAGTTATGCTAGCATTCGTCACTGACTGTGCTACTGCTAACTCTGCCTTCATATCAGACTTAACTGTGGCTGCATATTGTTTAATCTCTCTATCTATTTTCTTTGTGCAATCGTGTGTGAATTTTTGGAGTGCATCTACATCTCCTGTCAGTTGTTTTTGGCTTTCCTGGATCCTTTCCAGGATGGACCTGATATGGCTCATATCTTCCGACGACATAATATTATAACACTTGAGAAATAAGGAGGTATCATCTATACTACATCAAGGAAATATCAGAGTGACCAACTCATTTAGATTATACAAAAGTAATACTTCGATACACTTAATTAAACTTAATAGATTAACGTCTAAAATCCTACCTAACCATAATCTAATAAACTGATCCTCTCTCATTTAACAATCCCTAACTAACATTAAGTTTCGACAACAAGAATTTAACTAATTTTTAACTGATATGACCAAAATGTCATCAGCTGGTTGAATAAACATGCCTCTAAACAATATTGTACTCCTCAAATTTGGCAGTCTTTATTCACTTAAACAACTTTCCAAAATTTGGGATCGGCATTTCTAAACAATTTCAAAATCTACAAATATCTTGTACGGTTGTCGTTGAAGACTCCATTGTCTCAACACAATCGATGCCAAAACACGTTTGGGCGCCAAGAAAAATACTACATATATGCAACCGAATTCCGCATAGTCATAGCCTATATCCGCTGAGATGGAAAAGGATTGTAGGGAGGTCGATACCCAGCCAGATAAACCAACACTACCCTACTAGGATAATGACGAGGAAACCCTCGATACATACCGGCCATGCAACAACACTACTGATTGGTTACACATTTACTACAAATAAAATACCCATAACATGATGGTAGGACGAGCATCTCGGATCTCGGGCGTGAACGGTGAAAGTTGAGACTACGTGAATTCTAGTAACTAATTCGCAGTATTATCGCATGTCGATTGCAAAATGAAAAGGTGATCAGATTTATAAAAAAAACGAACAGACAAACAAAAATACTGCCTAGGATTTATTACTAAAAATTACAAACAATAAACTCCCTATCAGCAATAAAAATAAAGCAAGTTAAAATAAAATAAATCACACGTCAGATAGTCCTTCTATCTGTGCTATAAATGTTCATAAACAATGTCATTACAAAAATGTAATTATTTAAGAAATTATTAAAATGTTTACGCATTTAATAATCACCCTGTGACTCTGTCATTGGAGCAGTCAGATCAGCATCAGCTGTTCAATCATCAAACATTAAGTTAACAATATAAAAACCCTGAATTATACACATACGTGCGTAAAATGTGAATATATAACATAATAATAATAATATTAATTAAATATAGTTGAAATATTGTTTTAGATCCCTTATTGGGGGGGGGGGTAGTTGGATCTAAAACGGAAGAGTTATTGTGTTAATTTATAAGGAAGTGCCTAAAAGGGGTAGCTTCCCGTAGTCGGGCAAGCTGACCAGTGTAGAGTGTTGTTTAGTGTTAGGATCCTAGGGAGCGCTCCTATAAAAGATGTAGGTGTATTTTAGGGGATGGAACTTAGCGTACAGGTCAACGCGCTGGTCTTCCAGCTGGCTGGCTGGTTATATAACCGATGTGCACGCGTCAGCTTTATGGCGCGCGCTGCTCCTAGCAGTCGGGCCTATGCGGGAATACAATGATACTTGCGCTAGCAAGTGTCTGGCTACTGTACGTCACGTCTAATCGTGACGGAGGATTCAGGATGGACTTTAGGACGTAGAGAGGCGTGTAAACAGTAATACAGGTGTAGTGTACTGACCAAGTGTTTATTGGTCAGTAATATGGAATTGTGAGTCCCTTCTAGGGGATGTAGTAAATGTTACAATGTAAGTGTACAAACTTGTGTATACAATTTGTGGGTAAAGGTTACAAAGTACAGGATTCTGAACACTGCTGACTCACCTGATGATAACAGCGATAGCCTCCGGCCGACGCACTGTAAGACTGGTAATTGAGAGAGCTTGTACTCCTTAAGGTTCCCTCTTATAGTCTCCGGCGTTGTGCTGTCAGCATTCCGCTGCCTAGATGCCCCAGTTAATTGTGTGTTGCTGTTTGTGGTAGTGATGCAAGTATTGGGTAAGCTTTCCAGACTGGTTAGCTGCCCTTGCGGTGTTAATAGATGTTGTTCTGGACTTACAAGATTTGCCAGTTAGGGGTGATTTAAACAGATGATGGGGGGATGGCCTCCAGGGGGTGCAGACCCCTGGGGGACTGTACAAGCCTCTTCCCCTATTTAGTTCGCGTCCCCGCGAACGGGAACGGAACTTGAGGTTGGGATGTTGATGTAGTAGATATAGTTGATGTGGTTGTTCTTGAAGCCCCCTCGTATCTTCTGTTGGTGTTCTCTTCGTCGTATGATGTGGTGATGTCGTGTTGCTGTGTATGTGTGAGATCAGCTCGTGTTCAGAGGGGTGGGTTATGGGATATACATATATATATATAACATTGACATAGGCATAGACATTATAAAAATAGTGCATGAAAAAAATCGATATTGACATATTGAAAGTTTGAAGGAAAAAAATACATGGTGCTGATAGTTATTCGGTACATTGTTGTGCAGGGAGGAAAAAACCCAGGGCTGGACGGATGATTGCGTCGTCCGCCCTATCTTAGGGAAAAAGTGCTCCCTGCAATGAGAAAGATAGAAGAAAATAGAAAAAATGGGTGTTCCAGGGTATAATTTAAGGGAAATATTCAAAATGCATTTATTGATTTGGGATAAAACGGAGCACCCTGACAAATGGGGAAGTTAGAAGAAAGAAAAATGAAAGAAAACAAATCATAGACATTGTGTACATGTGATTTTAACAAACAAACAGAAAAGTATACCGTTTAATGTGCTATGTTGCGATGTTCATATGTTAACATTTAGGAATATTATTGATCACCTCCGCCGAAAATGTGGGGTTGCGAAGTATTATATATATATTGATTTCTAGTGGAATAATTGCCCGTGGACGCATGAATTTGTATTAAGTTACCCTTTAAAATTATCAATTACAATGATCTTATGTCTAACTTAAGCGCGCTAATCTCTTATGATTCTAGTTTTTGGTACCTCGCGTGCACGCTACCCGTTTGTACGTACGCTTGCCGTCTCACGGCTAATCCTGTACGGCCACTTCCTGGTACGGTTTAGTGGTCGTACCGCTTGCAATGTATCCTTAATCCTTAATCTGTGAAGCATTCCCTGTGGGTGAATGCTTTCACACTTGACAATGAGAGTCGCCGCCACAAATCGGTTGCGCCCTCATTGCCGTAATTTGCGCCGCATTTTTGACGCCTTATGTTTCTTGTGTATGTTGATCTGCCAGCGAGCCTGATACCCCACAGGTATCAACCGTGCTGTGCAGATTTTTAAAGTGTAGCTGTAAAAATGTGGTGAGCCTGTAAGTGAAGATGAATATTAAATATAAATTAGTGCGCACAGGTGTAATACAATAATAAGAGGGCATTAATAGCATGCTGCTGCTATATGGCAGCAAAATCATAGTCACCAGTGCCATATTCTTGGTGACGATGCCTGAAAAAAAAATGGAGAGGTTAATAAAACATTTAAATATTGCCTATTTTCTATGCCGCTCCCTGTGGCAGTGTGTCCACAGTCTGAAGCTCTTTTGACCTGTGAAAAAAAAAATGGTATGGTTAGTGTTAATCGATTCATGGCCGGGCCTACCCTATACGGTGCCGTAATGTCGTTTCTTAATGTGTTGTCGGTCTTACCCCGGTAGCGGAATTTTGGTTACCGGGTGCCGATATATTCCACCTCAATTATACTTATGTTAATGTATTATCATGTATTCTAATGTATGATAATGTATTCTAATGTATTCTAATGTATTATAATGTATTGTAATGTGTTATCGGACTTATCCTGATGACGGATTTGTCGGCCATCAGGTGCCGAGCGGCGTTATCTTAACACTATCTATCTTAATTATGATTAAAAATAAAAAATGGCTACTATTATTAAGCCGAACGGGTGGCCTTACTCTATTGCCGAAATGTGCTGTGCCATTACCTGGCAACAGCGGTTAATGAATTTGCTTAATCCTAAGTTGCGTACCAAAGTGCAACTGTCTTATTTGCTAAATTTGGACCAGAGCGATCGCCTGAGGCAATTTACTTCCTCAGGGCACCACCCGTACGAATCCTAGAAACACCGGTTGTCTCTAGAATCGCCGGATTCCGCTCCCTTAATTCTAGTTGTCGACGTCTATTCTAGGTCTTACTAACTAGTACTAATCTAATCACAGGCGGCTTACGGTGCCACGAAGCAAACCGTTTCGCCCGCTGTATTTATCAGCTCTTTACCTTTGCCTTTGCGTATGTAGTCGTAGTTGGGTCTGCCCACTTTAACCCCTCTAGACAGCTCGTTGCATGTCTATTTAATGCCCTTGACTGCCCGCTGCGTCGCCATTTATGTGGGCATTGGACATCGTCTAATGGCATAATATCATCCGGGAATTGAGCGTCCGGTTCCTCTTCGCCAATGTTGGCCGCAATAATAATCATCCGGGAATTGAGCGTCCGGCTCCTCTTCGCCAATGTTGGCCGCAATAATAATCATCCGGGAATTGAGCGTCCGGTTCCTCTTCGCCAATGTTGGCCGCAATAATAATCATCCGGGAATTGAGCGTCCAGTTCCTCTTCGCCAATGTTGGCCGCAATAATAATCATCCGGGAATTGAGCGTCCGGTTCCTCTTCGCCAGTGTTGGCCGCAATTGTGCTTCACTCCAGCGCACAGGAGTCTTGCTTCCCGCTGTAGAAGCCGTACTTACTTACACTTATCTAAGAGTCTAGTCCTAGTTTGGTCGTCCCTAGGGTCAACTCCTGGGTCCGGCGTGGAGCGAGCTATTTCTCCCACCATCCTCAGAAAGTCTTCCCTGCAGGTCTTGGCGTCGCTGACCGTGGCACGTATTGGGTGTAGCATCCCTTCCTCCCAGGGGCAGTTTAGGCGCACCTAGGATTCCAGAGCTTGCCCGGCCAGGCCGCGAGTGCCTCAACCTTACGTGGTTCGTCTGTTTGGTCTAGTCGTTAAGTTAAGTGAGGTCACTGCGCTGTTGAGCCAACTGGGGTAAGGGTCAACATCACCTTCCCCAGCTCTGCTCCAGTGTGGTGCCTTTGGCCTTCGGCTTATGCCGTTATCACCAATCAGAGTGTTTCAGATTCCTTTTCATGTAATAAAAAAATATGGGCGTTACCTGTATAAATAATTTATTTTGTGTAAAATGTAAAATATTTCAAGTGTTGTGGGGTTGTAGGGCTTCTAAGTGCATAGACTACTTTAGGTCTACTATTGCTACGTCGGCTGTCCAGCGATAATGCTCTGTTAACCTTAATGGAGGTGTTAGTAGGGTCTATGGCGTCAGGTACCCTGTTATTAGGATCTGGGGGTAGTTATTCGTAGAGTGGGCTGAAAGCATGGTAGGAAGAGGTTGCGCATCTTTGGGCTCAATTAAATGGTGGCTTTGAGCCGGTGATGTTGCTAGGATTGCTCTTATACTGAGTGGACGGGGGAGGTAATTCCCAGGATTGCAAAAATATAAAAAATTCCATGCAGGTTTGATAGTAATACCGTTGGTAAGTGGATGGGATACTCATGCATGTATCTGGATATGAGGCATCCGCACTCATGTAAGGGTAGGCGTAGGGTGAGGCGTAATAATAATATATCCCTGTCATGCGGGAGTATTTAATTAACAAAAAATGGTTAATATATGATTGTGGCCTCATCTCTCATTTGGAGATGCGCATTATGCTTAATTGATGTTTGCCGACCCACCCCTAATACTCAGGTGGTAGCATCGAGATCCAAGGCGTAGTAAGCCCTCTTTTTAAACGCATGAAGTCTATCAACCCCTGTGTATACTTTGTAATGTAGTGTAGTTGTTTTGATCGTGTTCATGTGTCTGCGTTGGTCATGTTGGACGTGGGAAGGTTATGGAAGGGGAGGAAGGTGGTACGATGGTAGCCTGTGCTCCTGTCATCCTTCCTTGGTCCATGTCTGCTTTCTATCCGCTCCTTGGGGTAGTAAAGCGTCGTGACGCTGTGACGTCACGACTTAATCTGGTCTGCCATTTGTAGTGTGAATGTGGCCAGTGGTCGTAGTGCGACTGGCCATGTCCTAATCGCCTGGCATGATTTCTTTTAGAAATAAGATCGCGAAAGGAAGTTATTAGGGGGGAGGTCTTGTTTCCTCAGAGCCCCTGTCTGTGTTCGCTCCTGCTTAGTGAGCGCGTGTGTGTGTGACTATGTTCCGCTACACCATGCGGATGGTTGGTCTGTTATAGGCTAAGTCCTAATGTGTATCGCGTGTATGGGCAGGAGGTGCCCGTGGCCTGTCAACGTCTTTGAGAACGTGCTCCTATGGGCCCAAGATAAGTTCCGGTCTGTCACGTCTGTCCATTGCTAAATGTCACAATTGTTTTTGCGTGTTAAAAAATGTGTGGCAATATGATTGCTTTGTGCTTGTAATTTCATGGTCAATGCCGATACAACAATAGTGTCTGTCACCAGCAGTATTGCAATGTGACAAAGTCTGCAAGTCAGCGGTTTGTATGTGTAATGGCAGGCTCGGACGTTATGCATGTCAGCTGCCGGCACGTGCTTTCTTGCACGTATGCGAGTGTTGTCATTGTTCTAGATTCCGGGCGGACCAATGTAGCAATTCGTCCTATTTAGCTAGTACTGTTGTGTGGCCACTATTCCATAAGACCTTTGTCTTATGAAATGTCTATGCCTGTGTCTGGGAAATGTATTTTCCATGTCAGGTGTAATTGAAATTTTATGCCTGGCTTTTGACCTAAGGAAATGTGGTATTATCTGGTTGTGTAGTTGTATGGGCCAATTTCGGTGTGATTGGAAGCCTGGATAGTTGTTTTCCCTGGTGTCCAATTTTCGCTGGGATTTGGACCCGTGATCTCATGTCATTCTCTGTGTTCTGTGTCTGCGTTGTGTTTCAGGGATTGAGGTGTCCTCAGTGTGGTTTTTGCTTGTGTCTCTCGTACCAAAAATACCGTTGATTAGTTAGTTTTTGGTACGAGTGTGGTGTGTGATCATGGGTTCGGACCCGGCTTACTGTAAAGACTTGTTACGACGCTATCTGTGCCGTATATATTATGGCACATGTACCGTGTATTTGCAATGCGCAAATGAATGTACGCCTTGCTGTGAAGAGTTTGTGTATTTTTGAGTTCTCCTTGTAGTGTAATTTGGGGAGTGGTGTTGTTCTGAACTCGGCGTAAATGAACGCGTATTTCCCAGGTTCGTCTGTAGTGCTCCCAGTCTGTCTGTGCCAGCAAAGGTCGCCCACGATGAGTGCGTTATCGCTGACGCGATAGTCTCTCGTTTCACTCACGTGTGCGTTATCTTGTTAGTTGCTTGACAATGGTCCGTGTCTCTATGTTTGTGCCTCATAGCCTGAGTGCTAACTCTGTAATTGCGAGTGGGGTTTCCCGCCATACAAAAGAACCTCTCACTAACTACATTCGTGTCCCCAAGTTTTGTGTTAACTGTAACGTGGGTCGAATATGTCCCTATCCATTGTACAAAATGTCGTTATACACGAGTGTCTCCGGGCCGCTAGTCGCGTGTTTGGTGACTATGTGCCGGAGGTGATTTTGTTGTTTTTCATTTATGACCATCTGTTAGTGGAACTGTCCCAATCTGTTTTAGCTTCCTATTTTTCTATCCTGCAACCGCATAGCTACCCGACCTGACATTCCTGGTATTCAGAAGGTTGCGGGTTTTGAGACCGTCTTTACCCAGAGTAATTGTTTCTGGTGCCATTCTAGGCTGTGTCTCCGGAACAGTTTGGTAGTGTATTACTGTCATGTGGCACTGTAAATTGACTGTGTGACTTCCAAAAATATGTAGGGTTTCCCAAAGTCTGGGATATTCACCCTATGGTGTGTTTGCGTTTTAGCTTGCGTGTTGTTATGGAGGTGAGAAAAAGTCGTGTTATAGGCAGTGTAATGTGTCACGTATGCCTATGGATTAAATACATACAGTTCAACTTGGCCACCTTCCTTTCTCGGGATTAGTGCGTGAGGCAAAAAAATGAGTTATGCCCCGCTTCGAATTAAGAGAGCACTTTGGAAAGGGTATAGAAGATATATTGTATGTCGCCTGCCCACTGCTGTATGCTTATTAAAGTGGGTTGGCAGGTGGCGATAGTCTGTAAAAATTGTGTCGTAAGCAATATGAAAAATGTTTAAAAATGGTAAGTAGGACCTGAGCGTACTATCCACCTATTTGGTGACGTTAGTACTACAGTAATCTAGTTACGTCTCAGGGAAATCTACCACTTTTGAAAAATAGTTTGAGATTCTTAATTCTTGCTACAATCAGGGCTCTCGCCCGCCACAAGAGAATCTATCAAACTGTGGGACCGGAACATAGAACATTTAGTCATTTCTACTTAGCAAGACCCGCCTAAGCTCTATGCTGTGGTTTATTGCTTAAGCTGTGTTCAGAATAGCTTTCTCCGGCCTTAAGCCGCGTGGTTCGCCTGATTGGCTTCCGCTTGGCTTTGGATATTAGAAACTCTACGTTATCCAAGTTATAATATGGACCAACCATGCTCAATAACCATGGATGGCCTGAGAAAAAAAATGCTATAGGCCAAAAAAAAATCAAGAAGAATTTAGACTTATACACCTTTGGTTTAGCCATGTTGCACTGCATATACATGAAAAAAATGTGCCGTTTACGTTAGTGAGTCTTTATGTGTTTATTGCCGTATTTCTCCCGTGTAAACGAGTTTATGTGTGTCCCTAATATAGGTTCAAGTGATATTAGCTTATTTCTGTGTCCCTGGTGGAAGTCGTTACTCCCGTCCGAGCGTCCTTGCTCGGAAAGGTGAAGGCTTCCGCCCTGTTACGAGATTATAGGCCCCTGAAATCCACTGAGGTGCTCCTTTGCTATTTTCCGGCGGAATTTCTAGCAAAGTAAGCCTGGGCCTACTTCCACCGTAACGTCTGTCTGCTGGTCTGAGTGTGCCTGTAGTCGAGGGCCTAATTGCGCTCTGCGCTACCCTAGTAGGGTTTACGGAAGTGTGTGTATTTTTGACTGCGTGGTTTTGTGGGGTAGGTAATAACACCTTTCCTATACCCCGTGTACCGTGTGTTAGTGCCTGGTCAAAATGTGCGGGCGTGTACTGTGCATCCTGAGGGCCTGAGTGCAACACCCTCTTATGCATTCGCACCTGGGGTACGAATGTCGGCGTTCGCCTCCGTTCTGGCAAACTTGCCCTTTGAACTGGCGGTAAAGGCCGCTTAATTGCCTGTCTCTGCCCTGGCAATGTGGTGGCGTGTAGCCTGACCGCTTTCTGGCCTGTGGCCACGGTAGACTCCTGCCATTGTGTTTGCCTATCTGTGTGGGTGTATGTAGGATTTATGTACTGTAGGGCGGGCTCTACGTCCTCAGCCCATGACGTGGTTACGTCCCGTTGTCTCCCTGTCATGTCATGTGTGTCTGAGGGTCCTGGCTTCAACTCCCTCTCGTTCGTCCGTTGCGAGGGGGTTGGCCTAGGTTCTGCTGCCTGGCTTGGCAAAATTGCCTTCCGAACCGGCGCTAAGGGATGTGTAATGGTATAACCTTGTCCCCGCAGTGTATTGGAGTCTAACCTGGCCGTCTTCTGGACTGTGGCCATGGTGACCTCCTTCCCATGTGTGGCAGTACATGGCGAGAGGGACATCCTCGCAAATTGCCGAGTTAGCGTATCTACGCTTATGTCCTCTCTCGGCTGGGCTGGTGGCCCTGCCATGTACTCGAAAATGGCCTTGTTGTTCTGGAGTTCGCGGTACTCGTCCCAAATTTGGGTGTACTGACCGTTGAGGCTCATGGCCTGCTCAGCGACTTTTGTGCCATTGGTCCCTATGCGTTGGTGTTCCCTGATAAGTGTTTCCCATTGCTGGAACATGAACTCGTGTCGGCATTGTAATTGCCAGTGTGCTTTAATGATTTGTGTACGGAGGGTGGGGATTTTCGCCCGAATCTTGCGATTCTTAGCGCTGCGGATTGGCCGGACAAGTGCTCTTATGATCCGCATATACTGGGCGTGCAGGAGCTGCTGAAACCTTCTGAGGTAGTCCTGCCTAGTTTCAAAGACTGTGTGCCAGGCAATTAATTCCTGGTACTCCCCAATGCTCCTCAGCACAGCTAGGCGGTATAGAGGGGCCATGCTAAATGAAGTGTATGCGTCTTCTAAGAAAAAAAACTGTGCGTGTCTGTCAGTGTATCCTGTGTCTCTCTGTTTCTTTCTGGGGCTGGGGGGTTGGTTTGTTAAGAATTTCCCCTGTGTAGACAGTGCGAAGCAAAAAAACTGCTTTCTGTCTGAGAGGAAAGGAAAAAAAAATCAGTTTCGCTTGGCTATATGCGGTACGGGCCGTTTTTGACCACGAGAACTCGTTGTATGAGTCTTATTTTACTGTGCGTGGTACCCGGCCTCCACCATCTGTTTTAGATCCCTTATTGGGGGGGGGGTAGTTGGATCTAAAACGGAAGAGTTGTTGTGTTAATTTATAAGGAAGTGCCAAAAGGAGGTAGCTTCCCGTAGTCGGGCAAGCTGACCAGTGTAGAGTGTTGTTTAGTGTTAGGATGCTAGGGGCGCTCCTATAAAAGATGTAGGTGTATTTTAGGGGATGGAACTTAGCGTACAGGTCAACGCGCTGGTCTTCCAGCTGGCTGGCTGGTTATATAACCGATGTGCACGCGTCAGCTTTATGGCGTGCGCTGCTCCTAGCAGTCGGGCCTATGCGGGAATACAATGATACTTGCGCTAGCAAGTGTCTGGCTACTGTACGTCACGTCTAATCGTGACGGAGGATTCAGGATGGAATTTAGGACGTAGAGAGGCGTGTAAACAGTAATACAGGTGTAGTGTACTGACCAAGTGTTTATTGGTCAGTAATATGGAATTGTGAGTCCCTTCTAGGGGATGTAGTAAATGTTACAATGTAAGTGTACAAACTTGTGTATACAATTTGTGGGTAAAGGTTACAAAGTACAGGATTCTGAACACTGCTGACTCACCTGATGATAACAGCGATAGCCTCCGGCCGACGCACTGTAAGACTGGTAATTGAGAGAGCTTGTACTCCTTAAGGTTCCCTCTTATAGTCTCCGGCGTTGTGCTGTCAGCATTCCGCTGCCTAGATGCCCCAGTTAATTGTGTGTTGCTGTTTGTGGTAGTGATGCAAGTATTGGGTAAGCTTTCCAGACTGGTTAGCTGCCCTTGCGGTGTTAATAGATGTTGTTCTGGACTTACAAGATTTGCCAGTTAGGGGTGATTTAAATAGATGATGGGGGGATGGCCTCCAGGGGGTGCAGACCCCTGGGGGACTGTACAATATATACATTATATACACCTTTCTATGTTTAACACGGTATTAAAAATACTATTCGCACTATCAGTCACGATCTGACAGTCCTCTAGTGTCTCTGTTTTCAGAAACAGTTCTATTAACAATGGTTCACACAACAATACATTTTTAGGTATCTCTGGTTACTTGTCATAATAAGTAAAGCTTGTATATCGAACACTGAAGTTAAATATAGCTTAGAATATGTCGTGTCAATGAATAAAATACAATAAAATAAAGAGCGATGCGAAACTACTTAAAAAACTCAAAATATACATCGTGGATCTAATACTGATACTCTCTGACATGAACAATACAAATACTAATCCTTATGTCAGTGCTTTTTACACATACTGTAACAATTCGTTGCTCCACATGGCAATACGTTTCCTTCTCTTGTAATACGGTGAACAATATTCATAAATAGCGCCTGCTACGCTCCAAACATTACATACTTCTTTCTTTTCATAATTACCAACAATCTTCATTACTCCGCACGGCATTACTTCAATAAGAAACCCATCTTGCTACAAACTTGTAGAAGAATCAGTGACTTTACTAGGTAAATACGCAATTGTATACTACCGTTCAGAGTGCACTCCTAACCACATCTCTCCTCTAAATTATTTAACCTCGTGCATTATAACAACAATTACATGTTTGTTCACTACAATTCACATCACACAGTATTTCTTATTTCTTTCAATAGCGCTTTTCGTTCACTTAGTTCCATAATAGACTGTTTCTCCACGTTACCAACTATAAACAATACTAACTCGTAATTCTCTCGTCTTTACTAGTTAATAAATATAAATACATATCCTCACGCACCTGATGTACATTTAAATGAATGAAATTATTAATATTTGAGCTTGTATTAAGACATACAAGACCTCAGGTGGACTAACAAATCTCCTGGTCTGCTGTCATTTCAGTTTAATAAAGTTCCCAAATGAAATGGTTAATAACTATAGGCATCATTTGACCTCAATTGTCACTAACATGATCCTATTTTATAATATACTTTCATAATAACAATAGTCCATGACTATATCATTGTCAAATAAATTGTATTCGGCAATTGGAATTTTATAACTTCCATATTGTTATAAATAAGTGTTTCAGTTATATTCTGACATAATAATGTTTGTTTAACATTGTTACAGCATTTTACAATAATGCTTTCCTTTATAATAATGCAATATAATTATGCAAATGTATTCTGTCGCTGTTACGCATTTGTAACTATCAATAGCAATCTTAACGTTAAAAATATTCTTACTATTGGAAAGTATTTCCAATGAAATATGTTACTATCGAAGCATTCCCTTCGAAATATATTACTATCGATGTATTTCCTTATAAAACGAGATTCGTTCGAAAGTGAGCATGTTAAAACGATTCCTTCAAAAATATATAAGAAACGAAGTATCTAAGGTCAAAATAAATGAAATTACGTCTGAAAAGACACGCGTAGATGTATCAAAGAATTACTGTAAATCTCCAAAATTTAGCTACAATAAACTTAGGAAAAGAAGATAAGAATATCTACAATGAAGTTGGTCACCTCTCAATAACAACAAATACTACTGCAAAACTACAGATCTTAGAGCGTTCAGTTTTTCTACCTTTCTGATGGCTTCTGGTGTCATGAATACCTTCATTAGATGTGCTCGATTTTCGGCTCGAACTGCTGGTGCGAGTCGTCTGCGTTGGAAACGGGTTCCTGGCAAGCCTGTGCCAACCATATGATCGCTCCCCGGTCTGGATCGTGCTGCGAATACCTGCGAGACAGCTCGTCCTTCTCGGCTAACAGCAAGTCTTCTCTTTTCACGGTCAGCGACCTGGTATCTGGATCTCTTGGTCCAAACGACTGCATGCGTCCATCTTCTTCTTCTCGTGTAGCAGATCGTCATTATCAATGTAGATCTGAATGTCCTGGATTGATATCTCTTTCTGGTGGTAATGGACATCTCGCTTGTAGTATTGGAAGTCATCTCAGAATACTGCATGTTGTTAAGCAGTTGTAGATTTATCGACTCCCAGTTTTCTAGATCACTCTGAATCTCCAATCCATGGTATAGACTAACCTCCTTCCATGTGTGTAGTTGCTCATTATAATCTTCTCAATAATAGTTGAATAAGTTTGTCCTCCCTGACTCAGGTTTATTACGGTCATCTTGTACTGTAGAATGTTGAATGCTGCAATAATATAGCTATAGTAAGCAATGCTGCTGTTTATCGCGTCGCTGATGAATAGTGCTATTGTAGCGAAATCATCTTCTAATGGTTGTGATACTGAATAAATGCTTTTCTCTTCTGTAGCTAGTGCATTTATATTTCACCAGCTTCTCGTATTTCTTCCTCGGCGAATGGTTGATCTCCAAACGGTCCTACTTCGTCTGTCGGCCGTACTTCTTTATCATGGTAATGCTCTGCTGGACGCGAGACTGAAAATGTCCACTCGGTTCAAGAAGCTGAGTAAGAGTCCTGGCTTCCCTCTCTGCGATGGCGCGCGTGCCAAAACTAGCCTGATCTGCTAGCCTCGCACGGGTGCATTTTAATAGAAATATACTCATAGTTTCTCTCCTAGCCAATAATTTATACTTCTATATAACCATATAAATTCCATATTGCATTCTACACCTGTAGAATTGTTCATATCGCTTTATATACGCCAAATTTATATAAAAGCGATTCCCACAAAATGTATGTGCCTCAATCTGATTGGCTGTTGAAATATCGTGATAGAAGCTCCTGGATCTAGCCTCTTATCAGCGGGTCGTGTGCATAATCTGTTATTGTCGCCTTGACCAACCAAAATTGGTTTTCTGCTTGCTAACATGAAGCCTCGTTCAATTTCCAGCCTCGAATGATCTGACTCTTCCTTAGTTAAAATCTCATTCACCAGAATATTTCCAAATAATAATTCCATAAAATGCTCCAAATTTTCCAAAATAGTTTCAATATGCATCATTCACTTCCCAAAATGCATACATAAATATTAAATTGTTTTAATTCCAAATTTCCAAATATTTCTCTCCCTTGGTTTACACGTCGGATCGAACCTCGGCTCAGTTAAAGTCTTAAGCTGGGCTGAATTCGAGTTCAGTACGGAGGTAGCACTAGCAATGGGCACATCAGGGTCATGTTTTATATTGCCGCCATCTTGACGGAAACGGAATGGCGGCCACCCAAATGTTAAAAGCTTAAATCAAATTATGACCAACCTAATTATTTGATCTCTATCAAATTTTGCAACATCATACCTTTTTGTGGGAAGAGTCTTATGACAGAACTACAAGCTCATCAGCCCAATAGTTTGCAGATAGCGGCCATGTAGCCTATATTTGGAAATCGATTCACCGTTTCAATTTAGACACGGTGAAACCGAACTAAATGAATTTTTGTACAGAGGTACCACTAGCAAAGGGCACCTCATATACATTTTTAATATCCGTATAACACGTTGCATTTCTACAAGCTACTACAACCAACATTCAATTATACTCCTTGTAAAGGACAAAGAGTTGTAACAATATCCATGCATTTAGGAGTAAGTAGGTTATATGTTCCTTACTGAACACCTTGTTTATACATATATATATACGATAAGTAACAAGTCCATGTTGGAAGAATAGAAATGTTCGAGACGATGATGTATCTAGTTGGAACTGGGTGTTTTGTAATGGAAGGAGGCAGTTTATTCGTGGCCTGGCAACTAGTGGCGATTTGCAATACCAGTGCAGCAACCTAAGTTCACTTCCACGCAGCGCATTTAAGCGTGTTAATAGGCCTAGGTACTTTATCTTCTGACAATATATTTTTAATCTGCTTCCCCTAATCAATTTTTGTGTATACAGGAATAGAGAAATCGAATGTAAGGTTCTTTATTTCCCTGCATGCGCCACATGCAGGCACCATTAGATAATCCTATATGCATTCAATTGGCAGGATAAATAGTGTCGACATATTTGACCATGACGGTCAACTTGCAAATATATCACTGTGCATTTCGAGGGGTCTGAGAATACCAGTAGTATACATTTTTACCATTTGGATATTGCGTAATCGCGAGGACATATTGCATCATCATGACGTCATCACACTAGAGCGAGCATGTGCACGTGCACATGTTAGCGTGGGAAGAGGTCGACCTTTAACCGCTTGAAGCAGAAAACCTTTGGCTTATTTATGCGATAGATATAAATATTAATGGGTGTTGATGTCATCTGATACCCGTGCAAGTGTGCACCAGTGCGAGCGATCACGTGATATGTCTGCAGTGTTCTTGTGAGACTTGGTTGACCTTTAACAAGTAGTGTTAACTTGGGGGTTCTCTTGCAAGGCGCGTGTGTGCTTGAACACGTATGGCAATGTTGGGAAAAGGTTTGGTGGTGGGCGAGGACTAGGGTTGAGTGAGGGCTCGTTTAAATGTTATTTTTCCCGCTCTATTTGATGGTGAGGTTATTTTTTAAAATGGGTGTTTTTTAAAAATGCAGCTATTTTGGAAACGGTGAAGATGAGAGAAAAGTTTGTTTGACGTCAATGAAAGTTCTCTGTGCCCTCTAGGCTGACAGCAACTTTCAAGTGTGTAGGACAAAACAAAATGATAGCCTACTTTCTGGCGAATATTGGCGATGATTCGCGAACGCATGGTCGGATTTGAGCATATAAGGCGTCGTAGGACTTGTGGTGAACCACCCCTTGCTATGGTCGGGGGTATATCCACCCCAAAATAAAAATAACCCTTACCCGGGGGTTAAGTAGTGTTTTTTGTATGCATGCGCACTTGAGGGCTCTTGAAAGAGAGCGGAACTTTTAAATGATTATTTATAGATGAGGTTTTTTTTAAAATATTTATTAAAAAACAAAAAACTAATAGGTCATTCGCTTTTTAGTATCTCGCTAACCAATAATGCGATTTAAACATATGGGGTGTCGTAGGACTCGTAGTGAATTCTCCTTTTGTATGAACGAGGTATGTCAACCCCCAAAATAAAAACTAGCCTTACCCGGGGAGAAAGAGTAATTTTTTGTATGTATGCACGCCGGTGGCTTTTGTCAAAAGGGCCTAACTACACTTTTGTTAATATTTTCTGAACCCCTGATGGGATTTTGCCATAGGCAGTATCCTAGCACTTGGGGTAACGCCTCGTTTTTGAATGTGTGATCCATTTTTTTTATCAAAAGGGCCAAACTACTCTTTTGTTAATATCTCGCGAACCAATCATGCTAGGCACTTGTATGAGGGGTCCTAGCATTTGGGGCGATGTCCCCCCTTTGGGGGTGAAACTACCCCCCAAAATTGAAAACTCAATATCTTGTAAACTAAGAATCCTAAAATTGGCGTGATAGCTCTAAAAATAGGTGATGACATAGGCTTTTAGCTGGATTGGTCATTTCACCCCTAAAACAGTAAATAGTCATGTTATGAGAAAAAAGACGAATTAAACACCTTAAATTATAAATGAAACTAAGATCTTTTGTTTTTGATGAAAAATAGCAGGGGGTGAAAACTACCCCCAAATTGAAAAATCGATACCGTGGAAACTAAGAACCGTAAAATTAGGTGTAATAGCTTAAAAATTGGTTGTGACATAGGCTTTTATCTGGATAGATGATTTCACCCCTAAAACGGTAAATAGTGATTTTACACTGGGGAAAAGGTGTTAAAAGGGTAAAAATGATAATTGAACCTAAGATCTTTTGTTTTTCATGAAAAATAGTAGGGGGGTTGAAAACTACCCCCAAATTGAAAAAATCGATATCTTGCAAACTAAGAACCCTAAAATTAGGTGTGATAGTTGTAAAATAGGGGATGACATACGCTTTTACCTCGATAGATTATTTCACTCTTAAAACAGGGAATAGTAATGTTACAGGAGAAAAAGGTATTAAACACTTAAAAGCATAAGAGTTTTGTGAAACCATGCTTTAATGAATGTTTGTATGGAGGATGACAGCTTGCTAATTATTATTATTATTATTAAGTAATTATGGATTGATGTGTTTATAGCTAACGAATAAGGCTACAGAGTTTTATCAGTTGTTGTACAAATCAGGATGGCCAACCCGTTGCCATGCCCCATGAATTTACCCAAAAGAGCCAAAACGTTAAGGTTATCGACCTGAGATTTTATAAAACTAATTATCGGAGAGGGTGTTGTTTTGGATTGACAATGGCTAACCCTTTCCCATGATTTATGAATTGACCCAAAACGTTTTACCTGACAAGACTGAGTGTACCCTGTTGCAGCCTTTAGAAAATCGAACCCGGACCTCTGTGGTGACAGTTGAGTTATATTAATGATGCTTTTTGAACAAACGCACACTTGCATACGATCGCTGGGTTGAATCTGCACAGAGCCACTGGCTTTGTTTGTGTAATGGGTCTTGGTGATAAGAACACGGCGCTCTTGCCAGCAAGTTTCATATTACTCGTCTGCTTGATAGTGGACGTGCTTCACACCGTATTAACGTACATGACCAGATAGTTGTTAGGTAAGGGTTGACAAGGCTCAGTGAACCTTATTGCAACTTTAAAATGAAAATTAATTTCTTGGTATAGTCGGGGTTGGAAGCCAAGTCCTTAGGGTAGACAACCAAGTATGATAAGCACTACACTGTGAGATGGTCAAATGATAATGTAACAGAATATATTGAAAAGTTTTATGTAGTTTAACGAATTGACTAAGAGCCATACCATGAGAGATGTAGGTAATTGAAATTGAATCCTTAGCTGTTGACCCTACTACATGTAAGCTATAGCAATGCCCGCCTATAAACTATCATGTTAGAAAAATAAATTTATGGGTTGTTTTAAACGGAGAATGATTGTGTTTACTGTGAAACACAAATCCAAATTTAAAAATAGTTTAAGTCCTACATGATGTTTGACCTCATTTTTATTTATACTTTAGACAAACGCTAACATAGTTGTAATCCAGAAGCCATGGCTGCCTCCTTTCCAATCCTACACCGTACACTGAATTTAAAATTAATAATGATCACGTTACAGACAGCCAGTTTGAATGTCATGAGAAATAAGTGAACAAAGTATAAAATTCTTGACCCACTCGGGAACTCAACATGGCTTTTGTTTCAAGCAAAGGAGAAGCGTTCTATAAACTTAACCGCCAAGCTGTCCTATCGACCCCTAATTGTTTGGCTGATGGTGAAAATAAAATTAAATGTAAACTATAACTAAAACAAACTACACACTTATAACTAGAAAAAAGAAATGTAAGACAAAAGGATAACAGGACAAATAAAGGACAGAAGGAATAAAAAAATGCCTCTCAACCCTCATGAATGTGGATTGATGGACTTGAAGGGAAGGAGAGCCATAAAAAGTAGATATGAAAGTAAAAGAGGAGAGGGTCCCGCTCCAGTGGTAATCGATAAAAAGGAGGAAAACTGGACCCAGCTGAGGAATCCCTTGTGGTCGCCAACTTCCAAACTGATCAGCCGTAAGCCCCTGAGGGTGTAGCCATATCCAGGGTGCACCACAAGTGGTGGGGCTACATACACCCTACCTTTAGTGTGGCTTCAGCAAAAGGCAGGAAATAACATAAAAATAAAAAGAAGCCTGCCTCCTCACACAAGAAGGGTATCAGAAAAAAATAAACAAGGGTCAATTAAGTCAGAAAATAAAGAGACTCCCTAAGCCTTGGATAGCCTAATAATGTCGGAGTCGGTAGAGAACAAGTGTTGACCAAGTGTGGTCGACAGGAAAGAAGATAGACAGGAGCCTAGCACAAGTCAGTGGAAGCAATGACGGACTCAGCTGGGACTCCATGGTCGTCAACCTACATTCCACTAGATGTAAGCCCATGTTTGGGGGTGGTGGAAAATGAAGACATCTTTTGTTTTAAATCACCGGCTTTAAGGACGGTAACGCATGGCATGCCTTTATAATGCGATACTGGTCCTAGGGGTATGCAAAATTGTATTAGATACTCAGCTAATAATAGTGTACTTTTTTTTTTTTTTTTTTTTTTTTTTTTTTTTAGCGTATGGCTTTTAGTGCCGGGAGTGTCCGAGGACATGTTCGGCTCGCCAGTTTTGTAGCTGCTTCGAGACGGACACCCAATGGGTGAGCTACAAGTACCGTTGGGGAGGGAAGGAGGGAAGTTGGAATGTAAGGACGAGGAGTTGGAAGGTAGCGGCTGTGGCCTATAGTTAGGGACCAACCCCGGCATTTGCCTGGAAGGAAGATGGGAAACCACAGAAGACCATCTTCAAGGTTGCCGGCGGGGGGATTCGAACCTCCTCGCCTCCCGGATGTGATCGACTGCCATCAGTCATGCCGTAACCACCACGGCTAACTCACCCGGTAATAGTGTACATGACCCCTTATTATTTTCTCTAAGTACAGTACATGGGAATGATGACCATGATTTCCAAGCCCCTAAGTAAGACAAAAACAAATTATTTCCATTTCCAAACAGTTGGGGTGAGGTGAGGTAAGTTTTCTAAACGTCAAACTCATGTGGTTTTCAACCGGTACTCCAGGTAAATGCCATGTTTGCCCACAGACAAGTGCAAAGAAAATCAAAACATGTTATGTTTGGATCAATTCCTTACCTACATGACATGTACTTGAAATAACAAGTAATGGGCATTCTATGTTAACAATAGTGTGACGGTTACAAACTGCCAATGCTTAGAGCTCATTAGCGGCTTCTATGGGAGGCATGGAGTATACTTACCTGAAAAACTAACAAGAAGAGTGTTCGATTTTCCCACAACACACATCCTGAAAGTAAATATAATTGACTGCACTTAAGTCCATGACCAGCTCCTTACCATTCCTACCCTTCATAGTCGACGCACACATTAATAAAGCCATCACAGTGACAGAGGTTATTTGTAAAATATCTTAATATCTGAGATTTATCTTCAAATTGACCAGAATTTTGTAAAATCCACTAAATTTACCGCAAATTTAGCAAATTCCACCAAATTTCAGCAAAATCCAACAAATGACTACCAGATTTATTGAAATGCCACTGAATTATTAAAGAATGGTTGAAACTACCTCAAATTTATATAAAATTACCCGAATATTGATGAAAATTCACTACATTCTACCAAATTTAGGCAAGAGGTCTACAAACCATGAAATTTAACCAATTTTTAAAACATTCGCAACATATACTCGAAATTTCCATAATATTCCCTTTACTTGTATGCTTTTTTAATTGTTGTTTCGTTTCCCACACTCCCTGCAGACAAATACCTGAACGTGACTTTCTCCTAGAAAGCTGAGTTTCATCTCCCTTAAACTCGTCTCTGAGGTGGGTGCCAGAAAAGACACCCAACGGTAAAAACCACACCCTCACATAGACTTTCATAACTTCTTACGTTGAGGTTCATAACACTTACTACATTGAATGATTTAGCGGCTTCCTTTTCACAATTCCTGTTTATACTTTCCTCTTGAAGGCTGCAAGATGCTTGCAAGATTCCTGAAATGCAATTAAATTTAATAAATACCTTAAGATGGTTTGATTTGTTTAGTGATATGGTGTTAATACTATTTATTTAGGTCTTGACTGGCTTTGCAATAAGAATTGACTAACCAAACCTATCAGGGAAACATTTTGGCCACTATGTTGGTTATTGACCAGTGAGTTTAGCTGTTTAACATTTTTTTGAAATCATATACAACAGAGGCTTAAACCTATTTACGAACCGTGTGACCATGCTTGTTAAACAAGACATTATACCAGAGACAATTAGGATACTTATGTAGAGTTTACCAAAAAAACGTTGTGTAACAGTAAATGCTAGTCAACAAACAGTTATACAGTACTAAACAAGTAGTTCCGTGAAGAACTAAATAGCCTATTTTCATATATCCTACTAATACCCTCTATCTACATACAAATTGTCAATTTGATTGCTGTAATAAATTCGTAGATATTGAGAACCGTCTAAATATTCTGGATGGTCACCATGTTGGATTTTTATATTAAAGGCCTAAGATTTATGTACTATTACATGAAGATTATTGTGTAGGTGTTTTATTCAAACTTCAATCGCATGATTAGGAGACAAGAAATAAAAGCGGAATTTTAAAATTTCGCTCAGCCGCCATCTTGTGGTTATGAAAATAATTTAATGAATTAGATGCCGGTCGATTAAACTTTGTTTAAGGATATACCGTATCAAGTTTCACTGCGCTCGGATGGTTAAATCGCAAGAAACGTCCATTAGAATATATAAATTTCAAGTCGCCGCCAAGTTGGATTTGTGCTCGCCAGGTTATTGAACGTTCCATAGATGAAATTATGCTTATAGCATCTATACACTTACAATATTTCAGTTTGATTGCTGTAGTAGATTAATAGATATTGAGAACCGTCTAAATATTTCGGATGGTTGCCATGTTGGATTTTAATATATTTAGGCCATAGAGTTATGTACTATTAGGTGATGATTATTGTGTACGTTCATTATGCAAATGTTGATTTCGATCGCATGACTAGAACACAAAATATAAAAACTTAATTTTCGAAATTCGCACATTCGCCATGTTGAGGTTATATAAACAATTGAACTAAATTAGACACCAGTGCATTCCACTGTGTATAAACATTTGCTGTACGAAGTTGCATTGCGTTTGGATAATTAAATCGCGAGAAAAGTCTATTTAAAACGTTCAACTTCGCTTGGCCGCCATGTTCGTTTTGTAGTTAACCGGCTTTTGAATGACTCATAGATGAACTTTCAGTAGTGCTCTTTATCTCCGTACAAAATTTCATGGTGATACCGGTAATAGTTTACGAGATATTGAATGCCGGTGAAATATTTCGCACAGCCACCATCTTGTGGTTATGTAAACAATTGAACGAAGTTAGATGTCGGTGCATTACAATGTGTATATCCATGTGCTGTACCAAGTTTTATTGCGTTTGATTGGTTGAATCGCGAGAAACGTCTATTTAAAAGTCGCAGCTTCGCTTGGCTGCCATGTTGGTTTTTTAGCTACCAGGTTTTCAAAAGTTACATAGGTGAACTTCTAGTAGTTCCCTTTATCATCATACAGAATTCCAGGGTGATGTCGGTAATAGTTTCGGAGATATTGAATGCTGGTGAAATATTTCGCAATATTTGGATTGGTGAGACGTAACAAAATTTGAAGGGCACGGCCAGGGTCGTGCGGTATAGCACTATGAACTTACCGAGTTTTATTAAAATCGCTCCAGCCGTTTAGATTTTATTAGGGGGGCACACACAAAAGTTCTCACACACACACACACACACACACAGACTCACATACGGACAAAAGATGATCTCATAAGCCTATTTTTTAAAATGAAAATAGGCTAAAAAATCATCATATAATACCTGAGAGCTCTTCTAAAATTATTGATGTGTAACAGGTTTTCACTAGCTTGCTATGTATTTTTTGGCTTGGGGGTGATTTTCAAGAAATAAAATGCAAACGGAACTGAAATGCAATACAAACAATGAGCGCGCGCGGTGGCTGAGATTGATACCACGACGTACTCTCGGTTATGTAGCTATGTGGAATGTATATCAAATATGGTTTACTTCAAGGTTTGGAGATCCCATTAAAGATATTCCTACAATAAATGATCTTGAAATGGTCATTCTATGGTGTGAAAATATTTATTAGGTAAATGAAATTTAATGAAAACAATAATGATTTATTAAATGTTTATATGTTTACAGTATTGTTATTTAATGTAAGCACTTTAGGCACTACCGACCAAAATACAGCACTATCTGCAATATATATTGCATACTTGAAGGTTTGGTGGTCCCATTAAAGGTATTCCTACAATAAATGATTTTCAAGTTGTCGTTCTATGACGTGAAAATATTTAATATATGATATTTGCTAACAGGATATGCCACTGGAATTATTTTACAAGTAGTTATTTTAATGACCAACAGAGTTCACTGTTAAGAAGGGAAGAGCCCTATGTGGAATGTAGGATAACATGTAACATATTATACGTGATATGTCACAACTGTAATGCTTGTTTAAGATGCCTTTGTACCCAGTTTACAAGACTGATAACTGTAATGCTACGGAAAAATCAAAACAAATCAAAAATGTGCATTGAAAAACCAAAAAGTGGTTGAGCAAATATACAGTCTACATGCAAAAAAACAAGAAATATATACAAACTCTGTTAATTAATTTAATTCAAATATATATATATATATTTACAATAGGTATATACACACACACAGAATACAGCAGTTTTTTGTTCACGTTTGCTTGTTATAGTTTTTAAATATAACACTTGCTGAACATAATTTTAGGGGATGGGGGTGTTGCTACGTTGACCAATTACACTATAATACCAGCTTTACTAAGTTCATCTTCTATTTATAACAGCTCTTCCTCATAACCAATATGACCAGCCTGTTTACAGGCATGCAAGAGCTATGTTTTATGAATAGTTTTAAATACTCGGCAAGCAGTTCATCATTTTCACCATCATCATTATCATCCTCATCATTATAATCATCTTCATAATGATCATTATCATCGTCGTCATCTTTACCATCATAATTTCCACCTGTGTCCACAGTCTGTTCAATGGTTTGAGTTGCCTTTGATAGTGTTGAAAGCTTCTTTTTAGATGTACTAGAGTGCTTTAACATTGTTATGTTATTATTATCATCACCATCACCATCCTTTTCACCTTCCCCAACCAACTTCTTGATGGGGTATTTTGTCTCTGATAGGGTTGGGGCTTTTGAGATGTGGGTGTGTGTCTGATCATGGGTTTTACAGGAGGTGTTAAAGGTATCTCATTAAACAACTCGCTAACAGCATGAGTGCGTTGTAGTGTATTAGTCCTGAGGTTAATATTATCTTGAGCAGCCCTATTTTTATTGGACTGGTTTTTTGCTTCGGTTTGAGTTTTCCTTACATTTACACTAGCATGATTATTAAGTTTACAATCATGATTGTTTGAAGAAAGTATGTCCAATTCTTTTGTCTTAAGCATTCCTCGACACTGTTTCTATCGTTGCTTTGAACAGCGCCAAATAACAGTTCCATTTTTATTCCTTCGTTTCACAATATATGAATACCCTTGATAGTATGCATTAGGCTTACCATACCTAGTCACTGAAACTTCCATATCATCTGTCAAGCATAAACTAATTTCTAGTAAAGACAACTTGGTAATAACAACAATAGATAAATGTGGGAGCATATATAGATGCAAAAAGTGGGAGCAAAAGTGGGGGTAAAAAGTGTCAGCAAAAGTGTGAGCAAATGTGGGAGCAAAAACTGTGAGCAAAAAGTGGGAAGCAAAAGGCGGGAGCATATATGGGATGAAATGTGGGAGCAAAGCAAATATAAAAAGAGGGAGCAAATATGCTAACAAATATGTCAAAAACTATGCCGGCAAAAGTAAATACACAAGTCAAGATAGTTGAAAGTGCAAAGAAAATATGGAAGCAAATATGAGAGCAAAAGTGGTGTTTTTCTAAAACCTAACCTACCCTAACCCCACCTAACCTAACTTCACCTATCCTAACCTAACCTAACCTACCCTAACCCTGCCTAACCTAACCTAACTTCACCTATCCTAACCTAACCTACCCTAACCTCACCTAACCTAACCTAACGTAACCCAACTTCACTTAACCTAACCTAACTTCACCTAACCTAACATGACCCAACTTTACCTAACCTAACCTAACCTATCATAACTTCACCTAACCTAACTTTACCTAACCTAACTTCACCGAACCTAACTTCACCTAACCTAACCTTTCAACTCTCAGATCAAAATTAAATTTTGTGCATAGTTGAGTTGGAACCCAAGACCTCAGGGATAACACCACTACACCGAGAGATCGGCAAATTATCACGCAACACAACACAAAAATAAAAGTATCCTGTAGTGTAACTTATTGGCTGACAACCATAGTTGAGAATTCAAACCCAAGACCTTAGGACTTTTGTTTTGAACATTATCAGAAATATTATTCCATTTACATTTTGCTGCTGCTTATAATTATAAGAGTTGGCATTAATATGGGAGCAAAAAGTGGGAGCAAATGTGGGAGCCAATATGGGAGCAAAAATGGGAGCAAAAGTGGGAGCAAATAAGGGAGCAAATGTGGGGGCCAATATGGGAGCAAATGTGTGAGCAAATCAGCTCACCTCGGATATTACCAGTGAGTGTTCATATCCACCGCTAGGTAGCGGAAACACACTTTGCGTGTTGTATGTAACTATCTTACAAAGTTTGACTGCATGCAACTCGCGCTTGTATAAGCTGTGCATAAAATTTTAATATACAATTAACACTAAGTGTTCAGAAGTAACATGTATAGCCTTTTCTAGGGTATATAGAGCATCCTTAGCAAGAAAGACTGACTAACCCAAGAGTGTAAAGTCTTGCCATATGCAGTAAGCACCTGTTGGCAGAAAATGTTTCCTGATAATAACGGACTTAATGAATACGAAACGTATTTTGAGTATAGTCAGTACAAGTGGAAAAACCACATGAGTTTGACGTTTAGAAAACTCATCTCACCTCACCCCAACTGTTTGGAAATGGAAACAATTTGTTTTTGTCTTACTTAGGGGCTTGGAAATCATGGTCATCATTCCCATGTAGTGTACTTAGAGAAAATAATAAGGGGTCATGTACACTATTATTAGCTGAGTATCTAATACAATTTTGCATAACCCTAGGACCAGTATCGCATTATAAAGGCATGCCATGCGTTACCGTCCTTAAAGCCAGTGATTTAAAACAAAAGATGTCTTTATTGTCCACCACCCCCAAACATGGGCTTACATCTAGTGGAATGTAGGTTGACGACCATGGAGTCCCAGCTGAGTCCGTCATTGCTTCCACTGACTTGTGCTAGGCTCCTGTCTATCTTCTTTCCTGTCGACCACACTTGGTCAACACTTGTTCTCTACCGACTCCGACATTATTAGGCTTACCAAGGCTTAGGGAGTCTCTTTATTTTCTGACTTAATTGACCCTTGTTTATTTTTCTCTGATACCCTTGTTGTGTGAGGAGGCAGGCTTCTTTTTATTTTTATGTTATTTCCTGCCTTTTGCTGAAGCCACACTAAAGGTAGGGTGTATGTAGCCCCACCACTTGTGGTGCACCCTGGATATGGCTACACCCTCAGGGGCTTACGGCTGATCAGTTTGGAAGTTGTCGACCACAAGGGATTCCTCAGCTGGGTCCAGTTTACCTCCTTTTTATCGATTACCACTGGAGCGGGACCCTCTCTTCTTTTACTTTCATATCTACTTTTTATGGATCTCCTTCCCTTCAAGTCCATCAATCCACATTCTTGAGGGTTGAGAGGCATTTTTTTATTCCTTCTGTCCTTTATTTGTCCTGTTATCCTTTTGTCTTACATTTCTTTTTTCTAGTTATAAGTGTGTAGTTAGTTTTAGTTATAGTTTACATTTAATTTTATTTTCACCATCAGCCAAACAATTAGGGGTCGATAGGACAGCTTGGCGGTTAAGTTTATAGAACGCTTGTCTTTTGCTTGAAACAACACCATGTTGAATTCCCGACTGGGTCGAGAATTTTATACTTTGTTCACTTATTACTCATGGCTTTGAAACTGGCTGTCTGTAACGTGATCATTATTAATTTTAAATTCAGTGTACGGTGTAGGATTGGAAAGGAGGCAGCCATGGCTTCTGGATTACAACTATGTTAGCGTTTGTCTAAAGTATAAATAAATATGAGTTCAAACATCATATTGGACTTAAACTATTTTTAAATTTGGATTTGTGTTTCACAGTAAACACAATCATTCTCCGTTTAAAACAACCCATAAATTTATTTTTCTAACATGATAGTTTATAGGCGGGCATTGCTATAACTTACATGTAGTAGGGTCAACAGCTAAGGATTCAATTTCAATTACCTATACCTCTCATGGTATGGCTCTTAGTCAATTCGTTAAACTACAGAAAACTTTTCAATATATTCTGTTACATTATCATTTGACCATCTCACAGTGTAGTGTTTAACATACTTGGTTGTCTACCCTAAGGACTTGGCTTCCAACCCCGACTATACCAAGAAATTAATTTTCATTTTAAGGTTGCAATAAGGTTCACTGAGCCTTGTCAACCCTTACCTAACAACTATCTGGTCATGTACGTTAACACGGGGCGAAGCACGTCCACTATCAAGCAGACGAGTAATATGAAATTTGCTGGCAAGAGCGCCGTGTTCTTATCACCAAGACTCATTACACAAACAAAGCCAGTGGCTCTGTGCAGATTCAACCCTGCGATCGTATGCAAGTGTGTGTTTGTTCAAAAAGCATCATTAATATAACTCAACTGTCACCACAGAGGTCCGGGTTCGATTTTCTAAAGGCTGCAACAGGGTACACTCAGTCTTGTCAGGTAAAACATTTTGGGTCAATTCATAAATCATGGGAAAGGGTTAGCCATTGTCAATCCAAAACAACACCCTCTCCGATAATTAGTTTTATAAAATCTCAGGTCGATAACCTTAACGTTTTGGCTCTTTTGGGTAAATTCATGGGGCATGGCAACGGGTTGGCCATCCTGATTTGTACAACAACTGATAAAACTCTGTAGCCTTATTCGTTAGCTATAAACACATTAATCCATAATTACTTAATAATAATAATAATAATTAGCAAGCTGTCATCCTCCATACAAACATTCATTAAAGCATGGTTTCACAAAACTCTCATGCTTTTAAGTGTTTAATACCTGTTTCTCCTGTAACATTACTATTCCCTGCTTTAAGAGTGAAATAATCTATCGAGGTAAAAGCGTAAGTCATCCCCTATTTTTCAACTATCACACCTAATTTTAGGGTTCTTAGTTTGCAAGGTATCGATTTTTTCAATTTGGGGGTAGTTTTCACCCCCCCCCTACTATTTTTCATGAAATACAAAAGATCTTAGGTTCAATTATCATTTTTACCCTTTTAACACCTTTTCCCCAGTGTAAAATCACTATTTAATGTTTTAGGGGTGAAATCATCTATCCAGATAAAAGCCTATGTCACAACCAATTTTTAAGCTACTACACCTAATTCTACGATTCTTAGTTTCCAAGGTATCGATCTTTCAATTTGGGGGTAGTTTTCACCCCCTGCTTTTGTTTTCATAAAAAAACAAAAGATCTTAGTTTCATTTATCATTTTTAGGTGTTTAAGACGTTTTTTTGATCGTCAAGTTACCAAAGAAAGGGGACACCACAAACTGTAATAACTGGAGGGGAATCACCTTGCTGTCCATTCCAAGCAAAGTACTGGCGAGAGTCATCCTGAATCGTATAAAAGACTGCGTAGAAAAAAGGCTTCGGAAGGAACAGGCTGGATTTCGACAACATCGCAGCTGTGTGGATTTCATCAACACCCTCCGAATCATCCTGGAGCAGAGTGTGGAGTGGCGGAATACCCTTTACCTCACATTTGTTGACTTCGAGAAAGCTTTCGACTCCGTAAATCAAAGAATCATGTGGAAGACCCTCGAGGAATATAAAATTCCAACAAAGATCATCAGAATCATGGAAGAGATGTACGAAGGGTATGAGTGCCAGGTTCTACACGAAGGCAAATTAACAGAAAAGATAAAGGTCAGTTCCGGAGTGAGACAGGGGTGTGTCCTTTCCTCCACTTTGTTCCTGTTGGTCCTGGATAGTGTGATGAAGAAGGTAATGGGAGGACGGAAGAGGGGTATTCAATGGGGTATAAATGACAGGCTTGAAGATCTGGATTTCGCGGACGACATTTGTCTTATGGCACAACGGTACCGATACATAGAAGATAAGCTGGGGAGGTTGCAGAGAGAAGCAGAACGTGCAGGACTGATGATTAACACCAACAAGACCAAAGAGATGAGGATAAATTCTGACGTCACGACTAGCTTGACAGTCAACGGAAAGGAAATTGAGCGAGTTGAGTCCTTCCTCTACCTTGGGAGTATAGTCACAAATGATGGGGGAGCAGAGGAAGATGTTCGAAGCCGTATCAGGAAGGCAAATGGTGCCTTTGTCCAGCTCTACCCCATCTGGAGAAATAGAAACATTTCCAGGAAGACCAAGCTCCGCCTTTTCAATAGCAACGTAAAGTCGATTCTTCTCTATGGCTGTGAAACATGGAAAGTCACAAAACCGATCAACAACCAGCTACAGGTGTTCATTAACAGATGTCTGCGTCGCATCATGAATGTGAGGTGGCCGGACATAATCTCAAACGAAGATCTTTGGACCATCACCAATCAACAACCGATTAGCATCCAGATCAAGGAGAGGGAATGGCGCTGGATCGGTCACACACTAAGGAAGCCGGACGGAGCTGTTGAGAGGGCGGCGCTAGACTGGAATCCTCAAGGTGCCAGGAAGCGAGGTCGACCTAAGAAGACCTGGAAGAGGACGATCGAAAATGAAATTGCAGAGGAGGACAAGAACTGGAGTCAAGTGAAGAGAATAGCCAGGAACCGTACTGCGGGGAGAAATTTCGCCAAGGCCCTATGCTCCGGAAGGAGCGGCAGGAATTAAGTAAGTAAGAAGATGTTTTTTCCCATAACATGACTATTTACTGTTTTAGAGGTGAAATGACCAATCCAGCTAAAAGCCTATGACATCACCTATTTTTAGAGCTATCACGCCAAATTTTAGGATTCTAAGTTTACAAGATATTGAGTTTTTAATTTTGGGGGGTAGTTTCACCCCCAAAGGGAGGACGTCGCCCCAAATGCTAGGACCCCTCATACAAGTCCCTAGCATGATTGGTTCGCGAGATATTAACAAAAGAGTAGTTTGGCCCTTTTGACAAAAAAAATGGATCACACATTCAAAAACGAGGCGTCACCCCAAGTGCTAGGATATTGCCTATGGAAAAATCCCATCAGGGGTTCAGAAAATATTAACAAAAGTGTAGTTAGGCCCTTTTGACAAAAGCCACCGGCGTGCATACATACAAAAAATTACTCTTTCTCCCCGGGTAAGGCTAGTTTTTATTTTGGGGGTTGTCATACCTCGTTCATACAAAAGGAGAATTCACTACGAATCCTACGACACCCTATATGTTTAAATCGCATTATTGGTTAGCGAGATACTAAAAAGCGAATGACCTATTAGTTTTTTGTTTTTTAATAAATATTAAAAAAACCTCTTCTATAAATCATCATTTAAAAGTTCCGCTCTCTTACAAAAGCCCTCAAGTGCGCATGCATACAAAAACACTACTTAACCGCCGGGTAAGGATAATTTTTTTTATTTATCTTCAGCATAGCAAGGGGTGATTCACCACAAGTCCTACGACGCCCTTTATGCTCAAATCCGACCATGCGTTCGCGAATCATCGCCAATATTCGCCAGAAAGTAGGCTATCATTTTGTTTTGTCCTACACACTTGAAACTTGCTGTCAGCCTAGAGGGCATAGGGACCTTTCATTGACGTCAAACAAACTTTTCTCTTATCTTCACCGTATCCAAAATAGCGGCATTTTTCAAAAAACACCCATTTTAAAAAATAACCTCACCATCAAATAGAGCGGGAAAAATAGCATTTAAACGAGCCCTCACTCAACCCTAGTCCTCACCCACCACCAAACCTTTTCCCAACATAGCCATACGTATTCAAGCACACACGCGACTTGCAAGAGAACCCCCAAGTCAACACTACTTGTTAAAGGTCAACCACGTCTCACAAGAACACTGTAGACATATCACGTGATCGCTCGCACTGGTGCACACTTGTACGGGTATCAGATGACGTCAACACCTATTAATATTTATCTCTATCGTATAAATAAGCCAAAGGTTATCTGCTACAAGCGGTTAAAGGTCGTCCTCTTCCCACGCTAACATGTGCACGTGCACATGCTCGCTCTAGTGTGATGACGTCATGATGATGCAATATGTCCTCGCGATTACGCAATATCCAAATGGTAAAAATGTATACTACTAATACCTCATTTGATTTATTGAATATGAAACTGATTTGGCGTTTGCTACTGGCATAAGTAAGGTCTTTAATTCTTTCTGTCTTCT
Organism: Meconema thalassinum; assembly: GCA_946902985.2. Taxonomy (NCBI): domain Eukaryota; kingdom Metazoa; phylum Arthropoda; class Insecta; order Orthoptera; family Tettigoniidae; genus Meconema; species Meconema thalassinum. The sequence continues at coordinate 23,688,540 of OX336400.1, forward strand.
AGTTTGCTAATGAAAATGGAGAAACAACTATTCGTGCAGAGTAAGGCAGAATGTTTGGCACATGGATTCCCTGACATTGTAAGTTGCATTTTAATTCGTATATGGTGTAACATTGCTATCTTAGTTAAGTGCAAGGTTTTGTGACATAATAAAGTACTTTATAGTAAATGGTACTTTAACCAGGATCTGTTAACTCAAAACTTAGCAGGCTACTCATATTGTGTCTATATATTTAACATTGGGTAACACTTCACAGGATTCAAATGAGCTGTTGCCCTCTGACAACCCGCAGGAGGAGGCTGGGGATATATTTGACTATGAATGGATAGCAATTAAGGAGGAACGTGAACTCCAGGTAATTATATGTTCTGCATTACTTCCCTTATAATAATACTAATGATTTATACAATAAATATTATTTGGAAGACTTGTTTTCTATGAGAACACCTAACAATAGCAGATCCTATTGATACTGCAGTTTCTCGCTGCTGGCATCCTGGATCCTATTACAGGTGAAGTCTACACAACATGGATGTTTAAACTCAATCATATACGGTATTTGAGATATGATAGCCCGTGAGTGAATGCGCTGCTGTGTGTGTATCCTATTGCTTATAGGTTAGACTGCCACTAGCAAAGCAAGCAATGTGAAGATTGTATCTTGGCAGTCAGCAATCATATTTCCAATGAATAATCATCACTACATCTTTTTTCTTCTATTTCTAGAAGATTTGACCGCCTACGTAACAAACAGAATACGTTACATTCCAGGCAGTTGGGCTAAGCAATTACACAACTAATGGTGTTTGCCTGTGGTAGCTCATTGATGTAGAGTGCCACGCTCTCCAGAATAATTTGTATAAACACTTGTTTTAGGGAGCGTAAGTGGATACACAGAATCTAAATATTAACTTGCCACAATAACAGTAATTGGAAGTAGAGACCCACATGACCTGAGTAAAGCCCGATATTGCTTCTGGTTACTTGTCCATCTTTTCATTTCACCACCCCAGGTCAACAGTCCCTTGATTCTTATCCCGATATTTGCAGTTAATCATCAATTTTTTCTCCCTTATTGACTGTTTCCTTTACTGCCTGATTACTTGCTCTAATTCTTTTACAGGGTCAGACCTCTTCCTTCTATTCATGATATAATGGTGTAATTGCACAGCACAACTGACTGGAATGTTAAATATTCAGATATATTCCATCATTCATAAGAGGGCGGAGTGTACCACACCTTCAATAACCTGGTGAGCACAAAACCAACATTGCGGCGAAAATTAAATATATATAATCGTTCAAGATTGGCAAGGCACGGAATATCATCAAGGCTTAATAAACTGTCGTCTAATTTAATTTAAATTTGATGACAACTTAAAATTGGCGGTTGAGGACAATTTTTTAACAATTTTTGTTTTGTCTTTAAAATATGAGAGAAATGTAAATCGGTCTAATGAACAAATATTCTGGCATATAACTCTACAGTCTAAACATAAAACATTCCAAAATGGCGTTCATGCGATATATCACACAAGTTCAAAATATCTATCAAACTATTTAAGCAATCAAACTGATACTCTGTAAGTTGCTATCGGAATATTAAGTAAGTACGAACTTTGACTTTAACTCCATGTGATTTTTAACTACTCCAAATGACATTTAACGCGATCTAACTACTCGATGGTAATGACACTTATTACATGGAATCTTTCTTCGGCGCTTCTTGTAGAATATTCAAGATGGCACCAGTTCGAATGTTGAAAACATATTGTTTATCTCTCGTATCCTATTTAAGCCATGTGTGAGATTGATTAGATATTAGATTACCTTTATCTAATGATAGTAAATTTTGTGGCTAACTTTTCGTAAATCATAAAAGACGTGCTTTTGTCTTTTCTAAAAATGAATTTCCATGACAGAAAGATGGCCTGTCCCTGGAGGAGTCTTAATCACCTATACTGAATGTTATACACACAGCACATTATTATTGGTGTTGGTATATATATACAGCTTGTTATTTCTCGAAGTAATGGTGTTGGTGCGGACAACTCGTTTGTATAGTACGTCACATGGAATGCATTTTTTAAGTACGGGAGAGTTTTCAATTGGGCAGATAACCTCGTAATTCCGCCCCTTTATACCTCAATAACTATCCCATAATTTTCAATGGAAAAGCTCTGTGGAATATATGAAAATAGGCTAATTATTTGTACTTGTTGAGAATTTCCTTCGTAATCTTGATCAATATATTAATTTCGGTGCATTCTCTCAGCAGTTGTGCTGCATAAAGGCAAGGGTCGACGTTTTCTTTCTCCCTCAATGTGCTGTTTTGTACATTCCCATTAACCATAAAATTACCCCTCTCATTTCCAGTTTCATTGAGTTTTCTGGGCCTATTCTTATAGGAGAATGATTGATATTGTGCCCCTATTTCTCGGAGATACCACAGGGCCCACGGCCAAAATGAAGCCTCGTAAAATCCCATCACAAACAAACACATACCACCACAGACATAGCCTTGAGCTAGTCACAACATGAGCAAGTTTCTTTCAGGGCATCAGGTAAGGATTGGGTGCAGTTAGCTCAAAATACACGTAAATTAATGAAAAGGAAGTTCTAATGTACTACAAATCACCAACCATTTCAGATAAAAACGTGTCCTATAATAATAATATATCCACGAAAAATCCCTAGCCTAAACTTTAATAAGGATAAAGTACAGGGATAGGAAGGTTATCTACAATCTATACAGAAACAGGACAGCGGCCATTCAAGCTGAAGGACATGAGAGAGAATCTGGTATTCAGAAAGGTGTAAGGCAAGGCTGCAACTTATCACCCATACTTTTCAATCTTTACATTGAACAAGCAATGAAGGAAATTGTAGAAAAATTTGAAGTGGGACTGAAGATTCAAGGAGAAATAATTTCAACTCTGAGATTTGCCGATGACATAGTCATCTTGGCCGACACGCCTGAGGATTTGAATGAGTTTTTGAATGGTATGGACTCCGTCTTGAGGAAAGAATTCATGATGAAAATTAATAAAAGTAAAACAAAAATATTGGAATGCAGCCGAAATATATCAGAATCCTCTATGGACATAAAATTGGCAGGTGAAAATCTAAAGGAAGTAAGAGACTTCTGTTACTTAGGAAGCAAAATAACCAGTGATGGACGAAGCAAAGAGGATATAAAAATAGGTTAGCTCAGGCAAGGAAAGCATTTCTCCAGAAAAGGAATCTGTTGACATCGAATATAGATTTAGGTGTTAGGAAGTCATTTTTAAGACCTTTGTCTGGTGTGTGGCACTCTATGGCAGTGAAACTTGGACTATTGGTGCAGCAGAAAAGAGGAGAATTGAAGCGTTTGAAATGTGGTGTTACTGGAGAATGATGAATATCAGAAGGGTATATGGGTTACAAACGAAGAGGTATTATGACTAGTGGGAGAGGAGGGATGTTTCTTACGACTGCTAATGAAGAGAAGAGATAGGTTGGTAGGACACATACTAAGACAACCAGGAATAGCAAGCTTAGTTAAGAAAGGAAGGGTCGAGCACAAGAACTGTAGGGGTAGACCAAGGTTCGAATATGTTAAACAGATTGCTTCGGACGTAGGGTGTGGTAGCTATGTAGAGATGAAACGATTAGTTCAGGACAGGGAGGCACGGATAGCTGCATCAAAACAGTCAAAAGACTGACGACTCAAACAAAAACAAATTTATTTATTTTAAGCTAATTAAGAGGATTAAAAGTACCTTTAGCTGCAAATAACTGCCACTAAAATACATGTTTCATTTAAAAAGAAACGTAAATTAACCTAAATAGTCTTCATAATAAGGAACAAATATTTACAAACCATTTCAGCTACACAAGTAGGTCTAGCATTACAAGGTTGCATTTCAAACCAGTAATAAAAGACACTCTTAAGGGAAGGTGGCACCCCCAGTCTTTGCGATGCTAATTTTGTCTACTTAAGGTACACATATTGTGATAACTTTCAATTATACCACTCTATAAATTTGGTAACATTCAGCATAAGGTGTTTTGCGCCAACGGTAGATTTTAGACTTCGAGTAATAACCTGGCTGAATTTTTTTTTATTGGATACGGACATTATATTTATATTTTAACACTCTGGAACCAAATAAAATCCACCGTTTTTAAGTAATGTTTATAGGAAAATTCCTAAATATGTATAACAACCAATAGTACATGTGATGCCCTGTCGTAACCAAAATATTGGTACCTTTGCCTATAAATAACTCAAATAGATAAAAACAAAGGAACAAGTTGAGATCACCTTTAATGCATATCAGCACCAGATACTGGATCATCGGGGTCATCAGCATCTTCCCTAGACATTTGCTGGTTTCTCACTATGTGTGCTGTTATTACACTAAAATTCGCTGCTTGCAAAAGATTTTCTCTTCGAAGAACCAGGGGTACTTACGGAGGAACATGATCCTACAGGTGACTCTTCTCACCTAACACTTCCTTCACTAACAGTTGTATTTACACTATTTTCATAGGCAATATTATTTGTATCGACAACTGTATCTTTAACGATGTGACTTTTCCTCTATCAGGACCTGCTCGTCGACCTTTTCGACTTTTAAAAACTGATATCTGTCTAGGCATTATGAACACTTGTTTACATCACGCTGAACAGAAGAGGCGGGAATACGTGACACAGTCTAGCCACAACACAACAAAACAAAAACATTCCCTTTTGTAATGGACAACATTGCTTTGACCACTGGAAGTATATTTAAGCATTTGAAATTAATCTGGAAAGGGGGTGTAACCTCATTTAAATCGTGTTTGAGGTTCAGGAATGATTGTGGCTATTCATATTACTCATACATAATAAAATACACCCCAATATTTAAGAATCCGTAATAAAGAAAATTATGAATTTCTGAACCGGATGGGGGTACCACTTTCCCTTAACACCTGCACCTCAAAAAGTTTTCACCATCACTAGAGCAGCGCCTCCTGGATTATATTCGACATCTGGTGTATCTCAATTCAGCATTTCCATTTCCAGAAGACGGTCCTTCGCCTTTTGGATGAACACACCTTCCAGGTTTGAATTGGATTTGCCACAATGACCTCCTTCCTCTCACGTTGAGTGGTTCATGGTGTTGGTTGGAATCGTCTTCTCTATGGTGTGAAATTTCATAGTAATTGAATCACATCCTCTACACTTTTAGAAAATAAATGCTCTGATTTCAGATTTTTCACAGATTCTAGCATCGCAGCACTTATAATAATTTTCCTCTTACACTTATCTCACGTGCCCAACTTCATGTTTAATTCTCTGTCTCTCATATCTCATTTTATTTGAGTAATCGTGCTTTCAAGGCGTCCTACAATTAATTTATGAATTACAGCAAATACTTCTGAACAATATTTGAGCTCAAGTTTTGTGATATGTACTCAAACTATCGCACATTGGCCTTGAACTTGACAGATCGCAAAATTTAATAAATGCACAGTTCTTTCATTTTAAATAATCAAACGCGTATATTTAGCGTATTCCACATTCCTTAAGAAATATTTGCACTCTATATCACTAATACTCAATTCTATACACCATAGATTACCATGGGGTTCAATGCTCGTATCCACCCTCTCTGGCGTTCGACAAGTTTTGTTTTGTGCGTAGAGTAGCATTTCCGGCTTCTTAGTTCTGCAGCCAATCAGCTTCTTCTTATTTTCTTCCGGGTTGTTCGAAGTATTTCCGTACAATATACGGTGAATGTCGAACTCAATTTATCGTATTGTCCGTTTCATCTGTCTTCATAATACTAATTTTGATATCGTGTTTCCAATGAATTACACGGCTCGCTTGATCCTTTCACAGCCTTAAGAAGTATCTTTTTCTGCGGCCGTCTTCATAATTGTACTCAGCTTATAATCTCAGAGAATGACTCAGTGTTGTCACGTGGTCTGACATGAAATTCAGATCTTGGCGCGGTTTATGAACAAGTGAACGAGGACAATAAATATATATATGGAGATCAACGGATGAAATTACCCAAGTCTGGGATGTTAACTCTGAAAACAGAACTACCCTTCTGTTCAAAATTTTTGATCGAGTTCTTGAATGTTGCATTATGTTTGGAAGGTATTCAAATCAATGGAAACCGGTGTAAGATTAATTTCCACTAATGCAAAGGATCATGTTTTTGAAACAAGTAATTTCTGTGCAGGATATTAAGGCAGAAGAAGTCTTCATACCAGAGTTTGTTCCATGCATCAAAACAGAAACTCCATTTTTAGCGAGTGGTGGAGATTTCAAAGAGGTAAGAATCTGATTGAGTTACTTCTTGTTGCATCCTATAAAGAACATGTCCTAATCGCCATCTTCTTCTCACCTATCCTATTTAGGGATTACAGGATTGTGTATTCAGACAGTAGTGATGGCGAAAGGAAGCTGTCTGCTGTTAGGTTGTGTAAAGTACGGAAAGTACAAGACGTCTAGATGGATGATGAAGGATTATATTGTCCGACTAGTGCTGGACTCAAACCAATGACATCCCTCTGTTTATGCCGTTGGTCTATTCACTGATGTAATGGGGGATATCATAATTCTCATACGTAAAGTGTACATTATATGACACCAGCACATCCAAAGCACAATCATGTTGTAATAGTTGCCAGTTGTGAAGTTTGTATTTTTGTATGAAGAAGTTACAGTATTCTCATGGAGGAGATTGATGAGCTATTGTATAACCTTTATCTAATTACTCTATATTTTGTGGCTTACTTTTCGTAAATCGTAGGGCATGTGCATTAGACTTGCTGAAGAAGAACGTTTTCTGGGTGAAATTACCATTATGCAATATGTTACGGTTTTTGCCTGCGCGCAATTTGCGACCCGAATTCGGTTGGCTGGCGAAAGGCTTGCGCTCCTGGTAGCTGACCGAATACCGCACTCCAGCAAATGAAACTCCCTGTACTACATTCATATCGCTTCTTGCTACCATAAGTTACGTCATAAAATGTTCCCATTTAAGGTAATAAGACCTTGGGTCAAGACCGACTACAATAAATCAGACCATAATGCCACTATCGATATCGTAGAAAATGGCGGTAATCGTAGGGGATTGTTTACATTTGGTCAACCAACATTTAAGTGGGTCTGCTGCGAGAATTTCGTTCAAATGTCGCATATTTCAAGTGATTTCGAACTGTTATATATTGTAATAGTGTACCTTAAGTAGTGAAGTGCACTGTGAATAATTATAAATGCCGAAGATAAGTAATGTGAGAAGCATTGGCTGTTTATTGTCATTACTGTGTACCTGCCTGTAAATTTAATACTGCTGAAGATACTTCAACTTTTAAATTTCCTAAAGACAAATCTTTGAAAGAGAAGTGGATGAGAAATATTCACCGGGATCATTTTCGAAGTTAAAACAGTTGTATTTGTTAACTTAAACATTTCGAACCTAAATTTGTGGTTATGAAAATTGCCATACTAACCCCTGATACCATTTCGACAATTTTCCCAAATCAACCGTCCTACACAACTCCTGTTTGTTAAAGTAGATGATGGTAGTTTTAATGACATACCAGCAGTGTCAGTGTCTTCTAAAGTGTCAAGTTCTTTAAGTGTAAATATATTCTATAAGAATCATGAATCAATAATCTTTGTGTGCTTGTGGAAAAAATTCAAGTGGGTACTGTAATCTGATGGAAGCAGTGATTTTAAATGCAACAGGTATGTAAATAGAATTATGCTCCTGTTAGTATCACAAGCTAGGGGGCCTGGGGAGTTATCCCCAGATTAGGTTTGTTTTTGTATATACATTTATGTCTGTTACTAGGTTAGGTAGGCCTACTGCCTGGCCGAAAATTAATGTTAGTAGGCTACCACAAGCAAGGGGGACTGGGGCGTTAGTTGCTGGTTAGGTTTGTTTTTGTATTAAAAACATTAATAAGATAGAATGTATGTCCGTTGGAATTCTATACACATAGAATTTGAAGAATGACAAGTTCATAATACAGTAAATTTTCATTTTAAAGAGTTTGTAACATCAACTGTGTGTTATTGGCAAATGCTATTTGAAATAAAGTACTAATGAGAGTACTTATGCGTCATCTGTTGGAGTTAGTTCAGGATGTCCCGATACAGATAGAAGCGAGTGCGATCTCACAGCTCTCTACGCTCAAAACAAACAACCTACGGCCGTGTTTACCTATACATAGGGTTGGCAATATCTTATTTGTCAAATAAGCCACGCCCACTGGCCGACACAACTGAAATTTCACTATATAGGCCTAAGTCGTGTTATAAATTGGGATGGTGGGTGGGTTATAGACAGCGGAGGAGACTACATCTATTAGCAGATCACTGTTGTTAAAAAAAAAGGCAGTCATCGGAACGCGTTAGGCTATAACCATTGTCAAAAACCATTGTTCTGGATGCGTTAAGCTGTAACCATTGTAAAAAACCATTGGATTGGACAAATCGAAGGCTGCTGCTTTCATTGCGCGAAGCTATCGGGGCAGATTGATACAAAACCATTGATCTGGACGTGTTAGGCTGTAACCATTGGATTGGACAAAACGTAGGTTAGAATGGTCGAGTGTTGGTGCGGCTAGTACCGTAATGGTGAGGTTGGCAGTACTGTTCTGACGATGGTTGATGTGAATAATGGCATCCACAGCTGGAAATTCACCTATAGCCTATAATAATAAGGGGTTTATTGCAGCCAATGCCCATGCATATAATGAATAAAATCTAAAATCATACAGTAAACTAATTGTTATTCCCTAGGAATATCAAAGATTCATGTCTTAATGTGCAGAATATGGCATGGTATCTTCGGTTGAACTATACCTTCCGATACACCGGTATCTGGGGAATATTTAGGGAGATCAGTGACGTCACCGTGATCTCACGTTTGACGTATACGAACAAAAGGATGATGTACATATGTACGACGAGATACAAGTAAAAGAGGTACTTTTGAACATTTAGGCGAATGGTAAACTAAACTGAACTTACGCCGAAATACATATTTCAAAATATCATAGTAATTTGATACTTAAAATGGCTAGGAATATATGCCAACATTAAATATTATATTGCAGCCTGATTGTTCATCATTTTATCCTTAGATCAAAGGCAGCATACACAATAACTAAGTTATAGGCCTACTGGCAAAAATTTCAATCGTACATACATTAAAATAAAATAAAAATAAGGTTAGGCTGGTAATGACTAACAATAAAGAAGAAAAAGTATGTTAATTGGTATTCAACATTCATATGTGTGTGAATATGCATAAGCCTATAACTAAACAATTAAATAGATGCTTGGTGAACAAAAATACATAGCCTGCTTTATTTATACAAAACAACCACATGTTCAATATTCTTCAAAGCAATGGGGCATGGTGGCGCAGTGGTCAAGCTATTCACCTCTCACCAAGGTGGACCAGGTTTGATTCACGGTCATTGCAAGTGAGATTTTGGAAGTGAAATGCCATGTCCTGTGGTTCGGATTCCACGTAAAATGGAGGTCCCTTGGCTCATGATCACAAGATTAACGGTCACGTAAAAACTACAAGCTTCTTTTTCTTCAAAGCAGGTCGAAACTTCGACCTCACATAAGTCATACAGCAAACGAACAGGTCCTGCAGGGTAGATCCCTTAAGCCGAATTATTTTTAGCGTCTCCAAGACTGACATCATAAAAGTATACTGGAAAATGTGAAATTTTATGCCTATGCTGATGAAGAAAGTAACAGTAAATATTAGGCTACTTGTCGTTCAATAACTCTCGGTCTTTTCTTGGGTGGCTGAAGCCGATGCTGTGGGAAATTGCAAATTGCAGGTACCGCATCATCTTTAAGCAGTGGTTTGTTTCTATTTGAATGGAACAAGTAGCATGTTTATAAAAGTTTTCACAGCTATAACCCATTTCTTTAATAGGCCTACATCTGGGCGTTTCCATAGAAATCTGTAATATAAGCTAGACGTAGGTTATAATTCTGTGACTAACTTAATAACTTATAACCTACAATAGGGCCTACGTGTATTTGCCATACGTGCTATTTAGGCCTATGTCAAAATTTGATGTAAGACATATCCATAAACGCAGAATAGGCTACTTCGAAATAAAGTAGACCGTAAACCTACCGTATTATTGGAAAATACCATACATATAACGTTGCACAGAGGTACGTACGTTCAAATATATGAAAAGAATCACGACATATCAGCTGACATGCAACCTAGAGTTAAATGGTATGACAGTTTTTGGTGCGACTAGTTACGCCTGGCAGTGCACCAGGAAGCAGTTTTCAGCGAGGGTTACCATGGGAGGAGTTGTTCCAATTGTACCGACAGTTCAATGGTCTCAGCTCGCACCCCCCCCCCCCCCCCCCCCACTCTTCCAATCGTCAAAAATCATAGTGTCCGTGGCGCAAAAATCCTACCAATGTTCTTTGGCTCTAGTGTGTCCATGAGTTTTACATATCCTGGAGTAGAAGGTAGCAGCATTTGAAGTCTGAGTTCTTCTACATTATAAACCTCGCGAGTCACCTCTTACACCGGTCTTGAAGGTGTATACTTTGATAAACCCAAGGCCTTCTTTATGTAAGTCGCCTTCAGTTTCTCCATATTGTTCCAAATACTTGATATTTAAATGTGTCCAAATGCTCTCCAGTCCATAAGTCACAATACGGGTAACATTTAACCGCAAAAGTTTTAAGGCTGTTTTTATAGATAGCTTAGTCAAATGTTTTATGTCGTTGAAGGCTTTGGTAGTGACGCTGGGTCTATCCTTGATTTGCAGTGTGAAAACATTGTCAGTTGACTAATGTAGGACCTAAGTAGGACTACTTGTAATGTGATACACCCTCAAGCGGTTTTCCTGCAATGTGGAAAATTGCTGGCTTTCCCCCTTTCCTAAAGGTCATAGATTTAGTCTTGTTTCTGTTTAAGCTAAGGTCATTGTGTAACACCCATAATTCAAAGGGGTCGAGAGCAGATTGCAATTCGACCTGTGAACTTGAAGCGAGCACCATGTCATCTGCGTATATAAATGAGATTACCCGCTCTGATAATATATCTGTGATATTATCTGCCATAGCAGTGATAAATATTACGAGGGCTTAATGGGTCTCCTTGTAGCAGCATGCATGTAGTCTGCTCAATTGGGCTTGATGTTGTAATGCCATCGTTAATGACTATATTGTTAGAGCCTAAAATACTTTTGACAAGATGTTTAGTGTAGCTGCTACCTCTCAATAGTCTGTCTAGTTTTTCCAATATTTTCTTGCTGCTAATCGAGTCAAAAGCTTTAGAGAAGTCAATGAATATGGATTGTAACTTTCCCTTCGGTACTGACAGGGTAGACGCAATCTCAGTTTGAAGACTTCGAATTGCCTGGATTGTGCATCATTCTCTCCTAAAGCCAAATTGTGAGTCACAATGCTATTTGGGATGGCTGGGTGGGTCACATACAGCGGAGGAGGAAGCATCTTTTAAAACATCATTCCCTGATTTATTTCTCGTTGTTTGATAAGGTATTTTGGCTAATTAATGTACTATAGAGAATATTATCGCTCGTTCTACTTTCGTTCAGTGGTACCATTCTGTTTTAGACCACCTCGTTGTGTAGTGCCTAGCATTCTTGGCTGTCGTCCCGGAGGTCCGGGTTTGATTCTCCGGCTCTGCCAAGAAATTTAATTCTCATGTGAGGGCTGGGATGGGGTGCACTCAGCCTCATGAAGCAACTTAGTAGAGGAGGGTTCAATTCCCACCTCAGTCATCCTGGAAGTGGTTTTCCATGGTTTCCCCACTTCTAATCCAGGCGAATGCCAGGATGGTTCCTAACTTAAGGCCATGGCCGCTTCCTTCCCACTACAATACCCAATTTACAAACACACTAGTTCAGCGATAACAATAACACAGGTTATCACACAAATTCCACACACAAATACATGGGGCTACAAGACCACGATGTCGTAGCCCCTAATATAAGCAACAAAGATTTATATTTGCATTTTTCATTTGCCTAGGCACTTCATGGGCTGTATAGTGTCAGGGGTTGACTTTGTTGTTGGTTGACTATTCTTGTAGTTCCATTTAGAAATATTTGCATTTTTTAACATAATGTCTTTCCTCTGCTTTATTTATGTCTGTATTTTTAGCTACTGTCTGTTCTCGTTGCTTGTAGCGAAATACGTCAGGGTTTCATATTGAATTTGTGCCTTATTACATAAAAACCTGTAATTTCTGGCGGAATTTAATCAAATATGCGAATGTTTGTCTTCGAATTTGCCGCTATTTCGATGGCGCCATGCCCGCCAGTTGCTACAGCTGTTCCCCTACGATTTCCGCCATCTTGGTTTTGATGTTACGGTCTGAGATATTGTAGTCGGTCTTGCTTGGGTCTACTACATAAGAATGGCTCTTCGCCTATTTTCTTTGGGATGTGTGACTCTGAATTAGCATGTGCCTCTTCAAAGATACACCCTGGGAGAATTATGATTCACTTGTGCTACATGAATATAGCTTCTTGCCGCTATGGACTAGCAGATGTTCATTCATATATTCAGTGTGTCTTTAAATGTCCTCTTCGGATAAACTTGGATTCAAATACGCTACATGAATATATCCTTTCACAGCTATGGATTCACATTAGGTCCACTAATGATTTTCTTACGGTAAATTACGCTTTGCACACGCTAAGTCTCTTCAAAATTGCTCTGTGAATAAACTAGGATTCACATACGCTGCATGTAATGGGCATTTCGCCGCTACGGATGCGCATGTGTGATGTCAAATGGCCCTTCAGGGTAAACTTGGATTCACATACGTACATGAAATTGGCCTCTATGGACTATGAATGAGCATCTGAATATGCATACGTCCTCTCGTGGTAAACATGGATTCACATACACTAAATGAAAATGGCCCCTCGCCGCTATGGAAGAGCATGTGTGGTTTCAAATGCCAACACGTGGTAAACTCTCATTCACATACGCTACATGAAAATGGCATCTCGCCGGTATGAACAAGCACGTATGTCTCTGCTTAAACGTGGATTCACATACGCTCCATCAAAAGGGCTTCTCGCCGCAATGAACGAGCCTGAGTGTCTTCAATTATCCTCTAGTCGTAAATTTGGATTCACATACGCTACATGAGAATGGTTTGTTTCCGCGATGGACGATCATGTGTGTCGTCAAATATCCTCTCGTCGTGAAATTAGACTCACATACGCTACGTGAGAACGGTTTCGGGTCGCTATGGATGAGCAGGTGCGTATTAAAATTTCCTCTCTGCTTATACTTGGATTTACATACGCTTCATGAGAATGGTTTCTCCCCGTAATGGACGAGCAAGTGTCTTCAAATTTCCTGTCGTTGTAATATTGGATTTACATACGCTGCATGAGAATGGTTACTCGCCGCTATGGACGCGCTTGTGAATGTTCAATTTCCATCTCGTGGTAAACTTAGATACACATACGCTGCATCAGAATGGTCTTTTACCGCTATGGACGAGCAAGTGTGTCTTCAAATTTTTTTTCCTTTTAAACTTGGATTCACATACGCTACAAGAAAATGGCCTCTTGCCGCTATGGACCAGCATGTGTGTGTTCAAATTTCCTCTCTTCGTAAACTTGGATTCACATACGCTACATGAGAACGGTTTCTTGCCGCTATGTACGCGCATGTGTGAAATCCAAGTACCTCTTTGGGTGAACTTGGTTTCACATACGCTACATGAGAATGGCTTCTCGCCGCTATGGACGAGCATGTGTTTCTTCAAATATACCCTGGCCGCAAATTTGATTTCACATATGCTACATGAGAATGGCTTCTCGCCGCTATGGACGACCATGTGTTTCTTCAAATATACCCTCGCCGCAAATTTAGATTCACATACACTACAAGAAAATGGTTTATCGCCACTATGGATGAGCTTGTGTTGGTTCATTTTACCTTTCGTTGTAAACTTGGATTCACATACGCTGCATGAGAAAGGCTTTTCGCCGCTATGGACGAGCATGTGTGTCTTCAAATTTGACTTCTGAGTAAACTTGGATTCACATGCGCTGCATGAAAACGGTTTCACGCCGCTATGGATAAGCATGTGTTTGTTCAAATTTCCTCTCGTTGGAAACTTGGATTCACATACACTGCATGAGAAAGGCTTCTCGTCGCTATGAACGAGCATGAGTGTCTTCATATGTGACGTATGGGTAAACTTGGATTCACATGCGCTGCATGAATACGGTCTCTCGCCGCTATGTGTCTTCGGAATGGCTTTCTGTGTATACTTGGATTCACATACGTTACAAGGATAAGCCTTTTTACAGGAATGACGAGCAATGGTTGACTTTAATGTTCGTTTGGTAGTAGTATATATTCCACTAGATGCACTGTTAGCATATTTTCTTACACTAGCAGCATTATCTGATGTATCTGGACATATCAGCCTGAAATAATTATTACTAACAGTTGAAAGTCCGCAACATTATCACGGAAGAAGATTAATATTATTTAAGATACCTAAGAAGTGAATATGGGACAACGTTCTTTAATACCATTACCAGAAAACTTATCTCCAATATGTATCAGTAACTGACTTGGTTTCCACTCATCAATAATATGTTGAACATACAGTCTGAACATTTTACAATTATATAAGACACACCTGTAGGTTATACAGGTGTGTCTTGTCGGAGATATTGGATTCATAGCTCTGACAGCATGAGTGTATTTGGATCGTATCTCACAAGGGAAGTCTTCGCGCTACTACACTCCGATCGGGATGTAACTCAGGAGACGAATAGCTGAGGAAATGTACCATACAGGACAGGAAACCGCATCGGCTCAAATTAATATTCAATACCATTTTTATTGTATGAAACGTCCACACATCGGGTGCGCGCTAGTAAGAGCGCGACACAAGGAACGAAGCAGACACCGTAAACGAGTTGTTGACTTAGACTGTCTGCTTTGTCATGTGAATGGGGCTCCAGACAGAACGTGAGACACATCGGCTACTTAAGCAGAATGACAGGTAACTTGAACATGCAGCTGACAATTTGTATACCCACTGTAATATTAACAAAGTTTGATACTACAATCATAAGGTGTTGTTACAGGAACCATGTCTGCCTGTGAGGACATAAAAAACATCAACCCATGGAACGTTGTTCTGTGCCTGCACAATTGTTTTGCAGAGTGCGAAAAGACACCAATACGGTTACAGCTGCAGAGGTGGATTTAGCCTGTGAATTGTACCGTAAGTAGGCTACATCCATGAATACGTTTAGAACATGTACTTTATTGGTTATTCATTCGGTCCGTTTTTTGGGGGCTAATTTGACGTCTTCGTTACAGGTCTCATGGCAAACCGTATAGATGACTCAAGTTTTTCCGTTAAAACGGAATATAGCTTGGCTATGCTTGACCCTGACAACGATGCAGAATTCGACAGGGAGCACGATGAACCTGCGGGAGACAATAGTGATGTAAGTGTGCATTATAAGAAAGCCGCTATTGATTTTTGGCGTAATCGAGGAGGTAAACAACGGAAGTTCCAAACTGTGCATCGCCGCTATAAGAAGTTGAAGTGTCGTAATGACTTGTACACATGGGAGAAACATGTTGAGCGCGGAGATACGAAAAAAGAAAAACTGAAATTAATTTTCGATGCAACCGCTAAACAGTTTCAATGAGCTAGAGAGGGAAGAAAGGTTGTTCATGACAGTGATATCCGGAAATGGGCTCTTGCGGCAGCACGGCGAGTAGGTGATGAAACCTTTCGTGCATCGAAAGTTTGGCCCTCCCATTTTAAAAGATCTTGCCATATTGTGTCAAGAAAAGTGACAAAATTCGTGTCACATAATTATACAACAAATCATGCTGACCTACTTGCAAGTGCGACAACCTTTGTTGGAGATGTTGCGGAAGCCATTGAAACCTATAGAAAACTATAGTCCAATGTGTGTCTTTAATACAGACCAAAGTGGGTTGAGCAAGGAATTTCACTCTGGACGAATACTTCACAGCAAAGGAGACAAGCGTATATTTGCTGAAGCACAATCCCTAAATTCATTAACGCATAGTTACACCGTCGCGGATGGTCGTCTGCTTCCCGTTCTACTTGTGGTATTACAGGAAAAGAACGGAGTCTTTGGACCAAGAGTTAAGGACTTGTTTACTGCTCCTAATTTATATGTACTCGATTCCAAGTCGGGTAAATGAACTCAACATTTATTTCAAGAGTGGCTCCGAAATGTGTATTTTCCGTTAGTCCTCGATTTTAGTGTACTGGTTTTAGATTCATGGACTGGACCAACAGAAGGTGCTATACTAGCAGCCAAACCAAATGACAAGGATATTGATGTCAAGATTGTACCAAAAGGAACCTCAGGTAGAATTCAACCCCTGGATGTATTTGGATTTCGGATATAGAAGCATTTCATTCGAACTTTCTACGATAGTGTGCTGTTACATGGTCTAGAGTTCAATATTCACCTACGTAACAACATCTTGAAAGTTCAGTCTTTTACACACAACCAATTGTCATCCCCACGCTTTCAAAGCATGTTGACATATAGCTGGTTTAAGGCTGGCTTTGTAGATGAACGACCGTCCAACTTTCCGAAGTCTGTTGTTTTTTGTTTTAAAAGTCCTTCCCTGGATATTTGTGGCCAGTGTACAAATACTGCCATTCTCACGTGTGGCTGGTGTAAAACAAATGTATTGACCACCTTGTTCATGACATTCACCTTTGTGATACGTACATTGATTGAAACAAACAAGACTTGATAAACAAGTGATACCCGGTAATTGTGTAAAGTACTGTACTTATTATTAGGTATCGGTTGCATTTCATTTCTGTAATGGTATATAATATTACATAGATAATATAACTCGGATAATGAACAAATTACGGCAGCAACCCTGCTACTGTGTCATCCATTGTGTTTATCATAGGTAACACGTCCTGCATATTATTTTTAAAAAAGTACATCCACATTGAAGGCCACACGCTTGTATCATTCCGTCTCGCCTGGAAACAGCGAGCGTGTGCCTGACCTGTTACAGCCTCACTGGCTTGCTGCTCACCATTCTCGGTGCGGCACGCGTATCATTGTCATAACTTTAACGTTATAAATATGACATAGCATATTAATTTGAGCCGATGCTGTTTCCTGTCCCATGTTGTACATTTCCTCAGCTGTTTGTCTCCTGAATTTCATCCCGATCGGAGTGTAGTAGCGCGAAGACTTCCCTTGTCAGCCACAAAGGAAATGGGGATCATTCCTCCACCCTTTGCAACACTGCTTGGCCTTCGCCAATGTTCATGAAAATGAGTATTCTTGCGAATAATTGGGTGAGGTTTCACAGAGGCGGCTAAATTGAAGAGTGACAAGGATACAATATCGTTGTTGTTTTTGTTTGAGTTATCAGTCTCTAGACGCTTTCAATGCAGCACTTAATGTCTCCCAATCTTGATGCTATCAATTCATTCCTCTTTACCAAACTACCACACCCTACATCCGAACCAATGTACTTAATTTGGCCATCACACAGAGACGTCTTCCTACGGAAGATATTACCTGCGGGCTAGAAGTTTCCAACCGTCATCTACCAGCCTTCGAAACAGAATAAATTACAAAAGAGGCCTCTCAGGACATCAAACTTCCGAGGCCCGTAGATCAGACCCATCTTATAAAGCGATCCCATGTAACCCCATAACCAAAATAGAGAGGACGAAGATCCATGGAACCTCGTTACTCAAAAAATCCCGCGTTCTATGGCCTACGTAAAATACACAAGACCGATGCACCTCTGAGACCAATATTTAGCGCTATAGCGTCCCTAACCCACGCTCTTGCTCATTATTTGGATCAGGTCCTCATCCATTATTTCCTCCGCCACCCTCTCACGTCAGAAATTCCCAACGCCTTGTCGATATCATAGCGAGTATAAACTTGAGTTACAGCGATCCACTGGAAAGCCTCAATGTAGAGTCCTTATTTACCAAGGTGCCTGTCACTGACGCCACACAGATAATCAGGCAAAAGCTTACAGCGGCAGAAGTTTCAAAGGACTTAGTTGAACACAGCGTTAACTCCACATTCTTCGTCTTCAAATGGCAGATGTTTCAACATATGGAGGGAGCAGCCATGGGAACCCCCCATTTTCCATTATTGGCCAACTTTTTCATGGCAAATTGGAGGAAGAAGCTGTAAAGGAGAGCCCATTGAAACTTGAGTGATCGTTCGGATAAGAAAACTAGATTTTTTGATATGGGAACCTGGACACAACTCACTTCAGGACTTACTAGACTTCATGTGCTCCAGACATATGGGCATCAACTTTACTATGGATGTAGATGAAAATAATCCACGTTCTGGTCTATGAACGAACAGACAACATGCTCGGACACAGGGTCTCTAGGAAAGGCATTAACACAGAACGGTACCTACATGCAAACTCAAGCCATCCTCCGTCGTAGAGGGACAAGGTAGCTACGACACTCGCCACCAGAGCCAACCGCATTTGCGATAAGGATAGCGTAAATGAGGCGAAAGAACGAGTTTCGAATACGCTCCTAGCTAATGGATTCAGCAAAGAAGAGATAAATAGGGTCATACGGAATAAGGAACAAAGCCGTAGAACTGCTGAAAGAACGAAGATCGACCCCACCATAAAACCTTTCTTCCCCATATATAGGGGGTGACAAATAGAATCGTCAAGTTGCTCAGGGAACACAATGTGACAACGGTTAAGCAGCCACCGAACAAGCTGACACAAGAGACAAAGGAACCAAAACCTGGACTCAGAAGTTTACAAAGCGCCTTGTTCCTGTGGAGAGATATTCATAGGGTATACAAAAAGTCGCATTTCCATTAGGATATCAGACCACATTCTAGACTAAACACAAATAAATTGCAAATCTGCAATAGTTGAACAAACGGACGTCACAAGACACGCCATAGAATTTGATAAGTCCGAAACTGTTTCTAAAATTTCTAGATATTAAAACAGGGTAATAAAAGAGACTTTGGAGAGCTTGAAGCATCCCAATAATTTAAATGGCGATGACAGATTCAGATTTAGCAATACATAGAGAGTTCTCTTAGCGCGTGACTGGCTAGGGCTCTGGCCAACATGAGGTCAATGCCTATCAAACAGTGCCTGACTGACAACCAACGGTTAAAACTCAGCAATTCTTCTAGGATTATGCCGTGCCTTGTATGCGGTTTCGCCCAGGAACACCAAGCTGGCTCATGTTATTCCACCCTGGACCCCCACAGGAGTAGTAAACTGTGCACTACCTCCCTTCTTATGAAGCGCACGTCCGCCTCTAACCGCGAGAGCGA
Source organism: Meconema thalassinum (assembly GCA_946902985.2). Taxonomy (NCBI): domain Eukaryota; kingdom Metazoa; phylum Arthropoda; class Insecta; order Orthoptera; family Tettigoniidae; genus Meconema; species Meconema thalassinum. Next base: position 23,707,923 of record OX336400.1, read on the forward strand.
AAAGCTGAAGCAGGTTTTCACCACCCTATAAAGGCTTCCAAAAGTATGGTATATTCACGTCCCGTGAATTAAAACTCAGCAATTTTTCTAGGTTTATGCCGTGTCTTGTGTGGGGTCTCGCTCTGGATGATCCGCGCCTGAACCCCCATAGGGACCTCTCTTTCTCCAACACTCCCCGGATGCTATCGTCCTTAATGAGACCTCTCTTCTTCCATCCCAACAGCTACGCCTACCTCCGTACACTGCCTACCGTGCTGATAATCCACATTTCGCAGCTCGAGGAGGTGCGACTGTTGGACTCCACTGTCACTCAGCATCACTATCATTTCCCTCACCACTTCTCCGAGTATTTGATTTTAGAAGTCTTACCCCGTCCAAAACCTTTGCCATACCGGCCCCTATCACCATCCCCAATATCTTCCCCCATTCCACTGTCCCTCCCCGACCTCCCCCCCCCCCTCCCACTGCTTTACCCAAACAGATTGGCCCACTTACCGCGCTACCATCACCTCACTTCTCACTCATCCTACCCCTCCTATTTCCCTTCCTAACCCTCATGCCCTTGTTATTGAAACTAAAACTGCTATTCTCAACGCTGATCGTCTCCATATCCCTCGTCGCTCGTTCCATCCTACCAAAACTCCTATCCCACCAAAAGCCCTCCGTCTCCTCCACATCGCTCATGATTACTATCGCTCCTATGTTCGCACCCGTGATCCCGATTATCTTCGCCAAAATCGTCTCCACCTCCACCATGCAAAATCTTTCATCAAAGCCATAAAACGGTCTTATTGGAACAATGCCTGTACCAAACTCTCCTAAACTCATGATCTTTCCCAATTTTGGCCCAACTATCGTCGTCTCACCCCTCCCGTCCACGTACCCCATCCGTACTCCCACTGTCGTCCCTACCACTGATCTTGCAAAAGCCGACCACTTTGCGGCTCATTTTTTAATACCGTGTTCTCCCCTGTCCCCAACCCTCAATTCATTCACCCCGACTCCCCTCTTCTCCACCGCCTTAATGACCCCACCCGGAGCCCTTCCCTCCTTCCTTCGTTTGATCGATTTCAATCCCCTCTTAATCCCACTATCACGCCCGAAGATATCTCTTCAGTCCTCCGTCGTCGCAAATCCCCCGCCCCGGGCGATGACACCATAACCTATCGCCACATCAAGGAAGCCCCGCTAGTCTTTCTCCATGCCCTCAGTTCTATTTATACTACCATTCTCTACCCTTTCCTCTATCTTAGTTTCCCTCAATCCTAAGAAACCCCCCCTCCAATCTTCACTCCTATCGCCCAATCAGCGTCCTTCCGGTCCTATGCAAAATACTTGAACTCATTCTCGCCAAACGTATCAGCTCCTACTTAGAATCTCTCCCCCTGCTCCCCGAATCCCAAGCTGGTTTTCACGCCCATCGCTCAACTCATGATCACATCTTCTCTTCGTGCATTTGTGAAACCACCCCATACCACCGCCCTTCATTGCTTACATGTAGAGAAAGCATTTGACACCGTTTACTATTCCGGCCTCATGTATAAACTCCGTCATCTCCCTCTAACCTTTCCCTTATTCGTCTTATTTACCAATTCCTCCACCATCGTACTGCTTCTGTCCTCATTCGCAACGCCTTTTCTTACACCTTTTCCCTCCACGCTGGTGTCCCTCAGAGGTCACCTCTTTCCCCCTTCTATATCTCCTCTTTACCTACGATATTCCCCATCCCCCACCACCTCTCCGTCTGTGCCAATTCGCGGATGATCTCGCAATTCTCGCCCTAGCCAGTTCTGCCCCTTCCCTTACCCGTCACATCCAAACCAAATTTTTACCCTGGAATCTTGGCTCCTCTCCTCCCACATTACTGTTAATGCCCGCAAGACCCAACTTGTCGTCTTCCGCTCTAAATCCCGTATCCGTCGTCCTCGTAACAAAGTTCCTCTTACCCTTCACGATGTTCCTATTCACCACCACCGTCTATCTTGGCATTACCTTTCAGAATTACCTTCGCTGGCAACACCACCTCAACGCCCAATGCCACTGTGCCTATCATCGTCTAACTGTTCTCCATACCCTCACCGGCCACACCTGGGGCCTTAAGCCCTACAAATCATCAACCTCTACAAAACTTGTATCCGTCCCATCCTTCTCTATGCCTCTCTTGCCTGGATTACCACCAAACCTCAAATCTATTTGAAGCTGTCCATCCCCGACCACCATGCCATTCGCATCCCCTATCACCTTAAACTTGACACCCCTTTATCCCGTTTCACACCCTACTATTCTCAGTCATATTCATTCCCTTCGTTTGAAATACTTCACTCGCGCCCAACGTATTTCCCTTCCTCTCTTTCCCAGGCTATCCTTCACGACCGTCGCACATTCACCCACTCACATCTCTTCCCCCATCCATTACTTAATGTTCACACATCACTTGGCGAAATTGCCTCGAGTGTAAAAATTTTAGAAACATGCCTAGAAAAATCGGCGTGTAAATACAAGATTTGCTGGAAATGGACAACTATCAATGTTATTTGTAGAAGGGAATAATAAAAAACTAATAAAATAATAATATATGGCCGTGTGCGGGGGAAGAAACTACTGAGTACCTCTGCCTGCTCGCAGCATGGAGCGATGATTTAGTGTGAGGCGTGTTGCCTATGTAGTACGCGCTGCGTATCGTCACTTAGAGCAATGTGCCAGCTGAGAGGATTAACTCGTGGCGCGATGAGGTAAAAGTTCGTATCCTACCTTGGGCACAAACTTATGCCATTGTTTTTGTTGTTGCTGGATCCAAGTTTGAATGTTCAAGATTGGTATTGGCACACCCAAAAAGAAAGCAACGCTTTGATGAAATTAAATTGTTGGTGCTAGAAAATGAAGTTAACAGTGTCCAAAATTATATTGTAGATAGTGGTCCAAAACTTGGGCTGAGGCATCTGTGGGTTTATAAACCCAGGATCAATGGGCGGTGTGTCCAGCAAGTTTAATGGAGGACTGTGGTGTTGCTGGAGTTGCTGGCTCAGGTCCGGGACCGAAACCTGTGCTGCAGCTGCGCGAAGAGGCAGCTGCGTTACCTGGGTACTATATTAAGGCTAGGCATAAACCGCACAACAGTGGTCGTGGACAATACCCTGTGTTGCGGCTGCGCGAGAAGCCGGCTGCGTTTCCTGGGTACAATATAAAGGCGAGGCACAAACCGCACAACAGAGGTCGTGGACAATACCCTGTGTTGCGGCTGCGCGAGAAGGCGGCTGCGTTTCCTGGGTACCGCACCCGAATCCCGCTTAGTCTTAGCCTATATCCGCAAAGATAGAAAAGGATTGTATGGAGGTCGATACCCGGCAAGGTAGATCATCGCTACCATACTAGGATAATGACTAGGGAACCCTCGATGCATACCGGTCATGCAATAACACTACCGATTAGTTAACACATTTACATAGAAAATAAACTATCCTAAACACAAAATGGTAGGACGAGAATCTCGGCTATCGGGTGTGAACGGTGAACGTTGAGACCAATTTGAACTCTAGTAACTAATTCGCAGTATTATCGCATGTCGATTGCCAGAATGAAATGATGATCAGATTTATAAAAACGAACAGGCAAACAAAAACTAGTGCCTGGGATTTATTTCCAAACAAACACAGATAATAAAATAGAATAATCCCTATCACCATGAATAAATAAACATGTTAAAATTAACTGTTACACAAGTCAAATAAATCTACTATCTGTAGAATAAGTGTATCTAAACTTTCTTGTTACAGCAATGTAAAGATACTAAGTTTCATAAAAATTGTACATAACTTTACAGTCTCCCTGTGGCTGTGTCATTGAAAATGGTCTGCTAAAAATCAGCTGTCACTCATGAAAAATGAAGTTAACAATTCAAAACCCTACATTATACACGGTGTGCGTAGAATGTAACTGTCTACTCTAATAAAATTGTTATTAATAATATATGGTTTAAATATTTACATTATTTACAAATCTCGTGCTTCACACGGTTTAAAAATTACCATTAACACTGTCAGTCTCGCTCTGACAGCTTCATAGTGTCTCTGTTACATAAATTATAGTTCTCCAACAATGCTTCTACCAACGATAAAATTCTCAGGTACTTCTTGTGGTGTGTCAAAATAAATAAGCCTGAGTACCAAACAATTAAGTTAAATACAGCTTGGAATGTCGTGTCAATAAACAAAACAATAGGATGAAGATCGATGCGAAACTACTACAAAACTTTATACATTACGTGGATCATTTACAAATACTCACAAACGTAAACAATTCAAACATCTAACCTCTGTGGTAGCGCTTTCACTCATCTTGTAACAATTCGTTGCTCCACATAGCAATATATTCCTTCCGCAATACAGTGAACAATACATATCAAAGGCGTCTTACTACGCTCTAAACATGTTATACTTCCTTCCTTTCCTCTTTATAAACAATCTTCACAACTCCGCACGGCATTACTTCCTTGAAAAACCCATCTTGCTACACACTTGTAGAAGAATTAGTGATTTTACTAGATAACTACACTAGAGTATGTTACCGTTCAGAATGCACTCCTAACTTTCACCTCCTATCTAAATTATTAAACCTCGTGCATCAAATTACAACAATTACATGTTTGTTCACATTAATACAATTCACAAAGTACTTCTTATTCCATTCATTAGCGCTCTTCGTTCTCTATGATCCATAATAAACTTGTTCTTTCAGGTTAGCAAACGTTAACAATGTTACTTAGTAGTTCGCTCGTCTTTTAGTTATTAATAAAAATAAATTCATATCCTCCCGCTTCTGGTGTAAATTTAAATATATGAACAATTCATATTTAAGTTGTTTTTACCAAACAGGACCGCAGGTAGATTAACATATCTCCTGGTCTATTCATCTTAGTTAAACAATGTTTATACTTTAATTTTTAATAAATATAGGCATCATTTGACCTCAATTGTCAATACCATGATCGTAATTTATAGTGTATATTCGTAATATAATAGTTCAAGACTATTTAGTTGTCTAATAAGTTGTATTCCGCTATAAGAATTTTATAACAGTCCAATTGTTATAAATAATTATATCAGATAACTTGATAACTATGCATTATAGACAAATCAATGAATACTTTCGCTGTTACGCATAGAAATTGTTAATAACAATTATAATGTTTAAATGTTCTTACAATTTGTCAATATTTACGCTCTTCTCCAAATTACAATGTAATCGAATAATCGAATGATCTCTACATTCACAAGTGATCTTAGCATTATCGAATTATCTTAGTTTTATCGAATTATCTTAGCATTATCGAAGCATTTTAGTTTTATCGAAGCATTCCTTTATAAAACGAGTATCGTTCAAAAGTGAGGGTCATACAACGTTTCCTTCAGAATTCAAAATTTACGAGAAACGCAAATCTAAGTTAAAATTAATTAAATAACGTCTCATATGACACATGAGGACGTATCAAAAATTACAATGAAACTCTACAATTTAAGCTATTAAAAGACAAAGAATAAATATAAGAATAACTACAAATGATGTTCGTCACTCCCAAAATGGACCTCTACTACTACAGCAAAACTACAGACATGAAACAAACTGTTGTTCTACCTTGAGACGTCTTCTACAGCCAGGGAATACCTCTGTCAGCTGTCCTAGATGTTGCGTCGAAGCTGTCATCGTTCGTCTCCCAGCGAAACCAGTTACTGCCAAGCTCGTTCGTCAGCTGCGGTTGACCCCTACTCACTTGGCTTGCCAGATGTTCTGCATCACGGCTTGAGCTGCTAACAGTAGCTGCGTCACCGTCTCGGCCAGCGGCCTGGAAACTGCGATTCCCAGTTCGATCGGCTGCAAATGGTCTTCTTCTTCTTATCTCTGTCCTGCAGAGTGGTCTCGCCATTGTAGATCCGCAAGTCCTGGGTTGACATCTCGTCCTGGTGAAGTTGGACATCTTGCTTGTGGTGTAAAATTCATATTTGAGTACTGCAAGTTGGTGTGCAGTTGTAGCTGTGTCGATCCTTGAATTTCCGAGTCACTCTGACCTCCCAATCCATGGTATAGATTAACCTCCTTTCATTTTACTTAGTTCTCCATAATCTCTTCTTTGATAGACGTATAATAAGCTTCTCCTCCCCGACTTATGATTTCTGCCATCATGTAGATTGTGATGAAGCTTGTGATGAAATAATGCTGTATATTTATATTTGGAATAATTGCAGCTATATCGATGCCTTCAGTATTGCTTCTGCGTAAAGTGCTGCTTATATGCGAAGTCTCGTTCTAAAATTGTAATGCTTTTATACTCGCTGTTCTCTCCAATAATGTAAATGCGTTTCACCGGCCCTTCTCCCCATCTTCCTCGGCGATGCCTTGGTTGTTTGATGGTACAACGATGCCTATCGTCCGGGCTAATGCTGTGTGCTAAAACTGCTTCTTTGTTGTGCGCGTGCGTGAAACGCGTCTGCTCGTGGCCAGTCGCAATGAGAGAGTGTTTAGCCACGCCTCGGCTTCGCGGCGCGTGTCAGTTCTGGCTTCGCTTCGCTAGCCTCCAACACATGTATATTAATAGAAATATACTCATATTCGCTCTATTATTCAATAATTTATATTTCTTTTCAACCAAATAAATTTCATTTTCCATTCTACATCTGTAGATGTGCTTATTTCTCTTAATATCTGCCAAATTTAGATAAAAGCGATTCCCACAAAAATTATGTGCTATTAATTGATTGGCTGTTGAAATATTCTGAAAAAGGCTCCTCGGTCTAGCCTCTTCTCCACGGGTCGTGTGCATTGCTTTGTTATGATAGCCTTGCTAACCAAACTGGTTTTCTCGTGCCAAACATGAAGCTTTGTACGAAATCCAGCTTCGAATGATCGAGCTCTTCCTTAGTTAAAATCTCATTCACCAGAATATTTACAAATAATAAATTCCTCAAAATGCTTCAAATTTCTCCAAAATACTTTCAATATGCTCCATTTTATCCCATAATGCATATATATTTATTAAATTATTTTAATTCCAAATTACCAATTTTTCCTTCCAACGGTGCACAAGTCGTTCGAACCTCGGCTCGGTCAAAAGTCCTAAGCTGGGCTGAATTCGAGCTCAGTACAATATAATGACGAGGCCTAAACCGCACATCAGAGGTCGTGGACAATAACCTGTGTTACGAATGCGCGAAGAGGCGGCTGCGTTTCCTGGGTACAATATAAAGTCGAGGCACAAACCACACAGCAAAGGTCGTGGACAACCTGTGTTGAGGATGCGCTAATAGGCGGCTGCGTTCCCTGGGTATAATATAAAGGCGAGGCACAACCCGCGCAACAGAGGTCGTGGACAATACCTGTGTTGCGGCTGCGCGAATAGGCGGCTACGTTTCCTGGGTATAATATAAAGGCGAGGCACAAACCGCGCAACAGAGGTCGTGGACAATACCTGTGTTGCGGCTGCGCGAATAGGCGGCTACGTTTCCTGGATACAGTATAAAGGCGAGGCACAACCCGCACAACAGAGCTCCTAAGTAGGGGAGCAGTAAGAGTTTAAACCCACCAGACGTTGCTCAAGCGGCGTCCATGTTAAATTAGTGGATATCTCGTGAATCCATGATCCAATTTTGACAAATGAGGTGTAGTAGGACTAGGGCTAAAGCCTTCTTTCCTCTGGACAACTTATTTCAACCCTAAAATAAAACCTACCCCTACTAGGGGGTGAAATAGTATTTTCTTAGTAAATGTGTCTTTCCATATGCAACATATATGCTGTATAATGCTAATATGAAATTAAACGTTGTTCCACATGAAAAACATGCATTAACCCGGATTCCGCTATGATTTTTTTCTGTTTTTTTGTTTTGTTTTTACCCATGCACACTTGGTTATTTTTGTAATAATGATTTATAAATAAGTTTTTTTTTAATTTAACCAAAAGATGGAAAACTAATAGGTCATGCGCTTTTCATATCTCATGAACCAATAAGGCTAGGGATTTGGAATGACGCCCCCTTTTTAAATGTTTTTTTCAATTTTTGTCAAAAGGGCCTAACTGCACTTTTGCTAATATCTCGCGAACGAATAAGGCTAGGCACTTGTATGAGGGGTCGTTGGACGTGGAATAACGCCCCATTTTTTAATGTATTTTATATTTTTCATAAGGGCCTAACTGCACAATTGCTAATATCTGGCGAACGAATAAGGCTAGGGACTTGTATGAGGGGTCGTTGGACTTGGAATGACGCCCCCTTTTTAAATGTATTTTCAATTTTTGTCAAAATTTCCTAACTGCACTTTTGCCAATATCTCGCAAACGAATAAGGCTAGGGACTTGCATGAGGGTTCATAGGACTTGGGGTAGCACCCTGTTTTTGAATGTATTATTTTTTGTCGAAAGGGCCTAACTACACTTTTGTTAATATCTCGCCAACTAATAATCAGAGAGGGTCAAGTGAGGTGTCATAGGACTCAGGATGGCCAACCCTTTTCCAATGAATTTACCCAAAAGAAAACAGCAAGGACATCGACCTAAGATTTTATAAACTAATCACCAGAGAGGGTCAAGTGATTATTAGTTAGCGAGATATCAACAAAAGTGTAGTTAGGCCCTTTTGACAAAAACGTATAATACATTCAAAAACAGGGCGCTACCCCAAGTCCTAAGACCCCTCATGCAAGTCCCTATCCTTATTCATTCGCGAGATATTAGCAAAAGTGTACTTAGGCAATTTTGACAAAAAATGAAAATACATTTAAAAAGGGGGCGTCATTCCAAGTCCAACGACCTCTCATACAAGTCCCTAGCCTTATTCGTCCGCGAGATATTAGCAAAAGTGCAGTTAGGCACTTTTGACAAAACCTGAAAATACATTTAAAAAGGGGGCGTCATTCCAAGTCCAACGACCCTTCATACAGGTCCCTCGACATATTGGTTCATAACCAAGATAGCGTGTTCAAACCCGGCCGAAAACGTCGGATATTTTAAGAGCGTTAAAAATCCCTCAGTATTCCTTCCTTCGGAGGGGACGTAAAGCCGGCGGTCTCATGTCATAGATTTATGGCATGTTAAAGAACCTTCCACTAATTACACCTGTGTGAAGCTAAATTGGATAGGTTAAGATTGTAAACAACGCTCTTAGGTTTCTACGTTCGTTGCCAAGAGCGGTCTGCGGTGGCGTCTAGTAGCTAAGTTCTGAACAAGGCCTAGTAGTCGTTGATGGTGGCGTTTGGCGGTATAAGTAGGAACTATTTGAACTCTATGTTGCAGTCTGTAGTTAATTTACAAAACAGATACACACACTAATACAGCCATCACAATTAACACCGGTTATCAGACAGATTCTATACACAGCCAAAGTACACTGGGCTACATGACCGCGTTGTCGCAGCCCCTAAACTAAGGAACCAACCAATCAAATATGAAAAGCGCATGACCTATTACTATTCCATCTTTTGGTTAAAATTTAAAAAAATAACTTATTATCAATCATTACTCAAAAAGCCCGCCCTCTTACAAAAAAGTGCGCATGTGTAAAAACAAAACAAAAAAAGATAAATCATAGCGGCATCCGGGACAATGCATGTTCTTCATGTGGAACAACGTTTAATTTCATATTAGCATTATACAGCATGTATGTTGCATATGGAAAGAAGCATTAACTAAGAAAATACTATTTCACCCCGCAGAAGGGGTAGGTTTCGTTTTAGGGTTGAAATAAGTTGTCCAGAGGAAAGAGGGCGTTAGCCCGAGTCCTACCACACCTCATTTGTCAAAATTAGACCATGGGTTCACGAGATATCCACTAATTTAACATGCACCCCACCCGAGCAACGCCGGGCGGGTTTTAGCTCTTACTGCTCCCCTATTGTCGTACACAATCAACTGTGTTGTGTCTACGCGAAGAGGCGGCTGCGTTTCGTGGGTACAATGTAAAGGCAGGTCACAAACCGTACAACAGACAACGTGGACAATAAGCTGTATTGCGACTGCGCGAAGAGGGGTCTGCGTTTCCTGGGAACAATGCAAAGGCGAGACACAAACCGCACAACAGAGGTCGTGGACAATAACCAGTAATGCGGCTGTTATAAACACTGGTTGGGTGAAGGGGCCTCGTCTCCTCTAGGGTAACCTGGTATTGACTTGTAGGTGAACAGAGAGTATACATTGCTATAAACACTGTGTGTGCAGGACCTCGTCACCACTACAGTACCCTGGTATTGACTTGTAGGTGAACTGAGAGTATACATTGTTATAAACACTGTGTGTGCAGGGGCCTCGTCACCTCTAAGGTACCCTGGTATTGACTTGTAGATGAACTGAGAGTATGCATAGCTATAAACACTGTGTGTACAGGGCCTCGTTTCCTCTAGGGTACGCTGGTATTGGATTGTACGTAAACTGAGAGTATACATTATTATAAACTCTGTGTGTACTGGGACCTCGTCACCTCTAGGGTACCCTGGTATTGACTTGCAGGTGAACTGAGAGGATATATTATTATTAACACTGTGTGTGCAGGGCCTCGTCACCTCTAGGGTACCCTGGTATTGACTTGTAGGTGAACTGAGAGTATATATTGTTATAAACACTGTGTGTGCAGGGCCTCGTCGCCTCTAGAGTACCCTGGTATTGAGTTGTAGGTGAACTGAGAGTATACATTGTTATGAACACTGTGTGTGCAGGGCCTCATCACCACTAGGGTACCCTGGTATTCACTTGTAGGTAAACTGAGAGTATACATTGTTATAAACACTCTGTGTGTAGGACCTCGTCACCTCTAGGGTACCCTGGCATTGACTTTTAGGTGAACTGAGGGTATATATTGCTATAAACACTGTGTGTACAGGGACTCGTCACCCCTAGGGTACCCTGGTATTGACTTGTAGGTGAACTGAGAGTATACATTGTTATGAACACTGTGTGTACTGGGACCTCGTCACCTCTAGGGTACCCTGGTATTGACTTGCAGGTGAACTGAGGGTATATATTGCTATAAACACTGTGTGTACAGGGCCTCGTCACCTCTAGGGTACCCTGGTATTGACTTGCAGGTGAACTGAGAGAATATATTGTTATGAACACTGCGTGTGCAGGGCCTCGTCACCACTAGGGTACCCTGGTATTGACTTGTAGGTGAACCGAGAGTATACATTGTTATAAACACTGTGTGAGCAGGACCTCGTCACCTCTAGGGTCCCCTGGTATTGACTTGTAGGTGAACTGCGAGTATGCATTGCTATAAACACTGTGTGTACTGGGACATCGTCACATCTAGGGTGCCCTGGTATTGACTTGTGGGTGAACTGAGAGTATACATTGTTATAAACACTGTGTGTGCAGGGCCTCGTCACCTCTAGGGTACCCTGGTATTGACTTGTGGGTGAACTGAGAGTATACATTGTTATAAACACTGTGGGTGCAGGGGCCTCGTCACTACTAGGGTACCCTGGTATTGACTTGTAGGTGAACTGAGAGTACCTTGTTATAAACACTGTGTGTGCAGGGCTCGTCAACTCTAGGGTACCCTGGTATTGACTTGTAGGTGCACATAGAGTGTACATTGTTATAAGCATTGTGTGTGCAGGGCCTCGTCACCTCCAGGGTACCCTGGTATTGATTTGTAGGTGCACTTAGAGTATACATTGTTATATGCACTGTGTGTGCAGGGCCTCGTCACCTCTAGGGTACCCTGGTATTGACTTGTAGGTGAACTGAGAGTATATATTATTATAAACTCTGTGTGTACTGGGACCTTGTCACCTCTAGGGTGCCCTGGTATTGACTTGTAGGTGCACTTAGAGTATACATTGTTATAAGCATTGTGTGTGCAGAGCCTCGTCACCTCTAGGGTACACTGGTATTGACTTGTAGGTGAACAGAGAGTATGCATTGCTATAAACACTGTGTGTGCAGGGCCTCGTCACCTCCAGGGCACCCTGGTATTGACTTGTAGGTGCACTTAGAGTATAAATTGTTATAAACACTGTGGGTGCAGGGCCTTGTCACCTCTAGGGTGCCCTGATATTGACTTGTAGGTGAACTGAGAGTATGCATTGCTATAAACACTGTGTGTGCAGGGCCTCGTAACCTCTAGGGTACCCTGGTATTGACTTGTAGGTGAACTGAGAGTATGCATTGCTATAAACACTGTGAGTGCAGGGGCCTCGTCACCTCTAGGGTGCCCTGGTATTGACTTGTAGGTGAACAGAGAGAATACATTTTTATAAGCACTGTGTGTGCAGGGCCTCGTCACCTCTAGGGTACCCTGGTATTGACTTGTAGGTAAACAGAGAGTAAACATTGTTATAAACACTGTGTGTGCAGGGCCTCGTCACCTCTAGGGTACCCTGGTATTGACTTGTAGGTGAACTGAGAGTATGCATTGCTATAAACACTGTGTGTACTGGGACCTCGTCACGTCTAGGGTGCCCTGGTATTGACTTGTAGGTGAACTGAGAGTAAACATTTTTATAAACACTGTGTGTGCAGGGCCTCGTCACCTCTAGGGTGCCCTGGTATTGACTTGTAGGTGAACTGAGAGAATACATGGCTATAAACACTGTGTGTGCAGGACTTCGTCACCTCTAGGGTACACTGGTATTGACTTGTAGGTGAACTGAGAGTATATATTATTATAAACTCTGTGTGTACTGGGACCTTGTCACCTCTAGGGTACACTGGTATTGACTTGTAGGTGAACTGAGAGTATACATTGTTAAAAGCACTTTGTGTGCAGGGCCTCGTCACCTCTACGGTACACTGGTAGGTGAACTGAGAGTATACATTATTATAAACTCTGTGTGTACTGGGACCTTGTCACCTCTAGGGTACCCTGGTATTGACTTGTAAGTGCACTTAGAGTATACATTGTTATAAACACTGTGGGTGCAGGGGCCTCGTCACCACTAGGGTACCCTGGTATTGACTTGTAGGTGAACTGAGAGTACCTTGTTATAAACACTGTGTGTGCAGGGCCTCGTCAACTCTAGGGTACCCTGGTATTGACTTGTAGGTAAACAGAGAGTAAACATTGTTATAAACCCTGTGTGAGCAGGGCCTCGTCACCTCTAGGGTACCCTGGTATTGACTTGTAAGTGAACTGAGAGTATGCATTGCTATAAACACTGTATGTACTGGGACCTCGTCACGTCTAGGGTGCCCTGGTACTTGTAGGTGAACTGAGAGTAAACATTGTTATAAACACTGTGTGTGCTGGGCCTCGTCACCTCTAGCGTGCCCTGGTATTGACTTGTAGGTGAACTGAGACAATACATTGCTATAAACACTGTGTGTGCAGGACCTCGTCACCTCTAGGGTACCCTGGTATTGACTTGTAGGTGAACTGAGAGTATACATTGTTATAAACACTGTGTGTGCAGGGCCTCGTCACCTCTAGGGTGCCCTGGTATTGAATTGTAGGTGAACTGAGAGTATACATTGTTATAAACTATGTGTGTACTGGGGCTTCGTCACCTCTAGGGTACAGTGTTATTGACTTGTAGGCGAACTGAGAGTATACCTTGTTATAAACACTGTCTGTACTGGGACCTCGTCACATCTAGGGTGCCCTGGTATTGACTTGTAAGTGAACTGAGAGTATACATTGTAATAAACACTGTGTGTGCAGGACCTCGTCACCTCTAGGGTACACTGATATTGACTTGTACGTGAACTGAGAGTATACATTCTTATAAACACTGTGTGTGCAGGGTCTCGTCACCTCTAGGGTACCCTGGTATTGACTTGTAGGTGAACTGAGAGTATACATTGTTATAAACACTGTGTGTGCAGGGCTTCGTCACCTCTAGGGTACCCTGGTATTGACTTGTAGGTGAACTGAGAGTATATTGTTATAAACACTGTGTGTGCAGGGGTCTTGTCACCCCCAGTTGCGCTGGTTTGGATTAGTAGGCCAATTGAGGGTATACATTGGTGACGGTTAATGATAACTCTTATAACAGCCATACAGCTTGGTCATCGAGCCCCGTGTTCGTGTGTGATAACCAGTGTGATTGTGATGGCTGAAGTAGTGTATTTGTGATTGAAGAAAAGGTTGGGGTAGGGGCGGCCATGATGTGAATCCAGGTATTGTTCCAGCAATTGCCTAAGAAAGAAGTGGGGAAACAACGGAATACCACTTTTAGGATGGCTGGGGTTGTTTTGCTACACAAGGTTCTATATTACTACCGTGATTTTAGTACCGTACTGAAACAATAAATTTGCATAGTTTTGTATTATACCAATCATGATTTAATTCACTGCCTGTATATAGCTGATTTATTATATTTTTTCTCTCTAATGTACGGTATTTATTTTACGGCTTAGCTTACCTTCACTGCACATTTGCGGAAAATCCATAAATAGGCTATACCCCAGTTATTATGATCAACAATAAATGGATTATGTTTTGCGGGGTAATTCCCAGATTTGTTCATTAAAACGAAATGATGATGGGAGACCTGCTGTTCGGGATATCCCGCACAATAAGCGTGAAATGAAGGTATCACGTGGTGCATAGCTTTGTTTCCAGAACAAGAACCCTAATCGAATTGGGGTTTCATTTAGATGTAACTTCTGACTTTCGTTTCAACAAATGTTCTCACACGGATAGTTGTTTGTGGTTTGCTCACGCGTCGGAATGTCTTCTGATTTATTTATGTACGCACCAGACGGTAAAAACAAAATACACTTGAATTAACAAAATTACTACAGAAACACTTTCTTTCTTTGATTAGCAATGCAACGCACGGCGGGAACAATTAGTAGGCCACCTTCTCAATAACATTCATACTGGAATACTTCCAACAGTTAAAACTCTGAATGCGAACGGTTAGTTTTTGACTAAAAAGTGCATACCAATAGCTTATTCACATCCAACAGTTTTAGTTATCATACATACAATACTTTTCCTTATTATGTAGTCCACTTACTCATTTATATGATTTCCACTTGCATCACTCTCTTCGTCATGGGCTTCTTCTTTTATATCCTAGCAACAAGAATGAATCATTAATTTATTTGATATCATATTACGCTTCTACACAATCAATAACAAATAATGATACTTTACAGCAAAGCTCAACTTAAGGAAAGGATTTATCATCTGAAAAACTTAGTGAAATTACTTTCTTATTCTCGATCACATCTTACTGCATTATACAAGTCTCATCTAGATCTGAAACGTATCAAAGACATCCCTCTTTTATAGGAGAAGGAAATCAGAGTTTGACAGAGCTTTGGAAGACTTAAGCAGAAACAAATCACCAGGCAGAGATGGTATACCGATTGAATTGCCACGCAGCATAGGTGATGCAGGTCTGATCAGGTTATTTCACTTGGTGTGTAGGATTTGTGATACAAGTGAGTTACCTTCCGATTTGAAGAAAGATGTCATGACAGATGTGAAGACTTCCGTACAATCTGCTTGATCAGCCATGCTTCAAAGATCCTGACGGGAAAAAAATACAAGATGATGGAACGACAGTTAGAAACAGAGTAGGGTTAAGACCGGGTTGGCTTCAGGAGAAACATAGGAACAAGGGAAGCTGTACTAAGTTTTAGGCCGAATTTGGTATGAAGAATAAGGAAAGATATGAGAACGACCATGGCATTTTTAGTCTTAGAAAGAGAATTTGATAATGTTGATTGGAGTAAGCTGTTTGATATATCAAAAAAGATTGTAATAACGTACAGGGATAGGATGGTGCTAAACAATCTATACAGAAACCAGACAGCAGTTATTCAAGCCGGAGGACATGAGAGGGAAACTGGCATTCAGAGAGGTGTAATGCAAGGGTGCAACTTATCATCCATAATTTTAAATGTGCACATTGATCATGCAATGAAGGATATTTGTAAAAATTCGAAGTAGGAGTAATAATTTAAAGAGAAATAATTTCAACTCTGAGATTTGCTGATGACATCGTCATATGAGCCGACACACCAGAGGATTTGAATGAGTTTTAAATGGTATGCATTCTATCTTGAGGGAAGGATTCATGATGAAAATTAATAAATTTAAACAAAAATATTTGAAAGCAGCCGAAAGAATTCAGAAACCCATATGGACGTCAAATTTGCCGGTGAAAAAATAAAGGAAGTAGGAGACTTCTGTTACTTAGGAAGCAAAATAACCAGTAATGGACGAGTCGAAGAGCGTATAAAAAGTAGGTTAGCTCAGGCAAGGAATGAATTTTCAGACTAGAGGAAACTGTTGACATCGAATATAGATTTAGGTATAAAAACCAGCGAGGGAAGAGAAAAGTTTTAGTCAACAGCTAATAAAGAGAAGAGATAGGTTGGTGGGACACATTTAAATACCTAGGAATAGCAAAGTCAGTTATGGAAGGTAGGGTCGAGGAAGGTGAAAAATGAAACGCAAATAACAAGAAATTGAAGTGTGATAGAAAATGTCTAGAACAGTACTTAAAAGGAAGTAATAGGCTTAAGCAATGAAAGAATAATTTTTGAAATTTCTAGCAGCAAGACTGTAAAAGCCTTTTCTCTAACTGGTCAATCCTTTTCTCCCATTTAAGTCACAGCACATAATACATGTACATGTCGATTACACCTGACTTGGTCCTCAATAGTTTTACCAGCATCGCTTTTAAGAATGAATGTATAAATCACTCATGCCATATAAACAATATTCTACATGAACATCTTAACAAAAACGGCAAAATATGTGATTAGGGCAGGTACATTGTCAAGAAACTTCCAGTGAGTCAATTACAGAAAGTGGCTCTACAGAGAGTGGTTTATAGACTGTTTAAATACATTTTGCCACTGCATAATGCTCCTATCCTCAAGCAGTAGGCCTTCTGTATTCACATTATATAACAACAGCAATTATTAGAGTTACTGCAGTACAGGAAAAAAGGAATTATTTCCTGAAAATAATAATAATAATAATAACATTCCTATTTGTCCGGACTGCCAAGAAAGGTAAACTATCAAGTAAAATGCGACAAGCCAACATGCATAATCGGATCATTTGGTACACTTATATCATGATAATATTGCAACTTCTTCACATCAGTTAACTAATACAACGTGACTGTGCTAAGGATAAGCTGGCTTCACAACAGGCAACTAATACAACGTGACTGTGCTAAGGATAAGCTGGCTTCACAACAGGCAACTAATACAACGTGACTGTGCTAAGGATAAGCTGGCTTCACAACAGACAACTAATGCAACGTGATTGTGCTAAGGATAAGCTGGCTTCACAACAGGCAACTAATGCAACGTGACTGTGCTAAGGATAAGCTGGCTTCACAACAGACAACTAATGCAACGTGATTGTGCTAAGGATAAGCTGGCTTCACAACAGGCAACTAATGCAACGTGACTGTGCTAAGGATAAGCTGGCTTCACAACAGACAACTAATGCAACGTGATTGTGCTAAGGATAAGCTGGCTTCACAACAGACAACTAATGCAACGTGACTGTGCTAAGGATAAGCTGGCTTCACAACAGGCAACTAATGCAACGTGACTGTGCTAAGGATAAGCTGGCTTCACAACAGACAACTAATGCAACGTGATTGTGCTAAGGATAAGCTGGCTTCACAACAGGCAACTAATGCAACGTGACTGTGCTAAGGATAAGCTGGCTTCACAACAGGCAACTAATGCAACGTGATTGTGCTAAGGATAAGCTGGCTTCACAACAGGCAACTAATGCAACGTGACTGTGCTAAGGATAAGCTGGCTTCACAACAGGCAACTAATACAACGTGACTGTGCTAAGGATAAGCTGGCTTCACAACAAGCAACTAATACAGCGTGACTGTGCTAAGGATAAGCTGGCTTCACAACAGGCAACTAAGCCAACGTGACTGTGCTAAGGATAAGCTGGCTTCACAACAGGCAACTAATACAACGTGACTGTGCTAAGGATAAGCTGGCTTCACAACAGGCAACTAATACAACGTGACTGTGCTAAGGATAAGCTGGCTTCACAACAGGCAACTAATACAACGTGACTGTGCTAAGGATAAGCTGGCTTCACAACAGGCAACTAATACAACGTGACTGTGCTAAGGATAAGCTGGCTTCACAACAAGCAACTAATACAACGTGATTGTGCTAAGGATGAGCTAGCTTCACAACAGGCAACTAATACAACGTGACTGTGTTAAGGATAAGCTGGCTTCACAACAGGCAACTAATACAACGTGACTGTGCTAAGGATAAGCTGGCTTCACAACAAGCAACTAATACGTGACTGTGCTAAGGAAAAGCTGGCTTCACAACAGGCAACTAATACAACGTGACTGTGCTAGGATAAGCTGGCTTCACAACAGGCAACTAATACAACGTGACTGTGCTAAGGATAAGCTGGCTTCACAACAGGCAACTAATACAACGTGACTGTGCTAAGGATAAGCTGGCTTCACAACAAGCAACTAATACAACGTGACTGTGCTAAGGAAAAGCTGGCTTCACAACAGGCAACTAATACAACGTGACTGTGCTAGGATAAGCTGGCTTCACAACAGGCAACTAATACAACGTGACTGTGCTAAGGATAAGCTGGCTTCACAACAGGCAACTAATACAACGTGACTGTGCTAAGGAAAAGCTGGCTTCACAACAGGCAACTAATACAACGTGACTGTGTTAAGGATAAGCTGGCTTCACAATAGGCAACTAATACAACGTGACTGTGCTAAGGATAAGCTGGCTTCACAACAAGCAACTAATACAACGTGACTGTGCTAAGGAAAAGCTGGCTTCACAACAGGCAACTAATACAACGTGACTGTGCTAGCATAAGCTGGCTTCACAACAGGCAACTAATACAACGTGACTGTGCTAAGGATAAGCTGGCTTCACAACAGGCAACTAATACAACGTGACTGTGCTAAGGATAAGCTGGCTTCACAACAGGCAACTAATGCAACGTGATTGTGCTAAGGATAAGCTGGCTTCACAACAGGCAACTAATGCAACGTGACTGTGCTAAGGATAAGCTGGCTTCACAACAGGCAACTAATACAACGTGACTGTGCTAAGGATAAGCTGGCTTCACAACAAGCAACTAATACAACGTGACTGTGCTAAGGATAAGCTGGCTTCACAACAAGCAACTAATACAGCGTGACTGTGCTAAGGATAAGCTGGCTTCACAACAGGCAACTAAGCCAACGTGACTGTGCTAAGGATAAGCTGGCTTCACAACAGGCAACTAATACAACGTGACTGTGCTAAGGATAACCTGGCTTCACAACAGGCAACTAATACAACGTGACTGTGCTAAGGATAAGCTGGCTTCACAACAGGCAACTAATACAACGTGACTGTGCTAAGGATAAGCTGGCTTCACAACAGGCAACTAATACAGCGTGACTGTGCTAAGGATAAGCTGGCTTCACAACAGGCAACTAATACAACGTGACTGTGCTAAGGAAAAGCTGGCTTCACAACAGGCAACTAATACAACGTGACTGTGCTAAGGATAAGCTGGCTTCACAACAGGCAACTAATACAGCGTGACTGTGCTAAGGATAAGCTGGCTTCACAACAGGCAACTAATACAACGTGACTGTGCTAAGGATAAGCTGGCTTCACAACAGACAACTAACACAACGTGACTGTGCTAAGGATAAGCTGGCTTCACAACAGGCAACTAATACAACGTGACTGTGCTAAGGATAAGCTGGCTTCACAACAGACAACTAACACAACGTGACTGTGCTAAGGATAAGCTGGCTTCACAACAAGCAACTAATACAACGTGACTGTGCTAAGGATAAGCTGGCTTCACAACAAGCAACTAATACAACGTGACTGTGCTAAGGATAAGCTGGCTTCACAACAAGCAACTAATAAAACGTGACTGTGCTAAGGATAAGCTGGCTTCACAACAAGCAACTAATGCAACGTGACTGTGCTAAGGATAAGCTGGCTTCACAACAAGCAACTAATGCAACGTGACTGTGCTAAGGATAAGCTGGCTTCACAACAGGCAACTAATACAACGTGACTGTGCTAAGGATAAGCTGGCTTCACAACAGGCAACTACTACAACGTGACTGTGCTAAGGATAAGCTGGCTTCACAACAAGCAACTAAGCCAACGTGACTGTGCTAAGGATAAGCTGGCTTCACAACAGGCAACTAATACAACGTGACTGTGCTAAGGATAAGCTGGCTTCACAACAGACAACTAATGCAACGTGACTGTGCTAAGGATAAGCTGGCTTCACAACAGGCAACTAATACAACGTGACTGTGCTAAGGATAAACTGGCTTCACAACAAGCAACTAAGCCAACGTGACTGTGCTAAGGATAAGCTGGCTTCACAACAAGCAACTAATACAACGTGATTGTGCTAAGGATAAGCTGGCTTCACAACAGGTAACTAATGCATCGTGACTGTGCTAAGGATAAGCTGGCTTCACATCGTGTACCCTTCAACTATGAAGATTAAAATATAGCCTCCACTAGCTCAGTGATTAGAACAACGCCATAAATAAAGTGAGGTCCATGGTTTGAGTCCAGCACTAGTCGGAAAATTCAATGCTTTACCGTCCATCTAGGCGTCTTGTACCTTCCGTACTTTTCACAACCTAATAGCAGACAGGTTCCATTTGGCATCAGCATGGTATAAATACACAATTCTGGGATCCCTAAATAGCATTGGTGGTAATAATACGGCAATCAGGTTATTTCCTGTTGCAACAAGTAGTAACCCAATATAATACTTACCTCTTTTATATCTATATCTCTCGCTAAAGATGGCGTTTCTAATTTGATGCATGGAACAAACTCTGGTAGGTAGAATTTTTCTATCTTAATATCCTCAGTGAGATAAGTATCATCCTGCAGAGAAATTACTTGTTTCCGAAACATGTTCTTTGCATAGGTGGATTTGTATCTTATGCAGGTTTCCATTACTTTTAATTCCTTCCAAACATAATTCGGCATACAGTACAATCCCTAGATAAGAAATTTTGTACAGAACAGTAGTTCTGTGTTCAGAGTTAACATCCCAGACTAGAGTAATTTCATCAACTGATCTCAATATACTGTATATGTATGTATCATATGTATGAATTTCACTTTCTTGTGTACACGATAACTACCGCAATATTGCACAAATCACTTTGAATTTTTACATACAGTAGTATGCATCCCTTGAGAATCTAAGTCGAGTTCGTTAATGAGCAAAATTGGAACAAGGGGGTGAAACTTTTTCGAAAAAGTGAAATATCGCTATAACTCTCTTAATTTGTGAAATGTCGAATCCATTCGAAGTTCATACTATGTGTCGGATAAAGGCCACAAATCTACGTTTGAAAAGTTTTTTGCTAGCACCAACCATAGACCAAAGGGGTGGAAAAAAGCGGGATTAGGAGAAACATTAATCATATCTCTCTTAATAGGCACAATATCAAAACTGTTTAAAATTTACATTATTCCCTTAATAATTACCTAAAACGTTTGTCTGAAACAATTTTTGATATGACCCAACGTTATGCTACGCGATGAGCAAAATGATTTCTAATTTGTAAGAAAATGCCAAGAGCCATCAGAGGTTTCCATGACGACGCCACTCAATTGATGAGGGATGAGCCATCAGAGGTTTCCATGACGACGCCACTAAATTGATGAGGGATGAGCCATCAGAGGTTTCCATGACGACGCCACTAAATTGATGAGGGATGAGCCATCAGAGGTTTCCATGACGACGCCACAGCACGAGATCTCATTCAGTTTGCCATATGTCTCTGTGGGAAGCGGCTTCGGTGGCGTAACTGGTAGTATGCTGAACTTCTATGCCCGGGGTCGCGGGTTCAAAGCCGGCCGAAGTCGTCGGATTTTTTAAGAGCGTTAAAAATCCCAGAGTATGCCTTCCTTCGGACGGAAAGTTAAGCGGCGGGCCCAAGTCATAGAATTATGGCATGTAAAGGAACCATCCTCTAACTACAACAGAGTGAAGCAAAATTTGTAGGTAAGATTTGATGTATGCTCTGCGTTCCTAGGTTCTGGTTCCGGTGGCATCTAGTAGCCAAGTTCACAACTAGGTGTCGTTGGCGGTAGAATTTGGTATCAAAAGTAGGAACTTCTACTTGAAATTGACTGTCTCCAGTCTTTTGCTGAATTACAGACTAATACAGCCATCACAATTAACACCGGTTATCAGACACATTCTACACACACCCAATGTACACGGGGCTACATGACCGCGTTGTCGCAGCCCCTAAACTGAGGAACCAACCAACATCTCTCCGGGAGATAAAATTTGGCGTGAAGAAGTAACATACCGTTAGATAGTTACACATCAGTGTCGAAACGTTGCATAAGTAGGCTACAGTGTGACCACCAATATAAAAACAGACCCCAAATGACGAAAAGGTAAGACAATAGAATATTAACAATATGCATAAAAAGACGAAAAACAAGGTTTATTAAGCTCCAATTGTTATATACTTTCTCATAATGAGAGGTATAAAATGAGGTACGAAAACATCCATATTTTGCCTATCCCCTAGTTTGCCCGGTGAAATCTACCTCCGCCTTCTGCGTGTCGAGAGGGATTTTTTTAAATTGTGTATTAACCCTCCTTGGCCAATGAGAATTACGATATATCCTCCTTAGAACAATGTCATACATAGAGGGAGGTAATGGGGTTGAGTCTAGCATTCGTCACACATTATAATGCCTCACTTTCTATCTATACGGCTTGTACAATTTACAAACTAATAGCTGAAAGCAGACAATTGTCATCTGTACGGTCTGAATATACAATTATGGAATCCCTGAATAGCATTAGACAATCAGGTCAAGTCCTCCAAAATATATAAGTAGTAACTTACCTCTTCCAAATCTCCACCAATCACTGAAGAAGGTGTTTTCATTCTAACACATGGAACAATCTCTGGTATGGACATCTCTTCAATCTTAATATCCCCACAGAGATCAGCATCATCCTGCAGAGAAATTATTGTACTTATTTCATAAACATGTTCCATTGCATAGGTGGAAATATATCTTACCCAAATTGTAAACTTGCACTCAGGGAATCAAGGAATAAAGTGCACTTTTACCAGATTTTCATTATCTCGAATGCCTTCCAAAACACAATGCGATATACATGACCTACATCAGAAACTGGGTAAGGAATGGAAGTTCTGTTTTCAGAGGTCGTATCCCATACTTAGGTGCTTTAGACGGTAAGTACATGAGCTGATCTCCATACATCTATTAATATATATAATGAACCCTTAGGTTCATGTCTGATAATCCTTTAGTTTGTGTCAAGTTGGTATCACATCCTCAGACGGCTAGAATGCACCGTGACAGCTTGAACTGGTCACCGCATGCTATTTTTACTACAGCAGTACGGATTTATACTCCGAGGACACGAGGAGATGTTTCCTGTAACTTGATTATCACTTCTGCAGAGTTATTATACTAATTGGATATTTTGGAACTTTTCTACACACATTTCTGGATTTTTGATAGTCAGAAACAGAAGGAGGAATTTATAGTCGCTGTACGAATTCATCTTTGACTCGAACCGGATCCTTCCGTGAAGGAAGCCATTGCTGTGTCTCCCGACTCTTGGGAAACGTGCGTTTCGAGTACGCTGTAATCGTATGCCTTAAACTATGGCGTGATAGTATCACATTGTGCCTAACTACAGTGAATTGAAGACAATAATTATAGTGGGCAAGTAGGCGATGTTCTGAAGTGACATTTGGACACTCTTTTTGCGCATAACTCTGAGTAGGCCGACCAATGGTGGGCATATTTTCTGTGTGATGCCACAAAGTTGGTTAAAATACTGTCTGAGCAGTAAAATTATATCAGTGCAAACATAGCTTGCCACGGTGGGTGAGTGGATAGCGTGTCGGTCTACTAACCCCAAGATTGCAGGTTCGCTCCTAGCCGTGATAAGTGATTTTAAAAGTCGGCAAAAATACGACACGCATGTCATACGATGTTGGCATGTCAAAGAACCCATTTTAATTCAGAAGGCCGTGTTCATAGTGGCAAAATTAATCTCGGGAGTTTCCGCCAACACCAAGTTCCTCATTTCTCTACTAGAAAGCGCTATAGTGTTCAAGGAGCTTAGATATCTAACCTCCTTGACTTTCATAGTGATTCAAGGAACAACGAAATTCGACATGCAAGCTACCCTCTGGGTGTCAAATTACAAAGCTTGGACCCGGCACCCGAAGCCATACGATATTGTTATTATAGTGCAAACATTTCTTGTAACCAAAGTAACATGTTAAAAACGTGCCTTTTGAAAACCTTTTGTGTGGACGATCGCTACGATTTTGTGCGACACTTGTCAGTATTTTAGTATGGTTCATTCTGGTTCCGTATTGATGCAACAATTAATATTTTGCAAAAGTTCCGCCTAATCAATACCTTTTTAATTTTTTATTTATGTATTTTATTTCCTTATGTTTCTTTGGATAAACATCTTTCCCCTTTCATTATGGTGCACCATAATAGGTTTTTTGAAGGGAATGTATTGTGAGTGTTTAGCTATCCGACCACCTGTTTGCCTTGACTTTTTATCTACATAGGCTGATGAAGGGGCCAAAACAATTAGGCCCCGAAACATGTACCAATGACCACTAAGTGGTCATTTATATTTAGTACAATAAAGGTATTGATTAGGCGGAACTTTTGAAAAATATTAATACTACTTGTCAGCATTACATTCTGTGAGCGAACACCACCTGTATGTTCTACAGTCAGTAGCAGACACTCATGGCCATTTTGTACTTTCTGCGCCAGTGTAAAATCTGTGCTTATTTTAGTCAATGTCCGAAATTAAACCCTGGGAAAATCGCCGATTTAACATGGTAAAACTAATCGACCACGTGGAGGCTATTCTACCATTTGAGGCTCAGGTAAGGTCGGAGTAACCACGTTATGCAGGGGGGAGATGCTTATATCGAGGGCCATCTGAGCATAATGAAGAAGAAGAAGAAGCGATGGCATTATTTGGCGGCACGTAAAGGTTTTGTGTTGTTGGGTCATGTTTAATTTTCATGCAGAGGGTGCATAATTGTTACTGGAAAGTTTAAGACACACTGTTGTGATAATGTGAGGCTCAGAAACCGAAATATGCAAATAATGTTGAGTTATTTGAAACTTTACTTTTTTCTCATAGCCTGGAGCTAGTGGAATAGATTCCTTTTCGTGTTGTTTCGGAACAACTTTGCATTTTTAAGAGCGTAGGCACAGGCCAACTCGAGTTTATAGTCTCCTGGTAATACGGTATCCCTGTACTATTCAACGTTACATGAGCTAACAGATTTGGACTGTTTTGTTGTGATAACAGATCATTATTGAGTGTGAGCTTAAGAAGTTATTTGGTTCACCAGTTTGGAGTTGGACATGCTTACGACTAGACACGCCACAAACCTAGAAAAATTGCTGGCCGTGAAAGCCAATATACCATCGATTCGGAAGCCTTCATAGGGAGGTTAAGGCTGCTTGAGCTTTTAGTTCTCGCAGTAATGAGGCGCAGGTGCGTTTCATAATAGGGGAGGTAGTGCTCAGTTCGCTACACCTGTTCGGGTCCGGGCGGGGACACCAAGAGCCCGCTGATGAGCCAGCTGAATTGTTGTTACAGAGGAGTGGTCAAAACCTTGTGGCCTATATTATTTCTGTAATTTCGGAACTTTATCGTCTCATTCAATCTACGTTTTTTGCTTATTCTGTTTGTTAGGAGATTTTGATCACGTTGATGACTCATTTAAGGTATACTTTCGCTAAACGATTTTGAACAGATGACTTATGTAATTGTTAGGCAGTGTTATTGTAGTGTCCGTGGAGCACGAGGTAATGATGGAATAAACTGTGATCACCCACATTGTTGTTAGGAGTGTTTTTCCGGCAATAGAGGCTAACCTCATCGACCAAGCTATTATAGCGAGCCAGGTAAGTGCAGAGTTCCGCCATTGTAGGCGCGTGTTATTGTGTTGACTGCCATGAGGATTTTCTCCCACATATTTTCTTAGAACAGACATCCTTTGAAGCAATGGTATTTGCTGTTGTCAGCGAGTGTCATGATGGTCATTACATATCTAAACTAAGCTTATAGGGAATTGAAAGCAAACTAAACTTGAAACTAAATAAATCGCATCCTCAGCGGGGGGGGGGGGGGGGGACCCTGGCAAGGAGTAACATCCTGCAAACCCTAACGCTGGACCTTGAGCGGGTATCGTGACACGTCGGAAGGTGACGGATAGCCGGCACCTGTCTGGTAGCGACAGTTGACCACTGACGAGCCAGACAGGTGTTTCTCTGAATATATTGAATAAGAGAAAGCGGACTCGGATCGCACCTCCCCATCCCCAAGGTGTTAAGTGTGGCTTGCCTTAATCCGTGCCGAAATGGTGCATGGCACATGGGTGATGTGTCCTTAACGGAGCCTCAGGGAAACTGGGCGACCTCCCTGAGAATGCAGCCTTGCTCGGACAATCGGAGCTCTGTCGGAGTGGACTATTTATTTCTCCGATAATCGTGGGACCAATATGGAGAACCTAGAAAAAACCTCAAGCGAAAGCTCAACTATGACGATACAAGGAATGAACTCATCCACAGACTTGTCGGTATCAGAAGACTCCACAATGGAGGTGACTGAAATAACTCCAGGAGAGGTTACAGCACCAGGTACGTCAGGAACTGGGATTAAACCTAAGAAACTCTCTGGAGCACAACGGAAAAAACAAACGAGGGAAAGGAAGATGAGAGAAGGGATCTGGACGGAAAATAAACCGTCCAGGAGCGAAAAGACCTCAACTCACAAAAGACCTCGCTCAGAATCAAGTACCCCTGAACAGCGAGAAAATAAGCATCGAAACAATGAACCAACTCAACCTTTGAGCTACAGGAACGCTGTTAAAGGTTTTTAAGGTAGCCCTAATGGCGAAAAAACAAAAACTTGACCAGGAACAAGCAGAACTGATGAAAGGAAAATATCTGGAAATGTTGGATGATAACCCTGAACAGGTGTCACCACAATTTCTAGACAATAAATTCTCACAGGATATCCTCTGGATGACCTGTGAGAACGAACAAACAAAACACTCGCTATCCGGAACTATAGGCAGACTTGGCAGCCCTTGAGAGGGAATGGAGTTGCAAGTTGTAGACTCCAAAGATCTTCCAAGGAGGCCAAGGGACCTAGTCTGGGTCCCAGCTACAAATTATGTGGAAACCATCAAAAAGAGACTGAAGGCACAGAATTCAGGACTTGAGGTAAGTGAATGGCAGCTTATGAGCCAAAAGGTGACCGAGAAATGCCAAACTTTAGCATTTACGGAGGACATCGACTCATATGAAAAGCTAGAAGCCAAACAATGTAAGGTCTTCTGCGGCCTAAGGAGAGTAACCTTTAAACCATTAAAGGGTAAACCCAGATCCAAGGGTGCGAATGAGAGTGGTCCAGATAAATCTTCAGCATAGCAGAGCTGCCTCGGCAGCACTGTGCGTGATGATGAGAGACTGTGACCTGGCTCTCATTCCTGAACCCTGGGCTGTAAAAAGAAAACTAAAGGGATTTGGAGGGGTTGGAGGTGAACTGATATTCAGTCGGACAAACCAGACTCCCAGAACCTGTATACTTGCCCAAAAAAAGGAATAAAGATACTGCCGTTGATGGATTTCTGTTTCAGAGACCTCACGACAGTGGCAATTCAGACATCATCAAAGGAAGGGTCAAGGAGAATCATCCTTTAATCTGCATACCTTCACTGATGATAAACAGTTACAACCAACCAAGGAAGTAATGGACTTGGTAGCAAGGTGTGATAAAGAAGGCGAACACCTAATTTTAGGATGTGACGCCAACTCACATAACCTGGCTTGGGGAAGCACCAACAACAACCCCAGAGGTGAGTCCATGTTAGAATTTATTCTGGAATGTAATTTGAACATAATGAACAAAGGAAATAAACCAACCTTTGTGATTAAAAACAGAAAGGAGGTTATGGTTATAACTTTTTCTACCCCCTACATAGGGAGCAGAGTAAGTGAATGTCATGTATCTGAGGAAGTAAGTTGTTCAGACCACAGATATATAATATTGGACATGGCGGGATTAGAACGACAAACAGAATATTACAGAAATCCCGGAGAACTGACTGGGACAGCTTCAATAGAAAACTAGATCAGAATCTCAGGGGAATAAATAGAAACTTTAAAAGTACAGAAGAAGTTGAAATTGTTGCAGAGCAATTACAGGATGCAATAATTTCAGCCTACAAAGAAACCTACCCTCTGGTAGCCAGGAAGTTCAACTGGAATATCCCTTGGTGGAGTAAAGACCAAGCAGACCAAAGAAAACAGGTAAAAAGACTGTTTAATGCAGTTAAAAAATCAGGTAAATGGGAGGAATATAGGAGATTCCTGACTGATTACAACAAAGCCTTAAGATCGGCAAAGAGAGAGTCTTGGAGAAGGTACTGCATGGAGATAGATGAGACTCCGGAATGTGCCAGACTTCAAATAATTTTCTCTAAAGATAGCCGAAACAGCATAAACTCAATCCAAAGAGAAAATGGAGAATACACCCGAACTGCGGAAGAGACCATGGAAGAACTATTTCACCTACACTTCCCAGGTTCGGAAATCATAGAAAAACCTCCCGGAGGCTGGGATAGCCTTGAACTGGAGTTTCCATCCTGGAAAACTGACATGAGAGACTGGGAAATAGCCAGGAAGGTGGTTAACTATGAAACTTTAAAATGGGCAATCATCTCATTTAAACCGTATAAATCCCCAGGAAGTGATGGAATAATGCCCATCATGCTCCAAGAAGGCTTTCAAATGCTTGCGAGGATTATGATTAATATACTAAGAGCAGAGGCGGCCCGTGCTATCGGACTCAAGGACGCCGCCCCTCCACTGCCTCCTGCAATCGCAACGTTCTTTCTGCTTGCCGCTAGGGAGCACTCAATGATTTGCCATCGCAACCAAGTTCCTCTTCTCGCCGGAAGATGGCTCCTGAACTCGTTTGGACTCAGTAGAAATCGCCCGCTTGGTAATTTACGTTGCTATGACAACGAATTCCTCCATGTATGCCGCTACGTCAGGCAGGAAGTGGACTCAGTGTGCTCGAGTCTCAAACCAAGCTAACTACAGGCAAGGAGCGCATGGATTGTATTAGTACCAACATGAAAGTGCGGGAACTTAAAGAAACTGTGTTTAGCTCATTGAGTTTAACTGAAAAGTTGACTTAAAGAACAGTGGTCGTCCAGTGCCAGTATTGAATATAACGCAAGTTCAAGCTGCGTGTAGGGCCCGTGGCGCGTTTACACGTAAATTTGATGCGTCCGTATATGATAAATATTTTTGGTTGTGTGGGTGTGAGGACAGTAACGCTTTCTTCTGCCTTGTGTGTTTACTGTATGGAGGTGATGTCAATTGGACAAAAGAAGGAGTAAATGATTTGAAGCACCTGCATGTGAAAATTAAGAAACATGAGAAATCAACTAGACATCAGCATAATACTGTCAGTTTCAAACTTCTCGGAAGATGTAACATTGCCGAAAGTTTAAGTAGTGCGCATATGGAGGCTGTTCGTGCTCATAATGAATTGGTTACAAAAAATAGGGAGGTTCTGTCAAAAATAATTGATATTCTGAAATTGTGTGGTGCGTGTAATCTGCCTCTTCGTGGCCACGACGAATCGGCTTCCTCGCATAATAAAGGTGTATTTTTGGAATTAATAGAATACAGCAAGAATCTTGATCCACTGTTACGTACACATTTTGAAAATGCAAACGTTTTAAGGGTACTTCAAAAACAATTCAAAACGAGCTCCTGGAATGTTTGTTTCAAGTTTGTAGAGATTTCATAACAAACGAAATCAGGCAGTCATCATTCTTAGCCTGTATGGTTGATGATACTACAGATATATCGACTCGGACCCAGACAGTGATTGTGTTTCGATACGAATTGAACGGAACGGTACACGAGCGTTTCTGGGGATTTTTCAATGCAGAAAACCATACTGCAGTAGGTTTATCAAAATGCATTGCAACTTTTATTACAAGACCATCCCGAAAAATTGATTGCACAAACATATGATGGCGCTGCAGTGTTTCGAGGACATTTAGGTGGTGTCAATGTCATAGTAAAAAATGTCTATAAAAGTGCGCAATATATTTACTGCTATGTACATCAGTTGAACAGGCTCCTGGAAAAGGCTTCATCGAGTGTTTCCAGTGTAAAAGTTTTTTTTTTAAATCTCAAAGGCATATCAGTTTTCCTCTCGAATTCTCCAGAAAGAACAGCCGCACTCGATGACGTATGCAGCGTAAGAATACCAAGAGTGTGCGAGACCAGGTGGAATTTTCGTTCGAGGTTGGTAAGGACAATTTTTGAGAACAAAGACTCAATTCTGCAGTGCTTTGAAAACATTCAATCTGAGCCGTCAAAACCTCATACCGCTGAAACAGTGTCACAAGCTGCTGGATTTATTAAGTGGCTGATAATTGATACCTTCTTATTCTGGTTGAATTTCTTCAATAAAGTGATGCCCCATGTGGACATTTTATATGCTCAGTTGCAAAAGGTCGAAACAGACGTTGCAAATATACAATATGCAGTGCATTGTTTTGAGTCTTCATTGCAGAATATCAGACACAGTTTGCCGAGTTCAATCCAGACAACACAAGAGCCATTACCAAAAAAGCGATTTGGAAGCTCCGCACAAGATTTAAATGCCGCCGCAAGAGAAATATGTGATTACATGCTCGCTGAGGTGAAAGATAGATTTGAGTTCAGAAATCATCTTTCAGGAGCCAAATTGTTCCTGCTTGAAAACTATGAAGACTACAGGAAACGGCTGCCTGTTGAAGATGTAAACCGTTTTTGTGATGCGTTTCCTGTAATTGACAGAGATGATTTCGTACACGAATTGGGTGTTTTCTACTCACGGCCAGAGTTCTCTCCGAATGGCAACATATCCGGGTGTTTAAAAACTCTTGATTTCCTTATTTCATTTGGACTAGATACTACTGTTTTAAGGAAATAACAAAGGCATTAAAATATTAGTGACAATGCCAATGACAACATGTGAAACTGAAAGATGTTTTCCGACCCTGAAGTTGATAAAATCATATCTACGTAATTCTATGGGAGAGGACAGATTAACAGCTTTAGGGATGCTGTCCATTGAGAAACAAATGGTGAAATAAATTCCTAACTTTAGCAATAAAGTGATATAGAAGTTCATTAGTGATACTGACAAGTGCAGAAGAATGGAGTTCCACTACAAATGAGAGCTTTTGTGAGGTAAATAGAATAATAGGCTATTGAAATATGCGTAGTTTATATGGTTGAGTCCCCCCTCGGTAAAATTCACGAGCCGCTACTGACTAAGAGCCAGTTTAGCTCTAGGTTATATACCAATGGGGTGGAGACACTGTAGGGCGGTATTCATACCCAAACCTGGGAATGTTATAGACCGGGCTAAGTCCTACAGACCTCTCACACTCATGTCTTTTATTCTAAAATCTTGAGAGAAAATGCTTGACAGACACATAAGGGATGATGCACTGGCTGAGAGACCTGTGCACCGGAACCAGTATGCCTATCAAGCCGGTATGTCAACAGAGACAGCTGTTTTCCAAGTAGAACAAAGACTGGAAAAAACTCTGGAACAAAAGGAGGTAGCGTTGGGAGCTTTTCTGGATATAGAGGGAGCCTTCGACAATACCACCATTAAATCATTGATCACTGCTGCCCAAGAGCGAGGACTAGATGAAACCTCTTGCAGGTGGATCGAAGCCATGCTTAAAAGCAGAGTGATACACACAACATGTATGGAAAGCAGCCTGTCTGCAAGGGTTACGGGGGTCTTATCCCCTCTGCTGTGGAACCTTGTTGTGGATGGACTGCTTAAAAAAGTAAGTCAACTAGACTTTGTCCACCCTCCGAAGTAGGTTAGAGATTTGTGATTTGCAATAACAAAAACAACCCCTGGCACTATACAGCCCATGACGGGCTAAGGCCGACCAAGCGACCACTGCCCAGCCATTTGTCCTGCAGATATTGGGGTGAAGCGTGATCAGCGCGTCGGGTCCCCTCGGCCGTTAATCTTGTTATTCGTGATCGGTGCGCAGTCTCACTGTCAGATAGCTACTCAATTGTCCTCACGAGGCTGAGTGCACCCCGTTCCAATCCTCACGTCAGTTTTAAAATCCCTGATGGAGCCGGGGATCAAACCCTCAAGTGAATTTTACCTCAGTCTGGACTATTTTTTGTAGCTTTGTATTTTGGGGATATGTTGCTTGGGTTGGTTCTTTAACCATTTAGTCTCTCATTAGTCCCGATACTCCTGAGTTATAGGTCTCGTGCGAAGGTAGACTGTGAACACACCCAATCCTCTCGGCGTGTGGGTTCAAAGTATGAGGGTGTCGGAAGGACTACTGCAGTCAGTGGTTCCCTCGATGGCCTTGTCTGACGGGCACAACATATACTCAATAACTTGATCCGAGTGAATAAACCCACGAGACTAAATGAAAATGGAAATGAGAGGGATAATTCTATGGTCAATGGGGATGTAAGAATTCAGTGAATTGAGTGAGGAAGGAGAGACTAACATTGTTTTGATGCAGAACTTCTGCTCAGAGAATGCACCGAAATTAATGTAAGAAGGTTCGAAAGAATATATTGTGAAATAAGCATGCCCCTTAATAAACATGCTAAATAGGAAATGGAGAAAGCCAGGTAAATTAGCAAACCCATTCAGTGTTTCCAGGGGGCAAAGAAAGAGGAAAGCGAAGGTAGAGCAGCAATACCAAGATGGTTGGACACGGGATATGATGAACTTCAAAGTCATAAAGTGATATAAAAGTGGGGACCACTTTATTTGTTTAGAATAGATTCCCATTTCTGAAGTATAATTCTTTTTGAATAGAGACTGTTTCTTGCTATCATAATCAGATATATCCGTAACATTCCTCCATCTAGAACCAAATCACTCCAATTTCCAACGGATAGATAGCAGATAACTCCCACAGGATCTGGATATGCCAGTCTTGGTGGCACACAGATTTCCATTTTGATCCCATCAAAATGTTCTTGTTAATGATCAGTCCACAGCAGTCCTGGTGGAGGTGATCAGGCTATTGTTCCCGATTTTAAGCAATATAAAGATGACTAAATATCAACCACGCAGTATTAAAGACTTTCATTATTCCACTCCACTAGCTCCAGTCTCCCAGAAAACCTAAGACGCTGAATAATCTTGCTGTTCTTTAAAGAAACATTAATTCATGGCCGCCGCTTGTTAACCAGATTCATAAAATCACTACCTTGAGTTTCCTGGCTCAAGGTTGAAGAAACAGGGAAACGAATAATAATGGAAAGCTCAATACTTCACTGCCACGACAGAACAAACATAATTAATGCTGATAACCTTTTGTTTTATTTGTATTTATAGGAGGAATAAAAAGCAAAAAGGTAGTAGAATTAGAAACGTCAATGCGGATCATGACGAGCTTTGTACCAGAGTACAAACATAATTGGGGCGAATTGGTCAAGATTAACGTGTTGACCGACTGAAAAACAATTCTCTTACGAACGCTACAATGAAAAATGGCTTCTAATACTCTACTATAGAAAGGTTGAATACATGCCCCCAATCCTTGAAGAAAATGGAACTTAGAAGGAAGTAAGTCATAAAATGGAGATAATAAAAGGAAAGAGGAGAGCTCACTAGCCACGAGCCCATGAAGGGCAAGGGAACATAATCAATGCAAATCTTCTGATTTTTCACACTTGATGGTCTGACCACAAGGAAATCTATGATCGTCTTTCATCCCCAAATGCACGTGAACCATCCCTAGAAAGGATGAATGTTCTCATTGAAAACATACGTCAGACATAGTTCGGCCCATATTATAGGGCTTACCACGTTATCATTTCCTATCTAACCTATTCCTTTAGCAGTCTATATTGCCCTCTGTAGGGATCACCAAAGTGTATTTCGAAATTAAATAATAGCACAGATGTGCTAGTTCCGTTCTTATCACTATTTGTACAACGCTTTAGTAGAATAGGGAAATTTACATTTGTGATGCTCTCTTCTTGGCATTACCCAATGAGCACCACTGAAAGTGGGCTACACACCGCCATTTTAGTTATTTGTTACGAAAGGTGGAGGATGTCGCGGAGAGAAGTTGTCACGTAGTAAATAAAGCGGTCAATAGCTGTGGTAAGGCAATAATCAGATATATATATTCACTTAAGCCATCTAAAATACGGATTGATTCAAATAATTCCAAAGAGCATGCCTCTCCACAAACGTATCTTTTGCAAAAATGATTGACCACAGACAAAGACTATTTGTGGTGTAATTGCTTAGCACAACTGCCTGGAATGTAAAGTATTATATTTAGAGTTCTGTTGGCAGTCTCGTATTCCAAAAAAAGACAGTACATCTGCTGAAGATTATGCAATTGAAATATGTTGACGGTCAAGTTAGAATCTAAATATTGTTAAAAGCTGTTACTGAGCCAAGGCAGTCTTCTCAAAGCCTATAAGCATTGGATACACTAACACTTGACATTTCATAGAGCGCGCATAATCTGTGAGATTATGTGGGGATACTTTTCCCTCGAAGGCTTATGTTTTGGTATTAACGGTGGGTGATTGATTTTCCGATTTCCATAAAAATTGAGCATTTTATAATTTAAGTTACATTGGATATTTTCCTTTATTCAAAGTACAAAAGCAATTTGTTAAAGAGGTGCCCAGCCCTAGTAGATATAAGGTATGTTAGCAGTGGCACCAGTGATGGTATACAGGTTGCGCCAAGCCCTAGTGAATATAAGGTAGATTAGTAGTGGCAACAGTGATGGTATACAGGTTGCGCCAAGCCCTAGTGAATATAAGGTAGATTAGTAGTGGCAACAGTGATGGTATTCAGGTTGCACCAACCCCTGATAGATACAAGGTAGATTAGTAGTGGCAACAGTGATGGCATACAGGTTGTGCCATCACCTAAAGGATATAAGGTAGATTAGTAGTGGCAACAGTGATGGTAAACAGGTTGTGCCAAGCCCTAGTAGATATAAGGTAGATTAGTATTGGCAACAGTGGTGGTATGACTGCAATATATCCCAGGGCGTCAGCAGCATCAATACAATAACACCAGCTATTGTTCGCTGTTCTTATGGAAAACAAGACTGAGAAATGCTAACTTATTAATAATATTTAATGAGAAAGCCATTAGTATTATTATAAGACAGGTAAACGGTACCTGTATTTGGTATTCCTCTTTAACAGCTACAGATACATCAGCAGCCTCGTCCTGCAGCTGCAGGTTATGAGCGGTCAACTGCTCACTCGACTCCTGGGGAGTATTGGATAAGTGTGACCCAATGTGCAATATATATACACTAAGTTATGTGTAACATAACAGATCCTAGTTAGCCTACCATTTATTATTAAGTATTCAGTCACTAAGCCTTGCACGTTATACGAGTTAAAATACAACTTACAATATTTGGGAATTCATCTGCACGAGCCCACCATTGTGGCTCACTCTTGATGAAGGGTTCCTCCTCCATTATGGTCAGGAAACTAGAACAGAGGAAGAGCACTGAAGTGCTTATATCAGTACGCTAAATCACTCTCACATTTTAATACATTAAATGAGGTAATTTCACACCTCCAAACGTATGTAAGTACTCGCAATCCCGATTTAACCCACGAGGTGCACAGAGACAAGAAGAGATTGTTTGTCTACAAAAGGAAAGTTCATACAACTTTGACGTTCAACATTTACTCTAATCATATGTTTGCTAGTTAAGCGGCATGGGCAAATATGTTATCAATATTTATCATTGCGATTGATTAGATGAAGTGAGGGTAGAATTGGGCCTGCTTACAGGAATGAGGCATCCTATATTCGGTTTCTCAATTTCTACATAATTTGGAGGCAGGAGGAGTAAATAGAATATTGTCAGATGATAAAGTACCTTACAAACCTATCAACACGTTTAATGAGGCCACGTGAAAGTGAACTTAGGTAACTGCTGGAGAATATGCACTAGTTCTTTCAGCAGGCACTCGGAAGCCACAAAATGGAACTTCCACCTTGTGTTACAAGACGCCCAACTCAAACTAGACAGTGATAAAACTAACATGGGTGTAGTTAGTATATTACATACATACATGGTTTATTTGCAAATGTGGACAATGTCCATGGTGGCAAATTACAATAAATACACAAAACAATTCACAACCACAAAAATTTTTGAAAATTAGGACTGATTAGAAAATAAGTATTAGTTGCTAAGAGAAGAAACCGGTAATCGTAAAAATAATCATTCTAATAACAGAAATAAACATAAAATACTAAACATTTACACTTTCTTTCATTGCTTCAACTTATGCACCGTTCATCACTGCCTCTTAATCTGGTGCTTTTTCACCAACTCCTTAAATTTACCAACATCAGAAGGCAAAGGGCTGAAAATGCCCCCTGGCAAACTGTTCCATTCTATTTGCCCCCTCCCAATGAACGAATATTTGCCCCAGTTACTTTTCCACTGACTTAATTTCAATTTACAACAATGACTGTATCTGCCCATATATGAACTTTCCTTTCCCAATCTCTCATGAATATCTTCCCATGCAATTTCCCCCTTGTAAGCTAAGAAAATACCCCCTAGTCTTGCTCTTGAACGTCTATCAGCCAGACTTTCCCATCCCAAATCCTGTATCATCCTACTCACACTACTCGTCGATCTGTGGTCCTCCATTACATACCTGGCGGCCTTCCTTTGCACTCCTTCCAATTCCTTTATTAAATACATTTGGTATGGATCCCACACTCCCCCAGCATATTCCAGCAGAGGACGGACTAGGGACATGTATGCCCTTTCCCTAATCTCTCTGCCAGCGCCTTTAAAGACTCGCATAACCATATGTAGTGACTTGTATGCTTTCTTTACTATTTCCCTTATGTGCTTACCCCAGTGAAAATTCCCCCCCCCCCCCCCCACAGTTACACCTAAATACCAACATTCGTCCCCAAATACAACTTTATTTTCCCCCACTGAATATTCAAAAACAATATGATTCCTTTTGTTAACATATCTCACTGCCTGACATTTCTTTGAATTTATCATCATATCACTTTTATCCGCCCAGCTTTGTATGTCCGTCAAGTCCCTCTGCAATATGCCGCAGTCATCCGGGTGATTTATCCTCCTGTATACTACTATATCATCAGCAAATAATCTTATCTGGGATGATATTTTAACTCCTATGTCGTTTATGTAAATGAGAAATAGTAAAGGACCCAATTTACTCCCCTGAGGTACCCCCCTCCCCACCCTAGACTGTTCTGACACTGACCCACCAACCCTTACCCTCTGACTTCTCCCCTCCAAAAATGATCTCACCCATTGAACTACTCTCCTGTCCAATCCTATAGCCTCCATTTTCCTTAACAGAATACCATGATTGACCCTATCAAAAGCCTTTGATAGGTCAACTGCGATGCAGTCAACTTGACCTTTGTTATCCAAGGCCTCACTGATATCCTGCTGAAAGCCTGCTAGCTGCGATTCACACGAAAATCCCTCTCTGAAACCATGCTGTTTATTTCCCAACCGCCTACTACTCCCTAAGCATTCCCTTATGTACCGGTATTCATTCACAATTCCCTCAAAAAATTTGCATATAATACATGTTAGACTGACAGGTCTGTAGCTATCACTATCCCCCCTTCCCCCTCTCCCTTTATATACCGGAACTACCAGAGCCTGTTTCCAGTCCTCAGGCACTACCCCATTATTTAGACAAAAGTCAAACAGAAATCTTAAATAAGGCACAATGTTCCATCCCATAACCTTTAACAATTCCCCATTTATCCCATCTACCCCGGCTGATTTTCTTGACCCTAATCCCCGTATTGCATTATAGATATCCTTATTTACATAACCTAATTTCTTACCCTCCTCAATACCCTGCTCCACATTTCCCTCCCCTGTAATTCCTACCACCTTACCATATACCTTATTAAATGCCTCAGCCTTCTCCCCATCTTCCACCAGCAGCGTTCCATCTTCTCCCTCGATATCAGGTATGCGGCCTTGAACCCCTCTTACTCTCCTGAAATGGACATACATATTCCTCCACCGTTCCTTGAAAGTCGTCCCCCCGCCAACTAGCCTACCCATAAAATGTTTCTTTGCTACTATCTTAGCCCTAACCAGTTCCCTCCTCAACCTATTTAATTCTATTCGGTGGCCTATCCCCTTCCTAATCTTATTGCTTTCTAATCTACATATCTTCTTTAATCTTCTTACCTCCTTATTGTAATAAAGTGGATCAGTAGTCGCCCCTACTTTTTTAAATGGCACATGTAATTTTTCACAATCCAGAATTATTGTTTTCAAACCAGCCCACAGTCTATCTATATCTAGTCCCCTCTCTATCCACTGATTGAAATTTTCAGCTAAGTAACTACCAATCTTTTCCTTATTAGCTTTGTAGTACTGTTTTACCAATCTTGTCTCCCTCTTGACCTGCCTCTCAATGCTCAACTTTACCTCTACTAAAACAGCCTTGTGGACACATATCCCTTCAATTATCTCTGATTTGACCCAAATATCCTCAGGCTTTATCAAAAACACATCCAATAAGCTGTTCCCCCTAGTGCATCCCTCAATAACTTGAACAAAGCCCCCCTCCCATATGATTTTGTTGGCCAGCGATTGGTAATGTTCTTGAGAGTCAGCCCTACCCTCCCAGTCCACTCCTGGCATATTAAAATCACCCCCTACAATTATATTTCTTCCTGCCCTGTCAGCCTCCATAGCATAATTTACTAACGTTGTTCCTAAATTGACATCCCTTTCCCCCTTCCTGTTCTATATACACCCAAAATGTCTACCATATCTTTAAAACCAACCCTAACCACCATAATCTCATTTTCCTCATCTGTAAAAACTAGGCGACTCCTAAATATATCCTTAACTAATATAAAAACCCCACCCCCCGTGCTTCCCCTATCCCTCCTGTATATTCTATAACCCATAGGAAATACCTCCCCTTCCACAACATTATCCACTAGCCATGACTCAACCCCGATAATAACATCTGGATCATATATTTCCACCATGGTTCCAAATGTTATGCCTTTTCTGACTACATTACGACAGTTTACCAGAAGGCATCTCAATCCTCCTTCATATTCTTCACAAAAATGAGATTGCTCACCACTTACATACCTTATCTGTTTTTTTGCAAGCTCTTTACTATTCGTTCAAAGAGTTGCCCTAATTTTACAGAGCCCCTTCTATTTAAATGTAGGCCATCCCACCCCAAGTCACAGTCATGAACCCATACCCCTGAATTAACAAATATCGCCCCCTCTTCTCCACACACCCAGTCAAGTACCCCATTCACTCCATCAATATATCGTGGATCTACATCCCTTCTTTGCAGAATGCCGCTTACAATAATGGACGTTTCAGGATATTTCCTCCTACATATCCTGATCAGATTTTTAATGTCATTTCCAATTGTGTCTGGCGTACCACTGCTTCTAACATCGTTTGTGCCTACATGAATGACCATCGATGCTACATTACGTTCTCCGTCCATGGATTCCACTTGCTTTCTGAGCTGCCACGTACGTATTCCAGGGAAACAAATTACGTCGGCTTTTTCTACACGAAGCCGTCTGATTATCGAGTCTCCAACAATGATCGATACAGGTCCCTCTTCTGTTCGCCCGTAATGGTCGTTTGATACAACCGCATCACCAGCTTCATGAACCATCTTCGGCCGCCGTTCATTCATGTTCTCTGCCTGCCGAGTACGTCTGATTACCTGCTCAGTCAGATGGTTAACGCCCCTGTCCGCAGGAACATGAACTACACTCTCCGGCGCTTGTAGCCGTTCACCTATTTTGTTGGACCTTTCCTGAAAGCACCCATCAGATGTTGCCCTCTGCACGTCAAGCACTCATCTTAAATTTAAATTTGACGATTCATATTTTGCTATTACTTCACTCATGTATCTATTTTCGTGTTTCACACGCTCTAACTCTGCCACTACATTGTCAAACTCCAATTTGAACAGCCTAAGTACCTCGTCCCGACTTTCGATTTCCTTATTCAATGCTTTGCACTCACCACACTTAAAAACACCAGGCATGGCTGCCAGGTTCTGAACGTTATTCACTTCGACAACCTTAGCGGACGATCTTGTCGTAATTTGCCCGGTATTCTTCACTCGAAGATCACAGTTCCCGCAAATGACACCATTCGGGTAGACTTCTTTACACTTCCTGCACAATAAACTATGAATTTTCGACTCACTTTCCGCACATCGCTCTTGACCGTTCACTCCGCTCGTCCACAGTCACACCACTCTATTCTCGACAATTTATATTGAGTGTCACTGATAATCTGCACTGAGCATTTACTTCCGCTGTTAAACGTGTTATCATTTCACCCACGATTTGTCGTGCCTAGAGAAAATTTCAAGTCTTCTAACTCGGACTTGTTACTTACTGGAAACAGTTCACACTAATCATGCAGTGGCCAAGCCTCCTAACAGGGGCGGATTTAGGGGAGGGCGACCGCCCAGGGCCCCGCGGTCCAGGGGGCTCCGCGCCATGGCTTGTCTTAAATTTAATTGATTAATTAATTATACTTTTCTAACTTTTCAAACTAATTTATAATTCATATTCTTTTTTCCCGTGACGGTTTAGCAAGTTAAGATTTCAGTGAAATGATGGAAGACTTCAGCCGGGAAAAAAGTCGCTAAGTAATATTTTAATATTTCATAGTTCACATAATCTTCTTCAGGGGGACTTAAAGGTTGCTTTCGTATTATTAAAAGAATGTACTGTAGTGTATTCAATATATTGTAACTATTCTTTATTTTATTATTATTACAAAAATATTTTCCATTTGATTTGATTTTTTAATTTAAATTTCCTATTGTTGTGGGCCCCACCTTATTATATCGCCCAGGTCCTCGCAAGGCCTGGATCCGCCAATGGATTAGTATATATGATACAGTATATATTTCGAGATGTTCGTTAAAGAACGTCTTAATACACGCCAATAACAAGTCAATGTTGGAAGAATTAAAATGTTCAATAGCGACATGACGTTATGGTAACATTTTTTACAGCGGAGGTTAATAGGGTACAGTACAGATTGGCAATGGCACTCAAATTACAATATTTGATAGTATTAGATACAGAGATGTAACTAGGAACAGCATTATGACGACATTATACAAGGTTCAGACTGGGGGATGACAGTTCATAGGGACCGCGTGGGTCGGGGTAAGGCGCTGTACTGAATGTTCTGCCAACCAATGAAGAATTCATTTTAGCACCAAGTTTCCGTAGTTGGCACTCATGAACGCTCATATCAAACCGACTGGCGGAAGCGGGAATAGTCTGTTTGGATTGATTTTCCTCGTGGTGGTGTTGGTTGTTTAGATTTGTTCAGTATTTTGATTATTTATTTGAATTGAATTGAGAGTCAATCATGCCACTGCAAGGGAGGAGAAATTTCCAAGCACCGGGATGTATGAATTATAATGATAGTCAGAACAATACGGCAATTTTTATGTTCCTGGTGTTGACCATGTGTAAAACTACTGTCGACCAAAATATTATGTGTACTCGAGTTTGAAGGTTGTTTGTGATGTAACCAATAGGCCTACATAAAATCCAATAACATCATTATTTTCGTCGTTCTATTTTACGTTAGTTCATGTAGGTTTGGAATTATTAATTAATATTTTAATATTTTTTATCGCAGTTGGAACACATAAAGTGCCCGTATTTGACCGTGTTTCAACCATGCTTCACATTTAAGAATTATTATCTCAGAAACCCGTCATCAGATCGAACCGAAATTTTAACACACTATACATTGGAATGATGTTTAACTGGTTTATTAATTTCAAAATTTTGTTTGTCCAAGAAACAAAGTTGTTATCATTTTTGTAAGGTAACTTTTTCTCGGCTCGGGCTGGTTGGAAAATGTAGTTCTTGGTCGCGTTGTCATCCTCATACAACAAAAGGTTATGCTGTATGATTTTGAAATACGTAAATTAATTCACTTAATTTATATCGGTTTGTATTTGTATGGGATAATAAGACATCGTTTAGCAGCTATCCGATACAGAGAACGCTGTACAGCGTTACCGAGATGGAGCCCACCACGCGTCATGGCTCGCCTCGCTCGGCAGAGATGGGCACCAACTCGGCAACGCTGTACAG
Source organism: Meconema thalassinum (assembly GCA_946902985.2). Taxonomy (NCBI): domain Eukaryota; kingdom Metazoa; phylum Arthropoda; class Insecta; order Orthoptera; family Tettigoniidae; genus Meconema; species Meconema thalassinum. The sequence continues at coordinate 23,750,198 of OX336400.1, forward strand.
CGTTCTCTGTATCGGATAGCTGCTAAACGATGTCTTATTTTCCCATACAAATACAAACCGATGTAAAATAAGTGAATTAATTTACGTATTTCACAGTCATACCGCATAACATTTTGATGTATGAGGATTAAAACGAGACCAAGAACTACATTTTCCAACCAGCCCGAGCCGAGAAAAAGTTACCTTACAAAAATGATAACAACTTTGTTTCTTGGACACACAAAATTTTGAAATTAATAAACCAGTTAAACAGCATTCCAATGTATAGTGTGTTAAAATTTGGGTTCGATCTGATGACGGGTTTGTGAGATAGTAATTCTTAAATGTGACGCATGGTTGACACACGCTTAAAAACGGGCACTTTTTGTGTTCCAACTGCGATAAAAAATATTAAAATATAAATTAAAATTCCAAACTAAAATAAACTAACGTAGAATAGAACGACTGAAATGATGATGTTATTGGATTTTATGTAGACCTATTGGTTACTTCACAAACAACCTTCAAACTCGAGTGCACATAATATTTTGATCGACAGTAGTGGGCAATATGGACTACTCTCGAATAAAAATATATAGAGAATAAATGTGTGCATTTCATCTCTTGTTTGTTTTCTTACCTATTCTACTTTGCATTGCAATAACATTTGTGGTTTAGGGCTATGGGGAGGGGTGGGTAGCAGCCGGCATGCTAGGCAAAAAGTGAGGTTATGGCAATATAGTTTGTGCATTTGGACAGTTTTCTTTATATTCATCGAATATCCCTACAATTCTGTAGATTAGGAGAGCTTTTTTAATTAGCCTAAAGGTGAATTGAGCTCTTTACGGCATAAATGTGTCCTTCGTGACGAATCTATTGCCAACATTGATATATATCAAAATGTATTATTTTCCTACCTGGACGTATATTTCAGCGCCTAGCGAAAGGCGCAGTTATGTTTGTGTTATGTTCATCAATAATCAATAACTTATCGCAGAACATATTGTTCAATTACGTGTAATAAAGGCTACATTCATATGACTTTTACTTTTTATGTTGCCAAACTTGCAAGTACAATCCATAGCCTCAGGTGGTGTTCTCTCTCGGAAATTCTATAACCAAAAATGACGAACCACTTATACTTACATCACCCTTGTTTCAGACCTGTTAGCTTAAGACGATTATTGAGAATTTATTGCAGCCAAAATAGCCATTGTTACAATCCTAAATATACATTACATTCATAAAAATGCAATAATACCAAAATAATTTTACTGTCAAGATATTGTCATTAAGTTTCTTTGCTGTATTCAGTCACAGTTTTAGTTCTCTTCTTGCACTTTTCTATGTGATAACGTTCACAGCTCTCACCACATAGTGTACACTTGCAGTCTTCTTTTACTTCATGGTAGCGTGCCGTCACACAGAGTTTGTGATGGAAACCATGTACGGCCATTCTTGTTAGCACATGTCGTAGCTCCTGGTTTGGTTCCGTCCATTTCCTCTCCATCATGGCGTCAGTTGTGTAGAATTCCGGCCATATTTCTTCGCACTTCTTTCTTCTTTCCTCCAGAATCTCCGTGCTTTGTCGTGTGGATGGTAATAAATGCCTATGTCTAATGTCCTCGATGTGATATGTTTCCTTTGTAAGTACGTATAACAATCTTGATTGTGTGTTCATCGGGAGACATAGAGCTCTCTTCAGGTATCTTGCTTTGACTTTCTCTATTGTTCTTAAATCTGCTAGTGATAGCACTTCCCAGACTAGTTCAATCCCATATGTCATTATCGGGCTTATGGCTGCGTGGAATATTTCCATTGCTGATTCAAGTGGGAGTTTGTGGAGATCCTTTATTCCGTATGTGGCTCTAATAGCCGCTGTCGCTTTTTCTTTGATATGGATTCTGAATGATCTACCTGTCGTCTGAAGTGTGATACCTAAGTATTTATGCGTGTACTACTTCAAGGTGTCTGCCTTTGAATTTTATTCTTTCATTTTCTGCTACTCTTCCGCCTTTTCTGAAGGTTACTTGCATTGTCTTGCTCTCATTTATTTGCAAGGAGTTTTCTTCCGCCCATGTCTCAAGGTTGTTGACAGTCTGTTGAAGACTCGTTAGGCTGGTTGAACCTAAAACCATGTCATCTGCGTACATGTGCAGTGAAGTTTCTTTGTTGTGTTCTATTATTTTTAGTATGTCAGATGTCAATATGTTGAAAAGAATGGGGCTGATTGGGTCCCCTTGCATGACTCCGTTTGTCTGTACTACGTCTTTTGAGACTGATATACCATCGCTTATGTTTACTACGTTGAAGGTCAGTATGTTCCTTAATAGAACAGTGATGCTGTGTTCGATTCCAATCATATGTGCCAGTTTCTTTAGCAGTTTACCTCTGCTCACGAGATCTTTCTGTAGTCGATGAAAACTACGATTATGAATCTAGTTTGAACTGGGTGTTTTGTAACTGAAGGAGGAACTTTTATTTCGTGGCGTCAATATCTTTAATCAATTTGCAGGAAACTAGGTTCACTTTAACGTAGCCTAATTAAACGTGTCGATAGGTTTATAAGGTACGGTACTTTATCGTCTGACAATATGATATTCTAGAAATTAAAAGGTTCATTATGGTTCCGCATTGATAAACTAATTTGGTAATAAACAGGTTAAAAGTTCCGCCTGATCAATACTTTTTATTAAATATGCTCACTGTGGTCATTGGTGGGACATACGTTGAAATTATACACTTCATAAGCATTCTATTGGCAAGATATTACTTCAGCGCACTGACTTCATTGTTTATATATATATATTGAACCCATCTGCAATTGGTTCAAGCGTCGAATCCATATTTTATATGCAAAAGAAGAAAGGAAATAATGCAGTTTTAAGAATGTATTGGAAAGATTTTAGGAAGTGGGCTGTTATAATGTGATGCAAGAACGGGTGACCACTAGTCATGCGGGCATGAGATCACGCTTGACGCATCGATAGGAGCTGGCGCATAGTTATTAATAGAACTAGAAAAACTTTCCACGACGAGTGAGGGAGGAGTTTCGGAAATAGACCTTACTCAGCTATAAAACGGCAACCTTGCAATGACGCAAGAGGAGAAATAATTAAAATTAAGCCATTTGCAAGCATTTAATTAATGAAATGAATACATCATTGTTGACCATTCTGGAAGAGATATTTTTGTGTGGGGAAAAAGTACATTCAGTTTATAAAAGACGCCGGAGAGCGTGATACAGTTTCGCAAAGTAAAAACAAGGAATTTTAGTGAGCGCTGAGATGCTGCACGCAGGAACAATCATTGTTAAATGCAGTCTTTACCAGACCGTGAGAGGTCATGTTACGCTGTATCGCAGACGAGCACCCCATATGGGAGTGGCCGTTCAGTATCGTCATTAGTATCGCCGTGTGAAGACGCATCAGAATCCTGTTATAGGAATAATAAGTTATCATCAAGCTTCAGACTTTATAAAGTTCACCAGTACAGTCAACGTTTAGGCTGTAGACTTAAGAAATTGCCGGCGATAGGTACTCGAATATAATAGTTCAGTTAAAGAACCGACGCATCATAAGGTTTCGAAGTACCCAAGGACAGTGAAATATACAGTTCTATCTACGTTAAGTAACCAGATCAGGGTAGAACGAAATAGTAACGCCTAGTGTTCCTGAATTGAGGGGGCTAGAGCAAAGTACGATAAAATTTAGGAATCGAGGTTCCAGGCTTTGTCTAGGTGGACAAATGAACAGTCAGACATTGGGGAGTACTCCAATAAGCCACGAATCAAAGTAACAGAAAGTAATACAAGGAAATTACTAGGTCGCCGTTATACTAGTTCGAGCGATCGTAAAAGTAATATATCAGTGACAGACTTGTATTAGACGAACAAGTTAGCGTTTAGCAATATCGTGATCGTGCAGTAAAGTTAAAGAAGCCGATAGTCAAACCCAGAATTAGAAGATCAGCCGTTCCAGTGAGGTTAGTACGATCGAGACATTCAATCATCTCATCAGAGTAGGAAGCCGACGTGCATATAGTGCAACCCTTGGAAACGGGAAAAGGAAAGAAATCACGTGTGTAAGGCAAATAATTAACGCCAGAGTGATAAAAAAAATTATGTAATTTAAATAAGGTGAAATTTTTGAGTGTAATAAATTTTAGTGAAATTGTACTGTATTTAAGTGAAAACGAATACAAAATGGTATTCCTTATATTCAAAGTGATTAGGGTAAATATTCTATGTGCTGTTAGGAAAGTGTTATTGAGTGTGAATATAACCATGAGTATGGCTTAAGAAGAAATTGGTGGGTGAAAATGTTCCATCGGTGGAGAATTCTGTCTTTGACCGTACAGTCATGTGAGTAACAATTTCATTATTATGTGTTTTGGGAAGATTTGCGTATAATCCTCTTGAGTGGAAGTGGGGATGTTTGATAACAGGTGAAAGGCGCGATCTGAACGATTAATTTGATGGAAATATAATAAAATTGTGAAGTATTAATGAATCCCTTGTGGAAAGTATTCAGTTTAATGGTAAATGATATAACTATGCTAAAGCAAGCGTAATAATAATAATAATTAGGTAAATGAATTATGTGATGAATTTTAAATTGAGAAGCGGTAGTTTTAAGAGCTCCTTTAGATGAATTAATAAATGTTATGAATATATGTTCTTTATGGCATAAATGGTTATTGTTAATGGAGGATGAATAATATATATTTTGAGACGTAGATCAAACTTTGATTTGATTTTATTTGGTTCTTTGAAGGCAACTTGGCTAATTTATGTATGAGCGCCATGTCGCGCATTGAAGTAATTTGTCACGCTAGGAATGCGTTGAAATGCTCGGTAAAAGTAATTGTGAGGGACAGTTAGTCGCGTAATGAGCTGTTGTAAGTCCTCAAAGATGTGATATTGATCACGAGGCATTGTATGTTGAAAAGGGTGCAATTTATGTTGTATTATGAGCGCTGGTTATGGGCTAGGCCTTCCTTAAGTCGCTAATGTTATAAGTCCTCAAAGTTGGGATATTGCTCCCGAGGCATTTTAAAGGATCGAACTCAGATTCGTCCATGTTGAAGCCCCCTAATATTGGTTGTTTTATTGAAATTTCTTACCCGCTAATGAGGACACTTCATAATTATACTTTACCTAAGCTAAAAGAATAGGGTCTGTGAAACCTAATAGTTGTCTTGTGGTTATTTTGTATCGTAAGCCTTGCCATTCAGAGAAATGCATTTGAAACAGCTGTGTTTAAAGTTGGATAACCAGATCCTTGTGTAGGCGAGACGGTAGTTTCTCCCTCCCTCCATGCAATAAATCAAGCCAAGTATTTAAGACAGACCCTTACCCTCTTTTAGTGTGGTAGGCTAGGAACGGGCTGTCTGAGTCCCAATACACGGAAGTGTTTAAAATTATTTTAACGACCCGGTATTTGAACCGAGGTCCCTTTACATTCATTATTATCGCTTGCAGAGTTCAGATCGTTGCTTTCTTAAGATATAATTGTCTTAGAAGACAAGATGATAAATCCCTAACTTTAGAATTTAATGATTCAGTGATTCACGAGTTTTTATGGAGAAATTAAGATTCCGGGAGTAATCTTAAGTTTGACTTGCTCAGTAGTCGTCTATAGCTCGGGAATACGCAAATTTTTCCAATCACGGTAGTGAGTTGGTAGCTTGAGAGAGAGTGATGGTAACATATGAACATTGTGAGAGCACAAAATTAATTAATGATTAGCCATACTTTGATATTATGAATAAAGCCAGATATACTCAAGTAAATATTAATAGACGTGTATTTAATGGTTAACACAGTGTATGTAAACTTTAACGGAGCCATTTGGAACTCGTTAATTTAAAGAATTTGAATTGACACCATATGGGAGTGAAAGTTAGTGGAAGTTTTGTTGGTTTTTGGAAAACCAGTAATCATTAATTTGTAATTGTTTAATTTGAATTCCTTGTTCAATTTTGGACAAGTGTGAAGTGTAGTGTCAGTATTTTCATTTGTTTAATGTTTGTAGCGCCATATTTTGGATAATTAAATGTTTTGATAGTAGGATTTGATTTTGTTTATTTTTGGAAGTGTATCCTATGCTTAATCCAAAGTGTGTAAGTCACAGAGTGGGAGAACAAACCATGAACCCGATTGAGCATTGCTGGCAAACTGTGATTTGCATATTTCATTGTTGAAAAGGGCACATGGGGGCATAGAAGTAATGTGTTTGGATTAATGCATTTAGGAACACTTAAGACGGTCATATCACATAAAGGTAAAAATAGTGATAGAATTAGCTACAAAAGATAAATTTAACTGACCGCATTGGGACCCTGGAAACTCACACCGAGCAGCCCTAAAATCACCCCCTAACAACATATTTCTTGGTGCCCAGTACGTAGGGCTGAGTTTTCCTAGGGAAAACCCGAGTTTTTCTTGAAAAATCAAAATTTTCATTTTTTGAAAAATATGGTTATGTGATGATACAGTAGAATGATGAAGATCAGATGGGTAGATAGGGTGACAAACGAAGAGGTATTAAGACGAGTGGGAGAGGAGAGATGTTTCTGGCGACTGCTAATGAAGAGAAGAGATAGGTTGGTAGGACACATACTAAGACACCCAGGAATAGCAAGCTTAGTTATGGAAGGAAGGGTTGAGGACAAGAACTGTAGGGGTAGACCAAGGTTAGAATATGTTAAACAGATTGCTTCGGATGTAGGGTGTGGTAGATATGTAGAGATGAAACGATTAGCTCAAGACAGGGAGGCATGGAGGGCTGCATCAAACCAGTCAAAAGACTGAAGACTCAAACAACCACACTTCCATAAAGGTGTTGATATTGTAATGAGTATTATACCAGACGGGTACGTTAGTAAACACCCGCACTGAGGTTGAATTTTGGAAATTGGGACACAAGAGTTCATAGTACCATCTCTCATGCATGAACCGATGATGGGACAGAGTAGCCCACTGTATTCTCTAAGATAGGAATATGTCATTGAGTGAAGCGAGGCAGAGGTTCTTGGAGGCCGTGAAGGCAGACAGTAAAGATAGATATGAATCTATAGACAGTAAATTGAACCTCCAACAAAATGAAAAATGGTACCAACCAAGGAAAATGTAGAAATTTCCTTAGGAAGCATGCGTGCATCTAGAGGCATAGTTGCACGAAGAGAAGGTAACATGTCTTTAGAAAACAGGGTAAAGATTGAGCCTATAGAGCTCCAAATTGAGAATGAAACATGTAAACCAGTTCCAGGGGAATGCGGGCATTGTAAAAGCAATAATGAGGATAATAAAAAGGATGATTCGAAGTCTCATTTAGTAAGGCAAGTTCAAGTAGGCTCGAAAAGCGAAGTGGAAAAGAATGATAGATTTAACATTCAGGATCAGGAAAAAGTAGAAATGGCGACCTGGGACGAAATAAAAGAATTCTTGGGTATAATTAGAGAAATGCGAAAAGAGCACACAAAGATGAATGATGAGCTTAGGGAGATGATGTATAAAAACCTAAAGGAGACAAAGGGAATAAAGGAACAAATAAAGGATAGTTTTAAGGAAATTGGAAATATAGATGAAATTATTTATAGGGCGAGTAAAAATGGGCCTACAATGCCTAAACATGAATTAGAAGAATTGTATACTGAAATCCCTAATGTTAAAAAGTCATTAAGAGAAACGAAAAAGAAATTTGCGAAACGCATGGTTGAAGAAGGAAAATAGAATTAGCTCCGTGGAAACAGATTAGTATGTTCATTGAGGAACTAAGTGAAATAATGAAGCAATTATGGAAAATATGGACGAACTGGAGTCATATTAGGTGTAAAATCGATTACGGTGAGCACGACAGGAAGAAATACATTCCGTAACAGATGGATTATATAATAGAAGGACGTGATAAGATGCATCAGTTCAGAAGGAGCATGCACAATGAACAAGAAATAATAACCATTCAGGAGTTAGCCGAAGTAAGGAAGGTTAAAATTCAGGAATATAAAGAAACATTAGAGGCCGCCCAGAAAATATATGATGAATATATATTAGCGCAGGACCTCAAATCAAAAGAAATGGCTATTCCAGTCATAAGTGACATAAGAAGTTAAGGGAAAGGACATAAAGGTGCCGGAAGAGCCCGAAAATTGCCTTAAACAATCCAAAGAAGAAAAAGAAGTAGAAATGGTTGTGACTCCTATGGAAACGGAGAAAACTATTGAGCTACCTCAAGAAAAAATAACGGATATTCAAGAGGAAACGATAATTCCATGTCAGAAAGAATGCCGAAATGAAAACGAGTTTCAAATTGAAGAAGACCATTCTTATACCAAAACTGAGCATGAAGAGAAAGATAAAAACCCAGATCAAGTGGGGATAACAGAAGAAGTGGAAGTCGTTAGAGACTAAAATAATAGTTCCTAGGGGAATGGATAGAACAACTGAAACCCTAATACAGAGTGTCGTCGAGGCACGAATTGAGGTAGAAATTCAGGATCCAATAGGAATTGAAAAGGAAAGTGAAAATCCAGAAGAAAGTCATAAGTCTGAGGAAAACAAAATGGAATTGGAAGAAGAAAAATTGAAGGTACAAATTTTGGAACTCCATGATGAAATATCAGGAATGCAAATGAAAAAGGGCCGAGCAAAGAAAAATTGAAATCGACTTAAAGGGGAGTAAAGAAACCTCATAGAAAAGGATGAAACCATTGGAGATAATAAAGAAAATAGAGGAGATGTCTTTGAGAGAAATGGTGAAATAGGAAGAGAACCGATAATTGTAGTAGATTTACAGGATGATAAAAATCCTATTGAAACTAGGAGAGGGGTAGAAATAAAGCAAACTCCCATGGAGAAAGAAAATTCCCAGGTATTTTACAGCTGGAAGCTTAGAAGGAAGAAATGGAATGAAAGAAAGGAAAGGAGAGAATCTTAAAGAACTCTGGAATTGGAAGAGTAGAAAAAAGAAATTTTGGAAAAATGCCATCTCGATACGAGATGAAGGAAAATGGAAGAAAACAGAGAAAGATACGGGTAGGGATAGACCTCACCCGTAATGAAAGATGAAATTATGTAGTCTTTGAGTCCAGAAAACATAAAAGGAATAACGGGGTAGGGCAAGACCGCACCCGTGGAGCCTTAAGGTGATGTAAATAAATTAGTGGTTGGAAGAGAAGAAAGGAGACAGACAGGCAGAACGCCAGTCCCATGAAATAAAGAAAGAGAAAAAGGAGCCCGTCTGACACAGTTTTGGAGTGCACGCCAGACTGTGAGAAGGCAGAGAAATACTCGAACGAGATAAGTGATTTATGACCTTAAGTGTGGACGTCCGCTTAAAGGGAATGAATGAAGGGGACCCTGTTGAGACCACAACAAGCCAGAGAAAGGAAGTGCTTGTAAAAAGAAAACCAGAAGGTACTGCGAAGTGTTATGATGGCTTCGACTCTGGAAGAATAAGATTCTCTATGAAAAACACTTAAATAAATTTCCTCAACATTTCGAAAATTTATTTATCTAAGTGGGGGAGAATTGAACCCATCTGCAATTGGTTCAAGCGTCGAATCCATATTTTATATGCAAAAGAAGAAAGGAAATAATGCAGGTTTAAGAATGTATTGGAAAGATTTTAGGAAGTGGGCTGTTATAATGTGATGCAAGAACGGGTGACCACTAGACATGCGGGCATGAGATCACGCTTGACGCATCGATAGGAGCTGGCGCATAGTTATTAATAGAACTAGAAAAACTTTCCACGACGAGTGAGGGAGAAGGAGTTTCGGAAATAGACCTCACTCAGCTATAAAACGGCAACCTTCCATTGACGTAAGAAGAGAAATAATTAAAATTAAGCCATTTGCAAGCATTTAATTAATGAAATGAATGCATCATTGTTGACCATTCTGGAATAGAGATTTTTGTGTGGGGAAAAAGTTTATAATATTTGCACAGGAAAGAACTGCATACGCGGCATTACGTCGATAGTTATTCCCCGAGCCCGGAGATGGGAGAGAGGGAAAAATAAACCTCACCACCCACATATCTGAGGAGCCAAATTATTTAATATCTTGGAATTGTGTGATCGATTTTCATGATCAAAGAAACCATTTTACGTTTAAAACAAGAACTTTCAGGAGATATATTTTTCAAAATTAGACGACAATTACTTCAGAACTTAGTGCTGGAGAAGAAGCGGATTTGATCTTTTTGCCGCAGATTTGGATATAAACCCTGGATATGCCAGGAAGAGCATGCAGTTTTCCGACAGCCCGAGGGGGCGTCGCTGTGTCACAACAATCATTCAGTCTTACGAACCCTAGGAGGGGTCGTGCTGTTTCAACCAACAATAAGACAATCTACAAGTAAACTCCTAGTGCAGGAGTGCTGCATCAAAGTAAATTCAGTTTATAAAAGACGCCGGAGAGCGTGATACAGTTTCGCAAAGTAAAAACAAGGATTTTTAGTGAGCGCTGAGACGCTGCACGCAGGAACAATCATTGTTAAATGCAGTCTTTACCAGACCGTGAGAGGTCGTGTTACGCTGTATCGCAGACGAGCACCCCATATGAGAGTGGCCGTTCAGTATCGTCATTAGTATCGCCGTGTGAAGACACATCAGAATCCTGTTATAGGAATAATATCATCAAGCTTCAGACTTTATCAAGTTCACCAGTACAGTCAACGTTTAGGCTGTGGACTTAAGAAATTGCCGGCGATAGGTACTCGAATATAATAGTTCAGTTAAAGAACCGACGCATCATAAGGTTTCGAAGTACCCAAGAACAGTGAAATATACAGTTCTATCTACGTTAAGTAACCAGATCAGGGTAGAACGAAATAGTAACGCCTAGTGTTCCTGAATTGAGGGGGCTAGAGCGAAGTACAATAACATTTAGGAATCGAGGTTCCAGGCTTTGTCTAGGTGGACAAATGAACAGTCAGACATTGGGGAGTACTCCAATAAGCCACGAATCAAAGTAACAGAAAGTAATACAAGGAAATTACTAGGTCGACGTTATACTAGTTCGAGCGATCGTAAAAGTAATATATCAGTGACAGACTTTTATTAGACGAACAAGTTAGCGTTTACCATGATACGACATCGTGCAGTAAAGTTAAAGAAGCCGATAGTCAAACCCAGAATTAGAAGATCAGCCGTTCCAGTGAGGTTAGTTCGATCGAGACTTTCAATCATCTCATCAGAGTAGGAAGCCGACGTGCATATAGTGCACCCCTTGGAGACGGGAAAAGGAAAGAAATCACGTGTGTAAGGCAAATAATTAACGCCAGAGTGATAAAAATTTTATGTAATTTAAATATAGTGAAATTTTTTAGTGTAATATATTTTTAGTGAAATTGTACTGTATTTAAGTGAAAACGAATACAAAATGGTATTCCTTATATTCAAAGTGATTAGGGTATATATTCTATGTTTTTTGTTATTCTGTAAATATTGTATATATTATGTATATAATTTCCTTGCCATACGCTAATAATAATAATAATACTTCTATGTGCTGTTAGGAAAGTGTTATTGAGTGTGAATATAACCATGAGTATGGCTTAAGAAGAAATTGGTGGGTGAAAATGCTTCATCGTTGGAGAATTCGGTCTTTGACCGTACAGTCATGTGAGTAACAATTTCATTATTATGTGTTTTGGGAAGATTTGCGTATAATCCTCTTGAGTGGAAGTAGGGATGTTTGATAACAGGTGAAAGAAAGATTGCGCGATCTGAACGATTAATTTGATGGAAATATAATAAAATTGTGAAGTATTAATGAATCCCTTGTGGAAAGTATTCAGTTTAATGGTAAATGATATAACTATGCTAAAGCAAGCGTAATAATAATTAGATAAATGAATTATATGATGAATTTTATATTGAGAAGTGGTAGCTTTAAGAGCTCCTTTAGATGAATTAATAAATGTTATGAATATATGTTCTTTATGGCATAAATGATAATAGTTAATGGAGGATGAATAATATATATTTTGAGACGTAGATCAAACTTTGATTTGATTTTATTTGGTTCTTTGAAGGCAACTTGGCTAATTTATGTATGAGCGCCATGTCGCGCATTGAAGTAATTTGTCACGCTAGGAATGCGTTGAAATGCTCGGTAAAAGTAATTGTGAGGGACAGTTAGTCGCGTAATGAGCTGTTGTAAGTCCTCAAAGATGTGATATTGATCACGAGGCATTGTATGTTGAAAAGGGTGCAATTTATGTTGTATTATGAGCGCTGGTTATGGGCTAGGCCTTCCTTAAGTCGCTAATGTTATAAGTCCTCAAAGTTGTGATATTGCTCCCGAGGTATTTTAAAGGATCGAACTCAGAGTCGTCCCTGTTGAAGCCCCTTAATATTGGTTGTTTTATTGAATTTTCTTACCCGCTAATGAGGACACTTCATAATTATACTTTACCGAAGCTAAAAGAATAAGGTCTGTGAAACCTAATAGTTGTCTTGTGGTTATTTTGTATCGTAAGCCTTGCCATTCAGAGAAATGCATTTGAAACAGCTGTGTTTAAAGTTGGATAACCAGATCCTTGTGTAGGCGAGACGGTAGTTTCTCCCTCCCTCCATGCAATAAATCAAGCCAAGTAGTTAAGACAGACCCTTACCCTCTTTTAGTGTGGTAGGCTAGGAACGGGCTGTCTGAGTCACAATACACGGAAGTGTTTAAGATTATTTTAACGACCCGGTATTTGAACCGAGGTCCCTTTACGTTCATTATTATCGCTTGCAGATTTCAGATCGTTGCTTTCTTAAGATATAATTGTCTTAGAAGACAAGATGGTAAATCCCTAACTTTATTATTTAATGATTCAGTGATTCACGAGTTTTTATGGAGAAATTAAGATTCCGGGAGTAATCTCAAGTTTGACTTGCTCAGTAGTCTTCTATAGCTCGGGAATACGCAAATTTTTCCGATCACGGTAGTGAGTTGGTAGCTTGAGAGAGAGTGATGGTAACATATGAACATTGTGAGAGCCCAAAATTAATGAATGATTAGCCATACTTTGATATTATGAATAAAGCCAGATATACTCATGTAAATATTAATAGACGTGTATTTAATGGTTAAAACAGTGTATGCAAACTTTAACCGAGCCATTTGGAGCTCGTTAGTTTAAAGAATTTGAATTGACACCATATGGGAGTGAAACTTAGTGGATGTTTTGTTTGTTTTTGGAAAACTAGTAATCATTATTTTGTAATTGTTTAATTTGAATTCCTTGTTCAATTTTGGACAAGTGTGAAGTGTAGTGTCAGTATTTTCATTTGTTTAATTTTTGTAGCGCCATATTTTGGATAATTAAATGTTTTGATAGTAGGATTTGATTTTGTTTATTTTTGGAAGTGTATCCTATGCTTAATCCAAAGTGTGTAAGTCACAGAGTGGGAGAACAAACCATGAACCCCGATACTCCCGATTGAGCATTGCTGGCAAACTGTGATTTGCATATTTCATTGTTAAAAGGGCACAAAAAAAATATATAACACAAAGTTTGTCTGTTTGTCTGTCTGTTATGTATACAAATCTACACCGTTTCACCGATCTGAACCCACATTTGATTTATTGTTCACTTTAGACAATCCTCCCTTTTCATCACTTTTAACAACTTTTTAACACCTTAGCTTATTGAAAATATATCATTTATGATTTGCATACCTTTCGGGGAGTTGTTGGGAGTCGTTTCACAATCTCTTCATACTCAATAGCCACTGCTGCACCGCAATAATTGTATACTTACCCTTTGGAACCCTGCGAGTAACACTGTCCACTTACAATTTCGGACAGACCAACCCATTCTCTGCATTTAGGCCCTTTTGCACAAATATACACCGTTTCACTGATCTGAACAAAAATTTGTATACTTACACTTTGCAAAAACCTGCGGGTAACCCTGTATACTTAAAATTTCGGACACACCACCCCATTACCTGAATTTAGGCCCTTTGTTCCAAATCTACACCGTTTCACCGATTAGAACCAAAATTCGTATTCTTATCCTTTGGTACCCTGCGAGTAACACTGTCTGCTTGAAATTGCGGACAGACCACTCTATTCCCTGCATTTAGGCCCTTTGGAACACTGCGACTAACACTGTCTGCTTGAACTTGCTGAGAGGCCACTCCAACCCCTGCATTTAGGCCGTTTGGCACAAATCCACACCGTTTCACCGATCTGACCCAAATTTCACATAATTACCGTTTGGAACCCGACAAGTAACACTGTTCACTTTAAATTTCGGACAGACCACCGTTTTACCTGCTTTTAGGCCCTTTGTGACAAATCTACACCGTTTCACCAATTAGAACCAAAATTCGTATTCTTACCCTTTGGTACCCTGCGAGTAACACTGTCTGCTTGAAATTGCGGACAGACCAACCCATTCCCTGCATTTAGGCCCTTTTGCGCAAATATACACCATTTCACCGATCTGAACAATAATTTGTATACTTACCCTTTGGAAACCTGCGGGTAACCCTGTCCACTTAAAATTTCGGACACACCACCCCATTACCTGAATTTAGGCCCTTTGTTCCAAATCTACACCGTTTAACCGATTAGAACCAAAATTCGTATTCTTACCCTTTGGTACACTGCGAGTAACACTGTCTGCTTGAAATTGCGGACAGACCACTCCATTCCCTGCATTTAGGCCCTTTGGCACAAATCTACACCGTTTCACCGATCAGAACTAAAATTTGTGTACTACCCTTTGGAAGTCTGCGAGTAACACTGTCCACTTAAAATTTCGGAAAGACCACCTCATTCGCTGCATTTAGGCCCTTTGGCAAAAATCTACACCGTTTCACCGATCAGAACCAACATTCGGATACTTACCCTTTGGTACCCTGCGAGTAACACTGTCAGTTTGAAATTCCGGACAGACTACTCCATTCCCTGCATTTAGGCCCTTTGGCCCAAACCTACACCGTTTCACCGATCTCAACCAAAATTTGTATATTTACCCTTTGGAACACTGCGACTAACACTGTCTGCTTGAAATTGCTGAGAGGCCACTCCAACCCCTGCAGTTAGGCCGTTTGGCACAAATCCACACCGTTTCTCCGATCTGACCCAAATTTCACATACTTACCGTTTGGAACCCGACAAGTAACACTGTTCACTTTAAATTTCGGACAGACCACCGATTTACCTGCTTTTAGGCCCTTTGGGACAAATCTACACCGTTTCACTGATCTGAACCAAATTGTTTATACTTACCCTTTGGAATCCGGCGAGTAGCACTGTCGACATGAAATTTCGGACCCTTTGGCACAAATCTACACGGTTTTACTGATCTGAACCAAATTTTACATACGGTTCTTAACCTTTGGAACCCGATGAGTAACACTGTCCACTTGAAATTTCTGACATACCACTCCATTCCCTGCATTTAACTCAGGAATCCCTCGGGGTTGCCAGCTTCCTAACTCACCAGCCATGAGCCCTTGAGGGTGTACCAGAAGTGGCGGGGATACACACCTCTTTGAGGGCCTTGAGCAGAAGACAGAAGGTATTATGAAAAGGAAAAGAAGGCAGACCCCTCGAAGAATGAGTGCTTCAGAAAAGATGAGACAACGGCCAATTAAGGCGGGAAATTGAAAGACTCCCTAGCCCTCGGATACCCTAATACAGTCGGGGTCGGAAGAGAACAAGAGTTGACCAAGAGAGGCCGACAGGAAAGAGAACTGAAAGGAGCCCGGCACCAGGAATTAGGAGCGATGCCAGACTCAGCTGGGGTCCCGTGGCGGCTAACCCACGTCCCACAAGTTGTGAGACCCTGGGGGGGCAGTTGTGAGAATAGCTTGCTGATTCATCGCGAGGTGACATGAGAGGACTTTCCAGAGCCCGCCGTGTTATCTGCTGTCTATGCTGATGCCAGCACAGGGCCGTTGCTCAAGCCACTGTGGTGTTGCGAAAGAGTGACTGATTCCCCGGCCAATCTAAATAAGACGGGAAACCCCGAACGTGTGTCATCATATTTCATCATCATCTGCGATCATCTCAGGTTCGTGCAGCTTGGACCCATATTCTTTGCCAAGCTGTACGCCATAAGCTCTTTCACTAGACGCATCGAGTACAGGCCTAAGCCAGAAAATATGGTTTAGACTTTGGAAGACATCGAAGCTAGACATCCGAATTACCTATATCAGTTTTAAAATTACACCATGTTCGTTTAGTAGTCATTTTTTCATTACCTTATTATTATCATCATAAGTGCAAATTACCTAGATGTTACGCGCATCATACCATTAATCACCGCCGCATAAAGTCTTTCTCGACTGTGATTTTTAAAATATTTATTTTTATTACAGTACATTGTGTACATTATAAGTTGAAGTGTCAATTCAATACCGGTAGTAGTTTCCCTTAACATCCTCATCATAAGGGCAAATGACCTAGATGTTACGCCCATTACACCATTAATCACCACACTCAATAAGTCTTCCTCGCCTGTGAATTTTGAAATATGTATTTCTATTACGGTAGTTTGTAAATTTGACGTGTCAATTCAAAAGTAGTTTTCATTATCATCCTTATCAAAAGGGCAAATGACCTACATATTACGCCCTCATTGTCTTTGGGGGCAAATGACCCAGATTTGATGTCCATTATATTTCAAAGGAGACTTTGAGACATTATCATCATTCCACCGGGCGAAGCCGGGTACTACTGCTAGTATATATATATTTCTACATTACTGTTGAAGTATTGAAATTATTATTGCTGGATTTCAACAACATGTTTCATAGTATTCTCAACTGTTGCTACCGTACTGAACCAAACATCTGTAGGACACAGTAAAGCGTGTGTTCATTATCATAAGTTTTCTCGTCGATGAACACTTCTGAAGACTTAAACTATCCCTATTGAAGTGTTGCCTAGTTTATAAGACTTTTTACATCATGTTGTGTTACTTTATGCGTTCAATTCCAATCTATCTTTATGGTGCTCCATGTAAGATTTAGTGATAAAGGACATTTTAGTGCTTCGCTAAACAATTATCTGTTGTTGTATTCATTCATATCGGCTGATGAAGGGGCCAAAACTAATAATTAGGCCTCGATACATGTCCCACCAAACACCACACAGTGATCATATTTAATAAAAAGTATTGATTAGACGGAATTTTAAACCTCTTTAGAGCTAAAATATGAAATTTATATCAAATTTTTGTGTATTAAGAGTAGAGAAATCAAATGTAGGATTCTTCATTTCACTGCTTTACAAGCGGGCACCATTAGTTATATCTATTCAGTAGGGGAGCAGTACGGGTTTAAACCCATAGCGTCAGCAGTTTTTAAATTGCGCGCGTCTGAGCCATGTAAGATTGTCGATATCCCTTGAACCCGTGGTCGGAGTTTCACAAATGAGACGTCGTTGGACTCGAGTTGACTGGGGCTTTGCTATGGACCATATATTAGATTTTTAAATTGGTTTTTGAAAGTAGGCGATAGTTTGAAAACCAAACATGATATAACGTTGTGCTATGGTTCACACGAATGGTCTCTTTGACCTTTATTTTTATAATAAAACTTTTTTTTATATTTTATGTGCTTTTTTTTAACAGTCCACTTTTGAAATTCTTATAGTTTGGAAACTTAGAAAGTTTACAAAAAAGATTGTTGGACGTTGTTGAGTGCCATCTCAGTACTGGACGTTCTCCCTTATGACACTGGGGCAGCACTTGTCAGGCCCTTCAAGGTGAAGGGTGTTTTTCCTGGCGGCCAAGAGTCGCATTACCGGGCGAGGAATAACAGTTGCCTGGAACTGTTGTCATGTGAGCCGCAGCGCACGGTCGCATTGTTCTAATTAGGTGTAGTCATGTAGTGTATTTTATATTCTGTGTGTTATTTAGGTTATTAAATTAGTGTTTTGTATAGTCAGTGTTGTTATTTTAGTGTGATTTAAATATTTTGAGCCACCAGAAAGGTGTTGTGATGCCAGCAACAACATTTTTGCTCCACCACGCCGGATTTCTAAACCAACGTGGCGCGTGTGTACTTGTGAACAGTCTACTTTCACTTTATATTCCGGTGATTTTCCTCGTACAGTTGTAAATGACCACGATAATTAATTGATATGAGTTGCAACGACAAACAAGATTGTGATTATATTAATTTACATTTCATGCCTTGTAGTCCAGGCATTTGTACATGAGATTGGCGCGAATCGCCATGTTGCTTGCGGTGTTGCCGGGTATCAGTGTTCATCCACAACGGAACTGTGACAGTGCAGCCAACTTCGGACATCACGGAAGCGGATAACCTCAACTCAGGACCTGGCCACCAAAGTGTAGTGTCGGCGTATTCACGTGAGTAGTAAGTACAGTCTGGTTCACTTTATTATTCCTTTCCTGCTATGTCACCATGGAAGAAAGTCTAAAGCGTGCATTAGTTAAGAAAAGGGCAGTCATCAAATCTCGTGTGACTCGAGTAGGCAATTTTATCACGGATTTCCATAACAGAGGAAATCTTAATGACATTAGGGTAAGACAAAAGCTTCTTGAAACTAGCATAGGGGAATACAACGGCGTACAAGATCAGTTGGAAGTTAATGATGACGATGTTGCACACGAAGTAGACAGGGAAACATTCGAGGAACTGTGTTTGGAAATTCAGTCCAAAATTGAAACACTACTGGCAGATGATGCAGCCCCGTCATCAACCCCTATCAACAGTTCATGTTCTACCATTAGCCATAATCTTAAGTTGCCTACATTCGTACTCCCCAAATTTACAGGCTCTCTTATTGACTTTATGCATTTTCATGACACATTTCAATCCTTAATTATCCACAACGAGTCTCTGACCGACATTCAACGCTATTATTGTTTATTGTCGTGTGTATCAGATGAGCCACACAAACTCATTGAAAACCTTCCAGTTACTCAGGACAATTTCAAGGTGGCATGGAAATTAATTTGCAACCGATACCAAAACCCTAGGCTCATTTTAGATCTCCATGTCAAAGAATTGCTGTCGCTACCTCCCGTAAAATCGGAATCACCCAGAGACTTGCGACAACTCATCAATCAGTTGAGCAGCAACCTGAATTGAGACCCCATTGCATGATGTCCTCCTATCACACTTGGTTCTGGAACGCATTGGTCTACGCTTGCGGAAGCAATGGGAGAGCAAGACGTCAGGCGATACATGTCCCAGCTTGAAGGATCTTGTTTCATTCTTGGAGAGCAATTGTCAAACATTAGAGATTGTTGCCTCTCACAAGCCACCAGCAGATAAACATGTTGCGAATAAAGTCAGCCCAGCCTCAAAGAGTCCGCGTCGCTCATACATGTCAACTTTTCCCGGATGTGAATCGTGTAATGAACAACACACTTTGTCAAGATGGCAAAAATTCAAGGAAATGGCAGTGAATGATCGCATCAAGTTAATTCAAGATCGCAAACTGTGTTACAATTGCTTGCGGCGTGATCACATGGTATCAAATTGTAATGCTGGTTACTGTAGAACTTGCAACAAGAAACACCACATATCACTGCATAACCATCAGGACAGTAACACATTAGGCCATTCCTCACAACAGTCATACTGCTCATTAAAAGGGTCTTATCTACAGCACGAAGTTCTTCTCTCAACCGCAATAGTTCACATCAAGGATAATTCAGGTCGAATTCACGATTGCAGAGCGCTATTGGACAGTGGTTCTCAGCTGAATTTCATGTCTAGGGAACATTCTGATCGTTTGGGTCTGAAATTGAGTCGCTATGCCATGCCCATCAGTGGTATTAGTAACACCAAGGCAGTTGAGTCTTCACACATCTGCCAATTAAACATATCTTCCAGGGTGAGTGATTACAGAAGGCCTAGTGTGTGCTCCGTGCTGCCTCAGATCACAGGTCAGCTTCCTACTCCACGTATCAACTGTGATGCTTGGAAGTTACCTAAGGACATCACCTTGGCCGATCCCCAGTTCAACCAGCCTCGTCAGGTTGATATTCTTCTAGGAGCAGCTGTTTTCTTCGACATCTTACGGCCCGGTCAGCAAACGCAGGAAGGTCATCCCATCCTTCAGAACTCAGCGCTAGGATGGGTTCTAGCGGACTGCATCTCTACCCACTCAGTGGAACAGCGAAGTAGTAGGAACAATACGTTGTTTGTCAGAACTGACCCATTAAACTCTCAGGTGGAGCGGTTCTGGGAACAGGGAGAGATATGAACACATCCCCAGTCAAAGGAAGAGAAACTATGTGAAGATCATTTTGCAAGATTCACCACCAGAGACGAAACAGGACGCTTCGTCGTAAGATTGCCCCTTCGTTCACCACAAATGTAACTAGGAGATTCGCTGCATAATGCCAGGAAGCGTTTCGGCTACATGGAGAGGAAGCTTCAAAGACAGCCTTCGCTAAAGAAAGACTACGTCAAGTTTATGGACGATTATCTTCAATTAGGTCATATGAACATCGTTGAGCCAACTGATCAGAATCATCATTCATATTACCTGCCCCATCATGCAGTCGTGAAGGAAGACAGCACAACCACCAAGCTGAGAGTCGTCTTCGATGCATCTGCTAAAACCACATCGTCATTGTCTCTCAATGATATGATGATGATTGGGCCTACAGTGCAGCAAGATTTATTTTCAACTGTCTTACGTTTTCGCAAACACAAGTATGTCTTCACCGCGGATATTGAGAAGATGTACCGCCAGGTTCTCGTGCATCCTGAAGACAGAGATTTGCAGAGGATTCTGTGGCGAAGCTCACCTGACCAGCATTTGCAAGCATATCGGCTTACCACTGTCACATATGGTACAACAGCAGCCCCATTCCTGGCCACAAGATGCCTAACCGAGTTGGCAAAGGAAGGACAGCGGACATATCCGGTGGCTTCGGAGATAGTCCGAAATGATTTCTATGTAAACGAACTGCTTCCCGGAACAGAGTGCATCCAAGATGCTATTAAACTGCACAGAGAACTAACGACCCTACTGAAAAGTGGAGGATTTCCCATTCGCAAGTGGCGTGCCAATCATCCAGATGTATTAGCATCTATTCCTGAGGACCTTTGTGAGAATCAGCTCCCATGCAAACTGAAGTTCGAAGAAGATGTAGCCAAAACACTTGGCATACTCTAGCACCCTGTTGACGACATGTTCAGGATCGAAACTACAATCAAAACCAATTCTCAAGGATGGACAAAATGTACTGTCCTGGCTAAGGTTGCATCCATCATCGATCCGCTAGGCTTACTAGGTCCAGTCATTGTGCGATGCAAGCTATTCATCCAGATGCTGTGGCAACTACGAGTTGACTGGGATGAGCCACTTCCTGAGGAATTTGAGAAAGTCTGGGTGCAGATCCACCAGTATCTCTCCTGTCTGAGCAAAATCGACATACCACGGAGAGTGACCTGCGATGGCAAAATAGTCAGTGTGCAGCTGCACGGCTTCTCAGATGCATCGGAGAAAGCTTACGGTGCGTGTGTATACTTGCGTTGCACCAACACCAATGGCAACATCACCGTCTCGCTCTTAACCTCCAAGTCCAGAGTAGCACCCCTCAAACAAGTCTCATTGCCTCGTCTGGAACTATGCGGAGCTCTGCTACTTACACGTCTGGTGAACAAGGCATCAACAGCCCTTAATATGAACATTCAGGCATGTCATTATTGGACAGACTCGACGGTCGTACTTGCTTGGATAGCAGGATGTCCCAGATCAAGGAAAACGTATGTGGCCAACAGTGTTTCAGAGATACAAGATCTCTCTAGATCGGAAGACTGGAAGCATGTTGCATCTCAAGAGAATCCAGCAGACGTGCTCTCAAGAGGACTTGAACCACAGCATCTTGGACTGACGCGGCTATGGCGTGGCCCCACTGGCTGCACAAGCCCCCTTTTGCTTGGCCAGAGAAGAAGGCAATTGCCGACAGCTCAACTGAAATCCCTGAGCAGCGAAAGGCAAATGTATGTCTGCTGTCAATCAACCCCGACGCAGAAGAACACATTCTACGATTCTCCATCTGGTCAAGACTCCAACGAGTGACAGCCTAAATGCTCAGGTTTGTTCACAACCTTCAACGTGAGAAGAAAGAGAGACAGCATGGGCCACTAACGACTGCCGAGTTGCGCGAATCCTTGAAAACCATTGTTCGCATCGCCCAGCATACTGCATACTCACAAGACATTCAGAAACTCCAGAAGGAGAGAACCATTTCTCCAGCGAGTAAGCTTGTAAACGTGTGCCCATTCCTTGATCTGGAAAAGTTGATTAGGGTGGGCGTCAGATTGGAAAATGCTTCTACATCTTATGATCAGAAACATCCTCTAATAATTCCCCCGAAACATCACCAAACTCCTCATCAAGCATGAACACCACAGTCTGTTGCATGCGGGAAGCCAGCAGGTGCTAGCCTCACTACGTCAGAGGTTCTGGTTCAACAATGGGAGATCTGTTGTGAGGCAAACCATACACAAGTGTCTCATCTGCTTCAAGCTGAAAGCAGCAACAGTGAATCAACTCATGGGACAGTTGCCTGCTTCACGAGTTACACATAGCAAACCATTTTCGAATTGCGGAGTTGACTATGGAGGCCCCCTATACATCAACTATGGTGCCCCCAGAAGTAGGACACGCACCAAGTGTTACATTGCCTTGTTCGTGTGTATGGCGACAAAGGCAGTTCACATCGAACTAGTCAGTGATTTGTCCAGTGATGCGTTCATTGCAGCCCTGCGGAGGTTCATCGCAAGACGCGGCAGATGCAGCAATATATATATAGTGACAATGGGACTTGCTTTGTCGGAGCTAGGAACAAACTAAGCTACTCCATCTAACAAAATCACCTCATTATCGGTCTGCCATCCAAGAATTCACTTCCAATGAGGGCATAAATTGGCACTTCATTCCAACACATGCACCCCACTTCGGAGGTCTCTGGGAGGCAGGAATAAAATCTGTTAAGAACCATCTCAAAAGGATCGCTGGTGATACTCTCCTCTCCTTCGAGGAGCTCTACAACCTTCTAACCCAGGTTGAGGCATGCTTAAATTCACGGCCACTGACTCCCCTACCTAACTATCCTGATGAGTTTACCTTCCTGACTCCAGGACATTTTCTCATTGGAGAACCCTTTAGCTCGTTCCCTGAACCAGACTGTCTTGCTAGCTCATCTTCCCACCTGTCAAGAAGGCAACTGGTTCAGCGCTGTCGGCAGCAGATTTGGAAGCGGTGGTCGTGTGAATACCTCTCTCAGTTGCAGCAGAGAACCAAGTGGCACACCACCCAACCCAATATGGAGATTGGAACACTGGTGATCATCAAGGAGGACAACCTTCCACCGTTCACATGGCGGACGGGCATCATCGAGGAGGTGCATCCTGGACCTGATGGCCTCGTGCGAGTTGTATCTGTGCGATCAGCTAAGGGAATGTACAAGCGGCTAGTGACGAAGATATGTCCTTTCCCAAGTGAATAACATTATTTCACATCTAGGTTCTGGAGCTACCCACTGTGGACATTGAACTTCAACAGGGATTATTTGTGTTCATGTGTTTGTATCTTTTTTCAGTCTTCTATTGTATAATTTGTGCCAAATTAGGTGGGCGTCATGTTGAGTGCCATCTCTGTACTGGACGTTCTCCCTTATGACACTGGGGCAGCACTAGTCAGGCCCTTCAAGGTGAAGGGTGTTTGTCCTGGCGGCCAAGAGTCGCATTACCGGGCGAGGAATAACAGTTGCCTGGAACTGTTGTCATGTGAGCCGCAGCGCACGGTCGCATTGTTCTAATTAGGTGTAGTCATGTAGTGTATTTTATATTCTGTGTGTTATTTAGGTTATTAAATTAGTGTTTTGTAAAGTCAGTGTTGTTATTATAGTGTGATTTAAATATTTTGAGCTACCCGAGAGGTGTTGTGATGCCAGCAACAACAGACGTAAATGAAGAGTCCATACCCCCTCTACCCCCCAAAATAAATTTCAAGTCTCTAGGACAAAACTGAAAAAAAATTGTAGTAGTGTTAGAATGAGAGAGCCGCTTCCATTAGGAAGTTGTGAGCCCCTGGTGGCCTTGGGAAGGAAGGATAAATGCTAGGAGGTCGTGCGTGGATTCTTCTTTTTTCGTCTCGTTGTGCTCTTTACGGGGATGTAAGTGCTGAAAACATGACAAAATGTTTCTGGGGTAAAAACGTGATTTTAGACTTTTTGTTATATATCGCGAACCAATCATGCCAGAGGCATGTACGAGGGGTCCAAGGACTCGGGGTGACGTCCTCTTTGCTATGAACCACTCCTTATATTTTTTTTAAATTGAAAATTTTTGTTTTTGAAAGTAGGCGATAGTTTGAAAACTAAACAGGATAGAGCGTTGTGCCATCCTGAAAACGAACAATCTCTGTGACCTTTCTTTTATAATATTTTATTTTTATTTTTAACCTTTTTTTGAAAAAAGTCTAATTTTGAAATTCTTATATTTTGGAAACTAGGACGTTTACAAAAATGTTTGTTTGACGTAAATTAATGGATTTTACCCCCTCTATCCTTAAGGTAAATTTCAAATCTCTAGGACAAAACTGTGCATTTTAACACTTTTACCTGTTTTTGTTTTAATTTTAAATAAAGCACGGTCGTAGATAGAGAGTCAGTAGCGCTGGACGTGTGTTACAACGAGGCTATCACTAGCCATGGTGAATACAGCAAATGGCTATTTCGACAGGGTGATCTATGGCAGAACGACAGGACGAGGGGTCGCTTTTTCAGATATTTTCCTATGACGTACGAATGAAGGCGAATATTCCAAAATCCCTCATGGCAATCTTTAAATATGTTAATAAACGGGTCGTGTGTAACCTGACAAATGATAATAATGGTATGAGGTGAATGAAAGCAGGAAACGTTTGATAGTTGTCAACACCAACTTGAAGAACTTGCTTTGAATGTATGTCTGACTGGCAGCCAAGAAACAAATCCGCCATGAGGCTGGCTGGGATCTGGCTAGGAGAATGGAATGTGGGTGAGAGCTGACAACATCGCTGGCTGGTGATAGCAGGTTGGAACAATGTGGCAACTCTGTAACAGCTATAAGAGAGAGAGCTACAGAGAGCAGCAGCAGGGCCTCCCACAGAGAGGGGAGAGGAGGGAACACAGAGACACTACGCGAAATCACGTGACCACTGCAGAGCAGTGAGGGGCGGGGCCAGAGGGCGGGGAGAGGTGAGGGGAGGAGTGGAGAACCCATAACAGCCAATAGCTGAACGAGTTGTATGTCAACATGGAGTCAAGGAGTGAGACACGGATGAGGAGAGAGAAAGAGAAACATGTGTGTACATGCATAAAGCGCAGAGCGCCGTACACAGGGCTCTCGTACAACATGATTCAATAAATAAATAAATAAATAAAAGGGGCACAGGTTCACACAACATGTAATGTATTGATCCAAGAATTAAAGGTGAGTTAAATCCCAACCATTCCTTTGAAGTTCATGGAGATAAAACCTGCCTTTTATGGGTTGATGGTTGAGGTCCTCGAGTAAATAGGTGACTGGACTGTCCAAGTTGACTTAACGAATTTGAAATAGTCAGTCCCTCACTGAGGCGTGTAGCCCTTATTGAAAGCAGACTTAAATTTGCTCACACGAACAAAATCCCCAATTTTCAGTCAGTGACGTTTAGGATCTGCTGTTTTTATGGGGTTAAACAGTTTATCCAGTCACTGAATATTTTTGGTCACGAGGCGTGGTTTGGTCCCAATCGTTCTATGTTTGCTGTCATTGTAACGTGACACTTGCTCAGGTAACATGTCCAACCAGCGATAAGTGCCCTGAGTGGTAAACGCTTTCCACATATGCGTTTTCAATGTTCGGTTAAACCGCTCGACCACGCTGGCTTTGAAATTGCTGTACGTGGTGTAATGGTAAATATCCAAAAATTTGAGAAAACTGGAGAAATCCTTGTTGAAAAATTCTTTCCCCTGGTCGGTTTGTAGCAACTGAGGTAGACGCTTGGATTGTTGAATAATATGTTGAAAGGCCTTGGTGACTAGTGGACCAGACTTGCCACGCACAGGTTCAACAAAGGTCATTTTGGAATAGACATCAATGACGGTCAACATATAGCGTACACCATTGTTAACGCTAGCCTAGGGGATCATTTGAACCAAGTAAGCCTACCAAAGTTCATCCACACCTCGTGAAATCACCTTGAGTCGCGGATAGTGACGCCTAGCTGGGCGATGTTATTCATGAGCAATGCCCATTTTAATGGGTGAGGGCTTAAACAATAATTTTGGCATTTTGAAGTTCGTGTTCAATTTCTTGAATTTCCCAATCGTGACCGGTGTGGCCAGCTTGACGTGAAGAATGCAACAACTGTAGCCGTTGGACGAGCTTATTGGGATTGTGCCAGTAGGTAGCATCCACAAGGGGTTTTAATGGCTTAAATGTCACTCCCAAAGCGGACGCTTTACGACGAGTACTTTGACTGGTGGGAAACATTTTTGCAATGATGGTTTTATATTTTTGAGATATATTGGCATTCACTTGATGAGTGGGATCATACTGTCTTTTGTGGGCATGGGTGTCCAATAAAATGGATTTATATTTGCTAAGGTCCTGTGGTGTATAATCATGGGAAGAGGGTGAGCGAGAGAATAGCAGCTTTAACAGTCCTGGCGTTAATTTATAATTGATGTTATTAATGACAGCTTTAGTACGAGCAAATTTAATCGATGAATCACCAATTTAAAAAATATCATCCTCATGGCGAACACCATACGTGGTATCTGTGTTTCCAATAAACAGATCGGTGAAATAGGGTTCCAGTGTTGATGCATAAAATTTTATTAAAATGTTTTTCAGTTGAGCCTTATGTTGAGGGGTGGCCAAGAGTTGTGAAAACGGAGACGATCTGGAAGGGCAAAGTGTTTCGACCATGGCCAAGATTTCTTCTTTCTCAAAAACTCTGCAAGGGGTGAGGATTTTTTGAGGCGTAAACACTTGTTCCTCCTCATCCTCAACCTCGCTAACACTAGTCAAATCTTCCTGCTCCTCTTCCTCTTCCACGGGGTCCTCGTGTAGCGTCTGCGTGGCTTGTGAAACAGTGGGTAGCGTTTCACATGACTTGAAAGAGGGTGTAAGCATGGCTTTTAGCGGTGAAGCTAAATGTTGTTGAATAAACAAAGCATGATCTGCACGTGATTGTTTCAATTGACGAAACTTTTGGCGAATAGTATTTTTTGCTCTAATAATATGCTTTTTCAATTGACTCTCTGCTAACGCCATGGTGTCTTGACAAACGACTTGAGAGGGAATGAGACAATGCCTAAAATAGCAATAAAATGATCAAACCCTAAGCTATAACGTCCTTGGTTGAGTTCACTTTGTTTATCAATGACCAAACAGGCATGACGTTGAATGTTCCAGCACATGGAACATAATTCAGTAAACATTTGAAAGGTCATATCCGGATTCACATGTTCATTATAAATGTGACGACTATTCCTCTCGTCCTGGCGAATTAAAGCAATAACATTGGCATTGTCACGAATCAACTGTTTGGACATTTTAGAATACGTTTGTTCAAGATAGAAGCAATCTATATGTTTGGGACGTCCCATGCTGAAATAGCTTTGAATGATGCCTTGTCGTTTCGTGGATACATCATCGAAAATCATGAGTGAATCAGGCTTTACCTCATCCAGGGCAATAACATTTTATTGCATGGAAAATATGAAATAACCCATATTCTCATTTTGTAATCCAGACATGACTTGATCCAGAAACACATAGAGGGTTTGGTAGAGAGATTTTGCAAAAAATATAAATATTTTGAAAACGCAGACCATTGGGCGCTGTAAAGAGCGTCAGCAAAAGATTGGTCTTTCCACTTCCGGAAGGTCCACTATGATGCAGCGAATGGAAGATGGAAACAGTGAACCATTGCGTTGTTCACGTGATGTGGGACAGAGATGGGAAACCATGTCCCCTACGGGGAATGAATCTTGCTGCTTAATAATGTTCATAAATACTAAGGCTTAGAGAGGCTAGCAGGCTGACTATATACATGGAACCAAGCCTTGTCATAGAAACAGTAGACTCGTACAACAGGTTGACGATGGATGTCTTTGGACGTGCGTTAATGGCCAAATCTGGGTCTGTTCCCATACATGATCCTAAGAAAGAAACAGATCCGGCTAATAAACACTATGTGGATAGGTCTGTAGTGCCACGCACAAAACTTAGAGATTATGACTTTAAGAGAAAGCGGTTAACCCATGTGAAACATCCTCAAGTGTCTACAGACGTCACTACAAAAAGTATGTGGATAACAAGGTGTATGAGTTTTATGACAAAGTGCCTCAGCTTACAGTGAATGGTTATACCGCTAATCATCACCGCATTATTCACGTGGAAGACCCACAAGACGAAAATGATGTCTGTACGAAACGTTATGTGACCTATGAAATGAAAAAGGCCTTATAAATCTATCCCATCCGTATTTTTAGTGTATCTGACAAATGAAAACCCTGTGAATGACAGAAACCAGTTACCGCTAGTCCATGACCAGCTCTTGACGTATGTGCTTGCTGCGGGTTTAATCCACTATCGATTGCACTATGATGGAACCATTCACATGAAATAGGTGAGGCCTGATGAGAACCATTTACATGTAGAGATAAATGGTCATAGGATGTTGGTCCATAACCATGAAATGGTCAATGCAGGTGACGAATTATCCTCTCATCTCATGTTGACATGGGATGAAAGCAAGCGGGAAAAACCATAAACGATTTCCCACTTTATGTGGAATTGGAATATACAGCCATGAATTTATTTATTTAGCGTATGGCTTTACAGATACAATATGCACATAAAAGATAATTAGTTTATGAAGACAAACTATATGTTCATGTCTAAGTTGTTTATATAGTTAATTGTCTCTGATGATCCATGAGCGAAATCAGTCACGTTGCCACTGTACTTTCGTTTAGGACATTCGGTGATGATATGCTGGATGGTCTGCTTGGGGGCACCACAATCACAGTTAGGTGAAGACATTATTTTCCATTTGTAGTGGAAGTCTGCACAGTTGCCGTGACCCGTACGAATCCTGTTGAGAGTTGACCATGTTTTCCGAGGAAGCTCAAATCCAGGTGGCAACGATGATCCAATGCGTGGTAAGGTTGATCCAGGCCTATTATCTTGTCTTCCCTGCCATTCTTTAGTGATGTTGTAGTTGGTATTCTCCAAGTCTATTGCAGTCCTTGTTGGTGGATTTCGGGATCGTAGTCGATTCAGGCAAATGTCAGCAATGTCACAGTGTATTGGTAGCTGTGGGTTATCCATTATTTTCTTGAACTCATTGAGGAGAGCGTTTTTACGTCGAAGATCTGGTGGAGGGATGTGGCTGAGGATAGGTAGACAATGTGTGGGTGTAGACCTTATTGTGCCAGTGATTAGGCGCATGGTGGTGTTGAGCTGGGTATCTATGAGGTTAGTGTGAGGACTATTCAACCACACCGGGGCACAATACTCTGCAGCTGAAAACACAAGTCCCAAAGCTGTACATCGAAGTGAAGTTGCCGATGAACCCCAAGTTGTGCCACATAATTTTTGGACTATATTGTTACGGGTTCTCACTTTGGATTGAGTATTGCGGAGGTGTTGTTTGAAGGAGAGTGTTCTATCCATTGTGACCCCCAGGTATTTAGGGAATCTATTATGTCTCAATAATTGATTTCCAATATACACCTGCAATTCTTTATTAGCCATCTTGTTGTTCAAATGAAAGCAGCACACTTCTGTCTTGTTAGTATTAAGTGTAAGTCTCCACATCTTAAAGTATTGAGTCAGTTCTTCAAGATCGTCTGTTAGGTTCATCTCTGTTTTCTCAAAAGTTGTATCTCTAGTAGCAAGTGCCCAATCATCTGCGTAACCAAATTTTCTTGAAGTTGTGGCAGGCATATCTGCGATATATAGGCTAAATAAGATTGGAGCAAGAACAGAGCCCTGAGGAAGTCCATTATTTAGTGATCTTTTGGTGCTCACATTGTTCCCCATATGTACTTGGAAAAGTCTCTGACTTAGCATATTATTCAGGAGTCGGGCAGTCGTCTTACATGGTATCACTTTCAGGAACTTGAAGAGTAGGCCATCCTTCCAGACTGTGTCGTATGCTGCCGTCAGATCGATAAAAGCCACCGATGTCTTAAGTTTTTTCTGGTAGCCTGCTTCTATGAAAGTTGTAAGGGACAGTACTTGATCTGTAGTGCTTCTGTGCGGTCTGAATCCTGCTTGCTCCACTGGGATTTTCTTGTTTATCTCTGGGCCAATTCTATTGAGAAGGAGCCTTTCTAGTAATTTATATGTCACACTAAGCAGGGCAATGGGGCGATAGCTCTCTGGTGTATCACTTGCTTTGCCTTTCTTCAAGATGGCTATGATCTTCGTTTGTTTGAATAACTTTGGCAATTGACCACTCTGTAATATGTTCGTGAAGAAGTTAGACAACCATACTTTAGCTCTGTCTCCACAATGAGTAATAAATTCCGGGTGGATGCCATCCAAACCTGGTGCTTTGCCTGGCTTAATGTCTTTAATTGCAGT
Source organism: Meconema thalassinum (assembly GCA_946902985.2). Lineage (NCBI taxonomy): Eukaryota > Metazoa > Arthropoda > Insecta > Orthoptera > Tettigoniidae > Meconema > Meconema thalassinum. The sequence continues at coordinate 23,780,764 of OX336400.1, forward strand.
AGTTATCTCATCCTTAGTAAAAGGTCTGGAGTATTCCAAGATATCTGTGGCATTCTCTTTTAAAATTTTTAATTCCTTCTTTATGAGTTTTGGGAAGATTTTATCCCTGCTACTTTTAGAAGTCGTGACTATGTGAGAAGCGATCTTGTTTGGGTGAATATCTAGACGCCTTCGTGTAATAGGTTTACCATCTCCCAGTTTCATGAGAAGCAGCCAGGCTTCACGACTAGATTTTGTAAAGTCAAGAGATTCCACTTTCGTAATCCACTTTTGTTTTCTTGCAGCATCCAGGCTATGTAAAAGTTGATCTGCAATTTCGTGATCACCACTGTCAATGTATTGTTGGTAAAGATTATCAGTTTCGTCACTCCATCCAGGAATGTACTCTCTACGGAAGCCCCTAGGGATGTGTTTTTTCGCTGTAGATATCACAGCTCCCACAAATCTCTCATATGCTTTTCTTGTTGGTGGTATCCTTCGTACATATTTATCAAGGTCCTCTGTAAAGGCAGACCAGTTAGCTTTACTGAGATTCCAGCGTGATCGTGGGGTAGATAAACCAAGGGAATTTGAATTCCAAGCTCGTAAAGGACTGGCCGATGCTGGCTGTGAGGAAAATCGGCGAGCACTTTTCGGATGATTGATAAGGGTTTATCATCTTGGTTTCTGGACACAAAACATAGGTCAGGACAATAATCTAGCCTCCATGCAGCAGATCTAAAAGTACCTCGATCTTTAGCATCAAACACATGGAATAGATCATTACTTTCTATCCAATTCATTAGTGCCTCTCCGTTCTCATCATTGCATCTATAGTTCCACTCCTGATGATGACTGTTGAAGTCTCCTACATAGACGGCTGGGTGTGGATGCACGTCTAAGACTTGATTTGGCCACTTAACACTTGGAGGTTTATAAATATTTGAGATAACAGTGTCGCCTATTCTAGTAACAACTGTATGAATTTCCTCGTTTATGCTAGAGGTGACAAGGTAAGCATTTTCTATGGTGGAGCGTACGTATGTAGCATTTCCATACGTATGATGGTAGGTAGCTCCCAGAAGATCGTATCCTGGAATCTTTCCTCTAACCTTCAACTGCTGTTCATCTGCAGCATGAGTTTCTTGTATAACTACTAAGTCAACTTCATATGAAAGTAGCAGTTTAGACAGCGCTTCACTCTTGGATCGGCTAATGCCTTCTATATTCAGTTGACAGATACGGACAGAAGGTCCTAGACTTCTAGTGGGTTGGTCCTGAAAAGGACCTTTAGATGATGTAACCATGTTCATTATTGTATCTTGACCGGGGAGAGATATGTCCGGTCGCCTGTTCACTGTTGCTCGCTTAGCACCACCCAGGGGTCACGTGTAGGGTACTTTTCAGGTTAAACCTACGGACGTGAGCAACATTGGACCCCACAGCCATGAAATAACAACCTGACGTAAGTTGTCACTTGAACTTTCTTGTGGAGTGTTGTTGGTCATCATCATGGTGAAACAAAGATATGTGTTGAAAAAGACTAAAAACAAGACACTGTCCTTGTCAAAGCATGGGCTTAAGGCATTAGTGGACAAGCCCTTGCGAAAGAATAAATTAAAAAATAACGTGTTGACCATAAGGAAAGCCCTTCGAGCAGCACAGAGACGTGTTATTCCAAAACGTTGGCGACGGGGTTAAAAACAAGGGCGAGTGATTCCCGTCCCCAAACGAGCGGGATTTTTACCTGCATTATTTGCCGGTCTGGCTGCTCTGGTTTCACTTTTGGGCGGTGCCAGTGCGGTGGCGAAAACCATTAAAACTGCACAGCAGGGCAAGCAACAACTAAAAGAAAGTCAGCGGCACAATGAAACCATGGAAGCGATTGCTATGAGGGCAAGAAACGGCAATTTAAAGCCAGCCTTTTATCAACTAGGATTTTGGATTTCACCATTTCGAAATAATAATAAAACAAGAAGTTCCGTGACGAACTAAAGAGCCCACTTTTCTTAAAATGTAAGATTCACGCCAATGATTAATCTATATGGATCTATCTAGAATAATGACGAAATTAAGTTGGTATTATCGTAATTTCTAATTAGTTCGAAATACTGTATACCTGGTATAATGTAGCTTAATAGAGCACTACAGTTGTCAGCCCTGGTGACTGAATATATTTTTAGTTCCATCTCTTAAGGTACAGAATCAAAAATTTGCTTGAAAACCAATGGATAGGCGTTACATGCAGTTAAACATTGGAGCTAATAGCGCGCGTAAAATCATGTTGGCAACAATCTCATGCATGTATTGGTCAGAAATAATCTGAAATAATATGATCTATTGTTGTGCCAATTTCGAATGAAATCCATTAGGTAGTATAGAAGTTACATGCATTTTAAAATTGAACCTATCAGCAGGCTTAGAATCATTTTAGCAGCAGTGACGTATATAAGTTACTCCAAATTAATATAGAATGTCCGGTACTATGCGTGTGCATAGCTTAAAGCTGTCGGCTTGCATATTTTCAGATATATTGGTATTTGGACAAAATAAATTGAGAGCATTTATTAACAGTTCGCAGCCCTGATTGATCTTAAGAAAACGCTCAGTCATATTTGTTATTGTACACATAATACATACGAAATTTGGTTGAAATCCCATTGATAGTGTAGAAGTTACATGCACTTAAAAATTAGACTTATCAGCTGGCTTAGAATCATGTTGGTAACTCTGTCATATATGGCCTCCTGGAAAATAAACTGAAATATTATTATCAATTGTGCCCATGTTAATTGGCACAGTTATCGAACCCATACCCTTTTTATGTCAGAAAAAGGAAGAATTAATGCAGATTTTAGAACAGATTTCTAAAAGGTTATTGAAGAGTTAATACAGAATCGTTGTTGCGTGACGCATGGATAAGTGGTGCAACTAAGGGAACAGAGCCACAGCTGCTGATGATGTCATGCCTAGCTCAGCGGAAAGCGAGTTACGCATCAGATCGAAATAGAACCAGTAACTTTCCGCTTAAGACAGAGAGAAAAGATCTCCGATAAAACCCTTACTCATCAATAAAATGACAACGCCGCAGTGAAGGAGGAGCCAAGAAATTGGAGAGATAATTAAAATTAGCCAGTTATGTGCATTAAACTGAAGAAATTACTCCGTCAATGTTGTTTATACTGGGAGAGAAAATTTTGAGAGTGGATAATGTTAATAATATTTGCACAGGAAAGAAGTGTCGAATCAGCGTGACGTAGTTGGGTATTCACCATGCCAGGAGCTGGTTGAGGTGGAAAAAAGGAAACCAACGCTCACTCGATCCAGGAGCCAAATTTAATTAATATCATTAGAACCTACGATCGGTTTTTGGAAATAAGGATATTTTTTTGACATTTAAGGAGAGCATTCTAGAGGTAAATTTTTCATAATCGTGCGACGATTATTTTAGTAGATGTGGAGGAGAAGCGAAACTAATCTTATTGTAGCAGATTTGAATATAAACCCTGGAAGCACCAGGAAGTTCAGGCAGCCTTCATCAGACCGTGAAGGGTCACGTTATTCTGTGTCGCAGACGTACGAGCACCCCTGAGGGGAGTAGCCGTCCAGTTATTATCTACATTATCGCCGTGCAGAGAAGCATAATAATCCTTGTTAGAGGAAAAATACTGTCAGGCTTCGAACTGTAAAAACTATTTTAACTATGCAGTCAAAGTAGTATACTTTGGACTTAAGTATTTTTTTTACCGGCGAAAGGTACCTGAACCTTCTAAATTCAGTGAAGAATAGGCATCGTAATATTTCAAAAAACGCAAGAGTAGTGAACTCTAATTATTCTATCAAAAACGTTAAATAACCAAATCAGGGTAAACGTAGAAGTGACGCCTAGTTTTCCTGATCTGAGGAGGCTAGAGCTGTGCGACGATAGAATATTCCAGGCAGTATCTATGCCAAAGTAAACGCGCAGTAAGACATTGGAATAAATTCCACAAGCTAAGAACTGTTAGCGTCAGAAGTAAATATCCAAACGTGGAAAACAAGTGAAGCAAATTACTAGGTCGCAGTAATAACAATTAGAGTGAATCTAGGAGTAAACGTCAGTTAAAAACATTTGCTAGACGAATATTTGCGCTGTGAGCGAGAAACGACATCGTGCAGTCCATTACCAGTGAGCCGATAGTCAAAACAACTTGAATAGGAGAAATAGCCGTTCCAGTAGAGGGTAGGAACGATCGAGACTTTCAATCATCCCAGTAGGAGTAGGAAGCCGTCGCAAACCAATTGCACCCCTTGGAAACGGGAAAGAAAAGAAAATCACGTGTGTACAGGCAAAGATAATTGCCGAAGTGAAAATTGTTTGTGTAATTTAAATTTTGTGAAAATTGTGAGTATTAATATTTTCTTAATAGTGAATTTTTGTAAGTGGTAATGGATACCATTAGTGTATTTTTTAGAATTAATATGATCAGTATATATATTATGTGTAATCCAGAAAAAGTATTAACCAGTGTGAATATGATCGTAAATATGGTGTAGAAAAATTGTGAGTGGGCAAAATGTATCATCGCTGGAAAACCAGATCGCTGATTGGAGCAGTTATGTAAGTACCACATTTCATTATATGGTGTGTTTTGGGAAGGTTCGTGTAACAATGTTGGAGAGATAATTCTCAGAGTTGAAACACGGATGTATACAACTATGTAAAACGATAGGTTGCGCGATCTGAACGAATAATTTGATAGAAATGTAATTAATTAGAAGTGATAATTAATCCCCAGTGGAAAGTATTCAGTGGAATATCAGTAAAGGACAAATAAAGTAATAATTTAACGCAAGCAAGATAATGATGATAATAATAATAATTGAATAAATTAATTGTGTAATTAATTTGTATATGTAAATGGTGGAAGCTGTAGAGCTCCTTGTAAGAATTGTCAATAAGTTTAATGAACCAGTAGAGTTCTTGAAGTACAATGTCAGAATTGTTGTTAAAGGCTAACGCTATAAATTTTTATGAGACGAAGATCAATTTATTGATGTGATTTAATATCTTTTGCTTTGGAAGGCAACTTGGCTATATTGAAGTATAAGTGCCTTGTAGCGCATTTGTTGTAATTTGTCACGCTAGGGACTCGGTGATTATATGCTCGGCAGACTAATTATGAGGAGCCGTTGGTCGCGGTAATTGATTATTTGTGTATAATTGCGGTATGCAATGTTGGAAAAGGGCGCTAATTTTATTGAATTTTTGAGCGCAGGGATGGATATGACTCACCCACAAGACGCTAGTGTTCGGACGATTGGCTTGAGACCATCGATCTTGTTATTGTAGTCCTAAGTCCTCCAAGTTGGATGTTGTTCCAGAGGCAGACTAAAGGAATGATCCTATGTTCCTCTACGTAGAAAGCCCCTTACATTTTTGTTGGTTTATTGAATATCTTACCTGCCAATGAGAAAACTTCATAATTATACCTTGCCGGAACCAGAAGAATAGGTCTTTAGAACCTCATATTGTATATTTGTTGTAATGAATTAACAAGCCTTGCCTTGTCAAAGAATCATAGCAGAGCTGCTGACAGCAGACTCCTTGTATTCCGTCTCGAAGGGAAGAGGCGTTGAGCTCCCCTCCCCAAGCCATAAATTTTACCCGAGTGTTGTGACACTTTTAAGAGACCATCCTGTTGAGAAAGGTCATGTACGAACTGTAGGGTTCGTGGCAGACAGAAGTAATTAAGAATGTTTTAAATGACCCAGTAGCTCGAACTGGGGTCCATTCATGCTAATTATTATTGCTTGCAGAATTCAGATCGTTGCTTCCTTATGATTTAATTGTCTTTGGAGACAATGTAATAAAAATCCCTAGTTTTATTTTTACATGACCATTTAATTGTTTACGAGTTATAATGAGAATCTTGAGGTAATTTTCAATAACTCGAGATACGCGAACTTTCCCCAGCACAGTACCGATTTCGTAGTATTGAAGAGAGAGATGGTAACAATTGAATATCTTGTGAGCCCCAAGTAAATGGTAATTATCAATGCCATTGTAATTATAACTCAATTATAACTAATACTCATTCAAGGAGTAAATAGTGTGTTTTATTATTGAAATAATGTATAGAAGTAAATACCGAGCCATCTGTGAGCTCGCTTAAGGAATTTAGAATTTTTGCTATATGGGAGTGAAATTTAGATGATATTTTGTCTGGTTCATGGGAACCATAAATTAGTGGTTTTGTATGATAGTTGTTGGATGATTCCTTGCTCTGTTGAGAGCAAGTGTGAACAGTTATTTTCAGTTTTTATGTTATTTGTAGCGCCAAAATTTGAATTATTAAATAGTTTTGTAGTAGGATTTTTATTTTTATTTTTTAATTGTATCCTATGCTTGATCCAGAGTGTGTAAATCACAGAGAGGGAGAACATACCATAGCCCCGATATCCCGATTAGAGCTGGCTGACTGTGATTTGCATATTTCTTGTCGAAAGGGCACACTATATGTGTGCCAACTTTCGAATAGCTCCCATGCATACCTTCCAGGATATCCAGCATTGAACTCAAATTTCAATTGCGATATTTCAGCAGTTGGTAGCACTGACATCATTTTCAAATATGGCCTTGAGATATTCCGGCATATATCTTTAGTCATACCAAATTTGGGTTCCATAGCTGCAGCCGTTTAGGAGTTGATAGGGGGGGGGGACACACACAGAGACAGGCAGACACACATTTTTCCGGATCGATCTCATAAGTCTACTTTTTCCTCATTTTTCCAAATGGGAAAAGTAGGCTAAAAATTTAACCTCAGCCATAGCAAGACATGCCCCGACTCATCACCAAGTGGAAAGCTATGCTAAACAACTAAAGCTTTCTCATTTTCGAGGTGTGTTTATGCGCAACCAATTACCCCCACGATCCTGGAAACAGGAATGTGCTGTTGTCAATTTGGATGAACACCGAGGACCAGGAATTCATTATGTAGCTTATGTCAAAGAGGGATCCACCGTGTGGTACTTTGACAGTTTTGGGAATTGGCCCCCGCCCATGGAGCTAGTGACCTATTTTGGAAATAAGATCAAGATATATTATAATGTGAAAAGTGAGCAAAGTTTAACAGCCAACAGTGTGGACGTTTGTGTTTATTTTTTTATATAAGACACATCATAAGCTAAAACGTCAACAGTATGTCGGCAGAAAGTAAGACGTTTTCACTACATGGACGAGGACCTGAAGTCAGCCTAGACTTTTACCCGCCTATCGAATAGAGTGAAAGACCTTATGGTTTGGGACTTGTTTCTCTTGAAATATAATATGAAATATACAACATTCGTGAAAATGTGAACAAAAAGTTTTACTATGATGATTCTGTGCTCACCCTGAACTCTGGTGGATATACAATAGATGACATTTATGAACACATTTATGTGGTGTTGATCAATGAATATGGTTTAAAGTCATCTCGATGGAACGCACAAGTTTGAACTTGTAGGAAATACCAACACTCATCGATGCAGTATTTTCTCCACATTCAACATTGACTTTAAAACACACCCGGATTTCATTGGTCCATTACTAGGATTTAAACTACGCGTGTTGGAGCCCAACAAAAAACATCAATCAGACCTTGAAGTGAAATTCACTGAGGACCATCATGTGTCAGTGACGTGTAATATTATTAGCCAACTGTACACCAATCAAGAACCATCGCATTTGCTTTATGACTTTATTTTAACATCGCCCAATGGCTATATTATTCGTGAAAACCTCCAGAGGTGCTTTTTCATTCTGTGGCTTTCGATGGTATTAGTAATATAACATTAAGACTGTTCTATAGAGATCAACAACTCATTCAACTAGATTCTACCACACCAGTGACTTACAAGTTGGTGCTAAAGCCACTATGAAGTTGGTGTATAAATCAACAACATCGTCTAGGAATGGTGTTGGTTGTTTGCCACGTGAATACACGTTAACATCTCAGGACAAGCAGATTTTACAGCATTTGGGTTACCACGTTAACCCCCATGATGAATTCTATCCTAGAGGTAGCAAAGCACATGGAGGAGCAACCAGGGGTGGTAAGAATTGATCTCCATTCCTATCAAGATCGAACACCTGGACACAATAACAATGATGAAATTCAATTTGTTATCAACAACCAAGATATTTACACCCTATCGCATGAAAGTCTCATTCAGATTGAAGGTCGACTAACTAAAGCCGATGGCTCTACACCCACCACAACCAAGTTAGTCAACCATGCTTTTGCCTTTCTGTTTTCTGAGGTGCGCTATGTGATTAATGATATCGTGGTGGATAGCACTCGAAATGTGGGTATTTCCAGTGTCATGAAACTATATCCCTCTTATAGTGAGGAAGAATGTAAAACACTTTGCATGGCAGGTTGGTGTCCTGACTCGACCAACGACTGGATGGTACATACTGATGGCACCTTTACTGGATATTAACCTCTTAAACTGATTTTAGGCTTTGCCGAAGATCACCAGCGCATTGTGGACAACGCAAGGCAGTTGCTTTATCCGGTGAGAAACAGGAGTGATAATAATGCGCTCAAGGGAGCCGACAATGCCCCTATAGATTCAAAAATTCAACTACAACGCATGCTATGGAAAGTGCCCCATGTGACCCTTGACGATAGCAAAACACTGGACATACTCAAGATGGTAAAAAGAGATATGCATCTAACCATGGAATTTATAAGCTGCGCACTCCATGAGTACCCGCTATTGCCGACCACCAACACACACAGTTGGTCTGTAAAAACAGCCCGCTATACAGAGAGACCTCTCTACATGATTGTGGGTTTTCAAACGAATCGCAAGTATCAACAAACCAAAGATGGCACGCAATTTGATCACCTGCAATTGAGAAATGCACGTCTTTTCCTCAACGGAGCTGTGTTTCCCTATGAAGGACTGGATTTAGATTTTTCGAAAAATAAGTTTGTTCCCCTATACGACTTGTTTTCTAAATTTCGATGGTAGCATTATGAAAATAGAACAACCCCATGCTATTACCCCAAGCGTTTAAGGCAAGGGCGCCACTGATTGTCTTTGACTGTTCTTACCTGGAAGAGTCTGTCAAGTCATCCAATATTGACATTCGACTAGATTTTGAAACGCATGACAATGTACCAGCCAATACGACGGCCTACTGTTTGATTATTCATCAAAAACAAGCCAACTATTATCCACTGTCCAACCAAGTGACGAGTGTATAAATAACAGGTCAACCCACGTCAAGCCGTTCAGTCATGTCTGTCTCACCCATGAATTTTAACTCTGAGGAACAACGTTTCAAGACCTTTGCGACGTGGCCTGTGCCTTTCATAAACCCTCAAGCCCTGGCAGTCGCTGGCATCTATTATTTAAAAACAAGAGATGAAGTGAAATGTGCCATTACCAGACCAATGGCAAGAGAGTGATGAACCCATGCTGGAACATCACCGCTGGTCACCCGCCTGTCCCTACCTGTGCAGGATGGACGTGGGAAATATACCTTGCCAATCAAGCTATCCCTCACTAGTGCCTCTGAGTGATGAAAAAACAAGTTACGATACGTGTGGACTGTATGGTGTCCATGGTGCTTCGTCAAGCAGCTCACCGCCAAAAACGCCTAGTTTAGAGACATTGGAACATCATCGGTGTTATGGACGTTATAAACACAAAAGACTGTATTGTTGTATGAGTTGGTATCGTCCCTATCCCAAAATGACTAAAGCCTGTAAGACGTGTTATGGCAATAAAATGATGTAATAAAAACTTAGGTGGTTGTTAACATTATTTCCTACCTTAACCTCACTTTTGTTTAAATAGCATGGTGAGAAAATCCATGTCATGGGCACACTTTAGTGGTCGAACGTCAGTCAGTCGTCAGTTGAACTTGATCCAGACAAGCGGCAACATGTCATTGTGGATTGCCAAGGGTTTAAAATTGGTGATAACAAATTTATATTTAAACAAGTGGCCATGATTGATTGTACCACTTTTGGATATCACAAGCAACGCATTTGGTATTTAAACCACCCCATGCTTTTGATTTGTTGTGTGAAAAAGACCGTAAACAAACCCAGTGGATTGAAAATCATAGGCAACTAGACTGGAATCAAGGAACCATTTCCTATAAATATTTGGACACAGTCATGAAAGCGCACTTGTCCTCGGCCAATGTAGTATTTGTGAAAGGAAATGAAAAACTCGAATGGTTGCCATCGGCAAGTTCTTTGTGTGCAAAAAGAAACTAGACAGTTTTACCAAAGAGGAACTATTGGCGCTGCCCAAGTCGTTCATTTATTATGTGGCCTCCAATGCGGTGAAAGAAATCTGGCAACATGTACCAAAATCATGGACTCAAGACCCTGTGTTGAGTGAATTAAAACTCTGTACGGATTACAATCACCATAAGCAAGTGGCCATGGCAAAAATACCGTCTATGCGTCAGTGCGTGACTTGCCAGCTGGTTAAACTGTATCACAGTCATAAAAGTCCGTGTAAAGACTTTGTTGCATCATTCCACGGGTGTCATGGATAGAAAAAGCAACAACAACATACACAAACATCGTCCACAGAGGAGGAAAAAGATCAAACGTTTTCACCATCCATGGAAAAGGATATGCCACACCTATACTGGCAATGGCGTCATTGACAAAGTGATTCAATACTTACCTTTCGAAATCCATTTGACAGGTTATCGTTTTTGTGGCCCTAGAACTCATCTCGAAAAACTTTTGCAGCGTGGTGATGTACCCATTAATCTTTTGGATGAAGCATGCAAAGAACACGAACTTTCTTATCGCCATAGTCATTCTGGTTTAGGACATGTGGCAGATAAAATGTTATTGAAAAAACTAAACAACGTTTCATATCCTATGATGCCTCAGTGGGGGAGAGGATGGCACCCCTGATTGTGATGAGTGCTATGAAAGGAAAGTTGATGATGCGTGGACAAACACATTGAGGAGTGAGGGATTGGTATTTGTTTGTATTCTATTTTCTCTTGTCAATCCCTATGGCTATGGAATAAAAACAAAGGTTTACCAGAGCACGATGTTTTTTTAATTTTTAAAAATTATGATGTTGATGGGCTGATTTTTCATTTTCACATTTCACACATGACCAATTCACACATTGCCATTTACCATTTTCAATTTATAGTAACTTATTTCAAAAAATGTCCGTTTCAAGTTTTGCGTTTTTGATGATATGGATTTTCCATTTTGTTGATTACACTTTTAAAAATGTCCGTTTGAAGTTTTTTTTGAATTTTCATATTTCACACATGGCAATTTCCAATTTTTAAAATGGCAGTTTTACGTTTTTGAATTTTGCTGATATCGAAACATGGATTTTCCATTTTGCTGTTTTCTCATTTTTTTCCATTTGGTGTATGTCCAAAGTTATTTTTTGTCAATGATGTTGATGCGAGTGCTTGACCATAATGATGATGCAGTGTGTTTATGTGTGTTTGGAGAAACGTAGAGGTCTACGACTACTGCAGGTGAGACTGTTTTACAAAAAATAATGTATATTTGCCGCTACATTTCGAAGAAAACAAAACTATTGAAAAACAAAATGACTATTGACCATTTGATATATAAGTGACAATTTTCCCCACCCACCCACCCTACCTCTCCGTGTTTGCTCTGGTCATACATACACACCAGCTTTCTCTCTACTCATACATTCACACACAACCATACCTGCCTTTTGGGAACAAACACAACCACTTTATTTATTCCCAAAAGCACATTCTCTACATGAACACGTATCCCAAAAGAATTTTTTTAGTTTACCATTTTCATTACAAAAAAATTAAATACTAGTCATTAAAGTTTAAAAACATTCATTGAATATCTACCAAAAATAACACCTTTGTACAGCTTTAAAGAAAATGAAACTATTTACCATTTACCATGACCCATTATGAATTTCCCAGTCAAAATTAAAAAAAAAATAAGATTGCACAGAACTTTTTTAAAGAGCAAAAGGCCTAAGTGGGTTACCACTATTTCCAAAATCTACTACAGTATTTACAATGACAAAAAATAATATTTACAAAATACAAACATACTAAATCTACGAGTTACAAAAAATCCATGTCCCTAAACGAACAAACGGAGAAATCACACCTCCTCCTCCTTGCGATCATAACCCCAGGGCAGGCTAGTGAGCAGGTCATCAGCCCATACACGTTTGTTATCCACAGAGGCGAGGGTGCGTTTTCTCTGTTCCACGAGATACAAATGATGGTTGCTGGATTGTATCCTGCACTGTGTTTGGGATATAGTTTTGCCAGTGCGTAAAACCGCCAGGTAGTCGTCTTCACGTAGCTATTTTACCACTGCCCGACCTACACCTTTTGCTCTTTTGGCTTCCTTACAGTCTAATGTGCGATAAGCATACATTTTAGAGGCCAAACCTACGAATTCCGTCATTTCCTTCTTGTTTTATGGGCAGTTGAAACACGTTGTCATTCCTATACGAAGAGGTGTCGAACCAGTCACTATGCTTCCTGATGACGTCATAGGGGTTGCAGTGGCGAATGTGGTAAATAAAAGAGTCCGTATCCATATAAAAGAGAGACGTCCTCAAAATGGCGTTTGGCAAACTCGTAGTGGAATCGATACTTGACCAATTTGGAAAAGTCTAAAATGACTTGGCCCAAATAAATGGGATTATCCATGGTCACGCTGGACTTACTCAATTCAATGGTGGCCAAATTCTCATCCATAATGTTGATCGATTTGAAATTCGGCTTGGCAATGTACCGCTGGGTACCGTAACGTCCTTCCCAGACATTGACCAATTTAATGACACGGTATTGAGGACATTTTCCATGGACTTGCCATAGATGCAGTTGTTCATAAATTTAAAAAATTAATTTCAAACTGCTGTGTTGCCATTTGTCGGTGTTCTGTGTTGAGTCGCATGTATGGCTCGAACCATGTTTTTTGAGCAAAAGAAATACCCCTGTGGATTTTCTTTAACACTAAGCCTTGGGCGAGGCATTGCACCAACATTTGGAGATATAGCACATAACGATTTTTGTTGTAATGTGTGCCCATCAGTCTTTCAATTTTCACTTTACTGTCAGGGGGAACTATTTGCTCTAGGCAGAATGGGAAATCTGCATGTTTATCATACAAGAATGAGGGATATTCAATATCCACTTCAAACACATATCCACGGCCTGTTTCTTGACTAGCCATGTTCACATTACATTCTTACACTTGTTTCTCTGTCAGCTAAGCAAAATCCCCATATGGCAAAGGCTGACTCATGGCCTAGCCATACAAATTACTCACATCATTGTAGTCTAGTGAATAATCAGGCATGTAGACATTGTTCACTTCAGCATGGCGCTGGTTAAGCGACAAAAAGCCGCCGCGAATGCCGTTTTCAAAAAATTGAACCATGTCTACATCAGTGAGTAAATCCAATTCCACTTGAGTGTATTTCAAAGCGGCATCGAATGAGAGTCCAGGACTCGTAAAATAGTGAGCCGGGTCAACACCATAAATGTTCTGACACAACTCACGGAATTTTTGAAACACATCAGTGAGCAGCAATACATCCAGTCTTAGGTAATGCATAGCATATTCACTTAGCGTCTTAATGCCAAACACTCGCCAAACATGGCATGCGTGGTCATAGTCTTTATCAGAAACGGTTCTGCGTGTTAGTTTCGAGTAAGATTTGTCTTGTGGTGGGAGAGATTTTTGCTTTAACTCGACCCAGTTGTTGCAGAATTCATATGGGAATATACCTTTCCGAATGCACAATTGAAATTGCTCAGGTTTTTCAAAATGCGTTCTGATGTTTTAATTCCTTTTCATCCAATTCACGAATCAAAAACTGAATGCCATAATTCGCCAGCTTGTGGAAAAAACACTGATAAAACGAGGAGATGGAAAGTTCAAATTGCATTTACTGTCCGCAGCTCCACGAAATTCTCCCGTAACGTGCGAGTGATCATGAACGTAATCTTCAGCACTGATCAGTGGCTTTTCGCAAATTTGGCATGTCGTGGCATGCTCATACTGCTGCTGTTCTGGAGATAGGCTCATGGGTGGTCCAGTAATCCCTGTACATGATGAGCCAACTTGAGAAGTTCATCCAAAAACCATGTGGCACAATCTGGCCCCTCTCGAGATTGGTAAAAGTATTGAGTCGGGTCATAGGCACACACCACATTAAATCCTATGGCAAAGGGCTCATGTTTTTGAGTTGGTGTGGTTGAGCTAATGGTGGGATCTGGTTCACATCTCGCCATGGGTGTGGTGATTGCTTTGAAATCTGTATACACCACATAGGGAACAGTGTCACGCTTATGAATGTTGTTAAATTTCAACACAGCCTTGTCCCCTTGTGGCAGTATCAATCTCACCGCTACCTGAGAAACGCAATCTACACTATGACGTTCCAAAAGCGTAGGGGTTGTAAAATATTGCAGGAAACGATCACAAATATGTTTTGCACACTTGTCCTTGGACATTTGACTGCTTAGCAATCTACTTAAGCTTTTAATAAGGCAATAGTGATTCACCTCTCTCTCAGATGGATATAAAACATGAATGTCGTGTCGTTTCGGTTCTTTTGTGGCATAAAGAGGACCCACAATCTCATTACCATTAAGGCTATACACCATGAACGAAAAGTCCTGGTTATCTTATTCAAACCTATGGATGTCGGTTAAGTCCATAGGGAACGACACTCGAGTTAAATTTAAATTTTGTTTTAATTCAACAAACTTGGCCTTGTACATTCCTGGTCTCTCGCAGTGACGTTGTGCCGACTGAAAATATCCAGCCACACACCACAGGAAGCAAGCATTGTCATTATTCTTTATATTCACCACCGCTCTCCGGCAGGCAATCGCTGGTGGTGTTTCAATATAGCTAGACCCAGCATTCAACGGGTTGAAATGACAAAGGTTGATTTGTAGGTAATGGATTTTGTCTAATGCTAAACCACTGGGTCCTTGTTCCAGTTTATCAAATTTTGTTAGCGGGGCATTTACCACATGGCTTTGATACCAATCTTTCAGATTATCAGCTATCAAAAGCTGTTGCATTTTACTGCTAATATAAAATGTGTATTTAATCTCACCGTCCTTGTTTTTATAGATGAAATCACACACGAATTGTGTATTGACTTTTAAAGCCGTATGCAACCTTTGCGCTGTTCAAATTTGATATTTAAAAATTTCGTAACATGACTCCATAAATTCATTTGGGATTAAACTTTCCCCAAAATTGACCACGCGGCCAGAGCAAACACGGGATTTAAATCATGACTCATGGGGTTCCCAAGTTAACGTATCAACAACCGTAAAATACATAATTTTTATTTTAAAAAATCTCACGCAAGTTTTCAGCTGTAGACCGTCTGGTAAACAATGGTTGCACTCTCGCTCGTTCCTGGTTCAGGAGTGGTTAAGGTATTAGCAGCAGTTATAGTGGTCAAGGTTTTCCAACACTCTAAAAAAGAAATAAAATAAACCATCATAAGTATATCCATTTCAAATAGCACCTTTGTACAGCCTAAAAGAAAAATACAATCAAACAGGTTATATAGGTATATATAGATATAAGAAAACAAATCCTTACCTTGCTCTTTATAAAATGCCTTCTCGTAGGCTTCAGTGGAATGGTTTGTCTCTGTCTCTCTCTTTTATCTCTCTCTCTCTCTCTCTCTCTTTGGTCACAACACGTAGGCGTATTATCTAAAACAAACAGAAATAAAAAACAATCCATAATTAAAATTCAAAACCAATAACAATTTAAACATTGATTAGCATTAAATAAAGTAAACGGCATTTAATGATCCACTTACCTCAAATATATAATGTATCCAATACGATCACAAACTGCATTGAGATCACGAATGCATTCACATTTCACACGAATAATATACAGTCTATGTGCACAGTGTAACGTTTAAAACAGGAATGACGCGCAATGTCATAGTGGACACACTATTACCTCACCTCTCCCCGCTCCTCTGGCCCCTCCTATCCCCCAACACCCTCACCGTTGTTGCCGGGGTATTGGTATAGCAATCACGTGATTTTCTGTTGTGTCTCTGTGTTCCCTCCTCTCCCCTCTCTGTGGGAGGCCCTGCTGCTGCTCTCTGTAGCTCGTTCTCTTATCGCAGTTAAAGAGTTGCCACACTGTTCCAACCTGTTATCACCTGCCAGCGGTGTTGTCAGCTCTCACCCACATTCCATTCTTCTAGCCAGATCCCAGCCAGCCTCATGGCGGTTTTGTTTCTTGGCTGCCAGTCAGACATACATACAAAGCAAGTTCTTCAAGTTGTTGTTGACAACTATCAAACGTTTCCCGCTTTCATTCAACTCATACCATTATTATCATTTGTCAGGTTACACACGACCCGTTTACTAACATGTTTAAAGATCGCCGTGAGGGATTTTGGAATATTCGCCTTCATTCTTTCGTCATAGGAAAATATCTGAAAAAGCGACCCCTCGTCCTGTCGTGCTGCCATAGATGGCCCTGTCGAAATAGCCATTTGCTGTATTCACCATGGCTAGTGATAGCCTCGTTGTAACACACGTCCAGCGCTACCGACTCTCTGTCTACGACCGCGCTGCATTTAAAATTTAAAAAACAGGTCAAAAAGTTTTAAAATGCACGGTTTTTTTCCTACAGACTTGACATTTATTTTGGGGATGGAGGGGGTAAAATCCATTAATTTATGTCAAACAAACATTTTTGTAAACGTCCTAGTTTCCAAAATATAAGATTTTCAAAATTAGCCTTTCTTTTTCAAAAAAAGTAAAAATTAAAAAAGTTTTATTATAAAAAATAAAGGTCATAGAGATCGTTCGTTTGTACCATGGCACAACATTCTATCATGTTTGGTTTTGAAACTATCGCCTACCTTCAAAAACAAAAATTTTCAAATGTTTTTTTAATAAAAAATAAGTGGTCCATATCAAAGCTCCCGTCAACTCGACTCCAACGACACCTCATTCGTGTAACTCCGACCACGGGTTCAAGAGATATCGACAATCTTACTTGGCTCAGACGCGCGTAATTTAAAAACTGCTGACGCTATGGGCTTAAACCCGTACTGCTCCCCTACTCTATTCAATTACAGTGATAAATAGTAGAAGCTGACGGTCAACTTGCAAACATATGACTTAGCGTAAATGTTCAGCATCATGGTTGTATAATATGTTTTACTATTGTAGACAAATATATTACCACTTGTTATCAGTGTGCACTTCAAAGGGTTTGAAAATACCTCATATGATTCGATAAATATGAGACTGATTCTGCGCACTGGTATAGGTAAGATCTTTAATTAATTGTTCCTCTGTTCTAGTTTCCTGATCATAATGGATAAACAACTATTCACCAAGAGTGAGCCAGAATGGTTGACTCATGAATTCCGTAACATTGTAAGTTGCATTTTAATTTATCTATGGTGTAGCATTGATAGATTAGATTAGATTTTTATCTATCCATTTGATCAACTACATGTATACAATACAATTTTGATATAGGACACGTCAGATATTACATCTATAAATTAAAAGAACTCACAGGTATATATTACTAATACTATAACTATTTATAACTTTTTTATAATAACAGATATTGATAGATCCAATCTTATTGTACAATTATTTACACCTTACTCTATTATCACAATATGAAAACTTAATTCCATACATACGACAACTTACAGCTAGGTATTACAATTGAAATAGAAAAGTAAAATATAATTATAGATTTCATCGCTCCTATACGCTAAGATATTCAACTACAGAGTAAAAACAATGGCACTGCAGATAAGCTTTCTACATTCTTTCGAAGATTTTTATGTTTGGGGCAAATATTATATGCTGGGGTGGTTTATTGTTTATTCCATTTCAAGTCATGTTGTATCCATAGTCCTAAAAACTTTGTTTCTGATTTATTTTCTATTTGATGACCATTTAATGTTATATTGGGCGTCGCAGGATTCCTATTCTGTATAGTGTGGAAATTTAGACTCCTGTGTGAAAAGTTCCTTTTTGATATACGCTTGTGTGTGTGTGTGAAATATGAATGTTTTAATTTTGTCTTGTGTTATGTCTATGAACATCATTGTTGTTTTAAGAAAAACGTCTTTATTCATTAAATTCTTTTTAAAAAACATAATACTTTCAAAGATATGAATGCAGGGCAGTGGGAGAATGTTTAAATCTTTAAACAGAAGTCTACATGATTATCTAGTGTTTACATTTGCCATAATTCTAATCGCCCTCTTTTGTATCCTAATCGTGCTTAGTACATCTGGTGACATACCGCAAAATATGACCCCATATCTTAAGCATGAATGGAAATAAGCAAAATAAGTATTTGCTAATGTGTGCATGCTAGTGCAAGTTTTCAAAATTCGTAACGCAAAGCACATCGAGTTCTGTTTAGTATTCAGATATTGAAATGAAAATCCACTGCCTGCTTCCAGTCTCCGACCGGGTCAGGAATGGAATGAATGAAGCCCCTATCTAGCGGCGAGGATATGAACTGTGCCGGCTGCCGAGGCCTGACGCACTCCTCTGGGGCAATGATTAAATGAATGACAGATGAAATGAAATGATAAGGGAGAGTGTTGCTGGAATGAAATTGTGACAGGGAAAACCGGAGTACCCGGAGAAAAACCTGTCTGCCTCCGTTTTGTCCAGCACAGATCTCACATGGAGTGACCGGGATTTGAACCACGGACCCAGCGGTGAGAGGCCAGCGTGTTGCCGCCTAAGCCATGGAGGCTTCAGTATTCAGATATTGTATATTTTTATTCCATTTCAAGTCATGTTGTATCCATAGTCCTAAAAACTTTGTTTCTGACTTATTTTCTACTAGCAGTAGTACCCGGCTTCGCCCGGTGGAATGATGATAATGTATCAAAGTCTCCTTAGAAATATAATGGACATAAAATCTAGGTCATTTGCCCCCCCCCCCAAAAAAAAAGACAATGAGGGCGTAATATCTAGGTCATTTGCCCTTTTCATAAGGATGATAATGAAAACTACTGTTGAATTGACACGTCAAACTTACAAACTACCTTAATAGAAATACATATTTCAAACTTCACAGGCGAGGAAGACTTATTGTGTGTGGTGATTAATGGTGTAATGGGCGTAACATCTAGGTCATTTGCCCTTATGATGAGGATGATGAGGGAAACTACTACCTGTATTGAATTGACACTTCAACTTATAATGTACACAATGAACTGTATTAAAAATAAATATGTTAAAAATCACAGTCGAGAAAGAGATTATGCGGCGGTGATTAGTGGAATGATGCGCGTAACATCTAGGTCATTTGCACTTATGATGATGATAATAATAAGGTAATGAAAAAATGACTACTAAACGAACATGGTGTAATTTACAACTGATATAGGTAATTCAGATGTCTAGCTTCGATGTCTTCCAAAGTCTCAACCTTATTTTCTGGCTTAGGCCTGTACGCGATGCGTCTAGTGAAAGAGCTTATGGCGTACTGCTCGGCAAAGAAAATGGGTCCAAGCTGCACGAACCTGAGATGATCGTAGATGATGACGAAATATGATGACACACGTTCGGGGTTCCCCGTGGTATTTAGATTGGCCGGGGAATCACGCACTCTTTCGCAAGACCACAGTGGCTTGAGCAACGGCCCTGTGCTGGCATCAGTATAGACAGCTCTGGAAAGTCCTCTCATGTCACCTCGCGATGAATCAGCAAGCTATTCTCACAACTGCCCCCCCCCCCCCCAGAGTCTCGCAACTTGTGGGACGTGGGTTGGCGACCACCGGACCCCAGCTGAGTCTGACATCGCTTCTACTTCCTGGTGCCAGGCTCCTTTCAGTTCTCTTTCCTGTCGGCCTCCCTTGGTCAACTCTTGTTCTCTTCTGACCCCGACTGCATTAGGGCATCCGAGGGATAGGGAGTCTTTCAATTTCCCGGTTAAATGGCCGTTGTCACATCTTTCCTGATGCCCTCATTCTTCGAGGGGTCTGCCTTCTATTCCGTTTCATTATATCTCCTGTCTTCTGCTCAAGGCCCTCAAAGAGGCTGAGTGTGTGTAGCACCACCATTTCTGGTACACCCTCAAGGGCTCATGGCTGGTGAGATAGGAAGCTGGCAACCCCGAGGGATTCCTGAGCTAAATGCAGGGAATGGAGAGGTATGTGAGAAATTTAAAGTGGACAGTGAAAATCGTTGGGTTCCAAAGAGTAAGTATACAAATTTTGATCCAGATTGGTGAAACGATGTAGATTTGTGACAAAGGGTCTAAATACAGGGAATGGAGTGCTCTGTCCGAAAGTTCAAGCAGACAGTGTTACTGGTCGGGTTCCAAAGGGTAAGTAACTTACATAAAGATTGGTTGAGATGGGTGAAACTATGTAGATTTTTGCCAAAGAGCCTAAATGCGGTAAATGGAATGGTCTATCCGAAATTTCATGTAGAAAGTGTTACACGTCGGGTTCCAAAGGGTGAGTATGTAAAATTTGGCTCAGATCGGTGAAACAGGGTAGATTTCGCCAAAGGGCCTAAATGAGGAAATGGAGTTGTCTGTCCAAAGTTTTAAGTGGACAGTGTTACTCGTCGGGTTCCAAAGGGTAAGTATACAAATTTAGGTTCAGATCGGTGAAACGATGTAGATATGTGCAAAAGGGCCTAAATGTAGGGAATGGAGTGGTCTGTCCGAAATTCCAAGGGGACAGTGTTAGTCATCGGGTTCCAAAGGGTAAGTATACACGTTTTGTTTTCGATCGGTGAACGATGTAGATTTGTGCCAAAGGGCCTAAATGCGGGGAATGGAGTGGTCTGTCCGAAATTTCGAGTTGACAGTGATACTCGTCGAGTTGCAAAGGGTAATTATTTGAGATCGGTGAAACGGTGTAGTTTTGTGCCAAAGGGCCAAAAAGCAGGGAATAGTGTGGTCTGTCCGAAATTTAAAGTGAACAGTGTTAGGCCTACTTGTCGGGTTCCAAGGGGTAAGTATGTAAAATTTGGGTCAGATCGGTAAAACGGTGTAGATTTGTGACAAACTGCCTAAATGCAGGGGTTGGAGTGGCCTCTCCGCAATTTCAAGCAGACTGTGTTAGTCGCAGTGTTTCAAAGCGTAAATATACAAATTTTGGTTGAGATCGGTGAAACGGTGTGGATTTGGGCCAAAGGGCCTAAATGCAGGGAATGGAGTTGTCTGTCCGCAATTTCAAGCAGACAGTGTTACACGCAGGGTTCCAAAGGGTAAATATACAGATTTTGGTTCTGATCGGTGAAACGGTGTAGATTTGTGCCAAAGGGCCTAAATGCAGGGAATGGAGTGGTCTGTCCGCAATTTCAAGCAGACAGTGTTTCTCGCAGGGTACCAAAGGGTAAGAATACGAATTTTGGTTCTGATCGGTGAAACGGTGTAGATTTGGACCAAAGGGCCTGAATGCAGGAAATGGGGTGGTCTGTCCGAAATTTTAAGTGGACAGTGGTACTCGCAGGGTTCCAAAGGGTAAGTATACAAATTTTGGTTCAGATCGATGAAGCGGTGTAGATTTGTGCCAAAGGGCCTAAATGCAGGGGATGGAGTAGCCTCTCCGCAATTTAAAGCAGACTGCGTTAGTCGCATTGTTCCAAAGGGTAAATATACAGTGAAACGGTGTAGATTTGTTCCAAAGGGCCTAAATGCAGGGAATGGAGTGGTCTGTCCGCAATTTCAAGCAGACAGTGTTTCTCGCAGGGTACCAAAGGGTAAGAATATGAATTTTGGTTCTGATCGGTGAAACGGTGTAGATTTGGACCAAAGGGCCTGAATGCAGGGGATGGTGTTGCCTTTCCGCATTTTAAAGCAGACAGTGTTAGTCGCAGTGTTCCAAAGGGTAAATATACAAATTTTTGTTGAGATCGGTGAAACGGTTTAGATTTGGACCAAAGGGCCTAAATGCAGGGAATGGAGTGGTCTGTCCGCAATTTCAAGCAGACAGTGTTTCTCGCAGGGTACCAAAGGGTAAGTATACAAATTTTGGTTCAAATCGGTGAAACGGTGTAGATTTGGACCAAAGGGCCTAAATGCAGGGAATGGGGTGGTCTGTCCGAAATTTTAAGTAGACAGTGTTACTCGCAGTGTTCCAAAGGGTAGGTATACAAATTTTGGTGCAGATCGGTGAAACGGTGTAGATTTGTGCAAAAGGGCCTAAATGCAGGGAATGGGGTGGTCTGTCCGAAATTTAAAGTTGACAGGGTTACCCGCTGGGTTCCAAAGGGTAAGTATACAAATTTTGGTTCAGATTGGTGAAACGGTGTAGATTTGTATACATAACAGACAGACAGACAGACAGACAAACTTTGTGCTTTATATATATAGATTTGATGACCATTTAATGTTATATTGGGCGTCGCAGGATTC
Organism: Meconema thalassinum; assembly: GCA_946902985.2. Taxonomy (NCBI): domain Eukaryota; kingdom Metazoa; phylum Arthropoda; class Insecta; order Orthoptera; family Tettigoniidae; genus Meconema; species Meconema thalassinum. The sequence goes on from OX336400.1 coordinate 23,803,170, forward strand.
CTATTCTGTATAGTGTGGAAATTTAGACGTACTGTTTTTTTATAGTTTATTATGAGGCGATTATCTTGTGACCATTTGGTTAACTCTTCTGTAACAGAGTCAGCAGACTGCTGTAAGATCTGTTTAGTTTCACCTTTTATTACGAGTGTTGTATCGTCCGCAAACAATATTTCCTTATGAAAATCAACGTTCTGTGTTATATCATTGATGCATAGAAGAAAGAGTAGTGGGTCCAAATTTGATCCCTGGGGTATTCCAGATTTAATAATACCCTCATTGGGCAATGTTTCATTAAGTAATCTGTTTCCATCATCCTTGTTTATCAAGCTTACTATTTGTTTATTATTATTATTATTATTATTATTATTATCACTGTTATTAATATTACGCCTTGTTAAGTAAGACACTATCCATTTATTAGCTAGACCTCTAATACTATATTGATTTAGTTTTGTAAGGAGGATTTTATGGTCAACAACATCAAATGCTTTTGATAAATCCAAGAATAGGCCAGTTACATGTTCCTTATTGTCAATGAAATTTCAGTATACTATTAATACATTCATAAATTGCTGTATGTGTAGATTTTTTCGTTCTGAATCCATGTTGTGAGTTTGATAGTATTTTATTTTTACTATAAACTTATCAGTCTCTTATACAATGATTTTTTCCACAATTTTTGCAATACCAGTTGGTAAGGTAAATAGGAAGATAGTTATCTAATTCATCTTTTGAACCGTTTTTGTGCACTGGAATTACTTTTGATAACTTCAAAATATCCGGGTAAGTTCCTGAGAGAATTGAACTGTTTAGTAAGTGCATAGGTGGATTTATTAAAATATCTGCACATTTCTTTAAAATTGCTTCATGGATGCGATCAATACCAGGAGAGAATTTATTTGTTTAGCTCTTTTATAACTATTCTTACCTCTTCACTTGTGACATGATTTATTAATAAAGATTCACTGCATATATTTATTTTATTATTAGAATTTAGTGTATTTACCTGCGATTTATTTCATAATTTTTGTGCAATTTCCAGAAAATAGCCATGAAAAGTGTTTACTATTTACTCTGGATTATTAAACACTTTATTATTGTAGGTAGGTGTAATGTTTCTTTGTATTTTAGCAGATTTTCCAGTTTATTTCTTTATCACGGATCACATAGCCCTGTTTTGTGAGATCATTGGGATATAAAATTATCATTATGCATTTTCATTGCTAGTCTTATTACCTGACTTAATATGCTAGTGTATTTTGTGTAGTATAAATTGAATTTAGGTGTTGTGTGGTATTGTTTATATAATTTGTGTAGAAGTTTCTTTGACATGAATTTATAATCCCTGTTGGTATCCAATTGCTAGCTTTGTTATTTTGAATATTTTTTTGTTTAAAGGGGAATGCTGTTTCAAAATAGTGGTTTAGGGTACTGTTAAATGCATTAAATTTATCATTTACATTTTCTAGTTTATAAATTTCTGACCATGTTTCCTTATTTAATAAGTAATTGAAATAGGTGACATTTATTTCAGTAAATGACCTGCATTTTGATTTTATTCCATTTTCATTATTATTGATTTTTTTCGGGTACTTCAAAACTCAGTATTTGTCCATGGTAGTCACTAAAACCCGGTAAATAGACTTCTATTGAATGGTGATTTATCTGTATTTATAAAAATTTGATCAGGAGTGGTTTTACTAAATTTTGTTATTCTTGTTGGGGTGTTGATTGTAGGTTTCAGTCCGTAGGAAATTAGTAACTGTGTTAATAATTCACAATTTCTATCGCATTTTAAGAAATCCACATTTACATCCCCACAAATTATTATATCGAAATGTACTTTGCTCGTGTTATTGAGTATCAATTATGAAGAAGAAGCGATGGTATCATTGGAGCCTAGGTTCGACACAGGCCTTGCTAATGGCCGTGGTTCGATGGCAGATCTACTACTTCAACGCTGATATGTGAGTTTTTGACCAATACTTACTCAATCTGATAGGGTTGATGCCTTTTGAGTGACAACGCGCCTGGATCATCGGTGGTAGCAGGACAGTTAGAAAAATTATAATAACATGTGCCCAGTGCCGGAGGTTGTGAAAACCACAATCTAAGCTTTACTTTCATCCCTCAGGAAAACTGGACCTGGCTAGTCCACTTCTATTACTTCAAATACACAGGTTTCCCTTATGCGGTCCGTGGGCAAAGGGGCGTCAGCAATATCGGTATGTTGCCCATCATAGTTATGTGCATCTTGAAATGGTTACTTCTCTCTCCACAGAAGTGTTTATGCAAGCGTTCCGGCGGTTTGTAGCAAGAAGAGGACGCCCCTCTGTGATTTACTCGGACATCGGTTCAAAATTCACGGGGACAGATAACGCGTTTCAAACTGTTGACTGGGGAAATATTTCTAAACATTATTCGGTTGAACGTATTACTTGGAGATTTAATCCCTCTAGAGCTCCTTGGTAGGGAGGCTTCTGGGAAATAAATACGTCTAATCAACAGCTTCTGAAACGAGTATTGGGTAAGAGCCTGTCTAACTTACCAAGAGATGCTTACCCTTTTTTTGCTGTATAGAAGTCACCATTAATGCATGACCGCTAACATATCTGACTGATGGATCTGACCCCTCCTGTTTATTTTACAAGAAATTAAGACAACTGAAGTTCAAGAATGTGATGCATTGGATGCTTTAACCCTGAATCAACGAAATTGCCATGTTCTGAACCTACGAATGGCATTGAAGAAAAGATTCCTGCAGGAATATCGAGGTCTAGCCACTCGGTAACCCGAGTCGTAAACCAACTTTCTTGTCCAAGGTAATATTGTGGACTTGTTCCCTGGAACCGACGGTATTCCAAGACTTGCAAGGGTTGTTGCGTCTAAAGGAGAACTCTTGAGACCCATACATCGACTCTTCCCACTAGAAGTACCTGATGAAGACAGCACATCTTTGAGGGCTGGTTTCAATAAGACAATAGCTACTGCTTTCGGAGAACCGACTGGAACTGGTGTTCAACCTCCAAAGACCACACGTTCGGGTAGAACTGTTAATGTTCCCTCAAGAGTGGAGTAGTTGAGGATGTCATTCCTCGATGGTAGGAGGATGTGGTTGACACAGTTGGCAATAGTTTTGTTTTGTATTTTTTGTTAGAAAATAGAAAAGGTAAAGTGCGAAAACACGCCAAACTCATGTGCTAGTTTTTGTTGATAAGTACGGTTTGTTGTAATAAGACAGCATTTAAAATCATTTGTTATTTACCCTTTCTACACCCATGACATTTTTCGTAGTAAATCAGACCTGCTAGAAACTTGAATCGTTAGTGGAGCACAAAGCTCTCACTATTTTGCTTCACATTATATTGAGAAATAACAAGGAAATAACATTATATCGGATAATGTAACATCATCGAGGGATATCGCACAGACAAATGGCGTACTACAGGGTGAACTCCTCAGCCATTTATTGTTTAACGTTGCTACTTATGATGTGGCCCAAGCGATAAAAAAAAAGTCAATTGACGTACCGGTAATTATTCTATTTCTATGCTGAAGATATGGTAATAGGCAGTGCTTGATTTGTAAAAAAAAAAATAAGGTTCCGGTACTGTGGGCTACCTGGTGGTAATGGGAGGGGTGTGAGGGGGGGGGGTATGGAATATTGAAATATAGAGTTTTAAAAACGATATTTTTACGCCTTTCTGAACACCTTTAAAAATTAATCAGCGGACAAAATAGCAATCTAATTTTGATTGCAATTTTAAATTAAATTGAGACTGCTGTAGCAACATTTTCCTTACCATATTAAATTTTAATGTAGGCCAACTAAACTACCATTCAAACAATGTACATTATATCAATTTAATTGTTTTGCATAATTTAAAAAAGTAAATACATCGGTTAGAAAATACACACATGTACACCAACAATATTTTATTTCTTGTTTTATAATTTTGTCTTTACAGTTTTCTGAAATAATTATTTATTATTCAAGGTCCTGTATTTTAACATGTTTTACCTCACAGTTTATACAATGGTCCAAAGTTTAGAAAAGTTTTAGTTGTATGTGCCTCCTCTCTCTCTCTCACCTTACTGTTAGTATCCAGAGCGGAGTGCCGTCCCCGAAGCAGCCAAAATTCCATGTACTTTGAAGTACAGTCCAGTCAAGTTGACCAAGTTGACCTTGACTTACAACTAACGTTCCACAGTTCTAAAAATTATGTTATATATTCGACTTTCCCCCCGATCAGAGGTTTCGGTACGGTGTACCGGAGCGCACCGTCACAAATCTAGCCCTGGTAATAGGATCGTACAATGAACGCTATACCAATTTACTCCGAATCTACATAAAACTAAAAGGAACTAACAGCTCCACCAGTAAGACTACTACATTGCAGCCAATGGACATAGTGGGGTATTTTAATTGAGCGCCCGTAGGCTCCCCATCAAGTTCAATTTCAAGTAATTCTGACTTTGGCTACCAGAGGTGCCACTGTCATTGCGAACTTTGGAACTTGATAGAGCGTTTCTTTCAAATAACCTACAAATTTAGCTACACACTACCAATTGCAGTGGTAGGTTCTTTAACATGCCATAAATCTATGACATGAGATGTAATTCCTAAACCAAACATTCAACGGCGACAAGCAAAACGCTTACACGGCAAGCTCCCGGCATAAACAAACGTTAAGCAAGTTACAGAAGGACACACGGAAGGAATACAGCTGGCACAAAACGCTACAAATAAGCAAGCAGTAAAGGAAGCAGTGACAGACGAACGAGGAAGGAGAGTCTGGGTGGACCAGACCCACGAGGGAAGGGCCCGCACCCACTCCCAGCACGGGGCTCGACCACGGGACTTCAAGACAGTGGCGATTCCTCCATGTAAGATGTGAAGATCATCCTACAGTCAGCTCTCAGCTGAAACTGTAAAAAAAAAAAATTAGTGTTTTGTAAAATAGTCTTTAGGGCTACCTTGCGCGCCCTCTCGATAAGCTCTGTCTCCCTGTCACTGTCAGTGACAGAGTGACTTATAAACATGCGATATTGTGCTCAGTAAATAGTTTCAAATACCTTGACTTGACACTCCAGATGACATCAAACTCTTAGGCTTGAAACAAAATAACCGCAGCCACGAAAGCAATATGACAATTCTCTTTTCGGACAGCTATTGCACAATTCAAAGCAAAAGTAAGCCCTGAATTGACATCACCCGGGATAGGCTAATGAAGAACGACCTGGCATCTAGGAAAATATCAAGGCGCGATAGGCAGACATCAGTGTATCAAGATGTATTCGTTCGAGACTGGCAGTGGAGTATACTGGTCTGAAGATCTGGGCTACCACTGACCTTAATATTATACAAAACATTCTTTTGAACTGCCGTGCGAAAAGAGTTCATATTTGAAAACCCTTCATTTGACCATACATAAACTTCACGGCTAAATAACAAACACGGACAGAAATACAATTTAGACAGTTTAGAACTGCCAGATAACCTATTCCACCTAGCATATGCAGATGATGTGAAATGACGCGTATAGGCCTACATTGGCACGCAATTGCCTTGTCATATGTAGGCCTATAATATGAACTTTCTCACTGTATGGACGACGGCTGAAAGGAACTTCTAACAAACTCTCTATGATACAGTCATTGGCATTTAAAGCCCCCGCAGGTGTTTGTTCCATAATCTTCTTACAAAATCATAACTGGCGCAGTTAAAACAAAACACTACATAAAGATTCTTCAGCATAAACACACTTAAATAAATCACACATCGAAAATACTACAACTTCTAAAACATATTCACTTCTATGTGCGCGATAATGTATATTTATTGTAGGCTATTTGTCGCGTTAAAGGCTTTTAACTTCAAAGAAACCGCTGGCTGTAGGGGCAACTCGCTCACTATGAGCGCTGTGCGTGCTCGGAAAAAAGGTGGATGCGGAGAGATGGAGAGAGCGGCGTGAGGCTGCCGCTTTCTTGGTCGGTTTCTACTGCGTAGCTGCGTTGACTACCCACTAACCATTATTTCTTCGATAAAGACGAATGTGCATGAAAGTCACGATTGTTTGAATGCTTTGTTGAAATTGTAATCAAGTGTTATTTATTATAATGTTCTTGGGCTACCGCCGGTAGCCCCGGTAGCCCTAAGAATACGCCCCTGGAGACTGGTAGGGCCTATATACAGTACGAGGGCAGATCAAACAAGTAGTTCCGTGAAGAACTATACAGCCTATTTTCATATATCCTGCTCATGTTAATTGCCTCTATCAACATACAAAATTTCAGTTTAATTGCTGTAACAGATTCGTAGATATTGAGAACCGTCTAAATATTTCAGATGGTCGCCAGGTTTGATTTTTATTTTTGTACTATTACATTAAGATTATTGTGTACGGGTGGTATTCAAACTTCAATCGCATGATTAGAACACAAGAAGTAAAAACGAGATTTTAAAATTACGCACAGCAGCCATCTTGTGATTATGCAAACAATTGAAATAAATTAGATGCCAGTGGATCAACATTTGTATAAGCATTTAATGTGCAACGTTTCACGGCACTCGGATAGTTAATTCGCAAGAAACGTCCGTTTAAATATTTATACTTCGCGTCGCCGCCATGTTAAATATGTGCTCACCTGGTTACTGAAAGTCCTATAGGTGAACATATGTTCATAGTCTCTATGAACATAAAAAAATCAGTTAGGTTGCTGTAAAAGATTCATGGATATTGAGAACCGTCTAAATATTTCGGAAGCTCGCCATTTAGGATTATTATATGTATAGGCCATAGAGTTATGTACCATTCAAGGACAATTATTGCCTAGGTTCATTATTCAAACTTTCACTTCGATCGCATGATTACGACACAAGAAATAAAAACTTAATTTTAAAATTTCGCACAGCCGCCATCTTGAGGTTATGTAAACAATTGAATTAAATTAGATGGCAGTGCATTACAATCTGCAAAATCATTTTCTGTACCACATTTCACTGCGCTCAGAGAGTTAAATAATGAGAAAAGTATATTAAAATATTTCAAATTCGCTTGGTCGCCATGTTTGTTTTGTAGTTTACAGGTTTATGAAATATACATAGGTAAACTTGCATCTGTACCCTTTATCACCGTACAAAATTGCAGGGTGATATCTGTAATAGTTTCGGAGATATAGAATGTCAGTGAAATAATTCGCCCAGCCGCCATTTTGAGGTTATGTAAACAATTGAACTAAATTAGACTCCAGTGCATTACAATGTGTATAAACATTTGCTGTACCATGTTTCATTACGTTTGGATAGTTAAATCGCGAGAAAAGTCTTTTTAAAAGTCTCAACTTCGCTTGACCGCCATGTTGGTTTTGTAGTCATCAGGTTTTTGAAAGTCTCGTAGGTGAACTTCTAGTAGTGCCCTTTATCACCGTACACAATTTCAGGGCGATATCGGTAATAGTTTCGGAGATATTGAATGCTAGTGAAATATTTCGCACAGCCGCCATGTTGGATTGGTGAGAAGTAACAAAATTTGAAGGGCACGGTCGAGGTCGCCGGGAATAGTGCTATGAACTTACCGAGTTTCATTGAGATCGCTCCAGCCGTTTAGATTTTATTAGGGACACACACACACACCTCACACACACACACACACACACACACACACACGGACAAAAGGTGATCTCATAAGCCTATTTTTTCAAAATTGAAAATAGGCTAAAAATAAGTTGCACTTCCCAGTTATGGCCAATTATTACACCATCTATACAACAGCAACATTCCTATAACGACATACAATGTATCGTCACTTTTCCACATAGTTTCCAAGAGATTCCAAACATTTCTGCGAACGCACAACCAACTTGTCGATGCCGGATGCATAGAAAGTTCCTCCAGCGTTCAGCAACCACACGGAGACAGCGGCCTTCACCTCCTCATCGGTCTGGAAACGCCGACCACCGAGCTCCCTTTTGAGCTTACCGAACAGATGAAAGTCACATGGCGCTAGGTCGGGACTGTAAGGGTGTATGTTGCCAGACCTACCACTTGAAACGCTGCAGCAGTTCGCTCGTTTGGCGGGCCTTGTGAGGTGTTGCGTTATCGTGCAACAAAATCACACCGGCGCTCAATTTCCCCCCGGCGCTTCTCTTTAATCGCTTTACACAACCGGTGCAACGATTCACAATACGACGCCGCGTTGATCGTCATTCCTTTTGGCATAAATTCCACGTGCAGCAAACCCTCCATGTCAAAGAACACTCTCACCATAACCTTACCGGCTGAAGGTTGAACCTCGGCCTTCTTTCGTTGTGGTGATGAGGGGTGCACCCATTCCACTGATGTTCTCTTCGTTTCGGGGGTGAAGTGGTGGACCCACGTTTCATCGCCTGTGACGATTCGCCGTAGAAACCCGTTGCCGTCTGTGGCACAGCGTTGCAAAAATGCCAGGGAGGATTGGAAACGATGTCCCTTGTGATCATCGGAGAGAAGTCGTGGGACCCATCTTCGACACAGCTTACGATATCCAAGGTCCTCGTGAGAACACACTGCCATACGACATGTTTAGCCGCGTCGCGATTTCTCTCAGTTGAATGCGACTGTTCTGTCTAATGATCTCATTCGCACTGTTGACACTAGCACGGGTCCTGGACGTTGCGGGCCTGCCTTTGCGATATTCGTCCGTGATATCCGTGCATCCGACTTTGAATTGCTGACACCACTTTACGATCCCTTGCTGGGAAATGGCCCGCTCCCCATACACAACACTAATTTCACTATGAACGTCCATGCAATTCTTCCTTTTGACCGATAGGAATCGGATTGTCGCACGCACCTCGTATTTGGAGTGAACGTTCCAGTCGACGCGCCATTGCATTGGGCCGCTATTCACACCATACAAGACGTGACACCACAGCAACCTGCTTAACAGACGTGCGGGCAGTGTCAGTCCCTTTCTCCGCTGTGCCCAAGTTTGCGACACACAGCGCGCTGCTGCAGCGCGTTCGTGCAACTAACTTTTTGATCCACCTTCGTATATACACTTGCCAGCGAGGCTTCCTTAATTGAAAACTTGAGATTCAGGCTCCCTCTACTTTCTACGGATAGCTGGAGGAAACTCGCAGATGTAAGAATGGCAAAAAGCAATTACATATGGATGAAATTCTACTCCACCGAAGCAATGGTGAGCAGAACATAGGAACAACACGAATCAGGATCATCAGGATCTTCGACACTTGGCCAATTCTTTGGCAATACATGGATACTATCACAAGATTTGCAAATCAAAGTTATTCCACGAAACTGTGTGTGAGAACTATGAGAATTGACCTGTGTTCGTTACCACGTAGTAGAGTGCACTAAGCGAACAAGATAATAGACTACTGCTCAAACTGATCGCGAACTCAATCGAATGTAAGTGGCAGGTCGGTCGCGACAAAATGTAGGCTACCGCATATTCTTTGGGCTACCGTATTGAATATTGCCGGCAATTCTAGGCGGGCTCTCGTTGAAGGACAGACAATTTTAGATGCTAAACACATAATCATGTGCGGGAAAGTCCAAGAAACGGAAGATTTTATGAGACTTGAAGCTTTATGGCTACAAACTAGTAATTTGAAAGGGGTACCTCATGAGATTCTAAATGAAATTCGGTCACCAGTTGCCGAGAAAAAAATAATTTGTTCAGGAATATGTAATACTAGCATTACCCATCGCAGCTTCGCCCGCGAACATTGTAGTTGTAAAGAGTACACTTAGCAACGTCTCAATCATGAATGCTATGACTGATTTATCGTATAATTTTGAATAATAATGATAATAATTTGGTAAAGACCGTAAAGAATCACACAATAAAGACACTATAGCACAACAATGGCACATAAATATCAAAATCTCCCCAACGTCACGTCGCATCTATAAAAATTCGACCCAAGAATAACAACACGGTTTCCGACCACAAACGTAAATAGGAAATAAATTAGATACAGTATATTAAACACACTGACTAATCACAAAATACATTTACCTAAATTCCTATGAAAAGCAGTACACATCATAAAATTACACAAGTAAAAAAACCTCTACGCCCACATTTTCCTCCTTTCACTTCATAATATACACCACATTGAAAAACCCTTAGACACGTGTCTGCTTATTTTTATAAATCATTAGTTAATATACCGAGTATCACAACCCCAAATGAAACCACTCGTGAGATATTGTTATTCATTGAAATGCAACCGGGTGAGTTAGCCGTGGTCGTTACGGCATGACTGCTGGCAGTCGCTCACATCCGGGAGGCGAGGAGGTTCGAATCGCCCCGCCGGCAACCTTGAAGATGGTCTTCTGTGGTTTCCCATTTTCCTTCCAGGCAAATGCCGGGGTTGGTCCCTAACTATAGGCCACAGTCGCTACCTTCCTACTCCTTGTCCTTACATTCAACCTTTCCTCCCCAGTGATGAGATTTTAGGTATTAGTATTATTTCTTTACGTTTTAGGCTTTAGAACTTTTCACGATCTTCACCTGGAGTGTGCAGTTTTATTGTCTTTTTGTTTTTCATTGTTTCATAGCAGTTACAAACATAATAATCATACCACTACATTTTCTCTTTTGTGTTACCAACTTAACATATGGTAGAATTTAACACACTCCTTTAACACAAAAGAAAATTATCCTAGAGGTTGCATGATAATAAAAAATAACATGATATTAATAGACCACTGTATATGTACTACAAACACTAGACACCTGTATTAAGTATATTAAGAACACAATAGTTTTGATTTGAGTTTGTCAAAGATTGGACGAGCCAGTGGCTTTGTCAGGATATCTGCAAGTTTTTCTTGCGTAGGGCAGTACTTTATGTTGTACCAACCTTTCATCAGTTCATCACTGAGAAAGTGATATTGCACTTCAATGTGCCTCTGATCAGTTGACCGTTCTTGATCATGGTGATAGCACTCTGGTTGTCTATGTTGAGAGTCATCTCAACTTGCTTGTTGAGGAGTTCTTGAATGAAGGTTTTTAGATACTTCATTTCCTGACAGCAGTGTGCATCAGCTATATACTCCACCTCAGATGTGGATCTTGCGACAACGGACTGTTTCTTTGAGCTCCAGCTCACTGGACCATTTCCACACATGATAATGTAGCCAGATGTACTCTTCCTGTTCTCTTCATCACCAGCAAAATCTGCATCACAGTAGGCAGTAATCTTGAGATTTTCTTTTGCAGAGGAATAGAAAATTCCACCTTCATTGTGTCCTTTAAGATATCTCAGTGTTCTTTTAATATTGGAGACGTCTTGTGTTCTTGGATTGCTCATGAATCTACTTTCAAAATTCACAGCATATGCCATGTCTGGTCTGGTTTTAACTGTCAGGTAGAGTAAACTACCTATGGCTTGCTGATATGGAAAATTCTTGGTAGTGTTGTCTTTTTCTTGTTAGTTCTTCTGTATTGGAGTTGAAACTGGCTTACATTGATCCATGTTATATTTCTTCAGCACTTGATTGTTGTAGTTTTGTTGATGAATGAATATTCCATCCTCATTTCTTTCAATTTCAAGTCCCAGATACAAGGTTGGATTCCCTTGTACCGTTATTTCAAACTTGCTCTTGAGCTTGTGTATCAGCTGATGCATTTGCTGTAAATCTTCACCCATCAGTATTCCGTCGTCGACATGTATTGCAAGGAACAGTTTCTTATCTGTGTTTTTGAGCTTAAAAACACACTGATCTGATTTTAGCTGAATTAAATTTTCTTTCTTCAGGAACTCACACAAGCGTTTGTTCCATTGTAGAGGCGCTTGCTTAAGACCATATAATGCCTTTTTCAACAGGAAAATTTTTCTTGGTTCATGGTATCCTTCGGGTACTCTCATAAATATTTCCTCATCTAGCTTGCCATATAGGAATGCTGTCTTTACATCAAATGTCATCAATTTCAGATCCTCTTGAGCTGCTATTGCAAACATCAGTCTCAAATTATTAGATTGGACCACAGTACTAAAAATATCTTCAAATTCAAGATTTTCTGATTTTTGTTGACATCCACGAGCGACCAGTCGTGCTTTGTATTGTCCACTTTCTTTGACTTTAAGAACCCATTTTCCAGTCACAATCTCTTTGCCTTTTGAACGGCTTTCTTCTACTATGTCCCATGTTTTGTTTTGTTCCAGTGATCTATTTTCATTATTGATGGCTTCTTTCCATTTGTTTTTGTCAGGACTCTGCATGTACTCCCTGTAAGTTATCAGAGCTTCTAATTCTTCATCCATGATGTAGTCTTTAAATCTTGTTGGTCTTTTCCCTTCTTGGTCTTCCGTTATGTGTGTTTGAATCAGGATTCTCATCTTCATGTTTTTAGTTTTCATTTTCTTCTGGTTCTTGTTGGTTTTCATTTTCTTCTGGTTCTTGGTTTACATTTTCTTCTGTTTCTTGTTGGTTTTCATTTTCTTCTGATTCTTGTTGGTTTTCATTTTCTTCTGATTCTTGTTGGTTTTCATTTTCTTCTGATTCTGCTTCTTCTATATTCTCTACATGAACATAGTTTCTGGTTTCTTGTGGAATCAGTTTTTGTTGTGTTCCAATGAAAATGACATCTCTTCATGTATACACTTTTCTTTCTTCTTCATTCCAGATGCGATATGCATTTTCTGCATAACCAATGAATATTCCTTGTTTTGATCTTGGTTGTATTTTCTTTAGATATCCCAGCTGTTTTGTATAGACCTTCGACCCAAATATTTGCAGTCTTGATAAAACTGGTCTTTTATCATACCAGGGCTCTGTTGGAGTTTTATCTTTGGTAGCATTGGGGCTTCGATTTATAAGATAAGCAGCTGTGCATACTGCCTCTCCCCACATTTCATTTTCCAGTTGTGAGTCAAATAACAGTGCTCGTGTCATATTAAAGAGCGTGCGATTAATTCGCTCTGCAGTCCCATTCAGTTGGAGCGTGTACGGAATAGTATAGTCAAGAAATATTCCCTTATTCTTGCACCATGTTTTGAACGCATTACTGCGAAGCTCACCTCCATTGTCACATCTGACCTTAGACACCTTGAGGTTATGAAAGGCTTCTGCTTCTAGAATAAATTATTTCAGATACATTTCTGCTTCATTTTTGTAAATCATAGGATACACCTTGACAAAATGGGTGAAATCATCAGTGCATGTCAGAATATAATTCATTCCATCATATGTTGGTGGATCCACTTTTCCACACACATCTGTATGGATGATTTGTAAAGGTCTGATTGCTTTCGTTCTTGTTGTATTAAATGGGATTCTCACCTGTTTTGCTTGGCAACAAACATCACATTTGTTGTGTTCTGCTGTTGTGGCAATTATTTCAGTAACACCGCCACATAGTTGGGGTACTTTCTTCAATCTAGTATAACCAAAGTGACCCAGTTTCCTGTGCCACTGTACATGCTGATCTGACAGTCTTGACATTAACGCTGTCAATTCTTCATTTGTATTCTGTTCTTCTTTGTTTTGGTTTCCGAGATCAACAACATACTTATCAGCTTCGTCTTTAAATCCCTTCATCACTATTTCTCCATCTTGAATAACCCACACTTCAAACTTAGAGAACAATACCAGTGCCCCTTTTGCAGCCACAGTACTTACAGAAATTAGACTTCTTGACAGTTCCGGCACATACTGACATTGTGTAAAATAATGTTCTGACTCCACACTTCCTTCCAATTTGGTGTACATGCACTCACCATCTTTAGCTACATTTATTTTAATCTTACCAGTCTTTTGCACATTTTTCATGTCTTGTATTTTATTAGACATGTGTCCATTACAGGCACTGTCTACAGTGAAGCACTTTGTACCAGCATGCTGTTGGGTTGATACACATGCTTCCAGGTTTGTCAAATATGCTCTCTTGTTTTTCTTCTTGGCATCATCTTGATTTTCAGCTTGTTTTTCTTCTCTATTACCTTCATGATATTTCTTGAAGAAACACCTTTCCCACGAATGATTAGTTTTCTTAACAAACTTGCACGGTGGAAAAACAGCAGCATTACTGTCTATCTTCTTTCCAGATTTTCGACATCGTTTTGCAAAATGTCCCATGTCACCACAATTGTTGCACTTTTTCTTCTTGAAGGATTGAAAAGCTACAGCTGTTTCTTCTTTGGTGCTCAGTTTATACTTTTCTTCCTCTCTGCACAGTCTTGATATTAGATTTTCTATGGTCTGGCTTGTCTCGGATGTTGAATCCCAAGCCGAACTAAAATGTTTGTAGTTATCAGCCAGGGCTGTCATGTTCCTGGTGATTAATTTGCTTTCACTGATATCTTCTTTCAGCTGGTTAAGCTGGAAGGTTTTGTTTTGTACAGTGCTCACATTGGTCATGATGTCTTTGATTTTATCAAACGTGAAGTTATAAAATTCTGCAAGAAGCTTACTTTTCTGTTGTGTGGTGTCTCTTTTGTATATTCTTTCTAAAGTATCATACATACTTTTGGCAGTTTCACATGACAAAATGTAGATATTGACATTTTGGTCTACGGTTCGAAGGATGTAGTGTCTTGCCTTGGCATCCTTGACACGCCATTTCTTGTTATCATCTTCTTCCCCGTCTGAATCCAGCACATCTTGTCCATTCACCACTTCGTACAATTCTTTCGCTTCGAACAGAGTTCTTATTTCCAGTTCCCACAAAGGAAATGTTTCTATATTTTTGAGCTATGGAATGCTCGAAATATCATCGGATCCTGCCACGTTCTTTGTTATTTCTAACCTGTACGATCCAGAACTTTTCTTCTTAGTATTGTGACAGATCTTGGATCTGCACAGACACTCCTCATCATTATTTATTGTCATGTATAGTTGTATCCTATGTAAATTTAATCGGAAAGTGCCCAGTTAAGGAATAGAAATAAGTAACCAGGCTATTGTTCTATATGAAGCAGAACATACTACGATGTATAGGCCATTAAAGTGCGACACGGTATAACGTCGAACTAACGCATTGATTAGAAACCGACAGTGATCTAGGTGGCGGTGACTGGCTATATACAAGCTTTGGTAAAAGTTATTTTATAATATAATTGTTTGGTATTGAATGGATGTTGTTGTTAAAAATTCGACGAGATTCCACATGCCCTGGTAACTGTAATTCTTTAATAGAGAAGATTCGTATCTCTAAATAATGGAGACGTGTCCATGAAATTATGCTTTATAAAATGAAACAGATATGTCGCAAGTTTGCAAAAAATAAAGAACACCTGAACATACTGTATGTTATACCCCAACCGCAAATAAGCATGTGTATCTAATGGAATATGTAATGCACGGCACTTTCCGTTTAGTCATATATATTGATTATTATACTCCGTAGTTCAGATGGTAGTGCAACTACAAAGTGACGCCACATTTATTCTTTACATTTATTACTTCTACGAGAAGGTGGGAGGGTGTTTTTGCCATAAGCAAGCCACATTGTCCTACTAAAGAGAGATTTCGTGTTCTCTTCAATATATTCTCATAGTGTATATGAGTGGCGCCCAATGGAATTTGTACAGATGGTAGTGCAATCACAGTATATCTTCTTTTCCAGCCACTTCTAGAATTAAGCTATCTCGGCCCATAACCTGATGAGATTTTAGGTATTAGTATTATTTCTTTACGTTTTAGGTATCAAGGAATGTTGCAATAAAATCCTTAACACATGTTTTAGGCTTTTGATCTTTTCACAATCTTCACCTGGAGTGTGCAGTTTTACTGTCTTTTTGTTTTTCATTGTCTCATATCAGTTACAAACATTATAATCATACCACTACATTTTCTCTTTGGTGTTACCAACTTAACATATGGTAGAATTTAACACCCAGGCAACACTCCACACGCGACGGTACGTTTAGCTCACCCATTGGGTGTCCGCCTCGAAGCAGCTACAAAACTGGCGAGCCGAACATGTCCTCAGACACTCCCGGCACTACAGGCCATACGCAAAAAAATTGAAATGTAGGTTTAACCCCCTTAACACCCTTTTAGAACCTGAATATCCAAAAATCCTTCCTTAGTAGACGTTTTCGACATACAACAAACATATCCCCCAAAAGTCATGTTTCTAACTTTCATAGTTTTGGCTGGTCGATGATGAGTGAATATCCAAAAATCCTTCCTAAGTGGACGTTTTTCTTCCAGAATTTCACCCCTCCCCATGGTCCCCTTATATTGGATTTATGAATAAACTGTCGAACACCTATTTACTTATTTTTAAACTGTTTTTCCCTGAGGTTCATGAGTGAGTGAGTCAGTTAGGACACTTTCTTTCCTTTTTCTTTTCCAGAATTTCACCCCTCCCTATGGGCCCCTCAAATTGGATTTATGAAAAAACGGTCGAACATCTATTTACTTATTCTTAAGCTGTTTTTTCCTGAGTTTGATGGTCAGTCAGTTAGGACACTTTCATTCCTTTTTTCTTCCAGAATTTAACCCCCTCACCAGGATTTATGAAACAACGGTCGAACACCTATTTACTTACTTTTTCAGCTTATTTTTTCCGCTGAGTTTCAAACTTCTCTCATATGTCGTTTAAGAGATACACTCTCTCTTAAGAATTCTTCAACCCCCACTTTTCACCCCTTTCATCTCATAATGTACACCACATCTTAAAACCCTTAGACGCGTGTCTGCTTATTCTCTTGTGCATTAGTTAATATGCCGAGTATCCCATCCCCAAATGAAACCACTCGTGAGATATTGTTATTCAATGAAATGCAGGTTTAACCCCCTTAACACCCCTTTAGAACCTGAATATCCAAAAATCCTTCCTAAGTAGACGTTTTCGACATACAACAAACATATCCCCAAAATGTCATGTTTCTAACTTTCATAGTTTTGGCTGGTCGATGATGAGTGAATACCCAAGAATCCTTCCTTAGTGGATTTTTTTCTTCCAGAATTTCACCCCTCCCCATGGGCCCCTTACATTGAATTTATGAAAAATCGTTCGAACACCTATTTACTTATTTTTAAGCTGATTGTTTTCCTCTGAGTTTCAAACTCCTCGCCTATGTCGTTTAAGAGATACACGCTCCGTTAGGAATTCTTCAACCCCCACTTTTCATCCCTTTCACCTCATAACATCCACCACTTCGAAAAATCCGTAGACACGTGTCTGTTTGTTTTCAATGATTAGGTTATATGCCGAGTATCACATCTCCAAATACAAACCACTCGTGAGATATTGTTATTCAAAGAAATGCACGTTTACCCCCTTTAACACCCCTTTAGAACCTGAATAGCCAAAAATCCTTCCTAAGTGGACGTTTTCGACATACATCAAACATATCCCCAAAATTTGATGTTTCTAACTTCAATAGTTTTGGCTGGGCGATGATGAGTGAGTGAGACAGTCAGGACATTTTCTTTCATTTTTTTTTCTTCTTCTGAATTTCACCCCTCCCCATGGGCCCCTTAAATTGAATTATGAAAAAAGGTCAAATGCCTGTTCACTTATTTTATAAGCTGTTTTTTTTTTCGCTAACTTTCAAACTTCTCGCCTAAGTCTTTTAAGAGACACACGATCTGTTAAGAATCCTTCAACCCCCACGTTTCACCCCTTTCACCTCATAATATACACCACATCGAAAAACCCTTAGACACATGTCTGCTTATTTTTAATGATTAGTTTATATGCTGAGTATTACTTCCCCAAATTTATTTATTTATCGTATGGCTTTTAGTGCCGGGAGTGTCCGAGGACATGTTCGGCTTGCCTGAGTCTGTAGCTGCTTCCAGGGACACCCTAAAGGGTGAGCTACAAGTTCCGTTCAATTTCAAGTAGTTCCAACTTTCGCCACCAGATATCAATGATACCTAGTGGTGAACGTTGGAACTTTGATAGAGCGTTCTGACGAAATCTAACCTAACAAATTTTGCTTTACACAAGTTTAGTCTGTGAAAGGATCTTTTACATGCCATAAATCTATGACATGGGACCGCCGGCTTTACTTCCCCTCCGAAGGAAGGCATACTGAAGGATATTTAACGCTCTTAAAAAATTCGACGACTTCGGCCGGGTTTGAACCCGCTATCTTGGGCATAGCAGTTTAGCATGCTACCGACTACGCCACCGAAGCCGCTACTTCCCCAAATGAAACCACTCGTGAGAGATTGTTATTCAATGAAATGCAGGTTTAACCTCCTTAAAACCCCTTTTGAACCTGACTATCCAAAAATCCTTCCTTAGTTGACGTTTTCGACATACAACGAACATATCCCCAAAATTTGATGTTTCTAACTTCAATAGTTTTGGTTGGGCGATGATGAGTGAGTGAGACGATCAGGAAATTTTCTTTCATTTCTCTTTTCAGAATTTCACCCCTCCCCATGGGCCCTTTAAATTGGATTTACGAAAGAACGGTCGAACACTTATTTACTTATATTTTAAGCTGTTTTTTCCTGAGTTTGATGAGTGTGTGAGTGAGTGAGTCAGTCAGTCAGGACACTTTTTTTCTTCAGAATTTCACCCCTCCCCATGGGCCCCTTTAATTGAATTTTTGAAAAAACGGTCGAACACCTATTCACTTATTTTTAAGCTGATTTTCTTCCGCTGACTTTCAAACTTCTCGCCTTTGTCGTTTAATAGACACACGCTCCGGTAAGAATCCTTCAACCCCCACTTTTCACCCGTTTCACCTCATAATATACACCACATCAAAAAACCCTTAGTTACGTGTCTGCTTATATTTAATGATTAGTTTATATGCCGAGTATTACATTCCCAAATGAAACCTCTCGTGAAATATTGTTATTCCCCCCTTAACACCCCTTTAGAACCTGAATATCCGAAAATCCTTCCTTAGTGGGCGTTTTCGACTTAAGGCGAACATATCCCCAAAGTTTCATGTTTCTAACTTCAATAGCTTTGGCTAGGCGATGATGAGTCAGTCAGTCAGTCAGTCAGGACACTTTGTTTTATATAATAGATAGATGCGTCTAGTCGGTACATTGCTTTACATACTTCAGTACTGGTAAGTAGATGCATTTAAATTTAAGTGATAAATCAAAGACTGTACAAGTTGGCTATAAAGATTTTTAAATTTCTAATAAGCAGATGATTGAAAACTTAGAAACCCTTAGAAGACATCGCCGAAAGGAATCAAGTGACACGTCTAATAAAAAAATATCTTGTCGAACAAATAGAAATAGACAACAGAGTATCAAAGTCAAACCCGATGACCCAAACCAACGGAGTAGGCCTACTGCAGGGAGACCCCCTGAGTCCACTGCTTTTCATCATAGCCACTGCGGAATTACCTGGAGAAATTGCAGTTGATAACGTTAAAATATATGCTTACGGTACGCAGATGACATGGTCCTCACTTTTCAAAACTTAGATTGCATTCAATCTGCTTTTGATAAACTCTCAACAAGGGCCTATAACAATGAGTTAACGCTTAACGGTACTAAAACTGTAAAAATGACATTCAGGAAATGAGGTAGACTTTCAACAAAGGACTTCATTACGTACCGTATAAGAATGTTCCGCTACAGAATGTATCACACTTCAAGTAGCCTACTTGGGAATCACTTTTCAGACAAGAGGAGATGTCTATAGCCTACACGTCAAGGAAAGAGTCTCCGAGGCAAAGATTGCAATTCACACTATAAGGAATCTGAGACAGCTATCTTTAGCCACAGCTATCACCCTGTTTCGCCTTAAAATTACTCCCCTATCATAACTTATGGACTAGAGACAATTTGGCTACATCTGACGGAGAGAAATTTGGAAGAAATAGAAAGAGTCAAAGCCACTTTCCTGAAAAGAACATTGTGCCTGTCGAAATTCACACGGTCTCACCTCACCTACGTTCTAGCAAGACCGCAATTTTTCATCGAAGATCTTCACCTTAACCTATTGCTACCATCAACCGCCGCCTACATAGAACTTGTACACGAACTCAATGCAAAACGGCAAGACATATGGCCAACGTTCTTTTCAACAGATGCCATGATTTACAGAGAATGGACTCAAGTTGGATATGAACTACGGCATGTAGTGACGCGATACGCCGTGCATGGTTTCCACCACCGGATATGCCAGACTGAGAATTTCCACGACCCGGACGATAACTGCAGGTGTAAACTGTGTGGGACAACCTGTGACCGTTATCACCTGCGATTGTGCTCCAAAAGGAAAGTCTCGTTAACAGATTTCTGCAGTGACTGAATGTGTGGTCTTAGTATGGTTGTTGTATGCACGGTCGTGTATGTATTTCTTTTGGCAGTTAGCTGCACTTATTAAATTATTCTCTGAACTAGCCAGCAATTATGGTTATTGACCTGTTACGATCATTTAAAGGAGAAAAGCAATCCAGAAGCAAGGTACACTATCATACCAAATAAAAAATAATAAATATGTGGAAGGAGCGTACTGGACTGAATATAACCCAAAGTAATATGAGACTTAGAAATACATGTCTACTGTGAACAAAGAACACCAAGAAACAACTCTTAGGGTAACCAAAAATATATTTAAACATAGAAATAAATTACAGCAATGTCTTACCACAAAAGCAAATTTTGATTAACAAAATTTGATTTGGATAGGCCTAAGTGAAGAATCTAAATTTAAAACAAAATCATATGTGAAATTAAAAACTTGTTTGGTATCGAACCAGGCGAAGACCAGAAAAATCCATGAAGTTAATTAATAATTCTATTAAAGAAAAATGGTAACATAATTAATTACCTTAAGGTGGTGAAGACCACATAATCAAATAAATTAAGGTCAAGGGAGGACCCCAAATCAAGAAGAAAAAAATTAGTTAAGTTAATAATATGGGAGCTATTTATCAGTGTGACTGGTTCAGTCAAAATCCCAAAAGATTGTCATTTTGCAAGAAGAAAAAAAACATCCCTTTAATAATGATAGCCAAGAACAATGTCCAAACGTTCTCATGGTAACCATGATATAAGATGAAAAGACCATACTCAGATGGTAATAAAACAGTATTCCAAGGAATATTCTACATGTCCTATCCGGGAGGAAAGTAAATAAAGTTAATAATTAATAAATAAATAAATTTAGAGGTTATAAAACTCGGATAGGACAGTCGCAAAATGAAAGTCAGTTGACCTACAGGGCAGCACGCCTGGGTATGACAAAAAAGACCTTCACCAATTACATGCAATAAAAATAAAATATAAGTAACTGAATTATTGTAGTCATAACTGACACTACGCAACTTTGTTCGATGTTACTCTAACCAACAACACAACTTACCTAAGAGACATAATTCAACTGGTAATTCCAGCACTAAATAAAAATAGAAGAACGAGCTCTCAACTTCACAAGAGTAATCACAACAAATAATACAAACTGCGCAGATACCAGTTACTTCCACAACGAATTCAATCACTTAGTACACTTTCAAATTACATACCTTGGTTGGCCGAAACAAATTATTTAAATAAATCCCCCCCCCCCCCTTTAAAATTAAAATAAGCTAAGCTCTCCCACGAAGTCGGTTACATTTTCAATAGAATCAAGCTGCCACGAGGCCAATCGCCTTTGCCTAGCCGAGCTAGGCTCATCTTGGAGCAACTTTTAGAGCCCTTACATCGTGTGGTTTTCTTCGTCGAGGTTCAGACAATAATCCCTTTCCAACACTCACACTCGAAGGGTAACAAACAGTTACCAGGTCGATCGATAGTTCAATTACATCGTAACACCATTTTTACAATTACTATAAATTGTAAACAAAGATTCAGACGGCCATGTTGGACACTGGAATTCGCAAATGTTAGTTCCTTCGGCTGACACGGAGCGCTCCACCATACCAATACAAGAGTGGAAGAGGTTTACCCGCCATCTGGTAGCGGAGAAAGGCAACACAATGCCTGAGTTTACCAAAGATAACCTCCAGACGAGCGCTAGCGTATCGTAGTTCCCATTCACCCTCACAGATGGAGCAGTGTTATCAATTCAGTTCAAGCCTAGTCACGTATCAATACTCCCTCCCTTCGAATCGTGGCCACATTCCACAAATTTTGGACACGTGAAAGTTCAGAAGAGGAGAGAGAGAACATTATAAGGTCACTTGAGGTAGTAATTTTTGTAGGTGGATATCCTAATAAAATTCAACCACAATTAACATGCATAAGTACACCAACTGATCGTTAACAGTCACTTTTCGTGTTCCCAGACATGCTTATAACATTAACGTCTTACTTTGTCAAATACATGGAAACAGAACTTCTTGAATACAATGTTATTACAGTTGATAATATATATGGTTTTCCAGTAGAGCGAAGATGAGTGCGATCAGAGAGAGACTGCAGCTTCCATCATGATTTTCCGGGCCCTTGGATCTTCACAATGGTACCGCACATCGATCAGGTTGGACAGTCTTCAGCACTTCCACTGTAAACAAATATGGACTGCGACAGAATATGTCCTAGTTTCTTCTTAAGACTAATGACAAGTCAAGTTCAGTATGTTTTGCATTACCCACCCAAATAATATGGTTACCCCTTTTTTTAAGACCAACATAAAATTACAATAATCAAATTGCCATAAACTAATTAGATAAAACTCAAATAATCTTAAAGATACTTCACTTTTACATAAAAATCAGATTAACTTTTACAATTCATGGTCTAAACAAACAAATATTGAGAATATTTACAAATCTCTTGGTATCATAAACCATAAGAAAACAAAAAGGAAGGAGAGCAACAAAAATAGATGGATCACGAAATCCACACCTCAGCCTCGTAGATCACAAGAACAAAACTCTTAGATGGCAAGTGCATCTAATTAAAACAAATTTAAATGACAAATTGACTGAAACTTAGGCATTAGAACCCTATTGTACCTTGTATTAACTTACTAGAAAACATTAGACCCAAAACTACAATCGACGATAAGAAAAGCCAAAATCAAATGACAACCAGGAAAAATCAAACAGAGGACAATAAGTCCAAAATTCGACCAAACAATTACTCCCATTTACTAGATTAACGACATCCACAAAAGTTTTAAATAACACACCACCGAACCCTTACCAAAAATATAATGCCAAGAAAATACCATAGACCAAGAAAAATCCTTATGATGCCAAGAAACAACGACAGTAATGAAATAAAAGTGCAAGAAAAGGAGGAACAGAAACCAACATAAGGAAATGACAAAATTTAATTTTACCAGAAACAATAATTAAAAGACCAAAAGTTATAGAAACTGAACACACGTGTAGACAAACCCAAATACACAAATCTTTCATATACTCACACATAACCTCACAAATCCCAAGATTACTAATTACAATTTACCACCCACAAAGAAAATATTCCCAACAAATCTACCAGAATATAAATCATTATTCATAAAATTTCCATTGCACCACACACTTACCAACACACAACTTTTACATACATAAATGCTGACTCAGATCAAACAGAATAACTAAAAACGTACACCGCACGTACTTCACGAGAACCAAAATGAGCCCTATTAGCATTTCCCTTTCACCATTTAATTAATTTACACATTGTCTTCACACTATGCTTACCCAGTTCAGACAGAATTAAAACGAACTAAAAGAACGCATCTAGAAAGAACATCATGGGCCTTTTTAGCATCAAACATCCTTCTTTTACAAACATTACCAGAACATAACAACCATACTTACGATCAAGCAGATCAAGCAAGCAATAAAGATGAATTACGTACACCAGCTTGGAGAACATATGGGAACCTTTTCCTAAGGTACTTACCTTGTATTCAGTGCATCACCTTATATCACCTTAAAACACTAGTTCAATACCAGAATATAATAAGGATCGTAAGAAGAATTTCAACGAAATAGTGATTTATATACTCGGTATCAAAGCAAAACAGAATTAAAAGATAACTTTAACAAAACAAAACCTAACCTTATTTGACACAAGAACAACAATTAATTTCCCACCCAATTACAAATACAAATCTAACTTACCACATTCTCACCAAACTCACTCATGCCTCACACATACAGTTCGTTCTACACAATTTAGAAAATTAATTACTCTCACTATTGGGCAAATCCGTACCTTTCTTCACATGGGATAGATGGACTCTGAAAAACTTCTTCTTTACGGAGTCGCATAACAATAGAGTGACGGGAGTCACATATCTAACTACCTTATAAGGGCCACGAAACCTTTCCCGTAACTTGCCTGATTCCTCAGGGCCAACTTCTTTCAACGTGAAATTTTTAATGTAAACCTCATCACCGGCTTTTAACGATGAAGGCTTTCGACCTGCGTTGTATCTTTTCTCTAATCTTTCGTGAGCCACCTTCATGTTACTTCTTGCCTTCTTCCAGATCGTTCTTACATCATTAAAGGTGTACTGGTCGGGCAATAGTTGGTTTAAGGACCATAAGTTTGAGATAGGAGAATTATGTCCGAAGGAGAACATTAGAGAGAAGGGAGTCGTTTTGTGTGACTCGTGAACAGCAGTGTTAAAGGAAAGTGTAAGCCAAGTTAAACTGGTGTCCCAAAGACTGTGGTCCTTATGGTGAAAAACAATTAGGGCAGCCCGTAAATTGCAATTCACCCTTTCGGCGTACGAACCTTTGGGGTAATAGGGCGTGCTAGTGACGTGTGAAATGGAGAGTTCAAACAAAAAATTCTTGAAAACATGTGAAGTAAAGCACTTCGCATTATCAGATACCAAAGTTTGGCATGGACCGAAGTATACGAAGATCTGTTTAAGACAAGAGATTACCGTTTGAGTAGTAGCAGCTTTGGCAGGGAATAACCAATTAAAACGAGAAAATCCGTCGGTGCATACCAACACAAAGCGGTTTCCGGACTTCGATACTGGAAAAGGTCCTATATAATCGACAAAAATTATTTTTCCATAGGAACCTTGGCAATATCAGATGACGACAGACCAGTTTTCGAGTTATTAAGGGGTTTAGCCCTCTTACAAGTATCACAATTGTTCACCATTTTGCGCACATCTTTATTAATCCCTTTCCAGATAAAATTTCGGCGAATTTTCTCTCTCGTTTTGAACACGCCCAAATGTCCGCCAATCGCAGACTCGTGGAAGTATTTAAAGATGACAGGAATTAAGACAGATGGAATGACAATTTTCGGAAGTTTATCATTCCGAGCTTTACAAAACAGAACATGAGCCTTCAAAGAGTAAGGTTTTACTACTTCTCCTTTCTCCAGTTTACCAATAATCTCACCGATGACAGTGTCTTCTCTCTGGTATTCCGAAATATCTCGGAACAATTTAGGGCAGTTAGAAAGGATAACGTTAGCAAGATTGTTATGGATGTTATCATCTTCACCAGAATTCACCAAATCAACATCATTTTCACCCTACATCCTACTCAGGCAATCTGCGATAACATTATCAGAACCTTTTATATGTCTAACATTGAACTTGAAAGAAAGGATGCGAGTAGCCCACCTGGCTATTCGACCGGTCTTCCTAGGTTTACCCAGGACCCAACTTAAGGCCTGATTATCGGTCTCTAAATCAAACTGAACATGTTCCACATAAAGCTTGAACTTTTCCTGGGCAAACATCACCGCTAGACCCTCTAACTCATATACTGAGTATTTCTTCTCGGCATCGTTCAAAGTTCTCGAAGCGTATGCAATGGGTAAACGTCCTAATTCATGTTCTTGTAAGAGTACTGCACCGACAGCGCTATTAGAAGCATCCGTCTGAATTATGAAATTCTTAGAAAAATCAGGGATGGCAAGAATGGGGGCGTTGGTTAAAGCCATTTTCAGATCTTCGAAAGCTGCATCCTGGTCAGGACCCCAAGCAAACTGGACTCCCTTTTTCCTTAATTTGTTGATAGGTGCAGCACGATGGGCAAAATTGGGTATCAACTTACGAAAGTAATTTATCATGCCAATGAAGCGGGTGATTTCTTTGCCTGTCTTAGGTGGTCTATACTCCCTAATGGACTGGGTTCTTGAATGATCTATGGATATCCCAGAAGATGAAATTATGTGCCCAAGGAAGGAGATCTGAGGCTTTGCAAAAGATACCTTAGAAAGCTTAACAGTAAGTCCCGCGCCTCTAAGTCTAGATAACACCTCTCTTACATGTTGTAAATGTTCATCGAAAGTTTTACTAAATATAACCACGTCATCCAAATAGTGGTATACAGATTTAAATTTAATACCATCGAACACATTATCTAATAATCTACTGAGCACTGCAGCTCCGGTAGACAGGCCGAACGGGAGGCGTTCGAACTCAAAAAGATTCCAGTCAGTGGTGAATGCCGTAATGGCTTTAGACCTTACTGTTAAGGGTACCTGGAAATAGGCGCTATTGAGGTCGAGAATAGTAAAGAAATTGGCTCCCCGGAACCAGGCAAAGCAAGACTGTAAGTCCGGAAGAGGTATAGATTGCAAAATAACCTTTTTGTTAAGTGCCCGGTAATCAATAACAGGTCTGTATTGCCCATTAGGTTTAGGTACGAGGAAAATAGGAGACGCATATGCTGAAGTTGATTTCCTGATAATTCCCTCCTTTAGCATATCGTCTATAATTTCTTTTAACACTTTCATTTTAGGTGGAGACAATCTGTATGGGGAAGCGCGTACAGGAATGTTGTCGGAAAGTTCTATCTCATATTCCAAAAGATTAGTTACACCCAGTTTGTCAGTAAAAACCTCGGGGAATTCCGAACATAAAAGTTTAATCTGCTTGGTCTGATTTTCATTTAAATTATTAAACTCAAGATCATCAACAGTCACAGGTTTAGAATCTAGTTGAGCTGAGTTAACAACATTATTATCATGCATCTGGTTAAATGTAATCTTTAATTTAGGTTTGAACTGAAACCAACATAACCTTGACCTCAAATCAATTAATAAGCCAGTATGAGAAATAAAATTGGCCCCAAGTATCACGCTACAGGACAAATTGTTAACAATCCATAACTTGAATTTCCACGAGAAATCAGCAATGTTAATCTTGACGATAACATAACCTAACACATTAAGAGCCGTAGAATTCGCCGAGATAACATTATTGGATTCATTTACCATCTCGCCAAATTTGCATACTGATTTCATACTTTCAAACCATTTCCTATCTAAAAAGGAATAAGTGCTACCTGAATCAATCAATGCTGAAACAGGTTCGTTGTTAATATATATCTCAATAAACGGGCAATTACTCTTAGATGCACACATAATACAACTACTAATTTCATTATTTTTATAGGCATCTCTGTCATAATCACTACTATCAAAAATTTTAAACTCGTTTTTGTTAGTATAATTCTTTGATATATGACAATCCGAGGAGATATCCTTTAGATGGCGTCACTTATCGCGACTAAATTTTCTATCACACCAACGAGCAATATGGTTGTAGGAACCACAACGATCACATCTTCTCCCTTTGTTAATTCTTACCTCGTTTGGTGAAGATGCCATTTGCCACTGTAAATTACTACCAGTTGGGTAGCTCGGAGGAGATATCTTAGGTACATACATGTTTGTAGGCACATTGGTATTAGGAAAATCAACAGTGGGAATAAGATTACTAAAATTCATAGGTGCAGAAACGTATGAACTAGCATACTAGGGTGACTCACATTTGGGGAAATCATAGGTGAAGAACCACAGTTGTTAGGTAAATAAGCAGATTGCATTGCTTTACCCAAGTTAATTGGACTCGCAGTTGGGGAAATAATAGACGAAGAAACGCAGTTGTTAGGTAAATAAGCAGACTACATTACGTTACCCAAGTTAATTGGACTCACAGTTGGGGAAATCATGGGTGAAGAAATGCAGTTGTTATGTAAATAAGCAGACTGCATTACATTACCCAAGTTAATTGGTGGAGGAACGTTGCATACTCTTAATGAATCAGCATCTCTGATAGTTCCCGCATACCTAATAATTTCGTTTAATTCCATTAAGGTAGTAGGTTTGGATTCTAAAACGAAATAGGAGCGACATTCGGGATTTACCCCAGCAATGATCGAAGAAACTAACTGTTTTTCAGAAAAGTTTACCTTTAAAACTCTGTAAAAGGTTTTAATGTCTAGGAAATAATCATTAAGGGGTTCTACCAACCTCTGTACTCTAAAAAACAAGGTATGTCGAAGTACACTTAATGCATGAGGGGGGATGAAAGATTCTAAAACATCCTCATGAAAATCTACTAATGAAGTCTGAGAACTCATCATTGCCTCCACAATCTTTTCCCTCAACAAACCAACCGTATAAGGAAAAATGATTTGAAAAAATTTGGCATTCGATAATCTAAATACCACCGCGTTATCAATTAAATAAATTAGAACTTTCAAAAAATTTACCAATTGATTAATGTCGTTACAACTGCATATTTGCAAATCCTTCAGACATGCACTAAGAGGATGTGGAAGGCTAGAAAACTTAATCTCATCACACGAATCTAATACCCTGGACATATTATCATGCATCGACGTGCCAGGTATTTGGGCAGGAGCCATTTGATTAACCTCTCCAACCCTAGCATATTCGAACATACCTTCATTCCTAGGTACAGGCCTAGAAACTGTAGGATATCTACTTGGCAAGTCATTCAAAACACAATTCAAGGGTATATCAGGTAACGATCTGGAAAAATTATCCCTCAGATTATCAGAATTAACTTCAGGTCTTCTGTTACTCAATGCAGACGTACCTTCCAAAAAATTCATGTTCACTGATTCAACTGACGAAGAAATTGGTCCTAAATTATTCAACAACTCCCCTTCGACACGATTAACATTAGTCAATTCGCTACAATCACCAGTATCTGGTACATCAACGTCAGGATAAAGAACACGATTAGTCTTATCACTGCGTTTAGTACCCTCAAACAAATAAGTATAGCACTTGCATAACCTAGCACGCAAAGAAATCAATTTATCACCAAATTCACTGTCATTTTCCTTCCAAATTTCGATTAAATCTGCAAGACGATGGTACCAATGCACTAAACGAAACTTAAAACGAATAAATTGACTAACCGAACTATTATCAGCAGTGGACAAGAACTCAAACAGGATAAATAATTTATCAATACTTGATACAACAAGGTCCTTACCTTTAGTCCAGTCAAATTCATCCCAATTTGGAATGCGAACCGGTACAGATTTCAGCGAAGACAATAGTATCAAATCCTTCTCACGATGATTACAGGGAGTTTGTCCCCTAATAATTAATTCATGAAAGATTTCGTCCTTGTTTAAAGAAGAGACTGACGTTAGGATTCTGTTTTCCATCAACCCTCGATAAGACATGAAACAAACAATGACACCAAGAATTAGTAAAAATTCAGACTAGACAGGCCTAAGAATATTTCTTAGTGTTCCTATCACTTTCAACACTGTATTTCAAGTCTCCAATTAATTCCGATTAAGAAAATGAACCAAGCTACTGATTACCAATAATGACCTGTTACGATCATTTAAAGGAGAAAGGCAATCCAGAAGCAAGGTACACTATCATACCAAATAAAAAATAATAAATATGTGGAAGGAGCGTACTGGACTGAATATAACCCAAAGTAATATGAGACTTAGAAATACATGTCTACTGTGAACAAAGAACACCAAGAAACAACTCTTAGGGTAACCAAAAATATATTTAAACATAGAAATAAATTACAGCAATGTCTTGCCACAAAGGCAAATTTTGATTAACAAAATTTGATTTGGATAGGCCTAAGTGAAGAATCTAAATTTAAAACAAAATCATATGTGAAATTAAAAACTTGTTTGGTATCGAACCAGGCGAAGACCAGAAAAATCCATGAAGTTAATTAATAATTCTATTAAAGAAAAATGGTAACATAATTAATTACCTTAAGGTGGTGAAGACCACATAATCAAATAAATTAAGGTCAAGGGAGGACCCCAAATCAAGAAGAAAAAAATTAGTTAAGTTAATAATATGGGAGCTATTTATCAGTGTGACTGGTTCAGTCAAAATCCCAAAAGATTGTCATTTTGCAAGAAGAAAAAAAAACATCCCTTTAATAATGATAGCCAAGAACAATGTCCAAACGTTCTCATGGTAACCATGATATAAGATGAAAAGACCATACTCAGATGGTAATAAGACAGTATTCCAAGGAATATTCTACATGTCCTATCCGGGAGGAAAGTAAATAAAGTTAATAATTAATAAATAAATAAATTTAGAGGTTATAAAACTCGGATAGGACAGTCGCAAAAATGAAAGTCAGTTGACCTACAGGGCAGCACGCCTGGGTATGACAAAAAAAAACTTCACCAATTACATGCAATAAAAATAAAATATAAGTAACTGAATTATTGTAGTCATAACTGACACTACGCAACTTTGTTCGATGTTAATTTCAACTCTGAGATTTGCTGATGACATAGTCATCTTGGCCGACAAGCCTGAGGATTTGAATGAGTTTTTGAATGGTATGGACTCCGTCTTACAGAAAGAATTCATGATGAAAATTAATAAATGTAAAACAAAAATACTGGAATGCAGCCGAAATAAATCAGAAACCTCTATGTAGATCAAATTGACAGGTGAAAAGCTGAAGGAAGTAGAAGACTTCTGTTACTTAGGAAGTAGAATAACCAGTGATGGACGAAGCAAAGAGGATATAAAAAGTAGGTTGGCTCAGGCAAAGAAAGCTTTTCTACAAAAAAGGAATCTGCTGACATCGAATATAGATTTAGGTATTAGGAAGTCATTTTTGAAAGCCTTTGTCTGGAGCGTGGCGCTCTATGGAAGTGAAACTTGGACTATTGGTGCAGCAGAAAAGAGGAGAATAGAAGCATTTGAAATGTGGTGTTACAGGAGAATGATGAAGATCAGATGGGTAGATAGGGTTACAAACATAGAGGTATTAAGACGAGTGGGAGAGGAGAGATGTTTCTGGCGACTGCTAATGAAGAGAAGAGATAGGTTGGTAGAACACATACCAAGACACCCAGGAATAGCAAGCTTAGTTATGGAAGGAAGGGTCGAGGACAAGAACTGTAGGGGTAGACCAAGGTTAGAATATGTTAAACAGATTGCCTCAGATGTAGGGTGTGGTAGTTATGTAGAGATGAAACGATTAGCTCAGGACAGGGAGGCATGGGGAGCTGCATCAAACCAGTCAAAAGACTGAAGACTCAAACAACAACAACTCTAACCAACAACACAACTTACCTAAGAGACATAATTCAACTTGTAATTCCAGCACTAAATAAAAATAGAAGAACGAGCTCTCAACTTCACAAGAGTAATCACAACAAATAATACAAACTGCGCAGATACCAGTTACTTCCACAACGAATTCAATCACTTAGTACACTTTCAAATTACATACCTTGGTTGGCCGAAACAAATTATTTAAATAAATCCCCACCCCCTTTAAAATTAAAATAAGCTAAGCTCTCCCACGAAGTCGGTTACATTTTCAATAGAATCAAGCTGCCACGAGGCCAATCGCCTTTGCCTAGCCGAGCTAGGCTCATCTTGGAGCAACTTTTAGAGCCCTTACATCGTGTGGTTTTCTTCGTCGAGGTTCAGACAATAATCCCTTTCCAACACTCACACTCGAAGGGTAACAAACAGTTACCAGGTCGATCGATAGTTCAATTACATCGTAACACCATTTTTACAATTACTATAAATTGTAAACAAAGATTCAGACGGCCATGTTGGACACTGGAATTCGCAAATGTTCGCTCCACCATACCGATACAAGAGTGGAAGAGGTTTACCCGCCATCTGGTAGCGGAGAAAGGCAACACAATGCCTGAGTTTACCAAAGATAACCTCCAGACGAGCGCTAGCGTATCGTAGTTCCCATTCACCCTCACAGATGGAGCAGTGTTATCAATTCAGTACAAGCCTAGTCACGTATCAGTTATGAATTTAACTTCAGAGAACCAACGAGAATAACAGCCACCTCTGCAACCTGCATTGACAATATTCTTACAAGTTATAATTATTCACCAAATAAGGCAGCAAATATTGAAATAGGCTTTTCTGACCACAATGCTGTATTTCTGTCCTACCAAAGTATTCAAAAATTAAACCACCTAACTGCAAAAATGTAAGAAGAAGAAATTTTCGTCAAGAGAATCAAACTGACTTCATTCGAAACCTAAATAAAATAAAATGGACATTTGATTGTAAAACATCAACAAATGATAATTTTAATAGTTTTATGAATAATTTCCTTTACCTTTTTGATGAATGCTTTCCATACACATATGTTAAAATCAAACAGTCTTCAAAAGTACAGTGGATCACGCCTGGGATCAAAATATCAAGTAATAGGAAACGGCAGTTTCATATCGAAGCAAAAGTTGATAAAAAAAAAACAGAATTCTTAGAATATGTGAAGCAGTACAAGAAAATATTAAATAAAGTGGTAAAGGCTGAAAAAATCAAAGCAAATAACTACTTCATAATGAAATCTAACAATAAAAACAGAGCATTGTGGTCTGTAGTAAAATCTGAACTTGGTTTTACAGAATAACAAAACTGAAATTATGAAAATCCGCGTAGAAGGCAAAGTTATAAATGACCCTCTTTATATGTCGGAATTATTTAACAAGTTCTTTGTGAATGTCGGGACAGAAATCACAAGTGGTAATGACAATGTAAATGAAAGGATGTTTTCTAACATTTCAAGTAAGATGGAATTTAGAACTGTTACTGAAAATGAAATTTAAAAAATAATTTTGTCATTAAAAGATAAAAAAAAAGTGTTGGTTGGGATGAAATCCCAGTTTGGTTAGTAAAACTATCAGTAAATGAGATAGCACAGCCATTATCAATGATTATTAATCGGTCACTTTTAACAGGGAGTTTTCCTGATACCGTAGTCTTAAATATGCGGAGGTTAGGCCACTCTTTAAAAAGGGGAAAAGGGATGATATGACTAATTTCAGATCAGTTTCTATACCAACTATATTCTCAAAAATATTTGAAGAGGTAGTTAAGGAACAAATTGTTACATATATTTACAAAGAAAATATTATTTTTAATACTCAGTTTGGCTTTCGGAAGGATCATAGTACACATCATGCAATAAATGAATTTATTTCTTCCATAAGCGAATTGCTAGATGATTCTCAGTGTGCTGCTGGGATATTTTGTGACCTGACTAAAGCATTTGACACAGTAAACCACTCACTGTTACTTAAAAAATTAGATATTTATGGGATAAATGGTAAAACTCAAGATTGGTTCACTTCCTACCTGTACGATCGAAAGCAACGAACATTATTATTATCCAATGGGACTAAGTATTATTCTAAATGGGAAAGGGTGACCAAGGGTTCATTACTGGGGCCAATCTTATTTCTCTTGTATGTGAATGATTTGCGTCTAACCATCAAACAGAATGTTGTACAGTTTGCAGACGATACTTCTGTAATTGCATCCTGCGAAAGAAATTGTAATATTGAAAATATTTTGCAGGAAACACTTGAAGATCTAGGCTCTTGGTGTAGAGAAAATTACTTGCAATTAAACATGCTTAAAACAGAAATGATGCTGTTTAGCAGCAAACATTCCTCACAAAAGGAAATTGAACTTAATCTGGATAGCACTGATCTTGCAAATAAGAATAATGTTAATTTTCTTGACATGACATTAAATAAGAATCTATGTTGGACGAGTCACATTGACGGCCTTGTTAAACGATTAAATAGCTTTGTATATGCAGTATCTATCATGGCAGGAGCAACCGATATAAGGGTCATGATAACAGTGTACCATGCATATTTCTTGTCTGAGGATTCAGATATGGCAAGAATATTTATTATGCAGAAAAAAGATGGTCAGAGCAATGTGTAATGTAAATCGAAGAGTATCTTGTAAATAACTATTTAAAAAGCTAAACATTATGACTGTCCCTTCTTTATATATATTTGAAATTACTTTATTTGTTTTCAAAAACCCCTCGTTGTTTCAAAACAATCACTTTTTCCATTATTATGATTCAAGACATAAATCAAATTTCAAACTACCCTGTCATAGACTAAAACTGTTTGAGAAAACTCCACATTATGTAGGAATGAAGGTCTTCAACAAAATCGGGAGGAAATTCAGTAACATGTCCATTATGCAGGTGAAGAAATCCCTTCAAAAATTTCTGATTGATAAATGCTATTACAGCGTTGAGGAATTTGTTAATGATTCAGACATATGAAGATGATTTTTTTGTTTTTTGTTTGTTTTATGTTGATTGTAAAATGTCCAGATGAGGATGTCATTCTGTTTTATGTGATTATTGTAAATATTGTTTTCCTTCCTTAAATTTTTATTTATTGTAATATTCATTTTGAAGACTATTATTCAGCTGACGAGCCATCAATGTAATGAAACATATCAGTTTTATTTGTATATACTTGTTATATACTCAAACTAACACTTGGGGCGCTGCGGTCGGTCTGGATAAGTAGGGTAAAAATACTCAATAACACGCGTTTGATATGGAACACTTTTTATTTTTCGGTTATAATTAGTAACTGTGGTCCCTAAAATAATGACAGTGTTATTTTTAAGTGGATATATGTATAACTGTGCGATACACTTCATCTAATTTGTGTGTTTCACTGGATTTTATGTGTCAATTGCATATTATCAAGCATCGGTTGTCTGTTGGTATTTGTTTTTGGTCAGTTCGAGTCATGGCGTTGTTACGTTTAAAAGCTATATTTGAGTTTGCTCACTGTACCATAGACTCTAGAAATTATTTGCTGCTTGATAGGGCGAAGGGATGAGTATAACTTGTATTAAAACTCGGGGGGAGACAGGAATTGCTTGATTTGGATGGTTAGCAGGTGGGTTTGGTGTTGAATATCGGACTGGTAGCAGGTTCTCACAGAGTAGATATTTACCTTGCGAAGTCAAATTAGGCCTACATGACTCGTAGTGGAATGGCTCGGATATCGCAGTCGCTGGCGATTGGTATGGGTTATTGGAAATGAACTAGGGAGCGGGGAATGATACATGACTGATGAAGCTTGGCTGTCCTCGGCTGGTGTAGGCTTGGCTGTCTAGGTACGGCTTGGCTCGGCGAGACTGTGCTTGGCTGTCTAGGTGCGGCTTGGCTCGGAGTAACAGTGAACAACCCATCCTGTCGTCAGTGAGTGGTCCAACCCGCTCCTGTTGCCCGTAATTATTTGGTATCGTCACCTTTGGGCTATTACTATTTGCATCTTTTGGAAAGTAATGAAAACATTTATCCGCAGTCCTCTTATACATTGACTTACAGCCGTAAACTCAGCAATATACTTTGCTTTTACTCATTTTGCACTCTATCAACGAGTAAAACTTATTTCTTATGTATAAAGACACGAAGCATTTACCACGATCTGCTTAGATAGATAGATAGATAGATAGATTTTTATTAATTCCATTTGATCAAATACATGCATTCAATACATTTTTGATATAGGACACGTCAGAATTTACATGCATAAAATAAAAGAACAGGTACATATTACTAAGATTATAACTATTTATAACTTATTATAATAGCAAATCTTAATAGATACAATCTTATTGCACAACTATTTACACCTCACTCTATTATCATAATATGAAAACTTAATTCTATAAATACAACAACATACAGCTAGGTATTAAAATTAAATTAAAAAAGTAAAATATAGTTATAGATTCCATCACTCCTATACGCTAAAATATTCAACTACTGAGTAAAAACAATGGCACTGCAGATAAGCTTTCAACATTCTATCAAAGGTTTTTATTTTTGGGGCCAGTTTTATATACTGGGGTAGTTTATTGTATAATTTAACTCCAGTGTGAAAAGTTCCTTTTTGATATATGCTTGTGTGTGTGTGTGAAATATGAATGTTCTGATTTTGTCTTGTGTTATGCCTATGAACATCATTGTTTGTTTTAAGAAAAACATCCTTATTCATTAAATTCTTTTTAAAAAACATAATACTTTCAAAGATATATATGCAGGGCAGTGGGAGAATGTTTAAATCTTTAAACAGAGGTCTACATGATTCTCTAGAGTTAACATTTGCCATAATTCTAATCGCCCTCTTTTGTATCCTAAACGTGCTTAGTACATCTGGCGACATACCCCAAAATATGATCCCATATCTTAAGTATGAATGGAAATAAACATAATAAGTATTTCTTAATGTGTGCATGCCAGTGCAGGTTTTCAAAATACGTAACGCAAAGCACATCGAGTTCAGTTTAGTATTCAGATATTGTATATGTTTATTCCATTTCAAGTCTTGTTGTATCCATAGTCCTAAAAACTTTGTTTCTGATTTATTTTCTATTTGATGACCATTTAATGTTATATTGGGCATCGCAGGATTCCTATTCTGTATAGTGTGGAAATTTAGACATACTGTCTTTTTATAGTTTATTATGAGGCGATTATCTTGTGACCATTTGGTTAACTCTCCTGTAACGGAGTCAGCAGACTGCTGTATGACCTGTTTAGTTTCACCTTTTATTACGAGTGTTGTATCGTCCGCAAACAAAATTTCCTTATGTGAATGAACGTTCTGTGTTATATCATTGATATATAGAAGAAAGAGTAGTGGGCCCAAAACCGATCCCTGGTGTACTCCAAATTCAATAATTCCCTCATTGGACAATGTTTCATTAAGTAATTTGGTTCCATCATCCTTGTGTCTCAAGCTTACTATTTGTTTACGCCTTGTTAAGTAAGACTCTATCCATTTATTAGCTAGACCTCTAACACCATATTGATTTAGTTTGGTAAGGAGGTTTTTATGGTCAACAACATCAAATGCTTTCGATAAATCCAAGAATAGGCCAGTTACATGTTCCTTATTGTCAATTAATTTCAGTATACTATTATTACATTCGTAAATTGCTGTCTGTGTAGATTTTTCCGTTCTAAATCCATGTTGTGAGTTTGATAATATTTTATTTTTTTCTATGAAACTTATCAGTCTCTTATACATAATTTTTCCCACAATTTTTGCAATACCAGTTGGTAAGGTAATAGGACGATAGTTATCTAATTCATCTTTTGAACCGTTTTTGTGCACTGGAATTACTTTTGATAACTTCAAAATATCCGGGTAAGTTCCTGAGAGAATTGAACTGTTTATTAAGTGCGTAAGTGGATTTATTATATTTTCTGCACATTTCTTTAAAATTGCATCAGGGATGCCATCAATGCCAGCACAGAATTTATTTTTTAGCTCTTTTATAACTATTCTTACCTCTTCACTTGTGACATGATTTATAAATAATCACTGCATATATTTATTTTATTATTAGAATTTAGTGTATTTACCTGTGATTTATTTATTAATTTTTGTGGAATTTCCAGAAAATAGTCATTAAAAGAGTTTGCTATTTCCTCTGGATTATTAATCACTTTATTATTTCTGGTCAGTGTAATGTTCCTTTGTATTTTAGTAGATTTTCCAGTTTCTTTCTTTATCACGGACCACATAGCCCTGTTTTTATTAGATGATTGGGAAATAAAATTATCATTATGCATTTTCTTTGCTAGTCTTATTACCTTATTTAATATGCTAGTGTATTTTTTGTAGTATAAATTGAATTCAGGTGTTGTGTGGTATTGTTTATATAATTTGTGTAGAAATTTCTTTCTTTGACATGAATTTATAATCCCTGTTGTTATCTAATTGCTAGTTTTGTTATTTTGAACAGTTCTTCGTTTAAAGGGGAATGCTATTTCAAAATAGTGTTTTAGGGTACTGTTAAATGCATTAAATTTATCATTTACATTTTCTAGTTCATAAATTTATGACCATGTTTCCTTATTTAATAAGTCATTGAAATATGTAACATTTGATTTTACTCCATTATCATTATTATTGATTACTTCGGATACTTCAAAACTCAGTATTTATCCATGGTGGTCACTAAAACCCGGACAATAGACTTCTATTGAATGGTGATATTGTTACGTGCCACCCCCTAGTGGCACTTTTGTTAACTGGATTACGGTGGGGGTACAAAGCACAACACCAATTACTGCTTAAAGAAATAATTAACTTGATTGTGGCCAGAAAATTACACTAATCAGCAAATACAAGCAATTAGGAGCCTTCTCCAGTTTCCTCAAGTCTCTTCCTTATGCGCTCTTGGCCCCTTTCACTTGCAACAGACCACAGAAGTTAATCCGTCCTAATGAGTCCGGTGGCCTTGGCAGAAGCTACCTGCCCCTCTTGCTCAGGTACAACAAATACAGTTACTTACGAGCACTAGATGTACGCTGTTCACAAGCTGGGAGAAACAATGTCACAGGATTTCGTAACTCGCACAGCACTTCGTCACCACACTTCTGTCGCACAAGATAATCGCTCGCACTAGCTCGTAAAACACAACAACAACAACTGCTAGACAAGTCGCACTTATATAGCAGGCCGGTGACTCAATAAATGCTTCTAGATCCATCCAGGGTTCACGGCTTCTCGAGGTTTCCATCGCTGGTCCAGTCACGAATATTCTGGACTATCCCTTTGTCTTAGTAGCCCTGTTGCATAAGGCGCGTGCAATACAGGAGACAGGACACAGCCCAGCCCTGGGGCAGTTGTGACTCATGCGGCGAGTGATGACACAAACTCACAGCCATAACACCACCCCCTTCCTAAAAAGGCTGATAGTCCCGATCAATCATTGGTCCATCTGTGCCCCTCCGTAGACTGCCAGACGATCTCGATGCACGATCTTCATCTTCGCCCTCGGGCTCCGCTGGATCCTGTAGACGACATCGTTGATCCGTTTCACGACTCGGTACGGGCCCTCCCAGGACTTCTGCAGTTTGGGTGACAGGCCTTTCTTCCGTAATGGGTTGAAGAGCCAGACCAGGTCGTCTTCGTGGAATCCGCCGGCATCCGTCTGTTGGTCGTATCGGGTCTTCATTCGGTCGGTCTCGATCCGTAGTTTCCTCCTCGTGAACGCGTGTACGTCCTCCAGTTGGTCGACCAGTTCTTGACAATACTGGCTTACCGGGATCGGATCATTCCCAGGTCGGCCGAAGGCAAGATCGACAGGTAGACGGAGCTCCCTCCCAAACATGGCCCGGGCTGGTGTGCACCCGGTGGCTTCATGCACGGCGGCGCGGTAGGCCAGGAGAAATAGTGGAAGATGTTTGTCCCAATCCCTCTGGTGCTCGCTGACGACTATTCGGAGATGGTTCTCGATGGTGCGATTGAATCGCTCTACCATCCCGTCGGACTGAGGGTGTAGCGGCGTTGTCCTTGTTTTCCGGATTCCCAGCAGCTGGCATAGGCTCTGGAACACCTGCGACTCGAAGTTCCTCCCTTGGTCGGAGTGCAGCTCCAGGGGTACTCCGTACCGGCTGACGAATTCCTTCACCAGGGTCTCCTTTATCCCTAGGTGTCCACCAGATGATCCTCCATGAACTTCCTTCAGGACTTCCTCCGTCATAGCCTTTGGAACGACGACTTGTTCCCGAGATGACTTCCCGTCGGTGCTCTCCCAGGCGCGGCAGATGAGGCCATCCCTTACAATCAGCGAGTCCCACTGTGCCCAGTAGGACTTAAACTTTGGGCTGCAGTCACTCACAATGTTCCACCCGGGTCTGGGGACACAGGCCCTCTTCCATTCGGCTATCAGTCCCAGGTCATCATCTTCTGCTTGTGCCCGCGTGAAAGATTCGCGGCTCCAGTTCCCCTGAAGTTCCACAGTAGTCCGTCGGCACTGTATCCCGGTGTTCTCCTCCCTTCGGGCACAGAAGGTGCAGTCTTCGGGGCACGGTCTTCGT
This sequence comes from Meconema thalassinum, assembly GCA_946902985.2. Taxonomy (NCBI): domain Eukaryota; kingdom Metazoa; phylum Arthropoda; class Insecta; order Orthoptera; family Tettigoniidae; genus Meconema; species Meconema thalassinum. The sequence goes on from OX336400.1 coordinate 23,842,931, forward strand.
GACAGGGCGTCGGCGTTAGAATGCAGTTGGCCTTTCCTGTGCTGAATCTCAATGTTGTACTGTTGAAGCCTCTCTAACCACCGCGCGAGTTGACCCTCGGGCTGCTTGAAGTTCAGGAGCCACCGCAGGGATGCATGGTCGGTCCTGATGAGAAATTCTTGCCCGTACAGGTACTTGTGGAAGTGTTCAATGGTCTTCACGATGGCGAGCAGCACCTTCCTGGTGACGCAGTAGTTCCTTTCTGGTTTTGACAGGGCCTTGCTGAAGTAGGCCACTACTCTCTCCTCGCCGTCCACTACTTGCGACAGGATTCCCCCTATGCCAAAGTCGCTGGCATCGGTATCGACGATGAACCTTGTTCCAGGTCTGGGGTAGGCCAGAATAGGTGCGGTGCACAGAGCCTGCTTGAGTTGTTCGAAGGCACTGTGGCATTCTGCTGTCCACGTGAAGAGTTGGTCCTTCTCAGTCAGTCGATGTAAAGGTTTGGCGATGTCGGCGAATCCTCTCACGAAGCGACGGTAATAAGTGCAGAGTCCCAGGAAGATTCGTAGTTGGGACTTGTCCTTCGGAACTGGCCACTCCCTCACAGCTGCGGTCTTCTCTGCGTCGGTGCGCACCCCTTCCTCGGAGACGATATGCCCAAGGTACTGGACCCGCTTCTGGAAGAGTTGACACTTCTTGGGGCTCAACTTCAGCTGGGCAGCCCGTAGCGTCAACAAGATCTTCGTCAGGTTGCTGTAGTGCTCCTCGAAGCTCCTCCCCAGAACGATGACGTCGTCTAGGTAAACCAGGCAGGTCTTCCAGTGTAGTCCCCTCAGAATGGACTCCATTAGCCTTTCGAAGGTTGCAGGGGCGTTGCACAGACCGAATGGCATGACGGTGAACTTCCAAAGCCCGCTGCCCACAGAGAACGCCGTTTTCTCGCGGTCCTTAGGGTGGACCTCCACCTGCCAGTAGCCACTCTTCAAATCCAAGGTGGAGAACCATCTTGACCCTGATATGGTGTCCAGCGTGTCGTCGATCCGGGGTAGAGGGTAGCTGTCCTTCTTCGTGACGTCGTTCACCCGCCTGTAGTCCACGCAGAACCTGGTGGAACCGTCCTTCTTCTTCATAAGCACGACCGGAGAACTCCAAGGACTATGTGATGGCTCGATCACCCCTTGCCCCTTCATCTCTTCTACCATCCGGTCGACTTCGGCTTGCTTGGCGAGCGGGACACGTCGGAATGGGGTCCTAATCGGTGCGCTGTCCCCAACGTCGATTCTGTGCTGGACCAAGCTTGTCCTGCCGAAGTCTTTGCTCCCCACGGAGAAGACATCCTGGAATTCGCGTAGCAGGTCCTGAAGTTGGCGCGATTGCTCTTCGTCTAAATGGTCCTGGGATCCTTGGTACAGCATCTGTAGTTCTTCTGGCAGGGCGCGTCTTCTTCGGTTGTCCGTCTGCAGGTGTCCGTCCGTCGTATCTGTGATGCGGCCAATCCAGGTAATGGGCTCGCAGACTCCTAGGTTGGTGTCCCGGTGAACCGTAATGTTGTAGTCGTTCAGGTTGGACAGGCGGACGTACGGCCGAGACGTCGTGTTGATGAGAGTCTTGGCAACTAGCAATCCTTTTGTCTGGATGTCCTCATATTTTGGCTCGATGACAGCCACCACTCCCTCAGCAGTTCCGTCGACAATTACGGCAGCGCTGACCTCCGTCCTGGCGGGAACGATGACGTCTTCTTTCAGCCTTACTCGTCGTGCGGTGATGGACTCGTGCGCAGGTTGCAAAGCAAGTTCCTCACCTCCGAAGTGCAGAGTGTTGGTACTCAGATCCAAGATGATGTTGTTCTGGTCCAGGAAGTCCAGTCCAATGATCACTTCATTTGATACGTCGGCCACAAGCACTGGATGCTTTATCGCCCGTCGACCAATGACGAACTCCAGTGATGCTTCGCCATGTACCGGTGCGGTCTCTCCGGTCGCGGTTATTAGCTGGAGGTTCCTTTGTGTGGGTTGAACTCTCCACTTCGGGATCACGGTGGGGCTGACGATGGTCCTCGATGCTCCCGTGTCGATTAGCATGGGCCAGCTCTCTCCGTTGACGACTCCGTCGACCATCAGGCTGCTATTATCGCTCCGTAACTGCGTCACACGAACTTGGACTGCCGGGACTTGACGACTGCCACAAGCCAACATTTGCCCCCCTAGGCTGGCTGATACTTGATTTCCTGGGCCGCGCGGTTTCCCTACGACTGACTGTCCCGACGGAAACCCTTGGCGGCGGCGATCACCGCAGTCCTTGCTCAGGTGGCCTCTCTTACGGCAGGTCCAGCAGGTCGGTAGTTCTCTTCCGGGCCGCCTCTCCGGATGTCCTTCGGCTACCTTTTTGCTGGTGGTACCGTGACTATCGAAGAAACGGCTTAGCCCCTCCATTAATTCGTCGGCCAGGGGCTTGGTCTCGTTGGTTTTTACTGGTTCGTCGACGTCCACTTGACGCACCCGCGCGTGCATTCTGGATACCTGCTTTGCCGTCTCGAACTCAAGTGCGTGGCTCAGCGCATCTGTCAGGGTCTTATTGCGCGCGAGTCGCAGCGCCTGTTGAGTGTCCGAGTCCCGTAGCCCGTCGGTGAAAGTCTGCGTCGCTATCTGCTCCAGAAAGTCGGCCGGCGCTGTTGGGTAGGCAAGCCTTACGAGGCGTGCGATGTCCATCTCGAACTCCTGCAGGGTTTCCGCGTTCTTTTGTACCCGGGTCCGGAGCTGCATCTGGTAGGCCTGCTGAAGATGGCTATCTCCATATCGGGACTCCATATGGGCGATTAGTGAAGCGTAGTCCTGGGATCCAGTCGGGATGGCCTGAAGGACGTTAAGGGCGTCACCTCTCAGCGCTACAATGAGAGCTGTAGCCTTTTCAGTGTTGTTCCAGTTATTAATGGAACAGGCCGCCTCGAACTGACGTAAGTAGGTGCTCCACGGGACCTTTCCGTCGTAGGTTGGGGGCGTCACTCTGCTATGTCCCGTTCCTGATATTCCCGGTGTAACGGTGGGCGGGCGTTGGCGCAGCTCGGCAACTTCCTCTTGTAAAGCGTTGAATTTCTCTTCCACATCCGTCAGTGGGCGTTGGCGCAGCTCGGCAACTTCCTTTTGTAAGGCGTTGAATTTCTCCTCCACCCCCATCAGCGGGCGTTGGCGCAGCTCGGCAACTTCCACTTGTAAGGCGTCGAACTTCTTTTCCACTGCCGTGACTTCCTCACGCAGACCCTGTTCTAATTTCCTTTGGCTTTCTTCTAATTTCGTCAGCAGACACTCTTCCAGATTTTTCTGGCCATCCAGAAATTTAGCGGTTAGGTCCTCTGCTAACTTATTCTGACCGTCTTCTAATTTAGAAGTTAGGTCCTCGGCTAAATTCTTCTGGCCGTCTTCTAGTTTGGCCGTTAGGTCCTCGGCTAACTTCTTCTGGCCGTCTTCTAGTTTGGCAGTTAGGTCCTCGGCTAACTTCTTCTGGCCGTCCTCCATCTTCTTCTGGCCGTCCTCCATCTTGGTTTCCATGCCATTTAACTTTTCTAGCAATGCTGCCAATTTCTCCTCCATTTTAGTTGTTTGTCTTGTAAAGGGCATGCACTCACAGGAAAATTAGAGAAAATGACCTGCTCGGGTTTTGAAACCAGGACCGTCAGGTGCTGTGCTTGAGTTCGTAATCCGGCTTCTGACACCAGTTGTTACGTGCCACCCCCTAGTGGCACTTTTGTTAACTGGATTACGGTGGGGGTACAAAGCACAACACCAATTACTGCTTAAAGAAATAATTAACTTTATTGTGGCCAGAAAATTACACTAATCAGCAAATACAAGCAATTAGGAGCCTTCTCCAGTTTCCTCAAGTCTCTTCCTTATGCGCTCTTGGCCCCTTTCACTTGCAACAGACCACAGAAGTTAATCCGTCCTAATGAGTCCGGTGGCCTTGGCAGAAGCTACCTGCCCCTCTTGCTCAGGTACAACAAATACAGTTACTTACGAGCACTAGATGTACGCTGTTCACAAGCTGGGAGAAACAATGTCACAGGATTTCGTAACTCGCACAGCACTTCGTCACCACACTTCTGTCGCACAAGATAATCGCTCGCACTAGCTCGTAAAACACAACAACAACAACTGCTAGACAAGTCGCACTTATATAGCAGGCCGGTGACTCAATAAATGCTTCTAGATCCATCCAGGGTTCACGGCTTCTCGAGGTTTCCATCGCTGGTCCAGTCACGAATATTCTGGACTATCCCTTTGTCTTAGTAGCCCTGTTGCATAAGGCGCGTGCAATACAGGAGACAGGACACAGCCCAGCCCTGGGGCAGTTGTGACTCATGCGGCGAGTGATGACACAAACTCACAGCCGTAACAATATTTATCTGTATTTATAAAAATTTGATCGGGAGTGGTTTTACTAAATTTTGTTATTCTTGTTGGTGGATTTACTGTAGGTTTCAGTCCATAGGAAATTAGTAACTGTGTTAATAATTCACAATTTCTATCAAGTTTTAAGAAATCCACATTTACATCCCCACAAATTATTATATCGAAATTTACTTTGCTCATGTTATATATATATACACCGCGGACAGGCCAACAAGGACCACGCAAATATCACTTCTTTATAGGTCTAGTTTCCTTCTTTCTCTTCCAGAAGTCTTTCATCCTGGTCGACTGTGCAGCTCTTCTTTCAGCAGTCCATTCTCCTCTGTTGAGATTTTTCTTCTCCCCGACAAGAATTTTGAGACCAAAAATTTTTTTTCTGTACTCTATTCGATTTAGACAATCTTCTTCAGTAATTTTGAATTTTTGAAGTTCTTCTTTCATTTGTTTTACATAGCCTCCTTGTCCTTTATAGTTCCAGATTTTATCAAAAATTTGTTTGTTTAACCTTGAGCAATCCATGCGGACCATATGTCCGTAGAACTGAAGTCGCCGTTTTCTGATCATCACTTCAAGGTTGTCGATTTTACTATAAATTTCTGCATTCGATCTCAGTCTATAACCTTCCTGTGTTTTCCTAGGACCATAAATCCTTCTTAAAATTCTTCTTTCTATCTTGAGCAAATTCTCCATTCCGGTTATATTTGTAGTTTCCATGCCGTACAAGATGACTGGTCTAACAACAGTATTAAAATGTCGTAATTTTGCATTGATAGACAGGTTCTTTTTATTGTATATATTTTTTGTACAAAAATTTAATCTTTCCAATTTCCCTTTTTTGTTCTCGATTGCCAATTTATCCGTCCCATTGCTACTAATTATTTCTCCAAGATATTTAAATCGGTCAGTGAACTGGTGCTCCCATAATTTGTTTTTATCATTTTCTTAGTGTATTTCTGATCACTTGTCATCATCTCTGTTTTTACCAACGAAATCTGTAAGCCCGCTTTTTCCGCCGTTTCTTTTAACTGATCAATTTGGTTAATAGCTTCTTGTTCTGATTCAGCAAACAACGCTACGTCGTCAGCAAATGCTAAACCTTTGACACTGAGGTTCTTATTCTTTGTACCAATTTTAGCACTTGAATCGTTCTTCTCCCAAAACGTCCTCATGACTTTATCCAAGACCAAATTGAAAAGCAGTGGTGATAGACTGTCCCCTTGTCTTAGCCCAGTTTTTACCTCGAAGGGCTCGCTAACTTCATTTAAAAATTTGACTCTGGAAATCGTATTAGTTAATGTAAGTTTTATTAAATTTATGGTTTTTTGATCAACTTGGTATTCCTTCAATGTGTCAAAAACAGTATCCCTATCCACTGAATCATACGCTTTCTGAAAATCAACGAATGAGATAAAGATATTCTTTGGCCTGTTGTTGTAATATTTTAATATCAATTTTAAACTAAGAATTTGTTCTGCACACGATCTATTCCTTCTGAAACCTCCTTGGAACTCGCCAAGCTGTGGTTCGATCTGTGGTTCAAGTCTGTTTAAAAGTAATTTGGCAAATATTTTATATGTGACAGACAACAATGAGATCCCCCTATAACTATTGACATCAATTTTTGAGCCTTTTTTATGTAGTGGATGAATTAAGGCGATTAACCAGTCTTCTGGAATTGCTTCCTCAATCCAAATTTTCTGGAATAGATTTGTCGTCGCTATTAAAAATTCATCATCTACAAGCTTCCACATTTCTGCAATTATTCCATCCTTGCCTGAGGCTTTATTGTTTTTAAGTGAGTTGATAATACATTTAACTTCATTTACATCTGGGGGCGTAGAGTCAAAATTTTGTGTTGTAAATTTGAAACTCAACTTGTCTGTCGGTTTTGGACAATTTAACAACTTCTCAAAATACGCAGCCAAGATATCACAATTTTCCTTGTTGTTTAATGCTAGCGTACCATCTTCCCTTTTGAAATTTAAACTCGGCGCTGAATATCCAGTGATTTCATTCTTAAATGCTCTATAAAACAATCGGGTGTCATTTTTCTTAAAATTGTCGTCCATTTCCATTATTTGGTCCTTCATATATTTTCTTCGAATCGTTCTTAAAGTCTGGTGGGCCATTTTCCTTAATCTTTGTACTTCCTCTAAATTTTCTGGAGTCTTGTTCCCGTTCCACTTGTGCCAAGCACAATGTCTTTCTTTGATCACTCTTTCACATTGTTCATTCCACCAAGCATGTTTCCTATAAAAGTTCAACGGTGCAATTTCCTGAGCTGGTTCAAGAAGGTTATTAGTAACATCATTCCAATTGGTTGGTATTTTAAGTTTTCCTTGAAATTCTATCCTTTTTTCATTTGTAAGAACCTCTCTATTAATTTTCGGAATTTTAATTCTAGTTGTATTTTGTTTGCGTGTAAAAGGTATGAAATTCATCTTGATTTGAGAAAGGTAATGATCTGAAGTTACATTAATGGATTTTCTGACCTTGACATTTTGAATTTCTTTGAAACAATTTCGAGAGATAGCTACATGATCTAGTTGAAACTCGCCCAGCAACGCATTTGGGGAGACCCATGTTTTCTTTTTACTTGGTTTTGCTTTAAAATGTGTGGACATAATCTTTAAGTTTAGATGTTCACAGAGTTTAACCAATCTCTCACCATTCCTGTTGGTTCTATTGTGAGCGGGATATTTACCTATTATATCAGAAAATTTTCTCTCAGATCCAAGCTGAGCATTGAAATCTCATGTTATTGAGTAACAATTCTAATTTATCTATAAATAGAGGAAACTTTCCTGACGGAGAACGGTATACGCATACAATTATTAACTTAAACTGCTGAATTTTTACGGCAGAGAATTCAAAATCCTGTTCCATAATTAGATAATCATAAGCTGTTATCTGTTCATGATCTAAATTATTTCTTAAGAAGATGCAAGTACCATCATGGCTAATATTAGATCTAGAGTATTTACTAGCTTGTATAAACCCTGGGAATTGAATTAATTCAAGTTGTTCCTCTGAAATACATAGTGCTGAGATGTCTTTAAGTTCATTTTCAAGCATTAGATTTATGTAATCAATTTTATTATAACGAGACTGGACATTCTGGTGGTAAATTTTAAATTTGTTACTTTTGCAAGCTTGTGTTGGTGATTTATTTACATTATTATTATCATCATAATTGTTATTATTATTGTTGCTAGACAAATCCGAAATACCATTGTTGCACTCCGTTAAATTTGACTTCAAAAGATGTGAATGCCAAACCTCACGTTTGGCTTCTTCTACTAGTTTCCCTGCTTCCACTCTAATGATATTACTGTTGAATTATTCTTACCATTTGAATTTACAATTTTGCAGATTTCATCACTAAGATACTCTTTTCCTAATCTATTTATGTGTAGGCCATGCCGAGTGTGGAACTTCCTGTCTAATTTACTTACATCTACAATTTGGACATTTGGAAAACTCTTACAAATTTTATGAATTTTTCCATTTGTAGCCTCTATTTCTACATTTACACATGATTTGGGAATTAAATCGTATCTCTGCGGAATGTTTACAATAATGACATTTGTTTTTTGCATGGATGGCAATGTACTCTTTAAATCTTTGATTACCTTTTTACTCTAATTTCTATAGACGTCGTTTGCTCCAGCGATGATCACTGCGTAGTCCTTTGCAGTAAGGGACGCACACTCTCCTATCATCCCGTTCGTGACTTCTGCAATTTGAGCTCCTGGCTTCACTGTCGAAGTGACCTCCATTTCTCGGCTTCTCTCCAATACGCTTACTGCTACATCTCGCCCGTGGCTATCTGCAAATATCCGCATCTTCCTGGATTTTCTCTTTATCACTTTCTTCTTTTCTTCTTGAGGAAAGTCATCATTTTCTTCGACAAGCACTCCAAATGAATTTGAGACGGGAATTTCAGTTACATGTACTCCATTTATAGGCCTAGGCTTATTCAATCTTACCTTACCAGCAATCACTGTCGACCAAGTTTCCTTGCTTTCCTCTCTGTTTCCTTTTAATTTATTCAACTCTTCCATTAACTTAGCAATATCTTCCTTTAGCAGCTTTATAATTTCGTCTTTTGAGGACAGTTCGTTTCTCAGGTTATGACATTCGCATGACGGTAGCGGTAGGCCTACATTACGACAATCGGTTTCACTTTTCTCCTCATTCAATTTTACCTGAGATCTTGTGATGATTTTATTTGCATTTTTTTACTTTTATTTTGCACGACGAGCATAAATCCGTTACGGTTACACAACCTGACGAGACACTAACACTGTTTACTGTCGTCATACTAGAGATCTAAGTTAGGCTAGATGTTTACAACAAATTACACTAAATTTAATTTAATTATTACTACCTAATAGAATTAATCTAATTACCTACCAATAAAGAAGAATGTGAAATACGTATATCTTCCAATCGGGTGAAGTCTCGTAAAAGCACCACTGCTCTACTTGGTTCAAACAGTGATTGAAGAAGTCACCGAATCTTTGGATACACGTTCCCACAACTTAGTTTAAGTTTATTAAATTATCAACAAGAATTTCTAAATACTATCAATATTCCGTATTACACTTGATCTAAGGAAAGTAACTTTATAGATTTTAAGCCTCTGTTATAATATTTTACCACTTTTATCAAATATTTACACTAGCTGCTATTTCACTACACTTTCACTGTGACGCCATCTTGGAGTTGGAAAGCATATACAAACAGTCACCACGTGACAAAAGTACCCTACTTGGTAAGTTTCTCATTTTTACCGCGAGATGTCATATCAGATAGCTGGAGTTGCCAATAAAGAAATGAAATGAAATTAAAAGTAATGTTTGGCACATGGGAAGAACAGCTGTCAAATCGACCTTGCCTAGTTTGTAGTGCAGGAGAGAATGTAAGGTACTGGATATTGTACGAAATTCATTAGTAATTATTAATAATTGATCCTCCTTGGTACAATGTCAGCCGCATACGATCATAGGCTATACTTCGAAAACGGCTTTGCGACGCAAAGTAATCGACTCCATTCCGTCTGAAAAGCTTTCTTTTTCTGAAAGGAATGCATTGATATCGTAATTGTTGAATTCGAAGAGCACAGCGGAACTGAGCAATTATATATGTCATCTTTTAGCCTCGATTATTATGAAAATAACTGAAAAAACGAGGGAAGAGCACACCCATCAACTCAAATCACATGTTATAGCATTATGTTTGTTTCCATGTCCATCACCCTTACGCTAGTTCCAGATTACGGCAGCACCGTCGTTTGAGTTCGCGAATACAGAAAGTGTAAATATTACTGCCTAGAGAAATGTAGCATTCAAATGTTGCAGACCTGACAATCATATCCCCTGCGGCAAATGGATACGATTATAATGTTGTTTGAATGTAGACTTTTTAAGTCCATTTAGTGAGAGAAATAGTCATTTTCTCTTTTGATAATGTAGGGATCTATCGGGCCTAGCGCTTGTCAACAAATATGCATTGGCAACCTGTTTGTTTTCTAATGCTGGGAAACAAAACATAACACAACAGCTTTTTGTTGTTTTACTGTGAGATTTATCTTGTATATTTATGTTCGACCCTCACTATTATGTGTCAGATAACTGTATCATAATGATGGTCATTATATCACTGTTTTCCATTATGATACAGTTTCTCCAGCCAATCAGAGCTCGTTCATTGACCAATTAGGTAACGATAACTTCGCGCATGCGCTCAAAATCCAACATGTCGGACATAAACACAACATCGAACTATAATAAATTACCGACATGGAATACCCACCGTCCATATGTTCGCGTAAATAAACTGGCGAATATGAGACAAAAAATAGCGGTAGCGCTACAGGAGAGGAGACCAAAGGTATAAAAAATTTTAGGAAATGAAATTTGCCAAAGTACCTTTAGCAATGGTATCCGGAGACGTTAATATAATAGATGTTGACTCGTCCGCTGCCATAAACCCACCCAACCGTCCCAAATAGATACACGACTTATATAGCAGAAATGAAGTCTTTCGGCGCCATGTTGCTCACTAATTCCGGAATGCCAACCCCACGCATTTGGTACTATTTCACAAGGAGTAAAGAACGAGTAAACCAAAGAGCGTCGATAAAGTAATGAAAAATTGCGCCAATTGTCAGTGATATCAGTTGAACCGGGAGTCTCACGACAGCTGTTCTCACAGCAACACCTCTAAAGCTTGCAGCTTGCCTTTTGTGTGTGATCTGTGGGAGTGTTCTTTTCAGTTAGTGTTTCGTTAGTGGTTGGTGTGCAGTGCCATTCTATCATAGGCTGGTCATAAGTATTATATAATAGTTGGGTGCGGTCGAGATGGCGGCCCAGAGTGATGGGACGTTGATGGGACTACCCCCAGACAATACCGGCAATGTTATAGTGGATGGTATAGTCCCTATGGAGGGAATATCACTCGTTAATGATCAACCGACTACTTCCACTCAGGAAACAACGACCCCGATATCGGGATCCTCTCAGGAACAAGCACGAACCCCGGCCACGGAATATCGGTATCCACACCTTCATACTGGACCATATATCGTATTTGTTCAGGGAGAGGGGGCTCAGGCCGTTGGAAATTTACATCCAATGGCCTTGGGTCGGCTATTCTATGACCGCAAAATACCAAGTATACGTGAAATTCAGAAGAAGGGTCGCAATAGAATCCCAATACAATTCGCAACCTATCGTGAAGCTAATGTTTTTTTGGAAAATAAGATCCTCCGGGGGAGGAATTTGACTGCTTTTATACCATCCTCCAATGTCCAACGGGTTGGACTGGTGCACGGGGTCGACACCTCACTTACAAATGAGGAATTAATTAAGTATCTCGAGGCTCCTGTTCCCATTTTACGGGTACAGCGCTTCTTTCGTAATAGAACGATAGATGTACAGACGGAGCGGATAGCTACTGGAACGGTGAAAATATTTTTTGAGACACAGAACCTTCCGCCATATGTCAGTATATTTAATGTAATGCTGGAAGTTCAATTGTATATTTTCTCGCCCCTACGTTGCACTAAGTGTCAACGCTACGGGCACGTACAGTTACATTGTCGGGCGCGAGCCCCACGCTGTGGCAATTGTGCAGCGGAGCACTTTTCTATGGAATGCAAGGAAGTATTAGCCAAATGTGCCAATTGTGCAGAGAATCACCCAGCGGGTGCCATTCGCTGCGAAATCCATCAACAGCAAGTTGAGATAAAAAGAAGAATGTGTGTGGAAAATAAATCATATAATGAAATCATGAAAGGTCAAAGGGGGCCCGCATTTAATCCATTAACCGTACCCCAACAATTTCCTCCTTTAAGTCCCGTTCCAAGTGTCAGACAGCATGAGCCGGCACGTAAGCGCAAGTTTACAGAAATAGTTCACGCGGCCCCTAAAGTGGTCCAGCCGTTGGGTTATGATAGGAACGCTTATTGTCAGATTTTTCAACAACCGCGATTGGAAAAGTCTCCTCCGGTCTTCGAAGCTAAGACGATGGAGACAAGTTCTCTATACAATACAGGGGCAGGTTCAGGGTTGCCTGAATCGGAGCCTACCAAAACTATTTTGGCAGAATTCACGACACTTATGGAATTGTTAGGGCATAATGCGCAATGGGCGCATTGTGTCAAACATTTGTTAGATAGGGTATTACCTTTGTTACCCCCGTTAGAAAAATCAGTACGGAAAGACAACATGACCTTGGGTCATTAATTTCACTGGGTTTCCTTTCCGTTTCTTTTTAAGGAGCAGTGTGGATACTTCAATGGAATTGCAGGAGTATTGTCAACAAGAGACATGAATTACTCAAATTAATTGCTGACTATAACCCAGATGTTATATTTTTACAAGAAACTTGGTTATCACCACCCTATCGATTTACGATACCACTATATACTATTGTGAGAGAAGATGGGCCTGGTTATGGCGGCATAAGTACCCTCATTCGAAATGATATTCCCTTTACCGAGATCCCGATTTCTTATCTATTACCAAGAAGTTTTCATCAGTGTTTTCAAATCGGTAATACTATTTTTAGTAATTTATATTGCCCTCCCCAAGTTCAGGGATCACAACGTCAATGGTCAATGTATTTCTACTATATTGTACAATATCCGAAACATATAGTTCTTGGGGATTTTAATGCCCATCATGGTCTTTGGGGCAGTGAGCGAGTCAATCCAAAAGGTAGACACATTGTGCAAGCAATTCAAACCTATGCTTTGAATGTTCTCAATGATGGGTCGCCTACGCGTATAACTCCACCGGGGCGTCCAAAGAGTGCGGTAGATTTGACCATTACCACAGCAGATATTGCTCATCGTTTGGAATGGCGCACATTGGGGGACACACATCGAGGTGATCATTTTCCAATTCTAATATACTATGCGAAATCTGGCGAGAATCTTGAGAGACCATGTCATTTTACCGTAAAGCGGAATTTAAGGCATCTCGATTATGAACTTTTTCAACACTTTATAAATGATGGTTTGGGGACTTCTCGAACATCGACGTATCACCAGTATAATTCCTTATTACAGATAATACAAAGCTTTCTTGATCGATATCACCCACAGCGCATGTTAACATTGTCTGCGTCACAGCATCCGGGCACGGTCCATTGGTGGGATGCAGAGTGTGCTTTGCTCGTGCGTAGGAGGAAGGCACTTTTAAAAAGATATCGAATACATGGGACGGTTGATAATTATCTAAGTTACAAACGTCTCACTACGCAACTGCAGAAGACATTTAATGAAAAACGACGGTTGGCGTGGCAAAAACATATCAGTACATTTAATTCCCATACTTCTTTAACCACCTTATGGTCATTGGTCAAACAATTATCAAATACGCGTAGCTCTCGTCCACGTACGGGTCTCACACCTACAGGTTTTCAAATTTTTTATCATTCACTAACGCCCGATTCAGTTTCTGGTCATGTATCGGTACCATCGTTTTTGACTTCGAATAAGTTTCAGTGTTTACAATACCCAATCACACGTCATGATATCGTGACGGTGTTGCGTCATACGACATCCACGAGTCCGGGTCTGGATTACATAACGTATGGGATGCTTGCCCATCTCCCGGACCGCGCACTGACGGTCTTGCTTGAGTTATACAATAAGGTACTGACAAATGGGACATATCCTGCGGAATGGAATAACTTTGAAGTTCTACCGATATTAAAACCTTTGAAAGATGCCAGAGACCCCCTCAGCTATCGTGGAATTCATCTCGGTTCGTGTTTAAGAAAATTATTTCAAAAGATTTTATTACGTAGATTGCAATGGTGTATGGAGTATTATAATTTGTTTTCAAGATCACAATTTGCATTTCGTAAACGGTTAGGAACAATCGACGCTCTTACGATTTTCTTGACGGATATATTATTAGCGAAAGCTCGCAAACAACACACGATTGCTGTATGTTTGGATATTCAGGGGGCCTATGATACAGTGGATCCGGTCATATTACAACATCGTCTAGGGGAACTGCTTTTCCCATTACCTTTCATATGTTTAATACGGAATTTTTTACATCATCGTCGACTAGTTTTACACACCCCCTCTGGTGTATTGGATAACCGTCAGACGTCTCGTGGATTGCCTCAAGGAGATATTTTAAGCGGTATTCTTTTTTCTCTGTATACTCAGACATTGGAATCAGTTGTTATTCCACATGCACGAATTATACAATATGCAGATGATTTTCTTATCTATTGTTCGCGTGATAATATTCAGCGCTGTCGTCAGGATATATATGATGCATTAACTGCAGCCCATATTTGGTTCCATAATCACGGATTTATAACGTCGGCGAGTAAGAATGCTGCTATCATTATCACCCCACAAAGGCAAGTTGATCGCTCTCCAATTTTATTTGAACAAGGCGCCATTGAGGTAGTTCGTAGCATCAAATATTTGGGATTACATGTTGATGACCAATTACTGTGGTCGCGCCAGGTTCAGATCCTCGCGGTGAAAATTGAAAAACGACTCCAAGTTCTTCGAGCGCTAGCACGGCGTAGGTGGGGGGCGGATCCTCATTTATTACTTACGGTATACAAGAATATTATTCGTTCCCAGATGGATTATGGTTGCTTTTTCTATGACATAATGGCGAATAGTAGGTTGGTCACTTTTGACAGGTTACAGTATCGTGCTTTACGTATTATTTTAGGGGCGCTATCGTCCAGCCCAACCTGTGCATTATTAGTTGAATCTGGTGAGTTACCTTTGAACTTACGACGGAGATTTTTAGCAAGTAAGTACCTGACAGCTAAAATGTCCTTGTCTGCGTCACCCATTCTCAATAAAGTACAGCTGCTTGTGGAGTATTATGAGCAAAATCGTTTTACACGTCTGAAGAAGCCGGCTTTGGTACAGGCGTAAGAAGGCTTGAAAGATTTTCGGACAGATATACTGCAGACACTTAAACCCTTACCATACACGATTTCATATAAGGTCATACAATCCAAGCCAAACATATTGTACACTTCCTTACCGGCGCTATTCCGGAGCTATCAGCGTTTGCCGCAAGTACTTTTACGATGCTTTCGGGAAATTGTCCATGAATATTCCCAGTATACCTTTTTTTATACAGACGGCTCAAGAATGTTGTCACCAGCTGGCGTGGGAGCGGCTTTTTATGCTCCTGATCGACAGATTATACGAACATATAGTTTGCCGAAATATCTAACGATTTTTACAGCGGAGGTATTTGCCATTCGTCAAACTTGTCAGTATATACGTCAAAACAGTATTTCACCAGCAATGATTTGCACGGATTCCATGAGTGTCCTTCAGGCAATATCGAATCCGAGTAGCTCCGACAATTGGTATGTGTATCAAGTTGCTCAAATGTTGTATGAATTTCAGATTAGGGAGCAGAAAGTTATGCTCACTTGGATCCCGGGGCATTCGGGGATACCAGGAAACGAGGATGTCGATCGCATGGCAAAGTGGGCAGCACAAGGGTTTGGGGTAGTTTATAATGTCGCAGTACCTTATACAGACTTTCAGCCCATTATCCATGCACAGCTAATTCATGAATGGCAAATGATTTGGGATAGTATCGGTCCCGTCAAGGCGCGTCATTATTTTCCGATACAACCTACGATTCGAACAATACCTTGGTTTCGGGTTGACAAATATACTTGACGGCACATTATTACCATAATACGGTTACGTTTTCAGCATGCCATGACACCTGCTCAAATGGCACGCATGGGCCTGCGCGAGAATGCGAGTTGTGTGTGTGAAAAGACGCGTGGCACACTGAGTCATCTGATGTTCCAGTGTGATGCTTTCAATGAACCGAGGATGGTGATGCTACACAAGTTAAGATCTTTAGGGTATATCTTACCATTAAATATGTCCAATTTGATGCATAGTCCTGTAGTTCCATTGATCGAGGCCATAATGGAATATTTAGATCATCTACCTTTTATGCTATAAGTTAAGTTTTCCCCGCCCTTTTTTTTCGCAATGTTTTATGATATGTCATGAAGTATGTATGTACTGATTTTTCTGACCCCTTTCCAAAGTTACGTGCGTATCAGTGTGCTCTGGAACGTATCTACATCATTATTTTCTAAGGTGAATGATTAGGTTAGTTATATTTCGTCGGTGTTCAAAAACATGGCGTGTGAATGTGATGTGCAACGTTGGTGAATTCTATACAGAAGATATTGGGCGAAGAGTTCAACTGTGTCCACCAACCTTACCACAACAACAACAACAACAGTTGAACCATGGATTGTGTCACATGTGAGATAACTTTTTCGAGTTTCAATCGAAAATACTATGGCGATCGAAATAAGTTACTTGAACTGTTACAGCAACATAATGTGATATCGAAAACTCTTCCGTGTGCTAAATGCCGTAGCGATCTACCAGTGAAGTGGTCTAAAGCCACTGGAAGGTTAGTTGTGACCTGCAATAAGGCCATTCCAGGGCTTCAATCAAGATACTGTAATTCTAAATCAACGGCCTTGAAAGGAACCTTCTTTTCCAATTCAAAGGTACCTATACTAGATATTGCTAACTTTATTTTTTATGGTGTCTGCTTCCTAACCCTCGACACAGAATACTGATGAAGGAAGTAAATATGAATAGTAATACTGTAGTAGACTGGTCGTCATTCTGCCGGGAGGTGTGCGAGCATTGGTTGTATCAAAACAGAGTACAAATTGGAGGACCGGGAGTTGTGGTGGAGATCGACGAAGCAAAGTTTGGGAAGAGAAAGAACAACAGAGGCCGGGAAATCGAAGGCCAGTGGGTTTTTGGAGGAGTGGAAAGGTACAATAAAAAGAAATTTTTTATCCAACCTGTAGAACGAAGGAATGCCCAAACACTCATTAATGTCATTCACGAATGGATATTGCCAGGTTCCATTATAATTTCCGACTGTTGGGGAGCCAACAACACCCTGCAACATGAAGGGTTTATCCACCTACGGGTTAACCACAAAGTGGAGTTCGTCTCCACACAACGAAGCCGCCACGTACACGTTCAGAATGAAGCAAAGATGCAAGCAGCGAACATAGATCCCTCAGTCCACACCCAGAACATAGAAAGGGAGTGGCGCAACGTGCGCTATAGTATCCCAATCTTCGGGAAGAAGAAGGCCCACTTTGAAGGCTACTTAGCAGAGTACCTCTTCAAGAGGAATTATCCGTATAGCACCCGAGTCCACCATTTTTTGAGGATAGTCTCAGAACTATACACCTAACCTAACCTAACCTAACCTAACCTAACCTAACCTCAACTGAAGTCCCAGCCTCGCCTCGCAAGTGAACTCGTAGCCCAGCCTCGCATGAACTCGGAACCTTTTAAATCAATTTCGAACTTTTAATTTCAAACTATTTGAAATAGTAACAATTTCAAACTTTTAATTTCAAACAATTTGAAACTTTCAATTTGTAACCTTTCCAAACTTTACGTGTCAATAATATGTGTGTCGAGTGGAAATTGTTCAATTTGTAACTATTCCAAACTTTACGTGTCAATAATATGTATGTCGTGTGGAAATTCATTCAAACGTGTGAAATGGTGAATTTTGTATTTGACATGTTGGTAACGTACTCAGATGTTCGTTTCTCGGGTGTCACATGACGTATGACGTAGTGTCCAAGATGGCGTCCATAGTGAAATGAAGACCATGCTAAAAGCATTATTTTCGTAAATAATCAATTAAAAGGAATTATTCCGGTGCAGGAGTGGCAATTGAGAAAGTAAAACGACTCCCAACATCTCCGAGAAAGGTTTGTCAATCATAAATACTATATTTTCAGTAATATACCTTGTTGAATGTTACGACGGCTCGGTCTCCTCTTCTGTAGTTTTAATGAAATGGTAGATCAATAATATGTGTGTCGTGTGGAAATTGTTCAATTTGTAACTATTCCAAACTTTACGTGTCAATAATATGTGTGTCGTGTGGAAATCCATTCAAACGTGTGAAATGGTGAATTTTGTATTTGACATGTTGGTAACGTACTCAGATGTTCGTTTCTCGGGTGTCACATGACGTATGACGTAGTGTCCAAGATGGCGTCCATAGTGAAATGAAGACCATGCTAAAAACATTATTTTCGTAAATAATCAATTAAAAGGAATTATTCCGGTGCAGGAGTGGCAATTGAGAAAGTAAAACGACTCCCAACATCTCCGAGAAAGGTTTGTCAATCATAAATACTATATTTTCAGTAATATACCTTGTTGAATGTTACGACGGCTCGGTCTCCTCTCCTGTAGTTTTAATGAAATAGCACTGTACCTTAAAATCACCAACACTAATTTCTACACAGCGCATTGTCTTCAAATGGCTGCGGTGACAATATTACTGAGGGACGGCTGATGTAAACATATGGCTGCATATGGCATTGCAAGCCCACAGAGCGCATGCGTCGGTCGTTCAAAGCTCTTGAAAGACAAAGATATAACACCCAACGCTCGCTCTGCGATCACAAAATTCCAGTAGCTGACTCTCAACAGATATTTATGAATATTTATGTTAAAACATATAATAAAGTTATAATTATCGTCGAACATAAACAGTCGTATGCAACTCGCCTATAATGGTAATTAAGACACTCGTATGAAAATTATAAAACTCGCATACGCTCGTTTTATAAAAAATACTCGTGTCTTAATTATAGCCATTATAGGCTCGTTGCATAATGTACTATTATGTGATATACCTGGTAATGTATTCGTAATGCATGTATTATGTGAACACCATTGATCAGCTAAGATATGTTTTGATATTCTTGGGTTTGTTTCTAAATGTAGGCCTACTTTTCTTTCCAGCTATTTGAAGGTTATGCGAGGAACGGAGTTCAGAAAAGAAAGAAGTTCTAATGTATTTTAAGTATGGTAAGTTGTTGTTTGTGTTGCTATTCGTTCGAATAATTTTACTAGGTACTCAGATTTCGGCTGACTCAACTCAGTGATAGGTTACTGCCATTCTTTGCCATGTTGAATAGCAGCTGCAGGTGTATGGTTGGTCAGAGGGCCGGTGAAGTGCTTGCTGATAACACTCAGTAATTAACACCTCAAGCCTGTATTTAAATGTTACCTTGATTGAATAATTCCGTTGTGATCGCATTGCATTGAACAGACAATCGGTGTGCTGCAGGGGGATCCTCTCTTGTTAATGCAACCATTGATGTGACCCAGATTATAGAGGATCAAGATGTCTCCGTCTACATGTATGCGGATGATATGGTGCTAACATCCACATCACTTGAAAGGTTAAAGAAGACTTTCAACAGACTAGTAAATTGGGCAGACGAAAATGAATTTAAACTGAACGAAAACAAGACAATGCTCATGGCCTTCAGAAAAGGAAGTAGACTGTCAGTTAATCATCATTTGGAATATAAAGGCAAAAGATTACAATTAGTGAACAATTTTAAGTACTTATGAGTAATGTTCCAAACACGGAGTTGTATTTACGAAGCACATAAAAGACAAAGTTGACACAGCAATTGTAGCAATGAATGATATAAGACAACTTGGGAAATTGTCCCTTGATACAGGCATGGCGTTATTTAAGCTCAAAATTACTTCCATAGTTGCATAGGCTATGCGTTGAAAAATATATGGGAACACCTGACAAAGAATGACCTGATAAAAATGGAAAGAGTGAAAGCAGTACCGGTATACTTAAAAAAGTTACTCAATCTTTCGAAATACACATTCTCTCTCCTTGTATATGTATTGGCCAAAGAGCAATTTTATATCGAAGATTTAAGAAATAAATGGATGCTGCCCGCCACTGGAGCTTATGATGCTTTACTGAGTGAACTTGGTGACAAGAGGAAATATATTTGGATTGACTTCTATTGTACAGATGCCATGACGACTTGTGAGTGGATGAACTCCGTCATATGATCACACGAATGGCAGTGCACGGTTTTCACTATAAAGTTTGCACAGAAAAGAAGTATCACCAGCCAAACTTAAACTGCGTGTGTATTTTATGTAATAAGAGATCATGTGAGAGATATCATGTATTAACATGCAGCGAACGTCAGATGTCTCTTACAAAATTTTGTACCGAATGAGCTTATATGGTATTCCTATTATTATGGCCATTGGCCAAAATAAAATTCATTATTATAATTCTGTTGTGCACAACAATGCATCTTCCCCATCACTTGTTTCATTTAGAAGCTTGGACACTGGTCATCAGTGCCATCCAGTTGTCTGATAATCTGTGTTGCTTTTGTGTCTGTATTTGTAGTTTAAGTTAGGGTTGGGAAGGAGGTGGCTTTGGCCCTAAGTTAAGGCCTACCCACAATGCGCAGACGGTAGTGGGTAGTTGACAGTCGGCAGTTGAAGTCAGGCCCGTGCTCTCTTAATAATAATGTTATTGGTTTTACGTCCCTTTTAACTTCATTGGCTTTTAGAGACGCCGGGGTGCCGGAATTTAGCCCCGAAGGGGATCTTTAACGTGCCAGTAAATCTACGGACACGGCTCCCTCGGATTTGCGCACCCTCAAATGCCAGCTGACTGCGCCAGGATACGAACCTGCAACCTTGGGCCCAGCAAGCGAGAACGTTACCCCTGAGCCACGCAGCCAGCCCCGTGCTCTCTTATGGCGTCATTCACAATGTGTAGTTGTATGTCGGTAGTTGATAGTTGACAATCGGCAGCGTGTAGTCGGCTGACACCAATTTTATCTTTGACTGCCAACTGCATATTTAAGAGCCAATCAGAAAAGATTACAAGCTGACGTCGCTTTGTCGTTTTCCCGCTCGTCATCAGCTGTGTAGTTGACTAGTTGTATTCGCGGTATATTCTTTGCATAAGATCATCATCATCATGAACCGCCTCCAGTTTCCTGGGTGCGGTGAATGAGCGCTCTCCATTTCGTTCTCTCCAAGAATGTCTCCCCCTCCACGTCACATAAGATAATTATATAAAAAGATGATGACCTTGGGATAGAGGAGATATTCATTGATCTTGTGAAGGAACGCCGTTGGCTGTATGACATGAATGAGCCCAAGTATAAAGACAATCTCTTCAAAGACCAGACGTGGAGGCTCTTTGCCGATGCAATGAGTTGGAAAGGTATGATCATTTATATAATAATAACTTTCATTATTTAATTGATAACAGCCCTAGTCACTAGCATGTAACATTAATAATAATTAAAGTTATTTGATGCTCTGGATTTCGTACCAAAAGAGTCTGAATTTGGCGACATTTCAATTAAATATTATTACTATATAATCGTTAAATAATTACACACATTGTGTACTCATGAAACAAGTCATGTTATTGAAATAAGACCATCATATTACAATGGACTGGTGTGTGCCGTTTTGCAAACAAGGCTCTAGAAGTAAAAACTTCCTGGAACTAGCTTTCATGAATTTCCTTGTTGAGAGGCAAATAAGAAATTTATAGGATTAAAGCAATAATAATAAGCCGATGAGATATGTAGCCTACACTGACCTTGCGCTGCTATAATAACGAGCTGTTGAAGACCATAGCCTATATCACGCCATACGAAACAGCAAGGTCAACTGCAAAGTATTCATTGCAACCATCTACCCTACACTGGTACCTACCAGACATTAATTGCATTATAGTTGCACGTGCTAGGGAAAATCTGCAGTTGAAACGAGCTACTACTACTAAATAGGGTGACCAGACGTCCTCTTTTTCGCGGACATGTCCTCCAATTTACATCTCTGTCCGCGAACAATTTTTAAAATTGTCTAAATGTTCTCCTTTTTATTAATTTACTATATTATCGTATGAATGTATGTATGTTTTAGTTTTTCGCAGTTTATATTGGTGCCATGGCAATAGCTTATTTATTTTTTACCGATGTGCAGCGCTACTAGTTTTGTTTCCGGTCTACGCTGGGTTTGGAAATGTGTTTCTGTGTTTGTGCTCCGTTGAATGGCAGTTGTGCAGCATGGTTGTGAGTTTGCCAATTTAAAATTTGCTCGCATTCAAGTTGCCTAAAGGAAAGTGCAAGTTTACAGATGCTTTGAAAACCAAATATCCTGCTTTCAAGCTTGGACGTAATGATTTTGAGGCAGAATGTAAAATTTGCCCAACTGCAACATTTTCTCTGTAGCATATCATGATAAGTTCTAGAATTTATTGTTTTAGTTAATAAATTACAAATATTAACTATTACTTATTTAATTATTAGTTAATTATATAAAATTTTCATTGAATTTCCTAGGTTCTCAAGATTTGGATAGCCACAATTCTTCAAATAAACACAAAAAAAAAATGTACAAGGCTGCGGCAGTTCGCAAACTATAGACAAGCTTTTTTTCACATCAACTACAGTATTAACGATTTGCGTTTTAGCTGCGGAAGGAGCATTATCATTCCATACGGTATGTCATCATTCCTCCTACAGATCACGGTTTTCTCATTGATTTCATCTCAATGGACAGGACAGATGAAAGAAATAGATTGCAAATTGAATCTGTGAAAGGTGGTGCATTCTTGGAATACACGGTACCTGAGATTATAATTTTCAATGTTTTTGCATGTTCTTTCCTTCCTCTTTGTCAGACACCAACAGTGATCTTCTGTCCTCTCTTAGGGGTTCAGGTCGCTTATATTTTGTATGAGTCTGTTCCAGATATATATTCTGTGACCCACCTAGCGTCATATAACAACGAATCTCTGAAGCTCCTCAATTCTTCCTGGTGCTGGAGGACTTACTTATCCATTTGGTCACCAGATCCTGTTATCATCGCCAGCTATTTTCTCCTTGAGCAAGAGGACTACGTCCACTTCTTTACTCACCATGCTGCGCTAGTATCAACTGTTATCAACTCTTTGAAGACCAGCTCAGCAAGAGATCATTTTTTTGTTTTAAAGTTGGCAATGTTTATATGTTCTCCTTTTGTCTCCTACCCCCCACTCTTTCCCCCTTTCTTGGTCCCTCCGTGCTCCATTGAGCTGCTCTCACTTCTCAGTCTGCAGTTGACTCGGTCAGTCAAAGCTCCGCTCGAGCTAGCCTCCTCAAACCAAGAGGCTCACCCTCTTCTACGCCATGTTGGCTAAGTAGTCATCAACGGAAACTTCGACTTCAACATGAAATCAAGATAAGTACCATTTTAAAAGTTTTAACCTCATCTTCATGGTTTTAACTTCCACGTGCTTTTAATTATAATTTATAGACAGTGTGAAATTATTTACTTTGGGGCAAAAATCATTCTTCGTGGGATTTGCCATGTTGAGCTTTTGCTTGTATAAGCCAACCTTACTAAAAAAGAGCTTTTCTTAAGCTATTCAAATGAGAAATCCTCTCGCTACGTGGGATATTATCTAATACCCGCTGTCTATAATTATAAAGCTAGTTCCTCCGTTGGATTTTCTCAACCCCATTTTCTGCTAAGGTCGTTCTGGAACCTTCGAGATCTTGTACTCTATCTGCGAGTCTTGCCGTCAAGTATTGTTCACGCACTTGTGAAAATGCTAGTTAAAATGAGGAATCTTCCTTAAATTACTGCAATAGCGAACTTTCTTCCACCGCTGGAACCTCTGGAACATTCTATGGCGCATTTAATTGTAAATCACAACTTTTTCAAGAAATAGACTCTCACCTATATAGTGCAATCAGTTATTTCCATAATTGCAATAACTTTCTTTCTCATAAACTTCAGTGTTTCTATAGTGAACTTTGCATCCATCTTTATAGACTACAGTGATAACCAGTGCTTGCTCCACGTTTCTACCGCGTCGCGCTCGTCCGTTTACATTAAATACGACCATGAACATTGATCCTATATCCCAATGATCTTTCCTCAACCTTCTACTAACAACCATTATTAATAAAATTGTAACTTTCTATAAGGCGTCACTCACGAAGTGCCCTTCCAACTTTGCTAGTTTAACATTAATTAAATTCTGCATAATTGCTTGTGTGATACAAGTTTTAAACTTACATTGTTTCTTCCTGCAAATTAGGGAAAACAATTCCTTCAACTCTTGAGTGAGTTATTTTTAGGTCTCACGAAATGTAAACTGCCCCATTTGGCTCGTGATTTCTAATTAAACATAGGAAGTCTAGAACCTTCTTTTTGATTACCTCTTCAGGTTTCACAGTAAGTGACCTGCCCTCTTTTGTATAATTCTCATAAAGTAACTTCTATTTCATGCTTTATGTTTTCCTTGTTGTTATTTTCGAATTTGTTATTCTCTCTAGAATGTTCTTTCAGAAATTTCTTATAGTACACTCCTTGTACTCAATTTAATGTTTAAACTTTAATCATTTCATTGCCCTTTTAAAATCTTATCAAGGTTTTAGTACTAGGTTTAAAACCTTAAGAATTGTTATTTGCCTGGAGCAATTTCTGAATGTTGTTGGAGGTCTGCGACCCCAAATTGTTAACAAGATTGCAAAATATTTAATTGTCAAAAATATTAACTTCTTAAAATTGTTAAATAAATTAAATATTTGTTTTTGGATTCATCATTTCTCTGATACTACAGTTAGGCAGGATCCTGGCTTTCCTAGCTCTTCCTAGGTTTATGCCCTCGTTCATACTCAATAAAGCTTTTACTATTTGTATTGCCAGACCATCACCCTTCCCTATAGTACTTTTATTCGTGCTTGGGAGGAAATACACTAAAGCCTTTCTCTGGCAAACCGCCAAAGTCTTAGCTGCGGTTCCCGTCAGCTTCGACCAAGCTCGTACCCACTTTAGTTATCCGAGCACGGATTTGCGGTCGCAACCACCTTTAAATGTATTGAAAGTCAAATTCATAACTTTTGTGGGACTCTCCTCCTATCTTTCTATCCTTTTTCTCCAATCCAAAATCTACTTCCTTCTCTTAATCATCTTCCCTTGGTGGGTGGGTTATTCCTCAGCCAATAAACTACCCAAAATTTGGTGCCGAAACCCGGGAGAGTCCATTTTTTATTTCTATTGTTTGTCAAGTGTCATTTGACAATACTTTGCATATTACTAATATCTGCTTTGAATTTTTCAGCTATAATTACATCATGCAAAGCCTGTGAACGGGAAAGAGGCCGCTCCTGTCTCCTATGGTGTGTCCCATTCTTTCTACCCATTCGCTGCTGCAAACTTGACAGCATCTCCAAGGTTCTACAGTTTCGTGAGTTGTATTTCAATTTATTTATCTTGTCATGGCTCCTACTGAAAAAGATGAAACTCTCATTGCTAGACGTTCTTCCTATAAAGGGCAACTCACTAGATTCAGAAATTTTATCAACAAGTTAAATCCCGCCGAGTGTGATTTAGACATCTTGACACATCGCCTTAAGTTGTACGAACGGTCTTATGATTATTATGATCAAATTCAAACCGAGATTGAATCCGCTTGCCCCGAACTTCAATCGGATCGGGACGAGGTCGAACCCTTGTACTTTGAAGGGATTGCAAAGGCCCACCAACTGATCCGCAATATCTCAGAACCGGACACTAGGGTCATCAATCCGGCCCAGTTCGCACCCGCTTCAGTTCACGAGAACAAACCGAAACCGTTACTTCCCAAGATAAGCCTACCGCACTTCTCAGGCAAGGAAGGTGAATGGTATTCTTTTTACGAACTTTACTGCTCCTTAATTCATGAAAATATCGAGATCCCAGACATACATAAATTTTACTTCCTCCGTACTTCTTTGGAATGTGAGGCCTTAGCCTTAGTGGAGTCACTGCCTTTAAGCGCAGACAACTACCACATCGCCTTTAATCTCCTTAAAGAGAGATATGGCAATTTACGTTTGAGTGTAGCTCGCCACATACGTTGTCTCTTCAACCTACCAGCCGTGAAACCTAATGACGTCACCTCTTTAAGAGACCTCTTAGATTCTATACAGTTGAATGTCAGAGCATTATACCAACTTAAGCAGCCCGTCCAAACATGGGACACCATACTCATTCATCTGGCTACATCGAGATTCGATTTTTCAACTTTAAAGGCTTGGGAGATCGAACTCGCTCGCAAGGAAGAATTTTCCTTCGAACACTTAATCTCGTTTCTTAACAGCCGATGCCAAGTCCTTACAGCACTCGCATTTCAGTGCGAAAAGGTCGAAACGAATCACCAGTCTCACATTTTTGAGAAAAACCTTGCTTCTTCAAAGGGACATCAGCCCCCATCTGTCGAGAACAAGCAAACCCGTTCTTCTTTCAATCATGCAAGAGAACAAATCAGGCCGCTTAACAAATCGTTAAAATGCACGCTCTGTAAAAAGCTTCACACATTGTATTCGTGCAAATCCTTTAAAGAATTGTCTGTCGAAGATCGAAGGAAGTTTGTCTTGAATAGCAAACATTGTTTCAATTGCTTGTCACCTAAGCATTCTTCTTCGAACTGTACGTCATCAAATCTCTGTTTCCATTGTAAAAAACCGCATCATTCTTTATTGCACGTTCACGATAAATCGAGGTCATCAGTACCTGCCTCTTCAAGCTCCATGCAGAGCAGCTCCGAACAAACTAATGCTTCTTCCTGCATTTCCAACGCCGAAACTTTTCATAGTGCGCAAACCCTTTTGACCACTGTACAATTCGAAATCCAAGATAAATTTGGAAATTGGTTTAGAACCCGTGGTCTTCTCGATTCCGCTTCAACTCATAATTTTGTTGCGCAATCGTTGATTAAAAAACTAGGTCTTTCGTCATCGCCTACTTCCATCAATGTGACCGGCATTGACAATTTGAAAACTCAAGTCTTGCAGTCTTCAAAATTGAAAATCAGAGACGTTTGCCAAAGAAACACCAATCTTAATTTAAACTGCCTCATTATTACCAGTATTGGCAAGGACACTCCAAGTCACTGTATTAATACCTCCGGATTAAACATTCCCTCGCACTTAAGGTTAGCTGATCCTCAGTTTAATGCTCAAGGTCCCATTGATGTACTTTTCAGTGCCAATGTTTTCTGGAATTGCATTCGCAAACAAACACGTAAGTTATCTTCAACCGTGGTCGCCAGAGACACCGATTTTGGTTGGGTTATTACTGGTGAAATCAAACATACCAGTGTTCAAACCAAAGCGCAATGTCATTTCGTTACAGCTGACATAAATCCCATTTCTGAAAAAGAGAACGCTCATGTTTCAGATCTCAATATTTTTGAAAAACACTTGTCGAAACGATGTCTTATCGTGAACAACTACGCTACCTCTGTAAGTTGTTTAAATGGTTTTTCCTTCTTCCCGCACGAGATAGCAATTCAAGTTCGCCTTGCTTTGTGTTATTTCGTTTACCTTCTCATGTCATTTTTTATAGCAGGTAATTGCTTAAACTCTTTCTTGAAAACTATCTTCCCCTTGTGTAAAACCATGGCTATCAGTCACCATCACTTTGCTGTAAGCCATGTTTCACTTCTTTCGTTATTTAGAAGGACGGCCACGGTCGGCTCCTCCCTCCTTCCTCACAATTGGAAGTCGCTCATGAAACCGTTTGAATATCTGAATTCTATAGCATCTAGAATAACTATTCTTATGCATAACCTTCTTCTCAATGTCCCAGCTTGTCTTCTTTGCTCGGAAGAATTAAGCTTTTTCCTGTCGAAAATTGTCCGATTTCGTGATCCTCTCAATCATGCGAAATTGATTTCCTACTCTGTTTCATACGTCTTTAAATTGCTTTTTCACGTCCAAGTTACGATTGACTGCATGTCGTTCAACCTGAATATCTGCTTTAAGTTACAGCTGATTCAACAAATGTTGTTTGTGTACTTTGAACTGCTTGTTTGTCAGACTTGTTTGTATACAAGCCTGAGGAAGGTCAAGTCACTGTTTATTTCCTGTACGCTTGACACAGTTCGAAGCAAGTTTCTCTTATCTCAACTTTGGCTGATTGCCAACCATTGTCTGGCGAGCCGCTACTGCAAGTACAGAAGCCGTTCACCTACTTCCCAAAATAAACTTGTTCCAGTTAAGGACTCTTTCAGCTATTTATATGTCTTATCTCGTTGTACTATGTGGGTCAAGGCCGCACTTGCTTTTGTATTCCACTTACTCATGCTCGTATTCTATAACTGCTTCGATCCTTGTTTCAAAACTTCGTTGCGTATTTCTCACGCGCTCATGTATTTCACTTTGCTTACATATTTTGCGATCTTAATGTTCATTGATGAACAAACTGTTTTTTTCTCGTCGTCACATTCGATGTGTTTTTGTATTCATACTCGTCATGTCACGTTTCTCGCTGACTTAAGTATTTTTCTGAGTAACCCCTTTGATACTCATTATAACTTGAGGTCATTGTTTATGGCTACTCGTTTGTTACCTATGGCGTTCTTGCTTTCTACTCGCATAGTTTCTTTGTTTACTTGGTATATTCTTATCCTGAATAGATGTACTTGTCTCTATACGCTTTGTTTAAACTTGTTAATTCTCCTTTTGCGTTGTATCGCAATCTTTACTAGTGCTTTATTTCCCTCAGCTTCTAGTTATTTTGTGATTGAAGGTGTTGTTAACTCTCGCCCCTTAACTCCGCTTTCCAATGACCCTGATGACCTCCTTCCACTTACACCTGGTCGCTTCCTTACACGCACTTCTCTCTCTGCCCCTCCTCCCCTTCCTAATTCTTTCAGGGATTTTGATTTACCTATTGTTTGGCGTAAACTTGAAGCCCTCCGCAATTCCTTTTGGAAGAGGTGGAACTTGGAATATTTAACTTCCTTGCAAGGGAGGCAGAAGTGGTTTCTTTCCAGTCCCGACATTCAAGTGGGAGACTTGGTCTTAGTTAGGGATGTTTCACCCCCCCTAGTCTGGCCTTTTGGAAGAGTGACCGAGTGTTACCCTGGAAGAGATAGGAGAGTCAGGGTATTCAGAGTCTTGACCACTAATGGTCAGATCACAAGACTACTTCTCCGCAATTGCTTATTACTGTACTTGTTTTTCTTGTTCGCTGTTGGTGTCTGCCCCCCCCAGTATGGTGCATTCTTGGAATACACGGTACCTGAGATTATAATTTTCAATGTTTTTGCATGTTCTTTCCTTCCTCTTTGTCAGACACCAACAGTGATCTTCTGTCCTCTCTTAGGGGTTCAGGTCGCTTATATTTTGTATGAGTCTGTTCCAGATATATATTCTGTGACCCACCTAGCGTCATATAACAACGAATCTCTGAAGCTCCTCAATTCTTCCTGGTGCTGGAGGACTTACTTATCCATTTGGTCACCAGATCCTGTTATCATCGCCAGCTATTTTCTCCTTGAGCAAGAGGACTACGTCCACTTCTTTACTCACCATGCTGCGCTAGTATCAACTGTTATCAACTCTTTGAAGACCAGCTCAGCAAGAGATCAATTTTTTGTTTTAAAGTTGGCAATGTTTATATGTTCTCCTTTTGTCTCCTACCCCCCACTCTTTCCCCCTTTCTTGGTCCCTCCGTGCTCCGTTGAGCTGCTCTCACTTCTCAGTCTGCAGTTGACTCGGTCAGTCAAAGCTCCGCTCGAGCTAGCCTCCTCAAACCAAGAGGCTCACCCTCTTCTACGCCATGTTGGCTAAGTAGTCATCAACGGAAACTTCGACTTCAACATGAAATCAAGATAAGTACCATTTTAAAAGTTTTAACCTCATCTTCATGGTTTTAACTTCCACGTGCTTTTAATTATAATTTATAGACAGTGTGAAATTATTTACTTTGGGGCAAAAATCATTCTTCGTGGGATTTGCCATGTTGAGCTTTTGCTTGTATAAGCCAACCTTACTAAAAAAGAGCTTTTCTTAAGCTATTCAAATGAGAAATCCTCTCGCTACGTGGGATATTATCTAATACCCGCTGTCTATAATTATAAAGCTAGTTCCTCCGTTGGATTTTCTCAACCCCATTTTCTGCTAAGGTCGTTCTGGAACCTTCGAGATCTTGTACTCTATCTGCGAGTCTTGCCGTCAAGTATTGTTCACGCACTTGTGAAAATGCTAGTTAAAATGAGGAATCTTCCTTAAATTACTGCAATAGCGAACTTTCTTCCACCGCTGGAACCTCTGGAACATTCTATGGCGCATTTAATTGTAAATCACAACTTTTTCAAGAAATAGACTCTCACCTATATAGTGCAATCAGTTATTTCCATAATTGCAATAACTTTCTTTCTCATAAACTTCAGTGTTTCTATAGTGAACTTTGCATCCATCTTTATAGACTACAGTGATAACCAGTGCTTGCTCCACGTTTCTACCGCGTCGCGCTCGTCCGTTTACATTAAATACGGCCATGAACATTGATCCTATATCCCAATGATCTTTCCTCAACCTTCTACTAACAACCATTATTAATAAAATTGTAACTTTCTATAAGGCGTCACTCACGAAGTGCCCTTCCAACTTTGCTAGTTTAACATTAATTAAATTCTGCATAATTGCTTGTGTGATACAAGTTTTAAACTTACATTGTTTCTTCCTGCAAATTAGGGAAAACAATTCCTTCAACTCTTGAGTGAGTTATTTTTAGGTCTCACGAAATGTAAACTGCCCCATTTGGCTCGTGATTTCTAATTAAACATAGGAAGTCTAGAACCTTCTTTTTGATTACCTCTTCAGGTTTCACAGTAAGTGACCTGCCCTCTTTTGTATAATTCTCATAAAGTAACTTCTATTTTATGCTTTATGTTTTCCTTGTTGTTATTTTCGAATTTGTTATTCTCTCTAGAATGTTCTTTCAGAAATTTCTTATAGTACACTCCTTGTACTCAATTTAATGTTTAAACTTTAATCATTTCATTGCCCTTTTAAAATCTTATCAAGGTTTTAGTACTAGGTTTAAAACCTTAAGAATTGTTATTTGCCTGGAGCAATTTCTGAATGTTGTTGGAGGTCTGCGACCCCAAATTGTTAACAAGATTGCAAAATATTTAATTGTCAAAAATATTAACTTCTTAAAATTGTTAAATAAATTAAATATTTGTTTTTGGATTCATCATTTCTCTGATACTACAGTTAGGCAGGATCCTGGCTTTCCTAGCTCTTCCTAGGTTTATGCCCTCGTTCATACTCAATAAAGCTTTTACTATTTGTATTGCCAGACCATCACCCTTCCCTATAGTACTTTTATTCGTGCTTGGGAGGAAATACACTAAAGCCTTTCTCTGGCAAACCGCCAAAGTCTTAGCTGCGGTTCCCGTCAGCTTCGACCAAGCTCGTACCCACTTTAGTTATCCGAGCACGGATTTGCGGTCGCAACCACCTTTAAATGTATTGAAAGTCAAATTCATAACTTTTGTGGGACTCTCCTCCTATCTTTCTATCCTTTTTCTCCAATCCAAAATCTACTTCCTTCTCTTAATCATCTTCCCTTGGTGGGTGGGTTATTCCTCAGCCAATAAACTACCCAAAAGGTCTATTAATGGTGCAGTACAATTTTAAGGAATACTCTTGTCAGGACTTCTATAAATATCTGTTGGACAGACCTAAACTGTTGGCAGGAATATCATCCTCATATGATAGTCTAAAAATAAAGTTTAATTTCATGTTTTTAATTTCAGAATAATATAAATTTTCAGTGGCAATGTTCTAATGTAATTAATACATTTTGAAGTTCATAACAATTTTATCGTATCTTATATGGTTTAATTACTTTTAGATTTGTCCTCTTTTTTCCCGTAATGTCCTCAATTTTTTTCCTTTGTTGTCCTCTATTTCACAGTACTGGATCTGGTCACCCTACTACTAAAAGATGAACATTTCTTATATTTTACTTCATTCTACTCAACAATGTACATTCATGTACTGTAAATATCATGTATAGGCACATTTTCCCTGGATTAAACTTGCAATAGCAATGCTATTACATGTTATTAATGTTATAGGCTATGGTCAATACACGCACTGCTAGGAGGACAGTGTACATGCAGAGAATACTATGATTGAGTAGGCTTTATTATATTGGAGGCTAAGCTCCGAAATAGTTCAACAGTGAATCTAGCAATCGCCTCCTAGGATTACCTCAGCGTCTCTTACCTTCTACAGTACAGCCGAGCTCATTAACCCCTGGGGTGTGCTTGTACCCACCTCCGACGAGGGCGTCCTGGCGTATAAGGTCTTTGCATGCAAACGATTTATGATTGCCTAGGTAGAAACTTGAACACCTGAAACCCATTGCAAGTCACGTTGTTGTTACTTCGTTTTGGGTGACTGGGATATCTTGGTCATTAGCCCCATCCCAAGTCGGCCCGGAGTTCAGTGGCCTAGTCATCGGGCGCCTTGTAGCGCTTTTATTATGGCGAGAAAGCGGTCTTGAGATGCTGTTGTGGAGTGAGGACGACCTGTCTTTGGACGACCCGGCACAGAATGTCTGCTAAATGTCTGGGTGCCGGGTGCAAGCTTTGTTATTTGACATCCAGAGGGCATCTTGCATGTCGAATTTTGTTGTTCCTTGAAGCACTAAGAAAGTCAAGGAGGTTGGATATCTAAGCGTCTTGACACTATAGCGCTTTCTATTAGAGAAATCTCGAGATTAACATTATGAACATGGCCTACTGAATTCAAATGGGTTCTTTAACATGCCAACATCGTATGATGTGCGTATAGTGATTTTTTCCGCCTTTCAAAAAATCACTTACCACGGCCAGGAGCGAACCTGCAAGCTTGGGGTTAGTAATCTGACACGATAACCATTCGCACACCGTGGCAAGCTGAATGTCTCCTGATGGCCCCTCCATACTACTACGGACACATCACTTCGGTTGACACCCAGACGGTTTGCAACTGCTGTTTGTCTTACAAGGGAACGGATCGCGGTGTAAAATTCTGATCTGGTTGAAATTTAGTACACAATAATCCTGCAAAGTTGTAGAATGACGTAGTGAAAACCGCATGGGCCGATTTCAATTTTGAACGCCAATATTGAACGCCGAAAATCTGCCGGACGACGGCATGAGCGGGGAGGTGAGAAGAGGTAAAGCTGACCTTCAATCCTAGCAGCACGCGATGGCTCCCGGCCACTAGGCAGCAACCTGCCGTGCTGCGATGCATTCCCCACCTTAAACGTTCCCCCTCACTCTTCTACCCTCTCGATTAGAGTATAAAATGCAACATAATGTGATGTTTTGCACTTGGCCATACTGTAAATAAATAAAACAACTATTTTTCTGTTTATTCTTTATAATCTTTGCAATAGTGAATGCTTCCAAAAAAGTGGTCAATGCAAAGTGATTGCTTGCACCACGCGCACCTTGCAACACTTTCTTTTATACACATATCGCAAGCATTTTGGATAGCATCATCCTTGCTACGAAATTGAACGGGGTTCGCAAAGCAAGCGGCTACTTTGTAGTACAATGTTGTACAAGTTGTACAATGACGAGGTGAAAACTGCACGGGCCACTTTCAGTTTTGGACGTTAAAAACCTGACGGGCGGTGTCATGAGCGAGGAGGTGGGGAGAGGTAAAGCTGACCTTCAATCCAAGCAGCACGCGCTGGTTCCCGGCCACCAGGCAGCGACCTGCCGTAATGCGTTGCATTCCCCACCTTCCACCTTCCCCCTCATCATGTCACTTCCTTATCAGTTCAGTAGGGCTATGCAAAACAAGAGCTGTGTTTCGGACGAAAAGGTCCCAAATCGTTCCGTCATCTAGCCATGTAAGTATGACAATTTTATTGTGTCTGTGTTTAATTTTACTGGCACAGACAGCAATTTATGTTAAATCCTTTACTTTACAGTCAGAATATTTACAAATGTCAGAAAGTGACGACGACGATGTTCAATTGGAACACCTTCCAAATTTTAATCCTTGGAATGTGGTAGTTTGTCTACAAAGCTGCTTTGCTGAAAGTGATCGCTGTGAAAGCCAAATAACACCTGGTGAAAGAGAATTGGGTTTTGAACTGTACCGTAAGTAAAAACTTTGTTTACATTTTCTCATGGCAAAGGCAGACATGCGCCAAGACTGAATCATGATCCTTGTTTACAGGCCTTATTGCAGAAAGGGTTGGTGATGTGCAGGTCACCATTGAACATGAGGATACGTTAGTTTTGCCTGACAATAACAATGTTATTCAAGACGATGAATTTGCAATATCCGACACTGATAGTGAAAAAGATGCTACCACAACACCTGCAATAAGTGTCACATATAAAAAAAAGGTGGTTGATTATTGGCTGAACAAAGGAGGAAAAAAAAAGGTCATTTAAAGTCATTCAGCACAAATTTAAAAAGCTACGGCACCAGTCAGACCTTTCTAGATGGAAGCTACAAGTTGAATCAGGCAGTACAAAGGATGAAAAACTGAAATTTATCACCAAAGAAACATTTGAAGATTTTAAAAAAGCGAGGCTGAATAACAACAAAAACGTCCATGACGTACACATTAGGAAATGGGCCCTGAAGAATGCTCGGCGTGTTCATGACGATACCTTCCGCGCCTCAACTTTCTGGGTTCGCAAGTTTAAAAATAAATGCAATATTGGTTCCCGAAAAGTTACGAAATTTGTAACCAAAAGTTACACAGCCGAACAACTTGACCTTGCGACCAACACAACAATTTTTGTAGGAGAGGTATCCGAATTAATAAACACTCACTCTCCAAAGTGTGTTTTTAACACAGATCAAAGCGGGTTTAACGAAGAGTTCCATGCAGGACATACGCTACATGTAAAGGGTGACAAAAGAATTTTCGCAGAAGCGCAATCGTTGAACTCGTTAACACACAGCTATACAATTCAGCCTGTAATATCTGCCGATGGAGAACTGTTACCTAAACTATTAGTTGTGTTAAAAGAAAAGGACGGTGAATTTGGCCCTATTGTTAAAAGAACTTTGTTTACAGCAGATAATTTATTTGTATTGGCGTCCCCGTCCGGAAAGTTAACTAAAAAGTTACTTCAAAAGTGGTTACAAGATGTTTATTTTCAAACTGTACCAGACGACAGTGTTTTACTCTTGGATTCGTGGACAGCACAAAGTGAAGCAAATATATTAGCAGCAAAACCCGCCAACAAAACTGTCACTGTTAAAACTATTCCCCAGAGAACTACTGGAATGATTCAGCCGTTAGATGTGCTTGGTTTCCGGATATGGAAACAATTTGTTCGTTATTTTTATGACCTGATTGTATTATACAATTTCGACATTAACATTCATTTGCGCAACAATATTTTAAAAACCCAATCATTGACCCACAACCAACTATCTTCTCCGCAGTTTCGTAACATGTGGAAGTATAGTTGGTACAAATCCGGTTATGTTGAAACACAGCCCGCTTGCTTTGTGAACCCCGTTCAATTTTGTTTCAAGGATGATGCTATCCAAAATGCTTGCGATATGTGTATAAAAGAAAGTGTTGCAAGGTGCGCGTGGTGCAAGCAATCACTTTGCATTGACCACTTTTTTGTAAGCATTCACTATTGCAAAGATTATAAAGAATAAACAGAAAAATAGTTGTTTTATTTATTTACAGTATGGCCAAGTGCAAAACATCACATTATGTTGCATTTTATACTCTAATCGAGAGGGTAGAAGAGTGAGGGGGAACGTTTAAGGTGGGGAATGCATCGCAGCACGGCAGGTTGCTGCCTAGTGGCCGGGAGCCATCGCGTGCTGCTAGGATTGAAGGTCAGCTTTACCTCTTCTCACCTCCCCGCTCATGCCGTCGTCCGGTAGATTTTCGGCGTTCAATATTGGCGTTCAAAATTGAAATCGGCCCATGCGGTTTTCACTACGTCATTCTACAACTTTGTAGGATTATTGTGTACTAAATTTCAACCAGATCAGAATTTTACACCGCGATCCGTTCCCTTGTTAGTCCTTCCTAAGTCAGTAAGATGAAGCGTGTCCGGTTTCACATATATGGATTGCTTATACATGTTGACATTCACTGAATGCGACAAGACCGGGACGTGATAGCCGAAAATGGTGAAATCGATTGGTCGCCGAAATGTTAACGATAGATACATTGTGCAAGAAAATTAATGGCAGCGTAGGGGGCTCAAAACAAGGCTATTTATTGTCCGTACTATCATCACTATGCAAAACTTTTCTTGCTGTGTGTATATTACCTTGAATGCCGCAAAATTATCACTTCCTTTCTGTAATGTGTTGGAAAACATATTTACCTATATTTGCGGTATGAATTAAATGTAGTAAAAAATCTTTAAATGCTACATTAGCAACTAATTTTTTAAGAGCGTTAAAATCCTTCAGTATGCCTTCCTTCGGAGGGTAAGTAAAGCCGGCGGTCCCATGTCATAGATTTACGGCATGTAAAAGATCCTTCCACAGACTAAACTTGTGTGGAGCTAAATTTCTAGGTTAGATTTCGTTGTAATGCTCTATCAAAGTTCCAACGTTCACCACCAGGTATCATTGATATCTGGTAGCGAAAGTTGGAACTACTTGAAATTGAACGGAACTTGTAGTTCACCCTAGTGGTGTCCGCTTGAAGCAGCTACAGTCTCTGGCGAGCCGAACATGTCCTCAGACACTCTGGCACTAAAAGCCATACGATACATAAATAAATAATTAGCAACTAGAGAATCAACTTGCCCAATATTTAAAGTTTGTGTTTGCCTTTTGAATGCTATTAATTCTAACTCCTGTAATACCTATTTCAGATAATGATAATACGAGTGAAATAGCCACTAACTTTGCAAAGAGGATGTGGAAGAGGCTCCGCGACAATTTTTGGAGAGTTAACAAAAAGCCTACCGGTTTCGGGGCTACAGATGGGCGCAAATGGCCCGTACATGAAAAAATTATGTTCCTCTCAGTAACCAGAGGGAATGCCAGACCGTGAGTATTTCCCATATTGTAGTATGAAGTAGAACATTTTTAATTTGAATTTATAATAATTTCTATCATACTTTATCCTCACTGGCTATAGACTTCATTTAACAATGTATACATTGTTTTTTATACAGGACATTTTCAAACTTTGGCAGGGTCAGTGAACCCCAACCACAGATGTCCTTGTGGAACTGCGAGTTCAACTCCAATGAATCTAATCATGTAGGGTCCAGTCCTCCATCGCAAGCCTTCACAGATGATTATGCAGAGGAACACGGAGTGGTAAGCTTTATTTTAAGGTTGGAGAATCTGGTTATATAATTGGCTAAGGCTAAGGTGTATGTTTCACAAAACTCAAGCTCCTAAACTAGAAGGAGTTAGAAGGTGTGGTTTGTACCAACATTTTCCAAATCGTCTCAATAGTACAGGAAAAAATCTTGTATTCCTTGAAAAGTCAACGGAAATATATGCATTTGTTTATAAAGTGCTCTTAAACAAATAAACAAGACGATAGCCCCTGGCAGAACTCTTGTCGCCTACAACCCACATAGCACTAGAGCCGTGCGGGACGCACACAACCCATTAAGCAAGAGTTCTTGCACGGGTCAGCTAGTTAGAATAAATAGAGCATGTCTTTAACAAATAACATATTTTTTGTATGAAGTTTTGGAAAATGTATTTATTCAATAATTTACACTGTAGCATTGGTAAATATATCAAATTCTTTAAAAAATGCATAAACAAGAGACTCGTCCCAAATCATATCAAAAAATTTCAAAATAAAGTCTGTAAAACTCTGAAGAAAACTCAGGAGATGGTAAACGAAACAATACTTGGAAGGGATATCAATTTTCTGTACAATTTTTGTTTGTTTTTAGTTTAACAGACTGTTATACCAACATCATCTAAAAGCAGCTAATACAGGGTCTTTATTTCTGCTTGGCAAGGACATTCTCACTCACGCGCTCCGCCAGTGACAGCTCAGTTCCCGGCTGCCGCGCGCGCGAACAGACGGCAGAATACAGTGCTGAATATCAGTATCATGCATTTTTACTCACCATGCTTACAGTAGATGCTAAAAATATTCCCCATCCGCTGCCAAACATTATCGGCATCTCCTTATGAAGTTTCCGGTTACTCTGGTTAATTTAGCTTCAGTAAGGAAATAACGACATTTACATCTATTTTCATTTTCAACAAAAAATGAAAGTAAAAAGGACAAAAAATAAAACACTCTGAACATCAAAACCATGAAATTAAAAGCCAGACACCGTAAAATGGGAAACACAACATCCAATCAACAATCTAACCAAACTATCCATAATTTTCAAGATTCCATAATTAATTCGAACAAAAATTGATCTCACACCAGAAGAAAAATCAATCTTCTAGAAAGGGCCCAAACACAATTGGACACAAGAATTTAATGAACCGACAATTTCCAACACAATAGCTGAAGTTGAACTAGCAATCCTCTCACTACCCCCAGAAGAAAAAAAAATGCTATCAGATTTGAAAATTATCAGAACATTGAGAGAATTAAAAAAGAACAGAAAAAATTAATAAAATAGAAAACAACAAATAATAAAATCAAAACATAAGATAAAAGACAAAAACATATTTGTTACTAAAATACATAAAAGCAAGTCAATAGCGATAATAGATAAAGATCATCATCATCATCTTCATTTCCCGTTTCCAGCTTCCTGGGTCGGGTTGTGAATTAAGGACCTCCAACGTTTCCTGTCTCTCCACCACTCCTCTCCTGTTTTTAGTACTTCTTCAGGTTTTCCTCCTCTCTTCTCTACACACTCCCACACTGTATCTGCCCATCTCTTTCGGGGCCTTCCTCGTGGTCTCTTCCCTGTCATCTTTTCACAGAAAGTTTTCTTTGGTACTCTCTCCTCTCCCATTCTCATCATATGTCCATACCACTTTAACTTTGTTGTTTCTATCCTGTCCTGCAGCTTCAAGATTCCTGTCCTTTTTCTAATCTCTTCATTTCTAACTCTATCTCTTCTGGTCTTGCCCTCTATACCTCTTAGGAATTTCATCTCCGCGGCTTGTATTCTACTCTCCTCTCTTTTTGTAGTAGTCCACGCTCCAGCTGCATATGTTAGTATGGGTCTGTAGTAGGTTGAATATAATACATTTTTACATTTCTTTGGGACATCTCGGTTCCACAGAATACCCCTTATGCTCTGGTAAAAACTGTTCGCTTGTTGTATTCTCTTTCCAATTTCCTCAGTTATCCTTCCATCTTCTGTGATCACACTTCCCAAGTACTTGAAACTTTTAACCACTTCTAGAATTTTCCCATTCAATTCTATCTTTCCTCTTCCTTCCTTCCTTCCTCTTGACATTACCATTGTCTTGCTCTTCTCTGTGCTTACTTTCATCCCAAATTTCTCTATTTCTTGATTCCATACATCTAGTTGTTTTTGTACTTCCTTTTCATCCTCGCCCCATATCACTATATCATCTGCAAACAGCATGGCCTTTGTTGCCTCTTGTCCCAATCTCTGTTTAACATTCTTGTGGATTTCATCCATGACTATGATGAATAGTAATGGGGACAATACACTTCCCTGTCGGAGACCTGTTTCCACTTTAAACCATTCTGTTTCTCCTATACTGGTCTTCACGCTACTCACACAATATTTGTACATAGCTTTTAACATTTGGACATCAGCTCCGTTAACTCTCCTTTTCCTTAATACATTCCAAACCACCTGTCGAGGCACACTGTCGTACGCTTTCTCAATATCAATAAATGTCATCACCATGTCTTTTCCAAATTCCCATCTTTTCTCCATCATTTGCCTTAATGCAAAGATTAGGTCAAATGTTGATCTGTCTTTCCTAAAACCATACTGTTCTTCTTCCATCTCTCCTTCTATCTTCCTCCTCAGTCTGCCTTCCAGAACTCTCTCAAAGATCTTAGCTACATGAGCGATAAGAGTGATCCCTCTGTAGTTATTGCATTCCTTTTTGTCACCTTTCTTAAAAATCGGGATAATTAATCCCTTTCCCCATTCTTCTGGAATCTCTTTCTTCTTCCAAATTATTCTAAATAATCTATACAACCACTGTACACCTATTGGTCCCGCTACTTTTATCATTTCCGCGGACACCTCATCCTCTCCTGCTGCTTTACCGCTCTTCACCTTCTGTATGGCTTCCTCTAGTTCTAGCATAGTGATCTCCTTTTCTTGTTCTTCTTCTTCTTCCATTGTTTCTTCTTGCTCTTTTTCATCTTCCAGTTCAATGTATTTAACATTTAGTAGCTTTGAAAAGTATTCTTCCCATCTTTTTAATATATCATCTCTTTGATACAATATCTCTCCTGCTTCAGTTTTTACAAATTTTGTGTTTTCCCTACCTTTTACACTGTTTTTCACCAATCCATATAGAACCTTTTTACTTCCTTGGATATCCTCCTTCAAAGTTTCCGTGAAACCTTCCCAACTTTTCCTTTTTTCTTCTTGTACAACTTTTTGGCATGCCTTCTTTGCTTCTCTATATTTTTGCCATTTCTCTGCATTTTTACTGCCTATCCACTTCCTCCATGCCATTTGTTTTTCTTTAACAGCTTCCTTTACCCTGTTGTTTCACCAAGGAGTCTCCCTTTCCTTTTTCTTCCCTGATAGTCTTCCACAAGTGTTTACTGCACACTTCGCAAAACAATTTCTAAAACATGCCCATTCCTGTTCGACACTTTTTGCTTCGTCTTTGGGAATTTCCTTTTTCAAGTCTTCTTGGAACTTTTCCATTGCCTCTCTCTCTTTTAGCTTCCACACCTTTATTTTTCTTTCCCTTTTCTCTGCAAGCTTTGTGATTTTCCCAAGCCTTAATTTGGCTATCACCACTTTATGGTCTCCTTCAAAATCTCCTCTTGGCATAGCTGTCACATCTACCAGTTGTCTACGTTTATCCTTTTCCACTAGGATAAGATCGATCATTGTTTTTGTCTTTCTGTCTCCCCATCCATACCTAGTTATTTTTTGGGAGTTCTTTTTCCTAAACCATGTATTTCCAACAATTAATCCATTCCTTCTACAGAAATCTATTAACATTTCTCCTTCTTCATCCTGATTTCCATAGCTAAATGGGCCAATTATCTCTTCTTTTCCCTGCCTATCTGTTCCCACATGTGCATTCATATCCCCCATTATTATAACCTCTTTGTCTTCTATACCCTTTTCCAGTTCTTCTAGGAAATCCTCTAAACATTCATCTACCTTCCCTGTCTGGGGTATAAAGATCAATAAATAGAAAACCCCGAAAAATTCTTCGATTGCCCACAATTCCAAAAAATAATCAAACAACACCAAAAAAAAGCATAAACGAACTGATGAAAATGTTAACATAGTCAGAGCTCTACCTAAAACGCATAAACTTGGAAACCCAATTAGACCTATAATACATTAAAAAAAAAGTCCAACTTACAATTAATAAAACTCAGCAATTCTTCTAGGTTTGTGCCGTGTCTTATGTGAGAATTGCTGAGTTTTAATTCACCGGCCGTGAAAGCCAATACACCATCTTTTTACAATTAATACCTACAAAAGTTCCTAAAAAAAATAATTCTAAGCCAACTTGAACTACCTAAAATTCACTTGATTTCAGTAATATAACGAAAATAAAAAATCTTAGGATAATATGTATTCAAATATACCTACAAAAAAAGCATTATCTGTAATTCAAAACAATCTCCAAAAAAATTGGAAAATGGTGTCAGTGATGGCAATTAGCTGATGAAGGCTAAAACATGTACCATATGAAGATATAACAGGTTTTTTTAAATTAATTTTTTTAGGTGACTGATGTGCGTTCCAGCAGCAGCAACTCGAGACAGTTACCTCTGCCATTTGAAGTGGCTGCAAAGGTTTGCGGAAAGAGAAAAGTCCCTCCTGGCAGGACAAATCCTCCACCCGATGACTTCTGCAAGAAGAAGAAAGAGAGTTCAAAGAAGCTGGAAGACCTTTGGCCAAAGGTTTTGAGACCTTCTCTGTTTTGGCTGAGAGGTCTTCAGCATCTACAGCTGAACCTGTCCCCGCTAAAACCGCAAATGATGCATTTGTGGACTACGTAGAATTAGAAAAGCACGGACAGGTTCCAAGGGTTATCATTATGTACTTAGAGGAATTCAAGGAAAAGTTCAATTGAGTGGGTAAAATCAGAAAAGCACACAGCACACCGATAAGTAGAGGTGATGGAAAGTGCGTTTATTCTTTTGAAGATTTGTTGATTTAAAATTCAAAAGTTGGTGTTTTGTGTTTTCATTACATGTCAAAATTTAGAAAGCGATAAGGTTTGTACAGTAGGTGCATTGAACAATGTAAACAATTAATAAAACAAAACAGCAGGGTAAACCGTTAAACATGGCTTTGGAAGAATGAGATAATACTTATATGGAAGTCACATTATTATTTTACTTTCACCATTTCGAAACATATTTCAGTGAATACCTTTTTCAGTTTTATCCAAATACTGCAGTGAAATGATCATAGTTCAAGTCTCAGCATTTGCAGCTGTCAATTGTCGCCTCCTATCACTTACTATGAGACTGTATTTCGAAAATGACCTTGAACAAGGATACCTCACACACTTTAATGCAGCTGTTGCATAGTCTCGGAGAGCAGGCCTTAATCCCATGAGGATTCCTGGAACATTCACATTATCTTCATGACGCAGTTAGTTCTTGATTGCAGTCAGGTAAATGCTGTGAGCCTCAAAACTGTTGAGACTCCATCTTCTTAAGAAATGGGGCATTCTTCTTAAATTGGGGCAGTTCTGTGGGAGATACGTTCTTAGGTGCATGCCGAGGATCAAACAATGACCCGATGGCTTCTACCGTCTTATCAATTAATATGATAAAATTGGTCCGACCAGATCAAACATAATATGCCAGCGTTTTGCCCCAGTGTGCCGCTGGGCCCGTCAGTTGGTACAGACACACCTCACCAATACGCATGGCTAGCACATACTGAGAAGGCCATCACAAGACACAAAATACAAGTAGTATTGACGTCACGAGTGATGCCAATGTGCTACGGAAGTCAAGCTTCTTTTCATAAAACAAAAACCTTACCTTGGCAATCCAAATAGGTTATGAACATTCCCAAATGGGAATATGATGTTATTTCCGTTTGATCAGATAAATTATCAATTAATATGATAAAATTGCGAATTTTCTCGGCGTTTTGAATGCTTCTCCGATTTGCAATGTTTGTCTAATGCATCTTTCCTGCAATAATCTAACCGACAATCACAATATTTGCACATAAGATTGCCACGAAAAATTATAGATATATTCTTTAAATCTGTCTGTGGCAGAAACTGCTACCTTCGGCATTTATAAACTCAACTGAGCGATGCCCAGTAACAAACACTGTTATCACACGGTTGACTGTAGTCACACGCCAGTATAAAGTCGTAACCACACGCAAAATTTATTTCAGAATTATTGCCATAATTATCAATAAATGATAAAAATGGTCCGGTTAGCTCAAACAATGCCAGCGTTTCGCCCCAGTGTGCCGTTGGGCTCGTCAGTTGGTACAGACACTCCCACCAATACGCGTGGCTAGCACATACTGAGAAGGCCATGCAAGACACAAAATACACACAGTATTGACATCACGAGCATGCCAATGTGCTACGGGGGTCAAACTCCCTTCCATAAAAACAAAAGCCTTACCTTGGAAGGGAGTTTGACTCCCGTAGCACATTGGCATGCTCGTGACGTCAATACTGTTTGTATTTTGTGTCTTGCATGGCCTTCTCAGTATGTGCTAGCCACGCGTATTGGTAGGTGTGTCTGTACCAACTGACGAGCCCAACGGCACACTGGGGCGAAACGCTGGCATTGTTTGAGCTAACCGGACCATTTTTATCATTTATTGATAATTCATCCGCTCAAATGGAAACTACATCATATTCCCTTCGGGAATATTCAAAACCTTATTTAGTGCCATAATACGAAGTAGTCCACAAAGTAAGTTCCATTTGGTAATAACATAAAATTGTGTACAGATACAGAAAAATTATTTGTTGCACAAAATTCTACAACCCTTAAACTACTTTTCCACATAACTGCCGAAATGTTGCAGGCATTTGTCGTAGCGTGGCACGAGTTTTTGTATACCTTCTTCATAGACGTGTGCCGCCTGTGTCTTCAACTAGTTATACGTTCCGCTGCAGCGCAGTTCCACATATGCGCGGTAGACGCTCTGTATCAAGGAGAAGAAACGTGCGCCATTTGGAGAGCGCTGTCAGCCACGAACGAGTTGTTGTGCATGTTTACTCGTACAATGTTGATTGAAAATCCCGCCGCTTGTGAAATCAGATCT
Source organism: Meconema thalassinum (assembly GCA_946902985.2). Lineage (NCBI taxonomy): Eukaryota > Metazoa > Arthropoda > Insecta > Orthoptera > Tettigoniidae > Meconema > Meconema thalassinum. Next base: position 23,886,912 of record OX336400.1, read on the forward strand.
GTGATTCGTTTTCTGAATGCTAGGAAAGTGAAACCAATTGAAATTTATCGGCAAATTTGCGAAGTGTATGGACAGTTGGTTCTTAAGTTTAGGGGCTGCGACAACGCGGTCATGTAGCCCCGTGTACTTTGGGTGTGTGTAGAATCTGTCTGATAATCGGTGTTAATTGTTATGACTGTATTAGTGTGTGTTATCTGCTTTTTAATTCAAGTTAGGACTGCAGACTTTGGATTTTTCAAATAGTTCCTACTTTTGCCGCCAAACACCACTGTCAACGACTACTAGTTCAGAACTTAGCTACCAGACGCCACCGCAGTCGGCTCTTGGCAACAAACGTAGGAACCTAAGAGCGTTGTTTACATTCTTAACCTATACAATTTGGCTTCACACAGGTGTAATTAGTGGAAGGTTCTTTAACATGCCATAAATCTATGACATGGGCCCACCGGCTTTACTTCCCCTCCGAAGGAAGGCATACTGAGGGATTTTTAACGCCCTTAAAAAATCCGACGACTTCGGCCGGATTTGAACCCACGATCTTGGGCATAGAAGCTCAGTGTATGGACAAAATGCGATGAGTGATTCAATGGTGAGAAGATGGGCCCGACAGTTCAATGAAGGACGTAGTGAAGTGCACGATGAAGAACGAAGTGGGCGTCCATCTTTGGTTACAGAAGAACTGGTTCACGCGATTGATGAAAAGATCCGGGAAAAACGCAGGTTTACAATTAGTGCTCTCGCTATGGAATTTCCCCAAATCTCACGATCACTAATTCATGAAATTGTTACCGAAAAACTGAACTTTCGTAAACTTTGCCGACGTTGGGTACCAAAGATTCTTACGGAGCAACACAAAACAAAACGGATTGGTAGTGCACTTCAGTTTTTCACCCGTTACAATGAAGGCGGAAGGAGAAAAATACCCCCAGAAGATTGGAAGAAAGGATTAATTGTCCCAATATTTAAGAAAGGAAGCAGAAAGGAGTGCAGAAATTACAGGGGAGTCACACTCATACCTCACTGTGCCAAGATATATGAAAAGATATTAGAAAGTAGAATACGAGCCAAAGTGGAGAGAAAATTGAGAGAGGAGCAGTATGGATTCAGACCTGGGAGATCAACAGTGGATCTCATATTTTCAGTGAGACAGCTCCAGGAACACCACTACGAATTTGGAGAGGATCTGTTGATGGCCTTCCTGGACATCGAAAAGGCCTATGACAGTGTGTGTAGGGAGAAGGTTTGGAAAGCAATGGAAAACATGGGAGTGGAAAAAGGGACTGTAGGCAGAGTGAAGGAGATGTATTGTGGAAGTGTGAGTCGTGTGAAAGTTGGAGGGGAAAGAACAGACTGGTTCAGACAAATGAGTGGCCTGAAACAGGGTAGTGCGCTGTCACCCCTTCTCTTTATTGTGGTTATGGACGAGGTAATGACACGGATAGCAGGTAAGATAGGAGAAGATAAGATGAAAGCAATGGTGTTTGCAGATGATCTCATGGTCTGGGGAAACAAGGAGGAGGAAATTCAGGAGCAACTGAAGGCTTGGGAAGAAACAGTGGGAGAGTACGGATGGAAGTTCAATATCAGTAAATGTGAGATCCTGTTAACGACCAGGAAAAAGGACAGACCAATGAGTGGGATAACACTTGGAGGTGGACAGCTGAAGAAGGTGGAAAGTCTCAAGTACTTGGGAAGTATAGTGGAGGAAAATGGGAGAAATGACAAAGAGATTACAGAACATGGCAGACAGGCAGAAGCATTTCTGAGAAGCATTAGGAGCTTAGTGTGGAATAAAGATGTCCCACAAAAAAGCAAGGAAGTGTTATACAGAAGCTACTATATCCCGATACTGACCTATGCTTCAGAAACGTGGACAATGAAGAAAGGGACATAAGCAGAATACAGGCAAGTGAAATGAAGTTCCTGCGAATTAGGATCGGAGTAACAAGAAGAGACAGGGTGAGGAATGAAAAGGTCAGGGAAATAGTGAAAGAGGAGCCCTTGCAAGGTAGGATTGAGACATCAAGACTGAGGTGGTATGGACACTTAAAGAGAATGGATGAGAAGAAGATTCCCAAGAGGATACATGAGGTGCAGATGCAGAAGAAACGACCAAGGGGAAGACCAAGAGATAGATGACTGAAAGGAGTGGAGGAATGTGTCAAGAAGAGAGGCGAGGACTGGATCAGAGTGACAGCGGAGAGGTGGTGGGAAGAAAGGACTAAGTGGCGAGTCTTATGTTCCAAACAGACCCAGCCTGGGGCTGGAAACTGTACAAGATGATGATGATGATGATGACAATGAAGGCAGGAAGAATTTCTGACACAGATAGTCACAGGAGATGAAACTTGGGTTTCTTACGACACCCCTGAAAGTATTCGTACAATCACTCATGGTTCCGTATTGATTAAAAGTCAAATATAAAGGGACAGGAATTCCGCCTGAGCAATACAAAAACTTTTCAGTCAAGGGGCTATATTATACCCATTTGGTTGGTACATGTTTCGAAGCCTTCCATGGCCCCTTCATCAGCCATACACATAAACACATTGTCAGTACAATCTTGGAATAACATTGCAGCTAGCTATCAACCGGTTTCACAGTTGGGCTCACGACCGGGGTTTTCGTTTTTCAGCAGCGAAAACCTCCATCGTCCATTTGTCTCGGCTCCGGAGGCTACATTTACACCCTGAACTACATCTCAGGGATGCTGTGTTGCCGTTGGTTGACACTTATCGCTTCCTGGGTCTCCATTTTGATAGCAAATTAACGTGGCAGCCCTATATACGGCAATTAAAAATGACGTGTCTCAGGAAACTGAACATGCTCAAGTTTCTTAGTGGTACTACATGGGGGGCTGACCATGCGGTGCTGCTACGGTTCTACCAAGCCCTCATCCTGTCCCGACTAGACTATGGTTCTGTGGCATACGGTTCAGCAAGGCCAGCAACCTTGAAAATGCTGGACAGTATATACCATAGTGGCGTTAGGCTGGCTACCGGTGCCTTCCGGACCAGCCCGATACCCAGCCTACTCGCCGAATCGGGTGTTCCACCTCTAAATTATAGACGCCAACATATGCTTTTAGCATATACTGCCAATGTGCGTCAAATGCCGCAACACCGGAGCTATCAAGCTCTCTTCGGTACCCAAAACCACCAGGGATACGCCAACAGGCCTCGTGTCACTTGGCCAGTTGGTATTAGACTTGATAGCTCGTGTACTGAAATAGGAGTGGCTGTGGGTCCCTGTATGCCGGCCCCGTGGTGTTGGGGTAGCGCGCCTGCCTCTCGCCCGGAGGCCCCGGGTTCGATCCCCGGCTCCGTCAGGGATTTTAAAACTGACGTGAGGGTTGGAACGGGGTGCACTCAGCCTCGTGAGGACAATTGAGTAGCTGTCTGACAGTGAGACAGCGCCCCGATCACGAATACCAAGATTAACGGCCGAGGGGACCCGACGCGCTGATCACGCGTCACCCCAATATCTGCAGGCCAAATGGCTGGGCAGCGGTCGCTTGGTCGGCCTTAGCCCGTCATGGGCTGGATAGTGCCAGGGGTTGACTTTTTTTTTTTTTTTGTGGGTCCCTGTATGATCCGGACATCTAGTGATATGCCTCCGTGGTTAGTCCCGCGTCCGGAAATTCGGTTAGATCTGCACATAGTTCCTAAGGTGAACATGGATGCCTCCGTTTACCGGAGGCAGCTCCACAGCATAGTTCACCAATTTCCGGACGCTGGCATTCTCTACACGGATGGTTCGAAGGTGGACGAGAAAGTGGGTTGTGCTTACGTTATTGATGGTGCAAATACCAAGATCTCTTTGCCTGAGGCCTGTAGTGTGTTTACTGCGGAGCTCAATGCCATCTATGAAGCTTTGCAGTTTGCACTACAGGATGAACGAATCCACTTTCTCGTGTGTACAGACTCATTGAGTTCGATGCAGTCCATTGCTACATGTTTCCCGCAACACCCCCTAGTGCAGCGAATCCACGACCTATTAGCCGGGCTGTGCCATGCTGACACTCAAATCACCTTTCTGTGGCTTCCAAGCCACATGCGAATTGCGGGAAATGAGTTAGCGGATCAAGCTGCAAAAGAGGCGGTATCAGTACCACCTCGACCAATGGAGGTACCCGCTAGAGATATTCACTCTCAGTTACGCCTACAAGTTCTGGCTTTTTGGGAGAGTCAGTGGCTAGCTGACTCACTGCCCAGTAAACTGAGAGCGATCAAGGGAACTACTCGCGTGTGGCGGAGCTCTTTCCGGTCACGGAGAGAGTCCGTCATTTTGTGTAGGCTAAGGATAGGTCATACAAGATCCATCCACTCGTACCTAATGAGAAGGGAAGACCCCCCACTTTGTACCTGTGGAGCCGTTTTCACCGTGGCCCACATTTTCACCGAGTGTGTGGATCTTGCTGACTTACGAAGAAACCTTGGTTTGCAGATGACACTCAAACTTATATTAGCCGATGACGCGGTGGCTGCTGATCGCGTTATCCCCTTTATAGGTGAGAGTGGGTTAGGGCCAGCAATCTAAATTTTCCAGTGTAAATTGACTCAACGGCTTGTTCGTTTTTGAATGATAATTTTTTTGTTTTTCCATAATTTTTAATTTATTTTTATTTAATTTTTTGTTTTTGTTTTATTAATTTTTGGTCTTTTTAAATGTAGGTGTCCACCTCAAAATTTTAAATTCATTTCCAAATTTGTATTCTTTAATTTGTGTTAAGAGGGACAGATGACCTCGTAGTTCCGCCCCTTAAAACAACAACTAACTAAATTATATAGGATTCTCTACTATGAATTACACTCGCTACCGATGTGACTTGAGGCAAACATAGTTCACAATTATTTATTTATTTATTTATCGTATGGCTTTTAGTGCCGGGAGTGTCCGAGGACATGTTCGGCTCGCCTGAGTTCACAATATGAACAACTATCACATAACTTTTGGAGGTAGTCGGCCCAACTATACACACCGTGAGATAACTGCTGTTTACCACAGCGCTACTATCCAACGAGTAACGAGAATATCGACTATATCGTAATATGACGTACCGTATTTACTCGAATACGACCCGCCCCTGAATAAGACCCGCACCCTGATTTTGAAGAACAAAATTTAAAAAAAAAAATTTTTACTCAAAACTATTTACAATCTTTACTATATAAACAAAATAGCATTTCTACAAAATAGTTTCCAACAGTTCTGAAGTCGTCCTAAAATAACACACAGAAACAATTAAAAATACAAATAAAAGACACAAACACTTCATTCATCGTCATCCGAAGTACCAACTTCAGAACTTTTATCACCATCACTTTCCCACAAAATGTCGTCATCACTGCCATCCATAGCATTAGAAATACTACATTTCTTGAAGCTCTTCCGTATGAGATCTCCCGAGATACGATTCCATGCCGTCAAAATCCACGAACAGAGCAGCTGAACTTCCGGGCGCTGAATACGACCAGTTGGGGTCAGTGTGTGCTTATCGGCCGCCATCCACTCCGTATACAGCTGTTTCAAGGCTGCTTTGAACGGTCGGTTCACACAGACATCCAGTGGCTGTAGCATAGACGTCATCCCACCCGGGATGATTGCTAGGTCGGTTTTCCCATCCTTGACGAATTTCTTCACAGCGTCTGTTGTATGGCCGCGGTAACTGTCCAGAACAAGCAAGCTCTTTCGTCGTAACAAAGCACCAGGGCGACGTTGCCAGACCCACTTTAACCAGTCTTCCACCAGTGAACTGTCCATCCAACCAGAGTCCTGAGTTCTAACGATAACACCAGCGGGTATATTTTTTGGAAGAGTCTTTCACTTGAGAACAACGTACGGCGGGAGTTTGGTTCCGTCAGCGAGTATACACAACATTACCGTGCACCGTTGTTTCTCATTACCACCTGTTCTGATAGTCACACTTTTAGATCCCTTAACATTCACAGTACTGTCCAGTGGCATATCAAAGTAGACTGTCGTCTGTTCTGCATTACCAATTTGGGAAAGCAAATATGAATTTTCCTTCCGCAACTTAATTATGTGACGCTGAAAGGAAACTAACTTTTCTTCATAGGCACCAGGAAGATGCTGCGAAATTGAGGTACGCCTTCGTATGCTCAACCCATTTCTTTTATAAAAATTTTGAATCCATCCTCGGCTTGCTTTAAACCCTACCGTAGAAAGTTCCTTCGCGATCTGTAATGCCTTTAATTGACACATTTCGGTCGACACCCCATTTTGCAATTCCCGCCTTACTGTTACGTATTTATAAAGTTGTTTTTCAATTTCCGGAAACTGTACACTTAGTCCGCGGAAAGCTCTACGAGCACCACTACTTGTTAGCAACACGTTTTTTTCTTTCTCCAATCGCGAATACGACTCGTCAATATCATATTTCCTACCAGCGGCACGATTTCCAATAATTTCTGCTTCCCTCACAACTTTCAGCTTCTCACTCACAGTAAACGACCGCAAACGCTTCATAGAACTCATGTTTACACTCGGAAAACGTGCGCGAGACTGTAAGACGCCGCCCGCTTACGGAAAAACAAAGCCGGAAGAAGGTTAGCACCCTCTAGCGGATACTCGCAACACCCGATATCGCGTATGGCGGGCAATTTAAATCTTTAAAATCAGGATGACTCAAATAAGACCCGCACCCCAATTTTTCACGTCCGATTTTGTTTAAAAATGTGCGGGTGGTATTCGAGTATATACGGTATATCGTAGTATTACCCCTCGCGAAACTATACAATCGATCATTTTCGAATTGAACACCAACCAAATTCGATTATCGGCTTGTGGACAAGAATATTCGGAGTGGTGTGGGGAAAAATATACAAAAAATGTTTTTATTTTGCAGATTGCGGTATTTGTGATGCCTTTCTTTATAGATTCCAATGATTCTAGGTCAATATTAGGGAAACGGTGGAACAGTGCACAATATGCAGCCGCCATTTGAAATGCCTAATTTCCTGAAATGCATTCGCCATATGATTTGTAAATACATGAAATATTGGCAAAGCATAGTGGCAGACCAAATTACAATTCATTAGTACTTTCTGTTGCTGAGGAATGAAAAAGTGAAATATACAGGTGTAGGTCCCCCCTTAAGTCAGTTTTCACTACTTTTCAGGAGACAGAACTTAACTCCTCGCATAATCGTCCCACCCCACTTTTCAAACACTAAAATAGGTTTATAAAATGTCGTCGCATAGCATATCCGTATTTGTGCGCCCGCCAGTTGCACAAACTGCCACGAGCTAATAACCTGGCATGAAATGAGTCCCTGCCTCAGTACCTGTGGGCTTGACCACGTGATGTGAGCGGGCAGCATCGTCACTTAGCACGTTCGTATTTGTGCGCTGAACGGTTGCGCAAGCTGCCGCGAATTTATAACCTGGCGTGACTTTGTCAGAAGAAAGTAATCTCGTCTTCATGTCTACGGGCTATGAAACGAGACGCAAGCGGCCAATATCGTCACTTAGCACATTCCGCGAGATTTTAATCTGACGTGACCTTGTCAGAAGAAAGGAGCCTGTCTCTCTGACTGCTTTGTAGTTTCTTTTCCCATGTGTTATTTCTGTATAGTATTAATTGTCCGCGTAGTTTAGAGTGTAGCCTGTTGTATGTTATTTTGCTTTGTAGTGTTTGTGTTCGTTGGTATATTTTTCTCGCTGTGTTTTTGTCTTTAATGAGTTGGCATATGTCATCTGGTAGTAATGGGTTTTTGTGAGTAGTTTTAGGTAGAGTATTTTTTTCTATATCAATGTAAGTTTCGCCTTAAACAAATTTATATGCATTTATTTGTTACATTTATTACACATTTGTGACTAAAATGCCAGTAAATTGTTTAAGCTTGTTTTCTACATCTTTTGTGTTTTCAATTTTGGGTATTGTTTTCGGAATCAGCACACTCTGCTGTAACGTGAAGAGATCACTGTTAATGCGTTTAATATTTATTAATTTACGAGTGGCTGTATAATTAATTTTTGCTCCGACTTCAATTAGTACTGGCAGATGATCTGAATCGAGTTTAGTGCATGTAGTTGTTCTGATGTTGAAAGGTACCGTATGTTTTTGGTTAGTGTTATGTCATTTGTATTTAGGTATAATATGCCGTTGCGTTTGCGTAAAATTTACTATTGGTCTCTGCTAAAGTTTACATTGACGTGTTATATGCAAGAGTTCAATAAAGTTGGAGAAGGCGAAAAGCGATCCATTTTCTTGAAAGTTATATTTTTATCATCGTGGTCTTGAGTACTCCTACTCCATTTTTGAATTTGCCGGTATTTTGTAGTGTGTGCATATACTTAATATTAATGTTTCGGTTATGTTCTGCTTTATGATATAAAATAATAAGTCTGCAGAGTTGGGTGGTCAATTCTGTGATCAATTTAACATGGATATGTTTCTGGTCTAGGAGTATATATTTGGAATCAGCATGGACAGATTTGCGTCGGCAAATTTCCGGCACCTAGTTACCACGACAACAAGTGCAAGTGCACTTATACCGGTACTTTCCACTTGTTGAAACATGCGTGATCACCATAATAAGTCGAAGGCGGTATGGTACTTATAAGGTGCGTTCAAAAAGTAACGAGCCGGAGGCATAATTACAGAAACCAGTACCTGTATGTTAGAAGTATTGGCCCTGGCTGTTGAGGCACTTGGCGACACGAGGCGGTGAATGGCTGACTCATAAAATTCCCTGGGCTGCAATGTGAACCAGTTCCGCACGTACAGCTGGACGACGACGTCCGAGGTGAATCGTTGGCCCCGCAGAGCCCTTTTCAGGGGACCAAATATGGCGTAATCACAGGGAGAGAGGTCTGGACTGTATGGAGGGTGGCCGAGAACCTCCCATTTGAATTTCTGCAGGAGTGCCATGACTGTGTTGGCCGTATGAGATCGTGCATTGTCGTGGAGCAGAATGACCCCACGGGTGAGATTGCCTGGTCGTTTTGTTTTAATCGCCTGGCGAAAGGTGGTCAAGGTTTGAAAGTAACGCTGGTCATTCACTTTTGTCCCTGCGGCATGAAGTATCAGAAGGGGGCCATCTTGGTCAAAGAAGAACGTCAGCATTAGCTTTCCTGCACTCGTGTGGATGGCCTTGCCTTTTTTGGGTGGTGGTGACCCTGCATGCTTCCACTGGAGGCTTTGTCGTTTGGATTCTGGTTCGATGTGATGACACCATGACTCATACTAAGAACAAAGTTCCAACTGGTTCCGCCTCGTCAATACTGTTTATTAAAATGTCGTGATACAATCACCTGTCTTTTAACACATCACATGGTACATGTTTCAACGTCTAACACGTATTGACGTCTTCATCAGCCTAAATAATTGTGCAGCACTTAAAACATTCCCTTTATCTACTGGGTGTAGTTAAAAACTGTACATAAAAACACACATGGATCACTGTAACATATTAAAAGTTGTTAAAACATTTTCTTATGTTCTTAGTATATTTCAGTCAATACGGAAAAAATGTGCGACTCTCAGAGTCAAAAAGACCATGACTCATCTCCAGCCACCACTCGTGCCAGGAACCCATTCCCTTCCCTCGCATAGCCCTGCAGATGACCAAGACAGTGGGCCATTCGACATGCTTCCTGGTGTGCTTGAAGACTGTGGGGCTCCCATTGGGCACACACTTTGTGCAAGTGCAGTCGTTCCTTCATGATGGTGTGCACACTTCCGACGCTCAATCCGACCACGGGGGCTATGGCGTTCACTGTCACTCGGCGGTCCTGGGTAATGAGTGCATCAACCAGCTGGACGTTGTCATCGGTAATGCAGGGGGGTGCCCCAGACCGGGCATCATCGGCTAACGACACCCGTCCTTCCCTGAAGCGCTTATGCCACGCCTTGACCCTTGCAAAGGACATGCAGTGTTCACCATGCCCTTGTGACATTCGGCGATGAATGTCCATTCCCCCTACTCCTTCCGCTGTCAGAAACCGAACAAAACCTCTTTGCTCTTCGGTTGGCGCCTCATGTCACTGTTTGCAATGCGACTGGCAGCGTTGGACGATTGATGCATGCTGTTGCTCGCTTTGTATCGTCACGTGACGTGCACGCGCGCCCTCTAGTGACGGGCTGTGACCTTCCACGCTCTGATCAGAACCACACCTCGTTACACACGCCACGATTAGCCGATGTCGTAACCGGTTTGCGCATTCCAGCCTCCGGCTCGTTACTTTTTGAACGCACCTTATACAATAGACTAGCAAAATCATATCCATGGTTCTGAAGCACCATAACTTTTTTTTAGTTTTACAACTTTTTAGTTTCGATTGTTTTTGTCATGTGCACGATGACTAAAATGAAACAATTGACAAACGTAGCGTACCGGTGTATCGTAATAATTTTATTAATGCACCCAGTGGCCATTTATTCTCGTTTTAGAAATTTTGGAAGGAAATCGGCCATAGATCTATTGAAAGGAACTGTCCCGGCATTTGCCTGGTGGTAAAAATGGGAAACGACGAAAACCTTTTTCAGGACGGCAGGATACGAACCCACGCTCTCCCTATGCCAGCGAGGCACGAGTTAGTGCATTACCACTCTCTGCAGGGGCGTAAAACTCCTCGCAAACTTGTGGGGTCAATTTAATAAACTTTAGTGGCCTACCTACCAAGGAGAATCTTTTTTCGTTTTAGGCTTTAAAGCTTGAAATAACACGTTTTTTTTTTTTTTTTTTTTTCGTGTAGCCGGCCCCGTGGTGTTGGGGTAGCCTGCCTCTCACTCGAAGGCCGTCAGGGATTTTAGAAACTGACGTGAGGGCTGGAACGGGGTGCACTCATCCTCGTGAGGACAATTGAGTAGCTTTCTTACGGTGAGGCAGCGCCCCGATAACGAAAGCTACGATTAACGGCCGAGGGGACCCGATGCGCTGATCACGCGTCACCCCAATATCTGCAGGCCCAATGGCTGGGCAGCGGTCGCTTGGTAGGCCTAGGCCCTTCACGGGCTGTGCTGCCAGGGGTTATTATTATAGGCCTAACGCCTATTCATTATTCCTATTTAACCCCTCGGATGCCAAGCTAACTTTAACGAAATCACAAATTTTTGATAAACATTATGTCCTAACTATAATTTGTAAGATGTTAATATTTGACTGTAGCAGGCAAATACACCGTAAAATAAGGTAACACCAATATAACATCGATCGTTTGCGTTATTATTTGAAAATGTAATTCTACTGGACACCCCTGGGTGGAATCCTTGCGATCAGCGTTCATTACGGTGGTTAATACTGTTCTACATACAAACCTAACCTGGGGGGTTAGGCCCCAGACCCCCTTGCTTGTAGTACAATCAGTAATTTTCGTCCAGATGCTTATAGGCTCATAATTATGTGCTGTTTCCTGGAAGCAGTTATGATAAACAACCGGGTGCAATAAGTACAAAACCTACTTTTCACAAAGTGCCCACTTAAAACCGTCGAGTTCCCAGACACATAACTGACAAAATCATATCATTATTATTTTATTAAAGAAAGCTTTTCTTCTTCTTCTTCTGCTTCAATTGCCTCGTCCTCCAAGAACATTGGCGATCAGTAGCATGATCTGCTGTTTGTCCATAGCTGTTCTAAACAGTGACACTGTATTAAGTCCAAACCACTGGCTTATGTTCTTTAGGCAGGATATTCGTCTGCGTCCTGGACCCCTAATGCCATCAATCTTCCCTTGGATAATTAATTGAAAGAGGTGGTTTTTGTTGTTGCACATGAAATGACCAAAGTATTCTAGTTTTCTCCTTTTGATGATACTGAGAATTTCCAAGTCTTAGTTCATACGCCACAGTACTTCTGGTGCATTCTTGGAATACACGGTACGAGAGATTAAAATTTTGAATGCTTTTGCATGTCCTTTCCTTCCTCTTTGTCAAACACTAACAGTGATCTTCTATTTTCTCTTAGGTGTTCCGGTTGCTTATATCTTTTATGAGTCTGTTTCAGATATATATTCCATGACCCACCTAACGTCATATAGCAGCGAATATCTGAAGCTCTTCAACTCTTCCTGGTGCGAGAGGACTTACATATCCATCTGGCCACCAGATCCTGTTACCATCGCCAGCTATTTTCTCCTTGAGCAAGAGGTTTACGTCTGCTTCTTTACTCACCATGCTGCGCTAGTATCGCCTACTATCAACTCTTTGAAGACCATTCATCAAGAAGAACATTTATTTTTGATAAGTTGGTTATGCTGATATGTATACCCTTTGTCTCCTACCCCCACTCTTTTCCCTTCCTTGGACCCTCCGTGCTCCGTTGAGCAGGTCTCACTTTGCAATCGGCAGTTGACTCGGTCAGTTAATGCTCCTCTCGAGCTAGTCTCCTCAAACCAAGAGGCACACACTCTTCTACGCCATGTTGGCAAGGTAGTTGTTATCCAAGGAAACTTCGCCTTCAACATGAAATCAAGATAAGTACCATTTTAAAAGTTTTAACCTCATCTTCATGGTTTTAACTTCCACGTGCTTTTAACGATACTTTTATAGACAGTGTGAAATTATTTATTTTGGGGCAAAAATCATTCTTCGTGGGATTTGCCATGTTGAGCTTTTGCTTGTATAAGCCAACCTTACTAAAAAAGAGCTTTTCTTAAGCTATTCAAATGAGAAATCCTCTCACTACGTGGGATATTATCTAATACCCGCTGTCTATAATTCACCAAGCTAGTTCCTCCGTTGGATTTTCTCAACCCCATTTTTCTACTAAGGTCGTTCTGGAACCTTCGAGATCTTGTACTCTATCTGCGAGTCTTGCCGTCAGGTATTTTTCACTCACTTGTGACAATAATATTTAAAATGAGGAATCTTCCTTACAAATTGTTGCAATAGCTAACTTTCTTCCACCGCTGGAATGTTCTATGGTACATTTAATTGTAAATCACAACTTTCTCAAGAAATAGACTCTCCCCTATATAGTGCAATCAGTTATTTCCATAAATTGCAATAACTTTCTTTCTCATAAACTTTAGTGTTTCTATAGTGAACTTTGCATCCATCTTTACAGACTACAGTGATAACCAGTGCTTGCTCCACGTTTCTACCGCGTCGCGATCGTCCGTTTACATTAAATACGGCCATGAACATTGATCCCATATCCCAATGATCTTTCCTCAACCTTTTACTAACAACCCATATTAATAAAATTGTAACTTTTCTATAAGGTGTCACTCACGAAGTGCCCTTCCAACTTTGCTAGTTTAACATTAATTAATTTCTGCATAATTGCTTGTGTGATACAAGTTTCAAATTCACATTGTTCTTTTCCTATAATCAGGGAAAAAAATTCTTTAAACTCTTGAGCGAGTCATGTTCAGGTTTCACGAAATGGAAACTGTCCCATTTGGCTAGTGATTCCTACTCAAACTTGGGAAGTCTAGAACCTTCCTTTTAACTTTCTTCAGGTTTCACAGTAAGTGACCTGCCCTTATTTGCATAATAACCAACGTTAATTCTGTATAAATATAAGAAGTTGTAGGAACTTCTATCTTATTCTTCATGTTTTTCTTATTGTTATTTCAGAAGTTTTCACTTTTTCTAGAATATTCTCTCAGGAATTTCTTAAGGTACACTCTTTGTACTCCAATTCACGTTCAAACTTTAATTACTTCATTGTTTATTTGTTTAAATCTTATAAAGATTTTAGAAACATGTAAGGTTTTAAACCTTGTAAATTGTCAATTGCCTGGAGCAAACGTTTAATGTTGAGAGGTCTGCGACCCCATTTGTTAAAAAGTTCAAATGAACTATGTTTGTCAAAATTATATTACATGCTTGTTAATTTCCTCAAACTTCTTTGAATTGTTAAATAAATTAAATATTTGTTTTTGGATTTATCATTTCTCAAATACCACGGTTAAGCAAGAGTCTGTCTTCCCTGACTCTTCCAAAGTTTATGCCATCGTTAATACAGAACAAATCTGCTATTATTTGTATTGCCAGACTATCACCCTTCCCTATAGTACTTTTATACATGCTTGGGAGGAAATACACTAAAGCCTTTCTCTGGCAAATCGCCCAAGTCTTAGCTGCGGTTCCCGTTAGCTTCGACCAAGCTCGTACCTACTTTAGGTATCAGAGAGTTAATTTTCAGTGGCAACTGCCTCTAAAGGTATTTAAAGTTAAACTTATTAATTTTGTGGGACTCTCCTCCTATCTTTCTATCCTTTTTCTCCAATCCAAAATCTACTTCCTTCTCTTAATCATCTTCCCTTGGTGGGTGGGTTATTCCTCAGCTAATAAACTACCCAACTTCCACATTTGTGACTTTAGCTGTCCATGATATCCTTAAAATCCTATGATACGTCCACATTTCAAATGCTATCAGTTCCTTACTTAAAACCTCAGTAAGTGTCCATGATTCAACTCCATTGAACAGGACAGTAAAAACGTAGCATCGAAGCAGTCGGGTGCGTAATGACAGACTTAAACCACGGCTGGTCAAAACTTTTCGCATTTTCATGAAAGAACTTCTGGCCTGCTCAATTCTACAGCGAATTTCTTGACTTAAGTCCCAGTTATCATTGATTTGACATCCTAAATATTTATATGAATAAACCCTTTCAATTCTTTCATTACCAAGTGGAACAATTTCATGTTAGTTTCTACTAACAACCATCCACTTTTTTTTACATTTAAATGTAATCCCATGGCATTACTCTCTTCAGAAATATAATCCAGTAGTGTTTGTAGATCATCCATACTCATTGCAAGGATGACAGTGTCATCAGCATATCGGATGTTATTAATGATATATCCATTTACCACTACTCCTTGAGACTTTACATCAAGAGCATCTTGGAAAATCTTTTCAGAATAGGTGTTGAAGAGGAGTGAAGAAAGAATGCAACCTTGGCAAACTCCCTTCATAATCGATACTTCTTCAGACAGCTGACCAGCAACACGGTACAGCAGCACATTGATTCCAGTACAGATTTCCAATTAATCGGATGTCATGTCCATCTAGTCCCAGATCACATAAAATGTTCATCAGTTTATCGTGTTTAACAGTGTCAAAGGCTTTTTAATAATCGATGAAACACATGTAAACAGCGACACGAACATCACGACATCGTTGAATCAACACCCGAAGACTGAGCAATGCCTCCCGAGTTCCGAAACCACTTCTGAATTCAATCTGTGTGCCACCGATGTTCTCCTCACATTTATGATATAACCTTAAGTGCAGGATTTTAAGAAATAACTTCTGGGCATGACTCATTGCATCACTTTGCATTGGTCTTTTTTGGGAATCGGTATAAAAGTTGATTTGAGCCAATCGTGTGGTATGCATCCACTTCGATAGATATTATTGAACAAACCAACCAGCAAAGTCAACACTAGTTGTGCCAATTTCAAGTATTTACATACGCTTTTATGTACAAATACCGGTAACACTTCGGGAGTGATGAACCAAGTACAAAACTACTTAAATTAGCCAAAATACCTTGTGTAATGCTGAATATTAATTGTGGAAACTATGTCCTAATAGATGTTTCCTCCTCCACTGTCTATAACCAACCCGCCATCCCCTTTTTAGCTTATTTTCATTTATGAAAAAGTAGGCTTATGAGATCACCTTTTGTCCGTGTGTCTGTGTGTGCATGCGTATGTGTGTGATTCGTGTGTGTCCCCCTAATAAAATCTAAACGGCTGGAACGATTTCAATGAAACTCTGTAAATTTATAGCACTATTCCAAACAACCCTGACCGTGCCCTTCAAATTTTGTTATGTCTCGCCAATCCAACATGGCGGCTCTGCGAAATATTTCACCAGCATTCAATATCTCCGAAACTATTACCGATATCACCCTGGAATTTTGTACGGTGATAAAGGGAACTACTAGAAGTTCACCTATGTGACTTTCGAAAACCTGGTAACTACCAAACCAACATGGCTGCGAAGCAAAGTTGCAACTTTTAAATAGACGCTTGTCGTGATTTAACCAACCAAACGCAATGAAACTTGGTACAGTATATGTTTATGCACATTGTAATGCACTGACATCTAACTTCGTTCAATTGTGTACATAACCTCAAGATGGAGGCTGTGCGAAATATTTCACCAGCATTCTATATCTCTGAAACTATTACGGATATCACCCTGAAATTTTGTACGGAGATAAAGGGCACTACTGGAAGTTTATCTATGAGTCTTTCAAAAACCGGTTCACTACAAAACGAACATGGCGGCCAAGCAAAGTTGAAAGTTTTAAATAGTCTTTTCTCACGATGTAATGATCCACACGCAATGAAACTTGGTGCAGCAAATGTTTATACACATTGTAATGCACTGGTAGACTTTCTAATTTAATTCAATTCCTTACATAACCTCAAGATGGCGGCTGTGTGATTTTTAAAATTAAGTTTTTATATCTTGTGTCGTAATGATGCGATCAAAGTGAAAGTTCGAGTAATGAACCTATGCAATAATTTTCCTTTAATGGTACATGACTCTATGGCCTATACATATAACAATCCAACATGGCGGCCATCCGAAATATTTAGACGGTTCTCAATATCTATGAATCTATTACAGCTATCAAACTGAATTTTTTTATGTTCATAGGGGCTATGAACATAAGTTCACCTATAGGACTTTCAATAACCTGGTGATCACAAATCCAGCATGGTGGCGATGCGAAGTACAGTATTAATATTCACATGGATGTTTCTCGCTATTTAACCATCTGAGTGCAGTGACACTTGGTACAGTAAATCCTTATACAAATGTTAATCCACTGGCATCTAATTTATTTCAATTGTTTCCATAACCACAAGATGGCAGCTGTGTGAAATTTTAACATCTCGTCTTTACTTCTTGTGTCCTAATCATGCGATTGAAGTTTGAATACTACACGTACACAATAATCTTCATGTAACAGTACACAACTCTTAAGACCTTCATATATAAAAATCCAACATGGCGACCATCCACAATATTTAGTCGGTTCTCAATATCTACGAATCTTAGTTAGTTATTGTTGTTTTAAGGGGTGGAACTACGAGGTCATCTGCCCCTTATCTACGAATCTATTACAGCAATCAAACTGAAATTTTGTTTCCTCTCTGGGGTTAATTAGAAGGGGATACCAACGCTGCTGCCTTGTAGAAATGGCAGGGGACTGCCAAAGGCTAAGGGAGAAAACCCTAACAGAAACTCCTCTCTAGTGTTAGGCTTAGCAAGCCAGCTGAAGAGTAATTTGAATTGCTTTCAAAACTAAAACGAGCCTCGGAAAGAAAAACAAATACCGACCTGACACATCTTCTCAAACATTTGTAACGTATGATGACCGAAAGGCTGATGATCTTTTACAATGTTATGCGAAGAAATCTCAAATCAAGAAAATCAAACACAGGATTGGAACACTAAACATCCTTACATTGACAAGTAAATGTGAAGAACTGGTGGATTTGATGGAGAGGAGGAAACTTTGTATCCTTGGCATCAATGAGACAAAATGGAAAGGCACAGGAGTAAAACAACTGAGGAAAGGATATAAACTTCACTGGATGGGTAACAAAACCGAAGCTAGGAATGGCGTCGGATTCGTATTGAGAGAAGATATAGATGCTGTAAGTGAAGTGATCTATGTAAATGACAGAATCATCAAACTGGATGTCACTTTCAATAAGGAGGTGTTAACAGTTATACAGGTATATGCCCCACAGTCTGGATGTGATGAAGAAGAAAAGGAGCAATTTCAATCTGACCTGGAAGCTACTGAAGGAGTGGAAAATGTATTAGTGATGGGTGATCTGAATGCACAAGTGGGAACAGACAGACTTGGGTATGAAAATGTGTTGGGTCTGCATGGTTTTGGTACCAGGAAGTAGGAAGGTGAACAGCTTCTAGATTTTTGTGTGAGAAATGGCTTAAAAATAAATAACACCTGGTTTCAAAAACAATTATCTCACAAAATAACAAGGTATAGTTGGGATGGACAATCCAAATCCTTAATAGACTACATACTATCTGTTGCAAAAGCTGGCCAAACTATTTGTGATGTTAAGGTTGTGCCAAGTGAGAGCTTAGATAGCGACCACAGACTGCTTCTTGCAATCATCAAAAATGTAAAAATCCACACACCACGGAAAACCAAAAAACCAAAGATTAAAACCTGGGAACTGAAAAAAGTAGAAAACAAACTGATGTATACTAGAAAGGTGGCCTCCAAAATACCTCGAGACAGAACACAAGGAGGAAATACAGAGTGGAACAGATTCAAAAAATGTCTTGTTGGAGCTGCTGTAGAAATATGTGGCAAAACTAGTAATAAAGTAAAAGAAAGAAAAACAGCCTGGTGGAATAATGAAGTAAAGAGTGCAGTTCAGAAGAAAAATGAAGCAAGAAAGGCTCGAGATAAAGAAATTCAGAAAGGAGATGGAAAAGATGAATTAAAAATGAATGAATTACAACAGGCATACAGAGATTGTAGACTGCGAGTGAAACGAATAGTAGCAGAAGAAAAGCAAAAGTCTTGGATTGATTTTACAAATAAATTGGAAGAAGATAGTAAAGCAAATTCCAAATTGCTGTACAGTGTTGTTAAAAATACCAGGAGTAGTTATGAGCAAATAACGGCTTTACAGAAACCAGATGGGAGCATCACTAGGGAAGACACAGAAATAAGAGAAATTATGAAATTATATTTTGAGAATTTATACAATGGTATAAAGAAGGACTCCAGTCCTAATGCACAGATTCAGTCAAGTGATAATATATCTGAAGAAACGCCACCAACTTGGAGTGAAGTAGAATCAGCCCTTAAAAGTATGCGCAATGAACGAGCTACTGGCTTTGATGAACTAAGTGCAGACATGATTAAAGCTGCTGGCCCACAAGGAATTCAATGGCTATACAGGGTAATAAGGGCAATATGGAGGGATAAAATAATACCAGATGACTGGAAAAAGGGAGTTATAGTTCCCCTGTTTAAGAAAGGAAGTCGAAAAAAGTGCAACAACTATAGAGGTATTACTTTACTGTCTCATGGATTAAAAATATTTGAAAAGATTCTTGAGAAAAGATTAAGGAAAATTATTGAACCCCAACTGCAAGAAGAACAATATGGATTTAGGAAAGATGGATCAACTATAGACCTCATATTCGCACTGAAAATGATATTGGAAAAGCACTGGGAGAAAGATCGTAATTTGACATTTGTGTTTTTAGACATCGAAAAAGCATTCGATAGTGTCCCTAGAACAACTATATGGGAGTGTATTAAAAAGAAGAATGTGACTATGGAACTCATTCAGAGAGTAAAAATGCTTTACGATGACTGCTACAGCTGTGTTCAAGTGGGAAATGGGTATTCAGATTGGTTCCAGACATCTAGAGGAGTGCAACAGGGCAATGCCCTTTCACCATTACTATTCATCACCATCATGGATGAAATCATAAAGGAAGTGAAGCAGAGCACCAATATGGATCTTCAAGCATTTGCTTTTGCAGATGATATAGTTATCTGGGGAAATAGTGAGCTGGAAGTCCAGGAAAGGCTGGACGTCTGGAATGATCATTTGAAAAAATATGGACTGAAAGTAAGTGCTACAAAAACTGCTGCAATGTGTGTTAACAGACAGAGAAGTAAAGATAATATAATGCTGGAGGGTGTACAATTGGAAGCAGTAAACCAGTATCAGTACCTTGGATGCTTAATATCAAGTGACAACAGAATACAACTTGAATTAAATAACCGTATTCAGAAATCAAGTCAATTCTATCAGCAAGTTCGATATCTACTCTGGAATAAGCAAGTGCCACTAAGATCAAAACAAACTCTGTTTCGAACATACTTTGTCCCTATATTGACATATGGGTTGGAAACATGCACAACTACCAAAAAAGATGACAGCAGACTTCAGGCTTCAGAAATGAAGTTTCTAAGAAGCATGCTTCAAAAAACTAGGAAAGACAAAGTAAGAAATGAGAGGATAAGAGAACAAGCTGGAATAAATCAGTCCCTGAAGGAGACCATAACTAGGGCATGTTTACGATGGTTTGGTCATGTCAAACGTATGGCAGAAGGAAGAATTGCAAAACAATGGTTACATACTGAGATTACTGGAAAGAGACCTGTTGGAAGACCTAGGAGGAGATGGCTGGACCAAGTGAAGGAAGATATCACATCCAAGGGAATCAACTGGGATGAAGTCTTGAAGGAGCAGTGGTACATGAATCGACCAAAATGGAGAGCGCTCGTAAACCACACCCGGGAAACTGGAGAGGAAACTTGATGATGATGATGATGATGAATAGTGGCAATTAACATAAGTAGGATATATGAAAATAGGCTTTAGTTCTTCATGGAACTAGTTGTTATAACACGACTTATAATAGTGAAATTCGAGATGTGTCTGCAATTGTGGGCATGATTTACAGGATAATAAAATGTTGCCAACGCGACACATAGGCCTACGATACCGTGTGGTGTTTGTTTTATTCTACGAACGCTCCATTTGTTCGCTTCGTTGTGTTTCTATATTAAAAAGGCTTTACGTACAAAAACAAACCTAACACCCCAGTAGTACAAGTACAAGCAGTAATTTTCAGCCAGACAGAAGCCAATAGTATCTCGCTCCGCTTCGTAAGTCAATAATTCCTGACGCAACAAATTCTTGTTTCCCGCCGAATGTAATTGGGCACAATTCGTGTTGAACGACTGGAAAGCTTAGGCAACACTGTCGCGACAAAATCATCAATTTGTAAGAAATTTGTAATAAATGTAACAAATAAATGCATATAATTTGATTAAGGCTATACTTTCATTGATATCCAGCATATACCGTATTTACTGGCCTATAACACCCCCTTTTCCGAATTTTTGGCTTCAAAAATTAGGGGGTGGGGTGGAAATTTCCCTTGATATAGGTTAGAATGGCGTGGTATAAAGGCACACAAAGGAGCACCTATCACCCTTAAATCAACACACAAAATAGTTATTTTAACCTAGACTTTATTTACGATAAAAGTTTTAAATTAATAATTAATATCGTATGGCATCGGGTGCCGGGTGCAAGCTTTGTTAATTGACACCCAGAGAGTAGCTTGCATATTGAATTTCGTCGTTCCTTGGAGCGCTATGAAAGTCAAGGAGGTTAGATATCTAAGCTCCTTGACACTACAGCGATTTCTAGTAGAGAATGGAGAAACTTTGAGTTGGCGGAAAATTCCGAGATTAATTTTGCCATTATGAACACGGCCTGCTGAATTCAAATGGGTTCTTTAACATGCAAACAACGTATGACATCCATGTCGTGATTTTTGTCGCCTTTCAAAAATCACTTACCACGGCCAGGAGCGAACCTGCAATCTTGGGGTTAGTAGACCTACACATTAACCACTCACCCACCGTGGCAAGCTACGATAAAAGTGATAATAGCCCATTTAAATAGCCACTCTCTTGCATCATCACAGCTGACTGGCCACAGGACTAAGACAGCGAACAGCCGCGCATCGAGTTCAAGGTTACGCAGTGTTGCAATATGTTACGCGTCAATTAGGCCTACCTGAAATACGGAAGATTTGTTTCTAATACCGACCACATTTTCGTACTTTCCTTTTTTTACACCGCGGAAGGACTTAGAAGTTTTCTTGGTTGCCAATAATTTGTCCTTCAGGTTGCGCCAATAAAGAATCATACACCGCTGCGCTTTGTATTTACGACTTGCTGCTTTCACTCCACTTTCTGCAGCAAATTCTATCCCTTTCAACTTGAAGTATTCATAATGTCGCTTATTGTGGCCCGTATTGACGTAAATATATTTTGAATTAATATTAAAATATCTGCCTTTCAATACTATTTATTAATTACTACTTACAGGTACATGTTTCGAGAGCTATCACACTCCCCCTTCATCAGCCTGCTTAACAAAAGCTTTCCTTATTCACAAGCACTTGTAAATCACATGAAGACAGTTTCTACAGAATAATACAAATGTTCTTTATTTCACTGTTTTCAGCTCTTGTTTAATGTTCCAAAGATGATGTTCTTGATGGATTCAGTCTACTTTTGTTCACGCCCGAGCGCACTACAATCAACCTCCCCCACGGTCTCACATCTAGTGGGATGTGGGTTGGCGACCACGGGGCCTCAGCTGAGTCCGGCATTGCTTCCACTTACTTGTGCCGGGCTCCTCTCTGTCTTCTTTCCTGTCGACCTCAATTGGTCAACTCTTGTTCTCTTCCGACCCCAACGGTATTAGGGTATGCGAGGCCTAGGGAGTCTTAAAGTAAAAATTTAGACTTTCACGACCGGCGTTGAAATAGGAATCTCTGTTTCGCGGGCTTATAGGTCGTGTTCCAAGGACATTTTGTCGTTCTGACTTTTCGCTGAATACTGCGTTCAGCATGTTCACAGGTTACATTAAGCGAGGTAAAACAAGTAAACAGAAGATATATAAACAGTCAACAACCCACACATAGAGGCTACCATAGCAACGGCGTACCACATAAAAGTAATGCATTAAGGACAGGGCTGCTCGTCTGTTGCATCTTCTCGTCTACGACGGTCAATAAGGGCAGGCTTGAGGGGATTAAAGACTGGAAGCCAAGCTCTGTTCACACGTTCTGCTTCCTCCTTAAGATTGAAGCTGTTAGTATGCTTCAGGATTTCAATGGCCTCCCTTTGTAGCCTGGCATGATAAGACACCGTGGTGGACAGAACTTCGGTGTCTCCATATCTTATATTGTGACCTGCAAGTAGTGAGTGTGCTGCTACAGTGGATTTATCTGTTTGTCCCAGCCGGCTGAGTCGTTCGTGCTCCTTGAGGCGAGTGGCAATACTTCTTTTCGTTGTTCCAATATATACTTGGCCACAATCACACGGAATTTTATAAACCCCTGCCGCGGTATGAGGATGTCGCTTATCTTTAGCGGACCTAAACATGTCCTTAATTTTCCGTGTAGGCCTGTATATGGTCTTTATATCATGGGACTCGAGTAGCCTCCCTATTCTGTCCGTGACCTTTTTTATATATGGAAGAAAAGCTCTAGCCAGGGGCTGTTTGTCTCCAATTACCCTTGTAGTTGGACGTCTCGGATGCAGTGCTCGCTGGATATCTTTCTGGCTGTACCCATTGGCGCGTAAGGCCTCGTTGAGGTGTACAATTTCTTGTTTTAGGCACTCTTTTCACAAATTCTTTTCGCGCGGTCAGCCAGTGTTTTTATCACTCCGTATTTCTGTCGTGGGTGGTGGTTGGACGTCTTATGTAGATATCGGTCAGTATGGGTCGGCTTACGGTAAACTGTATGTCCCAAGGTTAGATCAGCGGTCTTCGTTACCATAACGTCGAGAAAAGCGATTTTCTGTTCATTTTCTAACTCCATGGTAAACTGAATGTTAGAGTTCTGGCTGTTAAGATGTTGTAAAAACAGATTTAATTGATCTTTACCATGGCCCCATATTACAAAAGTATCGTCCACGTATCGTAGCCACACTTTAGGTTTCAAAGGTGCGGTCTCTAGTGCTATTTGTTCAAATTGTTCCATGAAGAAATTCGCGATCACCGGACTCAGGGGACTGCCCATGGCGACCCCATCAATTTGTTCATAGAAATCACCCTTCCACAGGAAATAGCTAGCGGTGAGGCAGTGGCGGAATAAGGCGGTGATATCATCAGGAAAAATCCGTGCGATGTACTCCAGGGCTGCCTGTATAGGTACTTTCGTGAAAAGAGAGACCACGTCAAAACTTACTAGTAAGTCACCAGCTTCTAGTTGAATAGTTTTCAATTTTTCAATGAAATGGCCGGAATCTTTGACGAACGACTGTGTACCGCCGATATGTGGTTGAAGTAAGGTAGCTAAATGTTTGGCATTGCTATAAGTTGGTGATCCAATAGCACTCACGATAGGACGAAGAGGAACATTATCTTTATGTATCTTAGGTAAGCCATAAAGTCTTGGTGGTAAAGCTTCACTTCTGGTGGTTCCCTTCTTTACGTTTTCAGGTAGTGAAGATACCTTGATCAGGCCGTTTGTTTCGCGAAGAATCCGGTTGGTAGGATCTCTCAGTAGTTTGCGATAGGTACCCGGGTCTAAAAGTTCCAAAACCTTGGCAGTGTAGTCGTCCATGTCCAAGATAACCGTTGCGTTCCCTTTGTCTGCAGGAAGAATAATTATGCTCTCGTCCATATTGAGAGTCTTTATAGCCTTCCTCTCCTGAGGCGTGAGGTTACTCTGCGGTGCCGGTGCCTTCTTGATTATACGTGAGGCTTCATGACGGATTTCATCTGCTTGTTCAGATGGTAACTCACGGATTGCCGCTTCAATATTGGCGACAATGTCTTCCACGGGAATCGAATTGTCTCATCTTTTCTGATTCCCTCCTTCTGCGAGGGGTCAGCCTTCTCTTTCTTTTCATGTTATCTCCTGCCTTCTGCTCAAGGCCCTTAAGGGGGCCGGGTGTATGTAGCCCCACCACGTTTGGTGCACCCTAGATAATGCTACAACCTCAGGGGCTCACGGCTGGTTAGTTCGGGAGTTGGCGACCCCGAGGGATTCCTGAGCTGGGTCCGATCTCCCCTTTTGTCCCTTACCTTTGGGGCGGACCCTCTCCTCTCCGCCTTTCATTATATTTCCTTTTCTCTTTAAGTTTCCCGCACCTTTTTGTAGGTATTCTTGATCTACGTTGCATTTTGTACGTTTTTTTATCTAAATTGCATTTTGTGAGTGTTTTTCAACCTCACTTGTATTTTTTAAGTATTGCCAATCAAAATTGCTTTTTAATAAGTCTTTCAATATAGGGGGGTCTTCTTGTGAGTATTTTGAATTTCAATTGCATTTTGTATTTTCAACCTACCCTGCTTTGTTCAAGTAGTTAAGTCTCAATTGCAATTTTGTGGGTATTTTGAATCTAAATTACATTTTGTAATTATTTTCAATCTAAATTGCATTTTGTATTGTCCATCCAAATGAGAAGTTTGAATCTACCATACCTTTTGTAAGCAATTTCAATTGCATTTTGTGTTTTCAACCTACCCCGCTTTGTTCAAGTAGTTAATTCTCAATTGCATTTTGTGGGTATTTTGAATCTACATTACATTTTGTGCTTATTTTCAATCTCATTTGCATTTTGTAAGTATTTTGATTTCACTTGCATTTTGTAAGTATTTCGACTGTACGTTGCATTTTGTACGTATTTTGGACTTAACCTACATTTTGTGCGTATTTTTCAATCTATTCCTTTTGAGAGTATTTTCGTGCGAAATTCCCTTATGTACGTATAACCGCTCTCCATTTGGTGAGTAGTTTCAATCTGAGTTCCTTTTTGTAAGTATTTTTCCTGCTACATAAGGCATAATTGTTGGGGCTCACTGTCTTTTTTATCTTCATCCTTTCATTTCACGCCATTTCATTTCGTCAGGGGCCGATAACCTCGATGTTAGGCCCCTTAAAACAACAATTATCATCATCATCATCACTACAATCAACAACAGGTGACGCAACTACCAAAGTTTTTTCAGTTCTCCGCCTAGATGTTTACCAGGAATAACATAAGGACTAAAGGTGGTCCCATGATGACGCAATCAGGCAACGGCCCACTACACCGGCTCATTTCAATGTGTCTGGTGCACACAGGCCTAAAAATCCATTTTAATATTCATTCAAAAAAACTTGAAGGATGCCATAAAACTTGTTCTCTTACTCATTTTCAGTCCTGCTTGTGTACTGCAAGCTTCTTAATTATACACTACACACGGCCGTGCAGGACGCGAGACACGGAACTCGTAAGCTGGGGGCTAGGAGGAGTGAGTAGCCATTGTCAAGGTCAACCATGCACAGGTGGTGGAGGCAAAAGCGCTTGATTTTACCGTTAACTGGAATCTTGTAGGCCTATTTGCTACATTTTTCTGATTATTTCTCATTCGCAAATCTTTTTTTTTTTTTTTACAATTCCCCCCCTTAATAATAGTAGAAAATTGAGGGTGTGTGCGTTATAAGCGAGTAAATACGGTATATGTTGTTGCTGCCATTCCACACCACCTTCCTCGGAGTTTAAAAAGGCTGCCAAGGTATTCCGTATGCGTACAACTTGTATGCCTGGATAATTGACACCAATCTTTCCTAAATCCAGGAATAGTGGCTGGTCATCATTTAATGCAGCATCCACACGTCCCCCGTCGTCCTCCTTGTCCAGGTAATGTGGCGGCTCCGCTAAGATCGGACGTTATAATGTAATTGTGAAGTAACTGTCGACAGTTTCTAGCCGAGCCTGAACTCTTGTTCTAAAAAGGCGCCACCTCCCAACCAAAATGCCAAAAACATTTTCAATGCATCGACAGGCCCGAGACAGCACATTGGTGTTCATTCAATCTTTTTCCCGGATAGGACCTCATGATATGTTCCGAGAGGGGGAACGCCTGATCCGCCACCAATCAGAATGGAAATCGTGGACGCTGCGTGAAGGGCTAAGGACATGCTTCCGGTAAGTCCAATCTACCACTCAACAGAAGCTGTCCAAACTGTGATGCCGAGAATGCACTGGAGTCATTCTGAGAGCCTGAATCATACAATAAATAAAGTGTAAGGCAGTTTTGTCATTTTGTATGTTAAAAAAATTACAGTCAGTCTGAAAGACTAGATGTTATATTATAATTTCAAATGATGCATGCTACAAATGCTACACATGTTAGAAAGGCTCAACTCTTTCAACAGACTCCATTAACCATTAACTTAGGCTTCCCGCGTGGCTGCATGACGTCACTTCCGTCCCGCATAACTTAAGACTCAAGCATAACGACGAAGTCGACAAGATCATTTGAAATGATAAAATATCACTTTTAGACTAATGACAGCAACTAAACTCACCGTATGCACCTATGTGTACATAGGTGAGCCGGTACTTGGCATCGCCATCGATATAGTGCTGAAGGCCAGTGCCGCAGATCCAGGTGGAGAAACTACATCGATATGCTTTCCATCCAATGCCCCAATGCCAAGTATCCCAAAACTCTTGGGCTATCTTTTTCCAACCCGCCTTCAAATAAACTGGTGACAAAACATCCCAAATGGCATCACACTTTCCCTTCACGATATCTTGTACAGTTGACAATTCGCGCCGGTATGGCTCTGCCAACTGTACGCAGCTTCCTCCATGAGCTAGAAACCTAAAACAAAAGAAATCAACACACTCCTGAAACAAAAAGTTTGAAATACAAGTTTACTTCCATTACAAATAGGATTGAATCCAAAAACTTACCACCAGTACTTTATTACAGTCTGCTATGCTACAAAAATGGTCGAACCCCGAAACTTACAGCAGTATAAATAACCAAATTGTAATTATTTCCTACCTTAAAGTGTTCTTCAGGACACACAGGCAATCGCATGGAACGCTTCAACAGCCTTGGTTTCACCGTGCGAAGCAGCTCTTCAAATTGCCAAACATCCATCCTGGTGTACCTGAAGAAAAGAAAGCTCTTTTAATTAGTTTTACGTGACCGTTTTAATCCTGCGATCATGATCCACTGGACCTCCTTTTTACGTGGAATCCGAACCACAGGACATGGCATTTGACTTCGAAAATCTCACATACGTACCTGAAGAACTTGTCATGGCTAGTCTGTTTTTATTTTAAGAAAGGGTCTTAAACTTTCCCTCTTCTGCCACTAGCGTTGGATGTCGCCAGAACTTTCGTGTACCATTTTTCCTCAATTTTACCAATGCTGTACCAGTTGGCAGTAATAAAAATAAACCCTACAGCTCCAAGTCGTCCATCCTTGCAAATTTTAGGTTAGGTTGTTGACAATTGACAACTTTCTCAAGGAATAAATGAAAGTCAAGTTATTATTTACTCCTAGCATTTTAACGACTGCGCATTGTGGGTGGCTAGGTTATAAACTTCCGACTGGAGCTACGGACTGTCAACTAACGACTGCCGACTGTGCATTGTGGGTAGACCTTTAGGAGCCGTCTAGGTTGAATGAGGAGAGAATTGAACCAATCAGTTTTTTCTCATGAGGCTGAGTGAACCCTGTTACAACCCTTAAACCAGAATTACATTTCTTGGATGATCCAGGAATCAATCCCAAGACCTTTGAGACCAAACTCTCAATTCTCTGAGCCCACATCTGAAGGCAGCCGGCATCACTGGCTTCCAATTCCTTATGCATGACCTGGGCTTTATTTAAGAACCTTGGATGATTTGTTTATTGTTGATTATAACATGGTGGTCACTCAAATCGGTCAACGATTTTCCAGGAATTTTCCAGGAGTAATTCACATTTTTCCAGATTTAATAACTAGTGCGGGGGAGGGGCGGCTTTATCGGTTGCCTACTTCAAGACCAAAATAAAGCAGTTGTGTTTGGTTTACTTATACAGATGATGACAAAAATTAGTGGTGATTGCGTTATTGATATGCAAGCCCACACAAAAATGATTTAATTGTTGTTTTAAAAAAGCCTTTGTGACTCAAATATCCGCTTAAAAGAAAGAGAGAAAAGAATTCCGCCTGCAATTTTATTGCGGTGAAGTTGTCTATACTAAATATGTTTTACAAAAATACTATCGCTTGTTCTCACACTCAGAAACAGGTAGCCTGAGGAAATTTCTTTCGTTAACGATGGAGTGCTCACCCAAAACCGCAGCGGGAGTATGATTTAAGATGGAAAGATTTTAATAATTAATTATCAGTGGCTATTTTCCAGAAGTTTTCAAATTTTTTGTCATTTTCCAGGAGTTTTCCAGACCTAATAAAAATCCAGGAGTTTTCCAGGATTTCCTGGTTTTCCAGGAGTAGTGGGCACCATGTTATAAGGTCAATGACCATGGAAAACATAACAAAAACAAAGAAACAAATGCATTCATAACACATTTGAAGCTTATATTGCCCTGTGAAAGGCATCTCATTATGCTTATGTCAAAGCAAGGTATCTGGAAAAGGCAATGTCAATCCCCCTCCCCGGCACTATACAGCCCATGAAGGACCTAGGCCGACCAAGAGACCGCTGCCCAGCCATTTGGATTGCAGATATTGGCATGACACGTGATCAGCGCATCAGGTCCCCTTGGCGTTAATCTTGGTTTTCGTGATCGGGGCGCTGCCTCACTGTCAGACAGCTACTCAATTGTCCTCACGAGGATGAGTGCACCCCGTTCCAACCCTCACGTCAGTTTTAAAAAGGCAATGTATCTCTCGAAATACGCCCCTTCCCGCCTGGTGTATGTTTTGGCCCGACAGGAATTCCTCATCGAAGAACTGCGCATACAGCTGCTCCTGCAATCTACTGACGCCTATCAGCAATTATTAAATGAGATGCAAGAGAAACGGCAAGAAATAAGGGACGATTTATTCACGACCGACGCCATTATGTCACACGACTGGCTGGACTCAAACTATGAGCTGCGACATGTGGTGACCCATTTCGCGGTGAATGGATTTCACCATAAACGTGTATAGTGAAGAAGTTCCACATTCCAGTCGAAACATGTCAGTGTGAGCGATGTGATAATCCGTGTGACAGATATTACGCACTGCGGTTTAGCAGACGCGGCTCCTCTCTTAGGAAATTCTGCGAAGAATAGTTAATTCAATGCACTTTGTGCGAAATACTATTAGTTATTATGTTCATGTTGTCCCACCCCAACAGAATAGCTGATGTCACAAACACTTGATCTTCGTGTAATACACCGGCATGGTAGTTATACTTGATATTATTCCCATACATTTGATATTGATACCAAAATCACTGTAGTTCGGCGGCTTCGGTGGTGTAGTCGGTAGCATGCTGAGCTTCTATGTCCAAGATAGCGAGTTCAAACCCGGCCGAAGCCATCGAATTTTTTAAGAGCGTTAAAATCCCTCAGCATGTATTCCTTCGGAGGGGAAGTAAAGCCGGCGGTCCCATGTCATGGATTTATGGCATGTTAAAGAACCTTCCACTAATTACACCTGTGTGAAGCTTATTTGTATAGGTTAGGAATGTAAACAACGCTCTTAGGTTTCTATGTTCGTTGCCAAGAGCCAACTGTGGTGGCATCTAGTAGCTAAGTTCTGAACTAGGCCTAGTAGTCGTTGACGGTGGCGTTTGGCGGCAAAAGTAGGAACTATTTCAAAAATTCAAAGTTGCAGTCCTTACTTGAATTAAAAATCAGATACATACACTAATCCAGCCATCACAAAATAACACCGGTTATCAGACAGATTCTACACACACCCAAAGTACACAGGGCTACATGACCACATTGTCGCAGCCCCTAAACTGAGGAACCAAACAACCACTGTAGTTCAAAAATGACTGATAGTGACGGGTTACGTTAAGACCCACCGGAGATTAGAGAGTGACGTCTGCAATCATGGTGACAGCATATTGTAGACAGTAGTGTTGGGGGACAAAAAGTAAGGCTATTTATTTAAGGTGATGTAGACTATATGCACATGCCACAGACAATAATTCACTTATTATGATCTTCATCTGAGGTAAAAACTAAGAACAAGCCCAAGATAGTGGGCTGCCTGCAATAAATTATAAGTCACCACCCATAAACCAGGCAAAAAAAAAGTACTAACTGAGCATTATACAAAAATCTGGAACTCCATATATTCCAATTCGGAAAACTCCTTACATACAAAATATTATTCTTTCCTAATATACCAGACAGACTTTCCTCATCTCTCTGGCCCAACTTCATAACCACCCAGTTTATTACTAATCATGATCGCTTCTAATCCTATCTTCATAAAATGAACATTATTGATTCACCAATTTGCAGCTGCCAGGTAAAATCTCCACAGACGGCTCGTCACCTGTTGACCGAATGCACCACGTGCTCGGAAGAACGACCAGCTGTACTACGATCATTACCACTGCATACTATTATGAAACACCACTGGATTTCTCTCGAAATAACAGAATTTATAAAAAAAAATCTTCCACTCACTTCAATAATTCATGTTAATGTTTGCATTTAAAACTGTAAATACCCCGTGATATACCTGTAGGTGAAACACGGGTTGTAACTAGATTGAATAAATTTAAAAAAATAGTGGTAAACTTCACCTAGTCAAGTGTGAACACCTGTGCGACGGCATTGCCTGAATAGGATACTCTAATGATTAAGTACTCATAACCTTAAATAGAAATCAGTATGAAATGAAAATCCACAGCCTGCTTCCAGTCTCCGACCGGGTCAGGAAAGAAATCAGTATGCATGTTCTAATTTTATTATGTTGTTGTGAAGCTTAACTATTTACATGTGCATAATATTCATACATAGGCTACTGTAGATTGCAATCATAAGTATTGGGACATTTTACAGCAGCGTTTACCAAACTGTGGTACGCTCGTACTGATGCAGTGGTACGCGGTGATGTTACGAAAAATATAAAAAAATATTTAATATCGTACGTTACGAAAAATTTAAAAAAATATAAAAATATAAAATCATTGATATGTTAGAGCAATATTCTCCATTTTAGGTCCATATTGAATATATTCACTAATTAAAAAAAATAGATTATCAACAACATTGTGAGCCTCCGTGGCTTAGGCGGCAGCACGCCGGCCTCTCACCGCTGGGTCCATAGTTCAAATTCCGGTGACTTCATGTGAGATCTGTGCTGGACAAAACGGAGGCAGACGGGTTTATCTCCGGGTACTCCGGTTTTCCCTGTCACAATTTCATTCCAGCAACACTTTCCACTATCATTTCATTTCATCTGTCATTCATTTAATCATTGCCCCAGAGGAGTGCGACAGGCTTCGGCAGCCGGCACACTTCCATATCCTCGCCGCTAGATGGGGGCTTCATTCATTCCATTCCTGACCCGGTCGGAGACTGGAAGCAGGCTGTGGATTTTCATTCATTTCAACAACATTGTATTGAAAAGACGGAGATTATTAATAGTTTTATTATTGATTTGTTGCCGGAGGACTTTAAGGCCAAAGATAAGGAGCAGTTTTATGAATTGAATTGTGATTCAGAACTAAGGAAAATGGCTCTTGTGAACTTTTGGGTTGAGAGGCATGCAGACTGCACACATAGCTGACAAAGCAGTTAGATTTTTACTGCCTTCCACTATTTTGTACTTGTGTGAGACTGCATTTTCTTCACTTGTTTATCTCAAGAATAAATACCAGAATAGGTTCCTTACAGTGGAAAACGATCTTCGTTTGAGACTCAGCAATCTTAAACCCAACATTCCTAAGTTGGCTTCTAATCTTCAAGCTCACCCTTCACATTGAAGTTGTTAGTTGAACTTTGGTTTCTATGTTTGGATTGAATACTTATTGTAATAAATAATAAAACAACTGGACACACGTTTTATTATTTGAACGTTACCTCTAACAAACACAAATTACTATCCATCTTTTGGTACGCTACGTAGTTGTGGTGGTGGTGGTGGGGGGATATAGTTACTATAGGCCTATCTCCCAACCATTAGGTGGTACGCGAGAGATTCTCATCTCTTAAAGTTTGGGAAACACTGTTTTAGAGTATAAATAGATTGATACATTTTTGGTCCGTATTGACTGTACCTGGTACCTGGCAGTAGGTCATAAAATGCCTTTGAGTGTGGCGAGCTCATCGTACTAATAGCCTATAGAATGAGTAAATGTGAATTGAGGCCTCGGAAAGGGCTAGGGCGTCCCCTGCAAGCGACGCGCAGTTCTCAGGGGTCTGGGGGAACTGTGAGAAGTGGGCTACCAGACACTACTAACATCGGATTCATAAATGTGATGAGCCTAAATGGCAAGACAGAAGAATTGGTGGACTACATGGAAAAGAAGGAAATAGCAATGATGGGAGTCAGTGAAGCGAAATGGAAGGGAAAAGGTGAGAAAGAAATCAAGAAAGGGAAGGGATATAGAATATATTGGAGTGGAGGAAAGAAGGCAGTGAATGGTGTTGCAATAATATTGAGAGAAGACTTGGTACAGTATGTTGAGAAAGTAGAGCAAACTAGTGACAGAATACTGAAAATTAGATTAGGACTTGAGAGTGGAACAAAGGACTTCATACAGATTTATGCACCCCAAACAGGGAAGGTAGATGAATGTTTAGAGGAGTTCCTAGATGAACTGGAAAAGTGTATAGAAGACAAAGAGGTTATAATATTGGGAGATATGAATGCACATGTGGGAACAGATAGACAGGGAAAAGAAGAGATAATTGGCCCGTTTAGTTATGGAAATCAGGATGAAGAAGGGGATCTGTTAATAGATTTCTGTAGAAGGAATGGATTAATTGTTGGAAATACATGGTTTAGGAAAAAGAACTCTCAAAAAATAACTAGGTATGGTTGGGGAGACAGAAAGACAATGATTGATCTTATCCTGGTGGAAAAGGATAAACGATGACAACTGGTAGATGTGACGGCTATGTCAAGAGGAGATTTTGAAGGAGACCATAAAGTGGTGATAGCCAAATTAAGGTTGGGAAAAATCACAAACCTTTTGGAAAAGAGGGAAAGAAAAATAAAGGTGTGGAAGCTAAAAGGGTGGGAGACAATGGACAAGTTCCAAGAGGATTTAAAAAAGGAAGTTCCCAAAGATGAAGCAAAAAGTGTAGAAGAGGAATGGGCATGTTTTAGGAATGGTTTTGTGAAGTGTGCAGTAAACACCTGTGGAAGATTATCAGGGAAGAAAAAGGAAAGGGAGACTCCTTGGTGGAACGACAGGGTAAAGGAAGCTGTTAAAGAAAAGCAAATGGCATGGAGGAAGTGGATTGGCAGTAAAAATGCAGAGAAATTACAAAAATATAGGGAAACAAAGAAGGCATGCCAAAAATTCGTACAAGAAGAAAAACGGAAAAGTTGGGAAAGATTCACAGAAACTTTGAAGGAGGATATCCAAGGAAGTAAGAAGGTGCTATATGGATTCGTTAAAAACAGTGTAAAAGGTAGGGAAAATACAAAATTTGTAAAAACTGAAGCAGGGCAGATATTGTATCAAAGAGATGATATATTAAATAGATGGGAAGAATACTTTTCAAAGCTACTAAATGTGAAATACATTGAACTGGAAGATGAAAGGGAACAAGAAGAAACAATGGAGGAAGAAGAGAACAAGAAAAGGAGATAACTATGCTAGAAATAGAGGAAGCCATACAGAAGATGAAGAGTGGTAAAGCAGCAGGAGTGGATGAGGTGACCACGGAAATGATAAAAGCAGCGGGACCAATAGGGATACAGTGGCTGTATAGATTATTTAGAATAATTTGGAAGAAGAAAGAAATTCCAGAAGAATGGGGAAAGGGTTTAATTATCCCGATTTTTAAAAAAGGAGACAAAAAGGAATGTAATAACTACAGAGGGATCACTCTTATTGCTCATGTAGCTAAGATCTTTGAGAGAGTATTGGAAGGCAGACTGGGGAGGAGGAGAGTTGGAAGAAGAACAGTATGGTTTTAGGAAAGACAGATCAACATTTGACCTAATCATTACATTAAGGCAAATGATGGAGAAAAGATGGGAATTTGAAAAAGACATGGTGATGACATTTATCGATATTGAGAAAGCATATGACAGTGTGCCTAGACAGGTGGTTTGGGATGTATTAAGAAAAAGAAGAGTTATTAGAGCAGAAGTCCAAATGTTAAAAGCTATGTACAAAAATTGTGTCAGTAGCGTGACGACCAGTATAGGAGAAACAGAATGGTTTAAAGTGGAAACGGGTCTCCGACAGGGAAGTGTATTGTCCCCATTACTATTCATCATAGTCATGGATGAAATCCACAAGAATGTCAAACAGGGATTGGGACAAGAAGCAACAAAGGCCACGCTGTTTGCAGATGATATAGTTATATGGGGTGAGGATGAAAAGGATGTACAAAAACAACTAGATGTATGGAACCAAGAGATAGAGAAATTTGGGATGAAAGCAAGCACAGAGAAGAGTAAGATAATGGTAATGTCAAGAAGAAGGAAGAAAGGAAGAGGAAGGATAGAATTGAATGGCAAAATTCTAGAAGTCGTTAAAAGTTTCAAGTATTTGGGAAGTGTGATCGCAAAAGATGGAAAGATAACTGAGGAAATCGGAAAGAGAATACAACAAGCGAACAGTTTTTACCAGAGTGTAAGGGGTATTGTGTGGAACCGAGATGTCCCAAAGAAATGCAAAAAAGTAATATATTCAACCTACTACGGACCCATACTAACATACGCAGCTGGAGCGTGGACTACTACAAAAAGAGAGGAGAGTAGAATACAAGCCGCAGAGATGAAATTCCTAAGAGGTATAGAGGGCAAGACCAGAAGAGATAGAGTTAGAAATGAAGAGATTAGAGAAAGGACAGGAATATTGAAGCTACAGGACAGGATAGAAACAACAAAGTTAAAGTGGTATGGACATATGATGAGAATGGGAGAGGAGAGAGTACCAAAGAAAACTTTCTGTGAAAAGATGATGGGGAAGAGACCACGAGGAAGGCCCCGGAAGAGATGGGCAGATACAGTGTGGGAGTGTGAAGAAAAGAAGGGAGGAAAACCCGAAGATGTACTAAAATCAGGAGAGGAGTGGTGGAGAGACAGGCAACGATGGAGGTCCTTAATTCACAACCCGACCCAGGAAGCTGGAAACGGGAAATGAAGATGATGATGATTGACTGTAGAATTAAAAAGGACTAATCCTTCAATACGATTTTCCGCTTAGTCATTACTGAAGGATTAGTCCTTTTTAGCCTATTTTGATTTATGAGAAAATAGGCTTATAATAATAGCCTTTATTGCAGCCAAGTGGCCATATTACATGTTACAGACATGTGCACTTACTAGATACAGTACTATGATTCAATTCTAGTCCTTAATGTCACACGACTGGATGTACTCTAACTAGCCCGGAACGGTGGCAGGCCAAGTGCTATGCAACGGCAAGGAACTGAAGAAAGTAAACAATTTCAAATACCTCGGCCTCACGCTCCAGGTTACAGACCGAAGCTTCAGAATACATACAAGAGCGAAAGCGGCCGCAGCAATGAAGGTCATAAACAACATAAGCCATATTACCCAAATATCGCTGGAAACAGCAATGATGCTCTTCCGAGCCAAGGTCATACCCGTACTAACATACGGTCGGGAGCTAACATGGGAGTTTCTTAACTACAAACAACTGACGGAACTCTAAAAGGTGAAATCCAGGTTCCTCAAAAGAGCCCTCGGAGTCTCCAAGTCGGCCAAATCTCGGCTGGTATATGAACTGGCGAGAGAAACGTTCCTAATAGAGGACCTTCGGTCACTTCTACTGCTGCAATCCACAGAAGGCTACAGAAAATTGCTCCAGGGTCTGCAGAGCAAAAGGCTTGATATTGGGAAGGAATTCTACGTGACTGATGCCATGGTGGACAAAAGATCGATGCCAGCCCTATCCGAAATGAGACACGTCGTGACGAGACTCGCAGTTCATGGGTTCTACCATAAGGTCTGCTCACGAAAGACATTCCATGATCCGGATGAGAGATGTATATGTGAGCTGTATAGGAACGAATGTGGAAGGTACCACATCACGACATGCCCCAACAGAACTTTGTTAATAGCGGCTTATAGTAAGTGAGAAAATAGGCTTGAGATCACCTTTTGTCCGTGTGTGTGTGTGTCCCCTCCTAATAAAATTTAAACGGCTGGAGCGATTTCAATGAAACTCGATAAGGTCATTGTACTATATCGTCCGACTCCGACTGTGCCCTTTAAATTTGATTAAGGCTCACCAATCCAACCTGGCGGCTGTGCGAAATATTTTACCGGCATTCTATAGCTCCGAAACTATTACTCATATCACCCTGAAATTTTGTACGGTGATAAAGGACACTACTAGAAGTTCACCTATGTGACATTCAAAAACATGTTAAGTATAAAACGAACATGGCGGCGAAGTGAAGTTGAAACCTGTAAATTGACTTTTCTTGCGATTTAACCATCTGAATGCAGTGAAACTTGGTACAGAAAATGTTTATACACATTGTAATGCACTGATATCTAATTTAGTTCAATTGTTTACATAACCTCAGGATGGCGGTTGTGCACAATTTTAAAATTAAGTGTTTTTATTTCTTGTGTCCTAATCATGTGATCGAAGTCAATGTTTGAATAATGAACCAACGCGATAATCATAATCTAATATTGCATACCGTAACTCTGTGGCCTACATATATACAAATCCAACATGGCAACCATCCGAAATATTTAGACGGTACTCGATATCTACGAATCTATTACAGCATTCAAATTCAACATTTTGTATGTTCATAGAGGCAATTAACATAAGTAGGTTATATGAAAATAGGATAGTTAGTTCTTCACGGAACTACTTGCTAATTATTAGTAGGACACACCTGCGTCAATAAATCGCTGCCAGTGCTGTGTTGATTGTTTGAAAGTCAGCAACCGCAGGACTGTCACTTGGACCGCCGCACTCATCCCGCAACCGTGTCCTTTCAGGGTCTTCTTAACCCAAGGGAACAAGAAGTCGGCAGGAGCTAAATCCAGTAGACTAGGGCGGCCACATTGTGTTCAGTCAGTGCCTCCCTCACAGCATCCTGGTATAGTGATGCAATGGTCTCTAATCCTCAAACATTCCAACACTTCTGCGAAAAATTTCCCGGTAAAATTTTGACTCGATGAGACCTCTCATACTTGGGAGGAGCAGAGCCCATTGGCTCAGTCCCGATGTTCATTGGACCAACTCTGTAGAATAGGCTTACTTTTTCAAATAACGAGATTCACTGCAAACCATAAATGCTAACATTAACACGACAGACTATACAAATTATAGCAAAAATATATTTCTAAATATTTGTATAATTTTAAAGTTCAACCCTGATGACGACGGTTCATTATTGTAATCCTTAAAATTCCCTCTTTATCAGTGCATAATATTATTACATGGATTTTTCAGAAAAGAGTGTTATACGATAGTTGACGTGCTTTATGTATTTGGGTTGACTGAAAAGTATAAATTAATAGTAATAATAATAATAATATCGTATGGCCTCGGTGCCGGGAGCAAGCTTTGTAATTTGACACCCAGAGGGTAGCTTGCATGTCAAATTTCGTTGTTCCTTGAACCACTATGAAACTCAAGGAGGTTCGATATCTAAGCTCCTTGAACACCATACCGCTTTCTAGTAGAGAAATGAGGAACTTTGTGTTCGCGGAAACTCCCGAGATTAATTTTGCCATTATGAACATGGCCTACTGAATTCAAATGGGTTCTTTGACATGCCAACATCGTATGACATACGTGTCGTATTTTTGCCGCCTTTCAAAAATCACCTCGGCCAGGAGCGAACCTGCAATCTTGGGGTTAGTAGACCGACATGCTATCCACTCACCCACCGGGGCAAGCTTGAATCACTACGAAAGTCAAGGAGGTTAGATATCTAAGCTCCTTGAACGCTATAGCGCTTTCTAGTAGAGAAATGGGGAACTTTGTGTTGGCGGAAACTCCCGAGATTAATTTTGCCATTATGAACATGGCCTACTGAATTCAAATGTGTTCTTCCAACATCGTATGACATTCGTGTCGTATTTTTGCCGCCTTTCCAAAAATCACCTTGGCCAGAAGCGAACCTGCAATCTTGGGATTGGTAGACCGACACGCTATAGTTTGTACAGGCTTCAAAACTTCACACATCACAGATCTCTTACATTGAAGAAGCATTGCATGAACCGTCCAGGCACTGGTGCTGTGTTATTCTGCTGCTGAGTATGCTTGTGCTAAGCTCGACACATTCCACATTACCACCTCCTGTTGGAAGAAAAATATCAGGGAACAAGGAGAGGTAGAGAGTTGATGAAGAAAACAACTCGTCTGTGAACCACCCGAGCAAAGACGAGTTACTAAGAATATCAACGGCACTTCAAACCAACGATGGAAGAGCAAGATTGCAACTGTGAATAGCTAAAGACTATTTTTCCCTCTGGTTGGGAAAGATTACCACAAGGGATGGCTAACATGAGATCAGACCAACATCCTGTACATCAGGCCTAACTACGGTATGTATACTGACATGTTTCAGACACTAGAATCATAATAATCATCATCATCATCATCTTGTACAGTTTTCAGCCCCAGGCTGGGTCTCGCCACTTAGTCCTTTCTTCCCACAACCTCTCCGCTGTCACTCTGGTCCAGTCCTCGCCTCTCTTCTTGACGCATTTCCTCCACTCCTTTCAGCCATCTATCTCTTGGTCTTCCCCTTGGTCGTTTCTTCTGCATCTGCATCTCATGTATCCTCTTGGGAATCTTCTTCTCATCCATTCTCTTTAAGTGTCCATACCACCTCAGTCTTGATGTCTCAATCCTACCTTGCAAGGGCTCCTCTTTCACTATTTCCTTGACCTTTTCATTCCTCACCCTGTCTCTTCTTGTTACTCCAATCCTACTTCGCAGGAACTTCATTACACTTGCCTTTATTCTGCTTATGTCTCTTTTCTTCATTGTCCACGTTTCTGAAGCATAGGTCAGTATCGGGATGTAGTAGCTTCTGTATAACACTTCCTTGCTTTTTTGTGGGACATCTTTATTCCACACTAAGCTCCTAATTCTTCTGCCTGTCGGCCACGTTCCGTAATCTCTTTGTCATTTCTCCCATTTTCCTCCACTATACTTCCCAAGTACTTGAGACTTTCCACCTTCTTCAGCTGTCCACCTCCAAGAAGTGTTATCCCACTCAATGGTCTGTCCTTTTTCGTGGTCGTTAACAGGATCTCACATTTACTGATATTGAACTTCCATCCGTACTCTCCCACTGTTTCTTCCCAAGCCTTCAGTTGCTCCAGAATTTCCTCCTCCTTGTTTCCCCAGACCATGAGATCATCTGCAAACACCATTGCTTTAATCTTATCTTCTCCTATCTTTCCTGCTACCAGTGTCATTACCTCGTCCATAACCACAATAAGGAGAAGGGGTGACAGCGCACTATCC
This sequence comes from Meconema thalassinum, assembly GCA_946902985.2. Classification (NCBI taxonomy): domain Eukaryota; kingdom Metazoa; phylum Arthropoda; class Insecta; order Orthoptera; family Tettigoniidae; genus Meconema; species Meconema thalassinum. The sequence continues at coordinate 23,926,808 of OX336400.1, forward strand.
TGTTTCAGGCCACTTATTTGTCTGAACCAGTCTGTTCTTTCCCCTCCAACTTTCACACAACTCACACTTCCACAATACATCTCCTTCACTCTGCCTACAGTCTCTTTTTCCAGTCCTATGTTTTCCATTGCTTCCCAAACCTTCTCCCTACACACACTAGAAGCATAATAATAATAATTCAAAAATCTAGGAATAATTGATTTTCAGTCGGTCAACACAGTAATATTGGGCGGGGAGTAGTGGTGTAGCGGAGGTCAGTCCTGTCAAGCAGGACTGCAGCAGAGTAGAGTCAGCCTCATGAGGTGAGTTTGGCCACGGCCACGGCCGCCTCCTTCCCAATCCTAATCTAAACTACAGCTACACTATTACAGCCATCACAATAACACAGGTTATCAGAAAAATTACACTCGAGCACATGGGGTCACACGACCATGCTGTCGCCAAGCCCCTAAATCAATCAACAACACCTACTATCTCGAAAAAAATAACATGAATTAATTCTTGTTTTTTGCACTTCTCCAAATAGGAGGGTTTCAGTTAGATGGATTAAAACAGGGATTCTCAACCGATGGGTCACGACCCCCTGGGGGGTCGCAGGAAGTGTGTATGGGGGTCGCGAAATATGGAGAAAGAGTAAAAAAAATAGGCTATTATGTAGTTTTTTATTAAAAAAGAATACACTCACATTGCATTAACTTTAACGGTTTATTTTTAATTAATGAGAAACTTGAGCCTGTTGGGAATTAACCAATTTTTGGATGTCTGGAATGATTTATGAAACACACAAAACAATGTCATTTTCCAGTGTCAAACAATTTAGTGATTTTGTGTTTGAATTCACCATTATAGAGAATCCTTGTTCACTGTTGTAACAGGTAGCGCTGTTGTGGACAGTTCTGGGTATTCCTTTTTAATACTTATCCAAAATTTGTCACCACACGCATTGTTAAAAGTTAGTTTCACTGACTGGTAACTTCAAATCTCTAACGTTAAAACTTGGCGAAGGGGAGCGGGGGGGGGGGGGGTCGCCAAAATACTCAGCCTAAAAAGGGGGTTGCAATGTCTAAAAGGGTGAGAACCCCTGGATTAAAAGATCCTTGTTTCCAGAAATGTAAAAAAGTAGAATTAAGTTTAATCTAGGTTATTTTTTCCAGGTTAGTAGCACATTAACGTTTCAACCGATTGAAAAGTGATCCTTAAGCTAAATTTGGCTCATCTGCATTCTTTCCACCTCTCGTGAGCTTCCCCAGCCCTGAAGAAACAGAACAACTTGGCCTAATTAGGGTGTCTGGAAGTATTTCATTAATAAAATGAAACATGGGCTTTCACAACCAACAAACACCTAGAAACCTCTCAATACCTTCTTGGGGATTGGGTTGTGCATGTCTTGCTTCTGGGCCCCCTTCGGGAATCGTCAGTGATCTTCTGGCTCATTAATTCATGCTGCACTTTCGATTCTTTTCGGGTGGTGAGAACATCTGCAGTTTGGACTTGGGCATCAGAAGTCATCAGAGCGGCCTCGGTGGCGTAGTTGGTAGCATGCTGAGCTTCTATCCCCAAGATCGCTGGTTCAAACTCGGCCGAAGTCATCGGACTTTTTAATAACGCTGAAAATCCCTCAGTATATCTTCCTTCGGAGGGGAAGTAAAGTCGGAGGTCCCATGTCATAGATTTATGGCATGTTAAAGAACCTTCCACTAATTACACCTGTGTAATGCTAAATTAATATAGGGTAAACATTTGAGAGACGACTGCAGTGGCATCTGGTAACTAATTACTGAACTAGTTAGTTGTTGACGGTGGCGTTTGGCGGCAAAAGTAGGAACTACTGTAAAAAGTTCATTGCCTGCCATCCTTACTTGAATTAAAACTGATACACACACTAATACAGCCATCACAATTAACCCCGGTTATCAGACAGTTTCTACACACACCCAAAGTACATGGGGCTACATGACCGCGTTGTCGCAGCTCCTAAACTGAGGAACCAACCAACCAGAAGTCATCAGAGCTTGTCATGAAGGTAAGACCAAATGTTTACACTGTCAAGATTCCTGGGACATGTTTGGAAACTGAATCACTGGCTGCATTATGCAATAAATACCATAGGTAGGGGAAGGTGGTTGTGAATCACAAATGTATTGCTCATTATTCAGTGTTATGGGATCTACAGTTTTTGCTATTTTATGACCATCATATTCATGTAATTTTGACCAAATGTAGCTTTTCTTGAAGATTTTGTTTTCTCCCCTCCAATTTTTCACAAATTGTAAGTTTAGAACTGGGCTGATGTTAGGAATGTATGGGGAACAATGTCCTAGGACCAGAGATGTGGGCAAACTTTTGCAAATAGGCAGACATTTGTCTACCTCTTAGCATTCCCAATTTTACAAGGTGGCAAATGCCCTTCCCGGTGCCCACCTCATGAGAGGAGTTCATGAGAAAAGAATTGGAAGGAAGCAGCCATGGTATTTGAAATTTGCCTGTAGTTGAGAAAGGGCACTTCTTGTTGGGGTTTCAACCCAATCGTCGTCCAGTTATGTACACATTAACTCGCTAGATTGGAACATTAGAGCAGGGTCTGCTGTTCAGTGAGCCAATCTCGACTCGGTTGTATAGAGTGGCTGATTTCCAGGCAAAGTGAAATGAGGAACTGTCTTGATAACAGATGTATTTACATGACAATACTGCTAAAGTTGGGGCAACTCCCCATCATCTGCATGGTTTAGTCGGGTCATACCAAGTGCCATACAACAGTCCCGTAAACCTTGGACGTCCAACAACGCCGGTAGCTTGGAACCAGTGAATGATTTAACCTTCAAGAGATTTTGGCCGTCTGATGGTTCCATCAGTCTGCGGACCACACTCCGTGGAACTGTGGAGTTCCAACACAATTACTTCAACTTGCTGAGTAATAGAAGGAAGGTTGTAGTTTTATGTTACCGTTCATCTCGCGATCATGAGCCACGGGACCTCCATTTTACGTGGAATCCGAACCACAGGACGTGACATTTCACTTCAAAAATCTCTCGTGCATTGACCAGGATTCAAACCCGGTCCGCCTTGGTAAGAGGCAAGCAGCTTCACCACTGCACCACCACGTCCCGGTAATAGAAAGAACATATAGGCCTAGTACTTTACAGTGCTGTAAGGCTAATGTTATTACTAGGGGGCGGATTTCTATGACCTAAAAATGTACGAAATATGTATGCATTTATGACTTATAAAACATAAAAATATGACCTATAAAATTCAAAATATGACTTAATGAATAGCATCTACGTTACATAGAAACACTTTTATTACTCCATCCATACTGAATATGTTTTCACCTAACTCGTGAACAAAACTTCGCAACTTCCCACAAATTGAGACTTTCGTTTTAGGCATATTGAAAGGAATCTGAATGACTGAAGCTCCCTAATGAGTGACCAAGGTCATTCAGTGTGTTGAAGGTGGAAGAGGGAAGGGGGAAGGAGAGAGATAAGAACGATGACAAATAACTGCGGAATTACCTCTGCTTCCGTGTAAACAATAGCCCGGTTTCCAGGAATTGACCCAGCTAGCAAACAATAACTCCTACCTGTTAGAAACATTCCATACACAACTTTAGAATGGTCCTTCAGTATTATATTCCAGTCAATCTTGAACAATAAATTCTAGAGGTTATTCTGATTTTTATAAAACTAAATTCAAATGAAAATTACCGAAGTATGCCGTTTATAATAATATTTTGTTCAAAATATGCCATAAAACTTAAGAAAGCCTAAATATGCATTTATATGCCCAATGAAACCTGTTTAATTTTGGTTATCATGCTCCGAAACGTGTTGAAAATACAAGACTATAAGATATAATATTAAGGGAATAAATATGACTCCTCATAGAAATCCGCCCCCTAGTTATTACATTATTCTGGGCTGAAAGGTTGGAATGTAAGGCATTCAAGTTCACATTATTATTTATTACTAGATGACCCGACAGACGTTGTTCTGTCAATGTATTGAACTCCAATTCAGTCGGTACTGCACGCAACAATCAGAATAATGCAAATCACTACATCATCAACAAGAAATGAGTTAATTTTCTACTGCTACCAAAAGTTACTACGAAACTGTGTGTTTTCAGTAGCTGCAATATTAATATCTTGATAGTGACTAAGGAAATGCTCGAAAAGGTACCAGGATATCACTACCCAGAAATAACCCTGACTGACTTGCGTGGATAGGAACTGTTTGGCAGATCTTCAAATCCCTCACTGAGCCATAATTTTCCCCCGTTGCAAATCAAGTAATTTGATAAGTTGATGCCGTGAAGATAATGTGCCAAAACATAATCTTCGAACTTCGGGGCAAATAATTATCATAGAAAACACTGATTCCAATCAACAGAATGAAGATAAAATTCCGTCAAAAAATACTGCTGTTTACACTGGCGTAAGAGTGTTCGCCACATGAACACAATTCTTGGGCGTGGCTAATAATTTACTGCCACATAATGGAATACTTCTTGCACATGACCAGTTCCAAAGAAAATTCTTATTTTAAATGATGTTTTCATTGTAATGCTTTATTATAAACAATATTTTTTGTTTTGTTTAATTTTTCCGGGTTCATCCTTATGGCAAAGAGGACATCGATTATCATGGTAAGACATTACGAGCCACTTAATCTCTATAGTAGCTGTGAGTGGTTTAGGGGTAAGTGTAGTAACTGCCCTTTTTTAGACGGCTTGGGTTCGATCCCCAGTTTTGTTATGGAGAATTTAAATCCTGGTAAGAGTGTTGGAACAAAGTACACTTAAAATTGTGAGGATAATCGAGGAGTAGATTCCCGGTACTTCCCTCGTCTATCCTAAAAATGGTTTCCCATAGTTTCCTATTTCTACTCCAAACAAATATCGGGATGATAGCCTACCTAACATGCCAAGGTCACATTCTTACAAATCTCAGCCCCACAAACACGTACACACACTAGCAATCCCCACAATAACGCAGGTTATAAGACAGCTCCCACACGCAAGTACATGGGGCTGATGACAACGATACCCCCAAGTCCCTAAATAAAACAACTTACTCTCTACATTATCAACAGGGATATATTCGAATGTCTCATGACTAAATTGAGACCTATTAAAAACAAATTCTGGCATGCAGACATCCAGGTGAAATCACGGTGGTCCTTTTTCTACTCGCATCTATTGGTTGTATTTTTGCTGGAATTTTATGTCCCTGACGATTTTCATATGCTTCTCCAGCATCTTTCAACATCTTTCTATTAAAATTCTTCCACTTTTGCATGTTCCGTTTATGTCTACGGCCGATATTGTCACGTTAGCTAACTGACGGAGAGATTTCCAACTTCCTGACGCCCTCCATCTTGGAACACCAGAGTCCTTCTTCCACGCAAGTGGCATTTCAATTACAAATATCTACCCATAGAAGGCACTTGTATGCACGTTTAACACGTTATTTCATGGTACATGCGGCCAGGTACCTATTTCCATCATAATCTCAAAACAGACCGAGATGGCGCGGAGTCCCTTATTCGTTGTGCGGGTTCATATATAGATTTGTAAATTGGCAAAGGTCTCCTGCTAGCTGGGTAGCTCAGAGATATTTCATCAGATGAGCTAGGCTGTAACTAGTACTGATTTACACTCCTATTCATCTTCCTCACAAATGATCGTATTGTAAACGTTTTCACTCGTAGAAATTGGACCTAATTCACATTAGCTCTTTTTAATCCCCAGCAAATCTTTTAGGCTTTTACCATGTTTGTTGCTTGGACCCCACAACATGTTCCCTGTCTTGCTTTGTTTATATGATTCTCTTGTAGATCAGCCATGTCAAACTCACAACATCCCTTTCACTTCATCCTCAACCAGCTGTTTCTTTACTCCACTTTGGAGAAATAAGAGTTTTTCTCTGTTAATCTTTATTGATAATACATTCACAGCATCACCTATGCATGCTTTGTTTCGATGTGACTGTTGTAGAAAACACCTTAATGTGTTATTCTCATGTTTGAAGTGTCCAGGTGTAAAGAGTGATAATCCGCATATTTATTAGAAGGTATTTCAAATGTTGGACACCTGAGGGCTCTGCGTCCCATTCTTCAAGTTTCTGGTTTTTATAACATTTTGCATTTTGATTTCCAATTAGGATTATAGCTGGCACCGAGGTTTTGAAAGAGAACCGCTCGACATGTCAGTAGTACGCTCTCTACTCATGAAGCCAAGTATACTATGTTATAAGATTGCTCATAATACCATATTACAAAATATTATTTTTTTATCTTATTTATATTATAACATGTTATACGATGTTTACGAGCGAAGGGAATCCCACAGAAGTAGGTACAGTTGGTTTATGAAATGTACTACAAAGAAGGCAAGAACACAGGTTAGAAGCAGCGTTGGACTAACAGATTGGATTCCGGTTTGAGTAGGTTTACACCAAGGTTCGGCTTTAAGTCCATATCTGTTTGACCTAATTCTGGACGAAATGTCTTGTGGATTAAGAGACCAAGCCCCCTGGTGCAAGATGTTTGCGGACGACATTGTGTTGTGTAGTACCACCAAAGATGTCGTAGAAGAAAAACTGGAACAGTGGAGGGCAGCCTTGGAAGACAGAGGACTCAGGATTAGCAGGAAGAAGACAGAGTATATGAGATTCAATACAGATCAAGACTGTGAGATCAGAATGCAAGGGGAAACGTTAAATAGAGTGGATGAGTTCAAATACCTGGGTTCGGTGGTGACTGGAGATAGAAATCTGGATGTGGAAGTGTCACACAGGATTCAGATAGGATGGATGAACTGGAGGAAAATGTCAGGAGTACTCTGTGACCGCAGGACCAAGCCTAAGGTTAACGGGAAAATATATAAAACTGTCGTAAGACCTCCACTGCTGTATGACTCTGAAACATGGCCTGCACGCAAAACGCACACAAACAGGCTTAGTAGAATCAATCATGGTTCCGTATTGATTAAAAGTCAAAATATTAAAGGGACAGGAATTCCTGTCCCTTTAATATTTTCACAAACAGACTTGACGTCACGGAAATGAAAATGCTCAGGTGGATGAGTGGAGTGACTAAGCGTGATAGTGGAAAATGTCAAAATAAGAGGAACATTGAAGGTTGTGGAAATAGTGTATCTAAGAAGATACAAGGAAAGCGACTTCAATGGTACGGGCATGTGAGAAGAAGGGAGGAATCCTACGTGGGGAGAAACAGGGGCGGATCTAGGGGAGGGCGAAGAGGGCGACCGCCCAGGGCCCCGCGGTCCGGGGGCCCCGCGCCATGGATTTTTTAAAAATTTAATTAATTAATTATACTTTTCAAACTAATTTATAATTCATCTTCCTTTTTTCAGTGCAGCTATGACCTCCCGTGACCGTTTAGCAAGTTTTGATTTCTGTGAAATAATAGAAGACTTCAGCCGGGAAAAATGTCGCGAAGTAATATTTTAATATTTCATAGTTTACATAATCTTCTTCAAGGGGACTTAAAGGTTTCTTTCATATTATTAAAAAAATGTACTGCAGTGTAATCAAAATATTGTAACTATTCTTTATTTTATTATTATTATTTTCCATTTGATTTGGTATTTGTTTATTTCCTATTGTTGTGGGCCCCCCCTTATCATATCGCCCTGGGCCCCGCAAGGCCTGGATCCGCCACTGGGGAGGAAGATGCTAGACATGCAAATACAGGGAGTGAGAATGCGAGGCAGACCTAAACGAAGATGGATGGATTGTGTACGGGAGGACCTCAGAGAAAAACAGTTGTCAGAAGAGGATGTGCATGACCGGGTTAAATGGAGGAGAGTTGTCGGAAACATCGACCCCACATAGGAGAGGGAATGATGTAAAGAGAAAGAAGAAGATATTGTAACATTATATTTATATTATATTTATTATTATTAGGGCACAGATCTTGATGCCGTAACAAAGTTTAAAAAATACACTTAAAATTTTCAAAAATGACAGTAATAAATTACCTAAAAATTCGAAAAATGCACTTTAAAATGGAGAAAATGATATAATAATAGTTGGTTGGTTCCTTAGTTTATGAGCTGCGACAATGCGGCCATGTAGCCCCGTGTACTTTGGGTGTGTGTAAAATCTGTCTGATAATGGGTGTTAATTATGTTGACTGTCTTAGTGTGTGTTATCTGTTTTTAATTCAAGTAAGGACTGCAGACATTGAATTTCAAGTAGCTCACCAAACACCACCGTCAACGACTAACTAGTTCAGAACTTGGCTACTAGACGCTACCTGACGAACGTCGGAACCTAAGAGCGTTTGTCAAATGTTTAACCTAACCTAATTTAGCTTAACACAGGTGTAATTAGTGGAAGGTTCTTTAACATGCCATAAATCTATGACATGGGACCACCGGCTTTACTTTCCCTCCGAAGGAAGGCATACTGAGGGATTTTTAACGCTCTTAAATAATCCGACGACTTTGGCCTGGTTTGAACCTGCGATCTTTGGCATAGAAGCTCAGCATGCTACCAACTACGCCACCGAAGCCGCTCACCCATATTTCAAAAATTGCAAAAATGCACTATAAAATGGAAAAAATGATCTTATAATAATAAACTCACCAACACTGACCAGGATGCTTTGGAATCTCAAGGGTATCGACTATATAAGGGTATACCGGGGAAGAGAGTCATGAAGAATGTTCCACAATTTGGAACAGGATTTCTGATCAACCTTAAAATTATAAATTCAGTTCAAGAATTCCGCTCACCATCTCCTCGAATCTCAACACTCACCTTTAACACATCTAATAAGATTTATACTATCACAAATGCCCATGCTCCCACTAATGATAAAAACACTTCCCCCAAAGACCGTGAAGAAACAGAAGAATTTTGGGACCTACTGGATCAAACCATAGATAACATCCCCAAACACCATGTTAAATTATTAATTGGCGACTTTAACGCTCAGCTAGGTAGAGAAAGAAAATACCGTGACATCATCGGAAAATGGCCAGCACACAATAGAACAAATAAAAATGGAGAGCGACTAGTTGACCTGTGTCGAAACCATAACTTAATCTCAAAATCTACATGTTTTAAACGAAAACCTCAAAAACTTAAAACATGGAAACACCCTGATTACACTAAGGGAGAATGGCAACTGGACCAAGTGTGCATGGATAAACACCACCATAAAGAGATCTATAACGTCAAAGTCCTCCGCGGAATTGACACAGGTTCTGATCACTTCGTAGTCAAAATTAAAATTAAACTCACGCCCCAGAAGAGACAACAAAGGAAAACCCCCAAAACTAAACGAACAATAGATCCTATCCAGTTAATCAACAGTGAACAGTACCAAAAAGCAACTGGAAACATTAAAATAACTGATAAACTCGAAAACTTGGTTCACAACCTACAACGAATAGCAGAAGACCTGGCTCCAATTAAACCGCGGAAAAAACATCAATGGTGGAATAATGAATGTGATGAGATGATTGAAAAACGACACCGAGCTTGGTTATTACACCAATCCCAAAAATCTGAAACATCTTTTCAAAATTTAGTTACACAACGAAAAGAAACAACTAAAACTTTAAGAAGAATAAAACGGCAATATCATACTGACACCCTACAAACAATTGAAGAGGAATTCAAAATTTCACAATCGCGGAATTATTACAAAATCTTTAAACAACATCTGAAAAAATATCAAGCACGTACCTTATTGTTAAAAGATGAAAATGGTAAATTGGCCCACAACAACTAGGATAATGCACAAATTATGGCTAAATATTTTAAGACACTCCTAAACTGTGAAGAACCCATAGAATTTCTCCAATTGGATGTTGACACTCCAATAACAACACCACCGGAGAACATTAACCCGCCTATATTAGAAGACGTTTACATAGCACTGAATGAGATGAAGAATTTCAAAGCCCCTGGAGAAGACCAGACTTTTGCAGAGATTTGGAAGTATGCTGGAAATTCGGCAAAAATCGCTCTTCACCAACAACTAGTCAACATCTGGATTACAGGAAAATTCCCTGAACATTGGAGATCAGCTATCATCCATCCACTACATAAAAAAGGGGATAAGACAGACTCTAACAATTACCGAGGGATTTCACTCCTGGATGTTACCTATAAAATTTTTTCTCGAATTCTTCTCAATAGAATTAAAGTACAACTTGAAAATGAATTAGGAGAATATCAAGGAGGTTTCAGGCCCTGGAGAAGTTGCCCAGATCAAATTATGAGCCTAAAATTGATAATGGATTATAATAGAAAAAGGAATAGAGATATGGTGATAACATTTATCGACTTTAAAAAAGCATATGATTGTATTCATAGAGAATCTTTATTAAAAATTCTAAGACACATGGGATTACACCCCAAATTGACAAATCTCATAAAACTAACTCTTACAGGCACCAAATCAAAAGTTAAATTCAGAGGTGAATTCTCTGACCCATTTGAGGTCACAACCGGTTTACGACAGGGTGATGGCTTATCACCATTACTATTTAATTGTGCATTGGAAATGGTAATGCGAGAATGGTCTAAGAAATGCCCTCCAAATATAAAAATAGGGAGAAAAATTCAAACAAACTGTCTTGGTTTTGCAGACGACATGGCATTATTGGCGAAAGATTTAGAGGAAGCCAAAACACAGATATCAGAGCTTCCGACAATTGCAAATAAAATTGGCCTTAAGATATCATTCGAAAAAACAGAAATCATGCCACAAAAACCAACACCATTAGAGGAAATACAAATTAATGATACAAAAATTAAAATTGTAACACGATTCAAATATCTAGGAGAGCTAATAACAAACAATTTAAATGAGAAAGCGTCAATTCAAATAAGAACCAACAAGTTATCTAGGGCACAAAAATTAACATGGGAAACTTACAAAAAGAAATGCTTATCAATTAATGCAAAAATTAAACATTACAATACAGTCATAAAACCGGAAGCCACATATGCAGCAGAAACATTATTCCATCTAAATGAACATTCTAAAACCGACAGATTACAGAAGATCGAAAGGCGAATTGGAAGAACTTGTATCAATAAAGGATATAAAAAAGATGGGCAATGGCGAATAATACCTAACAATATGGTCTGTAACAACCTAGAACCCATTACTGATACCATGCGAAAGAAAAGACTAGGATTCTTTGGGCACATCATGAGAATGCCAGATTCACGTCTTCTAAAACAACTAGTGCAGTACAATCTTGCTTCAAAAAACACAACAACTGGATGCCGATGGTTAAAAGAAATCAGAGAGGACTTAAAAGAAATTGGCCTAACAACAGAAGATGCTGCAAATAAGAAAAGTTTAACTACAGCACTTAAAAATATGACGTTTCATTTTCCACTCACAAAGAAGAAAATTCCTACAAGAATATTTTCCGCCGAAGAACGGGCAAGACGATCAATACGCATGAAGAAGTACTGGGAGGACCGCAAGGCTCGTACAGTTCCTACAAGTCGACGAACTAATGGTTGGGTAAAGTGATCCTTTGTGGTCTCAAAAGAAGAAGAAGAAGAAGAAACTCACCAATATTTCAAAAATGACATCTTAAGCTCAAATTGAAAAGTCAACCAAAGGTTTATATTCACTTTAGTCTGAGTTGCTCTGCACTACGAATGTCATTCTGATGTTGTCAAATGTAAATGATCTGCGGTTATCAGCCAACAAGTTTTTATATCTCGAAAAGCTGCGTTCAACATCAACTGATGTGATCGGAGCGTACTTGAAATGAGGAAGGTCGTTTGCTGCTAAATCCTACTCAATCCCATCTATGGAGTAGTTTTAACCAGAAATGATGTCTGAGATTTTTGCATAATGTTGTATACCCGGTGTTTTTGTCCAGCACTTTTTTCAGTTTTGATGCAATACTTGCAGCAATTTCGCCACGATTGTTGCTAAGACCAGTTTCCACCCATTTGATTAAGGAAATGGAATCAATATTTCAATATTTTAAATTATCTTGTATCAGCTAATAGCTTCTTCCTAACTCTGAGAGATGTAACTCCCTCATATAAAACTGTGACATGATTAAATTGGAAAAAGATGACCTTAAAAGGCCGATTTCTCTAAAATAAGACTAAAAAAATCTACCAAACTTAAGAGAATGCTCTTAAAATGGAAACATAGCAAAAAATGCAAAAAGAAGCAAAATATAAATAACACATTTGAAGACGGGGTGGCCTGTCCGGAGTTTCTATGAACTTAGCATTGTTTCAGACAGCTCAGTGAAGAGATGACATGTCATCAACATCCGGGCCCTAATTATTATTATTATCATTTATCTTGATTGGTCACATTGGACCACTTGAGTCGTTCCACAATCACCTCTTTGAAGGTAGAACTGCTTGGTTCTTGCACTCTTTCCATTACTTTTTCATTCTTTCAGATCGGGATTTTCTCAACTCACCTGAAATCTCCATAGGCTTTCTATGTGTCATTTCTGCAGAAAATTTGTGAGTTTAAAAAATGGTGTTATTTATTTATTTATCGTATGGCTTTTAGTGCCGGGAGTGTCCGAGGACATGTTCGGCTCGCCTGAGTCTGTAGCTGCATCCAGCGGACACCCTTAGGGTGAGCTACGGTACAAGTTCTGTTCAATTTCAAGTAATTCCAACTTTCGCTACTTTTGATACCTAGTGGTGAACGTTGGAACTTAGATATAGCGTTCCGACGAAATCCAACCCAACAATTTAGCTTCACACATGTTTAGTCTGTGGAAGGATCTTTTACATGCCATAACTCTATGACATGGGACCGCTGGCTTTACTTCCCCTCCGAAGGAAGGCATACTGAAGGATTTTTAACGCTCTTAAAAAATCCGACGATTTTGGCCGGGTTTGAACCCGCTATCTTGGGCACAGCAGTTCAGCATGCTACCAAATACGCCACCGAAGCCGCTTAAGAATGGTGTAAATTTCATTTATCTCCTCGGCATCTGTTATCTTGAGTACAACTGCTTTGAGATCTTGTTGGATTTCTTGGATCCATTTTCCTCCAGTTTTCTTTCCTAGATTTCTCATCACCAGTTGGCGTAAAATTCTGTTTTCTGGAAGCCGTAAGATGTGAAAAAAAAATGAAATTCTTTTCTTCTTCATTGTGCTGGTGATTGGATCAATCTCACGATAGACAGTTTCATTTGGGAGAATCCTCCAGACTCCCTCAACCTGATACATTTTACTTATGCACGTTCTAATGATTCTTCTTTCCGTTTTGAGGAGCTGATCAGTTCTTTGTTCATTTTTAATTTGGAACAGTGTTTCACAAGCATAAGTGGCTTCTGGGAGAGTTACAGTTTTATAATGTTGGATCTTAGTAGCTATTAATAGGCATTTTTTATGATATATTGACCAGGTTTGAGATTGTGCCTTTTCCATTTTTTTTGTTCTATTTATCCAAGTTACTTTTTCGTTTAAGTTATGTGTGATAATTTCTCCAAGATACTTAAATTGAGGAACTAGGTTAATTTTATGATCATTTATGTAGACTTTATTCATATCTAAGGGTTTCATAGGCATGGTCTCAGTTTTTTCAAAGGATATCTGTAATCCTATCCCTTGAGCAATTTGTTGGAGACTGGTTGGTTGGTTGGTTCCTTAGTTTAGGGGCTGCGACAACGCGGTCATGTAGCCCCGTGTACTTTGGGTGTGTGTAGAATCTGTCTGATAACCGGTGTTAATTGTGATGACTGTATTAGTGTGTGTATCTGTTTTTTAATTCAAGTAGGGACTGCAACTTTGAATTTTCAAATAGTTCCTACTTTTGCCGCCAAACGCCACCGTCAACGACTACTAGGCCTAGTTCAGAACTAGCTACTAGACGCCACCGTAGTCGGCTCTTGGCAACGAACGTAGCAACCTAAGAGCGTTGTTTATATTCTTAACCTATCCAATTTAGTTTCACACAGGTGTAATTAGTGGAAAGATCTTTAACATGCCATAAATCTATGACATGGGACCGCCGGCTTTACTTCCCCTCCGAAGGAAGGCATACTGAGGGATTTTTAACGCTCTTAAAAAATCCGACGGCTTCGGCCGGGTTTGAACCCGCTATCTTGGGCATAGAAGCTCAGCATGCTACCAACTACGCCACCGAAGCCGCCTTGTTGGAGACTAGTGATCTGAGTACAACTCTTCCTTGTCGAGTGCTAAAAGAGCCAAGTCATCTGCAAATCCTAAGCAGTTTATTTTTATTGATGGTTTTGTTCCAATTTTGATCTTAGGAGGGTTTTCCTTTTGCCAAACCTTCATGATATAATCAAGAGCCACATTGAAAAGCAGAGGGGAAAATCCATCACCTGGTCTGAGACCGGTATTTACTGTGAAAGCTGTTGATATTTCTCCCCTAAATTTAACTTTCGAATTTGTGTTTGTTAATGTTAATTGAATGATTTTTATCCATTTAGGATGGAGACCGTATGATCTGAGGATTTTTAGCAGTGTCAGTCTATGAATACTATCATAGGCTTTCTTGAAATCTATAAAAGAGATAAAGAGTTGCTTATTTCTGTTTTTGTAATATTCCATTATTAATTTCAGGCTAAGGATTTGGTCTGGACAACTTCGGTAAGGGCGAAATCCTCCTTGATATTCTCCAAGTTGTGGTTCCAGAATGTGTTTAATCCTGTTGTAAATTATACAAGAGAAAATTTCATATGTGCAGTCCAGAAGGGTAATTCCTCTGTAGTTATCTGGGTTTGTTTTGTCTCCTTTCTTAAATAATGGATGGATTATTTGTTTGGTCCAGTGTGCAGGAATTTCTTCAGTAATCCACATTTTAACTAGATGTTGATAAAGATTTATAATCGCAGGTTTACCAGCATTTTTCTACATTTCTGCAAAGACTAAGTCTTCGCCACTAGTTTTGTAATTTTTTTGTTCTTTAATTGCGAGTTCAACTTCATTGATGTTTGGAGGATTTATTAAATCAGGTGAAGTTAAAATAGGTGTATCAGTATTTACTTGCAGGGTTTCCAGTGGATCATCACAATTTAACAGTTTCTCGAATGCTTCTGCAAGGATCTCAGTATTTTCTTGGTTAGAATGTGCTAACTTTCCTGTTTGATTTTTCAACATTAATGTTGGAGCTTCAATTTTTTTTAGATATTTACCAAATGTTTTGTAATAAACTCAAGATTGCTTTTTCTCAAAATCGTCTTCTATCTTTTCCAGTGTATTTTTAAGATGATTACGTTTCGTTTGATGATTTTATGGGTTAATTTTCTTTGTCTGTCAGTTCTAAATTTGATTCTTCTGACTTTAGAGCTTGATGTTTTATCCATGCTTGGTGTCTTTTCTCTATTGCTTGGTTACAATCTACATTCCACCATTCATGTTTTTTCCTTGGATTTATTGGTGCTAACTCCTCTGCTCATCATCATCTTGCACAGTTTCCAGCCACTGGCCGGGTCTGTTTGGAACACAAGCCTCTCCAACGTCTTCTGTCTTCCCACCATCTCTCAGCCTCCACCCTTGTCCAGTCTTCTCCTCTCTTCTTCACGCTTTCTTCCACCCCCTTCAGCCACCTGTCTCTCGGTCTTCCCCTCGGTCTCTTTCCTTCCCACTTCGTCTCATGTACTCTCCTCGGTATCCTCTTCTCCTCCATTCGTTTTACATGTCCATACCATCTAAGTCTAGATTTCTCTATACCATCCTGTAATGGTTCCTCCTTCATTAATTCTCTGGTCCTCTCATTTCTTATTCTGTCCATCTTTGTAGCTCCAATACTGCTTCTCAAGAACCTCATCTCACTGGCCTGTATTTTGCTCTTCTCCCTTCCTTTCATAACCCAGGTCTCCGAGGCATACGTCAGGATAGGGACATAGTACGTCCGATATATGATCTTTTTGCTGTTCTGAGGGACATCCTTGCTCCATAACATGCTTCTCACACTCCTCCGAAATGCTTCTGCTTGCCTCCCCCGCTCATTTATTTCTCTATCGTTTCTTCCATTATCTTGTATCAGGCTTCCCAGATACTTAAAACTCTCCACTTTCTTCATCTGTTCCCCACCAATTGTTATTCCCGTTGTGGTTCTTTCCTTCTTCCTTGTTGTGATCACCATCTCACTCTTATTTATGCTAAATTTCATCCCATATCCTTGTATTATTCCTTCCCACACGTCCAACTGTTCCTGTACCTCCTCCTCCTTGTTTCCCCAAATCATCAAATCATCTGCAAACACCATTGCTTTCATCTTTCCGTCCCCAATTACTTGTGCCACTCGGGTCATTATGTCATCCATCACCACAATGAAAAGTAACGGTGACAGTGCACTTCCTTGTTTCAGGCCGTTTCTTTGTTCCAACCAGTCAGATCTCTCTCCTCCCACTTTCACACAGCTCACGCTTCCCTTGTACATCTCCTTTATCCTCTTTATAGTCCATTTCTCTACTCCTCTATCCTCCAGGGACTTCCATACTTTGTTTCTGCATACACTGTCATATGCTTTCTCAATGTCCAGGAAGGCCATCAGTAGATCTGTTCCATACTCATAGTGCTGTTCTTGTAACTGCCTTACAGCAAAAATCAAATCCACTGTGGACCTTCCTGCTCTGAAGCCATGTTGTTCTTCCCTCATCCCTCCTTCTATCCTTGTCCTAATTCTCTTTTCCAAAACTTTCTCGAAGATCTTTGCACAATGACTCATCAGTGTTATTCCCCGATAGTTTCTGCAATCTGTTCTACTACCTTTCTTGAAGATCGGGACAAGGATTCCTTTTTTCCAGTCCTCTGGGGTCTTCCTTTCCTTCCATGCTGTCCTCATCACTCGGTACAGCCACTGTATCCCCACCTCTCCTGCTGCTCTCACCATCTCCACACTCAACTCATCCACACCCGGTGCCTTCCCTCCTTTCATCTTGTTCACTGCATCTTCCACTTCTTTCCATGTTAAGTCCTTTTCTGTTTGCAGTTCGTCTTCCTCTTCCCCGATTTCTTCCTCCTCACCATCTTTTCCATTTGGGTTCAGAAGTTCTTCAAAATATTCTTTCCACATTTTCTTCAGTTCTTCCCTATTTTCTATCTCTTGTCCCCTTTTGTTCACCATTCTAACATAATCCGTAGGATCCTTCCGCCTCTTATTTTTTACCATCCCATACAGGACCTTTTTTGTACCTTCACTATCCTCCTCCATCATCTTTGTCCACTCTTCCATCCACTTCCTTCTCTCCTCAGCCACCACTCTCTTCGCCTCCTTCTTTCTTTCCTGGTACTCTTCCCTTGTCTCTACCGTCCTATTTTGATACCACCTCCTAAAGGCTCTATTCTTTTCCCTTACTATATCTTTTGTCTTCTCATTCCACCATGGTGTTTCCTTCCACCTCTTCTTACTACTTGTCCTCCCACATACTGCTTCTGCTGCACCCACTAGTGTCTTCTTAAATCTAGCCCATTCCTCTTCCACCCCTCTTTCTTCATCTGTTGGAATTCCTTCCTTTACCATTTTGAGGTACTCGACCCTTCTATCCCCTTCTTTCAGTTTCCATATCCTTATACGTCTTTCCTGGTTCTCAGTCCCTTTCTTCTCCTTACTCCCTCTCAGGTTCATTACCAGTAATCGATGGTCGCTATCCAGGTTCTCCGATGGTATAACCTTGATGTCCGTGATGTTCTTATTTAGTTCTTTCTCATACAGTATATAGTCGACCACCGACTTCCTGGTCAAGTCATCACTGTACCATGTGATTGTGTGGCTCTCTCTTTTCTTAAACCAGGAGTTCCCAACTAGCAGGCTGTTCCTCTGGCAGAAGTCCAACAGTCTCTTTCCTTCCTCATTTTTCCACCCCAACCCTCTGGTCCTAGAACACTCTCATAACCTTGTCTTTCTCTTCCTACATGGGCATTGAGGTCCCCCATAACAATCATATTTCTTCCTACCAGCTGCTTCTGCAATTCCTCTTCAAACTCCTCCTTCTCTTCAGAAGCACAGCCTACTTGTGGGGCATACACTTGCACTATTTCTACGGTCTCTCCCCTCAGTGCTACTTTCACTTTCATCATCCTATCACTTATTCTCCTCACTTCTTCTTTTAAATCATCTCGTACTACTACTCCCACTCCATTCCTCTTTCCCTCTTCGTTCCCACTCCAGTACAGTCTATTCTCAGTTCTCTCCTTCCTTCCCCTTTCCACTTTGTTTCTGCCAATCCCAATAAATCCAACTTCCTTCTTTCCATCATATCCACTATCTCCTCCACCTTCCCCGTCAGCGTTCTTAGGTTTAAAGTTCCAAATCTTAGTCCGTGTGTACAGCCGTGTCGTCGTCTATTAAATCCATCCTGTCCGAGGCTCGTTCCATTTTTGAAAGCATTTGGTTTTATCCACTACTGGCTTGCTGGGCCTATCGTAGCTTCACCAGAGCCCCGTTAGCCGTCACTTTTCAGGGTTCCTGTAGGACCTTCACAGCTACCGTAACGGTCCCGGGGCACACGAAGTCCCCACTGTACTTCGCCCCTACAGGCAATCCCCTACTTTGTGCCGTTGCCCGTCTCCCACGACGTGGACGAGGGGTTGGACTTATGGGAGACAACTCCTCTGCTATTGATTTTAATTTAGTGATTAATTCGTCCAATGTTGTAGTGTTGAGAGATTCTTCCCCTGTTCTTTCACAGTACTCTATATGTTTTTATTAAGGTAGATGGATCAAATTTCCTCCTATTGTTATTATTAGGTGTTTATTTTCTTGGCCATTGGAGTTAATTTTATTTTTATCTTTACCACATAGTGGTCTGATCCTGAGTCAACTCCCCTTAGAACCTCAACATTGTGAATTTCGCGATGGTGAAATTTATCCATGCCGACATGATCCAACTGCCATTCACCCCTTCTGAAGTCAGGATGTTTCCAAGTTTTCAATTTATGGGGCTGTCTTTTAAAACAAGTTGATTTAGACAGAGATTAATTTGTGGTTTCTACAAATTTCGACTAATCTTTGACCATTTTTATTGGTTTGTTTATGTGCTGTCCGTTTTCCAATGATATCTCTATATCTTCTTTCTTGTCCAAGTTGTGCATTGAAATCACCAAGGAGAATTTTGATGTTTGATGAAGGGATGATTATGCTTATTAAAGTTTGATCCAAAAGATCCCAGCATTTTTGTACTTCTTCTCTGTCTTTAATGGTGTTGTTTTTTTGATTAGTAGGAGCATGTACGTTGATAATTGTATATGTTTTATTTGCCAATTTCAAAGTTAGGGTTGTAAGTCTGATTGAGATTTAAATTCTGTTATCGAGTCAATGATTCTGATCGTGAGATCTATTAAGAATCTGTTACCAAATTGTGGACAATTTTTCATGACCCGTTTTCCTGGAATTCCTATATATAGTCTGTATCCTTGTGATAGTCTTGATCACTATTTCTAATTTCCTGAAGGGCCATAATTAGAATTTTATGACTTCTCATGACGCTCCGATTCGTCATTATCTTGCGCATGACAGCCCACCGTATCCAAATGCTGTCTTTTCTCTAATTTCAAATCAAAATCACTTTATTTGCAATGAGGTGTCAACCTCGGTGGCAAATGAGGTACATAATTTACAAACACTACACAATATTAAAAGAATACAGTAACTTAATGTACTATTCACACATTGATTGAACTCCCCTCTCACAACTGCTGTAGGAATTACATAGCACGTATAATGTTTCTAGGAATACAGCACTAAGTTATACCACTTCTTTCTTTTCCCTGGTTTTGTCTATTCTGCTCTTGAATAACTGGACTGATTTTGGAAAGGGATCAAACACCGCCCTTGGTAAACTGTTCCATTCCTTCACACCCTTCCCAATGAATGAAAATTTACCCCAATCGCTTCTGCTAAAGTGCCGTCCAATTTTGAATTTGTGGTCTGCCCTGCCAATATAATTACTTTCCAATTGGAGCCTCTCACGGATTTCCCCCCATGCTTCCTCTCCTGTATATGCTCTATATAACCCTACAAGTCTGTTTTTCTCCCTTCTCTTACTTAATGTTTCCCACCCAAGCTTCTCTAACATATCTGATACACTGCTTCTTCTCCTAAAATCCCCTATCACAAATCTTGCTGCTTTCCTTTGAACACTCTCAATTTCTTTTATTAGGTATTCCTGGTGCGGATCCCATACACTGCTTGCATATTCCAATATTGGACGAACCAAACTTAGGTAACTTTTCTCTCTTATTTCTTTGTTGCATCCTCTAAGTAGTCGCATAATGACATGCAACGATCTGTATGCTTTCCCAACAATGTCTCCAACATGACCCTTCCAGTGCAATTTACTATCAAATCTCACACCTAAGTATTTGCACTTGTCATCTTTTGGTACGATTACCCCATCCAATGTATATTGAAATTCAGTTTTTAATCTCTTGTTTGTGAATATTGTGACAGTTGATTTACCTCCGTTAACCTTCATGTGGTTCTCTTCAACCCAATGTTGGATACTGTCAAGGTCCCTTTGTAATATTTTACAATCCTCTATATTATTTATTTCCCTATAGATGATAATGTCATCTGCATACAATCTTATTTTTGATGCTATATTGTTCCCTAAATCATTTGCATATATTAGGAAAAGCAATGGACCAATTTTACTACCCTGTGGAATTCCCTTCTTAACTTTCTCTTCCTGTGATACGTAATTCCCTACTCTGACTCTCTGAACCCTTGAATTTAGAAATGTTCCTATCCAACGTACAACCCTCGAGTCCAATCCCATTCTCTCCACTTTCTTTAATAATACTCCATGTTCCACTCTGTCAAAAGCTTTGGAAAGGTCTATAGCTATGCAGTCCAACTGTCCCCCTAGATCCAACCGATCTGATATGTCCTGCTGAAATCCCACCAGTTGTGCCTCACAAGAAAATTTCTTTCTAAATCCATACTGGCTCCTCAGGAACCAATTTTTATCTTCACATACCCCTCTAATATATTTTACTATTAAACTCTCCAAGATTTTACAAACTACACTGGTCAGACTTACTGGTCTGTAGTTCTCAGGTTTACTTCTATCTCCCTTTCCTTTATAAATTGGTATTATTATAGATTCCTTCCATTCCTTTGGTATTCTACTATTGTTCATGACATAGTCGAAAAGAAACTTTAAATAAGGCACTATGTACCACCCCATTGCCTTTATTAATTCCCCAGTAATTTGATCACACCCTGCTGCTTTTCCTTGCTGAAGCAGTTTGATTTCTCTAAAAATATCCTCATTTGTTAAGGTGAAGCTTCTTGTGTCCTTATGTGTTTCACCCTCTCCAGTCTCATTTACGGTTTTCAACTCCTGACAATCTTCCACTGAATCTATGAATTCCCTACTAAATAGGTTTGCTTTCTCATTATCTGCAAATAAATGCTCACCCTCTTCTCCCTCCATTGTGGGAATGTGGATTCCGTTTCCCTTTTGGTTTTTAATATATGAATACAGCTTTTTCCATTTCCCTATGTGGTCTTTACCCTCATGACGTATGCCATTCATGTAATTTTCCTTTGCTTCCTTTTTCAACCTATTGAGCTCCTTTATTAGCTGCTTTCTGGTTTCTCTGTTTCCCCTGCCCTCTTTGATTTGACTGTTTACCATTCTACATTTCCTTTTTAATTTTCGTATGTCCTTTGTATAGTAAACAGGGTCTGAGGTTGTTTTTCCCTTCTTAATAGGTACAAATATCTTCTCACCCTCCCAAATGATTTCCTTAAAATTTGCCCAGAGTGTATCCACATTACTCCCTTCACTTATCCAAGAATTAAATTTTGATTTCAGGTAAGCTCCAAATTCATCGAATTTAGTTTTTCTGTATAATTTCTTGTCCTGTGTGACCCTCCTATTAAGCCTTTTTGGTACCAGACCAACGTCCATTATTGCAGCCTTATGGTCACCTATTCCTTCAATTACGTGGGTTTTATCAACAAGTTCCCCTGGTTTTATCAGGAATACATCCAGCAAATTGCTGAGTCTAGTTGGTGCTTGCACTACTTGTGTAAATCCTCCCTCCCAAACTAATTTATTTGCAAGTTTCTGTTCATGGGCTTCTGTTGCAGCTCCATTCCAATCAACTTCTGGCAAGTTTAAATCCCCCCCAATTATTATCATGTCATTATTGTTTTTATGAGTGTAATCTATTAGTTTCTCAAATATTTCCATGTCTCTTTTCTCTCTCCCAGGCCTATATATTCCTATAATTCCCACCTCCTTCATATTGTCACAAACTAATTTTATCCCTAATATTTCATCCTTTTCGTCGGTAAACCATTCATGTGAGCAGTAAGTTTCCTTCACCAGTATAAACACCCCCCCCCCCCCCCCTCCCTTCTTATTTCCTCGGTCTCTACGATAGACTACATACCCTTCTGGGAATACTTCTCTATTTCCTACCCCTTCTCTCAGCCATGATTCCACTCCTATCGCCACATCAATTTCATATGCTTCCATTGCTGTACTGAGTTTTATTTGCTTGTTTACTACACTTTGACAGTTTACCAAGAGCAATCTTAGACCCCCCTCCCCCTTCAAATTTTGATGTTGTGGGTGTGCAATTAGTAATCCCTTGCTCCCCTGACTCGAGTCCTGTTTTTCGTGGTACTGATTTACTGTATCTTTTCCAGTGGACTCATTTACGCCCCCCATTTTCTGAATTAGTTTCCCGAAAGCATTTTCTTAGATATCCTATTCAGCAGTTTACCGAACTTAGAGGTCCCTTTCCTATTGAGGTGTAACCCATCTGTACTAAAATCATAGTCATTAAGCCATCCATTTGCATCGACAAAAAGGACGTCTCCATTGCGACACAGCCAGTCTAGTGTGGAATTTACAGCATCCACATAGCGGTAGTCGACATCATTCCTATATAACACTCCACTGAGACAAAGCTTTGTCTCCGGAAACTTCACTTTTACTGTCGCAATAAGAGTATCAGCCTCGGCCATTATATCACTGGGTGTTGTTGAGTTTAGAATGTCGTTTGTACCAACGTGGATAATTAACGTCTCGGGTGTTTCCTTTATTTTATTATTGTTCACATGTGCTGTCAGTTGTCCCACTTGCATGCCCGGATAGCAATATGTGATTCCTTCTTCAATTTCAGGCCCAACATTCCTCACCATTGAATCACCTATTATTACCGTACGGGCATGTTTACGCTTCGATCGCCGACGGGATTTCCTTTGACTTTCCGAAACCATAGGAAGGTTACATTCTGTGTTGACTACGTCATCTTCTGACCCTAAGATCTGAAATCTATTCGCTGTTGCGATGCCTTTATGTGAAGATCCATTGCCTGTTACATGAGGCCTGGTATGCCTAAGATTTTTTGACTTAACCTCTGTATAATCCCTACCATGTTCTCCCGGTATCTTAATATTTGGCCTACCTTCCTTTAAGCCCTTCAGTTCCAGGAGAGCATTTTCTAAATCAATTGATATCATCTTGATTATTTCGTCTTTTGAGAATAGCTCGAGCTCCAGAGATTTTATTCTGAACCGTAGATGCGATGCGGTCGAAGTGAGGTTATCTGAAACTTCATCGTCTTCCGAATTTGGCACTTCACTTGCGAACGCATTCTTAAACACGCATGTTTCACAAACTTCAAGACTGGCCCTACTATCGTTTTTACATCCATTACACATCACACACACGTTATTTTCGAACTTTTCGCTCGGAGAAAAATCTCGACCGTTAACCGCCATGTTCTAGGTGTAATCTAATTTATCATTACAGACGGCGGAATTATTCTTCAAATGACTTTTCATGGTCTACTATCTAAGGTTTCACCTTGAGGAGAGGATAAATCCTCGAATTACAATCCTGAATGTTATTTAGAAAGGTGAAAGAACTGAGAAAAGAATTCTCAGTCCCCCCCAACAACCCAGTTTCCCGCTGGGATTGATTACCCAACCTTCCACTGGGTTGCTCAGCTTAGCAGGGGACACCATGTGCAGGTCATTGTTGGAGTTGGAGTGGAGAAGTTATGAGGATTCTCTTGTGCTGAATCCTTGTATTACTTGTATTGTATCATCACATCACACTCCCTTTGTCCAGGTATACATAATTATAGACCTCCACAGGTCGATTTTTTATTATAAAAAATTAACATAAAATTAAACTATTCAGTTTATCATGGATCATATTCAGAACACAGTTCTACCAAAAGAAAGCTAATTTTAGCTAACAAAAAATATTGAGTATTTATTATAAATTTGTTTATTTTGCAGAATATTAATAATAATTTTCCATTTGAAGCTAATTTTGCATTTTATTGCCAACTACCGTATTTACTTGCGTATAAGACCCATTTTTATCCTATTTTTAATGCAAAAAACTGAGGAGGGTCTTATGTCAGAATAATTAATAGCGTATCAAGATATCCATTAAATAACTACACATGCCAACGTCCTTGAAAATACATTTCAAAACAGAAAATTTATTATTGAGGTTTAAAAGATACAATTATGGACCATTATACAATATTAGTCGGATATAAATCTCCTGCGATCGCGGCAAGTACCGGTATACATGCTTGGTAGGATAGGTCTAATTTCGCATTTACTGCGTCTGAAATAGTTTAAAAGAAGCAGAAGAACTCTGGCAGGGCTAGATTTGTGACGGTATGCACCGGTTCGCCGTACCGAAACCTCTTATCGGGGGAAAAGTCGAATGTAACATAATGTTTAGAACTGTGGAACGTTAGTTGTAAGTCAAGGTCAACTTGGTCTTTCACTGGATAATTATTTCGGTAAAGACAAAATTATAAAACAAGAAATAAATGATTGTTTGTGAACATGTGTGTATTTTCAAACCGAATGCATTTAATTTTTTTAAATACGTAAAAAAAATTGAAATAATGTACATTGTTTGAATGGTAGCCTAGTTGAACTACAGTAGGACCTCGGTAATCCGAGGTAATTGGGACCAAGAGCAGCTCGAATTTGGGAAATCTCAGATTACACAAAGTTACGAAATATTAAGACTTTTAGTTTAAAATTAGATGCACAAGAACCTTGTGTTTAAATATTCTTACAGTAAACGGCATTATTTCATCAGTTATCGTATTATGTGTTGCAGTTGGGCTTTGTTTCAGAAATACAAAATAATATTCTACAAAAGAAATGCAAATATGTAGATATTTACTTAAAAGTACAGTCCGAGCAGACACTGGCTAGTTGGCGGGAGGGAGATTGTAAACAACGCATGCGCGCATCTCCACCAAAGACCTTGGGTAAGCTATGCGTCTCACTGTCATCCACCTCGGATTAAACGGGGGCTCGGATTACCGGGATTCTACTGTACATTGAAATTTAATACAGGCCAACGGCTATGGTGAGAAAAATGTTGCTAAAGTAGTCTCAACTTAATTTAAAATTGCAATCATAATTAGATTGCTATTTTGTCCACTGATTAATTCTTAAAGGTGTTCATAAAAGCGTAAGAATATTGTTTTTAAAACTATATTTCAATAGTTCATAAAGCCCCCCACCCTCACCCCTCTCCCACCACCACCCGGTAGCCCACAGTACCGGAACCTCTTTTTTTACAAATCAAGCACTGCCTACTGGTATTAACGTTAGCGCTCATGGTACTCGTAGAAGAATGATAGCGTCACTGTATACCAGGCTACTGTAATTAGCTGACTGCCTGATAAGCGTATTGACAAGGAGTAGGAGGGATGCCTAAATGTGACTGGCCTTAGGACAGGACCTTCCGAGTTATTTCTGTTGCAACAGCTAGCCCCAAACTTCCTGCAGGTAGGAAAGAATGCATATGCTTGTACTGCTACAAAGTACCGTAACTGCAATTGGTACACTCCTGATATTTACGGTAATGCAGGAACGTCCGCAGAATACCGTATCGAAAATAGGAATACAGTAGAGTGTCGCAAACTCGGCCTAATGTGGACCGAAGGGTGGCCGGGAAATGTGTTAAAAAGACGTAATAAGCTGTTTGTTTTGGTTTAAAAGTAATGCAATGCAGTACATTTATTTGTTTTTAACAGAAACACAAGTTTTAAAATGATGAAGCCACTACAATTACAGTACTTGAATATGTACAAAACAATTCCCGTGGGCAAATAGTTTTTTCAATTAATGAAAATTACCATTTACTTTTTTTTCTTGCAAAAAAGTAAGTAATGTTCTTTTGCTTTTTGCTTTGAAACCTGTTTCTTGAAGCCTCATCACGAAGACGGCGAAGAAACAGAATTGCGGGAGAATGCGCAATCAAATAATACAACGCTCTGCACGAGAACCGTTTGTTTATTTCTTACTGCCAACAGTTTGTGCTGTACCTGTATTTATCAGGTCGTCGTTACTCTTCTTACTATGTACTGTAGGTCAACTTGTTTCGCGTCATATTTAACTGTCGATAATTCCATTGATGGAGAAAACGAAAGAAAACATAATAACGCTCTGTCCGGAGACACAAAAACAAACAAAAATCATGATTATTTTCTCCTGTCAGGGTGGCCGAGAAATCCGGAGTGCCGGGTTACCGAGAGCCGAGTTTGCGAGACTCTACTGTAGCAGGAACTCTGTAGTAAACGCGCATCGTTAGTCACATGTATTTCGTTAATAATGGGTCCAATATGCGAGTAAATACGTTAAATACTGCCTAAAACCTCTCGTAATAGTCATATGGTGATGACTTATCGCAAGTGCTGAAAACCACAACCTCAAACCATTCTAAGAAACAAAGATTTAGATGGTATTTTCTATACAAGAGCACATGCTGGAATATCAGTTTTCTCCTATCACGAGATGCAGCTCTTCTCGGTCACTGAGCTATGAGCCCTTCTCCGTATCGAGTGCATGTTGGCCATGTTGTCTGTGCTTGTTTTGGTCAAAGAGTTTTAATCCCAAACAAATGTCCTGACCTGTACCTCTTCAGAGCAATTAATGGGATATAATTAGGCAAGGAGCTGGAAGGTTCCATCCCTGCATTTACCTGTAGTTGAAAATGAATACTACTTCTAGGATGGCCAGGGACGTGTGGCCTCGTGAACTGACCTGATACCAACTTTGTTTAAAGCACAAGCACCATTTGAGAACGAGTATCGAACTAGTTTGTGATTTTGTTTGTTGGAACACTTTTCTTAACCTGCGTAAACAACGGAGTGCCTCTTATACTGCTGACTTCCTTCATACTCCTCAGCAATATTCTGAACAGTTCCTCGTGAAACCCAAAAATGTTGCATAAACGAATCATCTTCATACGGAGAACTGTTTGTTCTGAAAGAAAGTTGTATATTCATAATATAATATATACTTGTTACATCTTTAAAAACAGATGAGATAATAATTTAGAAGGATAATTGAACAGCTATAATTTATATTACTATTATCAACAAATTGCTTAGCTTATTACCTAAATAGTTTTCGTTTTTCCTTCTTAATACATTCAATTCTAAGTCATCATCTTCATCGGCGCTTGAATCATAAAAGAGATCGCTGCCATCTTCCAAATCACTCATTTTATCAATACAAGAAAAGCTACTTCAGTGTATTTCAAAAAGAGTACACTAGGGTTATGTTTTTCCTTTTGCATTCAACAATGGAGCAGCTGTAAAGAAGGCTTGTGCTCTTGACTGAGAACGGATTTCACTAGTTCCGAACGAGTTCCGTAACATGTTGGAACAAAACAAATAGAGAACTAGCAGTTCAGAACTCGTTTATAAAGTTTGTTGGAACGGTCTCTGTGCTACTGTGCATGCATCGGCAGTACTCGAACGATTCTTCCCTGTGTTGGAACAAACCTTATAATCTGTCTCAAATTGAATGGATATTACCAAATCAGAATCATAGTCGTTATTCTAGGAGAATGGATCAACGTGAAAAGTAAATAAGTGATTGAGAGAACAAATTATGACTTGAGAGTGCATCAACACACCCTTTCGTGTCAACCCATCCCCTTCAAACAATGTGTCAGTAAGAAGGCATGACTTAGAGCAATTTTCGAACACTCGATATCTCTAAAAGTATTCGTCTGGTTTAAAAACTAATCATACAGTTGAATTTATTAACTGAGCATTGATCATGAGGGAAATCAGTACCATTCCATTAAAAAATAGCAAAGTTGGTATTGATAACACGGTTATTAACACAGCAGTGGAAAAGATATGCAAGTGTTCTATGAGTCCCTTAGCACCAGGATATTGATATCTTTAACGGTTTAGAAGATAAGAGGTCTAACCCTGCAGGTGGGCAGTGAAATTATGTCTTACAATACAAGATTCATGTCTCTTGAGACATTTCCCCTTTGTGACATAAGTTTCAATACATTTTGTCCATAGAACTCCATTTCGTCGGAGTGTGCATGACTACTATACCAAGTTTGAGGAAGACTCCGTCAACCAATACTTTATATTTTAGAACATATCTAAATCGGGTACATGTTTCGGGCCAATTTGTGGTCCTTCTTCAGCCCTGACTTAAAATAATTGCACAATCAATCATGATAAATCAACCTACATCAACGACATGTCTGTAAAATACACTGTACATAAAACATATTTAAATACACTAAAACAACACATGTTAAAAATACGTTATAAACACATTAAAAGCACTATTAAGAAAGTGAACTAATTGTTTGTTGTGTCATTGTCAAGTGGAGCAATTGGCCACATCAAGATGTTGATGAAAAGTTTTTGTTTGTAATTTTAAAATGCACTGTAGGAATCATCAGTGACAATTGCGTCATATTAATTGTAGATGTTGACACCCTGTGCGTCTCTTGATTATGTGACGGGACCTAAATGGGCTTGTCCTATATGAAATATGTGACGGAGGCTTCTTCTGATTGGAAACAGCTTGAAAAAAATAAGTATGTTCTCCTTGCGCTGAGCCTTTCCAAAAAAGAGAAACAAAGATTAGAAGAATATATATTCTAAAATTTGAAACCGCCAAACCATGATGTTAACTGAATGCAGATCGACTTACGCCCGATGAAACTGAGAGGAAGGAAAACGGGCAAATGACCAAAACCTGTCCGTCTACAAAGAAAGAAAATAAATGAGATAAACGAAATAATACCGCAGAATATAGGTTACGACCAAATAGAGAGTTATATTTGAAATGTGAAAAGTTAACTGATGTAATGAAAAAGAGAAGATTACAGTTTTTCGGGCATATTTATAGAATGGAAAATAGTAGACTAACTAAACAGATCTTCAACTTATTGACTAGTTACAAATCCAAACCCACATGGTTCATTGAAATTGACAAAGATTTGACAAACGCCAGAATTCAGACAGACACAATATCAAACAGATCACTCTTCAGAGAAGCTGTTCAAAAGGCAAAATTTCAAGAAAGGAAGAAACAAACTCGCAGAAAGTGGACTCAGGAGGAGAAAGATCGTCACTCTAGAAGGATGAAAGAAATTTGGAAACAACGGAAATTGAATACAATGGACAACAGCCAACGTTGATTCATTGTACCCTTCAAATGGGTTATTCGAAAGAAGAAGAAGTAAGCACCATAGACAGCTAAAAATAAATAAACTTAGTTGGGACAATTTAAAATTTATGTATACATAATCACAGATGAGAGTCCAAAAAATAAACTATCTCCACTTTTTTGGTGAATCGCAGAATCTCTGGCACAAGGGCCAATGGTTTCTCTACGTTCTCTTGGCATGTAACACACACAAAAAAAAATATATATATATATATATATTCCCTTTATGTATCAGTGATATTTATCTGTGTTTGTTTAATTTATTTTTTTTCTGAACAGGACACTCCGTGATTCAAAAATGTTTCTACGCTATGCCTGGACACATGAAATGAGGAGTTGGACTTAGGGTGATATTTTTAAGCACTTTTTTGCAAAGATATTTTCAAGCACTTCTTTGCAAAGAATTGGAAGAATTTTGTAAAATTTGTAATATTTTGAGCAAATAAAGAATTTGAAAACCAATTATGTGAATTTATTTTTTATTTTCCACTTATTCCAAAGCATTACCTATTATGTGGCATCTATTATTTTATGAAAATAATCTATATATTTAAAACGGTTAGATCGAAACTGGTCATCCTAGTGTATTTATTAATCTCATGTAATTTTTTTCAGGATTAGGGCATAACCCAACTCTTTTGGGTACATTCGTGTTGACCGACTGAAAAGCACCAAACGTTTGTTTAGGCAACACTGAAAAATGGTTTCAAACCCCATAATGCTGTTAACATACTAAGCAGACCTGCTGTGTTGTACTTAAGGGAGCAATTACAACAAACCATCAATTTCAAGAAGCCTCTCTACCACCGCCCAGAATTGGGTCCATCAAGGATTGACAAAGACCTGCAGGTAATTCATGAAGTAAAACTTGCTCTGGAGGAATGGATACAGACCCATGGAACATAAGTCAACCAAATCTTCGCTCACATGGCACTGGACAGTCAGCGACGGAGGAAGTAGTCAAGAGCTTGCACACAGCTCATAACGGGAATACCATGGCAGTAGCAGTATTGGAACTAGATCGCTGCACGATCCTATCAGCAAAAGAAAAAGCAAAACATTTGCCACACAGACAGTGAAAAGAGCTCGCAAGATGTAAGGATATTGGTAGACCACACTGCAACGAAGCACTCCTACCATGACTCTACTGGATATCATGCAATACAGAATAACAGTGAGCCTATATCTTTTCATAGCTGACTATATGTTTCATAAATCAGACAAGACAAAATTCGGGACATTGTTGACTCTTACACCTGTAATGCCGCCACCACATTACCATGCCATCATAGATGTCGGAATGGCATGGGATAAGGTACCAGCCTGCAAGACTTGGAGTGATTATGCTCTCAACCTCTACAAATACATACAAAATCGCCATTCTCAAGCAGTAGCTTCTCACCTAATAAATGATATTTACAATAAAGAAACAATGATTGACAGTACCAAATGTCAAGAGGAAAAACATCGTATGGGTTCGTCCCAAACGTTTACCCTGTTGCTGACCAGCAAATGCATACAGGGAATGCCTGCCATTCATTTCTGTCGAAGCCTGCAAACAAACTGAGGCTGCAACATTTCCTTCTGAATGAGTGGCAATCCTACGAGCATAATGCTGACTGGTATTACACCATGGATCTTTCCTGCTATGATTTCACATCTGGCGAATGTGATCCTCGATTCGAAGCACCATGTTCATGTGAAGCCGATACCAGGGCGTTTTTCCAAGCAGCACAGTTAGGCAGTTCTGATCCAATTGTTTTTGATTTTGAGGACACAGATGTATGTGTAATTGCTTCATACATCAGTCACCTAACTGAACAGGATGTGTGAAGAAATCGGGAAATGGTACAGAATTCTACAACTCTCACTCACTGTTCTCAGAACAAGACAAAGCCTGTGCTGCTCTTGGAGTCTAAACATTCACCGGTTGTGACACCATAGAAGGTTTCTTTGGATTGGGGAAGGTCAAAGAAATGAAGCGCATTCTTTAGCCAAATAACATGACATACCTACAGATAATACAGCAACTTGGAGTAAATGGGGAATTATCCGATGAGCTGTTCGTTCAACTGCAGTTGTTCACAATTAGGATCATCTACAATGATTCAGTGAGCAAAAGATTGTGCGAAGCCCGAGCACGTAAATGGCGGCAGTTGTGATGTTACGATTCTGCCGGATTGCCTCCCGATGAGGACTAATTTAGACAACACTGTCTTCGAAGTCACTTGAAAGCTTATGAATATAAGAATGCAAGGCTTGCAAAACGGCTGCTCCCTACTAACTTCGGATGGGAACAGCACCAAGATGGATTGCGACCCATCACGCACACCATACCCTCACTTCCAAGTGGAGTCCATTTTCCTCAAACTAAAGAAACCCTTGCAGGGGAATCTGTCGTAGGAATAGAAAAAGAAGTCGATTCTCCTGTTCAGGATTCACCCATAGAATACAGCGACACAGAGGAGGAGTTCAGTGATTGATGTGGCTTTCACATGTTCAACGGACATAAAATTAATGATGCACGTAGCTTTCAAAACATTCTTATTTATACTACTACAGATATGTCTATCCTATGAAGACATTATACTAATGACATTACCGGTATTTGATAATCACTAATATATATATATATATATATTTAGAATTTGGCCAATTATAGACCGCTTTGAACCTAAGACTACGGTACATTGTTTCGTTTTTTCTTTTCTTCCCAAAACTTCTTCATACGTTGGCTGATGGCCTGCCTCTGTTCCGTTGATAACACTCTCCGTGGTTGATGTGGAACTTGCAGAATCGAAAAATCTGCAGTAGTGATCAGTCGCCGGAATTCCACCCTATTAGAAATGATGTTATTTGTGATCTTCAGTTTTTGCAGATCACACCTTATCTCTTCCAGCCATCTAGTGGTGTTTTTTAATTTGGAGATGTAGTCAAAAATTTTCTTAGTTAGCCTGCTGCTATCCATTCTATGAAGGTGACCATAAAATTGTAGTCTCCGTCTTTTAATTGAGTCTGTAATTTTTTCCACATTTCGGTAAAGGTCTTCATTTTTTCTCTTCATCCAAATATCTTTATTCTTTTGGGGACCCAAAATTTTCCTAAGTATTTTCCTTTCTTTCTTTTCCAGTTCCTCTTGTTCACCTCTTTTGTTCAACGTTAAACATTCTGATCCGTATAATACCTAATAATCACTAATATTACACCAAAAGGATTCATTCTCTCTCTTAAGTTAACAGCCCTGGGGCTGGTTTGCAGCAACTCGCCAATTTGCAGCAACTCGCCAATCTTCTCTATTCTCCGCCATCCTCTTCAATTCACGATATGATTTTGTGTTCGTGTCTGTCATTAACTGTGTGATGTATGCAAGCGGTGGTCTTCCTCTTGTGTTTTTCCCTTCTAACATCCCTTCGATGACTCTTGCTAGCAGGCTATTATGTCTGAGAATATGTCCGAACATATTTACTCTTCTTGTTTTCAGGCTCTTCATAAAGCTTCTACTTTCTCCTGCTCTTCTGAATACCTCTTCATTTGTTATATGTTGTATCCAACTGATCTTAAGCATTCTTCTCCAGCACCAAGCCTCAAAAGCCATCAACTTCCTCTCTTCTAATTTCCCTATTGTCCAGGTCTCACTACCATACAAAGCCACACTCCACACGTATGTCTTCATCAGTCTTTTCCTTATTTTTAGGTCTATACTTCTGGATGTGAAGAGATTCTTCTTTCTATAAAAGGCGTTCTTTGCCTGAATAACTCTACTCTGAATTTCTCGTTTGCTGGTTCCATTATACGTTATCAAGCTTCCCAGATACTTATATTCCTTCACATGTTGTATTCTATCATTCTCGATATAAATTGCTGGTGCTCTTCTATGATCTTCCTGGTTCCGTCTGCATACGAGTATTTTTGTTTTATTTTTATTCATCTTCATGTTAAATTCGTTTTTAAGGATGTTATTCATTACATGAAGTATCTGTTGAAGATCATCTTCATTATCTGATGTTAAAGCAATGTCATCTGCGAATCGGAGCATGTCCATCATTTCCCAGATCCACGAATGCTAGATATGTTGGTATTCCTTTTCTATTTCTCTTTTCAATTATTTGTCTTAGAGTTAATATTGCTTCTCTTGTTCCAATGCCCCTTCTGAATCCAAATTGGTCATCTGTAATGTAGTTATCAAGGTTGTTCTCTATTCTCCTAAGTATAATACGTGTAAGAATTTTAGATGCATGTGTTGTCAGGCTTAATGTCCTAATTGATCCCAATTTTGTGCTCTGGCCTTCTTTGGAATTGGAATTATTATGCACTTAGTAAAGTCGGTTGGTATTCCAATTTCATACATTTTGCATATCATTCCATACATTGCATCTTCAGCTTTCTCTCCGCAGTTATTTAATAGTTCTGCAGGGATTTTATCTACACCTGGTGCTTTTTTGTCTTTTAAATCTTTCAGTGCTCTTTGAAATTCCGATTTTAGTATTTGGTCACCTCCATTCTCTGCATCTGCCTGGTCTTCTTCCTCTATTACTTCCTTATTCATAACTTCTTCTCCATAGAGGCTCTCTGGATATTCTTTCCATCTCTTCCCAACCTTTCCCTCTTTTACAGGTATTGCCCATTCTCATCTTTAATACCACATGTCTTCTGTTTCTTCTCACCAAAAAATTGCTTCACATTTCCATATGCTTTTTCTAAGTTATTTGCTTTAAAATCGGTGTCTATTTCATCACATATATCACATAAGTATTTTTCTTTGTCCCGCCTGCTTTTCCTGATGATTTCATTTCTCAGTCTTCTATATTGTTGTTTTCCTTCGACACTTGTGACGTTTTTGAACCTTCTTCTTTCAGTTATCATTTCTACAACTTCCTCACTTATCCATGCTTCCCTGCTGTTTTTATTTTTAATTTTCAGCAGTTCCTCTGCAGTTCCTAGTATTTCCTCCTTCAGAATTCCCCACTGACTTTCTATTGGTTTCTCGAATATGTCAGTATTTCTTTCAATAATTTCATCTGTTCTTCTTTGGAACTCATCTCTAATATTTGGCATCTTAAGTTTTGTTACCTGTAGATACTCAGTTTTTCTCGTAATGATTTTCTTATATTTGAGTTCCGCGTGCATCATGACTAGATTATGATCGCTTACGATATCTGCACCTGGATAACTTCTGCAATTTTTAACCTGGTTCTTAAACCTTTCTTTTACCATTATGTAATCTAATTGCGCTCTTCTCGTGTCTCCAGGAGCTTTCCAAGTGTATCGTCTTCTCTTGGGATGGTTGAAGAGTGTATTTTCTATCAATCGTTCACCTCTCAAATTTCGGACTCCCAGTCCAAACTGCCCAACAGTTGTTCCCTCTGTTCCTTCCCCTACCGTTGCATTCACGTCCCCCATAATGATTACATTGTCTTCTACTCGTGTTCCTTCTATCAGGTGATATAGATCTTCATACATTCTTTCAATTTCCTCGTCATCTTCATTTGTAGTTGGCATATATGTTTGAATTATAACAGTATTGTTTGGCTCCCTATTTATCTTGACTAGAATTATCCTATCACTATGCTGCACATATCCCGCTACTCTGAGTCCCATGGATTTCTCCATAATCACTCCTACCCCTTTTCTTCCGAGCGGTCCGTCTTCCGACCCTGAGTAGATTATTCTGTAGTCATCTGACCAAAAGTCACCCGTGCCAGGCCATCTCATTTCAGAAATACAGAGAATATCTATTTTTAATCTCTTCATTTCCATTTTCAGGTTTTCCAGCTTCCCCACCTTTAACAATGTGTTAACATTCCATGTCCCTATTTTCCTTATGCATTTCTGTTTCTTGCATTTGTTAATAATACCATTATTTCCTTTAGCTGCCCCCGCCCAGAGATCTGAATGGGGAGCTATTACACCTCCGGAGAATTTAACCAAAGAGCTTTCCATCATGAGCTGCTGATTCTTGGGATATCCATTCGGATCTTTAATGGAGTGGTTTTCCGTTGCCTTCTCCATTCTATGCCGATGGCCATCTGTCGGCTCTTCCGCCTTCAGGAGCAGTTTCCCACCCCAAGGGCAAGAGAGTGCCCTTCTTCTACCCGCTCATCCGCCCTCCTAAAAGACCGTTGGCACTTGATAAAAGGTGGTCTCCTTATCCCGGGAGAAGTTCGGTGTCTGATATATGCCTATTACATGGACATATACCTTTTACTCATTATCCCGAGTACTGGGCTGCCTCTTCCGCCATCTACACTGTTCCGTAGTCCATCTACTCCACTGTCTATGCCGTTGAGGACTTCACCGTAACCCTGGCAAGGGACCCTTACAAGGTACTACCAGCGGGGTCAGCTGGACCAAGGTTTTTTAAAGAGGTGTTACTCCTCTATCACTCACCACTTTGTCCTGGCTTGTGACAGGCAGATCCTGGCTTCCCAAACATTGGGCCCAAGTTGGCGGGGTTAGGATACATTCATAGAAAAACATAACAAAAATGCTTTTTTGTTTCTTTTTCCCTTTCAGATTGGAACCAGTCACATTGTAAAACATATAGAGCGATTAAATACCTTTCCAGGGGTATCTCAACCATGAAAATTGTCCAAGTAGTTTGGGAGATTTTTCCATTTTCTCATTTCGTGAAGACCGGCCACCATTTTTAAAATGGCGAAAAATTACGTCCAAACGCCAAAATTACAAAAGTGGCTCCCAAGCTAAATTTCATCTTTAGCATGTCAGAAATGAATTGCAATCATAAAAAGAAAGGTTCCCCAAAAAAACACATGGGTTTCAGTTTCCTGACCGAACTATTAGCACCACTGGGGTGTGGCAGAATTAAGGAATAGGCAAAGCAGATAGACAAAACTAATGAAATGTACATCACATATGTTTCATACTGACAGATTTATTGTTTTCAATCAAACATTAGGTGTGGTAAGAAACAAACTGTCCAACAGTGCAACGGTTGTTAAGTAATCGAAAATGGTACTATGCCCTTTGCCCTACCTCTGGTCCACTTTGGCTTCTTCAAAAATCTTGAATCATTGAGAGCAGGGTTAAATTTATAGGTGAGACCTCAGAAAAATTTAAATAAAAATGGGGGTGAGACAAGGGGATGGCCTTGGGTGTTCAGAGTGAGATATGCATGGGTCGTAAGACAGACGGACTATTTGTAGACTGTCTGGCTTTTGCTGACGATATAGCACTGATTGCTGACTCTATGGATACAGCATCATCCAGATAAATTGCCTCCGGAGACGGGCTGCCAAAGTAGGTCTCCTATTGTCACTGGAGAAGACAGAGTTCTTCACTAGCATAAAAGTAGCAGTGAGATGCTCTTGAAGCAGGGAGAGATCTTGAGAACTGAACAATTTAAGTATCTCAGTGAGTGGATTGAATCCAACCTATCTGAAAGGGCAGCATTATCCATGAGAGTCAATAAATTAGAAATGGCTTATCGGCTGACAAAGAACATTTACGACTAAGTGCTTATATCGTAACTTGAAACATTATATGTCAGTCATAAGGCCAGAAGCCTATGCCATGAAGTGTCGTTCTTTAAACCGAAGGTGTCTGAGGGAGAAGATGGAAATTAGAGAGAGGAGAAATCTCAGAAAGATTCTCGGTCCTGTAAAGGTAGATGAAGAATTTTGTAGGCGACATAACTCCGAGCTCTACGAACACGTAGAGAAACTATCTGATTGTGCCTTTTCTGGCCACATCGCGAGATTACCTTCCACAAGATTGACCAATCGTTTGCTCAGTTTCTGGCACAATAAGAAGGTTCGTACCACGTGGTTGACGGAAACATTAACATTAACGAACTGGAATGTCAGATCTGCATAACAGACAGGCTGTGAGACGTGCTTTGAAGGAAGTCCATGGTTTTCAGGAGAAACCTCGGAAGAGAGATACCCCCAGGACTACAGAAAAAAAGGAGTTACACCGGCAGAAAATGCGTCAGTAGTGGGCGAAGATCAACACCTTCCAGTTGAATAAACGTGGTCCTAAGTAGGCCAATTCGAGAGCAGGGTGCCATATAGTGGGCAGACAATGTTTTTATGTAAAAAAAAGCATGTACACTTGATAACATTCTTCTTAGAAATAGGGGCGCCTCACCTGTCTCATAAATCCTACATACCAAATGACGTAATCTGATCAGACCTTCATCCCACGATGCAACTCTACAACTCAGTTGGTAAATCATTTTATGCCTGGTGCTTTCTTCCTGCTATGTCTTCTCTATCAAAATCTAATCTCAATATTGAACTCTTTATCCTCTGTTGGATAAATGATTCTATGTTTTATTTCTTCAATTAATAAATATTTCCACCAGCATCATGAAAGTAGCCAGACGGATATGAGGAAATTTCAAGCATTTGTTGGAGACAGCGGGGACATACCTGAAGCAGTTTGACAAAAGGCTAAATACTTTAGCTGTGAAAGGAAATAGCCTAGCGATGTGTCAGAAGGACAGGTGTTGGCCACCTCAAAAATAGAAGCGACGCGCAGTGAGACATGGTTCTGGTATGTTCATTGTAATATTCGCGCCTAGAAGAAATATGATGCAGTAACGTGAGTGGCTGATGAAGATAATAGACACTCCTACGACGCCAAGATCTCCTAAAAACCGCCAAGTTACAGAAAATGTGGAACCAATGAGAAATGAATGCCTACGAGCGCGGCAAGACCAGCTTGGGTACGCGGTGACTAGCATTCACGCGGGAAATCGCCTAGACAAAATCTCTACGATCGATTCTAGGATTAATGGGCATATTCTTGACCTGTGCAATGTTACGAGTTCAGTGATATTTATTTCATTCCTGTACCTCCATTATTTCGAGAAATTTTTGTATAATTCCCCCCCCCCCCCCCATCAAGACCTAGGGCCAGTTCATTTATAAGTGGCGTGAAAAGCCAAGACAACGACTATTACTTTGTGCGTCGACGGACGTAGACTTTTTACTTGTGTTCGTCTGAGGACGGAACGTATTACATTTTGTGTGTCGAAGACACAAGTTTGTGACTTTATTTTGTGCGTCTAAGGACGTAGGCTGTTATACTTCTGCGTGTCATGAGGACATATAAGTTATTGTAAATGTGTTAAATTCAGTGATAGATAGTCACAGTACTATATTTTTTAGGGGCAGTATCGTCGATAATTCGCCAAGAAACTGTTACGGGGAAAGTAGTACCTGGAACGGCGAATTTAGTAGTCAGATATCAAGTGTATAATAATCTAACTTTCTGAATCAGCACGAGAGATGACATCGATTACCATAGAAGAAGTTTGGAATTCTCAACACTCCGTCCAGATGGCTGAGATGAGATAAGAAGCATTCAATTGGGAGATGGCAGCTGATGTTCTTTGACGGGTGACTGAGCGAGAGATGAGTACAATATAATATTCTTTATTATTTGATAAATTAACTTATGGTTTATGGGACATATTTTTGTAAATACTTTGCTTGTTTGATTAACGTAGTATTTTAGTTTTGGTCTGACACACCTTTTGCATGGAAACAGCTCGCATATGTTATTAGTGGAAGGTTCTTGTTTTTGTTTGTTGTTTTAACTAAAGTAGCTATGTGAACGGCCGTGTTTGCATATGTTCGCAATGCGGTTAAAAACGTCTCTCGGAGATATGTTGTGTTTCAGAAGTAGGACTGAGTTAATATAACGATACAGTAGATTGGAGGGTAATTAAATTGTTTAAGGTTTATTATTGATCAGATTCAGTGAGATTATTGCCTTTGGAGCAATGTAATTTGTGACGAAGAGCAATCAGCTCTATCGTAGGTTTTAAATATTGTTTTAATAGTTTGTGAGCATCTATTCAGCAGACCTGTGTGAAAATCGTCATGTCATTCCCAGAGGTGTGATTGTGTGTATTTTGTGGTCATTACAAGTGGGATTTTCAGCTTAGACTGATTTCTGTCAGCTTGGTGCCAGATCCATATTGTAACCTTGCGAGGGCAATTGTGGATATTTTGATTATTGTCTGACCATATGTTGAGGTGGTTGAGATTTTGTTGCTGTTGGTTCCTTGAGATAACGGCACAGCTGATCAGTTATTTATATACACTGGAGTTGGGACATGACGAGTATTGAAGAAGGGGGAGATGTTTTACAAGGCGGTCTGAACGTTGCAAGCAAGGTCATTAGTGAGGAGCGCTTATTGACTCCGTAATTACTTGAAATACAGAATAAGAACTGATCAATGGTAAAAATTGTTTAAATAAATGGGAGTTGCCTACGAATCACGATAATCTCCGAAGCGTTACCTTAACATGCAGTTTTGTTCATATAAAGTAATCTTAGCCGGCCAGGCTTTTGTTGTTGTTGTTGGTTTTATTCCATGTTTATTTTCCATTCAGTGACCCGTGAAGTCACGTGCAATGCTGTCTTTCCTTGTGTGTTTATTGAGCAATTGGCCAGGTTGGCAGCTCAGCTTGTTAAGTGCGTCATCGCACTAATGAGGGTCTCAGGGAGATTCCTGTAAATAGTAGATTTGTAGTGCGTGTGTCAGCATTAGATTTAAGGGTTTTTATTAATGTCATGCCCATATCCATAAACGTTGATTTACGCGATGATTGTTCGTGAGCACCGTGGCTGTTAACCCGTTGTAAACGAACAGTCATCCAAGTACTCATTTCTCGTAGTTAGTCATCACGCGTACATAAAATTCAAATGCAAGGCAGTGGAACATGGATCCACATTTTTATAAAAGGGGAGATCCGTCTGACTCCTCAACATTGATAGATGTTCCTGTCATGGGAAAATTCAGGGAGGATATTGTTTATTATAGTTGTTTATTTTCTTTTTATGCACAATTAGTCATTAAATCATGTTATTAGTTTACGTCTTGTCTCCTTACCTTCTTAATTATAGTTTTAATCCTATGACCCTTGCCTCAGTAGAGCATGTTGTTTGGCGGACGTAAACATCACACTATGAACTGAGCGCGACCCCTTGATCAAGATTCTTGCACATAAACACTGCTATTCTGAAGGGTTCATAGGGATAAAACTGGCGCGGCCAAGCGTGGGGCCATTCACTGTGGTGTAACGGCGGAGAAATTACACATATCAATATTGGCGTATTTGAGTAAAACTGACATGCCGCAAGTGCAGGCAGATATGACAGTATTTAATCACCGGAAAGTGATATTTTATTAAAAGTAATTGAGGCGAAGTGGATACCGCCAAATGTGTGAAATATAAATTAAAATCAGGAGTTTGCAAAGTAAAATACGGTTCACGTTTTTGTCTATTGAATTAAAGTAAAAGGTAATATATGTGATACCGGGCGCCCAATGATTAAAGTTAAAACTAGATTTGTTTAGAAAGTCAAACTCATGAAAATGTTAGGAGGCTGTAGCCTAAAATGACAATTAATACTCTGTTAATTAGTCAGTGTTAATATCAGATCAGGATAACAATTTAATGACTAAATATGTGCTTGGGTTTAAAATTAAATTGAGTAAAATTAGAACTACTCAGAGATGCAATCGACTAGTGGGATTAAATGTAAAAATAAATGAACTGAGTAGGGTAAAGAAATTAAATGTGCATTGGATTGTATGTATGTGTCAAAGGGCATTGCTTTATGCCATTTCCCTAATGTCTCATATAAATTGTATAACATGGCAACGGTGAAACAGATTCAAGAAATCATTGATAGTGCGGCTAGGAGAACACAGAAATTGTTGGACACTAAATTGGCAGAACAAAGTGAATCATTAAACAATAAACTATCAGAACAGAGTCAATCATTAAACACGAGTATGTTAGAACAAAGTGAATCATTAAACGCTAAACTAGCTGAACAAAGTGAATCGCTAAACACGAAATTATCTGAACAATTAAACACTAATAGGCTAGAACAAAATGAAGCTATAAACAAATTATCTGAACAAAGTGAATCATTGCGGACACAATTAAATAACAGTAGGATGGAACAAAATGAATATCAGGCGGAACAAGCTAGGTTATTAAAAAGTGAAATTAATGACACTATCAATTCACAGTTAGAGACGCTAACCGCAGAGATGAAAGATCACACTAATCAACAGATGGTATTACTGGCCCTAGATGTTAGCAAAAATAATGAGAAACAATTAGATGAGATTAAGAAAATGGAAAGTATTTTTGATCAAAAACTTAGCATTCTGGATGAAACGGTGTTAGCTAAATTAGAGCAAATTGAAATAGCATGTACTATGAATACAAGCGAGGTCAAGATAGCTCAGGATAAGTTGGAAGGACGATTTAAGGAGATGGAGAAAAGCGGCAGGGTCATTCAACAACAATTATCAGCAGTAGATGAAAACATATCCGGCATAATTAAAGATATGGACCGTCTCGAAATAAAATCAGCGGAACAATGGAAAAGCCTAGAAGCGGATCAGGAGCAATTAAAGAGTACCTTAGACGACACTAAAAGCCAGATTGAAGAGAAAGTAAGCACGATTAAAGAGCAGATAAGAAAAGATTGGAAAAAAATGAATATCGATTCTAAAGAGGAAAGATCCACCATTCTTAAGACAGTAGGCGAAAATCACACTCGTATTCAAGCATTAGAGCAAGAAATGAAGAGCAAGCTTAAAGAACAGACGGACAGGATCATTAAAGCCGAACTCAGGTCATTAGAGCAATCATCGATATTTAGAACAGGAACATTGAAAGACAAGCAGGACGACTCAAATAGCCCGGAGGGTACTAGCATAGCAGGAAGTCAGACTCAGGCGGAGAGCCCATTAACAACAAACACGGAAGGGTTTCGCAAGAATATAGAAAGGAGTTCAACACCACAAGACGGTCATCAGCCCACACAACTTATTCAGGTAATTCGCTCAAACGATTACAAACCGCAGAAGTACACGGAAAATTCAGGGGTGACGCCTAAAGCTTTTATCAAAGAGATTGAAGACCATTACAATGACACTGGGGTACCTGAAGCACGTAGATTGAGGATGATGGAGAGATTTTTATCAGGAAATGTCCTGGTGGTTTTTAAGCTTCAAATATACATTTGGAACCATGTCAGATTTTAGATTAGCGTTTCTGCGCAAGTACTGGTCGCCAGCAATACAACAGAGTCTAAGGATGGAGCTTTACTCTAGAAAATACCAAACTACCCAGCAAACGAAATACTCAGATTTCTTTAACATGCAAATGCTAAAATTTCGCGACCTTGATTACCCTTTAAATGAAGCAGATCTGGTGATGACAATAGCGAGGCAATTGCCAGTCAACGTGCAGCAAGTACTAGTCGCAGCGAACGTTAGTACGGCCCTACATGCAGAGCAGATATTACGTCAGATCGATGAGACTACATCTCATAGTCATTATAGAGGAGGAAGACAGCTGGAGTTAGTCAATACCAC
Source organism: Meconema thalassinum (assembly GCA_946902985.2). Classification (NCBI taxonomy): domain Eukaryota; kingdom Metazoa; phylum Arthropoda; class Insecta; order Orthoptera; family Tettigoniidae; genus Meconema; species Meconema thalassinum. The sequence goes on from OX336400.1 coordinate 23,969,654, forward strand.
AGAGGTCATAAAACCAAAACAGGCAAACACTAAAACGCAGGGTACTAATACAAGCACCTCCACACCTAGGCGAAACCAGGAGGAAGGAGAAAGCAGACCATACCAGCGTATCGAAAATAACTATAACAATAGATCATACCAAGGCAACAATAGATATCAACAGAGAGAATATCAGCAATGGCGTGAAAATCGAAGGAATGACAGGCCTTATGGAAGATACGGTGATTACAATGCCAATCAAAGATGGAAAGGAAGGAGAGGTCAAAATCAAGGAGAGCCACGTAATTATCGAAATGACTGGGATGATAGGCACGCTCAATCGCAAAATTACCTAGAGGAGTTACACGCTAGCCAAGGTGGAGAGCTTGGAAGATGGGAAAAGGCCATTGGGAACATGAAGAATCCAGACACACATACTGAGGAAGCTGGAAGTCTACTGAGACAAGAGGAATATCAAGGGCATAAGCGACAGAATGATGAGGGGAGTCGCAATGGAGCTAAAAAAATGCTAAATTTGGGTAAAGAAGACAGTCTACAAACGCAACAGTCGGAAGTTGAAGATGGATGGATAGTAGCGAACATACAAGAATGGATTGCTTTGCCAGAAGACTGCCTGGAGGAGACGGTGAAACCACGGAACGATGAAATTAGGCAATTACCCATTATATACGCGAGGATTGGCGGAATTAAGATAAGATGTTTATTGGATACGGGGTCACAGATCAGTCTGGTATCGGAGGCCTTGGTTCGAGAGTTGGGACGGAGTCAGAATATTCCTGTAATTCCCGTACCACAGCTCAAAGTGAGGGGTGTTATTCCTGAACGCACCGTCACTTGTAAACGTCAGGCATACTTAGAGCTGAACATATTGGAACACACTTTTGGGCAAACATTCATTATCATGGCAAAGATGAATTTCAATATAATTCTTGGTGCAAATTTTATTTGTGACTATCAAGCAGTGATAGATTTGCACAAGAATACAGTCAGTTTTAGAGAGTATGATCAGCTGAAGAACGTGGGATTGCATATGGATGAAATCACTACCGGAAGAGATGTAAATTCTTGGGCATTGGAAGCAATATCAGAAGAGACGGAAGAGGAGATACGTAAGGCAGAAGATAACATCGTAGAAGGGGCTGTTGTGGAACTAGATGAGGAGATTGAATCCCAGGAGATATGGTCTTTATTAACAGAAGGAGATAACAGTGATGCACAATTTGAAGAGTTACTACAGGAGCGGCTCAATGACATTCAACTTGGAGGTGAACACAGAAAACAGTTGGAAGAGATTTTAAGGAAGCACAAAGCAGTATTTGATACAGTACCTGGGAAAATATTAAATTTCAAATATTCTATGCAAGTCGAGGACTGGTCACCTTTCAAAAGCAGGTTGTACCCAATTCCTGAAAAATATCGTGGTCAAGTTAAGGTCATTATAGATGAGATGTTACAAGCTGGAGTGATAAGGAAGACACCTACACCTTATCTAAATGCGATTTTGGCAGTCACAAAACCAAATGGATCTATTAGACTTTGTTTAGATGCCAGAAATCTCAACATGAGACTCATTTTTCCTGAGTATGACAGAGCGCCAATTATCAGAGACGTACTAAAAGGCTCTAAAAACAAGAGCATTTATTCATCAGTCGATTTGACGTCCAGTTTCCACCATCTTGAATTGGATGAGAAGTCACAGCTTCTAACTGGCTTCTTATTCGATAACCAAACGTTTTGCTTCGTCCGAATGCCCTTTGGAGTCAAAACAGCGGGCTGTGCTTTAATCCGAGCCCTGGACCGGAATCTAACCGAGGAAGTTAAGGAGATGACGGTACGCTACATTGATGACATTCTGCTGGCATCCGACAACATTGAAACTCACATGGAGAATTTAGATAAAGTATTGGGCAACCTGAATGAATCGAATTTCAAAGTAAATCTGAAGAAATCGCATTTCTTCAAGAGCGAGATCTTATATTTGGGTCACGTCATTGACAAGGAGGGAGTGAAGCCAAATCCAGCTAAGATCGAAGCGATAAAGAATTTCCCTACATCAACGAGAGTCAAGCACATTCGGGCTTTCTTAGGCGTAACGGGATTCTTTAAAGAAAACTGTCCAGGTTATACGGAGACTGTAGCTCCCATGCAGGAAATGTTAAAGAAAAATAATAAATGGTTATGGAATGCGGAGTGTGAGAAGGCATTCCAAGCAACAAAACAGCTATTGGAAAACTGCATTAAATTAGGATATCCAGATTTCAAGCACAAATTTATAATCCAAGCGGATGCTTCACAAATTGGTATAGGTGCTATGCTCTACCAAGAAGATCCAGCTAACCTGCAACACAAGACATAATTGGCATTTGTCAGCCAAAAATTGCGTAAGCACGAGCGCAATTATACTGTAACCGAGCTAGAATTGTTGGCCATCCTTCATGCGCTTCAACAATGGAAACGAATAATCTATGGTTACCCCATTGTTGTCAGGACTGATCACAAGGCACTAACATTCTTGTTTAAGACGTCGATGGCAAGCGAACGTGTGACACGTTGGTCTATATGTATTCAGCAGTTTAGCATTGAGATTGAACATTGCCCAGGAAAGATGAACGTGATTCCGGATGCACTCAGCAGGAACCCAAAGCCTGATAATGAAGAAACAGCGACGGTACAACACTTGGAGTTAACACCGAAGGACCGGGAATTCTTGGAGGAGTTACGTGAAATACAGCGAGAACAGGAAGCGGAACCATGGATGATGCTATTAATTCGATACTTCAAAAAGTAGCTACCTACAGGAACACCTGCATTTCGAGAAGCAAAAGCCAAAGAAGGAAGATATGTTTATGTCAACAATTTTCTGCACAAATGGGTAGATAATGACCACACCAAGTTACGCATATTAGTACCTGCATCATTACAGCGAGGACTGACATGGCATACGCACGAAAGTTACGGTCACGTGGGCGTAGACAAGTGCGAAGCGACAATATGAGATACATTTACATGGCCACGTATGAGAACAACTATATGTGACGTCATTACAACTTGTGATCCGTGTCAGAGGACAAAGCCCAATAATTATTTAATGAGGCAGTATCCTGGACCATTGCTACCTCAGAAACCATGCGAGCTACTGGCCCTGGACTGTTTCGGTCCAATTCCGAAAGGAAGGCGAGGTTGCCGTCACTTGCTAGTGTGCATTGATGTATTTTCTAAGTTCGTAGTACTATGCCCTATTCAGAAAACTACATCGAAGCAAGTACTCAGTCGTAATCGAAATAGAGTTATTCCAATCCTTGGAAAACCAGAATTTATATTGTCAGATCATGGCAGTTATTTCACAAGCGCCGAATTCAAGAAAGGTATGGAGGACATGGGTATAAAACACGTTTTAAGCAGTATCCGACATGCCCAAGCTAATCCAAGTGAGAGAGCAATAAAATGTGTAACATCATACTTGAGAATCTTCATTCCCAATGAACATCACAGATGGGTGGATAAAATTAAGGACGTAGAAACATGCATGAATTCTACCAGGCACGAGTCAACAGGACAAATCCCTATGGTCCTACACAAGAACGAGTATCCAGTGAGAACGTGGAAAAGCATCATTAACTGTCCACAAGATCCCATGATAGCACCTGACCTGCGAATTGAGAGAACGAGAGCCTACATGAGAAAACAAGCAGACCGCAGATTACGGCGAGTAAGAAATAAGAGGTTTCACAGTGATCTTGAAATCAACCAGCTCGTTTTGGAGAAACGACCCACTACATCGGACCCAGAGAAGAAGATCTTCAGTAAATTCTGCGAAAAGTTCATAGGACCCTATTCTATCGTAAAAACCTTGGAAATAATTCTTACAGAGTGAAAGAATTGAGTACAGGAACAATGTCAGTCTACAATGCAGCCAACTTAAAAAAGTATCGTAGAAGTGAGCCATGGGAGCGCCAAAATAATGATGCAGTTTAAATATATGGACGTCCTATATAAACCAAGTTGACGGGGAGCAGTTGAGTACGGCACGTGAAGGAGGAAGTAGAGTTGGTGTTGACAAACATTAACGAGACGAGCAGAGTGTTGCCTCAGGCATCAGCGGGTCATGCAAGCAGACTGAGAGGGGAGATACAAGCAGGAAATGAAAACGAGTAAATGCCATTCAAGACAAGAGCGGCTAGACCAAGTAATAGAAAAGGGGTGATTCTGAAATAAAACAAATTGGCCTACGGAAGTCTTTTAAAAATTGTCGACTTTATTCCTAAGTTCGAAATTTTGTGAGTGGGAGAGTTGTGAACCCTTTATCCTCTGTTGGATAAATGATTCTATGTTTTATTTCTTCAATTAATAAATATTTCCACCAGCATCATGAAAGTAGCCAGACGGATATGAGGAAATTTCAAGCATTTGTTGGAGACAGCGGGGACATACCTGAAGCAGTTTGACAAAAGGCTAAATACTTTAGCTGTGAAAGGAAATAGCCTAGCGATGTGTCAGAAGGACAGGTGTTGGCCACCTCAAAAATAGAAGCGACGCGCAGTGAGACATGGTTCTGGTATGTTCATTGTAATATTCGCGCCTAGAAGAAATATGATGCAGTAACGTGAGTGGCTGATGAAGATAATAGACACTCCTACGACGCCAAGATCTCCTAAAAACCGCCAAGTTACAGAAAATGTGGAACCAATGAGAAATGAATGCCTACGAGCGCGGCAAGACCAGCTTGGGTACGCGGTGACTAGCATTCACGCGGGAAATCGCCTAGACAAAATCTCTACGATCGATTCTAGGATTAATGGGCATATTCTTGACCTGTGCAATGTTACGAGTTCAGTGATATTTATTTCATTCCTGTACCTCCATTATTTCGAGAAATTTTTGTATAATTCCCCCCCCCCCCCCCATCAAGACCTAGGGCCAGTTCATTTATAAGTGGCGTGAAAAGCCAAGACAACGACTATTACTTTGTGCGTCGACGGACGTAGACTTTTTACTTGTGTTCGTCTGAGGACGGAACGTATTACATTTTGTGTGTCGAAGACACAAGTTTGTGACTTTATTTTGTGCGTCTAAGGACGTAGGCTGTTATACTTCTGCGTGTCATGAGGACATATAAGTTATTGTAAATGTGTTAAATTCAGTGATAGATAGTCACAGTACTATATTTTTTAGGGGCAGTATCGTCGATAATTCGCCAAGAAACTGTTACGGGGAAAGTAGTACCTGGAACGGCGAATTTAGTAGTCAGATATCAAGTGTATAATAATCTAACTTTCTGAATCAGCACGAGAGATGACATCGATTACCATAGAAGAAGTTTGGAATTCTCAACACTCCGTCCAGATGGCTGAGATGAGATAAGAAGCATTCAATTGGGAGATGGCAGCTGATGTTCTTTGACGGGTGACTGAGCGAGAGATGAGTACAATATAATATTCTTTATTATTTGATAAATTAACTTATGGTTTATGGGACATATTTTTGTAAATACTTTGCTTGTTTGATTAACGTAGTATTTTAGTTTTGGTCTGACACACCTTTTGCATGGAAACAGCTCGCATATGTTATTAGTGGAAGGTTCTTGTTTTTGTTTGTTGTTTTAACTAAAGTAGCTATGTGAACGGCCGTGTTTGCATATGTTCGCAATGCGGTTAAAAACGTCTCTCGGAGATATGTTGTGTTTCAGAAGTAGGACTGAGTTAATATAACGATACAGTAGATTGGAGGGTAATTAAATTGTTTAAGGTTTATTATTGATCAGATTCAGTGAGATTATTGCCTTTGGAGCAATGTAATTTGTGACGAAGAGCAATCAGCTCTATCGTAGGTTTTAAATATTGTTTTAATAGTTTGTGAGCATCTATTCAGCAGACCTGTGTGAAAATCGTCATGTCATTCCCAGAGGTGTGATTGTGTGTATTTTGTGGTCATTACAAGTGGGATTTTCAGCTTAGACTGATTTCTGTCAGCTTGGTGCCAGATCCATATTGTAACCTTGCGAGGGCAATTGTGGATATTTTGATTATTGTCTGACCATATGTTGAGGTGGTTGAGATTTTGTTGCTGTTGGTTCCTTGAGATAACGGCACAGCTGGTCAGTTATTTATATACACTGGAGTTGGGACATGACGAGTATTGAAGAAGGGGGAGATGTTTCACAAGGCGGTCTGAACGTTGCAAGCAAGGTCATTAGTGAGGAGCGCTTATTGACTCCGTAATTAATTGAAATACAGAATAAGAACTGATCAATGGTAAAAATTGTTTAAATAAATGGGAGTTGCCTACGAATCACGATAATCTCCGAAGCGTTACCTTAACATGCAGTTTTGTTCATATAAAGTAATCTTAGCCGGCCAGGCTTTTGTTGTTGTTGTTGGTTTTATTCCATGTTTATTTTCCGTTCAGTGACCCGTGAAGTCACGTGCAATGCTGTCTTTTCTTGTGTGTTTATTGAGCAATTGGCCAGGTTGGCAGCTCAGCTTGTTGAGTGCGTCATCGCACTAATGAGGGTCTTAGGGAGATTCCTGTAAATAGTAGATTTGTAGTGCGTGTGTCAGCATTAGATTTAAGGGTTTTTATTAATGTCATGCCCATATCAAGATTCTTGCACATAAACACTGCTATTCTGAAGGGTTCAATATTAAATCTCCTTTCTGATCGTCATGAATTTCCTCTTCCCTCTCCACAACATGTTTCTCAATGTCCTTACCCCTATACGAACGCTCTACATAAGCTCAGGCCCGACGAGAGGGGGAGTTAGGCAGGGCTGGTGCCCCGGGGCCCGACCCTCCCAGGGGGGCCCGGCGTCCTAGGAGGATGAGCCCGATCGGGCATTGATTTATTATTGCCTTTATGTGACTTGAATTTGCTACTGGCAATCATTTAGTGAATTCAATGAACTGTCTGTGAACAAAGTTACAAGGATTGAGACACTTATTCTGTCAAGTGAGCAATATTTTCCTTTACAAAGCGTATGTGGGAAGAACAACTGTCTCAAAGTTGTCAACTTAGGCGATGGGGCTTCGCTATGTATTGTTCTCAGAATATACCTGAAGACAGAGAGAGCATTTCATTAGTCTAAATTTAGCTTATTCGGCTTATGAACCAATCCTTAAAATAACTTTCTCATCCCTTCACTTATTTCGCCAAGGCCACGAGAGCCTGGGCTGCCCTGGTGTGTTTGGTCAGCTAGCTCAAGAGTTTCAAGTTTGGTGCGTCATGTCGAGCTTAGATATTTAGAGGTGATAATGTCTGAAATGAATATATTGTCTAGCTAGACGTATCGCATGCCGTGCAGACAGGTTAGTAAAGTAATTTTTAAAGTAGCGTCCACATAGTAATTCACTTTATAGTTATTGTTGATTTAAGGGGCGAAACAGCGAGGTCATCGTCCCCTAGTAATTCACTTTCCCACTATGTGAAAAAATTATCATTGCTGGCTAAATATCTTGTGCTAGGGGGGGATGATTGTGTTGTCAAACATAGATAGAAGAAATGCATGCGAAATTGTTCATCTTCTCGTACACTGAATTGAGAAAACAATGCTAACATTTGAATAATCTGTATGTTTAGGTGCAGTATAATTATTATTATAACTGGTTCATTCAATACGATCAACAATCCCAGATACTTGGGTTCGTGCGCAAATCAGTTACGATTAAGGGATTTATTGAAAACCTATATTACTATTTTCACTCGAGTTGGGAAATGTATCAAAAGGTTGAGACTAAGGTAACATTCCAGTATTTTTCTGGACTTAGTGTTAACCAGGAGAAAATTGACAATTAAGCTAGGGCACTGAACCACTCTACTTTGTTTTCCAATTCCTCTCATGGAACCTTAGTGGTAAGGACAGATGACCTACCGTAGCTGTTCCGCCCCGTAAAACAACAATAAGTAACGAAAAGCAGGGTATACACTCTGCTGTGCTATTGCCTTTGTGACATGATCAATCGCATGCCGTATTCTTAGTTGCCGACCGAGAAAAGTGGGAATGCGATGCCCGTCGCGACTATTACTGTAATTATTAGGGTTAAGAGTAGGGTAGGTGTCCCTTGACTTTAAATAAGGTACTATACCGGCATTTGTCTGGAGGGAGTGTGAAAAACAATACTCAGGATAGCCGCTGTCAGCACCGGGATTCGAACCTCTGATCTGCGGACTTGCTGTAGACCCCTATCACGGTCATTGGTGAGCTACTATTTGTACTTCTTACTGGAAGGTGCGAGAGATTTTACTTCAATATCGGAGTCTTTTCTATAGCCACTAATGCCAATGGTCACCCAATTTTTACTCCAAAATATCACAAAATTAATCACCCAAATGGCCTATAACTCAATAATTTGGACCTGATTTTTGCAAAATTTTCTGGAGGAGGACCCCCGGACCCCACTCTGAGCTTGGTGATATTCCATCCCCCAGATCCCCTGTGTGTCTAATCGCCCATAATCTTGGCTTAAATCCGCCCCCAATGGTCACCGGTCATAGATAGAATTGGGGATTTTTAGTAGACCCTGACTCTAGGTTTGCTTACTGCAGAGCAATATTAAATTATAAGAAGTCCACTGACTGCAAATTACAAAATATAGTTCAAATTCACATTTTCATCTTTTGTGAAAACAATAACAGATCAGCTGCAATCTACTGATAGCACATAATAAATAACTTGACTTACATATGGGTATATCTGTGGTTGATTATGAAAATATATTATGCTTTGTTTAATGTACAATGATGTGTGATCGCCGTTCAACCAAAACAGTGTTTAGGCTTAGAGCCAAGGGCGTGACTCTTGAAGGGCAGTAAGGTTTGAGAATTTCAACATAAAAACCCTATATCTAAAACGTATTTTAAAATACGTCTTGACTCAGTGTAAAAATCATGTTTTCATTATGAAAAGAGATTACGTCTTATGTCACAGAGGCCGTAGTACAGTATACCCCTTCCACCTGTTATAACATGCAGTTCAGTGAACTGCACTACCTGTTGATTAATTTTTAGGTCTTAGGACGTCGTGGTCATCGGTCCTTTCTACTTACTGTGCGTGTAGAACTCTGTCCGACAATCTATATCTGAAGTTAATCATATATTTTGAATTAATTTGGGATATAATTGAGGAGGAAATGAGTGTACGATGGTGTACGACAGCCTTTGGCTATAGTCTAGGGTTAAAACAATGAATCATGGAAAATAAGCATTGAATCACCGACGGTGGAATTCGAACCCACCTGTTTCCGAGTTCATGGACAACAGCTATTTTCTCCCCAAGTCAAATACGATACTGAAAAAGTGATGGAATTACGGTCCGATAAATGCAATTTTTTTTTTCAAATTTGTGTATGACTAACAAGCTTTTACGAGTATCATTGAAGTTCCAAAATTAATGATATCAAAGAGGATCTGCGGAACTTTAAATCGGAACACTGTGCATGCTTACAGTGTTACCTCATCGGGACAAATTTAGATCTGTCAAACGCCAAAACTAAACAGTATAGTGAATTTAATGAAAATTACCTAGTTATCGATGGATTTAGTCGTGATATTTATTTTTGTTAATTGAAAATAATGCATTGGTAAACGCTTGTCAGGTATAAACATTGAATTTGCAAATAATTCTGCGTGCATTCCTCTAGTTTCACTGTTGTAAATGTTACATACTAGCATTAACTTTTTATATTGTTATTAATTCAATATCTGCTTGTGATAATAAATATAGCCTGGATTTACTGGAATATATAGTTGAAATATTATTAATACAGTAGGCCTATATTTTATTGCAGCCAATGGGCATATCAGGACATATCAATTGCACGCCCGTAGGCTCCTCAACACGTTCAAATTCAAGTAGTTCCAACTTTGGCTACCAGACGCCACAGTCAATGACATCCAGTGGCGAACGTTGGAACTTGATAGAGTGTTTCCAAAGAAATAACCTACAGATTTTGGCTACACACTACCAATTGTAGTGGAAATGAATGTACGATGGTGCAACTACAGCCTTTGGATGGGAGAAAAATGTGTCCGGACTGTCGCAACAGCTGGCGTGATTTTTGTCGCGAGACTGTCGGTCTCCTGTGTTATTGCATTCAAGTGCGCACACTGGGGACAGAAGTGTCGCTCACGACTCATATCCACGGCCTTCTAAACCACAGGCCCACCGGCTTTACTTCCCCTCCGAATAAAGGCATACTGAAGGATTTTAACGCTCTTAAAAATCCGACGACTTCGACTTCGGCCGGACTTCAGCCCACTTGTGTGGGGTTTTGCCTAGGACACCAAGCTGGCTCATCGGCGGGCTTCTGGTGTCCCCGCCCGAACCCCCACAGAAGTAGCGAACTGCGTGCTGCCACCCTTTTTGGGCATAGCAGTTGAGCATGTTACAATTATTATTATTATTGCTTGCCGGTTTTTTATGTTCTTGTAATTGATTTCGTGATGAACATTTTGTGCAAAAGAAAATTGCTCAAAATCAGTTTGTGCAAATTTACGAGGATTATAAATGAATTTTACATAGTTTGGTTATAGAGGGGGGTCCGAGAGATTCCAGCCCCAGGGCCCGTCGCCGCTCTCCACGGCCCTGCCTTCAGCTCGAATGACTGCTGTCTGGTTTCTGTATAGATTGTACATCACCCTCCTATCCCTGTACTTTATTCCAATCGTTGTCAAAATATCAAACAATTTAGCCCAATCAGCGTTATCAAAAGCTTTTTCTAAGTTTACAAATGCCATGAACGTTGTCTTATAACTTCAGATCTGCTCTTGTTTCTTATATTTGATACTCAACTGAATAATGACAATAGCTTTGAGGGTGTAGTGATGGAACAGATATTATGGAGTAGTGAAAAGGACACTTGTGTTAAACAATGATGTGAAATCTCAGCTTTTTAATTGAGAAATGAAAGATACTTACGCCGAGTCAAATAAAATGTCCAGGCCTTTGAAGTGCCTGAGAAAGTGGCTCTGACATTCTATTCTTCTACTTATTAAATAACTCCTTGCGATGTATCTTCCGTTTCACCACGCCAGCGCTAACCTCACATGACACAGAAAGATGACCGGGAAGTTCCATCTACCCATTATCATTCTACTTGCTAGGTGGCTTCGGTGGCGCAGTTGATAGCACGCTGAGCTTCTATAACGGGTTCCAACCCGACCGAAGTCGTTGGATATTTTAAGACCGTAAACAATCGTTCGGAGGGAAAGTGTAGCCGGCGGGCCCAAGTCATAGATTTATGGCATCTAAGAGAACCTTCCACTAACTACAATTGTGTGAAGCTAAATTTGTAGGTTAGATTTGATTAACGCTCTATTTAGTACCAACGTTCGCCACCAGGTGATGATTGCGATGGCATCTAGTAGCCAAGTTCGCGACTAAGTGTCGTTGACGGTAGCATTTGGTAGCAAAAGTAGCAACTAAACTTCAAATTGATCGTCTGCAGTCCTTACCTGAATTACAGATAACACACACTAATACAGCCATCACACTTAACACTGGTTATCAGACAGATTCTTCACACACCCAAAGTACACGGGGCTACCCAGCCCCTAAACTAAGGAACCAACCAACCATTCTAGTTGCTATGTTCAGTTGTTGTTGTTGTTGTTGTTGTTGTTGTTGTTGTTGGTGGTGGTGGTGGTGGTGGTGGTGTTACTGCCACCCGCCGTGTACTTGAATATGCGAGAATATGTCTGATTACTTTGTCTGTATTTTTAACCTGTTTTCAATTTTGAAAAAATAGGCTTATGAGATCACCTTTTGTCCGCGTGTGTGTGTGTGTGTGTGTGTGTGTGTGTCCCTATTAACTTCTAAACGGCTCGAGCGATTTCAATGAAACTCGGTAAGTTCATAGCAATATTCCAGACGACCTCGACCGTGCCCTTCAAATTTTGTTACGTCTCACCAATCCAACATGGCGGCTGTGCGAAATATTTCACCAGCATTCAATATCTCCGAAACTATTCCCGATATCACCCTGGAATTTTTTCGGTGATAAAGGGAACTACTGGAAGTTCACCTGTTTGACATTTGAACAACTGGTTACTACAAAACCAACATGGCGGCCACGCGAATTTGCGACTTTTAAATAGACGTTTCTCGCGATTTAACCATCCAAACGCAATAAAACTTGGTACAGTATATGTTTATACACATTGTAATGCACCGACATCTAACTTGGTTCAATTGTTTACATAACCACAATATGGCGGCTGTGCGAATTATTTCATCAGCATTCTATATCTCTGAAACTATTAGCGGTATCACCCTGAAACTTTGTACGGAGATAAAGAGCACTACTGGAAGTTCATCCATAAGACTTTCAAAAACCGGTTAACTACAAAACGAACATGGCGACCAAGCGAATTTGAAAATTTTAAATAGACCTTTCTCGCGATTTACTGTTCTAAACGCAATGAAATCTGGTACAGAAAATGTTTGTACACATTGTAATGCACTGGTATCTAATTTATTTCAATTGTTTACATAACCTCAAGATGGCGGCTTTGCGAATTTTTAAAATTAAATTTTTATTTCTTGTGTCGTAATCATGTGATCGAAGTGAAAGTTTGAATAATGAACCTACGCAATAATTTTCCTTTAATGGTACATGACTCTATGGCCTATATATTTAACAATCTAACATGGTGACCATCCGAAATATTTAGACGGCTCTGAATATCTACGAATCTATTATAGCAATCAAATTGATTTTTTTTACGTTCATAGGGCCTATGAACTTAAGTTCACCTATAGGACTTTAAATAACCTGGTGATCACAAATCCAACATGGCGGCGATGCGAAGTATAAATATTCACATGGACGTTTCTCGCAATTTAACCATCCGAGTGCAGTGAAACTTGGTACAGTAAATCCTTCTACGAATGTTAATCCACTGGTATCTATTTTATTTCAATTGTTTCCATAACCACAAGATGGCAGCAGTGCGAAATTTTTGAATCTCCTTGTTACTTCTTGTGTCCTAATCATGCGATTGAAGTTTGAATGCTACACGTACACAATAATCTTCATGTAACAGAACATAACTCTAGGACCTACATATATAAAATCCAACATGGCGACCATCCGAAATATTTAGTCGGTTCTCAATATCTACGAATCTATTACAGCAATCAAATAATTTTGTATGTAGATAGAGGCAATTAACATGAGTAGGATATATGAAAATAGGCTGTATAGTTCTTCACGGATCTACTTGTTAGTCTGTCCATTTGTCACTCAGACGGATGTGGTTTTAAGTTAGGAACTATCCCGGCATTCGCCTGGAGCAGACAAACCGTTCAAAACCCCTTACATGAAGGCTGAGATGGGAATCGAACCCACCTGTACACAGTCCTCAGACCAGAAGTAAATTTGATGGCAGTGGCGAAGATCTAACTCGGACCAGGAGATGCTCATGGCATGGTTTATATCGTCAGAGGAGTTAACGAGATATTACATGATTGAAAATTATTGAAAGAGCGGTAAGGAATAATATTACAGAGGTGTGGACATTAAAAGACTCGACGCCACTTTCCCAAAATTAAATGTATACTGGTTTTTTTTTTTTTCGCTATCGTTTTACTCTCCAGAATCGGCTTTTCCCACGGACTAAGCGAGGGATCCCACCTCTACCGCCACTGAGGGCAGTGTCCTGGAGCTTGAGACTCTGAGCCAGGGATACAACTGGGGTGTGTGACCAGCACTACGCCCAGGCGGCCTCACCTGCAAAGCGAACAGGGGGCCTGATGAAGGGATGGGAAGAGTGGGATGGTTAGGCAAGGAAGTGGGAAGGAGGCGGCCGTGACCTTAAAGTAGGAACCATCCCGGCATTTTTCCGAAGACGAAGTGGGAAACCACGGAAAACCACTTCGAGGATGGCTGAGGTGGGAATCGAACCCCGTCTACTCATTCGGGCCATCCGAGGCTGAGTAGACTCCGTTCCAGTCCTCATACCACTGTTCAAATTTCGTGGCAGAGCCGGGAATGGAACCCAGGACCTCCGGAGCGGCAGCTGACCATGCTGACCGCTACGCTACGGAGGCGACTAAAAATGTATACTTTTGACGGCTTAATGCACTAAATATGTTTACAAGGCGGTGAAATTACTTCCAATGTTTACAACGGTCTTAATTATATTCTATTTTAAGAAACTCAAAGTAAAATGATTCTTTAGAATTTCCTCTAACAGAGGAGCTTTCTACTGCCAAATGCCACTCGTTTTTTTGTTTGGTTGGTTGGTTGGTTCCTCAGTTTAGGGGCTGAGACAACGCGGTCATGTAGCCCCGTGTACTATGGGTGTTTGTAGAATTTGTCTGATAACCGGTGTTAATTGTGATGACTGTATTAGTGTGTGTTATCTGTCTTATTTTAAGCAGCCTATGGACTACTGTAGTTCCTACTTTTGTCACCAAATGCTACTGTCCACGTCACCTAGCTGCTAGATGGCATCGCAGTCTGCACCTGGTGGCGAACGTTGGAAATAATAGAGCGTTATCAATTCTAACCTACAAATGTTTTGGCTTCACACAAGTGTAGTTAGTGGAAGGTTCTTTTTCATGCCATAAATCTATGACTTGGGACCTCCGGCTTTACTTTCCCTCCGAAGGAAGGCATACTGAGGGATTTTCAACGCTCTTAAAAAAATCCGACGACTTCGGCCGGGTTTGAACCCGCGACATTGGTCATAGAAGCTTATTATTGTACCAACTACGCCACCGAAGCCACCGCACGTTTTGTTTTGATTACTTCACTCTACTTTTCGTGTGAATTTAGAGCTGAGGGTTGTGGAGTCATTTTACTGATGATTTGCTCTTGAGGGAACCGGGACGCGTGAATCTAGAGAAAAATTTAGCTTCCGATGTTTAGTTACAAATCTCAGAAACTGCAATAGATATTTCCTTCAATGTTATTTTGGTATATTCAGAGTACATTCCTCATTATTTAGGTAGAAATTGAAGCTTCCATGTTGAATATTTTGTGTCAGAGAGAGCATTACAAAAACAATCTTAAAGAAATATATTGTTAAAAATTTCCTTAACTCATGTCCCTTTTTCTGAGCAAATACTCTAACCAGACCCAACAAACTTTGCATGCATAATATTTAAACTATTTTTGAGATACGGAAATAAAAGTATTGTCCTATTGTTTACAGGAGTTGAGTTTTTTTTTTAAATCTTAGTTGAAAACTTTAATTTTCTGTAAAATTGTCAGTGCTTTTTAAGCTGGGCTCCATGAACTAATCAAGATACCTGAATAAATTTACTTCCACTAGTAGATCTATATAGTGTCTTAGAGACTACCAAGTTTCAAACACATTGATCGGATAGTTTCTGAGAAAATGGTACATAAAATTTCAAAAAATATGACTTACGGAAAACACAAAAATGTTTGGCTTGTAGCTCCAGTATAGCGTTATAACATTATGTTTAAACCTAATTTTATTGCATAAAATATCACTTCAGCACAATAATTGATTGCACCAAATTCTTCAGAAAAAATAGGAGATTTTTTTAAGCTAAAACTAACTTGACATTGTTGAGCCTATCACTCGTCCCGGTTCCCTTGAACTATGCATTGAAATCACCTGACTTCCCAAGTCAATGAAAAAATAGAAAACCGGCCAAGCTGAGGTATCCCTCGGAACCCCCAATTCTGAAAGTTTCCAGGTACAATTCCTTACGGGAAACATTACTAAGCAGCAGTTGGTCAATAAAATGATTTTAAATAAAAAATTCAGACCGATTTGAATTCTTTACGGTATTTTATAATTTGCACATAGCCACGGCAAAATGCAAGTTCGGACGACGATGATAACCTGGCACTCCCATCGATTATTAGTATTACTACCAGACATGTGGTATACTGTAAGTCATGACAACTATTTTCACCCTCAAATTTACACGTTCGAACCAAAGCAATGGCCTGCAAATGGTGACACAGCACGAATCATTGGACACGGGAGGGGGTCAGGGGGGACATTGCCCCCCTCAAATTTAAGGTGCGAGATAAAAATTCAATTAGTCTACCCTTAAAACAACTAAAGTAAAATGGCCAGAAAGTATTATATAAACGATTTAATACTACGTTAAGCGGAAAATGGGATAACCATCTTGCCTTGCGTAGTGGAAATTTTATTATTCTACCGAACAAACAGCCTGTTTTTGCTCCCTCTCTCGTTTCCCGTCGAGGCGCCAACTGAGCCAAAAGCCGTGGGGCTTTGAGCTTTGTCCACTTACCTCCACGATCCGAAAAGCTACATTTTCGAACTATTTTTTCTGAGCCCTCGTTTAAAACTGAGGTAAGGTAGGCTACTGGCACACACAAAACCATTACTTTTGCCCGGAAACAACAGCGCGCACGCGTTGTTTTTTGAAACAAACTAAGTAAAATAACACGTTTTAAGCACACGCTACACATGCACCCTGTGTTGCGCCGACAAGGTTCAAAAAACTTTGAAAAATGTCCATTTCAAATCTTATATATTAAAAATAGTTTTCAAAAAATTTCACCCTTTACTAAAACTGAAATATCTCGGGAAGTATTTGCGCTACGACGTTTGTTTGTTGTCTTAAAATGTAGGCTAATGCCCGTCAAGCACCGTCGATTGATACCCACCTTACTTGATTATACCATTCGAGTGTTGAAATAATTGCGAATATTACTTCCTTCAAGGTCTCACGAAAATAGAATATCGAATGACTTGACGGACATATTGTCGCTAGGCGACAACGACTAACACTGTATCATGATATTCAGCGCCGCCCCAATAATAAATATAACTTGATATTAACAGAGAGTTCCCTAATTACGTCATGATATCGTTAACTTATACCTGCTCCACTCGGGCGCTAATGTCGCATTTATCCATTCAGTAAGTAGAAGGGGATTCTGTGCACATAATTTTATTAAAACTTCTAAAAGAATGGATTACTTTGAGACTGAAATGCTCATGCACAATCAGCAGTCATTTTGCTAATGACACTGTCATGTCAACATCTGTTTGAATGACAACAGATACTGTATACGAAAGACAACTAATTTCACGAAGATGCCGCTACAGTTGAATGTTGGAACCGCCATTTTGTATTGTGTATCCGATCTTTCTGTTATATAGTTTTTGGTCTCACCAGCTACAAACTGTCTTCTTTTCGTTTCAGCATTCGTCCTTATAGGTTGTGTGCTCAATCAATACAATGAATCATATTATGATGAATGAGAGGCGACACTCAATTACAAATGTTATAAAGATTAAAGGTGACGGTAATTGTCTGTTCAGGTCATTGGCATATTGTGAGTACAACAATCAGAGTTTATTTACACAGGTTAGAAAGCGAATTATAAAACATGTTACAGACAAGTGGAATAATTATTCTTCCTTTATTGTTGGCAACAGTGATATGTACCGGTACGAAACTGCTATCAATACGAGCGATGATTACAAAATGTATATGTCTATGAATGGTGTTCATGGAGGTCGTGTTGAGTTAGTTGTCGCTGCTCGAGTTTGCAAAATGGATATTTATTCGTGGATTACTACTGTCATATGGAAGGTGACCGGTTAAAATATATACGTCATCAACAAACGAAGTTACGAGTTGATACATATGCCGGTTTAGCAGACGCCTTGCATGTACGAGCAGAAAATGAAAATCTCAGAGTCGGTCGTACTGTAGTTTTGCCATCTTCTTTTACAGGTAGCCCAAGGAAAATATTGCAAAATTATCAGGATACGATGACGATAGTGAGGAAGTTTGGACAGCCAGATTTATTCATTACGTTCACCTATAATGCGGGCTGGCCATAAATACTTAACAGTCTTCATCTCTGGGAAACGGCTAATAATAGGCCTGATATTGAAGTGAGAGTTTTCCATTGCAAAATAAAGGAATTGCTACGATTGATTAATGTTCAGGAAATTTTAGGTAAAAGCATATCTATATACAGTGGAATTTCAAATACGAGGTCTCCCGCACATCCACTTACTCTTAACATGAACGGAAGATTGTAAGTTTCGAGAAATTTCTGACATTGACAGTGTGGTGTGAGCCGAAATACCAGATTTCGAGGATGAAGCGCTATACGAGTTGGTAAGGCGTCATATGGTACATGGTCCTCGCGGATCTTTGAATCCTGCTTCAGTCTGTAAGGAAGATGGCGTATGTAAGAAAGATTTCCCTAAACAGTTTCAGGAAGAGACCAAAGATAATGCCAATGTTTATCCTTCGTATAGGAGAAGAAATAATGGGCGGATTATTAGAAAAACAATTCGAGGCATTGACATTGAAGTCGATAGTCGATTCATTGTTCCCTACAATCCATTTCTTTTACTTTACGTGCAAGCTCATATTAATGTTGAAATATGCTGAAGTGTTCGGAGTGTTAAATACATCCACAAATACTGTATCTTATGTATTAAAATCCACAAGTAAATGTATAAAGGTCATGACTGCTGCATTGTTAAAATATGTCCTGAAGGCGAAACGGTGAACTACGATGAAATTACTTCTTTCCTGAATGCTAGATATGTTGGTCCAACAGAAGCCGCATTCAGGATATTTTCATTTCACACGCATGAACAGTCACATTCTATCGTGCGATTACCAGTTCACTTGACAAACTTGCAAAATATCTATTTTAAAAATGATAACGCTCCTGATATTTTACTTCAAGCACAGTTGCACAACACGGAATTACAAGCGTGGTTCAAGTCAAATCAAGATTCGCAAGCCAAAGTCCGTATATATATCCTGAAACACTAGTAATTACGTCTGGAATAAGAGCAACTGACTGTGGCAAAAGAGAAAAAATGTTTCAATAACTATAGGCAGAATGTATAATGTTTCGCCTACAGAAACAGAAAGGTATTGTTTAAGCTTGTTATTGCTTCACGTCATAGGTGCTACCAGCTTCCAGGATCTACGAACATACAAAGCAGTTGTCTATTCTACTTTTAAGGAAACAGCAAAGGAGCGAGGTTTGCTGATTGACGATTCTGAATGGCAGCGTTGTTTGGCAGAAGCGTCACAATTTAAAATGCCTTCTCAGTTACGACAACTGTTTTCTTACATATGCATCTTTCATACCCCTTGAAATGTAAGATAGTTATGGGACATTTTCAAGAATTCATTATCAGAAGATTATCTGCAGTTTCACGAACCTAACATTGCATATCAGTTCACTCTTAAACATATTTCTAATACATTAAAGCTCCATGGTCTTCCCATTACTTCTCTCGAATTGCCAGCTATTATTGATAATTTCCCTCAGACAAATTTACCAATGAATTATCCAAAACTTAATGAGGATCAATTAAGTCGGATGATAAACCAAGCAAATGGAAACCAAACGGCTATAATTACAGAAATTTTGGGGTTAGTACTGCGCCCGAAGAAACCCATCAGTACTTATATCAACAGCACTATAAAGGATTGCAGACATGTAAATTACCCAGCTCACAAACTTACCATGCCTACTAAGTAAAATTGGGAATTTCAGGAACACACAGGATAGATGTTATTCGTAAAGAAAATAGTACTACTAGCCAAGGTACAAATTTATACTATCATTTACATTTAGAGCAAATCGAGAAACTCCAATCTCGAGGGGTGATAAGGTCTAATCTATAGTGAGCGCCTGTATCTATACCTCGTAGTACTATTTTCGACGATGACGACAATGAAAACGGTATCAGATTAGATAAAAGTTGACTGAGTCGCTAAAAAGCGCCAGCCATTTATTAAGCTAAAAACAAGTATAAAACTGGCTTCCTCCCTGAATATGATGTCTCCTTGACACTCTAACAAAAGTAACTCCAAAAATAAACTTGCACGTGGCACTGATATAGTTAGGAAAATGAAACGGCGTGATACTAAGTATTACCCTACTTTATACAGATCCGCTTCAACTCTGAACCATAGTTCCATATCTAAGCAAAAATTATTCATGAACTATGTGCATATATACATTCATTGTCTATCCATCTATAAGTCTTTCATCTACTCAACTTTCTTAACAATCAAATAACAAACATACACCGCAACTATCGTGTTGAAAGTAATAAATACTCGTCTTAATCAATTGAACATAAGTGACAAACATTTAAGCTAAGCACTGTTCCTTTTTACCTTTATCTATTTATCATGAAATACTGAAATAAGTTCTGAAATTCTTTACTGTGTTAATAATTTTCTGATAAACGTGAATACTAGAAGTCCACGGCATTAACCTTCGTTTCTCACACTCCTCTTTCATAATTATACAACAATTACCTTCTCTCTTAAACACCCTGTACAGAATCTTCCTTTAATACACTCACATAACTTCACAATCATTGCGATCAATACTAGAAGAACTTAGAGACTCCTCAGCCTCCCTTCGTAAAAATACGTAACTCAATTTACGTTTATATCTCCTTAATTTGCACGGCAATTCAACTATAAACTTCCACTTCAATACATATATTTCCTAACTTTAACATTCTTCTCTATATCCTGATATAACTTCGCCTCGTGCTTATAATTCCATTTCTGCAATACATCTCGGTACTTTTCACTTTCTGATCACCCTGTGATTTAACTTTGTTAACTTTCTTTTTCACGTGTTTAAATTCAGCTTTACATTTTATTACAACTTTTCAAGAAATATCAGTAAATATTCATATTCTTAACAAAAGATATAAGTTTGACTTCCTTCCATGAATATATTTGTTTAACAAATTCATCTATGCTTTTTAATGCTCTAAATCTCATTAGACATATGTGTATAAGCTTTTCGTAATACTTTCGTTCATAATTAGTTGAAAATAATTTCTGACACTCGAATCAACATCATGAGTTGTCGAAATATTCTTTACACTTCGTGACATAACTTCTTAAATATGCTGTACTTAAATTTGCTCCAATAAACTTCTTTTATTTCATTTACAACTTTATTCCTTCTTTAGTTCGTTCAACGTTCTACTCCTTTTAAATAGTTCACTCTACATTCTTTTGAATAATTCACTCTACATTCCTTTAAACAACTTATTCTATATTCTTTTAAATAATTCATTCTACATTCCTTTAAACAATTCGTTCTACATTCCATCGCTGCGATAGAACAGATTTAATTAGATTAAATCTAACGCAAATATGAAAAATTCTACACGATTTTACTCTGATATGACTTTAGTGTTAATAGCATCATTATGCCAAAATTTCGTCCAAGTGACTGAAATTTTCAAGAACAAGAAAAATAACTCCGAAGAAAAATACGAAAAATTACTACTACACAAAAACTACACAAATACTACACAAATTTAATTACTTTGACAAAATTATACGGTTGAAATAAGGCTGATTGAAAAATGCTGTTGAAAAATAATGCAGTTTAAATAATGCAGTTAAAAATAATGCCGTTGGAAATAATGCAGTTGGTCAATTGGATAATCACAGAACATAACTACAATTCTACATGATATAAAACAATTTCTTCACTACCTTGAGTTGACTTCTGGTCTGGAGAATACCTGCGTCTCGCCTGCCAAACCAAACGTGTCGTGGATCTCACCGTATCGCCCACAGCTGTGAAGACCGGTTTGTGTCAGAACCAGCTGGCCTCGTCTCCCAGTAGAACAAGGTCGATGATGTCCTCGGTGAATGACCTCGCCGTGAAACAGCTCGCTCTGCCAACACTCCGTCCCCCGTGCACTGCAAGTAGTCCGGCTTCGACTCTCCATCTCTTCAGAATTGACATCTCGGTTCTTCAGAATTGACATCTCGTTTCTTCAGAATTGACATCTCGTTTCTTCAGAATTGACATCTCGTTTATTCAGAATTGACATCTCGTCTCAGGTTGAATATTGTCGTTTATACAAGCGTTTGTGAATATTCAAGATGTGTTAGAACTCTTGTAGAAAAGTATAAGTTTTGTTCGGTGATGTTGCGCGGCACGTAGATATTCTGTTTCGCCTTCCACATTAGTGAATTCTGGAATTCAACTGTACATCTTTGTAGTCTCCACTTCCCTATGTTTTAGCTTAGCACATAGTAATTCTCATTTCTCTGATGATATAATTAAGACTTCCCCGTTGCTGACTTCTAACTTGCATTTTTAATGTAATGTTCAAATGTGCGTTCACACGTAGTAATTACTGAATATCTTCTTGTCGAAATGTTTCAAGCAATGTGGAACAACTTTGCATAAGCACTGTAATATTTGGTTATACTGTTCCGTTCTGCTTCCTAGATGTAGCTTGCTCCTCAAGTTACAGTCTTACTGTACTGCACTCTTCTTTGCTTTCAACTCTAATGAAACGTAGCACTGTTATATGAATACTGGTTTCTTCTCGAGGTCTTGACTCAATGAAATCTCAAATTGGAAAGAACTCTCTCGTCCGGTTCTCCACACTCGGCAAGTTCCAGTCTCTCTGCCTCCCCTCTCGTGGTGTGACGTAACTTCTACCACCTCTCCTCGCTTCAGTCCGCAGTTCGACCTTCGTCTCTTCCCCTCTTTCATGACGTAACTCTCGCTTCAAGTGGCGTGATGTCTCTCGCAATATGGACCTCCTACATTCATATAATAGAATATATGTCCATCTCTAAATCATTCCTTCTTCCTTGCCTTTTGTAATTGCATAAGATGTATAGTATTTCACTCATTTCCATACAGTTTTTCCCATATTTCTCGAATTTTTAATAAATAAAAATTTTCATCCACTCTTTTATTTTTTCTGGGGTCTTGGTTCATATCCAGATTGGTTCTTTGGTAATGACCTTAAATAAATTCTGGCGCATTTCCCCGTTGCTAATTTAAAGTAAAGTATAGCCTGTACTTTCTTTAATAATATAAGTTTCTCTGTTCTTGAGACTGAATTTATTTATTTTACTGTATCTTTGGGTAAAATCTTTTCAATTTGGAATGGTTGAATTTTCCAATGGATCTGTGATCTTCAACTCTTACAATTTTATAGCAATTGTTACCGTAGACTGTATCTACTTTGAACGGTCCTCTGAAAAGGCTACTGAATTTGATATACACCTTCTTCAGTACGTCAGCTTTCACAGGAATCCTGACTAATACAAGGTCACCTTCTCGTAGCGGTCCACTGAATCTCTTCCCTTCTAAACGTTTTAATCTCTTCTCAGCCGCTTTGTTCAACTGGACCCTCGCTTCTTTGATTCTCTGGTCCATCGGTGGTTCGTTATCTTCCGGAATATTGAAGATTCCGTTCCATGGTCGTACGGGTTTCTCTTCAAAATGCAACATAACTGGAATATCGTTGGTGCTCTCATGTCTCGTGTTATTGATGCAAAATTCCACTAGTGGTACAATCTTCACCCAATTTGCATGATTATCGGCACTATACAAGCGAATGTACTTTGAAAATTCAAGCATTGTTCTTTCAATAGGATTCGTCTCTGGGCTTCGAACTGATGAAAATAGGTGAATAATATCCAACCTATCCATCGCTCCCTGAAATTCTGCAGAGGTGAATTGCGTTCCATGGTCTGTTAAAAGTCTCTCTGGTTTTCCCAACTTTGGAATAATGTTCCTCTCCAGGTGATATAAAACATTTTTCGTTGTTTCTTTCTGCATGGGATTAAGCATTACAATTTTGGAGAATACATCCATTGTGACTAACACATACTGGTTTCCTCTGTCTCCTTTAGGTGCAGGTCCAAAAATATCCTGACTAAACAATTCCAGTGGTTTCGTGGGAATAATTGCTTTAGGTCTCTCCTTCAATAGTTCAGAATTATATTTATTTTTCTGACACAGTTCACAAGATTTGATTACTATGGTTATGGATTCTCTCATATTAATCCAATAGAACTTTTCTAACATGGTATAGTATGTTTTGTCAACTCCTCCGTGGCCTATACTTTTGTGTACTAACCAAATTAGTGGCACAATAAGTTCTGGTGGAATAGCAACTCGTACTTTCGTGTGTCTGGCATCGATGTATTTACATACAGTTTCTCCCACGAGAATATAGTGTCTAGCTTTTCTTCTTGTTTCAAAGTATGAGGCGTGCCTCCTTGTCATTCTCCCTGACAAAAATCTATAAATGTTCCTGAATGGTGCATGCTTCTTTTGAAAAAAAAAAGGAATTCTTCTCAGTTTATCTAGCGTTTCCTGATCTTCTGCATCTGTCTGGATAACATTAACTCTCACATCTTTCTCAGAAATCGGATGTCTGGAAAGAATATCTGCTAGTAGGTTATCTTTACCAGGAACATGAACTATCGTAGCATCAAATTGTTGCAAAACCATGGTCCATCTGGTCATCCTATCGCTTGACAAGTCTGACTTCAACATGAATTCTAGTGCTTTGTGATCCGTTCTGATTATAATCTTGTGTCCCAGCAATAATTTCTTCCAATTTTGTAGAGCATTTATGACAGCTAAAGCTTCAAGCTCCGTCGTGATGTAATTCAGCTCGTGCGTGCGTAACTTCCTACTGCTGAATGAAATATAGTGAGGATTACCATCTTGATCCTTCTGATATAAGACTGCGCTAATACCAATTCGTGAAGCGTCCGTTTCTATGATGAATGTTCTTTCAAAATCTGGGTACTCTAACTTGATGTTATCTCTGAGCATTTCCTTTGCTTGAATAAAGGCATTCTCAGCAGCTGCATCCCATTTCCATCTATTGTTTTTCTTTAGAAGCTCATGTAGTGGTGCCATGATCTCTGAATAACGTGGACAATGACTACTGAAAAACTGACAAAGACCCGCAAAAGCTCGGATGTCTTTGATTTTCTTGGGTTTTGGAAATTTCAATATCGCTTCGATCTTGTCTTCATTCGGGTGGTAACCAAATCTGTCTATAGTATGACCAAGAAAGTTGATCTTTTCTTGAAAGAAATGGCATTTATTCAATTTCACCTTGATGTTTGCACTTCTGAGGTTATCAAATAGCTTCGACAAATGCATGAAATGTTGCTCTGGTGTCTCTGAAGATATGATAATATCATCCACGTAGCAAATGGCAAATTGTTTCACTTCTTCACTCAACTTTTCATCCAAGGCTCTGATAAGTGCTGGACTTGAATTTACCAATCCATATGGTACTCTTTGGTATACATAACAGGTTTGATTGAACATGAACCCTGTATAACATTTGCTGTCTTCTGTAAGCTCCATTTGATGAAATGCTGCAGTTAAATCAATCACTGAGAAACAGGTTTTCTTCTTGAATCTCCTCAGTAGTTCTCTAATTTTTGATGGCCTGTCGAATTCTTTCAGCAGAAGAGTATTTATGCCCCTGGCATCTAAACATAGTCTAAGACTACCATCTGCTTTCTTCACAACAGTGAGTGGATTTAAATAAGGAGTGGCTTGCTTTCTTATAATCCCGTCTTTTTCCATGCCTTTTATGAGCTCTGTCACTTCAGCTTAATATTTCTCCGGTATTGGATACAATTTCTTCTGAAAAGGTGTGTCATCAGCGAGCTTGATCTGATATTTATATCCTCTTATAATGCCTGGCTTGTTATCAAATATGTCTGCATAAGTCGTGACCAATTCTTCTAATTTCTCCCTCTGATCTTCAAAATGCTCAATTTTTCTGCCATAGTGAGGTATTCCTTCTGCTTCAACTTCCATACCAATCTTCACAAGATTTTCTTCTGTAGTTTCGTCAATCAGACTACACTCATTCTCCTCCTTCTTCGTATCCTCTGGTTGATGTTGGCCTTCATTAAATCTTATGACTCCATTTCGTAAATCGATCACAGCTCCAGTCTTAGTTATAAAATCAATGCCTAAAATAGCATCGAAATTTATCTGGCTCAAGACTATGAATATCTGCTCATATTTGTATTCATTTATGGAGAATTCCATTAGTGTTTGGACTTTACATTTCACGGTCTTGTCGTTAAATACGCCCCTGACTTTAATAGTTGAAACGGGCATTGCTATAAGTGAACTTCCATCTTTCAATCTGTGAAAACAGTCCTCTGATAAAATTGATGCTGTTGCTCCCGTATCTAGTAGTGTTCTGAGACATTCTCCTTCTGATACGATTTCTATAATGGGTAATCTCGCTACTCTATCTGTTTTCGTCTCTTCTCTTTCATACAGGAGATCTTCATTCGTGGCTTCATATAACTCATTGATCTGGATTTCATGTCTCGTTACGGTGCTGTTTTCTTCCTCCTTCACTTTTTGGAATTTGACGTTTTTTTTGTACCCCTCCTGGGTCTTCATTCCTTCGATCTCTGCTTGTTCCCGGTTGAGATTCTTGATTCTGGTTATGCTGTCCCTGATTTTGGTCTCTCGCGTTCCTTTCTCTGAGATTCCTTAGGTATTCTTGACTTTCTCTTTCCCTATCATCATAATACCTTCTTACATTGTTATTATTTCTCCAACCTTGATCTTGTTGACTTTGCTGTTGTTGCTGTCTCAAATAATTATTCGTGTTCCTCCAGTTCTGATATCCCCGATATCCATAATTATTCGTAGGATTATTTCGATTATAATATCCCTCTCTGCGATAATCATTGTTCCTGTTGTGATAGCTATTTCTCCATCTTTGATTTTCTTCCCATCTTTGATTTTGGTATGGTCTTCCTTCTCTAGGTCTCTGATAATCTGGTCGAAATCGATTTTGTCCATACATTCTTGATCTCGTTGGACCTACTCCAATTTTGTTCTCCTCTGTTTGCTGCATTTGATCGATGTGGATGGTGTGAATCTCTCTCTGTTCCTGATTTCTACCTCTCTGGTTTTGGTTTCCAGTTGAGTTGTTGGACACATTAGACGTGTGATCCAGTCTCCTCAAAATTTCTGCCATTCCTTCTAAAGTTTTTACATTTGCCGAAATGAGGTGCCTCCTAACTTCCGTTGGTAACTGGCATGAAATAGCATGAACCAAGTCTTCTTCCGCCAAAGGAGGTTGCAAATACTGCAAGCGTGCTAATTGTTTCGTGAAGAAACTTGCGTATTTCGTTGGACTAGAATATGCATACTTTTTAGAGTAAATTTAGGCTCGTATGTCTTGTTGAAGTTCCTTGCTCCAAAATCGTTTCTGCAGAGCTATAGCGAATTCTTCAAATGTCTGATAAGTGTACCTGAAAGCTCTGTGCCATACTAACGCTTCTAAATCCAAGTATTTTTCAACGACCCTCATATGTCTTTCACGAGGTATTCTATTGTCTTCTAAGTACGACCTCATGTCTCTCAGAAACTCTACAGCAGTAATATTTCCTACTCCGCTGAATTTATTCGGCTTCTCATCATTATTCTTGATCACGATAACATTGGCATTTGACCTACTCTGGTAAGGTTCACAGTCTCCTCCAAGTTCCCCTATTTCTGTTTGAAATGGCTCTCGACTGAAGTTAAAATTGGACTTCGGAATCTGCTGTTGACTAATCTCGCTTTCCTTATCCTCTTCTATCTTGTCTGTCCTAGCCTCTAATTTCCTTATTTCTTCTTTCAATTTTTCATCTCTTGCTTGAAAAAATCTCGTCAAGTCCTTTCTGATGTCCTCCCTGACTTCAGCTCTTAACGTAGATGAAAATGTAGCATCCCCTATCGTAAGTGACCTTAATTGCTGTTCTATTTCGCTGGTTTCCTTATCCTGCTTTGATCGAATTTTCGCTAGTTCTATGCTTATCTCATCGACCGTGCATTTAATTTTGTCAAATTCATTTGAGTTAGTTAAATCTGTTTTATTAACAATATATGTCAGCGTGGCTACGTTATTAATTTGCAATGTATCTATCCGCTTAGATAGATCTTCCCGTACCTTACTAACATTTATATTGGAACATAACTCTATAGCCTTAATGTCATTTGCTAATTTATGATGAATTTCTGATACAATTTTAGTTGTGACTGTTACGACCTCCTCCTTCATGTCCATAACTGCCTTTACAATGGAAGCATTTATATCCACATTTATACCCTCTTCAATCAGTTTATTTTGACCTTCCAACTTGACCTGTAATTCACCAACAGTGTCATTTAGACTGTCAAGTTGCTCCTTGAGTTTGTTCTGGGCACCTGAAATGTGTACATGATGAGTATTGTTCTCTTCCTTAATGGAGCTAATACTAGCCTGTAATTTCTTTTCTAGCTCTATCATGTGATTACTGTTAGCTAATTGAACTTCTAACACTTTTCCTGCCATGTCGGATCTTAAATTTTCTACTTCTGTCTTCGTAAGATTGATGTCCTGTTTGACTTGATCAAATGAAGCTTTTAATTCTTCCTGTGCATTACCTGCCCTTTCAAAAATTCTCTGAGCTTTTTCCTGATTTTTCCTAACCTCCTCCTGTGCTGCTCTTATTTCGGCTTGGATCTTTCTATCTTCTAATCTAGCCTGCTCCTGACTTAACCTGTCCTCCTCGCGAGCTTTTTCCTGAGTTAATCTCATCTCTGCTCTTATCCTATTTGCCTCTTCTAAAGCTAACTTGGCTTCTTCTCTTTCCTTCTCTCTAGATAGTCTATCTTCCTTTCTGGCCTTTTCTAAAGCTAACTTAGCTTCTTCCTGTGCTAATGTTATACTAGCCTTAGTAAGTGGTTGAGCAACTGATAACTCTGCCTTGACCTCTGATTTTACAGTAGCTGCTGATTTCTGAATCTCGGCTTTCATCTGTTTAATGTTGTTGTGTGTCAATTGGTGGAGGGCTTCAAGGTCTTTGGTCAACGTACTTTGACCTTCCTTCATGGTTTCGAGCATCGTTCGAATGAACGTCATATCATTCGCTGACATAATTCTTCTTTCTTGAGAATAAGGGAAGTATCAACTACAAAAATTACCAGTGAATATCCAGATTGACCAACGCATGCATTTTATACCAGTGATGGAATATATTGAACATCTTAATCCTACCTACATCTATTTTAATCGCGAGTTATCTCGTATATTTTATCGTCCCATTTTACTGAACTGACATCGTTACATTCTATCATCTCACTTAACCTATGTTTAACAACATGAATTTACTTTTAAATTTAATATTACATGACAAATGTCGTTAGCTGGTTTTAAAAATATGCCTCACAACTGTAATGTACTCCACTAATCTGCTGATGTTGTGTTCATCTCAACAATCATTAAATTTGGGATCGGCATTTTTCTTTTCAAAACTAATATGGCCTCACTCTCGAGTACTTCCAAACTTCTTCTCTCGAGTGCTCTTTCGAATGCTCTTTCGAATGCTCTTTCGAAGGCTCTTTCGAATGCTCTTTCGAAGTCCCCACGGATGGGCACGCCATTTAAATATACATCTATCTATATGCGCCCGAAGAAACCCATCAGTACTTATATCCACAGCACTATAAAGGATTGCAGACATGTAAATTACCCAGCTCACAAACTTACCATGCCTACTAAGTAAAATTGGGAATTTCAGGAACACACAGGATAGATGTTATTCGTAAAGAAAATAGTACTACTAGCCAAGGTACAAATTTCTACTATCATTTACATTTAGAGCAAATCGAGAAACTCCAATCTCGAGGGGTGATAAGGTCTAATCTATAGTGAGCGCCTGTATCTATACCTCGTAGTACTATTTTCGACGATGACGACAATGAAAACGGTATCAGCTTAGATAAAAGTTGACTGAGTCGCTAAAAAGCGCCAGCCGTTTATTAAGTTAAAAACAAGTATAAAACTGGCTTCCTCCCTGAATATGATGTCTCCTTGACACTCTAACAAAAGTAACTCCAAAAATAAACTTGCACGTGGCACTGATATAGTTAGGAAAATGAAACGGCGTGATACTAAGTATTACCCTACTTTATACAGATCCGCTTCAACTCTGAACCGTAGTTCCATATCTAAGCAAAAATTATTCATGAACTATGTGCATATATACATTCATTGTCTATCCATCTATAAGTCTTTCATCTACTCAACTTTCTTAACAATCAAATAACAAACATACACCGCAACTATCGTGTTAAAAGTAATAAATACTCGTCTTAATCAATTGAACATAAGTGACAAACATTTAAGCTAAGCACTGTTCCTTTTTACCTTTATCTATTTATCATGAAATACTGAAATAAGTTCTGAAATTCTTTACTGTGTTAATAATTTTCTGATAAACGTGAATACTTGAAGTGTACGGCATTAACCTTCGTTTCTCACACTCCTCTTTCATAATTATACAACAATTACCTTCTCTCTTAAACACCCTGTACAGAATCTTCCTTTAATACACTCACATAACTTCACAATCATTGCGATCAATACTAGAAAAACTTAGAGACTCCTCAGCCTCCCTTCGTAAAAATACGTAACTCAATTTACGTTTATATCTCCTTAATTTGCACGGTAATTCAACTATAAACTTCCACTTCAATACATATACTTCCTAACTTTAACATTCTTCTCTATATCCTGATATAACTTCGCCTCGTGCTTATAATTCCATTTCTGCAATAAATCTCGGTACTTTTCACTTTCTGATCACCCTGTGATTTAACTTTGTTAACTTTCTTTTTCACGTGTTTAAATTCAGCTTTACATTTTATTACAACTTTTCAAGAAATATCAGTAAATATTCATATTCTTAACAAAAGATATAAGTTTGACTTCCTTCCATGAATATATTTGTTTAACAAATTCATCTATGCTTTTTAATGCTCTAAATCTCATTAGACATATGTGTATAAGCTTTTCGTAATACTTTCGTTCATAATTAGTTGAAAATAATTTCTGACACTCGAATCAACATCATGAGTTGTCGAAATATTCTTTACACTTCGTGACATAACTTCTTAAATATGCTGTACTTAAATTTGCTCCAATAAACTTCTTTTATTTCATTTACAACTTTATTCCTTCTTTAGTTCGTTCAACGTTCTACTCCTTTTAAATAGTTCACTCTACATTCTTTTGAATAATTCACTCTACATTCCTTTAAACAATTTATTCTATATTCTTTAAAATAATTCATTCTACATTCCTTTAAACAATTCGTTCTACATTCCATCGCTGCGATAAAACAGATTTAATTAGATTAAATCTAACGCAAATATGAAAAATTCTACACGATTTTACTCTGATATGACTTTAGTGTTAATAGCATCATTATGCCAAAATTTCGTCCAAGTGACTGAAATTTTCAAGAACAAGAAAAATAACTCCGAAGAAAAATACGTTAAATTACTACTACACAAAAACTACACAAATTTAATTACTTTGACAAAATTATACGGTTGAAATAATGCTGATTGAAAAATGCTGTTGAAAAATAATGCAGTTTAAATAATGCAGTTAAAAATAATGCCGTTGGAAATAATGCAGTTGGTCAATTGGATAATCACAGAACATAACTACAATTCTACATTATATAAAACAATTTCTTCACTACCTTGAGTTGACTTCTGGTCTGGAGAATACCTGCGTCTCGCCTGCCAAACCAAACGTGTCGTGGATCTCACTGTATCGCCCACAGCTATGAAGACCGGTTTGTGTCAGAACCAGCTGGCCTCGCCTCACAGTAGAACAAGGTCGATGATGTCCTCGGTGAATGACCTCGCCGTGAAACAGCTCGCTCTGACAACACTCCGTCCCCCGTGCACTGCAAGTAGTCCGGCTTCGACTCTCCATCTCTTCAGAATTGACATCTCGTTTCTTCAGAATTGACATCTCGTCTCAGGTTGAATATTGTCGTTTATACAAGCGTTTGTGAATATTCAAGATGTGTTAGAACTCTTGTAGAAAAGTATAAGTTTTGTTCGGTGATGTTGCGCGGCACGTAGATATTCTGTTTCGCCTTCCACATTAGTGAATTCTGGAATTCAACTGTACATCTTTGTAGTCTCCACTTCCCTATGTTTTAGCTTAGCACATAGTAATTCTCATTTCTCTGATGATATAATTAAGACTTCCCCGTTGCTGACTTCTAACTTGCATTTTTAATGTAATGTTCAAATGTGCGTTCACACGTAGTAATTACTGAATATCTTCTTGTCGAAATGTTTCAAGCAATGTGGAACAACTTTGCATAAGCACTGTAATATTTGGTTATACTGTTCCGTTCTGCTTCCTAGATGTAGCTTGCTCCTCAAGTTACAGTCTTACTGTACTGCACTCTTCTTTGCTTTCAACTCTAATGAAACGTAGCACTGTTATATGAATACTGGTTTCTTCTCGAGGTCTTGACTCAATGAAATCTCAAATTGGAAAGAACTCTCTCGTCCGGTTCTCCACACTCGGCAAGTTCCAGTCTCTCTGCCTCCCCTCTCGTGGTGTGACGTAACTTCTACCACCTCTCCTCGCTTCAGTCCGCAGTTCGACCTTCGTCTCTTCCCCTCTTTCATGACGTAACTCTCGCTTCAAGTGGCGTGATGTCTCTCGCAATATGGACCTCCTACATTCATATAATAGAATATATGTCCATCTCTAAATCATTCCTTCTTCCTTGCCTTTTGTAATTGCATAAGATGTATAGTATTTCACTCATTTCCATACAGTTTTTCCCATATTTCTCGAATTTTTAATAAATAAAAATTTTCATCCACTCTTTTATTTTTTCTGGGGTCTTGGTTCATATCCAGATTGGTTCTTTGGTAATGACCTTAAATAAATTCTGGCGCATTTCCCCGTTGCTAATTTAAAGTAAAGTATAGCCTGTACTTTCTTTAATAATATAAGTTTCTCTGTTCTTGAGACTGAATTTATTTATTTTACTGTATCTTTGGGTAAAATCTTTTCAATTTGGAATGGTTGAATTTTCCAATGGATCTGTGATCTTCAACTCTTACAATTTTATAGCAATTGTTACCGTAGACTGTATCTACTTTGAACGGTCCTCTGAAAAGGCTACTGAATTTGATATACACCTTCTTCAGTACGTCAGCTTTCACAGGAATCCTGACTAATACAAGGTCACCTTCTCGTAGCGGTCCACTGAATCTCTTCCCTTCTAAACGTTTTAATCTCTTCTCAGCCGCTTTGTTCAACTGGACCCTCGCTTCTTCGATTCTCTGGTCCATCGGTGGTTCGTTATCTTCCGGAATATTGAAGATTCCGTTCCATGGTCGTACGGGTTTCTCTTCAAAATGCAACATAACTGGAATATCGTTGGTGCTCTCATGTCTCGTGTTATTGATGCAAAATTCCACTAGTGGTACAATCTTCACCCAATTTGCATGATTATCGGCACTATACAAGCGAATGTACTTTGAAAATTCAAGCATTGTTCTTTCAATAGGATTCGTCTCTGGGCTTCGAACTGATGAAAATAGGTGAATAATATCCAACCTATCCATCGCTCCCTGAAATTCTGCAGAGGTGAATTGCGTTCCATGGTCTGTTAAAAGTCTCTCTGGTTTTCCCAACTTTGGAATAATGTTCCTCTCCAGGTGATATAAAACATTTTTCGTTGTTTCTTTCTGCATGGGATTAAGCATTACAATTTTGGAGAATACATCCATTGTGACTAACACATACTGGTTTCCTCTGTCTCCTTTAGGTGCAGGTCCAAAAATATCCTGACTAAACAATTCCAGTGGTTTCGTGGGAATAATTGCTTTAGGTCTCTCCTTCAATAGTTCAGAATTATATTTATTTTTCTGACACAGTTCACAAGATTTGATTACTATGGTTATGGATTCTCTCATATTAATCCAATAGAACTTTTCTAACATGGTATAGTATGTTTTGTCAACTCCTCCGTGGCCTATACTTTTGTGTACTAACCAAATTAGTGGCACAATAAGTTCTGGTGGAATAGCAACTCGTACTTTCGTGTGTCTGGCATCGATGTATTTACATACAGTTTCTCCCACGAGAATATAGTGTCTAGCTTTTCTTCTTGTTTCAAAGTATGAGGCGTGCCTCCTTGTCATTCTCCCTGACAAAAATCTATAAATGTTCCTGAATGGTGCATGCTTCTTTTGAAAAAAAAAAGGAATTCTTCTCAGTTTATCTAGCGTTTCCTGATCTTCTGCATCTGTCTGGATAACATTAACTCTCACATCTTTCTCAGAAATCGGATGTCTGGAAAGAATATCTGCTAGTAGGTTATCTTTACCAGGAACATGAACTATCGTAGCATCAAATTGTTGCAAAACCATGGTCCATCTGGTCATCCTATCGCTTGACAAGTCTGACTTCAACATGAATTCTAGTGCTTTGTGATCCGTTCTGAT
The DNA here is from genome assembly GCA_946902985.2 of Meconema thalassinum. Lineage (NCBI taxonomy): Eukaryota > Metazoa > Arthropoda > Insecta > Orthoptera > Tettigoniidae > Meconema > Meconema thalassinum. Next base: position 24,003,757 of record OX336400.1, read on the forward strand.
TATAATCTTGTGTCCCAGCAATAATTTCTTCCAATTTTGTAGAGCATTTATGACAGCTAAAGCTTCAAGCTCCGTCGTGATGTAATTCAGCTCGTGCGTGCGTAACTTCCTACTGCTGAATGAAATATAGTGAGGATTACCATCTTGATCCTTCTGATATAAGACTGCGCTAATACCAATTCGTGAAGCGTCCGTTTCTATGATGAATGTTCTTTCAAAATCTGGGTACTCTAACTTGATGTTATCTCTGAGCATTTCCTTTGCTTGAATAAAGGCATTCTCAGCAGCTGCATCCCATTTCCATCTATTGTTTTTCTTTAGAAGCTCATGTAGTGGTGCCATGATCTCTGAATAACGTGGACAATGACTACTGAAAAACTGACAAAGACCCGCAAAAGCTCGGATGTCTTTGATTTTCTTGGGTTTTGGAAATTTCAATATCGCTTCGATCTTGTCTTCATTCGGGTGGTAACCAAATCTGTCTATAGTATGACCAAGAAAGTTGATCTTTTCTTGAAAGAAATGGCATTTATTCAATTTCACCTTGATGTTTGCACTTCTGAGGTTATCAAATAGCTTCGACAAATGCATGAAATGTTGCTCTGGTGTCTCTGAAGATATGATAATATCATCCACGTAGCAAATGGCAAATTGTTTCACTTCTTCACTCAACTTGTCATCCAAGGCTCTGATAAGTGCTGGACTTGAATTTACCAATCCATATGGTACTCTTTGGTATACATAACAGGTTTGATTGAACATGAACCCTGTATAACATTTGCTGTCTTCTGTAAGCTCCATTTGATGAAATGCTGCAGTTAAATCAATCACTGAGAAACAGGTTTTCTTCTTGAATCTCCTCAGTAGTTCTCTAATTTTTGATGGCCTGTCGAATTCTTTCAGCAGAAGAGTATTTATGCCCCTGGCATCTAAACATAGTCTAAGACTACCATCTGCTTTCTTCACAACAGTGAGTGGATTTAAATAAGGAGTGGCTTGCTTTCTTATAATCCCGTCTTTTTCCATGCCTTTTATGAGCTCTGTCACTTCAGCTTAATATTTCTCCGGTATTGGATACAATTTCTTCTGAAAAGGTGTGTCATCAGCGAGCTTGATCTGATATTTATATCCTCTTATAATGCCTGGCTTGTTATCAAATATGTCTGCATAAGTCGTGACCAATTCTTCTAATTTCTCCCTCTGATCTTCAAAATGCTCAATTTTTCTGCCATAGTGAGGTATTCCTTCTGCTTCAACTTCCATACCAATCTTCACAAGATTTTCTTCTGTAGTTTCGTCAATCAGACTACACTCATTCTCCTCCTTCTTCGTATCCTCTGGTTGATGTTGGCCTTCATTAAATCTTATGACTCCATTTCGTAAATCGATCACAGCTCCAGTCTTAGTTATAAAATCAATGCCTAAAATAGCATCGAAATTTATCTGGCTCAAGACTATGAATATCTGCTCATATTTGTATTCATTTATGGAGAATTCCATTAGTGTTTGGACTTTACATTTCACGGTCTTGTCGTTAAATACGCCCCTGACTTTAATAGTTGAAACGGGCATTGCTATAAGTGAACTTCCATCTTTCAATCTGTGAAAACAGTCCTCTGATAAAATTGATGCTGTTGCTCCCGTATCTAGTAGTGTTCTGAGACATTCTCCTTCTGATACGATTTCTATAATGGGTAATCTCGCTACTCTATCTGTTTTCGTCTCTTCTCTTTCATACAGGAGATCTTCATTCGTGGCTTCATATAACTCATTGATCTGGATTTCATGTCTCGTTACGGTGCTGTTTTCTTCCTCCTTCACTTTTTGGAATTTGACGTTTTTTTTGTACCCCTCCTGGGTCTTCATTCCTTCGATCTCTGCTTGTTCCCGGTTGAGATTCTTGATTCTGGTTATGCTGTCCCTGATTTTGGTCTCTCGCGTTCCTTTCTCTGAGATTCCTTAGGTATTCTTGACTTTCTCTTTCCCTATCATCATAATACCTTCTTACATTGTTATTATTTCTCCAACCTTGATCTTGTTGACTTTGCTGTTGTTGCTGTCTCAAATAATTATTCGTGTTCCTCCAGTTCTGATATCCCCGATATCCATAATTATTCGTAGGATTATTTCGATTATAATATCCCTCTCTGCGATAATCATTGTTCCTGTTGTGATAGCTATTTCTCCATCTTTGATTTTCTTCCCATCTTTGATTTTGGTATGGTCTTCCTTCTCTAGGTCTCTGATAATCTGGTCGAAATCGATTTTGTCCATACATTCTTGATCTCGTTGGACCTACTCCAATTTTGTTCTCCTCTGTTTGCTGCATTTGATCGATGTGGATGGTGTGAATCTCTCTCTGTTCCTGATTTCTACCTCTCTGGTTTTGGTTTCCAGTTGAGTTGTTGGACACATTAGACGTGTGATCCAGTCTCCTCAAAATTTCTGCCATTCCTTCTAAAGTTTTTACATTTGCCGAAATGAGGTGCCCCCTAACTTCCGTTGGTAACTGGCATGAAATAGCATGAACCAAGTCTTCTTCCGCCAAAGGAGGTTGCAAATACTGCAAGCGTGCTAATTGTTTCGTGAAGAAACTTGCGTATTTCGTTGGACTAGAATATGCATACTTTTTAGAGTAAATTTAGGCTCGTATGTCTTGTTGAAGTTCCTTGCTCCAAAATCGTTTCTGCAGAGCTATAGCGAATTCTTCAAATGTCTGATAAGTGTACCTGAAAGCTCTGTGCCATACTAACGCTTCTAAATCCAAGTATTTTTCAACGACCCTCATATGTCTTTCACGAGGTATTCTATTGTCTTCTAAGTACGACCTCATGTCTCTCAGAAACTCTACAGCAGTAATATTTCCTACTCCGCTGAATTTATTCGGCTTCTCATCATTATTCTTGATCACGATAACATTGGCATTTGACCTACTCTGGTAAGGTTCACAGTCTCCTCCAAGTTCCCCTATTTCTGTTTGAAATGGCTCTCGACTGAAGTTAAAATTGGACTTCGGAATCTGCTGTTGACTAATCTCGCTTTCCTTATCCTCTTCTATCTTGTCTGTCCTAGCCTCTAATTTCCTTATTTCTTCTTTCAATTTTTCATCTCTTGCTTGAAAAAATCTCGTCAAGTCCTTTCTGATGTCCTCCCTGACTTCAGCTCTTAACGTAGATGAAAATGTAGCATCCCCTATCGTAAGTGACCTTAATTGCTGTTCTATTTCGCTGGTTTCCTTATCCTGCTTTGATCGAATTTTCGCTAGTTCTATGCTTATCTCATCGACCGTGCATTTAATTTTGTCAAATTCATTTGAGTTAGTTAAATCTGTTTTATTAACAATATATGTCAGCGTGGCTACGTTATTAATTTGCAATGTATCTATCCGCTTAGATAGATCTTCCCGTACCTTACTAACATTTATATTGGAACATAACTCTATAGCCTTAATGTCATTTGCTAATTTATGATGAATTTCTGATACAATTTTAGTTGTGACTGTTACGACCTCCTCCTTCATGTCCATAACTGCCTTTACAATGGAAGCATTTATATCCACATTTATACCCTCTTCAATCAGTTTATTTTGACCTTCCAACTTGACCTGTAATTCACCAACAGTGTCATTTAGACTGTCAAGTTGCTCCTTGAGTTTGTTCTGGGCACCTGAAATGTGTACATGATGAGTATTGTTCTCTTCCTTAATGGAGCTAATACTAGCCTGTAATTTCTTTTCTAGCTCTATCATGTGATTACTGTTAGCTAATTGAACTTCTAACACTTTTCCTGCCATGTCGGATCTTAAATTTTCTACTTCTGTCTTCGTAAGATTGATGTCCTGTTTGACTTGATCAAATGAAGCTTTTAATTCTTCCTGTGCATTACCTGCCCTTTCAAAAATTCTCTGAGCTTTTTCCTGATTTTTCCTAACCTCCTCCTGTGCTGCTCTTATTTCGGCTTGGATCTTTCTATCTTCTAATCTAGCCTGCTCCTGACTTAACCTGTCCTCCTCGCGAGCTTTTTCCTGAGTTAATCTCATCTCTGCTCTTATCCTATTTGCCTCTTCTAAAGCTAACTTGGCTTCTTCTCTTTCCTTCTCTCTAGATAGTCTATCTTCCTTTCTGGCCTTTTCTAAAGCTAACTTAGCTTCTTCCTGTGCTAATGTTATACTAGCCTTAGTAAGTGGTTGAGCAACTGATAACTCTGCCTTGACCTCTGATTTTACAGTAGCTGCTGATTTCTGAATCTCGGCTTTCATCTGTTTAATGTTGTTGTGTGTCAATTGGTGGAGGGCTTCAAGGTCTTTGGTCAACGTACTTTGACCTTCCTTCATGGTTTCGAGCATCGTTCGAATGAACGTCATATCATTCGCTGACATAATTCTTCTTTCTTGAGAATAAGGGAAGTATCAACTACAAAAATTACCAGTGAATATCCAGATTGACCAACGCATGCATTTTATACCAGTGATGGAATATATTGAACATCTTAATCCTACCTACATCTATTTTAATCGCGAGTTATCTCGTATATTTTATCGTCCCATTTTACTGAACTGACATCGTTACATTCTATCATCTCACTTAACCTATGTTTAACAACATGAATTTACTTTTAAATTTAATATTACATGACAAATGTCGTTAGCTGGTTTTAAAAATATGCCTCACAACTGTAATGTACTCCACTAATCTGCTGATGTTGTGTTCATCTCAACAATCATTAAATTTGGGATCGGCATTTTTCTTTTCAAAACTAATATGGCCTCACTCTCGAGTACTTCCAAACTTCTTCTCTCGAGTGCTCTTTCGAATGCTCTTTCGAATGCTCTTTCGAAGGCTCTTTCGAATGCTCTTTCGAAGTCCCCACGGATGGGCACGCCATTTAAATATACATCTATCTATATGCGCCCGAAGAAACCCATCAGTACTTATATCCACAGCACTATAAAGGATTGCAGACATGTAAATTACCCAGCTCACAAACTTACCATGCCTACTAAGTAAAATTGGGAATTTCAGGAACACACAGGATAGATGTTATTCGTAAAGAAAATAGTACTACTAGCCAAGGTACAAATTTCTACTATCATTTACATTTAGAGCAAATCGAGAAACTCCAATCTCGAGGGGTGATAAGGTCTAATCTATAGTGAGCGCCTGTATCTATACCTCGTAGTACTATTTTCGACGATGACGACAATGAAAACGGTATCAGCCTAGATAAAAGTTGACTGAGTCGCTAAAAAGCGCCAGCCGTTTATTAAGTTAAAAACAAGTATAAAACTGGCTTCCTCCCTGAATATGATGTCTCCTTGACACTCTAACAAAAGTAACTCCAAAAATAAACTTGCACGTGGCACTGATATAGTTAGGAAAATGAAACGGCGTGATACTAAGTATTACCCTACTTTATACAGATCCGCTTCAACTCTGAACCGTAGTTCCATATCTAAGCAAAAATTATTCATGAACTATGTGCATATATACATTCATTGTCTATCCATCTATAAGTCTTTCATCTACTCAACTTTCTTAACAATCAAATAACAAACATACACCGCAACTATCGTGTTAAAAAGTAATAAATACTCGTCTTAATCAATTGAACATAAGTGACAAACATTTAAGCTAAGCACTGTTCCTTTTTACCTTTATCTATTTATCATGAAATACTGAAATAAGTTCTGAAATTCTTTACTGTGTTAATAATTTTCTGATAAACGTGAATACTTGAAGTGTACGGCATTAACCTTCGTTTCTCACACTCCTCTTTCATAATTATACAACAATTACCTTCTCTCTTAAACACCCTGTACAGAATCTTCCTTTAATACACTCACATAACTTCACAATCATTGCGATCAATACTAGAAAAACTTAGAGACTCCTCAGCCTCCCTTCGTAAAAATACGTAACTCAATTTACGTTTATATCTCCTTAATTTGCACGGTAATTCAACTATAAACTTCCACTTCAATACATATACTTCCTAACTTTAACATTCTTCTCTATATCCTGATATAACTTCGCCTCGTGCTTATAATTCCATTTCTGCAATAAATCTCGGTACTTTTCACTTTCTGATCACCCTGTGATTTAACTTTGTTAACTTTCTTTTTCACGTGTTTAAATTCAGCTTTACATTTTATTACAACTTTTCAAGAAATATCAGTAAATATTCATATTCTTAACAAAAGATATAAGTTTGACTTCCTTCCATGAATATATTTGTTTAACAAATTCATCTATGCTTTTTAATGCTCTAAATCTCATTAGACATATGTGTATAAGCTTTTCGTAATACTTTCGTTCATAATTAGTTGAAAATAATTTCTGACACTCGAATCAACATCATGAGTTGTCGAAATATTCTTTACACTTCGTGACATAACTTCTTAAATATGCTGTACTTAAATTTGCTCCAATAAACTTCTTTTATTTCATTTACAACTTTATTCCTTCTTTAGTTCGTTCAACGTTCTACTCCTTTTAAATAGTTCACTCTACATTCTTTTGAATAATTCACTCTACATTCCTTTAAACAATTTATTCTATATTCTTTAAAATAATTCATTCTACATTCCTTTAAACAATTCGTTCTACATTCCATCGCTGCGATAAAACAGATTTAATTAGATTAAATCTAACGCAAATATGAAAAATTCTACACGATTTTACTCTGATATGACTTTAGTGTTAATAGCATCATTATGCCAAAATTTCGTCCAAGTGACTGAAATTTTCAAGAACAAGAAAAATAACTCCGAAGAAAAATACGTTAAATTACTACTACACAAAAACTACACAAATGTAATTACTTTGACAAAATTATACGGTTGAAATAATGCTGATTGAAAAATGCTGTTGAAAAATAATGCAGTTTAAATAATGCAGTTAAAAATAATGCCGTTGGAAATAATGCAGTTGGTCAATTGGATAATCACAGAACATAACTACAATTCTACATTATATAAAACAATTTCTTCACTACCTTGAGTTGACTTCTGGTCTGGAGAATACCTGCGTCTCGCCTGCCAAACCAAACGTGTCGTGGATCTCACTGTATCGCCCACAGCTATGAAGACCGGTTTGTGTCAGAACCAGCTGGCCTCGCCTCACAGTAGAACAAGGTCGATGATGTCCTCGGTGAATGACCTCGCCGTGAAACAGCTCGCTCTGACAACACTCCGTCCCCCGTGCACTGCAAGTAGTCCGGCTTCGACTCTCCATCTCTTCAGAATTGACATCTCGTTTCTTCAGAATTGACATCTCGTCTCAGGTTGAATATTGTCGTTTATACAAGCGTTTGTGAATATTCAAGATGTGTTAGAACTCTTGTAGAAAAGTATATGTTTTGTTCGGTGATGTTGCGCGGCACGTAGATATTCTGTTTCGCCTTCCATATTAGTGAATTCTGGAATTCAACTGTACATCTTTGTAGTCTCCACTTCCCTATGTTTTAGCTTAGCACATAGTAATTCTCATTTCTCTGATGATATAATTAAGACTTCCCCGTTGCTGACTTCTAACTTGCATTTTTAATGTAATGTTCAAATATGCGTTCACACGTAGTAATTACTGAATATCTTCTTGTCGAAATGTTTCAAGCAATGTGGAACAACTTTGCATAAGCACTGTAATATTTGGTTATACTGTTCCGTTCTGCTTCATAGATGTAGCTTGCTCCTCAAGTTACAGTCTTACTGTACTGCACTCTTCTTTGCTTTCAACTCTAATAAAACGTAGCACTGTTATATGAATACTGGTTTCTTCTCGAGGTCTTGACTCAATGAAATCTCAAATTGGAAAGAACTCTCTCGTCCGGTTCTCCACACTCGGCAAGTTCCAGTCTCTCTGCCTCCCCTCTCGTGGTGTGACGTAACTTCTACCACCTCTCCTCGCTTCAGTCCGCAGTTCGACCTTCGTCTCTTCCCCTCTTTCATGACGTAACTCGCGCTTCAAGTGGCGTAATGTCTCTCGCAATATGGACCTCCCACATTCATATAATAGAATATATGTCCATCTCTAAATCATTCCTTCTTCCTTGCATTTTATAATTGCATAAGATGTATAGTATTTCACTCATTTCCATACAGTTTTTCCCATATTTCTCGAATTTTTAATAAATAAAAATTTTCATCCACTCTTTTATTTTTTCTGGGGTCTTGGTTCATATTCAGATTGGTTCTTTGGTAATGACCTTAAATAAATTCTGGCGCAGTACAAAACAGTAATGAAAGGATGAGTAATGCATATTTCATTGACGGTCCAGGGGGCACCGGGAAAACATTTCTTTACCAATGCCTGATTCACAGTTGCACAAATTTGGGGTTAAATGTAGTTTCTGTTGCATGGACTGGTATTGCAGCAATGCTACTACCTCAGGGGCGCACTGTACACAGCCAGTTCAAGTTACCTCTACATTTACATGAAAGTTCTGTATCAGGAATAAAAGTTAACAGCAAGGAAGCTTTTTATATTCGTTCAGCAAAACTTATCATCTGGGATGAAGCCCCTTTGGCTAATAAGGCGCGTTGATGTGGGCATATCGGTTGCTCACGGACATAATGAATAACGACGTACCTTTCGGAGGAAAAATTATCATATTGGGTGGAGATTTTAGGCAGGTATTGCATGTTGTGCCTCACGCATCTAAAGCAGCATCAGTCCAAATGTCAGTAAGGTTCTCTCCTTTGTGGCCATTATTCAAAATTTTTAAACTCAACAAAAATATGCGAGCGGATACAGATCTACGTGACTTTGCAAACTTCTTCATACAAATTGGTAACTGTGAATACCCTCACGTCGATGGAGAAAATTCAGAATTAGTCCCACGCTGAAAAATATTTCACGCTTTTCAAAAATAGCGATTTTAGCACCTAAAAATGAACATTGTAAAGAAATCAATGGCAAAGTTTTAGACCTAATCCCAGGATCATCGAGAACTTACATCAGTGTGAAGAATTTGATTACTGAAGAAGAGAGTGAACTTCTACAATTCCCAATAGAATTTTTAGACATCATAGGCATAAGTGGATTGCCACCTCATATCCTTCGACTAAAAGGATTGAGCCAATTGTGATTTTGTTGAGAGATATTAATGTTACCCAAGGTCTGTTGAATGGTACTAGGCTGTTGGTTTGGAAGATGCATGGCGTAAATGTTGGAAACAATGTCCTTCTCCCTCGCCTTGACCTTACGCCTTCAGATACTTCTATGCCATTTTCCTTCAAATGGAGGCAGTTTCCAGTACGTTTGGCTTTTTGTATAACTATCAATAAAGCTCAAGGTCAAACACTAGATCAAGTAGGCATTTATTTACCTCAACCGGTGTTTAGCCATGGACAACTTTACTGTATGCCGCACTATTGCGAGCAAAATCCTTTCATGATGTCAAAGTTCAAATAGAACCAAAAGGCAAGCGAGCAGCAAATGTCGAATGGAAGGAAGTATTATTAGAATTTTGAAACGAATGTTGCGGAGAAGCACAGACCTCAGCAAACGGGGCACAGATTAAATAACAATTATACAAGGACGTCCGCATCCCTAATACGATAACTTTCCTGTTTATTTTATTTAATCGTATGGTGAGTACAACGAGGAATTCATAAGTCCAGGTCCAAGTTCTTCAACCACAGAGCAGCACTTTCTGATAGATCAAACAGGTCGCTGGGGCTTCCGGAGTAGGCATGAAGAGGGCAACGCAGCATGACATGGTCCATGGTCTGCTCCTCTTCGCTGCATTCACACATTGGAGAATCAATCCAGCCCCACTTATGGCGCAAGAAATTACAGCGCCCATGCCCAGTTCTCAGTCTGTTGAGGCGATACCATAGTTTTCTTGGGAGGTCAAATCCATTAATTTTCCGAGTTGAATTTATGTCATGGGCATTAGTACCAGATGTTGAATTTGACCACTCTTCCTGCCAGTTCCGGTTTAGGTTGAAATTGTCCCTCAAGAGTCGGCCGGCCAATACACTTGCTGGCTCCTCGATCGAAGTCGTTGTGGCGATGGGTAACAAAATTCCTGGTGAACTGGTAAAGAGGGAGATGACCGGATCTTCTTTGCTTCTCTCAGCAGAGCTTCCTTTCTCCTCAGGTGGGGTGGTGGGATATGGCTAAGAACGGGTAACCAGTGGCGAGGTGTAGACTTGACAGTACCAGTTATGCAGCGCATGGTTTCATTCAGCTTAGTATCTACTTTATGCACATGTGCACTTTTCAGCCATACAGGGGCACAGTATTCCGCTGCAGAGTAAACAAGACTAATACCCGTTAATCGTAAGCAGTCAGCCGAGGCTCCCCATGAACTACCACAAAGCTTGTGTAGGATGTTATTCCTTGTAGTGATTTTGTGAAAGAGCTTGGTGAGATGTTCTTTGTAGCTTAAAGTTCTGTCCAGGGTGACTCCTAGATATTTCGGTAAAGGGTTGTACTTTAGTTTATCACCAAGGAATAAAACAGATGGCTCGTAGTTTGCGAGTCGGTTGCTAAGATGGAAACATGAAACCTCAGTCTTAGAAGCGCTTGGGATCAATCGCCAAGACTTGAAGATTGTCCTGTGGTAATGGTAAAAAAAAATACTATTGTCCTAAATCGGTTATTACTATCCTACATCCTGTTATTTCAATCCCTCAGTTCTATATCAAAGATATACTCAATCAAATTTACAGCTTAATAATCCTTCTGTGTGAGTTATCTTTTCATTTCTCATCAATCGTCTTTACTTACTATTCTATCTGTAGGGGTGGAGGCGATAGCTGTCTTTACAGAGATGTGCAAATTATTAGATTCGATGTCAGTTTTCCAAAATTGCATTTTTACTTTTCATGGTTTAATGCACTAAGTATGTTTACAAGGCGATGAAATTACTTCAAATGTTTAACCAAGACTACTAATTATATTTTCATTTAAGAAACTCAAATTGAAATGATTTTTTAGAATTTCCACTAACAGAGGAGCCTTGCAAATGCAAAATGCCAAAATTACTTCACTCTACTTTACGTGTGAATTTAGAGCGGAGGGATTTGGGGTCTTTTAACTGATGAACGCTATTGAACTATTCAAAGATTCATGAACTATGCATTGAAATCACCTGACTTGAATTCTAAAGTCAATGAAAAATTGAAAATGGACCCAGCTCAGATATCCCTCGGAATCCAATAATCAGAAAGTTTCCAGACGCAATTCCTTATGGGAAAAGGTGTAATTCCACGGGAGAGGAAACACTACTAAGTAGGACAACAAAAGAAGTTGGACAATAAAATGATTTAGAATAAAAGTAATTACGACTAATTAAAATTAGGTATTTAATTCTATTAATTTGCACACCTCTATATGTTAACCAAGAGTTACATCTCTAAATTCAAATATAAGAGACCCATCGTTTATTTTAAATTTTTACCATTGTTCATAAGTAGACAAAACACCAAATTGTACCGCTGTAGCCATAAATTGTGTGGATATCTCTATCTACTTAGTAATAAAACAAAGTTCCCAATTCTTGGATGTAACGGGTAATCTCGAGAGCAACTTGATGGATTTTGATGCGGTTTTCACCATTCTGTAAAGGATTTCTCGATGAAGGATTAGGTAGAAAAACATTTATTTATGACCAAAAGAAGCCGAGCATTTACGATTTCAGTGAATTGAGTTGAAGAAAAACCTAACGTCCATGTGTCTTTTTTTAAAAATCGATATTCTCTGAGAATTGCTCAGCATGAAAAGTTCTGCAAGAAAGTCCGTGACTGCTCCCACATCGACCACTGTAAGTGTTTTTACGTTTTCATTTCTTCCAGCAATCTCCATTCAGTGGAAATTTAAATTACTAGCTTCAGAGGGAGTTTACGAGCTTGCGAGCGACCTATCACCCTAGCTTCAGCCAGCATCAAACTGCCGAGGCGTGTCGAGTTAATTCTTCAGAGAAGAGTATAGCTTATGTGTTTGAAGTTAGCTGTTCACCTCGGCCAGACGTCCGTGCGACTTTTAAGCTTACGCAGGGTAAATAGTGGGATATACACACAGAGGACAGGCAGACACCCACACATTTGATCTCATAAGTCTACTTCATCATTTACCCAAAAGCGACGGTACCGTAAATGTGTGTTCAGGTCACTACCATGAAGACATGCAAATGTCATATGGACAGAAGTGCTGTAGAATTGTTAAAGTGAATGCTGCGTAGCAACACGGGTCTTCTAGTTATTAAAATAAATAAAGCACCTTTTAATGAAACACTGTTTTAATTATTTAGCATCTCAAATACTATTATAGCTACGGTAGGCCATAATGTTTATCAAAAAAGTGCGATTTCATTACACTTAGCTTGGCATCTGAAGGGTTAATTAGAAATAATGTATACAATTAACGATTTTTTAAAGGTAGTGTTAGGCCTATATTACCGTGTTATATCAAGCTTTAAAGTAGCGTTAGGTCTATATTACCGTGTTATGTCATGCTTAAATGTAGCGTTAGGCCTATATTACCGTGTTATGTCAAGCTTTAAGGTAGCGTTAGGCCTATATTACGGTGTTACGTCATGCTTAAATGTAGCGTTAGGCCTATATTACCGTGTTATGTCAAGCTTTAAGGTAGCGTTACTCCTATATTACCGTGTTATGTCAAGCTTTAAAGTAGCGTTAGGCATATATTACCGTGTTATGTCAAGTTTTAAAGTAGCGTTAGGCCTATATTAACGTGTTATGTCAAGCTTTAAGGTAGCGTTAGGCCTATATTACCGTGTTATGTCAAGCATTAAGGTAGCGTTAGGCCTATATTACCGTGTTATGTCAAGATTTAAGGTAGCGTTAGGCCTATATTACCGTGGTATGTCAAGCTTTAAAGTAGCGTAAGGCCTATATTACCGTGTTATGTCAAGCTTTAAGGTAGCGTTAGGCCATTATTACCGTGTTATGTCAAGCTTTAAGGTAGCGTTTGGCCTATATTACCGTGTGTTGTCAAGCTTTAAGGTAGCGTTAGGCCTATATTACCGTGTTATGTCAAGCTTTAAAGTAGCGTTAGGCCTATATTACCGTGTTATGTCAAGCTTTAAGGTAGCGTTAGGCCTATATTACCGTGTTATATCTAGCTTTAAAGTAGCGTTAGGTCTATATTACCGTGTTATGTCAAGCTTTAAGGTAGCGTTAGGCCTATATTACCGTGTTATGTCAAGCTTTAAGGTAGCGTTAGGCCTATATTACCGTGTTATGTGAAGCTTTAAGGTAGCGTTAGGCCTATACTACCGTGTTATGTCAAGCTTTAAAGTAGCGTTAGGCCTATATTACCGTGTTATGAGAAGCTTTAAGGTAGCGTTAGGCCTATAATACCGTGTTATGTCAAGCATTAAAGTAGCGTTAGGCCTATATTACCGTGTTATGTCAAGCTTTAAGGAAGCGTTAGGCCTATATTACCGTGTTATGTCAAACTTTAAGGTAGCGTTAGGCCTATATTACCGTGCTATGTCATGCTTTAATGTAGCGTTAGGCCTATATTACCGTGTTATGTCAAGCTTTAAGGTAGCGTTAGGCCTATATTACCGTGTTATGTCAAGTTTAAGGTAGCGTTAGGCCTGTATTACCTTGTTATGTCAAACTTTAATGTAGCGTTAGGCCTATATTGTCGTGATATGTCAAGCTTTAATGTAGTGTTAAGTCTATATTACCGTGTTATGTCAAGCTTTAATGTAGCGTTAGGCCTATATTACCGTGATGTGTCACGCTTTAAGGTAGCGTTAGGCCTATATTACCGTGTAATGTCAAGCTTTAAAGTAGCGTTAGCCCTATAATACCGTGTTATGTCAAGCTTTAAGGTAGCCTTAAGGCTATATTACCGTGTTATGTCAAGCTTTAAGGTAGCGTTAGGAGTAGTGGTTTTTGGAGAGTACGGTGACCACCTCCACCTCACCCACCTCTCAAGATGGCGGTGGTGTGATATCTCTCCAACGCATGGTCGGATTTTGACAAATGAGGTGTCGTTGAACACGGGCTGACACTTCCTTTCCATTGAACAACATATTTCCACCCCAAAATAAAACCTACCCCTACTAGGGGGTGAAATTTTAATTTTTTAGAAAATCTCGCTTTCCAAGTGTGACATGTGGGATTTTGAATGTTAATATGAAATTAAACGTTATTTTACACAAGAGACATGTGTACGGTTGAAAGCCAATATGAATTAACATGCTTATTTTTTGTTTTTACGCGTGCCCACTCATAGTTTTTGTAAGAAGGCGGGCTTTTTAAAGATGGCGGCTGTAGTGTAACCTAACCTAACCCAACCCACGAGGGGTGATCAAAAAGTATTCCAAGCAGCGCTTGTCGATAGGCAAACCAATAATCGAAGGGGACATGTCAGGCCTTGAGGTGAGAGCCCCTGTCATTGTTGATTTGTCCCTTTGGACTGATCCCTGTGGACGCGTCCCTGTTGACAGGTCATTGTTGACAGGTCCTTGTGGACGGGTCGTTGTTGACGGGTCATTGTTGACGGGTCCTTGTTGACGGGTCCTTGTTGACGGGTCCTTGTTGACAGGCCCTTGTTGACGGGCCCCTTTTGACTGATCCCTGGGCCGATAACCTAGATGTTAGGCCCCTTAAAACAACAATTATCATCATCTTTTGACCGATCCCTTTGGACCGGCCCCTTTGGCCTGCTCCCTATGGACTGGCCCATGAAATTTATTCAAATTATGGCAAAGGGCCTAACTACATTTGTATGTAAAGCAGTGTGTTGAACTGACGTTGTTCGCCAACCCTCACTACTACAATCTCATAACGATATGAAAGGAAAGTGACGAAATACATGTGAACACGTGTGAGATGACATTATTACCACCTCCCGTTTGAAAACCATATGTACGCTAACATGTCACATCCTGTTTTGGTTCGTACGTGAGAAAATGCAAGTTCATGTGTAATATGACCTAACACACAGGTGTTCACCTTGAACGTTAGCTGTGCACGTGCGCGATAAGAGCTAACAAGTTACATTCTGTTTTGAGTTTGGTGGGAGGTGAAGGAAAGGAGAGGGGGAGAGTCGGTGTAAGAGAGAACACAGGTGAAGAGAGAAAGAAATATGTATTGCTTATAATAATACATGTGCAGCTGAGGACTGTACACACATAGGGCTATAGGTTAAGTACAACATGAGTGAATAAATAAATAAATACAAGGTGCACAGTTTCATACAACATGTAATTTAATAATCCACGAATTAAAGGCTGAACTAAATCCCAACCATTTTACATATAGTTTATTTCCTTTTTGTTTCAACACTTTTTCGACAAGGTAATGATTTGGAAACGCTGTCTTTTGGAGTTCTTGGAGATAAAACCTGCCTTTTATGGGTTGATGGTTGAGGTCCTCGAGTAAATAGGTGACTGGACTGTTCAGGTTGACTTGTCGAGTTCGAAATAGTTCAGTCCCCCAATTTGGTGTGTAGCCCTTGCTGAAGAGAGACTTAAATTTGCTCACACGAACATAGTCCCCGATGTTAAGGCGATGACGTTTAGGGTCTGCTGTTTTTATAGGGTTAAACAGTTTATCCAGTCGCGGAATATTTTTGGTTACAAGTCGTGGCTTAGTCCCAATGGTTCTGTGTTTGGTGTTATTTTAACGTGATAATAGCTCAGGTAATAAGTCCAGCCAGCGATATGAGCCTTGAGCGGTAAAGGCTTTCACATATGGGTTTTCAATGTTCGGTTAAACCGCTCGACCACACTGGCTTTGAGATTGCTGTATGTGGTGTAATGGTGAATATCCTTAGATTTGAGAAAACTGGAGAAATCCTTGATGAAAAATTCCTTTCCCTGATCGGTTTGTAACAACTGAGGTTGACGTTTGGATTGTTGAAAAATATGTTTAAAGGCCTTGGTGACTTGCCGACCAGACTTGCGACTCACGGGTTGAACAAATGCCATTTTGGAATACACATCAATGACCGTCAACATATAGCGTACACCATCGTTAACACTAGCATAGGGAATCATTTCCACTAAATCGACTTGCCAAAGTTCATCCACACCTTGTGAAATCACCTTAAGTCGTGGATAGTGACGTCTAGCTGGACGATGCAACTCATGAGCGATACCCACTTTAATGGGTGAAGGCTTAAACAATAATTTTGGCATTTCGAAGTTCTTCTTCAATTTCTTGAATTTCCCAATCGTGACCGGTATGACCGGCTTGACGTGAAGCATGCAACAGCTGTAGTCGCTGGACGAGCTTATTGGGATTGTGCCAGTAGGTAACATCCACAAGGGGTTTTAATGGTTTAAATGTCACTCCCGAAGCGGACACTTTACGACGACCACTTTGACTGGTGGGGAACATTTTTGCAATGATGGTTTTATATTTTTGAGATATATTGGCATTCACTTGTTGAGTGGGATCATACTGTCTTTTGTGGGCATGGGTGTTCAATAAAATGGATTTTTATTTGGCAAGGTCCTCTGGCGTATAATAATGGGAAGAGGGGGTCCGAGAGAATAGCAGCTTTAACAGTCCTGGTGTTATTTATAATTGATCTTTTTAATGACAGCTTTAGTACGAGCAAATTTAATCGATGAATCCCCAATTTTAAAACTATCATCCTCATAGCGAACACCATATGTGGTATCTGTGTTTCCAATAAATAAATCGGTGAAATAGGGTTCCAGTGATGATCCATAATATTTTATTAAAATATTTTTCAGTTGAGCTTTATGTTGAGGGGTGACCAAGAGTTGTGAAAACGGCGACGATCTGGAAGGGCAAGGTGTTTCGACCATGGCCAAGGATTTCTTTTTTCGTAAAAACTCTGCGAGGGGTGAGGTCTTTTTTTGAGGTGTAAACACTTGTTCCTCGCCATCCTCAACCTCGCTAACACTAGTTAAATCTTCCTGTTCCTGTTCCTCTTCCTCTTCCTCAGGGTCCTCGTGGTGCGTCTGAGTGGCTTGTGAAACGGTAGGTAGCGTTTCAGAAGGCTTGAAAGAGGGTTTCAACATGGCTTTTAGCGGAGGTGCTAAATGTTGTTGAATAAACAAAGCATGATCCGCACGTGATTGTTTCAATTGACGGAACTTTTGGCGAATAGTATTTTTTGCTGTAATAATATGCTTTTTCAATTGACTCTCTGCTAACAACATGGTGTCTTGACAAATGACTTGAGAGGGAATGACACAGTGCCTTAAATAGCAATAAAATGATCAAACCCTAAGCGATACCGCCCTTGAATGAGTTCACTTTGTTTGTCAATCACTAAACAGGCATGACGTTGAGTGTTCCAGCACTTAGCACACAATTCTGTAAACATTTGAAAGGTCATATCCGGATTCACATGTTCATTATAAATGTGACGACTGTTCCTCTCGTCCTGACGAAATATAACTACGACATTGGCATTGTCACGAATCAACTGTTTGGACATTTTAGAGTACGTTTGTCCAAGATAGAAGCAATCGATATGTTTGTGTCGACCCATGCTGAAATAGCTTTGAATGATGCCTTGTCGTTCAGTGGATACATCATCGAAAATCATGAGTAAATCAGGCTTTACCTCATCCGGTGAAATAACATTTTCTTGCGTGGAAAATGTAAAATACCCCATATTCTCATTTTGTAATCCAGACATGACTTGATCCAGAAACACGTAGAGGCGTTAGTAGAGAGATTTTGCAAAAATAAAAATATTTTAAAAACGCAGACCATTGGGCGCTGTAATAAGCGTCAGCAAAAGATTAGTCTTTCCACATCCCGAAGGCCCCACAATGATGCAGCGAATGGAAGATGGAAACAGTGAACCATGGCGTTGTTCACGTGATGTGGGACAGAGATGGGAAACCATGTCCCCCACGGGGAATGACTCTTGCTGATTAATAATCTTCATTTCAACTAAGGCTTAGAGAGGCTAGCAAGCTGTCTATATACATGGGACCGAACCTTGTCATAGAAACAGTAGACTAGTGCTACAGGTTGACGATGGATGTGTTTGGACGTGCATTGATGGCCAAAGCTAGGTCTGTTCCCATACATGATCCTAAACAAGACATAGATCCTGCTAATAAACACTATGTGGATAGGTCTGTAGTGCCACGCACAAAACAAGGAGATTATGACTTTAAGGGAAAGCGAACCCATGTGAAACATCCTCAAGTATCTACAGACGTTACTACAAAAAAGTATGTGGATAACAAGGTGCATGAATTATATAACAAAGTGCCTCAGCTTACTGTGGATGGCTATACAGCTAATCATCACTGCATTATTCATGTGGAAGACCCACAAGAAGATGATGATGTCTGAACCAAACGCTACCTCACCTACCGAATGAAAAGCCTTTATAAATTTATTCCATCTATATTTTTAGTGTATCTGACAAATGAAAAACCTGTGAATGATAGGAACCATTTACCGCTATTCCATGACCAGCACCTGACCTATGTGCTTGCTTCGGGTTTAAACCACTATCGATTACACTATGAGGGAACCATTCACATGAAATACGCGATGCCTGATGAAAACCATTTACATGTAGAGATAAACGGTCATAGGATGTTGGTCCATAACCATGAAATGGTCAATGCAGGTGACGAATTATCCTTTCACCTCATGTTGACATGGGATGAAAACCAAGCTGGAAAAACCATAAACGATTTCCCACTTTATGTGGAATTGGAATATACAGCCATGAAGTAACAAGCTGACGTTAGTTATGACTTAAACTTTCTTGTGAAAGGTTGTTGGTCATCATCATGGTGAAACAAAGATATGTGGTAAGAAAGAATAAAAAGACTAAAAATAAGACCCTCTCATTGGCAAAGCATGGGCTTAAGGCATTCGTGGACAAGCCCTCGCGAAAGAAAAAAATAAAAAATAATGTATTGACATAAGGAAAGCTCTTCGAGCGGCACAGAGACATGTTATTCCAAAACGTCAGCGACAAGGTTCAAAACAAAGGCGAGTGATTCCCGTCCCCAAACGAGCTGGATTTTTACCTGCATTATTCGCTGGTCTGGCTGCTCTGGGTTCACTTTTGGGCGGTGCCAGTGCGGTGGCAAGAACTATTAAAGCCGCACAGCAGGGCAAGCAACAACTAAGAGAAAGTCAGCGACACAATGGGTGATATGAATAAAACTGAGTATAAACTTCGAAGTATATACTTCGAGCATGAGCATCAGTTTTGAGTATATACTCTGTTATGAATAAAAGATCTTGAGTATCTACTACAATTTCCCCTCCTTTTGGAGTATATACTTCACTTGTGCCACGATGTTACTCTCGTTTCGTCGACGCACGTTTAGTCAGTCAACTGTTTTACTTGCCATTTGTTAATGCAAACCAGTCGTCTGCTGTAGACTTGTCTTGTTGATTAATTGAAAGTTCCTGGGTAATTGAAATGTCTGTTAGTGGGGATGAATATGAGTCGTCCAGTTACAAAACTCGTTTAATCCACTTGTGAATAAGGATCATGTCGTAAAATTATTTATTTAATTATTTTATTTTACTTTATTCTATCATTTTTTGATTTTGTTTTGTTTTATTTTATTACGTTTTATTATGTTTTAAATTGTTATTTTTTGTTTTTGTTTTGGTTTGTTTTGTTTTATATTTGTTTTCTATTTTCTTTTGTTAATTTTGTTTTATTTTGATTTTGTTTTGTTTATTTTGTTTTACTTTAAGTTAATTTGTTTTGTTTTATTTTGATTTTCCGGGAAACATACACAAAAACAAAAACACGAAGGAAAAAGCAAAATAAAAACAAAAGCAAAAGCAGAAAACAAAAAACAATTAACACAAAGCAAAAAGCAAAATCAAAAGCAAAAGCAGAAAACAAGAAACACAAAGCAAAAAGCAAAATTCAGAAACAAAAGCAAAAGCAGAAAACAGAAAACAAGAAACACAAAACAAAAAGCAAAATTCAAAAACAAAAGCAAAAGCAGAAAACAAAAATCAAGAAACACAAAGCAGAAAGCAAATTTCAAAAACAAAAGCAAAGCAGAAAACAAACACAAACCAGAACCAAGAAAGAAAAGCAAAAAGTAAAATTCTAAACCATAAGCACAAAGAAAACACAAAACCAAAAAGCAAAAAGGAAAGAGTAGAAAACAACAAACACAAAAGATACGGGAGGCAAAGTCCAGAGAAACGTTTCTCATGAAAACGATTCTTATTCACAAGTGGATTAAACGAGTTTTGCAACTGGACGACTCATATGATCATATAGGCTATCAAATGTTTCCGATTTGGAATTTGTAAGGATTATCTGTGAATATCCTTCAGTATTTGACAAGTACCAAACACCTAACTCGCGGAAGGAAAGAAGCGAATGTTTAAAAGCTAGAAAGATTCGCTACGCTGGAAAGTTTGGCAAATGCATCACAGAAAGTCAAATACTGAAAAAAATAAATTGTTTTTTACAGCTTTTCCTCTTGTTTCCTTGCATTTGTCCAAAAAGTAATCAGAAAGCCATAGAATATTATATATCTTAAACCGGTATAATGATCTTCAGTCCCTCTCTGAAACCGTTCTTCGTAATTTATACACTTTCCTAGCCCGCAAGTTGTTTACATCTACAAACATAACCTCAACCATCTTGAGATTAGACAGCTGAGCATGGTAATGGCCAGACTTCAGAAATTGTGAGTATATACTTCAGATTTGTAGCATATACTTCTTTTATTCATACCACATTGAAGTATATACTCACTAAATAAGTATTTACTCCCACCATTGAGTATGTACTTCTCAGTGAGTCTAAACTTCAACTTTTTATTCATACCATTCTGAGTATATACTACATAATTGTTGAGCATGAGCATATACTCCGTTTTATTCATATCACCCATAATGAAACGATGGAAGCCATTGCTATGGGGGCTAGAAATGATAATTTGAAGCCAACCTTTTATCAACAGGGATTTGGAATTTCACCATTTCGAAATTTAAAAAAAAACATCTTTAACCTCAGCCATAGCAAGACATGCCCTGACGCATCAACAAGTGGAAAGCTATGCTAAACAACTAAAGCTTTCTCATTTTCGAGGTGTGTTTATGCGAAACCAATTACCCCCCACGACCCTGGAAACAGGAATGTGCTGTTGTCAATTTGGATGTTCACCGAGGACCAGGAACACATTATGTAGCTTATGTCAAAGAGGGATCCAACGTATGGTACTTTGACAGTTTTGGGAACTTGCCCCCGCCCATGGAATTAGTGACCTATTTTGGAAACAGGATCAAGACATATTATAATGTGAAACGTGAGCAAACATTTAACAGCCAACAGTGTGGACGTTTGTGTTATTTTTTTTTAAATATAAGACGCAGCATAAGCAAAAACGTTAACAGTATGTCAGCGGAAAGTAAGACGTTTACACTGCATGGACGTGGACCTGAAGTCAGCCTAGAATTTTACCCGCCTATTGAATTGAGTGAAAGGCGTTTAGGACTTGTTTCACTTGAAACGTACAATCGAATATACAACATACGTGAAAATGTGAACAACAAGTTTTACTATGATGAATGGGTGCTCACCCTGAACTCTGGTGGATATACGATAGATGACATTTATGAACACATTTATGTGGTGTTGATCAATGGATATGGTTTAAAGTAATTTCTCGACGGAACGCACAAGTTTGAACTTGTAGGAAATACCAACATTCATCGCTGCAGTATTTTTTCTACATTTAAAATTGACTTTAAAACACACCCTGATTCCATTGGTCCATTACTAGGATTTAAACCACGCGTGTTGGAGCCCAACAAAAAACATGAATCAGACCATGAAGTGAAATTCATTGAGGACCATCACGTGTCGGTGACGTGTAATATTATTAGCCAAGTGTACAACAATCAAGAACCATTACATTCGCTTTACGACTTTATTGTAACATCGCCCAATGGCTATATTATTCGTGAAAACCCTCCAGTGGTGCTTTTTCATTCTGTGGCTGTCGATGGTATTAGTAATATAACATTAAGACTGATCAATAGAGATCAACAACTCATTGATATAGATTCTACCACACCAGTGACTTACAAGTCGGTGCTAAAGCCACTATGAAATTTGTGTATAAAGTAACAACACCGTCTAGGAATGGTGTTATTTGTTTGCCACGTGAATACACGTTAACATCTAAGGAAAGCAGATTTTACAGCATTTGGGTTACCACATCAACCCCCATGATGAATTCTATCCTAGAGGTAGCGAACCACATCGAGGAGCAACCAGGAGTGGTAAGAATTGATCTCCATTCCTATCAAGCTCAAACACCTGGACTCAATAACAATGATGAAATTCAATTTGTTATCAACAACCAAGATAGTTACACCCTACCGCATGAAAGTGTCATTCAGATTGAAGGTCGGCTCACCAAAGCCGATGGCTCTACACCTACCACATCCAAGTTAGCCAACCATGCTTTTGCCTTTCTGTTTTCTGAGGTGCGGTATGTCATTAACGATATCGTAGTGGATAGCACTCGAAATGTGGGTATTTCCAATGTCATGAAACTATATCCCTCTTATAGTGAGGAAGAAGGTAAAACACTTTGCATGGCGGGTTGGTGCCCTGACTCGACCAATGACTGGATGGTACACACGGATGGCACCTTTACTGGATTTTTACCTCTTAAACTGATTTTAGGCTTTGCCGAAGATCACCAGCGAATTGTGGTGAATGCAAGGCAAGTGCTTTATTTGGTGAGAGACAGGAGTGATAATAATGCACTCAAGGGAGCCGACAATGCCCCCATAGATTCAAAAATTCAACTACAACGCTTGCTATGGAAAGTGCCTCATGTGACCCTTAATGATAGCAAAAAACTGGACATACTCAAAATGATAAAGAGAGATATGCCTCTACCCATGGAATTTAGAAGCTGGGCACTGCATGAGTACCCGCTATTGCCCTCCACCAACACACACAGTTGGTCTGTAAAAACAGCCCGCTATACAGAGAGACCTCTCTACATGATCGTGGATTTTCAAACAAATCGCAAGTATCAACAAACCAAGGATGCCACGCAATTTGATCACCTGCAATTAAGAAATGCGCGTCTTTTCCTCAACGGTACTGTGTTTCCCTATGAAGGACTGGATTTAGATTTTTCAAGAAATAAATTTGGCCCCCTGAACGACTTGTTTTCTAAATTTCGATGGTCGTATTATCAAAAAGAGAATTGTCCCATGTTACCACCCCAAGCTTTTAAGACAAGGGCGCCGCTGATTGTCTTTGACTGTTCCTACTTGGAAGAGTCTGTCAAGCCATCCAATATTGACATTCGACTAGATTTTGAAACGCATGATAATGTTCCAGCCAATACGACGGCCTACTGTTTGATCATTCATCACAAACAAGTCAACTATTATCCACTTTCCAACCAAGTGACAAGTGTATAAATAACAGGTCAACCTACGTCAAGCCGCTCAGTCATGTCTTGCTTTAAATCATCAAGAGACGACACACCCATGAATTTAAAATCTGAGGAACAACGTCTCAAGACCTTTGTGACGTGGCCGGTGCCTTTCATAAACCCTCAAGCCTTGGCGGCCGCTGGATTCTATTATTTAAAAACAAGAGATGAAGTGAAATGTGCCTTTTGTCCCATCATCATAGATCAATGGGAAGAAAGTGATGAACCCATGAAAGAACATCAGCGCTGGTCACCCGCCTGCCCCTACCTGTGTAGAATGGATGTGGGTAATATACCCTGTCATTCAACTTACCCCTCACTGGTGCCTCTGAGTGATGAAAAAAGTTATGATACGTGTGGACTTTATGGTGTCAACGGTGCTTCGGTGAGCAGCTCACAGTCAAAAACACCTAGTTTAGAGACATTGGGATATCATCGGTGTTATGGACGCTATAAACATAAAAGACTTTTTTGTTGTATGAGTTGGTACCGCCCCTATCCTAGAATGACAAAAGAATGTAAAACTTGTTATGCTAATAAAATAATGTAATAAAAAATTGGTTGTTGTTGTTATATTATTATTTCTTATGCCCCTGTCATACCCTAAACTCAATAGTTACTAGTCAGTGATTTTCTTATTTTTTACTAGAATGGAATGTAAGTAATTGTCATGGGTACACCTTACTGGACGATAGTCAGTCTGTGGTCAGTTCGACTTGATCCAGACAAGAGTGAACATGTTGCGTACACTGATTGTCGACTGTCAAGGGTATAAAATTGGAGATAACAAATTTATATTTAAAGAAGTGGCCATCATCGATTGTTCCACTTTTTGGATATCGCAATCTACCCATTTGGTGTTTAAACCACCTGATGCGTTTGATTTGTTGTGTGATAAAGACCGTAAACAAACCCAGAGGATTGAAACTCATATGCGACTAGACTGGAAGCAAGGAACCATTTCATATAAGCACCTGGACATGGTCATGAAAGCCCACTTGTCTTCTGCCCATGTGGTATTTGTGAAAGGTAGTGAAAAACGTCAATGGCTACAACCATTCTTGGCGTCATACTGTCAATGTATCGATTTAATGGACATGGGCTGTCTCTCGCTGCAAACACTCATGGACCGCTGCCCATGTGACAACATTACCCATAAAGCCTTGGCACAGGTGTGGCAATTGTTTCATTGGCTAACCACCAATGCCTGCTGGGAGTTGTTAAATAAAATTAAAACTCTAGGTTTACCTGTGAATGACACCAGTGAGATTTCTACAAGCGTCGTGTAAACATCAACGTGATACCATGGAGAAAGGGGATGCTACTGATAAAGCGATTGGAAAGTTTTTTGTGTGTAAAAGGAAACTAGACAGTTTTACTAAAGAAGAATTATTGGCTCTTCCAAAATCGTTCATTTATTATGTGGCAGCAAATGCAGTGAAAGAAATCTGGCAACATGTACCAAAATCATGGACTCAAAACCCTGTGTTAAGTGAATTGCAACCATGTACAGATTATGATCACCATAAGCAAGTGGTCATGGCAAAAATACCCTCTATGCGACAGTGTGCTACTTGCCAGCTGGTCAAACTCTATCACGGTCATAAAAGTCAGTGTAAAGACTTTGTTTCCTCATTCCACGGGTGTGAAGGCGAGAAAAAAGCAACAACATCAACATCGTCTACAAATGAAGAGGAAAATCAAACCTTTTCTCCACCTATGGAAAAGGATATGTCAAACTTGTACTGGTCATGGCGTCATTGACAAAGTCATTCAATACTTACCTTTTGAAATCCATCTTCCTGGTTATCGTTTTTGTGGTCCTGTAACAAAGCTGAATCAACATTTGCAACGTGGTGATATACCTATTAATCCTCTGGATCAAGCGTGCAAAGAACATGATCTTTCTTATCGCCATAGACATCCTGCATTAAGACGTATGGCGGATAAAGTATTGTAAAAAAAAGCTAAACAACGTTTGACATCCTGTGATGCCTCAGTGGGAGAAAGGTTGGCAGCCCTCATTGTGATTTGTGCTATAAAAGGAAAGTTAATGATGAGTGGACATGGACATTGAAAAGGATTGAGGAATTGGTGTTTTTTTTTTGTATTCTATTTTGTAAAGCCCTATTTGTTGTGAAATAAAAAACAAGGTTTATCAGATCACAATGTCTATTAATTTTTAAAATGGTGATAGCCATTTCTTTATTTTTTCACACATGGATATTTACAATTTCCACTTTACATTTTTACATTACCCTTGTATAGTTTTACATTTTGTACATTTAAAAAAAATAACAATTTTTCACACATGGATATTTACAATTTTCACTTTACATTTATAGATTGTCTTGTTCAGTTTTTCCACATTTTGTACATTTTTAAATCATTTGTTTAACCATAATATAAAAAGCAAAATTTTAAAGTAAAGTGTGTTATTTTAAACTAAAACTATAGTAGTCTAACAGTATACATTCTACGTACAGTTTTACAAGTATATCACAAAATAAAACACACTACAAATGATACAGTATGGTGAGCATTAGACTTAAGTAAAGTAATAGTCGTCGATGCGACGGTTCCCCCAAGCAAGAGTATCAAATGTGTTGGGTATAATGAATCGTTTGTTGTCTTCATTACTTAAAGCAACTTTGTTCAACAAATTGGTATGTAGCTGATGATTTTTACTTCTGAATACACACATTTTCTTATATAATATAGGTGGGTTACTGACTATACAGTTCTTATAATCTCTTATGTCTAACTCTTTACTAACAACATTCTTTTTCACTCCTTTTAATTTTTTTTATTACTACATCATCAATTGTCATATAGCTGTGTGATTTAGATTTTGTGCCTACAAAGGTGTCTATAACAACACCAGCACATTCATCCTTAAATTTTCCTAGAACCTTTTTGTTTATTAGATGTAAATGGTAGATATTATCCTTGGGATAGTCACTTGTATCAAACCTATTTAGCTCGGTTTTGATATCCTCGTAAAAATCAACAGTTTTAAATTCATAAATAAAAGAATCTGAATCTGTATAAAGTAATTTTGCATTATCATGATAGTTTTTCTTAACATAATCATAGTGAAATTCATACACAAGTGTTTTTGACAATTCCAGAATGGCGTAACCCACATATATGGCTCAGCAATTCTTCTAGGTTTGTGCCGTGTCTTGTGTGGGGTTTCGCCTAGGACACCAAGCTAGGCTCATCGGCGGGCTCTTGGTGTCCCTGCCCGGACCCCCACAGGAGTATCGAACTGCGCGATACCTCCCTTTATATAGAGTGCAACTGCACTCCTTGACTGCGAGAACCAAAAGCTCAAGCAGCCATTTTTGGTTCTCGCAGTCAAGGAGTGCAGTTGCACTCTATATAAAGGGAGGTATCGCGCAGTTCGATACTCCTGTGGGGGTCCGGGCAGGGACACCAAGAGCCCGCCGATGAGCCTAGCTTGGTGTCCTAGGCGAAACCCCACACAAGACACGGCACAAACCTAGAAGAATTGCTGAGTTTTAATTCACCGGCCGTGAAAGCCAATACACCATCTTTTTCCACATATATGGGTTTGTTGTAGGTTACTTTAAGACGATTCATTTGTATTACAACTAAATCCTCATGGATAATAGAACAGCTATGGAAGTTAGGCTTGCTTATTAAGTTGTTCGCACCATACCTTTGACCTTCATTCTCCCACTTTGTTATCAGCTTTACATCAACTCGCTTATCAACATTCTCCATAGTCTTTCCAAAAACACTATTATTCTTAAGTTTATAAAAATCTTTTTCAAAAGCATTTGTTTATAGTGTTCTTAAATTATTGTTCAGATCAATATATGGTTTGAGCCATGCTGACTGATGAAATTGTAATACACGATGAATTTTAGTTAGTTTTAATCCATGCTGTAGACACTATTTTAAGTTTCGATAATGTATTACATATTTACATTTATCATTTACATTAGCAATTAACATTTTGTTCGTGATGTTATGTACGGAGATTTCATATTCTCAGGACAGAATGGTAGATCATTATGTTCATTATGTAACTCTTTAGGGTACTCAAGATTTACCTCTAAAATATATCCTTTTTCATCGTTATCATTTAAAATATTAACATGGAAAACATCAATTTCAGGTTGTGTCAGCCACCGAAAATCTTTTAGTGGTAGATACTGACACATAGCCCAACCATATTGGTTATTTGCATCAAGGTAGATGATATACTTTGACTCTTCACAAGGTTTATAACTAGGCATGTATTTATTATTTGCTTTAGAATACCGTCCACTACATTGGCTTAATCCACCTCGAATTGATGATTTTATAAAATTAATCATGTCTATATCAGTCATCAATTCTAAATTTACTTTCGTTTTTTTCAACATTGAACTGAAACTTAACCCAGGAGCAGTAAAATACTGACAAGGATCAAGGTCACAAGTTTTCATACAAACATTCCTAAAATGTTCAAACACATCTGCTAATAACATCACATCTGTCTTTAAATAGATGTCTGAAAATTCACCCTAAGTTTGAATGTCAAACTGTGTCCATACACGTTGTGCATGTAAATATTCATCATCACTGATATGACTTGTGTTTAAGGAACTGTAAAATGCATCTTTTGGTGGCAAAGAACACTCCTCAAGACGTTCCAGACAGTTAATATATTCATAAGGGAATATACCCTTTTGACGAATCAAATTAAAATCATCTTCTTTTGGAAAGACACGTTGAATTTCACAAAACTGATCTGATTTTAAATTACTAGCAAGTTTATCGAGACTACTTGTCATAAAGCGGAATGAATCTAAAAATCGTAGTTTGATAGTTTTTTTTATTGTCAGTTTTGACGTATTTTGTAAACGATATGTATTGCTCCTTATTATTTGGAATCACATCGATTTTTACATCTGAAGCTCCAAATTCTTTAACGATAAAGTGGTTATCGTATTTGATACCGTTATGTAGAATGACTGGAATTAATTTACTTACTCTATACTTTAAATTACATTCTTGGTGAGCAGCACCACGATATTTTCCTGTTAAATGATCATGATTGCGAACCCTATCTGTATATAAACATTCGCCACATATAAAACAATTAGTTTCAGTTTCAAAACGCATTTGCTGTGATGATGTTAGTGACTCCATTGGAATTATAGTATTTAAAATAGAGGATATACGGATGGCATCTTTCTCAAGTCTTTCCATAAAAACTTTAGGTGCATCAGGTCCTCTATAGAGCTCAAACTTATTTAAAGAGTCATCATAACTACATTTAATATAATATGCAAAGCTAAAAGGTTCATGAATGTGAGTAGTGTTGGTAAAAGGTTTGGCTGGATTCGATGAACATGTATTAAATGGCTTTAGCAAAGCTTCAAAGTCTGCATATATAACAAATGGTACTCGAAGCTGCTTTTCAAAGTCCTTAAATTTCAGAATGTTATTTCTAGGAGTAGGTAATACTGTACAAACATGATTACAACCCCATTTTTGATGTTGAGTTAGTTGATCCTCTTTTCTGAAATATAGTAAACAACCATCACACAACCACTTTTTACCATTTCGTTTGGATAGCTGACTACCAAGTCTGCTTAAATCTTTTATCCAACAATAGTGGGCATTTTCACCTTCGGTTATGTATAGTAAATTTACATGAATATCCTTTTTTCCTGAGTATAATATAGAGGACCTACTATACTCTTGTTTTCAATTCCATACACATTAATACTTACATTGTTCAGCTCTTCAAAACGTTGGATGTCTTTTATCTCCATAGGAAATTCCATTCCTTCTATATCTAACACTGAGGAATAGTGAGGATACGATGATGTTCTATCCATATGCCCCACTGCTGAATGGAGCGCTGAGGTTACAGCCCACGCAAAACATGCTTGATCATTATTCCAAATGTTTACACAAGCTTGCTTACGTATGATCCATGCTGGTAAATCAATATATGATGATGCTCGAAGGGGATTATATTTATTCATGTTAGTTTCTAAATCAAGTACATCAACCAACGCCCAGCCTGACTCCCTTTCCTGGAACTCTTCACTCTTCACAATGATAGCACTTGAAATATTTTGGTATATATCACTGATATTAGTTGATTCACAAACAATTATGTTTTTTTGTATTAAAAGATTTGATATCCGTAATTTCACCTTCACTCCCAGTTTTTACATATAGTCCAAAGAGTTCAAAATTCATTTTGAATGATTTATGCTCTACTAAAACATTTTCTATCAAGCCAAACACATTAGGTTGAACATTTCTTAAAAATGATTCAATACTTTGAGTTTTTTCTTCACTATGAAGTCTGTAACTAGCAATTCGACTTTTAAACGCACTACCAATTTGTTGAATATTAGCAGAATTTCTTTCATAGCAAGCATTATTTTTATGATGAATACTGCGCAAATGACCTTGAATCAATGAAGAAGTTATATCAATACTGCATACATCACAATGTGTTATTGGAGGTTCACCATTTTTCTTCCTTTTTGTTGCACAACTATTTTTACAATCTATAGAACGTTCACGCTTTAGAGCATTACATTCGTTTAAAGGTTCTGTGCTAGTTGATGGTTTTACAGTTTTGATTTCCATTTGTTCACCATGCACTTCAACCAAGTGGGATTGATATCGCTTTACAGCAGTAAAACCAATATCACAAACTGAACACGAAAATGGTGCTGAACTAACATGTATTAAATTTACATGACGTGCAAGATTATCCTGTCTGTTAAATGTGGTAGAACAGTAACTGCACACAAACATTTTAAGATTATGTTTCGTACTTGCATGACGTTGAAGGCTGTCAGGTCTTGAAAACTGCTTTTTACAATCACTACACTTGAACATAATGATTATCAATCACTTTCCAAAACACCTATAAAAGAAAGAAATCATAAATATTAATAAAAAATAAAACAAAGTAAAAGAAACATATGTTAATTAAATTACAGTCAATGGTCATAGTAGAGTATTTTAATTATACGTCTGTGGACTCTCAGCAAGTCTAATTTCAAGTAGTTCCAACTTTGGTTAACAGATATCATTGTCACTGACACCTAGTGGTGAAAGTTAGAACTTGATAGAGCGTTAATCAAATCTAACCTACAAACCTAGCTTTACACAATTGTCAAGTAGTTCCAAGTTTTATTAACAGATATGTCACTATCACTGTCACCTAGCGGTGAACATTCAGAGTTGAGCATTAATCAAATCTGACCTACAAATTTAGCTTCACACCATTGTCGCGTAGTTCCAAATTTAGTTACCAGGTACCATTGTCACTGACACCAAGTAGTGAACGTTGGAACTTAATAAAGCGTTAGTCAAATCTAACCTACAAATTTAGCTTCACACCATTGTTGAGTAGTTCCAACTTAAGTTACCAGGTACCATGACACCTAGTAGTGAACTTGGAACTTGATAAAGCGTTAATCAAATCTAACCTAAAAATTCAGCTTCACATAATTGTCGAGTAGTTCCAACATTGGTTAACAAATATTATTGTCACTGATACCTAGCAGCGAACGTTGGAACTTAACAGAGTGTTAATCAAATCTAACCTACAAATTTAGCTTCACACATCATAGTCAAGTAATTCCAACTTTAACTATCAAATAAACCATTGTCATTGACATCTAGCAGTGAACATTGGAAAATATCGCTCTAGCTGTTTAAAAGTTATTAGAGGGGGTACTTACCTTTAATAATTTATCAACTTCTGCCACTGACTGAACTAGGTACAGGAATCTGCTAACCTACAGGTACGCCAATTATCTGTAAACAAATAAATCAATCAATCAATAAATACATTCCAATCAATAACTTGAACATTGATTAGTAATAAAAGACTACAGTCCATTAATAATAAGTACTTACCTTGCAAAATTATTTACTGATTTTCCACCAAAAAGGCATTTGCAAATGTTTAGCAGTAATAGAGCACTGTTCACTTGTAGCGAGTAATAAAGACAGGCAGTAGGGAAATATATGACACCTCCTTTATATAGGCTTACATCACTCGTGTCAGCAGTTTTTTGCTGATCATTGCAATTCCTTACCTGTACACCTGCCAGTCCAAAGTGCACTAGGAACACCTGTGCGGTATCAGATTACTGCTGACTTTGCGTGATCATCACCCACTGTCTTGATGAACACCTGCGGTTTTAAATTACTGCAGCGTTAGTCATAGCAATAGAACTGTACGCTCTCTGCCATGTCAGCAATATGACACCGGAAATGACAAGTCAGCTTAGTGCACGTACAAGCTCCTCAGTTTTAACATCTTAAAAACGTGCATTATTCTCTTTCAACTACAAATGACACATCCATCCACCAAGTTATATCCCTTGACCTGTCCTCAAATTGCATGTGCCCCGTGTAGTAGAGTGTGTTCATTAACCCTAGCACTAGAACATATTCATCCACCAAGTTTTTGCACTTACCCCTTGACATGTCCTCTATCTACAAAGTTTTATACTTATACGAACCAAAACAGGATGTGACTTGTTTCACAAGGAGAACAGTAATAATGTCATCTCACACGTGTTCACATGTATTTCGTCACTTTCCTTTCATATCGTTACGAGATTGTAGTAGTGAGGGCTGGCGAACAATGTCAGTTCTACACACTGCTTTACATACAAATGTAGTTAGGCCCTTTGGCATAATTTGAATAAATTTCATGGGCCAGCCCATAGGGAGCAGGCCAAAGGGGCCGGTCCAAAGGGATCAGTCAAAAGATGATGATGATAATTGTTGTTTTAAGGGGCCTAACATCTAGGTTATCGGCCCAGGGATCAGTCAAAAGGGGCCCGTCAACAAGGACCTGTCAACAAGGACCCGTCAACAAGGACCCGTCAACAATGACCCGTCAACAATGACCCGTCCACAAGGACCTGTCAACAATGACCTGTCAACAGGGACGCGTCCACAGGGACCAGTCCAAAGGGACAAATCAACAATGACAGGGGCTCTCACCTCAAGGCCTGACATGTCCTCTTCGATTATTGGTTTGCCTATCGACAAGCGCTGCTTGGAATACTTTTTGATCACCCCTCGTGGGTTGGGTTAGGTTAGGTTACGCTACAGCCGCCATCTTTAAAAAGCCCGCCCTCTTACAAAAACTATGAGTGGGCATGCGTAAAAACAAAAAATAAGCATAATTCATATTGGCTTTCCACCGTACCCATGTCTCTTGTGTGAAACAACGTTTAATTTCATATTAACATTGAAAATCCCACATGTCGCACTTGGAAAGCGAGATTTTCTAAAAAATTAAAATTTCACCCCCTAGTAGGGGTAGGTTTCATCTTGGGGTGGAAATATGTTGTTCAATGGAAAGGGGGTGTCAGCCCGAGTTCAACGACACCTCATTTGTCAAAATCCGACCATGCGTTGGAGAGATATCACACCACCGCCATCTTGTGAGGTGGGTGAGTTGGAGGTGGTCACCGTACTCTCCAAAACCCACTACTGTTAGGCCTATATTACCGTGTTATGTCATGCTTTAAAGTAGCGTTGGGCCTGTATTATCGTGTTATGTCAAGCTTTAAAGTAGCGTTAGGCCTAAATTACCGTGTTATGTCAAGCTTTAAGGTAGCGTTAGGCCTATATTACCGTGTTATGTCAAGCTTTAAGGTAGCTTTAGGCCTATACTACCGTGTTATGTCAAGCTTTAAGGTAGCGTTAGGCCTATATTACCGTGTTAGGTGAAGCTTTAAGGTAGCGTTAGGCCTATAGTACCGTGTTATGTCAAGCTTTAAGGTAGCGTTAGGCCTATATTACCGTGTTATGTCATGCTGTAAAGTAACGTTGGGCCTATATTATCGTGTTATGTCACGCTTTAAAGTAGCGTTAGGCCTATATTACCGTGTTATGTCAAGTTTTAAAGTAGCGTTAGGCCTGTATTACCGTGTTATGTCAAGCTTTAAGGTAGCGTTAGGCCTATACTACCGTGTTATGTCAAGCTTTAAAGTAGCGTTAGGCCTATATTACCGTGTTATGAGAAGCTTTAAGGTAGCGTTAGGCCTATAATACCGTGTTATGTCAAGCATTAAAGTAGCGTTAGGCCTATATTACCGTGTTATGTCAAGCTTTAAGGAAGCGTTAGGCCTATATTACCGTGTTATGTCAAACTTTAAGGTAGCGTTAGGCCTATATTACCGTGCTATGTCATGCTTTAATGTAGCGTTAGGCCTATATTACCGTGTTATGTCAAGCTTTAAGGTAGCGTTAGGCCTATATTACCGTGTTATGTCAAGTTTAAGGTAGCGTTAGGCCTATATTACCGTGATGTGTCACGCTTTAAGGTAGCGTTAGGACGTCTGAGAATTAATCTGGACCGTTATTATCTATGTGTGTTCCAATTTTGGAATGGTTCGCATGCATAAGTTCTGAGATATCCAACATAGAGCTCAAATTTCAATTGCGATTTTCAGCAGTTGGTATCACTGTCGTCAATTTCAAATATGGCCGTGAGATATTCAGGTATAGATGTTTACTCTTACAAAATTTGGTTTCGCTAGCTGCAGCTGTTTATGAGTCGATTGACACAAAGACAGGCAGACAGACAGAGAGACAGAAGGACAGACAGATGGATATATCTCAAAAGTCTACTTTTTCGTAATTTTTGCAAAATGAGAAAAGTAGGCTAAATATAGCCTACTGATGACGGAGATGAAGAGAAACTTCAAATAACTTAAATAAACATTATTTTAAATTCATGGAGAACAATCACTTCTAGCGGTCGCTCTGTCAGCCACAATAACACAGGTTGTTTACGCCGTCACGCATACAGTTCTCAGTGAAGGGGGCCGGATGAGCACACAGGTATTTCCATGTTTAGCCTTGCCGTAGACAAAGAGCACGTTCTCATTCTCAACCGCATTTCCTTCCGATATGAAATTATTGTATCTGGAACCGACAAAGATGGAAGCGTAGGCTAATATCCGTGAAGACCCCACAAGTAGGCGACATGACACAACGCAAGGCATCCTAATTACCAACTGCGCATATTGAAAAGCTAAAGAGAAATTCAGACCTCATTTCACATCCTTTGGAATACCCCATCTTATGATTTCATGCAGGCTTCTTCTATATATAAACAAGTAGTTCCGTGAAGAACTATACAGCCTATTTTCATATATCCTACTTATGTTAATTACCTCTATCTACATACAAAATTTCAGTTTGATTGCTGGAATAGATTCGTAGATATTGAGAACCAACTAAATATTTCGGATGATCGCCAGGTTGGATTTTATATATGTAGGTCCTAGAGTTATGTACTGTTACATGAAGACTATTGTGTACGTGTATCATTCAAACTTCAATCGCATGATTAGGACACAAGAAGTAACAAGGAGTTTTTAAAATTTCGCACAGCTGCCATCTTGTGGTTATGGAAACAATTGAAATAAATTAGATGCCAGTGGATTAACATTCGTATAAGGATTTACTGTACCAAGTTTCACTGCACTCGGATGGTTAAATTGCGAGAAACGTCCATGTGAATATTTATACTTCGCGTCGCCGCTATGTTGGATTTGTGATCACCAGGTTATTTAAAGTCCTATAGATGAACTTAAGTTCATAGCCCCTAAGAACATAAAAAAATCCGTTTGATTGCTATAATAGATTCGTAGATATTCAGAGCCATCTAAATATTTCGGACGGTCGCCATATTGGATTGTTAAATGTATAGGCCATAGAGTCATGTACCATTAAAGGAAAATTATTGCGTAGGTTCATTATTCAAACTTTCACTCCGATCGCATGATGACGACACAAGAAATAAAAACTTAATTTTAAAATTCGCACAGCCGCCATCTTGAGATTATGTAAACAATTGAACTAAATTAGATACCAGTGCATTACAATGTGTATAAACATTTCCTGTACCAGATTTCATTGCGTTTGGAACATTAAATCGCGAGAAAGGTCTATTTAAAATTTTCAAATTCGCTTAGCCGCCATGTTCGTTTTTTAGTTAACTGGTTTTTGAAAGTCTTATACACGAACTTCCTGTAAAGGGCTTTATCTCCGTACAAAATTTCAGGGTGATACCGCTAATAGTTTCAGAGATATAGAATGCCGGTGAAATATTTCGCTCATCCGCCATCTTGAGGTTATGTAAACAATTGAACGAAGTTAGATGTCGGTACATTATAATGTGTATAAACATATACTGTACCAAGTTTTATTGCGTTTGGTTGGTTAAATCGCGAGAGAAACGTCTATTTAAAAGTCGCAAATTCGCGTGGCCGCCATGTTGGTTTTGTAGTTACCAGTTTTTCAAGTCACATAGGAGAACTTCTAGTAGTTCCCTTTATCACCGTAAAAAATTCCAGGGTGATATCGGGAATAGTTTCGGAGATATTGAATGCTGGTAAAATATTTCGCACAGCCGCCATGTTAGATTGGTGAGACGTAACAAAATTTTAAGGGCACAGTCGGGGTCGTCCGGAATAGTGCTATGAACTTACCGAGTTTCATTGATATCGCTCCAGCCGTTTAGAAGTTATTAGACACACACACACACACACACACACACACACACACACACTCACACACACGCGGACAAAAGGTGATCTCATAAGCCTATTTTTTTCAAAATTTAAAATAGCCTGAAAAAGAGCGTCTCAACCTTAAAAGACAGTATGGAATTAAATGTAGTATTTGCCTCTCACTCGACTCCTATGACCTGCAATTAGCTTCGTGCTCTTCCACTCCGGCGATGTTGCCATCTCCCAATAATTGAAAGTGACAAATCTAAGAAAATGTTTGCGTGCTCTTATAGAGAATTTCTCGATCTCTATGATGATGTAAAATAACAGCCAAAAATAATTAACACATGGCCCAATTTTCACAATTACGATATTTTAGCGCGAATCTATATTTTTGCAGATATAAAACTTATCACGCCATAGATAATGAACTAACAGTAGCGGATCCAGGCCTTGCGGGGCCCTGGGCGATATGATAAGGTGGGGCCCACAACAATAGGAAATAAAAAAATAACAAATCAAATGATAAATATTTTTTAATAATAATAAAATAAAGAATAGTTATAATATTTTGAATACAACACAGTACATATTTTTAGCCTATTTTCAATTTTGAAAAAATAGGCTTATGAGATCACCTTTTGTCCGTGTGTGTGTGCGTGTGTGTGTGTGTGTGTGTGTGAGGTGTGTGTGTGTCCCCCCCCTAATAAAATCTAAACGGCTGGAGCGATTTCTATGAAACTCGGTACGTTCATAGCACTATTCCCGGCGACCTCGACCGTGCCCTTCAAATTTTGTTATGTCTCACCAATCCAACATGGCGGCTGTGCGAAATATTTCACTAGCATTCAATATCTCCGAAACTATTACCAATATCGCCCTGAAATTGTGTACGGTGATAAAGGGCACTACTAAAAGTTCATCTATGAGACTTTCAAAAACCTGGTGACTACAAAACCAACATGGCGGTCAAGCGAAATTGAGACTTTTAAATAGACATTTCTCGCGATTTAACTATCCAAACGTAATTAAACTTGGTACAGCAAATGTTTATACACATTGTAATGCACTGGAGTCTAATTTAGTTCAATAGTTTACATAACCTCAAAATGGCGGCTGTGCGAAATATTTCACTAACATTCTATATCTCCGAAACTATTACAGATATCATCATGCAATTTTGTACGGTGATAAAGGGTACTGATACAAGTTTACCTATGTATATTGCATAAACCTGTAAAGTACAAAACGAACATGGCGACCAAGCGAATTTGAAATATTTTAATAGACTTTTCTCGTGATTTAACACTCTGAGCGCAGTAAAATGTGGTACAGTAAATGATTTTGCAGATTGTAATGCACTGCCATCTAATTTAATTCAATTGTTTACATAACCTCAAGATGGCGGCTGTGCGAAATTTTAAAATTAAGTTTTTATTCTTGTGTCGTAATCATGCGATCGAAGTGAAAGTTTGAATAATGAACCTAGGCAATAATTGTCCTTGAATGGTACATAACTCTATGGCCTATACATATAACAATCCTAAATGGCGAGCTTCCGAAATATTTAAACGGTTCTCAATATCTATGAATCTTTTACAGCAACCAAACTGATTTTGTTATGTTCATAGAGACTATGAACATATGTTCACCTATAGGAGTTTCAGTAACCTGGTGAGCACAAATCCAACATGGCGGCGACGCGAAGTATAAATATTTAAATGGACGTTTCTCGCGAATTAACTATCCGAGTGCCGTGAAACGTTGCACGTTAAATGCTTACGCAAATATTGATCCACTGGCATGTAATTTATTTCAATTGTTTGCATAATCACAAGATGGCTGGTGTGCGTACTTTTAAAATCTCGTTTTTACTTCTTGTGTTCTAATCATGCGATTGAAGTTTGAATACCACACGTACACAATAATCTTAATGAAATAGTACAAAAATAAAAATCCATCCTGGCGACCATATGAAATATTTAGACGGTTCTCAATATCTACGAATCTGTTACAGCAATTAAACTGACATTTTGTATGTTGATAGAGACAATTAACATGAGCAGGATATATGAAAATAGGCTGTATAGTTCTTCACGGAACTACTTGTTAATAATATGAAAGAACCTGTAAGTCCCCTTGAAGAAGATTATGTAAACTATGAAATATTAAAAAATTACTTTGCGACTTTTTTCCCGGATGAAGTCTTCTATTACAGTATTTCACTGAAATCTAAACTTGCTAAACGGTCACGGAAGGTCACAGCTGCACTGAAAAAAGAATAAGAATTATAAATTAGTTTTAAAAGTTTGAAAAGTATAATTAATTAATCAATTAAATTTAAAACAATCCATGGCGCGGAGCCTCCCTGACCGCTGGGCCCTGGGCGGTCGCCCTCCTCGCCCTCCCCTAGATCCGCCCCTGTGAACTAATGATCGCAATAGATCAGGAATTTATTTTCAGATTGCCTGATGTTGGAAGAAGATACTCTATTTCTCAGGGCAGTAATTATTTTCATAATAAGATAGTTATGTTTTTTTTTCTTAAATGTTACTTGAAAATCTGAGATGGTATCACAGAAAGTTTTTTTGCTTTTGACTTTTCGTTGGTGACTAAGCGAGAAGAAATGTTCATTAAAGTCTGAAATAGTTTTTAAAACAAACCAGAGCTCGATATCAGATAGCATTCATACGTTATCGCACTTACTCCTCCCGCCCAG
Source organism: Meconema thalassinum (assembly GCA_946902985.2). Lineage (NCBI taxonomy): Eukaryota > Metazoa > Arthropoda > Insecta > Orthoptera > Tettigoniidae > Meconema > Meconema thalassinum. Next base: position 24,042,409 of record OX336400.1, read on the forward strand.
CGCTGACGCTGCTCAAGTTTTTTTTACGCACTCGTCAGGTGCAAGTATCTCCCCGACTGCGTTTGATGGAGGGTAGGTGATGATGTGAAGTTAAACTGTGAAATGAAGTGGTCCTTGCGTTCTTTATAAACTGTCCGCCTCGTTGCGTACCGTAGTGGCTAGCATTCCTGGCTGTCACCGTGGTTGGCCGATAGCCTAGATGTTAGGCCCCTTAAAACAACAATTATTATATTATGTCACCGTGGGGGCCCAGGTTTGAATCCCGGCTCTGCCAAGATATTTAATTCCGGTCTGAGGGCTGGAACGGGGTGTACTCAACTTCATTAGACAAAACTGAGAAGGGGCGGGTTCGATTCCTACCTCAGCCATCCTCGAAGTATTTTCCGTGGTTTGCCTTTGTTCATTCCGTAAATTGGGTAAAGTACGTGGACCACAATATATATATAATATTTATGAAAAATGTCATATTATAATTTATTATAACCTATGATATTCGAGAAAATGTAATATTATCATATTCATGAATAATTGAAAATTATAAAATGTTATTATGTGTGCATTAAAATCGCGCTGTGAGGTTCGGCGTAAAATATCTAAATGTTGTAGAGTTGTTCGCTGCAAGGTATGAGGTTCAGTTATATACAGTATAACAAACAAATATTTTGGAAATTTCCCGAGTTTTGCGTAAAACCACGACTGTATTATGAGTTATGTTACATCATGTGCCCGGTCTTGCAGAACTTTGTATATGCAGTAGATTTGGCATCAGTGCGCCCCATTTAATGCGTACTATCGTTTAAGGTAGAGACGCACTATAGATCTAGGAATTGCACTCTCAGGGTGTTCCCTGCCTCAAGGATCCCCAACTCCGAGGATTTGAGGACTGCATACTTATGAATTTTTCAAATAGTTCCTAGTTTTGCCGCCAAAGGCCACCGTCGACGACTACTAGTTCAGAACTTAGCTACCAGACGCCACCGCAGTCAGCTCTTTGCAACGAACGTAGGAACCTAAGAGCGTTGTTTACATTCTTAACCTATACAATTTAGCTTCACACAGGTGTAATTAGTGGAAGGTTCTTTAACATGCCATAAATCTATGACATGGGACCGCCGGCTTTACTTCCCCTCCGAAGGAAGGCATACTGAGGGATTTTTAACGCTCTAAAATATTCAGACGACTTCTGCCGGATTTGAACCCGCGATCTAGGGCATAGAAGCTCAGCATGCTACCGACTACGCCACCGAAGCCGCCCGAACAAAACTGTAATTTGGTATTTAGAGAAAAAAATAAAATAAAGTGGGAGTGAAGATTCAAGGAGAAATAATTTCAACTCTGAGATTTGCTGATGAATGGTTTGGTCTCCGTCTTGAGGAAAGAATTGACGATGAAAATCAATAAATGTGAAACAAAAATATTGGAATGCACCCGACATAAATCAGAAACCTCTATGGACATCAAAAAGGCAGGAGAAAAACTAAAGGAAGTAGGAGACGTCTGTTACTTAGGAAGCAAAATAACCAGTGATGGACGAAGCAAAGAGGATATAAAAAGTGGTTGGCTCAGGGAAGTAAAGCATTTCTACAGAAAAGGAATCTGTTGACATCGAATATAGATTTAGGTATTATTATTATTATACAGTATTCTGCCTAGTGGCAGGTCCATGTCTTCGTACAGAGAATTTCTGATGCCAACGTTCCCGGTCTTCAGCTTCTTTCTTCAGTCTGCTGTAACTCTTTCTATCTTTCATATCATCCAAATGTTGGATTCTTCTTCTTCCCCGTCCTGTCGTTCCTTTGATCTTACCTTCAATGACGTCGTGCATGAGCCCCTCATGTCTAAGTATGTGCCCGATCCAGTTGGCCTTCCTCTGAAGAATTGTATTCAGAAAAGTTTTATTCTCACCTACTCTTCTCAGTACTGCATCGTTTGTCACCCGATCTGTCCACTTGATCTTCTCTATTCTCCTCCAGCACCACATTTCAAAACTTTCTAAGTATTTTCTTTCCCTTTTTCTCATTGTCCACGTCTCTGCGCCGTACAGTTCAATGCTCCAGACGTAACACTTCACCAATTTCTTCCTTAGTTCTAAACTCAACTTGCTGGTGAGCAGAGTCCTCTTCTTGTTGAATGCGGCTTTGGCAATGGCAATTCTGGCGCGAATTTCATTTGTGCATTGAGCATCTTTTGTCAGCAAGCTTCCCAAGTACTTGAACTGCTTCACATTCTCCAATTCTTGATTGTCGATATTTACCCTCAAAGGTTTCTCCCGTTTTGAAATCCGCATCACTTTTGATTTCTCGATGTTGATTCCCATGCCATATATCCTTCCAGTTTCCACCAACCGGTTCATCATGTGCTGCAGTTGTCTTTGATTTTTGGTGAGCACTACTAGGTCATCTGCATACTTGATGGTGTTTATGAGGCGTCCTCCTATCCTGAAATTTCCGCATCCTTTCAAAGCTTCTTTCACCAGCCATTCACCATACAGGTTGAAGAGACTTGGCGATAGACAACATCCTTGTCTGACTCCTCTTCCTATTTCCACGCTGTTCGTTTCTCCGTATTTCAGTCGCACCTTTACTCTTTGTCCCAGGTACAAATTAAAAATTAGTCTCCGGTCTCTCCAATTGATTCCTATCTCCTTAAGGATGTTCAACAATTTTGTCCAGTTGACTCTGTCGAAGGCCTTCTGCCAGTCTATAAAACAAACGCAAACTTCTTCGTTAACAGTCAAAACTCTCTCCGACAATATCCTCACTATACCGATAGCATCTCTGGTTCCTTTTCCTTTCCTAAATCCAAATTGATCCTCTCCCATTACTTCTTCAATTTTGTGTTCCAGCCGTCTATTGAGTATTCTTGCAATGATCTTCGCCACATGTGAGATCAGACTAATTGTTCGGTAATCACTACATTTCGTAGCTTGTTTTTTCTTCTCAAGAGGAACCATTGTGACGTCCAAAAAGTCTTTAGGCCATTCTCCATTTTCATAAATGTTGTTGATAAGTTGTGTCAGCACTTTCAGACCTCCGTCTCTGATTTCTTTCAGCAAATCCACCGGTATGTCGTCTTCTCCTGTAGCTTTCCCTTTTTTCATGTCCTCAATTGCCTTCTCTACTTCCGTTGTCAGTATGCTGGGCCCTTTCTCGTCTTCATCAATCGCCTCCTCTGTCTCCATGTCGATGTCTTACGGACGGTGTTCCTTATCGTAGAGTTCCTTTATGTATTCTTCCCATATTTTCAGCACTCCCGCTTGTTTAGAAACCATTTGTCCTCTAGAGTCCTCTATTCCGAATGACCTTACTCCTTTGTTCTCGCTTCCTCCCAGCTCCTTCGTTTTCTGGTACATGAGGTCGTACCTTCCTCTTCTTTGTAGTTCCTCTATGTCATCGCACATTTCTTCCATGTACTTTTCCTTTGCTTTGTCTGTTTCTCTCCTGAGTGCATTGTTAAGTCTTCTGTATTCTTCTTCGTTTATATTTTTACACTTCCTCCTTTCCTCCATCTTCTCCATCATCTCATTGGTGATCCAGGGTTTCCTCGCTCTCTTTGCTTCCCTCCCAACTTCACTCTTTAAAGTATTCAACAAAACCAGTTTAACATTTCGCCATTGCACTTCCACACTTGTACTTGCATTTTCACCTCTCATTTCACTAAATTGCTGCTCCAATGATTCTCCTACTCTCTCATTGTTCACTCTTAACTTTTCCAGGTCCCATCTCTGCTTTCTCCTCCCACACTGTCGAATCCTCTTCAGCCTTGTATTGATGTCTGCAACCAAAAGGTTTTTTTTTTTTTTTTTTTTTCGTGTGGCCTCCTGAGAGGCCGAGTGCAGGTCTTTCTAAGTGACGCCCGTGGGCGACCTGCGCGTCGGGATGAGAGATGGAATTGATGAAGGCGAATGAAACTGGGCAAGGATGTGGAAGGAAGCGGCCGTGGCCTGTCAATAGGTACCGTCCCAGCATTTGCCTGGTGTTGAAAATGGGGAAACCACGGAAAACCATTTCAAGGACGGCCGACGGTGGGGCTCGAACCCACGTGTCTACCGAGTCAGCAGAGAGCTTGGCCCCATGACCTAACGCTGCGCTTTAGCGCGCGTAGCCACTACTGTCGGTCCGAGTCGATATCGGCAGCCGGCATAGTCCTAGCGTCTTTCACACTGCCCCTAAACCTCTGTTTAACAAGTATGTAGTCTATTTGATATCTGTTAATGTCTCCTGGGCTCCTCCATGTGTATAATTTGCTCTTTCTTTTCTTGAACCAAGTGTTCATCACCACTAAATTGTTTCTCTGACAGAATTCCACTAGCATCCCTCCTCTGTCGTTCCTTCTGCCTAATCCATATTGTCCCACAATGTTTGCTTCTCTACCTTGTCCAACCACACTATTCCAATCACCCATAATTATGGTGTTTACTCTTCCTCTGCCTTCAGAGTGAATGATATCTTCTATTTCATCGTACAATTTCTCCACTTCGTCGTCGTCATGATCTGATGTCGGCATGTACACTTGAATTATCATAATGTCCACTGGTTGTGCACTTAATTTCACAAACATTAAACGATCGCTATGGCACACCACTTTAGTCACACTGTGCACTAGTTGAATTCCCATCACTATTGCTACACCACGTTCAAAACCTTGTCCACCTGAATAGAACATTGTGTAATTACCTGACACTATTTCACCACTATCTGTCCATCTCACTTCACTTAAACCCATTATGTTAACTTCACATTTTTCCATTTCTCTCTTCAAATTTTCCAGTTTCCCTGCTCTTCGAAGTGTTCTTACATTCCATGTCCCAATCCTAAAATTAAAATGTTCAACTCTTTCGATGACTTCCCCTAAGGTACTACCCACCCGGAGATCCGATCGGGGGAGTAGTTTACGTCTGGAACGTTTTATTGCAGGAAGTGCCATCATCTATTCTCCGTCCTCCGACGTTCAGGAAATATAATAATGTGGTAGTCTTTCCATTTCCTTTCCACATCGCAGTATCATGACCGAAGAACCAGACTATGATTGATTCCGCCCATGAGTTTTCGATCTTGATCCATCTAAAGCATCATTTGCTCTGTGCATCAAGTCGATACTGGTGCCCGCTGCTGCCCGGTTCCAGATTGCATCTTCCGTTAGTTACGTAAGACACCATACACTATTATTAGGTTTTATCACGTTTCCTTGTTGGTAATTATTTATTTTATACCTATGCATTCCGTTTCACAGTATATAATTATTGTTTTTCACAGATAATTTTTAAGGTAAAGCCGTAAATTTACTTATTTTGGTGTGTAAACAAACATGAGATTATTTTAACGGTATTTATTCATGTCTTGTGACACTTCAAGAGGCCATGGCCTTATATATCCATACGTTGATTGGCTTCTTGTTAGATCTATCACCATATGAAAGAGTCCGGGTATATTTCGTGTTTAGTCTCAGACGCTATATAGGTGGCTTTGGGATTTCAAAGGCATGCCCCTATTGAAGCAAGAAACTACAAAATATCCAATCAAAGCTATATAAACAAAATGGCAGCAATCTATGATATCGAAACACATTCCACAAATTGATTAAACCATTCCAACAAGAAGCACCAATCCAGAAGACAATTTATGCACTCGCACTGTAAAATCATTAATAATCATTGAAATCACTTGATGATCGCTATAAAACAGCATAAATACCATTATAGAAAACAAATATGTGGCACCTCATCACAATCTAGGTCTTATCATGGCCACCTAATAATGAAGTATTAGGAAGTCATTTTTGAAAGCCTTTGTCTGGAGCTTGGCGCTCTATGGAAGTGAAACTTGGACTATAGGTGCAGCAGGAAAGAGGAGAATTGAAGCGTTTGAAATGTGGTGTTACAGGAGAATTATGAAGATCAGATGGGTAGACAGGGTTACAAACGAAGATGTATTAAGACGAGTGGGAGAGGAGAGATGTTTCTGGCGACTGCTAATGAAGAGAAGAGATTTATTTATTTATTTATTTATTTTTATTTATCGTATGGCTTTTAGTGCCGGGAGTGTCCGAGGACATGTTCGGCTCGCCTGAGTCTGTAGCTGCTTCCAGCGGACACCCTTAGGGTGAGCTACAGGTTCCGTTCAATTTAAAGTAGTTCCAACTTTCGCCACCAGATATCAATGATACCTAGTGGTGAACGTTGGAACTTGGATAAAGCGTTCTGACGAAATCTAACCTAACAATTTAGCTTCACACGAGTTTAGTCTGTGGAAGGTTCTTTATCATGCCATAAATCTATGACATGGGACCGCCGGCTTTACTTCCCCTCCGAAGGAAGGCATACTGAAGGATTTTAACGCTGTTAAAAAATCCGACGACTTTGGCGGGGTTTGAACCCGCGATCTTGGGAACAGCAGTTTAGAATGCTACCAACTACGCCACCGAAGTCACTACGAGAAGAGATAGGTTGGTAGGACACATACTAAGACACCCAGGAATAGCAAGCTTAGTTGTGGAAGGAAGGATCGAGGAGTAGACCAAGGTTAAACAGATTGCCTCGGATGTAGGGTGTAGTAGCTATGTAGAGATGAAACGATTAGCCCAGGACAGGGAGGCGTGGAGAGCTGCTCCTTTGAGCGCTGTTCGGGAAATTATTCAAGTATTTTTGTATTTAGAAGTACGGTCCCAAGTTTTAATGAATGTTGTTGTTGATTCATTTGTGACATCGTGTGGATATGTAACCCCGTGCAATTGGGTGTGTGCGTGAGGAATTTGTACGATGACCTGTGTTATGGGGATTGCAGTGTCCGAGTGTGTGTTGAGACTGTGATTGTGGAAAGAGGCGTCCGTGCAAGTGCCATCACAGCATTAGCCTCGAATAGAACGGCATAACAACACTAAGTGCAGGTCGCTCAGGAATTGAGGCCGGACAGCCACTAAACTACAAGAGGCATTTAATCTCGGTTTTGGCACCCAGTGGTCTTTCACAGGGGTAGGAAGCGGCGGTCCCATAGCATAGATTTATGGCATGTTAAAGAACCTTCCACTAATTAGACCTGTGTGAAGCTAAATTGGATAGGTTAAGAATGTAAACAACGCTCTTAGGTTTCTACGTTCATTGCCAAGAGCCGACTGCTGTGGCGTCTAGTAGCTAAGTTCTGAACTTGGCCTAGTATTCGTTGACGGTGGTGCTTGGCGGCAAAAGTAGGAACTATTTGAAAAAATCTAAGTTGCAGTCTGTACTTAAATAAAAAACAGTTACACACACTAATACAGTCATCACAATTAACACCGGTTATCAGACAGATTCTACACACACCCAAAGTACACGGGGCTACATGACCGCGTTGTCACAGCCCCTAAACTTAAGAACCAACCAGGGTAGGAAGGGGCAAATGCATTTAGAGTGTTCTGCGCCATTCACTTATTAGCCATGACTGACTGGCTTATTACTATCTGTACCCGGCATGCGTTGCAATGCCAATCAAAGAAAGTGTTGGCGATGTGACTTTGTTTGTTGAACTGCTTTTGGATTCCCAATATATTTTTTTCCCTTTTACGTTAACCACCTCTAAACTATTATAAAATTGATTTACTATCTCAGAAACATTCAAGGGAGCGTGCACAACAACAGAACTAAAGTTTCATCGCAATGTAATGAATGGTATATGAACGCATACGGGACTTAGTTGAAACGATTCGCGTGCCGTCGCTCATTTGTTGAATCTACTCGTGCGCCCTATTGTAAAGTGAATTTACTAAGCCAGAAACCATCCCGGATGTGTACACAACATCTCACCCAAGTTTCATCGCTATTGGACGAATGGTATATGAACGCATATGGGACTTTGTTGAAGCGCTTCGCACGTCGTCGCTCATTTGTTGAATCTACTCGTGTACTACCTATTGTTAAGTGGATTTACTGCGCCAGAAACCTTCCCTGAAGTGTACACAAAATCTCACCCAAGTTTCATCGCAATGGGGTGAATGGTTTATGAACGCATAAAAGACGAACAAACGAACATCCACTTATATATATATATATAAGATTATATCATGTTTGCCCTTATGGACAGTGTTTGAACCTAAAGGCTCGGTCAAACAGGAAGCGGGCTGCCCGCACGAACCAGCCCGCCCGACCGCTGCGATCTTTGTATTGTGTAATATTGCATCATCCTGGTTAAACAGGAGGCGGTCTACCGCGGCAGACCAATCTTGTTCGCGGCGGGCAAGTGAGCAGTTGTGATTTTCCACAAAGACCGCGCGGGCTGGAAGCATGGCCGACGAAACAGAGAGGTTAATTGACATTATGCGCGAGTGCATTTTACAGTCATTCGAAAATATACGAGAAAACGGTCTGGAAATGACCTCAACTCGCAGCATAGTTTGTGATACTCGCCTAACTCCTGTCTTTTTTCATTAGTATCATGCACCCATTTTCTTTTTCGTCTCGCTTGACTCAAAGCGAACAGAAGATGCAATTCGTCTTCGTCCGAGGAACTGCTGGACATGTTGAATTAACAGAAAACACTGTGATATGCACTTGATGGCGATCGCTTTCATACTGGTTCGCCTTGACTTGCCCGCATTCAGTTTGACCAGTCCAGTCCGCGACGGGCTGTGGTCGTTTCGTCCGCGCGGGCAGCCCGCTTCCTGTTTGACAGAACCTTTAATATCTCATGATGACACAATTTTCACTTCTCTCCCTTCTTCCTCTTCACCTCCCAAACTCTCTTCATCACTGTTCCTGTCTTCTTCTTTTCATTTACTTCACATTTTGTATTCTTAATTTTGTTTCTGGGCTTATTTATTGCTTCATTCATTTATTTTCGATTTATTTTCTATTTATTTATTTATTTATTTATTTATTTACTAAATAATAATAATAATAATAATAATAATATCGTATTGCCTCGGGTGCCGGGTTCAAGCTTTGTTATTTGACACTCAAAGGGTAGCTTGCATGTCGAATTTTGTCGTTCCTTGAAGCACTATGATAGTCAAGGAAGTTAGATATCTAAGCTCCTTGAACACTATAGCGCTCTCTAGTAGAGAAATGAGGAACTCCCGAGATTAATTTTGCCATTATGAACACGGCCTACTGAATTCAAATGGGTTCTTTGACATGCCAACATCGTATGACATGTGTCGTAATTCTTGCCGCCTTTCAAAAATCACTTACCAAGGCCAGGAGCTATTTACTAGACGTTTGTCGCAGTGAAAATATTCTAAATATTCGACCTGATTCCAGTTGATGCTAATTGAAAACTCTCACAAGTCTGAGGGGAAATTATAAGAATAACGTGTGCATGCACAGAAAGAAAATCCACAGCCTGCTTCCAGTCTGACCGGGTCAGGAATGGAATGAATGAAGCCCCCATCTAGCGGCGAGGATATGAACTGTGCCGGCTGCCGAGGCCTGACGCACTCCTCTGGGGCAATGATTAAATGAATGACAGATGAAATGAAATGATAGTGGAGAGTGTTGCTGGAATGAAATTCTGACAGGGAAAACCGGAGTACCCGGAGAAAAACCTGTCTGCCTCCGTTTTGTCCAGCACAGATCTCACATGGAGTGACCGTGATTTGAACCACGGACCCAGTGGTGAGAGTCCGGCGTGCTGCCGCCTAAGCCACGGAGGCTTCGTGTGCATGCACAGAGAAGTTAGTTATTGTTGTTTTAAGGGGCGGAACTACGAGGTCATCTGCCCCTGCCTGCAGAGAGACCTGTGTGTGGGGATGAAACGAAGACGCGAGATACCACACTCCCCGCTTGCCCGCTAACTACGCACTTCAACTGGGTGATATAAAGCACACATGTAAAGTGAACATGTGTCTTCGCGGAGCGACTAAACAGAACCTCGCAATGAGCTCTTGGAGATTGTCGCCATGGAAACCCACTCTGCGAGTGCATCACGTCTGGTCCACTATGTTCGTATTTTCTTACATATCGCTTCCACATCAGTAGTGGACCATTTAGGCTATTATTTCCAATTATTCCCCTTCAGGCGAGCGTGAGAACTTGAGCCAATCACAGCTTCACTTCCTTTTCCTCACTTCTTGTCTTCCCAAAACCGTTTTATTAGTTTACTGTGCTTTTTCTTCCTTTACCCTGTCCATATTTTTAGCCTATTTTCATTTTATGAAAAAATACGCTTATGAGATCGCCTTTTGCCCGTCTGTGTGTGTGTGTGTGTGTGAGGTGTGTGTGTGTGTGTCCCCTAATAACTTCTAAACGGCTGGAGCGATTTCAATAAAACTCAGTAAGATCATAGCACCATTCTGGCCGACCCCGACCGTGCCCTTCAAATTTTATTGTGTTTCACCAATCCAACATGGCGGCTGTGCGAAATATTTCACCAGCATTCAGTATCTCCGTAACTATTACCGATATCACCCTGAAATTGTGTACGGTGATAAAGGGTACTACTAGAAGTTCACCTATGAGACTTTCAAAAACCTCGAAACTACAAAACCAACATCGCGGCCAAGCGAAGTTGATACTTTTAAATACACTTTTCTCGCGATTTAACCATCCAAACGCAATGAAACTTGGTACAGCAAATGTTTATACACATTTTAATGCACTGGCATCTAATTTAGTTCAATTGTTTATATAACCTCAAAATGGCGACTGTGGGAAATATTTCACCGGCATTCTATATCTCCTAAACTATTACAGATATCACCCTAAAATTTTGTACGGTGATAAAGGGCACTACTACAAGTTTATCTATGTAACTTTCATAAACCTGTAAAGTACAAAACGAACATGGCGGCCAAGCGAATTTGAAACATTTTAACTGACTTTTCTCGTGATTTAACTCTCTGAGCGCAATTAAATGTGGTACAGTAAATGATTATGCATATTGTAATGCACTGGCATCTAATTCAGTTCAATTGTTTACATAACCTCAAGATAGTGGCTGTGCGAAATTTTAAAATTAAGTTTTTAATCTTGTGTCGTAATCATGTGATCGAAGTGAAAGTTTGAATAATGAACCTACGCAATAATTTTCCTTTAATGGTACATAACTATTGCCTATACATATAATAATCCAAAATGGCGAGCATCCGAAATATTTAGACGGTTCTTAATATCTACGAATCTTTTACAGCAATCAAACTATGAACATAAGTTCACCTACAGGACTTTCAGTAATCTGGTGAGCAGAAATCCAACATGGTGGCGACGCGAAGTATACATATTTAAGTGAACGTTTCTCGCGATTTAACCATCCGAGTGCAGTGAAACATTGCACGTTAAATACATATACAAATGTTAATCCACTGGCATCTAATTTATTTCAATGGTTTTCATAGCCACAAGATGGCAGCTGTGCTTAATTTTAAAATCTCGTTTTTACTTCTTGTGTTCTAATCATGCGATTGAAGTTTGAATACCACACGTACACAATAATCTTCATGTAATAGCACATAAAAGAAATCCAACCTGCGAACTATCTGAAATATTTCTCAATATCTACGAATCTATCACAACCTTCAAACTGAAATGTCGTATGTTGATAGTGACAATTAACATAAGTAGGATATATGAAAGTAGGCTATTTAGTTCTTCACGGAACTACTTGTTCTTGTGGTGCCCTTCCGTGAGATAGGTAAACTACAATTTTCGTGATTCCGATTGTATTTCTAAATTGTTATCTGTCATTAATGCCGTCTTCAGAGATTTTAAGTAATTCCACGTCTTCATGTACTTCGGTGGCGTAGTTGGTAGCATGCTGAACTGCTGTGCCCAAGATAGCGGGTTTAAATCCGGCCGAAGTCATTGGTATTTTTAACAGCGTTAAAATCCTTCAGTATGCCTTCCTTCGGAGGGGAAGTAAAGCCGGCGGTCCCATGTCATAGATTTATGGCATGTAAAAGATCATTCCACAGACTAAACTTGTGTGAAGCTAAATTGTTAGGTTGGATTTCGTCAGAACGCTCTATCAAAGTTCCAACGTTCACCACTAGGTATCTGATATCTGATATCTGGTAGCGAAAGTTGGAACTACTTGAAATTGAACGGAACTTGTAGCTCACCCTAAGGGTGTCCGCTGGAAGCAGCTATGGACTCAGGCGAGCCGAACATGTCCTCGGACACTCCCGGCACTAAAAGCCATAATATAAATAAATAAATAAATAAATAAATGTACTTCTTTTATCCAACTGGTCCTTAATATACTTGCATTCACGATATTAAAAACCTTCTCGGTGAGTCTTTTCTCATCCATCTTATATATGTGTCCGTAGAACTGCAGACGTCTCTTCCTAAATCTCTAGGCCTACTTAGTATGAAAGAAAGTCCCCGATTCTTGGATGTTACGGGTAAACTCGAAAACCACTGGATGGATTTTGATGTGGTTTTTACCATTCTGTAAAGGATATCTCGAGGATGATTTTTGTAGAAAATAATTTATTTATGACCAAAAGAAGCCGAGCAGTAACGATTTCAGTGAAAAAGTCGAAAAAAAAACTGGCGTCCGAGGGCTTTGTAAACTTACGATGGGCAAACCGTTAAAAATAGCTAAATACTACGAGTGTAAGAATTGTTCAGCATGAAAAGTTCTACAAAAACGTCCGCGAGAGCATATGTCTATCTTCAGTACATCGCCCACTATGAGTGTTTTTACGTTTTAATTTCTTCCAACAGTGTCCATTCAACTACTCAGCCTACAGTTTACGAGCTAGCTAAGGCCGAGTCTATCATCCCTGTTACAGCCTAGATAGCGGGCGAACCTATTGCCCCAGATACAGCCAGCTGCAAAACGTTCAGTCGTGTTGAGTTAAGAAAAAGGAAGGAAGCTTGTAGTTTAACGTGACCGTTAATCTTGAGATCGTTGAGTTAAGACTTCTGAAAAGGGTGGTTGTGTTTGGAGTTTCCCCAGAAGTGCAACTCGGCTTTTCTTCATTTCGCCTGTGAACTTTTCGTTCCGCACGCATAATTCACGCACCTCGCCATTCTTAAATTACGTCTGACAAGAATTTGTTGCACATGCATCTTCATGATAATATAATTAATAGTCCAGTCAGTGATTTTAACCCATCATGTCGATACGTAAAAAGGATATTGGTCGTTGTGCATTGACATCGTAAGAAAAGAGCGCGTATCACGTAATGCATTCATAACTGTTCCCGGCCGAAGCCGGGTCGGGTTGCTAGTTTATCTGTAATGGTGTCTGTATTTTCATAAAGTTGGTCTCCTGACCCAAATTCCATCACGAAAACAGCGCCATGCATTTTCCTAAGAATTTTTTAGCTCCTGTTTCACAATATCATGAATATTCTCGTGATTCCTCTAATGACTGTGGTTTCTGCCGCGTACTAGGCTTCAGGCAAAACAACAGTGTTCCAATGATGCAGTTTTGCATATTATTATTCCAAATTAATATATTATTATTATTATTATTGTTATCATTGATACACACCAATGCCGACCGGTTTAGCTCAGTGCGCCAACGTACAAAATTATGGAGCAAGGATATTCCCGGGGTCGGGAGATGTGTGAGTTGGAATTCCTCCTCCAAATGATTTTCAGTAACTTACAATTTTTACTGTTAGTTTCAATCACAAATACAGGCACTGCTAACACTACTACTACCGGCACGATAATAACTCAGGTTATCAGACACACCCAAGTACACGGGGTTGAAATGACGGTGATGCCCAAGCAACACGTGTTCCATGTCTTGGAAATAACGTCAAGTTGATACCGGACTTCCCGCAACGTACTCTCTACGTCCTGGTCCCACAAACCTCATTCATTTATTACTCGGTGAGGTCATAGCACCATTGTGGCCAACACCGACCGTGCCCTTCAAATTGTATTACGTCTCACCAATCCAACATGGTGGCTGTGCGAAATATTCCACCGGCATTCTATATCTCCGAAACTATTACTGATATCAACTTGAAGTTTTGTACGGTGATAAAGGGTACTACTAGAAGTTCACTTATGAGACCTTCAAAAATCTGTTAACTACAAGACGAACATGGCGGCCAAGCGAAGTTGAAATATTTAAATAGACTTTACTCGCGATTTAACCATCCGAGTGCAGATAAACTTGGTACAGCAAATGTTTATACACATTGTAGAATTCACTGGCATCTATTTTAGTTCAATTGTTTACAAAACTTCAAGATGGCGGCTGGGCAAAATTTAAAAATTAAGTTTTTATCTCTTGTGTCCGAAATCATGCGATCGAAGTCAACGTTTGAACAATAAACCTATGCAATAATCGTCATCTAATATTGCATAACTCTATGACTTACATATATAAAAAATCCAACATGGCGACCATCCGAAATATTTAGACGGTTCTCAATATCTACTAATCTATGACAGCAATCAAACTGAAATATTGTACGTTGTTAGAATCTATGGACATAAGTTCACCTATGAGTCTTTCAACAACCTAGTGAGCACAAATCCGACATGGCGGCGACGTGAAATGTAAAAATTTAAATTGATGATTCTCGCGATTTAACCATCCGAGCGCAGTGTAACTTGTTACGATAAATGCTTATACAAATTGTAATCCTCTGGCATCTAATTTATTTCAATTGTTTTCATAACCTCAAGATGGCGGCTGTGCGAAATTTTAAAATCTTGCTTTCATTTCTTGTGTCCTAATCATGCGATTGAAATTTGAATAATAAACCTACAGAATAATCTTCATGTAATGACCCTAAGGCCTACATATATAACAAGATATTCGGTAAAGAACATATAGCCTACTTTCTCCTAAATACGTGGGTATTGTTATAACGCTTTGTCCTTTTCAAGGAGTATGATTGAATGTTGGTTGTAGTAGCTTGCTGAAATACAACGTGCTATACGGATAATAAACATGAATATGAGGTGCCCTTTGCTAGTGCTACCTCTGTAAAAAAAAATGGCATTCAATTCGATTTCACTGTGTTTGAATTGATATGGCGAATCGATTTGCACACATACATGGCCGCTATATGCAAACTATTGGGCAGATGACATTGTAGTTCAGTCAAAAGATGCTTCCTACTAAAAAGTATGTTGTTGCAAAATTTGGTAGAGATCAAATGATTAGGTTCGTCGTAATTTTATTTAAGCTTTTAACATTTGGGTGGCCGCCATTCCGTTTCAGTCAAAATGGCAGCGATATTAAACATGACACTGAGGTGCCCTTTGCTAGTGCTACCTCTGTACCAAATTTCGTTCAATTCAGTTTTACCGTGTTTGAATTGATAGGGGGGATCGATTTGCACACATACATGGCCGCCAAATGCAAACTATTGGACTGATGATCTTGTAGCTTGGTCAAAGAACGCTTCTCGCATAAAGGTATGTTGCAAAATTTGGTCGAGATCAGATGATTAGGTTGGTCGTAATTTGACTTAAGCTTTTGACATTTGGGTGGCCGCCATTACGTATCCGTCAAGATAGCGGCAATATGAAACATGACACTGAGATGCCCTTTGCTTGTGCTACCTCTGTACCAAATTTCGTTCAATTCGGTTTCACCGTGTTTGAAAAGATAGGGGGAATCGATTTGCACACATACATGGCCGCCATCTGCAAACTATTGGGCTGATGATCTTGTAGTTTGGTCAAAATATGTTTCTCACATAAAGATATTTTGTTACAAAATTTGGTAGAGATCAGATTATTAGGTTGGTCGTAATTTTATTTAAGCTTTTACCATTTGGGCGGCCGCCATTACGTTTTCGTCAAGATGACGGCGATATAAAACATGACACTGAGATGCCCTTTGCTAGTACTACCTCTGTACGAAATTTCGTTCAACTTGGTTTCACCGGGTTTGAATGGATAAGGGAAATCGATTTGCACACATATTTGGCCGCCATCTGCAAACTATTGGGCTGATGATCTTGTAGTTTGGTCAAAATATGTTTCCCACATAAAGATATATTGTTACGAAATTAGGTAGAGATCAGATTATTAGGGTGGTCATAAATTGATTTAAGATTTTACTATTTGGGTGGCCGCCATTACGTTTTCGTCAAGATGGCGGCGGTATAAAACATGACACTGAGGTGCCCTTTGCTAGTGCTACCTCTGCACCAAATTTCGTTCAATTCAGTTTCACCGTGTTTGAATTCATAGGGGGATTCGATTTTCACACATACATGGCCGCCATATGCAAACTATTATACTGATGACCTTGTAGCTTGGTCAAAGAACGCTTCCCACCTAAAGGTATGCTATTGCAATATTTGGTAGAGATCGAATAATTAGGATAGTCATAATTTGATTTAAGTTTTGAACATTTGGTTGGCCGCCATTACGTATCCGTCAAGTTGGTGGTGATATAAAACATTACACTGAGGTGCCCTTTGCAAGTTCTACCTCTGTACCAAATTTCGTTCAATTCGGTTTCACCGTGTTCGAATTGATAGGGGGGCGACAGACATTCAGAGTACACACACTCACTCACACACACACACACACACACAGACAGACAGACACACAATGTTTGGCCCTGTGTAGATCTCATAAGTCTACTTTCATTTTTTGCAAAAATCGAAAGTAGGATAAAAATCCAGTACGGCGACCATCCGAAATATTTAGACGGTTCTCAATATCTACGAATCTGTTACAGGAATCCAACTGAAATTTTGTATGTTGATAGAGGCAATTAACATAAGTAGGATATATGAAAATAGGCTTTAGATCTTCACGGAACTAATCCTTTATTTATTCAAGCATTCACTCATTCATCCATTTCTTCAATCATTCAGATATTTATTACAATCATTCTTTCAATCATTTTTTTCAATCTCAATAGTTCAAGTATCATGAAGACTTGTGAGAAGATATTAAGGACTATCCTAACTGAATACTATGGACACACAAAAATCTACACAGTTAGTTATTGTTGTTTTAAGGGGCGGAACTACGTGGTCATCTGCCCCTAAAAAAGAATCTACACAAAATAAGGCAAAACACATCAATGGAATGAAAGGTACAATAATGAACATGGCTGGCTGCGTGGCTCAGCGGTAACGCGCTCGCTTGCTGTGCTCGAAGGTTGCAGGATCGAATCCTGGCGCAGTCAGCTGGCATTTGAGGGTGCGCAAATGCGAGGGAGCCGTGTCAATAGATTTAGTGGAACGTTTAAGAGCTCCCTCTGGGCAAACTTCCGGCACCCCACAGTACCGTAGTAAAAAGGAACGTTAAACTAATAACGTTATTATTATTAATAATAATGAACACAGTATTTCAAGCCTACTTTTAATGTTTCTCGTTACGATTGATAGAGCGCAGCACTTACACGTTTCATCAAGCTGTATATTGGCTCCATCTCGCGATTATTAGGGTAAGTGCGAATATGCAAGCTCTAACTTGCTGACTTGGCAACACTGTGCAGTAAAACAGTCGCCTCGTTGTGAGCCTCCATTGCAGTATCACCACTGATAACAGTGCAAACTGTATTCACGGTGACCACGGGATCCCAGCTGAGCATGATCATCTCTTCTGTCGACATTTCTTGGCGGTATTAGCGTATCCGAGGTATTCTGATACCCTCACTTTTCGATGGTTGGTTGGTTCCTTAGTTTAGGGGCTGTGAGAACGCGGTCATGTAGCCCCATGTACTTTGGGTGTGTGTTATCTGTAATTCAGGTAAGGACTGCAGACGATCAATTTCAAGTAGTTCCTACTTTTGCTACCAAATCCTACCGTCAACGACCAACTAGTTTTGAACTTGGTTACTAGATGCCACCGCAGTCAGATTTTTTAAGAGCGTTAAAAATCCCTCAGTATGCCTTCCTTCGGAGGGGAAGTAAAGCCGGCGGTCTCATGTCATAGATTTATGGCATGAAAAAGAACCTTCCACTAACTACACTTGTGTGAAGCCAAAATTTGTAGATAAGAATTGATAATGCTATATTAGTTCCAACGTTCGCCATTAGTTGCTGGCTGTGATTACATCTAGTAGCCAAGTCCGCAGCTAGGTGTCGTTGACGGTAGCATTTGGTAGCAAAAGTAGGAACTATTTGAAATTGATCGTCTGCAGTCCTTAACTGAATTAAAACAGATAACACACACTTATACAGCCATCACAATTAACACCGGTTATCAGACAGTTTCTACACACACGCAAAGTACACGGGGCTACATGACCGCTTTGTCGCAGCCCCTAAACTGAGGAACCAACCATCTTTCTCGAGGCTTTGAGGCGTTGTTTGTCTCGTTACCAAGGCAACAAAGAAAGTGAAGGAATGAGTTAAGAATAGTATAGCGTGTCTCTTCCATAGATAACATATTAGGCTACAGTAGATAGGAGGCCATGTCGAAACATTTTCTTCTTTGACTCGGTAGGCCAAGACCGTAACATCAAAACAAAGATGGTGGCAATCGTAGGGGAACAGTTGTTGAGACTGGCGGGCATGGCGCCATCGAAATAGCGGCAAATTCGAAGACAAGCATTCGCATAATTGATTAAATTCCACCAGAAATTACAGGTTATTATGTGATAAGGCACAAATTCAATATGAAACCCCGACGTACTTCCTTACAAGCACCGCCGACCGACAGTAGCTAAAAACACACACGCAAATGAAGCAAAGATAAGACAAATATTTTAAAAATGCAAATACTGGTAAATGGAGCTAGAAGAATGCAAATAGAAATTGTTGTTGTTGTTGCATATATTAGGGGCTACGACATCGTGGTCTTATAACCCCACGTATTTGTGTGTTAACCTGTGTTATGGTTAAGGCTGAACTAGTATGCTTGAACATTGGGGATTGGATTGGGAAGGAGAAGGCATGGCCTTAAGTTAAGAACCATCCTGGCATTTACCTGGAGTAGAATTGGGAAAACCACGGAAAACCACTTCCGGGATTTGAATAGGAAGCAGCTGTATTCTTACATTAGGTACCATCCCAGCATTTGCCTGCAGTAGAGGTGGGAAACCACAGAAAACCACTTCCACGATGGCTGAGGTGGGCATAGAAACTTGCTCTACTCAGTTGCCTCATGAGGCTGAGTGCACCCCGTTCCAGCCCTCACCTCAGAATTAAATTTCTTCGCAATGTGTACCGACTCTTTGAGTTCGTTACAGTCAATTGCTACATGTTTCCCGCAACACCCCCTAGTGAAGCGAATCCACGACCTACTAGCCGGGCTGTGCCACGCTAACACTCGAATCACCTTTTTGTGGCTTCCAAGCCACATGGGAATTGCGGGAAATGAGTTAGCGGATCAAGCTGCAAAAGAGGCGGTATCACTACCACCTCGACCAATGGAGGTACCCGCTAGAGATATTCGCTCTCAGTCACGCCCACAAATTCTGCTTTTTGGGAGAGTCAGTGGCTAGCTGACCCACTTCCCAGTAAACTGAGAGCGATCAAGGGAACTACTCGCGTGTGGCGGAGCTCTTTCCGGTCACGGAGAGAGTCCGTCATTTTGTGTAGGCTAAGGATAGATCATACAAGATCCACCCACTCGTACCTAATGAGAAGGGAGCCACTGTGTACCTGTGGAGCCGTTTTCACCGTGGCCCACATTTTCACAGAGTGTGTGGATCTTGCTGACTTACGAAGAAACCTTGGTTTGCAGATGACACTCGCACTTATATTAGCCGATGACGCGGTGGCTGCTGATCGCGTTATCCGCTTTATACGTGAGAGTGGGTTA
The DNA here is from genome assembly GCA_946902985.2 of Meconema thalassinum. Classification (NCBI taxonomy): domain Eukaryota; kingdom Metazoa; phylum Arthropoda; class Insecta; order Orthoptera; family Tettigoniidae; genus Meconema; species Meconema thalassinum. Next base: position 24,062,030 of record OX336400.1, read on the forward strand.
GGGCCAGCAATCTAAATTTTGTTTTTCCGTAATTTTTGTTAATTTTTATAATTTTTAATTTTTATTTAATTTTTTGTTTTTGTTTTATTAATTTTTGGTCTTTTTAAATTTAGGCGTCCACCTCAAAATTTTAAATTAAATTCCAAATTTGTATTCTTTAATCTGTGTTAAGAGGGGCAGATGACCTCGTAGTTCCGCCCCTTAAAACAACAATAACTAACTAACTAACGCAATGTGTATGTCAGTCCAATCTACGGCTCAAATGACACAAATCTTCCATTTCTGGAGATCATAAGGAGTTTCATAGATAACTGTCATGCATGGATGTTGATTCATTTAAGGCCTTTGCGACATCGTAGTCATGTTGTCCCTTGTACATAGGTGTGTGTAGACTCTGTCTGATAACCTGTTTCATTGTAATGGCTGTAGTAATGTGTATATTTGTAATTGAAGCTAGGATTTTGAAGAAGGTGGCCGTAGTTTTAAGCTACGAACCATCTCGACATTTGTTAGTTAGTTGTTGTTTTAAGAGACGAAACAGTGAGGTCATCTGCCCTCACAGCATTTGCCTGGAGTAGAAGTGGGGAAACACGGAAAGCCACTTCAATGACAGCTGTGGTGGGACTCGAACCGTCTCTTCTATGTTTTGCCTCACGAGACTCCTCAGACCAGAATTAAATTTCTTGGCAGAGCCAGGAATCGAACCCAGGACCTTTGGATCCAGTCTCAATGCGATCCCCGAGACTACATAATGTGGCCGTTACAACCTTATCGCAATGGTAGAGGTTAACATTTTGCCATTAAGAATGATATTTGAGAAAACCCTATACCATCCTGTTAGAAACAGATGGGTAATCTGTTCTTCGTATTTCTTTGCTTTGACTGATAGGCATCTTGAGAATAGCCAATATTAAAAGCTCTAGCGAAGATAGGATTTGATTTGCACAGAAACTGTTTGCATTATACCTTTGTCACAATAAAGACACAATGCTTCCCTTCAAATGTCTACCAACATTTGCATCATCTCAAAAGTAGGCAGCCTATAGGTTATTGTAATTTGAAATATGACTCACCAAATCGCCTTGCTTAGTCCACCTCTTACTGCAGTATCCATTTAAACTTCTCCACGTGCACATAGAGATTCTTGCAGAATGCACTTACGTCGAAAGAAATAGACACTTGGGGAAAGATCTTCCCTAACCATAAATGTATGTTCAAACTGTCAAAAACACACACGACTATTGGCGCTTAAACTTTAAATGGTGCCGATACCGGTATTTATTATTATTCGCAATGTACTACACTACCTACGTTACACTATTAACATGATTAACAGTACGAGATCACTCGAGATATATAGGCCTACTATTTACACGAAATCTTGGCAGTAGAAGCCACTCTATGTCTGATCAACAAAATTAAACAAACATCTGTTACTCGATAGCTTCCACTACAATTACCACAATTTTTGCCCACACGATTGTCGTATTACGGTCTGATAGCCTATATTGTAGTCGGTCTTGGGTAGGTCATGGAGTATCGATTTATGTACCGGTATTGGCATGGCCTCCTATCTTATATAGGACCATGTTATCTATGGAGGTGATATGCCATTGTTAACTCATTCCTTCACATTCTTGCGGACAAATGCGTCTCAACCTAAAAGGCTACATCGTGGATTATCTCTACTTAGTATAAAACGCTTGCCACGGTGGCTGAGTGGTTATACTACCAACCCCAAGATTGCAGGTTCGCCCCTGACCATGGCAAAGCCCCTTTCACATTGGGCCACTCGGGACGCGCGCTTGACTGCCAAGTCGCGCGTTCGCAAAACGCGCTAAAATATTGTTTGAGCCACTGCAAACGCGTGTATCCATCCCACCTACTTCTTTCCAGTTCAGCCATGGATTTAGAGGAGATAAGTGTCGTAATTGGTGTGTACCTACTTCAAAAACGAAAGAAACGCCGTGGAGAACGAAGATTTTTGATTCATCCTTTATTACGCGATCGATCTAATAAAGGATTATTTTACACTTTATATCATGATCTACGTCAAAATCCGGACAAGTTTTTCCTTTTCTCTCGCATGATCATTGGTACGTGTGATGAACTCTTGCAGTGTTTGAAAGAAAATATCAGTGGAATGGGTTCCCCAATGAGGAAAAGCATATCGGCAGAAGAAAAGTTAATTGTGACGTTAAGGTAAGTTAATGATAACAGATTTAATGTAATAGATGTCATTATTCATCACAACACAATGGAGCAGCATAAAACATGTTTACAGCAAACAGAGAATAAAACAAAGTTATGTTTGTATCAATAGAAGCTTTAATAGGCTATAATTGTTTGAAAAGTAAAGGTATTCTGAATTTATAAAAATGACATATTACAAAAGCACGAAAAAATTTAAGAGTAACAATTAGTCCATTATGTGTTCATGTCATGAGGCTGGACAATTCTCAACATTATTATAAAAAAATTGACACTGGAAACCCAATTACTGATAAAAATTGTCAATCTCACTCTCTGAGCCACCGTTCGAATTCGATCCCACTGACGCTTCTACTGGTGATATTACTTGTTGGTGTTCACCAAAACGAGGAGCAGAAGTAAGGGTGTGGAAACGTTTTTGGCCCTCTGTAGGACGCAGAGAAGTAAGCTCATGGAAGGATGTGGAGGGTGGCATGTTATAATAGTTATGCTGTTCCGGAAACTCACAAAATGTTGGTTGAAGGAGGTGGGAGTAATGAGGAATTGAAATTGCAGGTACACTCCTACACGTTTCGTCTATGACCTTCATTATGTTCATACGGACACTGAGTTTTGAGGATTCTGGTACTTTTTTAAAGGTTCCAAAAGAGATAACAAGAATAATCGGTCCCCATCATTTTCCTTGAGATTTTCTAACTCTGTACGCTGGTTGATCCCGGTTTTTAGAACATCCACCAATTGTTCAACTTCCGCCGATACGTTGTTATTTCTCTTCTTTTTTTTCTGGTGGTGTAGCCCTCGGTTCAGATGGTATTTCCCCACCATCTATTGGTGTTGACGGATCATCAACACTTTCCTCGTCAAGACTACCGGAATGGTGTTTGCTTTTCACAACTGGCTTTAAAAGTGACAGCTGATGGTAGTAAACATATGGAGATTTTTGTTTCGCTGCTGTTCTGTTTTTTTTTTTGTTGGCAAGCCGTTGGCACTCTCTCACATAGCAGTCTCGAAGACTCTTCCATTTTCGCTGCAACACTCGGCCTGTAACACAGTGCACGTCTTGTACAGGGCCTTTTATAAGAAATAACCCCGTCGCAGCAAACGTGCATACCTGTACATAAATGTCTATAAGCTACATTCAATATTCTACATTACAATTTATTTTCAGGTATCTTGGAAGTGGGTGTACCATGACCGACTTGCATCTTCACTTCCGACTTGGAATAACAACCGTAAGCAAGATAATAGAAGAAGTCTGTCAACAGCTATGGAAAACAATGAAAAATGATTGTCTGAAACCTCCAGATACCGAGCAGTGGAACTGTATCGCTGAAGATTTCTACACAAAAGCCAGCTACCCAAATTGAGTCGGGGTTTTAGATGGCAAACATGTGCGTATTGTAAAGCCTAATGACAGTGGCTCTACAGAGCACTACTTCTCAGTGGTTCTATTAGCCATGTGTGACACAAACTATCTATTTACTTTTGTCGATGTTGGGGCTTATGGGAAGGAAAGTGATTCCACAGTTTTCAAAGAGAGTGCTTTGCACAAAGCAATTACAAATAATAACTTAAAATTTCCAGAAGCAAATCGAATTCCTGACCAAGAAACTAACGAAACACCACTGCCCTACGTAATTGTGGCTGATGAAGCCTTTGCGCTGTCAGGGCATGTTATGCGGCCCTTTCCCAGAAAAGGTTTAACAGTTAGAAAAATGGTATACAACTACCGACACTGCAGGGCACGTCGGTTTATAGAGTGTTCATTTGGACTTCTGAGTAACAAAGGAGGATTTTCCATCGGCCTATGAATGTAGGCATTGTTCTGTCGGAAGACATTGTACAAGCCTGCTGTATCCTTCACAACTTTGTAAGGAAAAGAGAAGGATACAACTTTGAAGAAACTTTGAACGTTAATGGTTTCCAAGATGTAAGTTTTGATACTTTAAGCCGTGGAACAGCAGAAGCAATCACTATCAGGGACCAGTTCGCAGCATACTTCGATAGCGAAGAGGGTGAACTTGAATGGCAGTAGCGTGTTATATAGAATATGTGGGAATTTGTCGAACCTAAGAAGGACTTAAATCAGTTCTACTAACAGTGAGTCGAACTAAGCGACAGAGCAGCAGAATGCGTGAATGTTATTCTTGATAACCTTTGTCGACTAACTAATAACTATAATATAATAATGTACAAACATAATTTATATTTGAATATTGAAACATTTCTTCTCTTAAACAATTGAAATTCATACTACATCCAGGTTATTTGTGTAATGTGAATTGGAGAATAAAATTTTAAAAAAAAATATTTTACGTTTAAAGTTCAATACTGTAAACAAACTCACCATATTCATTCTTTTCTGGTTCTGTGGCGTCTTCTTTGTACAGGAAAATTTCAATGAGTTCCAACCAACACTTTCTCTTCAAATCTCTATCTGCATATTCCTTTGAAGGTAAGTCCCAGATAGGTTTTCTAGACTACACTTCTAAAATAAACCGTTCTGTGCAGTGGCGGCTGGTGACATTGTTGCAGCGTTGCACAACTCCCAATAATTTTACACCTAATTCGTAGTTTCTTTTCCTTTTATGTTTTAGTTTTATAGATCTAATGCACTCAAAAATGTGTTAAAATCATCTATATTTTGATATTATTTATCCTAATGCTTTACACTGTACCTATAAAAGCTGCCGCCTTCAAATCAAACTCCAGGGGGTTAGCTCTCTTGTAGCGACTCCCAAGCAGACAGCGCGGCGTACAGGACGAGGCTGGACGAGGCCAAGCTTGTGCATAGCGTGCCGACCAGCATGGGTAGCAGGGAGTTGCAGACGAGCTGCCAGCCCCCTGGCAACACTCAGCTCCAAATGGCCCCGTTAGACTACACCACTCTTTGGAAATGACAACACCCTCGATTTCTCTTACCCCGCGAAGGGTAGTTTAGTTAGTTAGTTATTTAGTTAGTTAGTTATTGTTGTTTTAAGGGGAGGAACTACGAGGTCATCTGCCCCTGAAGGGTAGTTTCTTTCCCACACCACTAGGGAATGCTACACCACCCACAACGGTACAAATATCGGAATTTCATAGGGAGACATTAGTTGGTTCACACCCAATTATTTTTAGATGTTTTCTCATCATAACTTCATTTAATATTTTTGTCAATTGTTCTGTGAAGCGAGCCTAAGAACGCCACCGTGCTATAAGTACAGTAGATAAGTGGCTGAACTATTTTGCGACGTATTGTTGGTGTACTGTAGCGGTTTATGTTTGCTCTTACCACTATTGTTCTTGCGGGATTTGGGTTGTGATTAGTTCTGTATTTAGTTGATTGAGTATTTTGGTTCCAGGCAGATGCTTAACTGTGCATTATTATTATTGTTATTATTATTATTATTATTATTATTATTATTATTATTATTATTATTATTATTATTATTGTTTGGTTGACTGTGAGTAGACCTATGCATTCACTACGAAATTTCTTGGCTAGCAAAATTCAGTGTTTTGTCAGTTTGCCTTTCGCGCCACTTTCCGATGTAGCACCCAGATTTATCATCTGTGCATCTTGTAAGTTACCGTAGTATTTTATTTTAACGGAATGTTTAGTTTGAAACATTAATTGTATTGTGGAGTGTGAGTGAAAATGAATAGAGTAAGTAATTTGCTAGTCAGACAGTTTTTCCAGCTCCCTGATGACGATAAACTTACAGTAAAAACACTCGGTACACCATTACCGGATAAGTATTGTCCAAAATATAAGTATACGAGGGCGTTTAAAGGAGATATTTAAGGCAATAATAATTGGTTATGTGAATGCGATATTAAAAACGCTTTATTCTGTTTTATATGTTTGTTGGTGGAGAATTCGCGTGGACCAAAATAGGAGTTACGGAAAATAATCCCTAAAATAAAGAAACATGAATCTTCAGCTGAGCGGCTTCGGTGCCGTAGTTGGTAGCATGCTGAGCCTCTATGACCAAGATCGCGGGTTCAAACCCGGCCGAAGTCATCGGATTTTTTAAGAGCGTTAAAAATCCCTCAGTATGCATTCCTTCGGAGGGGAAGTAAAGCCGGCGGTCCCATGTGATAGATTTATGGCATGTTAAAGAACCTTCCACTTATTACACCTGTGTGAAGCTAAATTACAAGTAAAAAATTTGAACAACGCTCTTAGGTTCCAACGTTCGTCGCCAGGAGCCGACTGCGGTGGCGTGTAGTAACCAAGTTCTGAACTAGTAGTCGTTTACGGTGGCCCTTGGCAGCAAAAGTAGGAACTGCTTGAAATTCAATGTCTGCAGTCCTCACTTGAATTAAAAACAGATAACACTCACTAATACAGCCATCACAATTAACACCGGTTATCAGACAGTTTCTCCACACACCCAAAGTACAGGGGGCTACATGACTGCGTTGTCGCAGCTCCTAAACTGAGGAACCAACCAACCAATCTTCATCTGTTTGAAATTGACACTTTTTGGAACTGTTAACGAAGCTGCACAATTGGACAGTGCCTATAGAAGGTAAATTGCGGAATATAACGAAGATGTTAGGCTCAATAGGTATGTGTTAAATATTGTAATAAACTCTATTCGTTTCTGTGGCTCTTTCGGACTGGCCTTGCTTGCGTGATCTTGATGAAAGTGTAACATCAACAAATCCAGGTGGTTTGAGAGAACTAATTAATTTTACCGCTGAGTTGGATGCTGTGTTAAATGTCATTTGGTAAGGGCAACTGTTTTCAAAGGAACGTCCAAAACAATTCAAAATTAATTTTTACAGATTATGTTGGAGGTTTGCCAAGAAGAAGAATCAAAGCAAATAAAGGAATCGGAAATTTTTGCCATTATAGCAGATGAAACTAGTGATATTTCAAACATATTTCAGATGGCTGTTGTGTACCGATACGTAGTAAGAGGCAAACAAAACATGATGCACACACATTAGCAGCGTGTTTACTGGATGAATTAAAGAAGCAGAAATTGAACGAAATTCCGCAAAAATGAATTGCGCCGACGTATGACAGAGCGCACTTCATGGCTGGTTCCTCTGATGGGGTTCAAGCTATAGTAAAAAGAAAGACTGATAGTCAGTCTGAAAGACTAGACTTTATATAATTTCAAATGCTACAAATGCTGCGTGAACTCAAAGTCCGTTAGCAAGTGCAAACCAAGGTCAAATGAGGTAGCTGGCTAGATGATGTCATGCTCACTGGAGCGCGCGGGGAAAGGAGGAAGCTCAAGCAGTATTATGACGACACACACCTCAGTGCATGCTCGGTACATTTCGTCCCGTCACCGTAACGTAACGCCAGACCCCAGGGTAACTACGAAGTCGGCAAGATCATTTAAAATGATAACAATCCTATCCTTATGCAGAATATGTGCCCGTCTTTGTTAGTAATAACATTTTTCGTTAACGTACAAACTTTTCGGTTGCCATATTTTTATGTTGAGAATGTTTATTATCCCGGAGATTGAGACCCAACCTTAGACAACCTGCTGTGTTTAAAATTCTTCCCATGAACTCAGGCATAGGGTTTAAATACATAAATCTGATTTTTTTATGAATACCTATAGGAAGAAGCCCAAAAGAGCCATTAAAATTTGTCTATTTGTCGAACGTACAGTTATTTTGGAAAACCCATGTATTTCAGTTTTTATAGAACTGTAGTTTATCTAACGTTAATTCATTTTTGTTACATGTGTAAACTTCCCATATAAAATTGCGACATCAGAAATGTTGGTGCAACACCCAGCTTTACTGACCACCGGCCGCCACTGGTTCTGTGTCAAAATATACCTGAGCGGTCATTGTTCTTCTTCGTCAGACAGCACTTCCTCAACACAAGTGGCCGGCAGAAAACGCGCCAATGTGAAGGCGCCAATTACTCACAATGCACCGGGCTGGTGGCGCGTTCAGCGCGAACGCGACGAAAATCGCAACCCCGGTCCACTGCAGACACGAACGCGCGTGTCCAAGCGAACGCGCCACACAGTGTGAATAGTTCCCTCTAGTTGCGTGGTACCACGGTGTGGCGCGTTTTAAGTGACGCGTTCGGATTGGCCCAATGTGAAAGGGGCCTAAGTGATTTTTGAAGGCGACAAAAATCACGATACTCATGTCATACGTTGTTGGCATGTTAAAGAACCCATTTGAATTCAGTAGGCCGTGTTCAATGGCAAAATTAATCTCGGGATTTTCTGCCAACACAAAGTTCCTCCATTCTCTACTTGAAAGCGCTGTAGTGTCAAGGAGATTAGATATCTAACCTCCTTGACTTTCATAGCGTTCAAAGGAACGACGAAATTCGACATGCAAGCTACCCTCTGGGTGTCAATTAACAAAGCTTGCACCAGGCGCCCGAGGCCATACGATATTATTATTATAGTATAAAACAAAGTCCCCGATTCTTGGATGTCACGGGTAATCTCGAGAACCACTGGATGGATTTTGATTCGGTAAAGGATATATCGAGGAAGGTTTCTGTAGAAAATAATTTAATTTTGATCAAAGGAAGCCAAGCAGCAACGATTTCAGTGAAAAAGTCAAATGAAAGAAAAACCTGTCGTCCTTCGGCTTTTTAAGCTTACGCTGTGCAAAACGTTAAAAACATCTATATACTCTGAGTTCAGCATGAAAAGTTCTACAAAAAGTCCGCGAGAGCATATCTCTATCTTCAATACATCGCCCACTATAAGTGATTTTGGGGTTTCATGTCTTCCAACAATCTCCATTCAATTACTGAGGCAACAGTTTACGATCTAGCTAGGGGGAGCCTATCATTCCAGTTACAGCCTAGCTAGCGGTCGAGCCTATTACCCCGATACAGCCAGCAGCAAACTGTTGAGTCGTGTTGACTTAAGACTTCAGAGAAGAGTGGTTGTGTTTGGAGTTTCCCTCGAAGAGCAACTCGGCTTTTCTTCATTTCGCCTGTGAACTTTTCGTTCCGCAAAATACACACTCAAGTTAAGATTGGATGGAAGGGGGATTTGTGTTTCATGCAACTCGCCATTCTTAAATTACATGCAACAAGAATTTGTTACACATGCTTGTCCATGATAATATAATTAATAGTCCAGTCAGTGATTTTAACCCATCATGCCGGGACATAAAACGGATATTGGTCGTTGTTCATTGACATTGGAAAGAAAAGAAAACGCTTATCACGTAATGCATCATAACTGTTCCCTGTCGAAGCCAAGTAATTCAGGTTGTGATGGACACGATATCCTAATTGAATCAACAACAAGTACTCACGATAGCCTGGAGCGGTTATGTAACGAACGCTCTCCAGAAAGAAGCGGAACCAATTCAAACAAACAATACAGCCTGCAGTTGATCTAATTGCTTCCTTAAGTGATGAACACACGACCTCCAAGGGCCGTGACCTAACAAGAGGATAATGGACCTCGCTCATCGCGATCCAATCTACTTTTTACTGGGCCTCAATGATCAAATTAATGGCTGTCCGCTGAGACAACGTCCACGTTGACAAATATTGTTTTTATTTTTTTATTTTTAAGGGGAAGAAATGCATTTACGCACAGAGTGTCAGGCTCCTGTGTGGCAGACTACCGTCTAAAACTACCCCTGTTACTTCTGGAACCTAGCCTGGAACCGCTTAACACATTACTTCAGGCTAGGACCACATTATGCTAGGACACTTGTCCTCAACTATCCTTTCCTTTATACCGTTCACTGATTAACAAGAGATCACTTTGCTTCTCTGCCACTAGCTGATACAGCAGATCATCGGCTGTTTTACTTCTAAGTAGATTGGCTTCAAGTACACGAATCATTTGAACCTCAGAGCCTTTTCTTTGTCCATAGCCTCCATGAAGACCTTAAACTGGCCAGATCCCACAGCATGTGCTAAATACTCTTTGTCAAAACCTCGCTCTTCACCAAGAACACATTTCTTTGTGTCCATACATCCTCTAGCTTTGTGATCAGTCCCTCCACAATTGTAGCAAAGTTTACTTCGATGAGTGCCTTTACACTTGCTAGCGACATGTTCATACACCAGACATCTGTAACAGCGAGATAACATGATCCTCCGTCTAATCCTGCAATTGACCCTTCCTATTTGAATATGATCTTGCTTCAAAAGTACATCTGCATCACTAGTTGGGGGCGTGGTGGCTCAGCGGTCTAGCTGTATGCCTCTCACCGAGGCAGTCCGGGTTCGATTCCCGGTCAATGCATGTGAGATTTTCGAAATGAAATGCCATGTCCTGTGGTTCGGATTCCACGTAAAAATGAGGTCCCGTGGCTCATAATCTACAGATTAACGGTCACGTTAAACTACAAGCTTCCGCTTTTGCATCACTAGTTGTTAATGTGACAACAGCCATCTTCACTTCCCTCGTATTCGTCCTCGTCACCAGCACCTTGGTATCTGGAGAGAGAGAGCTCTGGAATAGTTCTCTGGATAGCTTCCATGACCTCTTCGGAAGTAGTTAGAGCATCAAGGTCTCTGAGTTCAACAGTTGCCTTCGCTTCAAGCCTACGGACTGTAGTATTAGACCCCAAAACATCTCGTAGAGAATTACTAAATAATAATAATAATTGGTAACAATTCAGAAAGAGGGAACATGGATAAAGAGACCGACAATAGAACTGTACAAACAGACAGAGACGATTACAAACAACATAAGGAAAGGAAGGGCAAAATTTTATAGACATATTATACATAGGATGACTGAAGACAGACTGACCAAGAAAATTTTCCATTTACTGTAGTTACGAATAGTACACTAAAAACTTTATTTATCGTATGGCTTTTAGTGCCGGGAGTGTCCGAGGACATGTTCGGCTCGCCTGAGTCTGTAGCTGCTTCCAGCGGACACCCTAAAGGGCGAGCTACAAGTTCCGTTCAATTTCAAGTAGTTCCAACTTTCGCCACCAGATATCAATGATACCTAGTGGCGAACGTTGGAACTTTGATAGAGCGTTCTGACGAAATCTAACCTAACAAATTTTGCTTTACACAAGTTTAGTCTGTGAAAGAATCTTTTACATGCCATAAATCTATGACATGGGACCGCCGGCTTTACTTCCCCTCCGAAGGAAGGCATACTAAAGGATTTTTAACGCTCTTAAAAAATCCGACGACTTCGGCCGGGTTTGAACCCGCTATGTTGGGCATAGCAGTTCAGCATGCTACCGACTACGCCACCGAAGCCGCACACTAAAAACTAATTGGGTAAAAGAAAACCGTGGAAGACCTCAAGAAACTAAACATCTCTACAGAAGACAGGAGCACATACAGAGAAAAACTTAGACAACTTGAGCAAACTCCCAAAGAGAGACAACCGGGAAAGAAGTGGACGGAGGAGAGAAAGAGGTTGGTTGGTTCCTCAGTTTAGGGGCTGCGGTCATAAGCATAGTGTTGGCTATCTATGAGAGGTTTTTGGGAGATAAGAAGAAAGGGCTCGAGTAAAACATGACAATTGATTGTGTAGTAACGCTCTCCTTATGGGGAATTAGCTTGCCACGGTGGGTGAGTGGTTATAGTGTCGGACTACCAACCCCAAGATTGCAGGTTCGCTCCTGGCCATGGTAAGTGACTTTTTTTTAAGGCGACAAAAATTACGACACTCATGTCATACGTTGTTGGCATGTTAAAGAACCCATTTGAATTCAGTAGGCCGTGTTCAATGGCAAAATTAATCTCGGGATTTTCCGCCAGCACAAAGTTCCTCCATTCTCTACTTGAAAGCGCTGTAGTATCAAGGAGTTTAGATATCTAACCTCCTTGACTTTCATAGCGTTCAAATTAACGACGAAATTCGACATGCAAGCTACCCTCTGGGTGTCAATTAACAAAGCTTGCACCAGGCGCCCGAGGCCATACGATATTATTATTATTATTATTATTATTATTATTATTATGGGGAATTAACGAATAAATAAATAATAATAATAATTGGTGACTATGTGAGTCAACGAAGTAGGCTACTTTGAAAAGGAGATTTCTTTGTCTGTTTTTAAGAGTTTTCTCGGCCATCCTAACAATAGGATGGCTTCTTATTTCTAGTCCCCGGACACATAACCCATTCCTTGACTCAGTTGCCCACATCAATACAGTCAGCACACAAACACAGGTTATTCGACAAGTTGAACACACTCCAGAGCATGATGGCGCATCGATGAAGCTGCTTGCCTCCCAGATCTTCACGTCCGATTGCTCTGTATACATTGTCCCATCCTGCTTTAACATTAACATCCTCATCACCCTCGCCAATTCTCTACGCTTTTTTGTGACAGTTTTAACAAAAATGCGGCCAAGTTGTTTAACGAACATTTCCTGCGTGGTTCAGCCACACCGGGCAGCTGCTGGACCGTCAGTTGATGGCTCAACGGACAACACCGTCTTAAGAGCTGCTCCTCGGGCCTCAATAGAACTGCTCCAAGCAGGTGATGCTGCAACAGTGCTACCAACATAACCCCTATCTGCAGTGCCGGATTAAGGTAAAATGAGGCCCAAGTCACTCAGATTTTTGGGGCCCCTTTATTAGCCTATTTTCAATTTTGAAAAAATAGGCTTATGAGATCACCTTTTGTCCGTGTGTGTGTGCGCGTGTGTGTGTGATTCGTGTGTGTGTCCCCCCCTAATAAAATCTAAACGGCTGGAGCGATTTCAATGAAACTCGGTAAGTTCATAGCACTATTCCCGGCGACCCCGACCGTGCCCTTCAAATTTTGTTACGACTCACCAATGCAACATGGCGGCTGTGCAAATTATTTCACCAGCATTCAATATCTCCGAAACTATTATCGATATTACCCTGACATTTTGTATGGTGATAAAGGGAACTACTATAAGTTCACTTATGTGACCTTTGAAAACCTGGTAACTACAAAACCAACATGGCGGCCAAGCGAAGTTGCGACTTTTAAATAGACGTTTCTCGCGATTTAACCAACCAAACGCAATAAAACTTTGTACAGTATATGTTTATATACATTGTAATGCACCGACATCTAACTTCGTTCAATTGTTTACATAACCACAAGATGGCGGATGTGCGAATTATTTCACTGGCATTCTACAGTATATCTCTGTAACTGTTAGCGGTATCTCCCTGAAATTTTGTACGGAGATAAAGGGCACTACTAAAAGTCCATGTATAAGACTTTCAAAAACCAGTTAACTATATAACGAACATGGCGGCTAAGCGAATTTGAAAATTTTAAATAGACCTTTCGCGCGATTTAATGTTCCAAACGCAATGAAATCTGGTACAGGAAATATTTATACACATTGTAATACACTGGTATCTAATTTAGTTCAATTGTTTACATTAACTCAAGAAGGCGGCTGTGCGAATTTTAAAATTAAGTTTTTATTTCTTGTGATGTAGTCATGCGATCGAAGTGAAAGTTTGAATAATGAACCTACGTAATAATTTTCCTTTAATGGTACATGGCTCTATGGCCTATACATTTAACAATCCAACATGGTGACCATCCGATATATTTAGACGGCTCTGAATATCTACGAATCAATTATAGCAATCAAACTGAATTTTTTAATGTTCATAGGGGCTATGGACTTAAGTTCACCTATAGGACTTTCAAATAACCTGGTGATCACAAATCCAACATGGCGGCGACGCGAAGTATAAATGTTCACATGGACGTTTCTCGCAATTTAACCATCCGAGTGCAGTGAAACATGGTACAGTAAATCCTTATACGTATGGTAATCCACTGACATGTAATTTATTTCAATTCTTTCCATAACCTCAAGATGGCAGCTGTGCGAAATTTTAAAATCTCCTTGTTACTTCTTGTGTCTTAATTATGCGATTAAAGTTTGAATGCTACACGTTCACAATAATCTGCATGTAACAGTACATAACTCTAGGACCTACATATATAAAATCGAACATGGCGACCATCCGAAATATTTAGTCGGTTCTTAATATCTACGAATCCATTACAGCAATCAAACTGAAATTGTGTATGTTGATAGTGGCAATTAACATAAGTAGGATATATGAAAATTGGCTGTATAGTTCTTCACGGAACTACGGTACTTGTTATTATTTTCAAATAATGCTTATTTTTTAGCCCCTGTACATTTAATAAAGAATATACAAGAGTTATTTTTCTCAAGCTGAATAATACACTTTTTATTAAATCATACATAGGCCTACATACAATATATACATACATTTCAATTGAAACGATCATCGTTATTTGAAAACATTTCAGATAATTTGATGAACAATTTAACAAATCATACTATTTTTTACTTCTGTAAAATGTTTTTTTTTTCGGTCAATGAAATCTTCTACAATGCCATTAAAATAAATTTCCCGCAGAACATCTGACTCGATATACATTAAACGTAGAATGTCTAATCGTTCTTGTGACATGATACTTCTTTGCGCACTTTTGATCCGTTTCAATTTTGAAAACGAGCGCTCCGCAGAACAATTCGTTATCATGAGGGTCAGGAAAATGCGAAAAGCAATTTCAACGTTCGGAAAAACAGACTCAAGCGTGTCTCCAATAAGAATTTCGTAAAGTTCAGAATGAGTGACCTCAATTTTTCAAGGACATTGTAATTTAACATAATGCTGAAACTGTCTCAGTTCTAGATAATTTTTTTCTAAATCTTCGGAATAAAATTGAAGTAAATTAGAAATTGCTTGGGGGCCCTAGGCCTGGGCCTAATGGGTAATCCACCACTGCCTTCCTGGATACATCCACCCACCATTATAAGATTGGCACCCATCTCTTTACCCAGGAGTATTTCTTTCTTATTTTCTTTCTTCCATTCTTTTTTATTCCTTCCATTCTTTTTTTTATTTCTTCCATTCTTTCTTTTTCTTTTTTTATTCATTTTTCTATCTTCCTTCATTTACTTTTTCATTCTTTCTATCTTTCTTTCTTTATTTTTATTTCATATAGTTTTTCTTTTGTCTTTTTTCTTTCTTCCTTTATTTTTCTTTCGTTTTTCTTCCTTTATTTTGTCTTTGATTCTATCTTTGTTTTCTTTATTTTTAGCCTACTTTCGATTTTTGCAAAAAATGAAAGTAGACTTATGAGATCAACACAGGGCGAAAAAAGTGTGTCTGTCTGTGTGTGTGTATGTGTGTGTGTGTGAGTCTGTGTGTGTGTATGTGTGTGTATGTGTGTGTGTGAGTCTGTGTGTGTGTGTGTCTGTGTGTGAGTGAGTGTGTGTACGCTGAATGTCTGTCCCCCCCCCTATCAATTCGAACACGGTGAAACCGAATTGAACGAAATTTGGTACAGAGGTAGCACTAGTAAAGGACACCTCAGTGTCATACTTTATATCGCCGCCATCTTTACCAAAACAGAATGGCGGCCACTCAAATGTTCAAAACGTAAAATCAAATTACGGCTAAACTAATCATCCGATCTCTACCAAATTTGGTGACAACATACCTTTATATAGGATGCGTCATTCACCCAAAATTCAAGGTCATCGGCCATGCCATTTCAGGATGGCGGCCGTGTGAATTATGCAACCATTTTAATAAATAGCTTAAGACCCACCAATTCCGATTATCGAGCCTAGGGGGGTTTAAGCTATCCTGAAGGTCGTGATCCGTTATTTATTATAATTTAATATTATAATATTATACAGTATGAGTGGCTTAAAAGAGCTGAGCCGTTTGTGTCACACGACAAGATGGCAGCTGTCCTCATGTGCCTGTCTTATATTTCAGTAGTTTTAGTATGTTGTAGCCTATGTGATATACCGTACTGATACAATAATATAAACTTTGTATGAAATGATCTTTAATGAAGATGTACTGCAGTGAAGAAATCGTTTATTTAAAATCATTATTTGCCAACAGTTTGTATCTAATATGTCAGTTAAGAACACCTGACGTCATGGATACGGTTAGCTCTGGGCTAGCATGTTAATCTGACACGCAGTTGACTGAGGATCGAGTACTGCTACAGTTAGGTTTTTTTTTCTTGAATTCTTT
The DNA here is from genome assembly GCA_946902985.2 of Meconema thalassinum. Lineage (NCBI taxonomy): Eukaryota > Metazoa > Arthropoda > Insecta > Orthoptera > Tettigoniidae > Meconema > Meconema thalassinum. Next base: position 24,078,211 of record OX336400.1, read on the forward strand.
TACAAATGATGTGCACGAGCTTTTTCCACAGATACTGAATAAAATGTCAGTTAGCTCAAAGGAGAGGATAAAGTATACACTCGTATATTAATAAAATCACAGTCCCAGCATCGCACATAAACAGAAGACAATAGGAAAATGAGAATAGAAGAACTAGATACACGTTGTCATTAACCACAGCCTTCTTAATGCCTCTGTACGGTGCTGTCCTCTTGTGGGTTATGTGGGTAATATTGTTCCAAACATAACGCTGTGTAAATGCCTGAGCTGGCCTCCTGAAGTATGGCAATTTTGTAATACTGGTAGTTCAACTATTAGCCACGATCGCGCTCCGAATACCTTTAAACACTGCCAGCTGGATCGCCTCCCTCTTGGCTACTTTAAACTGCCTACTCATTCAACACCCATAGAACACTGCCATCGTAGTACATTACGATGGCAGTGCATAGGCGTACAAGATAAAGATTAATTCACTGATAGGTCGCAGCACCACCTACTGTGATTGGGGCGGAGGATTCTTAATTTTGCAGGCTGGCTTAATATAGAGATTAACGGACGTGAATGCATTACAATAAGTTAGTAGTTTTGTTATTCAATCATCATAAAGTATATAATATTGATTTTGACACTTACTGGCTTATTATCAATATAAAAGAAAACAAACAATACATTGTGGTAGGGATGAGGACAAAGAGTCATAAAGATACCCATACATTTAGGAGAAAGTAGGCTATATGTTCTTTGCTGAACATCTTGTTTCTTTCTTCTTTTTCTTTATTTATTCTTTCTGTATTTATTTATTTCATGTTGTTTTGTTTGTTTGATTCATTTATTGATTTATTTATTTGTTTTTTTCTATTTATTTATTCATTTGTTTAAAAAAGAAACAAGAGATTCATCCTCCATTAATTCCACATCCTTGGTGTAATTTGTTTTATTAATTTTCACATACTTGCAGTAAATTAAAAATTACGAGCCTTACAGTAGTCGCATATGATGTGTAACATGTGACATAGAAGAAACCTCACGTGAAATTGTTGATACACCGGTATTTTATACTAGTATTGGCACAAATATTAATCTATTGTAAAAGCGAGTGTTTTGCAGATATTGTAGTTTATAATACGGAACTCATTTTATTAGATGATTGTAGCTTCCACCAGCACTAGCCTAAATAAAGAATACGATATGGATCAACTAGATTAATAGACGCGACACCGCTCATAACCTTAAATTCCTTATAAGCAGGACCTCTTGATTCACAGACCAACACGTAATTTCATATGGATTCCGTTAAAATGAGTCATATTGATATGATAAATATCGTTTAAAATGATAATCTGGTAGCAAAAATATCTACCCAGCGCAGGATTCGAACCCGAGATCTCTAGATTCACAGTCATAGGCGCTAACCCCACGGCTATTTCGACTACGCATATATTGTGCACAAGATGGTGACTCATTTCCACGTTCCAATAATACTGCATTACGGAATTAAGTTTCATTTATATTTTGTTTGTTTCGATAATGTTCCTGCGTGAAATTGAGTTTAAAATGCCTTATGAATAGGCCCTCTTGTGAGTAAAGAGAATGTATTCAGCAATAGTTCATGAAGGCTTGCTCAATTCTCGTATAACCACAACGATTATACTATATTGATGACTGCATTACCGTTATGTGGGATAATATTTGAATAGCCATTGTGCAGAAACATAATACCGGCAATGCCGACTACTTACAATGTTTGATATTAAGGCTTTTTACCATTTAAATACTGATACGAAGACTTCGAACATGTACCATGTGCTTTGTTTCAATTACTTGACACCAGAGTTCGCATGAGCGTTTACCGTTCAGTATGTCATATACATTCCACATGGCCGAGAGTACGTCATGGTATCAATTTCCGAGACCGCGCGCTCATTGTTTCTCTTACCACAGCCAGCTGGATCTTACCACTGCCAGCTGGATCGATCGATCGAATTGGCAGTGCGTCTTACACTTCCGTTCGATCCACCACTGCCAGCTAGCACACTTCCGAACGAAAGTGGGCCAGCTGGTGCCACCTCGATCGTTCCGATCAACTTCCGTCCCATTTTTCAAAATCACTCCCACAAAAATATTCAGCAACCGAGTGGAAAGATGTTACACATCAAAAAATATTTAAAGGAAACACAGGAGATAATAATTGGTCTAGCTATGTTGGGGGAGGGGGGAGGGGGGGAGGGGAAGGGGGGGGAGGGAGGAGGAATGTTCCTGATTGAAACATAAAGATTACCTTCATCATTGAGGCAATTTTTCTTACTTTTCAAGTATTAGTAAGTCTTCTGTCTCTTTGCAGAGTGCAAAATAAATTCAATAGGCATAATAGACAGTTTACATCCAAAAAACGAACGGCAAAGAATTTGAAACTAATAAGCGCACGGATAAACAGGCGGAGACGATGGGGGACTACTTCTCTTTATTAGAGGGATTCATCCTGTCGCACATCCAACACTCTCATAAGAGAATCTCAGTGTACCTGGATCCAAACTACTGTATTACAGACACACGGGACTAACGAGACCTTATCTGACCACTACAGGATGTTGATCAACTTCCTCTCACCGCACCGCACTGCACTCGTATTCTCCTATCTACTGTATTTATTACTTTTGTTTCATTTATGTCATGCATCTATCAGTTATTTATCTACTTGTCTGCCAATTTAATTATCTATTTAATTATTTATCTATATATATCTACTGTATTTTTAGCCTACTTTTCACATTTTGCAAAAATGAGGAAAAAGTAGACTTATGAGATCGATCCGGGAAAATGTGTGTCTGTCTGTCTGTCTGTCTGTCTGTCTGGCTGTGTGTGTGTGTCCCCCTATCAACTCCTAAACGGCTGCAGCAATCAAAACCAAATTTAGTATGAGTTAAGATGTGCACCGGAATAGCTCACGTCCATATTTGAAAATGATGTCAGTGCTACCAACTGCTGAAAAAACGCACTAGAAATTTGAGCTCCATGTTGGATATCTTGCAAGGTATGCATGGGAGCTATTCCAAAATTGGCACACATGTAGATAATACTATTTCAGTTTAATTTCCAGGAGGCCAACCATGACAGTGTTGCCAAAATAATTTTAAGCCTTCTGATAGGTCCAATGTTTAAATGCATATAACATCTACACTATCAATTGGATTTCAACCAAATTTTGTATGTAATATCTGTACATAAAGAGATATGACTCAGCGTATTCTTAAGAGTCACCAGGGCTGCCAACAGTTAATAATTGCTCTATCTATTTTTTTTAATCCAAATACCAATATATCAGAAAGTATGCAAGCCAACAGCTTTAAACTATGCACACGTATATTCTGACATTTTAGATTAATTTGGAGTAACTTATATACGTCAGTTCTACCAACATGATTATAAGCCTGCTGATAGTACCAATTTTTAAATACATGTAACTTCTATACTATCAGTTCGATTTCAACCAAATTTCGTATGTGATATGTGTACCATAACAGATATGACTATAAGTATTGTTAAGAGCAATCAGGGCTGCCAACTGTTAATAAATGCTGTCTATATTCTTTTTACCCTAATATCAATATATAAGAAAGTATGCAAGCCAACAGCTCTATACTTTGCACACGTATAGCACCTGACATTCTAGATTAATTTGGAGTAATTAATACAAGGAAGTGCTGCCAACATGATTCTATGCCTGCTGATATGTCCAATTTTAAAATACATGTAACTTCTATACTAACGAATGGATTTCATCCAAAATTGGCGCAACAAGATATCATAATAATTCAGATTATTTCTGACCAGCACACGCATGGTATTGTTGGCAACATGCTTTTACGCGTGCTGATAGATCCAGTGTCTAACTGCATGTAACGTCCATTGGACTTCAACCAAATTTTGTATTCTGTACATTAAGAGGTGGAACTAAGAATATATTCAGTCACCAGGGCTGCCAACTGTAGTGCTCTATTAGGCTACATTATACCAGGTATATTTTGAACTAATTAGATATTTCGATATTACCAACTTAATTTCGTCATTATTCTAGATAGGTTCATATACTGTAGAATGATCATTGGCATGAAAAGTAGGCTGTATAGTTCTTCACGGAACTTCTTGTTATAATTACCTATTATATATATTTTCCATTGAGCCTCCGTGGCTTAGGCGGCAGCACGCCGGCCTCTCACCGCTGGGCCCGTGGTTCAAATCCCGGTCACTCCATGTGAGATCTGTGCTGGACAAAACGGAGGCAGACAGGTTTTTCTCCGGGTACTCCGGTTTTCCCTGTCAAAATTTCATTCCAGCAACACTCTCCACTATCATTTCATTTCATTTGTCATTCATCTAATCATTGCCCCAGAGGAGTGCGACAGGCTTCGGCAGCCGGCACATTTCATATCCTCGCCGCTAGATGGGGGCTTCATTCATTCCATTCCTGACCCGGTCGGAGACTGGAAGCAGGCTGTGGATTTTCATTTTTCATATATTTTCCATTATTTATGTATCTATTTATCTATATTATTATTTGCGTACATTCACCTTTAAGGAGAGCGCTAAAAACACCAAACTCTAGCTTTTGGTGGTGGCTCTTTTCCTCTTTTTATCTTTCCAAAAACCTTCCTTCCGTTCACTGTGGCCTTCTTCTCTTCATCTGTCCATTTACGCCTATTTCTTTTGGGTTGTCATCTACATTCAAATTTCTTGTTTTTTATTTTTAGCCTACTTTTCACATTTTGCAAAAATGAAGAAAAAGTAGACTTATGAGATCGATCCGTGAAAATGTGTGTCTGTCTGTCTGTCCTTCTGTCTGTCTGTCTGTCTGTCCGGCTGTGTGTGTGCCCCCCTTCTATCAACTCCTAAACGGCTGCAGCAATCGAAACCAAATTTAGTTTGAGTAAAGATGTATACCGGAATATCTCAAGCCCATATTTGGAAATGATGTCAGTGCTAGCAACTGCTGAAAAAGCGCAATATAATTTGAGCTCCATGTTCGATATCATGGAAAGTATGCATGGGAGCTATTCCAAAATTGGCACACATGTAGATAATACTATTTCAGTTTAATTTCCAGGAGGCCATACATGACAGTGTTGCCAAAATAATTGTAAGCCTTCTGATAAGTCCGATTTTTAAATGCAAATAACTTCTACACTATTAATTGGATTTCAACCAAATTTTGTATGTAATATGTGTACATAAACAGATATGACTGAGCGTATTATTAAGAGCCACCAGGGCTGTCAACTGTTAATAATTGCTCTCTCTATTTTCTTCATCCAAATACCAATATATCTGAAAGTATGCAAGCCGACAGATTTAAACGATGCACACGTATTGTACCTGACATTTTAGAATAATTTGGAGTAACTTACATACTTCAGTTCTACCAACATGATTCTAAACCTGCTGATAGGACCAATTTTTAAATACATGTAACTCCTATACTATCAGTTTGATTTCAACCAAATTTCGTATGTGCTATGTGTAACATAACATATATGACTATAAGTATTCTTAAGAGCAATCAGGACTGCCAACTGTTAATAAATGCTGAGTATATTTTTTACCCTAATATCAATATATCATAAAGTATGCAAGCCAACAGCTCTATACTTTGCACACGTTTAGCACCTGACACTCTAGATGTATTTGGAGTAATTAATATAAGTCAGTGCTGCCAACATGATTCTATGCTTGCTGATAGGTCGAATTTTAAAATATATGCAACTTCTATACCAACAAATGGATTTCATCAAAAATTGGCACAACAAGATATCATAATATTTCCGATTATTTCTAACCAGCAAACGCATGACATTGTTGCCAAAATGCTTTTACGCGTGCTGATAGATCCAATGTCTAACTGCATGTAACGTCCATTGGACTTCAACCAAATTTTTGTATTCTGTACCTTAAGAAATGGAACTAAGAATATATTCAGTCACCAGGGCTGCCAACTGTAGTACTCTTTTAGGCTACATTATACCAGGAATATTTCGAACTAATTGGACATTTCGATATTACCAACTTAATTTCGTCATTATTCTAGATACGTTCATATACTGTAGAATAATCATTGGCATGAAAAGTAGGCTCTTTAGTTCGTCACAGGACTTCTTGTTTCTTGTTGTGGATGTCTTCTATGTTGATATGTAATTGTTGTAATACTTCCTTAGTTTCTTTGTACCAAGAAGTGCCCAATTTCGACGTAGAAATTATGTTTAAGATTCTTTTATTCAGTCTGGTGTCGTTAATTCTGGCGATGTGTGTAAAGAATTCACTCTGCGTTATCTGATGAGTGTAATGATAGCTTCAGTATTTTTGTATAATTCTCTTGTGGGTCTTTTTTGCCAGTCATCTCTGAAAAGGGCACCGTAACTTTTTCTCAGAATTTTCCTTTCTTGTTTTTCAATGTCTATAATTTTGGCCATTCCCTTGATGCTTGTGGTTTCTGGTGCGTATAAGGCTTCCGGCAAGACGACCGTTTAATAATTACGTTATTTCGCAGCCGTGGAAATGCATCTTTTATTGTAGCGGGACCAAATAAGTTTGTAAGCTTTCTGTAATTTTGAGACTCCTTCTTCGTTAGCCTTTGTGTTCAGACCAGATTTCTGGATGATTTCTCCTAAATATTTGAAGACATTGACTCGTACAATTTCTCGGTATATATATTGAACCCTTGCAAAGAAGCATATGAGACTCGGATTCGGGGCGTAACAGGTCATATTCGTAAGTTGCTGTCAGGGCGCTTCATTGACTTGCAGGGTAACATATAACAAAATAACATGCAGGAAAGAGTGAAGCCAGGGTTAAAAACAACTGAATTTAATAACAAATCACCATATTTACACATAAACAATTAACAACAAAAACTCCCAACTGACTCCCGCTTAATAAAAATGCCAAAAACTAGGCGATATCTCTGGAGAGATTAATTACCTGGACCAAGTGTCCTTAAATAAAGATACAAGAAGTGACCATATAAGTGCGTATGCCGTTCTACATGCACCACGATGTGTACTTTGAATGCGTGATTCGTTATCATCCAGAATGACCCTTCAAACAACGAATCCGCATTTCCTAGAGCTAGACCGACACAAGGGAACACAACTACAATACATTAAATTAAACCGACACTTCCTAAATCTACTATAAACAAACACAAAATTTCCGCGTGAAATTGGACTTGAATTGCCGTAGCAACATTTACTGCCTACAAACTTAGGACTTCTCACACAAATCAACACAAGTACATTAACACGTGACCAATAGAAAAATACTCAAATGACCGCTGTCAAAATTTACAAATACTCTACCACTACACCAAACGGGTGTGACAAACAAAATTACATGAAATCGAGTCATCAACAAAGCAATAGGCAAACAGCCAACATTTACGTTAATCACAATATTCTTATCCATACAAGGTACAACAATCCGTTACACACATGGCGAACTCCCCAATTAATTATGGCTTAAAAATTAGCCATCACAATGAACAGGTTTGCTACATGAAAGCTTACAGGGTTCAGTCGGACAAAAAGGACTGCCTATCAAAATAAGTCACAGGCAAAACGGGCGGTTTGTGGAACTCTGCATGTCTGTCAACCCACGTGTCAATAACCTCGACCTCCCAGAACATGGGGTCGAACCTCGAAGAAATGTGCCCCAAAGCACAATAATACGTGTGTGTCAGAAAAACATATGGACAAGAATCAGCAGTCTCCCAAGAGCACTCTGTCTTTCCATCTAAAATACAACAGCAGCAAAAAAATATAAGGGCGGTAGGACAACTACCCCCTCCTCACGTAGAATCAACACACACTAGACACATCAACACACACTTAATCACACGTATGGGTTGTGACAGACCCTGAAATAAAAGACACAAATAATATCCACATGCTGGCGTCATCGTTCTATGCCGTGACAGTCACCTGAAAAGGACTCAAGAAAAATCTATCAAAATTAGAACGAAGGTGTTCTACAATTACTTTTAAGTTGGTGCACTCGGCTACCCTAACATGAATAATAACCTGTTCAGCAAAATGTTTTACAATCAATTCCTCCCATTCCTATTTCAAATATTAACGTTAATAAAGCACCATTTATCGAATGTAACGGGTTCCGCAATTGCAAGGATAAAATCACGCACGCACGCCGCGTACATTACACATGACTCAAGAAAAAAAATCAAAATATCAACAAACACATTGGCCACGCGCCAACGGACATTTAAACATATAGTGTCGGTACAAGAAAAACAGCTATAAAAACAAGAAAGAAAACATGACTATTTACAAAGTTCCCCGGCCAAATCTAACTACATAATTGAAATAATCCAATTTTAGTACATCACCGCTTCTGCATGTAGGACTAAGGACATCCTCCTCAACCCATTGCCCTATGGACAATTTAGCACTCCATAGTAGTCGTCTGCGTTGATTTCTTGAAGCTCATCCCAACTTCAAACCACGTGCTGATCATCTTGGTCTCGACTCCTTGGCAGAAAAGTTCAATGTTAAATATTTGCCTATCTATAATCGCTTGCAGGCTACTCAGTTCACCCACAATTGTCCTACTGCGATTAATAGCGAAGACTGGCCCTAATTATATCGCACATACGCACTACAAAAACACACATACAATACACACAATTTATACATAAAATATACATCTCGAGTCCGCGCCACTGGCTCGTTAACAAGTTCAAAATCCTGGCTGCACCAGCAGTCGCTATCTCGTCCGGTATTTCCGTCCCGTCTTGGACTTCGGTTCTGGTAAGCGCTAATTAGGGTGATACGATACTTCCCCCTTAAAGTTGAACTCGTCGTCTTTAAAAGAATGTTACAGTTTATCACGCGCTGGCGTGAAATATTTAGATCACACAATTTAGTTGATTTTTAGAACAAAATGTATTATATCTTTTAAAAATTCGATACTGCAAACGCTGCGACTTTAGCTCCCCAGAGCTCAGAAAATAAATTAGCTTCACTGATTTTAGAGCGTAAAAATCATATTTCAAACTGGCGTGGAGTATACCTCTGAAGGCTCCACAATATAAGACTTAGATAAATTCGAGCGTCAAAATCACACCTCAAACTGGCGTGGAGTATGCCTCTGAAGGCTCCACAAGAATAGACTTAGATTGGCGTCAGGCCAAACTATTTATGAGAAACTGACAAGGGCGGCGGAGTGGGGCAGAGTCGGATAAAAACTTCCAGAGTTTTTGTCTCACAAAGATGGGGCTAGTGTCATTCTTCTCCAAATAAATCCAACGTCTCAAATTACTCGAGCGGAGATTAATCCGTTCGGCGGTTCCTTAGATACACACTTCCGCGCGCTTTTTACTACTGACGCCGTCCACCTCGTGGTCACAGCTTGGTCTCTTGCGATTGGCTGATTCAATCGTATGTTCGTTGAGAGGACCTCGTGATTCTTCCTTTATGTCTCCAATTTTGGTACAGTAGTTGCACAATTTGGCCTTGAACTCGACTAATTCTGGCCGTCCCCCAGGAATAGCTACCAACTCAGCTTCTGTTGCAATCATTACGAAATGCTGGCCTCCCTAATATCCAAGTCGACTTCCTTATGTGCTGCCTGGGCCGTAGTAATAATAATAATAAATATGAATACTTATTTATCGAAGATCAATAAGGGTTCATTTATCCTCAGCAAGGTTTTGAAATTCGAAACAATTTATTGGTTTGGATTTCAAAAACAAAATCCACTGTAGTAACAACACATCTCTTTAAATCTCACTCAGCTGCTCGAGTGTATGCCCCTCTGACTCAATTAGTGTGCTCTCTTCTCGCCTGAATGTCATTCATATTTTCTCTAGGTCTCCCCCTTCTCCTCACGTAGTTGCCACTCCCGTCGTCTCAGCTGCTCGTTGTTTACAAACAAAGTGCGTACTCACGCGCTCCCCGTGGATTTGAGTGTTTGCTTTCAAAAAAAAAACATAAATTTTTGGCAATACAGATTCTGCACATATCATCTTTCCTAATCATCAAATGGTTCCCTTCTGTAGTACGGTTTCAAATTGGCGCTATTAAAAACAGATTTTGCACCAGTGCTCACTTCTTCTAATCTGTAGGCATTGTTACCCAGATTCTTAATTACCCGGAACGGGCCAATGAATTTTGGACAGAACTTGGCGAAGACTTTGTTCTTAGGGTCGGAGATTGGTGGTCTACGAACCAGCACTAATTCTTGTTCTTGTAACTCTCGGTGAAACTTCTTTCCTCGGTACCGTCTCAGCCTTCGGTCCGCTTGGTTCCTCATGTGCTCTCTCGTTCGCTGGATTCGCAAATCATGCGCTAATAATGGATCCCTTGGGCAAGGAATGATCTTGTCCCAAGTTCTTTCCGGCAACCTGTTGTGGTGTACAATCAGTGGGACTTGACCCGTCGACTCGTGCTTAATAGTGTTCATGCACATCTCAATTTCCCCTACTTTGTCTACCCATTTATTGTGTTCGTTAGGAATCATTACTCTGTAGTATTTAGCGACACAGCGAATTGTTCTTTCGCTCGGATTTCCACAAGGATGACGAATACTTGAAAATATGTGTTTTATTCCTAGGCTCTCCAAACCTTGCCTAAAAACATTGCTTGTGAAATAGGTACCGTGATCTGATAGAATGGATTCCGGCTTCCCAAGCATCGGAATGACTTTGTTCTTAATTCGACTAAGGACTTGTCCTGATGTCGTCTTCTGAATAGGACATAGCACGACCATCTTCGAAAATACATCGACACATACCAAGAGGTGTCGGCATCCACGCTTTCCTTTTACTTAAGGACCAAAGCAATCAATCGCGAGCATCTCGCATGGTTTCTGCGGTAATAGTGGTCTTGGAGGTTGTTTCAGAATAAAGTTGTTCGGCTTTGTGCGCTGACAAGCGTCACACGTTCTAATTACTTCAACAATGGTGAATCTCATCTTGGGCCAAGTAAAGGTCTCCCCTATCGTAGCTTCAGTCTTATCCGTGCCGATATGTGCTAGGCTCTCGTGAACATGCCAAGTTAATCCCCTCTGTAGTGATGCTGGAACTAAGATCCGCAGTTTAGTATGATGCTCATCCACGTACTTATGTAACAAGTTATTCAAGTAGTGAAATCTCGCTTGTTTAGCACTGGCTTCCCGGTACTCCGGTGAATTTGGTTGTAACTCCTTCCTATAGAATTTTATCATCATCATCATCCATGGTTCAGCTTCTTGCTCCTTCCGAATATCCTTCAATCTTGCCAAAAACTCACGAGCCTTAGGTGTCAAGGTAATATTGTGAACTTCCGCTGTTACTTCGTTTCCGTCCTCAGGGTTTCTACTCAAGGCATCTGGTATGACGTTCAATTTCCCCGGACAATGCTCTATTGTGATGTCAAACTGCTGTATGTAGATGGACCAGCGCGTAACTCTCTCACTTGCTATTGTTGTCTTAAATAAAAATGTCAGTGCATGGTGGTCGGTTCTAACAATGATGGAATAACCATAGATCATCTTGCGCCACTGTTGGAGAGAATATAGAATTGCTAGTAGCTCAAGTTCCGTAACTGTGTAGTTCCTCTCATGTTTCCGTAATTTACGACTCGTAAATGCCAAATAGGATTTCTTCTTGGGTTCTTCAGCGTCCTCTTGGTACAGCATAGCACCAATCCCAATTAACGAAGCATCTGCTTGAATGATAAATTGTTTCTCAAAATCCGGATATCCAAGTTTCACACAGTTTTCCAATAAATCCTTCGTTGCTTTAAAAGACCTGTCGCACTCCTCGTTCCACGACCATCGATTCGCTTTCTTCAACATCTCCTGCATAGGCGCTACTGTTTCTGTGTAACCAGGGCAATTTTCTTTGAAGAAACCTGTCACTCCCAAAAATGCTCTAACATGTTTGACTTTGGTAGGTGTGGGAAATTTCTTAATAGCATCAATCTTGGCTGGATTAGGCCGCACGCCCTCGACATCAATTATATGTCCCAAATATAAAATTTCGCTCTGGCAAAAATGTGACTTTTTTAAGTTGATCTTGAAGTTCATGGTTCTCAGGTTGTCCAGCAGTTTATTTAAATTTATCAAGTGTTCTTCCATTGTCTCAGAAGCGATTAATATGTCATCAACATATCTCGTGGTGAAGTTCTTGACCTCCTCAGTCAGATTTCTATCGAGTGCTCTAATGAGTGCACATCCCGCAGTTTTCACGCCAAAGGGCATTCGACACCAGATATAACTTTGATTATCGAATAAAAATCCCGTCAACAGTTGGGATTTTTCTTCAAGTTCAAGATGGTGGAAACTATTCGTCAAATCAACACTTGAGTATATCTTCTTCCCGCGGAAGCCTTTCAAAACATCTTTGATCCTCGGTGCTTGGTCGTGCTCAACTAGCAGTTTGCTATTTAAAACTCGCGCGTCTAGGCATAGCCTAATTGATCCGTTTGGCTTGGTCACAGCCAATATTGCGTTCAGATAAGGAGTTGCAGCTTTCCTTATCATGCCAGAATCTAATAAGTTAGTAATAATGTCCTTCACCTGAGAAAAATGCTTCTCTGGAATCGGGTACAATTTACTTTTGAATGGGGTCCAATCTGTTACCTGCATCGCATATTGAAAATTTAAAACTTTCCCAGGTACGGTGTCAAACGCTCCTTTATGTAATCTTAAAATTTCTTCCAATCTTCTTCTATCAGATTCCCCTACGATGGCTTCCTTAAGTCGCTCCTGAAGTAGAATTTCGAATTTGGTTCCGCCCATTTCTTCTTCCGCCAAATGCACCCAAAGTTCCTGCGAAATATCTCGGCTGTCCATTTCTAGCACTGCTGTCTGGTTGACTTGCTCTCCCCTCAAGATCTTATCTCCGGCCTCATTAGTGCATTCCTCAACAACCCATGTATTGGCCTCTCTCTCCAGCGGATTCTCTTCCATATTTAAACCCACATGATCCAATCCTTCTACTTGTTTGAAGCTTACAGTGTTGTTATGTAAATCAATTACAGCATGAAAATCGCAGATGAAGTTGGCTCCTAAAATTATATTGTAGTTCATCTTTGGAATAACAATGAATGTTTGTGAAAAAGTATGGTTCAATATTTCCAGATCTAGAAAGGCTTGCTGTTTACAATTCATAGTTTTGTCAGGAATGACACCTCTGACTTTCATTAGCGGTACCGGCATAATAGGAACAGTCTGTTTTCTTGCTATTTCTTTAATCAAAATTTCGGTGACTAAGCTCACCTGGCTACCTGTATCAATCAAACATCTCACCCTCATACCTCCAATATGCGCGTAAATAATTGGTAGCTGTCTGATAACATTTTCACGGTTCTTCACCACTTCCTCCAGGCAGTCGTCTGGGAATGCTACCCACTCTTCTATATTGGCCACTATCATCTCTTCTTGCTCCCTGGCGATCTCCGTTTTAGCCTGTCTCCTTTCAGTTCATTTGGTTTTTTTTTTATCCCGGGCCCCATTAGATGTGTTTCGCCGGTTATCATTCTGTCGCTCCTGTTGCCTCAGTAAACTCTCTGCCCCCTCTCCTTGATGGTTATCTGGGCTCTGTCTGTTCGCCATGGCACGCCCCCACTTCTCCTTCTCCGCTTCTTCATTACTTAATTGATCCAAGTATTTACGGGATTCAATATATCGTTCGTCCCAGTTATTCCTATAACCCCCTCTGTTTTCTTGGCGATAGTCCATGCCGTAACTCCATCTACCATCTCCATTTCTTTGGTAAGGTCTACCTTGTCTCTGGTTTCCCCTCCAATTCGTGTATTCCCGCTGGTACGTCCACTGATTATTTTGATTTTGGTTATTCTGATGATATCTCCCGCGGTTATTCTGATAATTCTGATTGTTGTTATGGAACTGGTTTCGGCCGTCAAAATCTTGTCTTCTTGGCGTGAACTGTGTCCCTGTGGACTGTGTCTTACTTTGGTTCCCCTGGCCGTGGTTATTTTGGAGTCCCTGAACTACCTCTGCCGTGTTGACACATTCCAAATTCCTTCTTCCTGTCTGTGGGCTTACCATACTCGTCTCATCTAAGTGTCTGAGTAATTCTTCGGCTTGGACTGCGGTCTGAATATTTCCTGCGACTAATAATTGTTGGATATGCATTGGGAGTTGTTTTCCGATGGTTAGAACCATATTCGGCTCGCTAGGCGGGTCATCAAAATCCCTGAATTTTACCAATTGCTGACTGAAGAATTCTGAAAAACGGGTTGGATGTGTACTGTGGTATTTGCGCGTGTACAGGTCCATTCTTAACCCTTGCTGTAACGAAGGACTCCAAAACTTCTTCAAAAACGCCTCGCGGAATTGAGCCATGTCTGTAAACGTGTACTTGAAACTCAAAAACCAGGTCAGGCTAGGTCCTTCTAAAAATTTCTCCACCAGTCTTAATTGTTTCTCCGGGCCGATGTGTTGGTCATTAAAGTAGTCAGTTAATTGCCGTAGAAATGCTTTGGGAGTGGTTCCTGAATGTTCTTTAAACTTATCGGGCTTAAAATCATTACCCCGAATGACTTGGATGACTTGGGCTGGTGCCAAGTTCGGTTGCGGAGTTGAAGTCTCCCCCCTGTACTGCTGGAATGCATTAGTCGTTAGTCTGGGACTTTGACCCCGACTCGTGTCCTCAGCCAACTTCGAACCTGCCGGACTTCCAATACTTGTTTGCTTTTCCGGAATATTTTCGTTTGAAAATAACGTCGCATTCTCTAACGATCTAATCTCGTTTTTTATGATTAATTCTGAGTGTTCCTGTAATTTCGACTTCATATTTTCCTCCAGTGCCTGCATTCGCTTTAAAACTGCCAGCCTGTCTTCCTTATTCGCATGAGCCTGCTGGTCCCAATCTCGCCGGATCCTACTTTTTAAGCTATTTATTTTCTCCTCGTTCCTCTCCTGATTTTTCTCTAGCTCTTCACGTATCCGTTCCTGCGTTTTTACTAGTTGTTCCCCCACCTCTTCTCTTATAACCTCTTGCGTTTTTATTAGCTGACCTTCCAAATTATCCTGAGTTTTGACGAGCTGCTCCCCTACTTCTTGTCTTATGACCTCTTGCGTGTTTATTAGCTGGCCTTCCATCTCTTTTCTTATGATCTCTTGTGTTCTGCCTAATTGCTCCTCTAAATTTTCCCGCAAGTGTATCCGCTCGGTTTCAGCCTTAACTTCGACTTTATCTATTTCCTTTATTAATTCCAGCACGTTGTTATCTACCGAATTAATTTGCTGCTGTAGTTTCTCTTGGGTCTTCTTCACTCCCGCGGTGTTACTGACACATGCTGCCTCTATCTGCTTGAGTTTATCTGCCACCATCTCGTCAAATTGTACTAATTTGTTATCAAATTTCGCCTCCAATTTCTTCATTTCGCCTAACTGTTTGATGTTGTTTTCCGCAACCTCGCCTGCCAGTTTCTCTACTTTTTGAACGCTCTGATTAATATCATTTGTGATTTTTCCTAACTGTTCGGTTTGTGTTACCGCCTGTTGTGACAATTTGTGGTTTAGTTCATTGAATTGTTTGTCAGTGTCTAATTTCTGGACTTCTAACTGGACCGAAATGTTACCGCTCATATCAAGTAATTGTTTTTCACTATGCTCACGCTGAGCTTCTAATTGTTCTTTTAATTGTTCTTCCGTCTTCACGGACATCTGCACTAATTGTTCTTCCGTTTTCGCGGACATTTGTTCTAATTGTTTTTCACTATGCTCACGCTGAGCTTCTAATTGTTCTTTTAATTGTTCTTCCGTTTTCGCGGACATTTGGATCGACATCTGTTCTAACAATGCCTTTATCTCATCAACACTCGCCATATCACACACAAAATATATTCAGAGAAAAACAGGGTTATGGGCTAAGGTTTCAGCCCTATACGCACATACATGTCACACATTTAAATATTACTGGCTCTAATTTAATGAAAATTTCAGTAACAAAATTTACTGAATACAATGACACTTATTCCCAAACAACAAAATAACCCCTAGTGATCTGCTTTTAAATTCCTAACCAACAAAATTTACGAAACACCAATTAACCGAAGTCAATTAA
Organism: Meconema thalassinum; assembly: GCA_946902985.2. NCBI lineage: Eukaryota > Metazoa > Arthropoda > Insecta > Orthoptera > Tettigoniidae > Meconema > Meconema thalassinum. Next base: position 24,094,289 of record OX336400.1, read on the forward strand.
ATGTCAAATATAAGGCAACATCTTCCTGCTTTGACTGAGTTCATTAATAATGCAAATTTCTAATTTTAATGTGGGCGCCAGAACAAGTTTATAACAAATACCAAATCAAATTCTAACCTTGTTCAATATTTCTAACTTTAGGAACTCAGTGATTTTACTAATGCACATGGCGGTACAACATCGCCTCCATTTACTGAATTTACATGTCCGCTTGACCTGGCATCATTTCTCAACGAAATAAATATGAGATCAGCGAAGCAACAACAACAACAATCCCCACTTGGGCAGCCATTTTTGTTTTATGAACCCTTGCAAAGAAGCATATGAGACTCGGATTCGGGGCGTAACAGGTCATATTCGTAAGTTGCTGTCAGGGCGCTTCATTAACTTGCAGGGTAACATATAACAAAATAACATGCAGGAAAGAGTGAAGCCAGGGTTAAAAACAACTGAATTTAATAACAAATCACCATATTTACACATAAACAATTAACAACAAAAACTCCCAACTGACTCCCGCTTAATAAAAATGCCAAAAACTAGGCGATATCTCTGGAGAGATTAATTACCTGGACCAAGTGTCCTTAAATAAAGATACAAGAAGTGACCATATAAGTGCGTATGCCGTTCTACATGCACCACGATGTGTACTTTGAATGCGTGATTCGTTATCATCCAGAATGACCCTTCAAACAACGAATCCGCATTTCCTAGAGCTAGACCGACACAAGGGAACACAACTACAATACATTAAATTAAACCGACACTTCCTAAATCTACTATAAACAAACACAAAATTTCCGCGTGAAATTGGACTTGAATTGCCGTAGCAACATTTACTGCCTACAAACTTAGGACTTCTCACACAAATCAACACAAGTACATTAACACGTGACCAATAGAAAAATACTCAAATGACCGCTGTCAAAATTTACAAATACTCTACCACTACACCAAACGGGTGTGACAAACAAAATTACATGAAATCGAGTCATCAACAAAGCAATAGGCAAACAGCCAACATTTACGTTAATCACAATATTCTTATCCATACAAGGTACAACAATCCGTTACACACATGGCGAACTCCCCAATTAATTATGGCTTAAAAATTAGCCATCACAATGAACAGGTTTGCTACATGAAAGCTTACAGGGTTCAGTCGGACAAAAAGGACTGCCTATCAAAATAAGTCACAGGCAAAACGGGCGGTTTGTGGAACTCTGCATGTCTGTCAACCCACGTGTCAATAACCTCGACCTCCCAGAACATGGGGTCGAACCTCGAAGAAATGTGCCCCAAAGCACAATAATACGTGTGTGTCAGAAAAACATAAGGACAAGAATCAGCAGTCTCCCAAGAGCACTCTGTCTTTCCATCTAAAATACAACAGCAGCAAAAAAATATAAGGGCGGTAGGACAACTACCCCCTCCTCACGTAGAATCAACACACACTAGACACATCAAAACACACTTAATCACACGTATGGGTTGTGACAGACCCTGAAATAAAAGACACAAATAATATCCACATGCTGGCGCCATCGTTCTATGCCGTGACAGTCACCTGAAAAGGACTCAAGAAAAATCTATCAAAATTAGAACGAAGGTGTTCTACAATTACTTTTAAGTTGGTGCACTCGGCTACCCTAACATGAATAATAACCTGTTCAGCAAAATGTTTTACAATCAATTCCTCCCATTCCTATTTCAAATATTAACGTTAATAAAGCACCATTTATCGAATGTAACGGGTTCCGCAATTGCAAGGATAAAATCACGCACGCACGCCGCGTACATTACACATGACTCAAGAAAAAAAATCAAAATATCAACAAACACATTGGCCACGCGCCAACGGACATTTAAACATATAGTGTCGGTACAAGAAAAACAGCTATAAAAACAAGAAAGAAAACATGACTATTTACAAAGTTCCCCGGCCAAATCTAACTACATAATTGAAATAATCCAATTTTAGTACATCACCGCTTCTGCATGTAGGACTAAGGACATCCTCCTCAACCCATTGCCCTATGGACAATTTAGCACTCCATAGTAGTCGTCTGCGTTGATTTCTTGAAGCTCATCCCAACTTCAAACCACGTGCTGATCATCTTGGTCTCGACTCCTTGGCAGAAAAGTTCAATGTTAAATATTTGCCTATCTATAATCGCTTGCAGGCTACGCTGTTCACCCACAATTGTCCTACTGCGATTAATAGCGAAGACTGGCCCTAATTATATCGCACATACGCACTACAAAAACACACATACAATACACACAATTTATACATAAAATATACATCTCGAGTCCGCGCCACTGGCTCGTTAACAAGTTCAAAATCCTGGCTGCACCAGCAGTCGCTATCTCGTCCGGTATTTCCGTCCCGTCTTGGACTTCGGTTCTGGTAAGCGCTAATTAGGGTGATACGATACTTCCCCCTTAAAGTTGAACTCGTCGTCTTTAAAAGAATGTTACAGTTTATCACGCGCTGGCGTGAAATATTTAGATCACACAATTTAGTTGATTTTTAGAACAAAATGTATTATATCTTTTAAAAATTCGATACTGCAAACGCTGCGACTTTAGCTCCCCAGAGCTCAGAAAATAAATTAGCTTCACTGATTTTAGAGCGTAAAAATCATATTTCAAACTGGCGTGGAGTATACCTCTGAAGGCTCCACAATATAAGACTTAGATAAATTCGAGCGTCAAAATCACACCTCAAACTGGCGTGGAGTATGCCTCTGAAGGCTCCACAAGAATAGACTTAGATTGGCGTCAGGCCAAACTATTTATGAGAAACTGACAAGGGCAGCGGAGTGGGGCAGAGTCGGATAAAAACTTCCAGAGTTTTTGTCTCACAAAGATGGGGCTAGTGTCATTCTTCTCCAAATAAATCCAACGTCTCAAATTACTCGAGCGGAGATTAATCCGTTCGGCGGTTCCTTAGATACACACTTCCGCGCGCTTTTTACTACTGACGCCGTCCACCTCGTGGTCACAGCTTGGTCTCTTGCGATTGGCTGATTCAATCGTATGTTCGTTGAGAGGACCTCGTGATTCTTCCTTTATGTCTCCAATTTTGGTACAGTAGTTGCACAATTTGGCCTTGAACTCGACTAATTCTGGCCGTCCCCCAGGAATAGCTACCAACTCAGCTTCTGTTGCAATCATTACGAAATGCTGGCCTCCCTAATATCCAAGTCGACTTCCTTATGTGCTGCCTGGGCCGTAGTAATAATAATAATAAATATGAATACTTATTTATCGAAGATCAATAAGGGTTCAATATATCTATTTATCTACTTATTATTATTATTATTATTATCATAGATTTTTCCGCTTTGGGCGATCGTCCGAACTTGAGCCAATCACAGCTTCACTTCCTTTTCCTCTTATCTTCTCTTCCCAAAACCTCTTCATTAATCCACTGTGTTTCTCTTCCTTTCCTCTGTCCATTTTCCCCCTATTGTTTCTTTTCTTCAGAGTTGTTCAAATGTCTTGTTTCTGATTTTATTTCTGACTTGATTTCTGCCCTTAACATCGTCTTCAGAGATTTTGAATCGTTCCAGGCCCTCCTGTGATTTTCTCATCCAACTGGTTTTTAATTTACTTGTATTAATGGTGTTAAAAATTTTCTTAGTGACTCAGTTTCTATCCCTCCTCCTCAGATGTCTTTTATCCATTTGCTGTTGTTTAAGTCTTCAGTCTTTTGACAGGTTTGATGCAGCCGTCTATGCCTCCCTGTCCTGAGCTAATCGTTTCATCTCTAAACAGCTACACCCTACATCCGAGGCAATCTGTTTAATATATTCTAACCTTGGTCTACCCCTACAGTTCTTGTCCGCGAACCTTCCTTCCATAACTAAGCTTGCTTTTCCTGCGTGTCTTAATACAGTATGTGCCCTACCAACCTATCTCTTATCTTCATTAGAAGTCGCCAGAAACATCTCCCCTCTCCCACTCGTCTTAATACCGCTTCGTTTGTAACCCTATCTACCCATCTGATCTTCATCATTCTCCTGTAACACCACATTTCAAACGCTACAATTCTCCTCTTTTCTGCTGCACCAATAGTCCAAGTTTCACTTCCATAGAGCGCCACGTTCCAGACAAAGGCTTTCAAAAATGACTTCCTGATACCTAAATCTATATTCGATGTCAACAGATTCCTTTTCTGTAGAAATGCTTTCCTTGCCTGAGCCAACCTACGTTTTACATCCTCTTTGCTTCGTCATTCACTGGTTATTTTACTTTCTAAGTAACAGAAGTCTCCTACATCCTTTAGCTCTTCACCTGCCAATTTGAGAGGTTTCTGAGTTATTATTATTTATTTCTCCGACACAGCCATCAATGAGTTGCGCGTGTAAGAGCTTTCTGAGTGGTAGCGTGTCCGCCTCACGGTCCTAAAAATGCGGGTTCAACTCCAAGCCGAAGAAGCAGGGTTGTTAGAAGGCGGAACAACGATCTCTCGTATAACCCTACGCTGCTAAGGGAACCAAGGACTCCCTCCCACAGCATTTCTTCCAGACGCGGATCTAGAGTTTGGCTGGGGGGGGCAGAGAATCGAAATTGTTAAGAAAAATTGTATCACTAAAAACGCAATCGCAAAATAACCAAACGTACAAAACCAGACCAATTTTTTGCAAGCTACATGGATAGAAATTTGATGCGTTTAGCGCACCAAAAATATTCGTACAAATTGTAACGGCGTGTTTTGCGACTTTTACATCGAGCTTCGAGAAAAGTGTCAAAGTACGTTACAGTTCGGCAAGTCGAGTTGGTACCGACAAAGGGAGAAAGACACCGCTTAAATTGCCAACCAAGCTTGCAGTTTGGACGTTGGCAACATTTTTTGGTACGAAAAAAGCCCCAAATTCCTATCCGTGCATTGCTGCACATTCGTCGTGACATCACTATAGACATCGATTCGGTAATCACAAGGTTTGCTAAACAAAATAGACGATTTGATTTTGTTATATGAATAATCGTTTTTATGTAACAGGTATGAAGTTATAAATATGTACAGTTGTAACAGAACATAATAATTGCAATAAATGTATTTTCAGTATTGAATAATGAAAAAACTGTTTTTCAGTTAAAATTCATTAAGTTTGATTTGTCTGGTCTTCGTTTGGGGTGGGGGTGGGGTGGGGGGTCATGAGCCCCGGGACCCCCCCTCCCCCCTTGAATCCGCGCCTGATTTCTTGTCCCTATCGAGGTTTCCAAACACATGACATTGACTTTCGTGGCTCTTAATTCATAGTTCCATTTGGTTAGTATTTTCAGTCCAGCTTAATTTTCGTTAAGGTTCCCATTTCATTGTCATTTTCGCTATCACCCAGATCATTAGGGGCCGATAACCTAGATGTTAGGCTCCTTAAAACAACAATTATCATCGGCATCATCAGATTTTGGATTTCACTGCTAGGTGGCAGTGAAAACGGAGCGCCAACATTTTGATAATTGATCGTCGAAATAGCAGCAAGAGAGAGCTGAGATGGTTATTATTATTATTACATCGTTATGCGTGAAGCTCTATGGAAGTGAAACGTGGACTGTTGGAGCAGCAGAAATAGGAAAATTGGAGCGTTTGAAATGTGGTGTTACTGGAAAATGATGAAGATCAGATGGGTAGATAAGGTTACGAACGAAGAGGTATTAAGATGAGTGGAAGAGCAGAGAAGTTTCTGGCGACTGCTAATGAAGAGAAGAGATAGGTTGGTAGGACACATACTGTATTACGTCACCCAGGAATAGCAAGCTTAGTTATGGAAGGAAGGGTCGAGGACAAGAACTGTAGGGGTACACCAAGGTTAGAATATGTTAAACAGATTGCCTCGGCTGTAGGTTGTGGTAGCTATGTAGAGATGAAATGATTAGCTCAGGACAGGGAGGTATGGATGCTGCATCAAACCAGTCGAAAGACTGAAGACTCGAACAACAACAACAACAACAACAACTGGCCCATCTGTGGAGCGGGATAGAACTAATTATGCTAATGATGTTTGATCTTTCACAAAATCTTCCTCCTGTTTTCAGTCCATGATTTTTTGGTCCTGGTAGTCATTTTCTCGGAGAAATTATGGTTATTGTTTACTGTTGGGAACTGGAGTTGATCTTCTTCTTCTTATTATTATTATTTCTTTGTTCGTCATGCCCGACTAAAGAGTTCCCCCAGTGGCTCACATCCAGTTGGACGTGGGTTGGCGACCACGGGGCCCCAGCTCAGTCCGGCATTGCTTCCACTTACTTGTGCCGGGCTCCTCTCTGTCTTCTTTCCTGTCGATCTCACTTGGTCAACTCTTGTTCTCTTCCGACCCCGACGGTATTAGGGTATCTGAGGCCTAGGGAGTCTCTACCTTTCCCGCCTTAATTGGTCCTTGTCTCATCTTTTCTGATTCCCTCCTTCTGCGAGGGGTCAGCCTTCTCTTTCTTTTCATGTTATCTCCTGCCTTCTGCTCAAGGCCCTTAAGGAGGCCGGGTGTGTAGCCCCACCACGTTTGGTGCACCCTAGATAATGCTACACCCTCAGGGGCTCATGACTGGTGAGTTTGGGAGTTGGCGACCCCGAGATATTCCTGTGCTGGGTCCGTTTTCCCCTTTTGTCCCTTACCTTTGGGGCAGACCCTCTCCTCTTTCACTTTTCTATCGGCCTTTCATGGCTCTCCTTCCTTCCAAGTCCCTCAATCCGCATTCTTTTCCTCCTGTCCTTTATTTGCCTTATTCTCCTTTTGTTTTCCATTTCTTCTTCTAGTATATAAGTTCGTAGTTAGTTTTTAGTTGTAGTTTGCATTTCATCTTCACGATCACGCAAACCATCAGGGGCCGATAACCTAGATGTTAGGCCCCTTAAAACAACAATTATCATCATCATCATCATCGACTAAAGAGTGCGATTGAACTTATTTAGCTGATGGCATTGCCTTTCTCTTCTCCCAATGCTCTTCATCTTCTCGCTGTGACTTCTCTTGCCAGAGGTTTTGTTGGTGATGGTCTGCAAAGCGGTGATTATCGACTAATTCTCTGAACTTAGCTCTGTCTAGTACAATGTCACCTGTGATGCCTATTTCCTGAAGATCTTTTCCAACCTCAAGCAGCCAGGTGTTTTTAACTTTCATTGACAGGGCAAGGTTAAGAATCCTTTTGGTCAGTGTCTGATTGCCCATCCTGAGGATATGCCCTTAAAATTGCAATCGTCTTTTCCTAAATGTGTCTGAGATTTTCTCCGAGTGCTGGTATAAGTCTTGGGATTTTCTTTTCATCCTGATTCCCCCTCTACAGACTGGTCCAAAAATGTTTCTTTGGATTTTCCTTTCTTACTTTTCCACATCTTTAATTAATGATCTGCCCCCAATAGTCAGCGTTTCAGAAGCATATAGTGCTTCAGGCTTGATTACAGTGTTGTAATGCCGTAATTTTGCATTTCTGGATATTGATTTTTTATTATTATATCTGTTCCAAGTGAGTCTGTAAGGTTTCTGCAGTTTAGAGATCCTATCTTTGTTTGCTTCACGATTCAGTCCGCAAGGTTGGATGACTTTTCCCAGGTATTTGCATTTAGACACTTGCGATATTTTGCCGAATTTGGTTGTCATTGGTAGACTAGTCCATCGAGGTGACGAAGAGAACCCTGCAAGTAGTGTGTTTTCTGTCTCTTATCATTAAACCTCTTTTATGTTCGACCCTGACAATTATATGTCTGAAAACTGTATCATAATGATGGTCATTATAACATTATTTTTCATTATGAAACAGTTTCTCCCACCAATCACAGCTCAAGAAACAGTTGTTTGACCGATTAGATAAGGATACCTTCGCGCATGCGCTCAAAATCCAACATGTCTATATAAATTACCGAAAGTGCACCGTCCGTAATGTTCTCGTAAATAAACTGGTGAATATGAGACACTGTACCTTAATATCCTTAAATCCAATTTCTACACAGTGGGTTGTTTTCAAACGATTTCGGTGACTTTTTTACTGAATACTGATGCTCAATTTGCACATATGGCATTGAAACTCACAGAGCGCATGCGTCGGTCGGTCAGTGAGCTTGGACATGAGAGATATCCTACCCCGCGCAGCATCCGATCACAAAATTCTAGTGACAATCTCAACAGATATTTATGAATATTTATGTTAAAACATATAATAAAGTTGTAATTATCGTCGAACATAAACAGTCGTATGCAACTCGCCTATAATGGTAATTAAGACACTCGTATGGAAATTATAAAACTCGCAAACGCTCGTTTTATAAAAATACTCGTGTCTTAATTATAGCCATTATAGGCTCGTTGCATAATGTACTATTATTTCACTTCCCAGTTCACCTGTGACTCCTCTCTCGTTCTCGCAATGATGTTCCACGTTTTAGGGTATTGTTGTAGATTTTTCTTCAAATCAAATTCTGGCATTAATTTCATCTGGAGATTGGCTTCTTTCCTGTAGACAGAGCAGGGGCTCCCAACCTTTTAGCATGTGCGTATCACTTGAGTTTTTTCGAAATTTTGGCGTACCAAAGTCCTATATTTTTTTAGAAACTTATATTTACTGTCGGAAAAGTGCACAATGGCTTATTTTATTTTAATAACATTACTGAGAAAACTTATTATGTAATTATTAATGTACTTGTATTTCGGTTCTATTCAACACTTTGTCAAGACAGCAATAAATATATAGAGACTTTTATTTTAATCTTCCTTATTTTTATTTAGAAGGATATACATATAATATTAATAACATTTTACAATAAATGAAAAAATGAACAGATTATTGCAAATTACAGTTTTATTTATCACTCATAGGTCTAAAAACGTACAATTTTACATAATTAGTTCAAACTAAGCAAAAAAGAACACATCAACATCATCCAAAATCTTCTTTTGTGCAAAACTTCTTGTTGTTTGCCTGTGATTAAAATACCAATATCAGCAGTAATTTAACTTAACTTCACTCTTAAGTACTCTACAACACTTATTCTGTTTCTATGTTTAGTTTTGATGTACAAAAGTTCATAAAATCCACTCTCACACAAATAACTTGTAACAAATGGCATCAAAAACAGCAGACCTTGCCGGAATATCATTGGGTACTCGGTTTTATATCCGATCCAGAATTTAATTAAATATGTCTCTTTAAAACTGCCTGTCATGGAACTATCTTCTGTTAGATCGATTTATTTATTTATTTACTTGAATCAGAGGCAGATAAATAATATTGTACATACAAAAGCAAAGGCAAAACATGGAATTATACATATATATTTATAATCAAACTGTCTTTGCCCAGAAACGAGCAACTGCTATAGCATTTTCTTGTGCCTTAAACAACTCCTCCTCATTGCAAGAATCAGGGCAGCATAAGCACTGACCCAGATGCTTTGTTGTCTGTACCTCTCCACTTTCACAAAGTGTTGATTCTTGTAGGTGTCCCCATTTCATTAGGTTATCCTTAGTTTTGCTCGTAATCTGTTTAGTGATTTCCAAGTGGTCCAGTCCAAGTTGTGTCCGGCTGGTAGGCATTCTGCTGGTGTTACCCCAGTTGGAAGATGATTGATTTTGACTGCCCACAGTTCTTCTCTGGCTTTGTTGGAGGATGTGTTAAGTGGAGATGTTGACTGTAAAAAGCTCTTTCTAGATTTCAATCCATGTCTTGGAGGAGCATATCCGTGCAGCGGGTGTAGCTCACTTCCTTCCACTTTCTTTCATATGGAACAAGGAAGCAATCGGGCGTACCCCGGGCAATGCCAGGCGGCTGATCCTTTCAAATCCAGAAGCAGATATAGTGTTAGATCGATAAAACTTTCTTTTAATTTCAACTCATTTGGTGAGATTCCCAACAAAGAATTTCTCATCCAGTCAAATTTGGAATTTGGAGCAAGCACATCTGGCATTGGAGATATTCCATTTTCTTCAAAAAATTATGTTGGAGTAGGAAATGCAGATAAATTCTCCTCCTGTTCTGGTGAGCAATCGTATCACCCACGCGTACCACCTGAAATGTTCCCGCGTATCACCAGTGGTACGCGTACCACTGGTTGGAAACCCCTGCTGTAGAGCTCAAGGTACTCCTCAGGTCCAAGCTCTGTGAACCTGCGGGATGAGGGGGGGGGGGGGGGGCAGGCGGGGAGTGAAGGACCTGTCAGCAGCCCACTGTGTTATCTGGTATTCCTGCCTATTCCAGTACTGCTAATATAGGGCCGTTGCTCTAACCACTGTGGTGTTGCGAATGAGTGAGTGAGTCACCGACCAATGTATAAGGTGCGTTCAAAAAGTAACGAGCCGGAGCCTGTAATGCGCAAACCGATGACGCCATCGGCTAATCGTGGCGTCTGTAACGAGGTGTGGTTCCGACCAGAGCGTGGAAGGTTACAGCCCGTCACTAGAGGGCACGCGTGCACGTCACGTGACGATACAAAGCGAGCAGCAGCATGCATCAATCGTACAACGCTGCCAGTCGCATTGCAAACAGTGACATGGAGGCGTCAAACGAAGAGCAATGAGGTGTTGTTCGGTTTCTGACAGCGGGAGGAGTGGGGGGAAAGGACATTCATCGCCGAATGTCACAAGTGTACGGTGAACACTGCATGTCCCTTGCAAGGGTCAAGGTGTGGCACAAGTGCTTCAGGGAAGGACGGGTGTCGTTAGCCGATGATGCCCGGTCTGGGGCACCCCCCTGCATTACCGATGACAATGTCCAGCTGGTTGATGCACTCATTACCCAGGACCGCCGAGTGACAGTGAACGCCATAGCCGCCGTGGTCGGATTGAGCGTCGGAAGTGTGCACACCATCATGAAAGAACGACTGCACTTACGGAAAGTGTGTGCCCAATGGGTGCTCCACAGTCTTCAACCACACCAGGAAGCATGTCGAACGGCCTACTGTCTTGGTCTTGGTTGGACGATTGACGCATGCTGTTGCTCGCTTTGTAGCGACACGTGACGTGCACGCGTGCCCTCTAGCGACTGGCTGTGACCTTCCACGCTCTGGTCGGAACCACACCTCGTTACACACGCCACGATTAGGCGATGTCGTCGCCAATTTGCGCATTACAGCCTCCGGCTCGTTACTTTTTGAACGCCCCTTATATTTGGTTCTGTTACTACGCACGGACCGGCAACACAGCACGTCTATCAACGTCCACGATCCACATTTCTCTGGGTTATGTTGTGTTATTGTTGTTTTAAGGTGCGGAACTACGAGGTCATCTTCCCCTCTTAAAACAGATTAAAGAATACAAATTTCGAATGGAATTTAAAATTTCTAGGTGGACACCTAAATATGAAAGACCGAAAATTAATAAAACAAAAAATAAATAAAAGTAATAATTGTAATATAAACAAAAATTACGGGGGGAAATTCTTCTTCTTCTTCTTCTTCTTCTTCTGCCTCATCCGATACGGACGTTGGCTAACACCTTCTTATCCTGTGAAATCCTGAAGAGTTCCGTGGAAGAAAGCCCAAACCACGTTCTTAAGTTATCCATCCAAGTTATTCATCTCCTTCCCGGTCCACGCTGACCTTCAAATTTACCCTGAAGTATAACTTGGAGCAGACGGTGTTTTGGATTCCTCATCATGTGTCCCAAGTATTCCAATTTCCTCTTCTTAATTGTGTTTAACAGCTCAGGTTGGCTGCTCACACGCTGAAGAACCTCACATGTTCTGTCCACGAGATTTTAAGAATCCGCTGGTATATCCACATTTTAAAAGCTCGAATCTTCTTTTCTGTAGCTACGGACAAGGTCCAAGCTTCAACACCATAAAGAAGGGTGGAGACAACATAACACTTCACTTCTCTTCTTAAGCGTCATACTGAGATCTCGACAGCATAGTAGTTGTTTCATTGTCATAAAGATGGATCTAGCCTTCTCTATGCGGCATCTTATTTCTACCGAAAGATCCCAATTCTCATTAATATTCTGTTCTAAATAAACCAAACTCTTGACTCGCTCAATCGGATGTCCATCGACCAAAATGACTTGGGACAAAAATTCAGAATTCAAAGAAGTAGTATTTGAGTCAATGTACACTGGAAAATTTAGATTGCTGGCCCTAACCCACTTTCACTTATAAAGCGGATAACGCGATCAGCAGCTATTGCGTCATCGGCTAATATAAGTTTGAGTGTCGTCTGCAAACCAACGTTTCTTCGTAAGTCAGCAAGATCCACACACTCGGTTAAAATGTGGGCCACGGTGAATACGACTCCACAGGTACAAAGTGGGGGGTCTTCCCTTCTCATTAGGTACGAGTGGGTGGGTCTTGCATGACCTATCCTCTCAGCTTCACAGAGCTTGGACCCGACCAGTGACACTGTCTAGCGAAGTGAATAGTACCGCGGGGGCCCGGGTTTTATTCCCGGCTCTGCCAAGAAATTTAATTCTCGTCTGAGGGCTGAGTAGCCTCCGTGACTTAAATTAGGCGGCAGAACGCCGGCCTCTCGCCGCTGGGTCCGTAGTTCAAATCCCGGTCACTCTATGTGAGATTTGTGCTGGACAACGCGGAGGCAGACAGGTTTTTCTCCGGGTACTCCGGTTTTTCCTGTGCCAATTTCATTCCAGCAACACTCTCCACTAGGGGCTGCGTGGCGCGGTCGCTAGAGCTTCTAAATGAAAGGGAGTGGGTTCGATCCCCACTCAGGTAGTGGATTTTAGAAACAAAACTACCACTTTCGGAAATGCAAATAGCCCTGGAGTTCACTCAGCCTACACCAGAAATGAGTACCAGGGTAATTCCTAGGAGCAAAGACGAGCTGACAACTCCATCCCATCTAGTGATGGTTGGTTGGTTCCTCAGTTTAGGGGCTGCGACAACGCGGTCATGTAGCCCCGTGTACTTTGGGTGTGTGTAGAATATGTGTGATAACCGGTGTTAATTGTGATGGCTGTATTAGTGTGTGTATCTGTATTTTAATTCAAGTAAGGACAACAACTTTGAATTTTTCAAATAGTTTCTACTTTTGCCGCCAAACGCCACCGTCAACGACCAGTAGGCCTATTTCAGAACTTAGCTACTAGACGCCACCGCAGTCGGCTCTTGGCAACGAACGTAGAAACCTAAGAGCGTTGTTAACATTCTTAGCCTATACAATTTAGCTTCACACAGGTGTAATTAGTGGAAGGTTCTTTAACATGCCATAAATCTATGACATGGGACCGCCGGCTTTACTTTCCCTCCGAAGGAAGGCATACTGAGGGATTGTTAACGCTCTTAAAAACTCCGTCGGCTTCGGCCGGGTTTGAACCCGCTATCTTAGGCATAGAAGCTCAGCATGCTACCGACTACGCCACCGAAGCCGCTATCTATGTGATGTTGTCACAAAAAGTGGAAGCCTCTACCTTCCACTAATCCCTGGGCCTCCATGGCCTGTATGGAGTCCGCTTAACACTCTTCCACTATCATATGATTGTATCTGTCATTCATTTAATCATTGCCCCAGGGGAGTGCGACAGGCTTCGGCAGCCGGCACAGTTCATATCCTCGCCGCTAGATGGGGGCTTCATTCATTCCATTCCCGGATCCGGTCGGTCGACTGGAAGCAGGCAGTGGATTCGCATTTTCTGAGGGCTGGAACGGGGTACACTGAGTCTTGCGAATTGTTGTTAATGTTTATAGCAGCATTAGCGGCTAATTTAGAATATGATTCTTTTTCGTTAATTGCTCTCGCAACATTAAGGCAATTGGGTTTAATAATGAGAAACAACCGAGAAGAAGCGGATTCGATACCCATCTCAGTCATCCTAGAAGTGGTTTTCCATGGTTTCCCACTCCTACTCCAGGCAAATGCCGGGATGGTTATTAACTTAAGGCCACGGCTGCCTTCTTCCAAATCCTCATCTGAATTACAGCTCGGGCTGGCTGCGTGGCTCAGCGGCAACGTTCTCGCCTTCAGTTCCCAAGGCTGCAGGATCGAATCCTGGCGCAGTCAGTTGGCATTTGAGGGTGCGCAAATGTGAGGGAGCCGTGTCAGTAGATTTACTGGCACGTTAAAGATCCCCTTCTGGGCAAAATTCCGGCACCCCGGCGTCTCTAAAAGCCAGAGCACAGCTGGAAGAACATCACGTTGGATGGAAGAAGCTGATCAGTTTTAGTTATCATGGGAGAGTAGTAATGGCAGACTGTTGATCTTCAGGTCAGAAATCACCAGCTCAGTGCGGAAAGACGAAAATGTTACCATCTAATCCCATCCCTAATCCCTCTGGGATAAACAAGTGCCTTTAAGTTCCAAATTAGTCTCTGTCTGTCTGTCTGTCTGTCTGCTAGTCAGCCTGGAGGTTGGTTGGATCCTCAAAAAGCACCACCATAGGTTGTGGTAGAAACCCACAAAACCGAGGCAGTACTATAATGAGGCATACTAGGCAAGGTGAAGAGTGAGGTAGTTTGCCATTGCTTTCCTCACTGAGTCAGTACAGCTGTACTAACCCTATGAGCAGAACCTTTCACAGCATCCACAGGCACTGACTGTGCCCTGAACGGTCATTACTCAGCACCACCCATACCACAGTCCTTGACGGTGTCCGGACAGTTCCCCACACTGACACTTCCACACACTGCCCAAAATACTGACACTTCGCCACAGCCTTGGTCATGGCTACCTGTTTAATGACTCATAAATAGTCTCGACTGACATTTCCACACACATCTCCACCCCACCACCAAGGCTACTATGAAAACGATCAAGTTGAAGACATAAATGTGGATTCTGAAGCTGCTGTAATTTCTTCTCTGAAAGACGAATTTCCAACAACAACAATACATGGCTGTCATTTTCACATGACAAAGTGCTTATGGAGAAAAGTACAGGATCTCGGATTGTCGATGGAGTACCGAGAGAATAACGAAATCAGCCTTCATGTACGTATGTGCGCAGCACTTGCGTTTTTAAAGCCTGAAGACGTGCTCGATGGATGGGTGGAAATACACTCTCAAGCTCTAGAAAGTCCCAAACTTAGCCAGTTTTTTGACTACTTCGTTGACAACTGGCAAGATAACCAAGACATTCCAATCGAGATGTGGAACTGCCACCAAGCACGACACAAGACAACGACTGCTGTTGAGGGCTGGAACAACCGACTCAACAATCTTGTCGGGAGACCTCACCCCAAATTAAAAGAGGTTGTCAAAGTGTTGAAGACGGAAGCTGAGAAGACAAACTGCGCATTTGTCAAGTCCGAGCTCAACATGGAAGGAAAAAAAAAGAAGAAGAAAATATGTCAAACTGGACGGATGGATTGAGATCATTCAGAAAAGTTCGAAAATGACAACAACAACAAATGAAAAGATTTCTGAAGGCAGTTGCCTATTCACAGAAAATGTAGTAGGTTAATATTATTGTTGAACAAAATAATAATAATAATAATAATACAAAACAACTGACGAAGCCTAGAAAGCTGATTTTAAACACACCAAAATGATCGGTTTTGTTATTATTTTGCCAGTCCACAGCCTGGATAAAGTGTGATGGAAATCAGACTCTGCATTTATTTTATTTTGATAGAAATTACACTCCATCACGATGATCGCTGAAGCCTATAGCCTTGGGGGGGGGGGGGGGGGGGGGTGGAACTGTCAGTCGAGATTATTTCTGAGTCTTTAAACAGGTAGCCGCGTCCAAGGGCTGTGGTGAATTGTCATGTAATCGTCCTTGACTAGGGTCTAATAGCCAGAGTAGTTAAAAGGGACGTAAACCAATAACATTATTATTACTAATACAGTCATCTCAGTGACACAGGTTATCAGAAAAATTCCACACACACCTAAGTACTCGGGGATATATGACCACCAACAACAGATCCATCGTAATGAGGACTTACAAAAGTCCGAAGATTGAGGATTCAATCCCGGCCATACACACTGCTCGACAAGACATACGGTGCTGATGACTATGATGCCCCTAGCCTCAGGAGGACCTTATTTTATGTGCCCCGAGTATCCCTACTCCCCTCTGGTAAGCATAAATTCAGGGGCACTCAATAATCAGGCAGGTAATTAATTCTTGTTAATTGCTTTTCCCCGCTGGCTGCTGCATCAACTGACGGGTGAGTCCCTCAGCCACAGCACTGCAAGACCAGCAGAACGCACGGTGACGTCACGCAATTTGTTGTTGTTGTTTGCCACTCACTGTGGAAGCCGGGGATTTCTCTGTCCATAGCCACGTGATAGACCTACCATCCCCGCCACCCCCACCCCCTCCTTTCCCCCGCCCCCAAGTTACCTGGAACAAGTGTCTCTCACATGCAGTTCATTTCTGGCACTGTGAAGTGTATAAGGCAGTTCTACGATACCTAAAGTAAAAAAGTGACAGTCAGTCTGAAAGACTAGACTTTGTATCATTTTAGATGTTACAAATGCTAAAAAATGCTAGAAAGGCTGGAGGTTTCTCGCTTCGCTCGAAGCCAAAGGCTCTTGACATGTTAGAAAATTATCAGCATAATACTTATCTGGCTTATCTTGTTTCAAATTACTCTCGAACGGCAAGTGCAAACCAAGGGCAAAGCAAGGTCTAGCACGCGGGATGCCGTCACGCTCACCAGAGCGCGCGGGGACGTGCCCCTTCCATCCAGTCTAAAAACACTTATAGTGGGCGATGTATTGAAGATAGAGATATGCTCTCGCGGACTTTTTTGTAGAACTTTTCATGCTGACCAATTCTTACGCTCATAGTATATTGATATTTTTAACGGTTTGCCCATCGTAAGCTTAAGAAGTGCATGGACGCCAAGTTTGTTTTCGACTTTTTCACTGAAATCGTTACTGCTTGGCTTCCTTTGATCATACATAAATTATTTTCTACAGAATCTTTCCTCAAGATATCCTTTACAGAATGGTGAAAACCGCATCAAAATCCATCCAGTGCCTCTCGAGATTACCCGTGACATCCAAGAATCGGGGATTTTTGTCTTGTACTAACGAAGTACCGTAGAGATTGTCGGGGAACAAATGCACCAAGCGGTACTTTGACGTCACACACCTCATTGCATCTGGGTACATTTCGTCCCGTCACCGTAACGTAACGCCAGACCCCAGCGTAACGACGAAGTCGACAAGATCATTTAAAATTATAAAACAACTACAAGTAATCGTTTGTTGCAGAATTTAAAGTTAATTTTACTTCTGGTGGGGGCATTTTGTTCTGCCAACCATGTGGGAAAGCAATCAAGGCTGAACAGCGATCTCAAGTTACACAACACCTCAAGGGCAAGAAACATATTGCCGCAGTTTCGCGATAATCGTCGGTCATTTGTCATGGCCAACCTGAAGATGTATCTCGTTGTGTATTGAAATGCTTCAGCAGTCAGTGAGACATAGCATTCGTGAGTACTGCATATTGTTTATATTCACATTAATAAACTAAATTATGATTAAATATTTTCCCTTTTTGTCACATATTTCAGGTATTTTAATACATAACAAGTAGTTCCGTGAGGAACTAAATAGCCTATTTTCATATATCCTACTAATATTAATTGCCTCTATCAACATACAAATTGTCAGTTTGATTGGTGTAATAGATTCGTAGATATTGAGAACCGTCTAAATATTTTGGATGGTCACCATGTTGGATTTTTATATCATAGGCCTTATATTTATGTACTAAGTTATTACATGAAGATTATTGTGTAGCTGTTTTATTCAAACTTCAATCGCACAAGAAATAAAAGTGGGATTTTAACATTTCGCTCAGCCGCCATCTTGTGGTTATGGAAATAATTTAAATCAATTAGATGCCAGTCGATTAAAATTTGTGTAAGAGTATACCGTATCAAGTTTCACTGCGCTCGGATGGTTAAAACGCAAGAAACGTCCATTTGAATAATTAAATTTCGCGTCGCCGCCATGTTGGATTTGTGCTCGCCAGGTTATTGAACGTCCCATATGTGAACTTATGCTTATAGCCTCTATACACTTACAAAATTTCAGTTTGATTGCTGTAGTAGATTAATAGATATTGAGAACCGTCTAAATATTTCGGATGGTCACCATGTTGGATTTTAATATATGTAGGCCATAGAGTTATATACTATTAGATGATGATTATTGTGTACGTTCATTATGCAAATGTTGATTTGGATCGCATGATTAGAACACAAGAAATAAAAACTTAAATTTTCGAAATTCTTACAGCCGCCAAATTCAGGTTACGTAAGCAATTGAACTAAATTAGATACCAGTGCATTACAATGTGTATAAACATTTGCTGTACGAAGTTTCATTGCGTTTGGATCATTAAATCGCGAGAAAAGTCTATTTTAAACTTTCAACTTCACTTAGCCGCCATGTTCGTTTTGTAGTTAACCGGGTTTTGAAAATCTCATTGATGCAATTCCAACTCCGTACAAAATTTCATAGTGATACCGGTAATAGTTTCAGTGATATAGAATGCCGGTGAAATATTTCGCACAGCCACCATCTTGAGGTAATGTAAACAATTGGACGAAGTTAGATGGCGGTGCATTACAATGTGCATAAACATATACTGTACAAAGTTTCATTGCGTTTGGTTGGTTAAATCGCGAGAAACGTCTATTTAAAAGTCACAAATTCTCTTGGCCGCCATGTTGGTTTTGTAGTTACCAGGTTTTCAAAAGTCACATAGGTGAACTTCTAGTAGTTCCCTTTATCACCGTACAAAATTTCAGGGTGATATCGGTAATAGTTTCGGAGATATTGAATGCTGGTGAAATATTTCGCACGCCGCCATGTTGGATTGGTGTGACGTAACAAAATTTGTGGGCACGGTCGGGGTCGTCTGAATAGTGCTATGGAACTTCCCGAGTTTCATTGAAATCGCTCCAGCCATTTAGAAGTTATTAGGGGGGGGGGGCACACGCACACACGCACACACAGACAGACACGCGGACAAAAGGTGATCTCATAAGCCTATTTTTTTTTCATAAATGAAAATAGGCTAAAAATAAATATTCCCCCGATTTCTAGCACCTAAAAATCCGAGCCCCAGTTATCACTTTGTGAAATAGCATTTTTAATGTACAGTAAACATAATTGGACATCCCTGTTTTATGAGCCACACGCAAGATGCTGATTCCACTCGACTGACCACAGATTATCTGCATGAGTCATGCCAGCAGGTGCAGCATTTCAGCACTTCTGATGGAGAGAGACAGAGAGAGAGATAGGAGCATTGTGTGCATGATTATTATTATTATTAATGCTCGGATTTTTTTGTGCTAAAAATCGGGGAAATTTTTATTTTTATGCATTAAAAATACCTGAAATATGTGACGAAAAGGAAAAATATTTAATTATAATTTAGTTTATTAATGTGAATATAAACAATATGCTGTACTCACGATTGCAATTTATGCTATGTCTCACTGACTGCTGAAGCATTACAATACACAACGAGATACATCTTCAGGTTGGCCATGACAAATGACCGACGATGACCGCGAAACTGCAGCAATATGTTTCTTGCCCCTGAGGTGTTGTGTAACTTAAGATCGCTGTTCAGCCTTGATTGCTTTCCCACATGGTTGGTTGAACAAAACGCACCCACCAGAGGTAAAATTATCTTTAAATTCTGCAACAAACGATTACTTGTAGTTGATTTTACTTTAGGCATCGTAGAACTGCCTAACACTTCACAGTGCCAGAAATGAACTGCATGGGAGAGACACTTGTTCCAGGTAACTTGGAGCACGGGCGGCCATCAATTCCCCTCGAATTTCCTTAATTCCACTCGGTCCTCCAAGGGACCCAAAAATGAGTTCCTCAACTCCGCTCAGGTTTTGGCAAGGGGTCGGCAAAGAGGTTATCCCCAATGACGTAAACAAATGTCATAACCCTCCTGCTCGCATTCCAAGGGCCGGGTCTAACACCTTCTGCAGCGCATGAGCAAATTCTTGAATGCAGCTGATTTTTCCGTTCTAGGCTGGAAAACAGTATTTTCAGCATCCGCAGTTGATATCGAAAGTATTTTTAGGTACAAATTATATACCTATTAATATCTAAATTTAATTTTATAATGTCTGACAAGGTTAAAAAACATACAAACATTTAATTATGCACATGTTAAAAACAATGCATAAAAAATTTGTAGGAAAAAAATTGACTTCAGAGCGCTTGACCGAGGGCGTGGTGGTGTTCGCAAGACATTGTTGTGCCATTCGTCAACCGCTCTGATATTAAGTCCGCTCATTGGTTAAATCAGGTATAAAGTGTTTGGCACATTATAACTTATATGGCAGAAAATACAAGTGATTTAAAATTAATCATAATATTCTTTTAAATATGTCTGCCAAGTTTTCTATTCTTTTCTACAAATTTATGGATTGTTAAAGATACCAGGTGAAGCTAGTTGTTAATAATTCGCTAGGGCCATCTAGAACCACCTTCAGTCTTATCACATTTGACTTTTCTTTGCGCCCACAATTCCCTCACCCCAGGGGCGGATCTAGGGGACCTAAGTCGACCCCGCGCCCTGGATTTTTTTAAATGTAATTAATTAATTAATTATACTTTTCAAACTAATTTATAATATATTTTTTCTGTGCAGCTATAACATCCCGTGACCGTTTAGCAAGTTTAGATTTCAGTGAAATAATAGAAAACTTCAGCCGGGAAAAAGGTCGCAAAGTAATATTTTAATATACAAATAATTCATGGTTTTTGGGCTAATGCCGTGTGAAATGAAATCAGATACCAGACGTTTCGAAGGAACCTTGCCTCCTTTTTCAATGGAATCAAACAATGTGGCCAAAGAAAGTATATCAATGACATTACAAAAAATTAGATAAATTCCTCTGTTCGTCACCAGAGAGCAGTTGCCAGAAATTACTGTATGGACCATGGTAGAACGGCGGACAGAGTAGTAAGTAAGGAGAAGATAAAGGGTGTGGGGTGAAATACAGAGACTCCTCGAAGAATGAGGATGTGCAAATAAGGAGAAAACGGGAGGGGGGGGGGGGGGTAGATGGATATAAAGAAACAAAAGGGAGTGTATCTGAACGATACCTAACGTCATACAGGCAACGGCGAAAAAACAGATGGAAATTCCTCCAGTGACGAACAAAGGCATTAGCTCAAAAACCATGAATTATTTGTATAGGCCTATGTGTAGTAATCCCGGGCCGTGAGAGCCTTAATCTACATAATATTTTAATATTTCATAATTTACATAATCTTCTTCAAGGGAACTTAAAGGTTTCATTTATATTATTGAAAAAAGTACTGCAGACTAGTGTATTCAAAATATTGTAACTATTCTTCATTGTATTATTATTACCAACCTATTTTCCATTTGATGTGATAGTTTTTTATTTCCTATTGTTGTGGGCCCCACCTTATCATATCGCCCTGGGGCCCGCAAGGCCTCACCCTTTGGGAAAGAGCCTTCTTGCGTTCCTCTGCCGCAGGGGCACCATGTCTTCTTTATGGAGGCAAGACTCGCTTGAGCCCGATCGTCAGTAGCTTAATTCCCTGTGCTATGTGGGCATCTTTGGTGTTTCTAACCAGCACATCGTCATTTTGTGGTTGGAATAAAACAAGTGAGAGATCTTCTTTGTCAATCTGGTGCTGGCCATTCGTCTGAGGGGGCCATAATACCGTGCCCATCCTTTGAGGATTGTGACTGTTATTATTATTATTATTATTATGACACATTCATTTCACCACATAAGTGGGACAAGTCGGCGACGTACTTGGTAGCATGCTGAGCTTCTACGCCCAAGGTCGCGGGTTCAAAGCCGGCCAAAGTCATCGGATTTTTTAAGAGCGTTAAAAACCCCTCAGTATGCCTTCCTTCGGAGGGAAAGTAAAGCCGGCGCACAGTGGGCCATAATCTTGAAAACGTGGCCTAAAAGGGAAAAAGAAAAGTTTCTAGATGGGAATTTTGGACTATCAGGTTGGCTACAGTAATGTTGGGGCTACTGAATACCGTTCGTGCGGACGAGCAGTTGTTCATTTCGTTCGTTATATCTCAGGTCAATCGCGGCGGTGCGTGCAGCCGGCCAGGCTACAAAATAGTCTTGTCGTTAAAGATAAATATTTGTGTTCTGTGTTACTGAAGAGACTATTTTCAATACGGAAGGTGTTCCAGTAGTTATGTACTAATTAAAACACACTTATATCATTATTGAATAATTAGTTATACATGTTTTTTTAATTGACTTAATACCGGAAAAATCATGAGAAAATTGCAGAATGTGCTTAAAAAATAGAGATAAGTTACGAATTCCAACATACCGCTTTCTTTTGCACTGTGTCCGCAAGTATATATTATTACCTTTGTGAATTAACCTTAAAATCCACCTAGTACCAACTCCGGCTTTGAGTCACGTTTTAAGTGATACATGCAAAATGTCGTTTTTTACATTATTTTGCGGACAATTTCGAGCGGACATCAAATCGACGTTGAAAAGTTTCCAGCTTACACCATAGCAACTGCCAGTCAGTACGTCAAAGAATACCCCTGCTACAACATGCCAACAGCAGTCCATAGATCCACTGACCAGCCATTATTTCTTCGGCTATTTTACCCATCGGTCAACTCAAGAATCAACCAATAAGTTGATAAAGCAATATCGCCTGAGTTTTTCTGGAAAGTTTTCCTGAGTTAAGACTATGGAAGACGTGTTCAGGAGATTGTTGGCAACCACAGACCCCTATATTTCTTCTCTACGCAAATCATCACCAAAGAAACAGAAGAGTTTGTCGCCAGAAGCCGTTGCCCTCTTAGTTCCTGTGGCGGAAGATTATGATGATTCCGATTCAGATGATGAGGAGACAGTCTTTGAAGAAGATGATGATGATGATGATGATGATTCAGTTGAAGAAGCAGAGAAAGAAAAAAAAGACGTTGAAAGATGAAAAGGAAGAAGAAAACGACAACTTCTAATTATTAGTTACAAACAATGTACTAAATGTTATGGTGTTTGAAGCCATTTGCCTTAGTCAGCCGGTCAACACGATCGTACCCAAATGAGATGCTATTCACGTGTTAATTTTTTAAGGATTAGGGAATAACTCATCTTATTTGGGTACGATCGTGTTGACCGACTGAAACGCACCAAACTTTAATTTACTAAATGAATAATTATTGTAATTGATATAAAATTATTTTTTGAAACATCTTACAGCATCTGATATCCTCTATTTGATCCTTTCTCGAGCTTTTCATTTTTTGAGCTTATGTTTTTAACCATTAACTACAACAACCCCTACATATTGATTTTTATATAAATAAAATAATTTGATCAACTTTTGTCCGACATCTTGGATCCACCAGTTTGTTTTTAAAACTTTTTGAACTTATAATCTGCATCAGCAACCTCCATAATTCCCCCAAAAAATACGTTTATATGAAATTATCAATATTTGCCCGCCATTTTTCTCCCACTTTTTGAGATCATATTCTTAATCGGCAACTTCGATAATCTTTACATACTAACATTGGTACAAATTGAACAACTATTTATATTTTGGCCACGTTTTCAAGTTCTGGCCCACTGTGCGGCGGTCCCATGTCATAGATTTGTGGCATGTAAAAGAACGTTTCACTAACTACACTTGTGTAAAGCTAAATTATAGGTTAGATTTGAATAACGCTCTTAGGTTCCAACGTTCGCCGCCTGGAGCTGACTGCAGTGGCATCTAGTAACCAAGTTCAAAACTAGTTGGTCGTTGACGGTGGCGTTTGGTAGCAAAAGTTGGAAGTACTTGAAAATCGAATGTCTGCAGTCCTTACTTCAATTAAAGACAGATCACACACACTAATACAGCCATCACAATTAACACCGGTAATCAGACAGATTCTACACACACCCAAAGTACACGGGGCTACATGACCGCGTTGTCGCAGGAACCAACCAACGAATCAACATATCCTCGGCTTGTTTGCATGACAACTTCTCTTAGGATGGCACATTGAGAAGCGAGCGAACTATCAAACAGGTCTCCGAGATGACGGCCTTCTGCACGATGTTATGTAGACCAGGATGCAGCCTATTCCCAATATTTCTAGATTGCGAGCCAATGATTTAGGGATTTTAAGACTATTTTCATTCTATGAAAAAATAGGCTTATGAGATCACCTTTTGTCCGTGTGTGTGTCCCCCTAATAACATCTAAACGGCTGGAGCGATTTCAATAAAACTCGGTAAGGTCATACCACCATTTTGGCCGACCCCGACCGAGCCCTTCAATTTTTTTACGTCTCACCAATCCAACATGGCGGCTGTGCGTAATATTTCACCTGCATTCAATATCTCTGAAACTACTACCGATATCACCCTGAAATTTTGTACGGTAATAAACGAAACTACTAGAAGTTCACCTATGTGACTTTCGAAAACCTGGGAACTACAAAACCAACATGGCGGCTAAGCGAATTTGCGACTTTTAGATAGACGTTTCTAGTAATTTAACCAACCAATCGGAATGAAACTAGGTACAGTATATGTTTATACACATTGTAATGCATTGACATATAACTTTGTTCAATTGTTTACATAACCTCAAGATGGCGGCTGTGCGAAATATTTCACCGGCATTCTGTATATCCGAAACGATTACTGATATCACCCTGAAATTTTGTACGGAGATAAAGGCCACTACTGGAAGTTCATCTATGAGACTTTCAAAAACCTGTTAACTACCAAACGAACATGGCGGCCAAGCAAAGTAGATCGCTTTAAATAGACTTTTCTCGCGATTTAATGATCCATACACAATGAAACTTGGTACTGAAAATGTTTATACACATGGTAATGCACTGGTATCAAATTTAGTTAAGTTGTTTACATAACCTCAAGATGGCGGCAGTGCGAATTTTAAAATGAAGTTTTTTATTTCTTGTGTCGTAATCATGCGATTGAAGTGAAAGTTTGAATAATGAACCTATGCAATAATTTTCCTTTGATGGTACATAACTCTATGGCCTATTCATATAACAATCAAACATGGCAACCATTCGAAATATTTAGACGGTTCTCAATATCTACGAATCTATTGCAGCAATCAAACTGATTTTTTAACGTTCATAGGGCCTATGGACATAAGTTCACCTATAGGACTTTCAATAACCTGGTGATCACAAATCCAACATGGCGGTGACGCCAAGCATAAATATTCACATGGATGTTTCTCGCAATTTAACCATATGAGTGCAGTGAAACTTGATACAGTAAATTCTTACACAAATGTTAATCCACTGGCTACGGAACTACTTGTTTTTTCTCGTGTGACCTCCTGAGAGGCCGAGTGCAGGTCTTTCTAGTCGACGCCCGTAGGCACCTAGCTGCGAACTTGGCTACTAGATGCCACCACAACCGGCACCTGGCGACGAACGTTGGAACTTAATAGAGCGTTAATCAAATCTAACGTAAAAATTTAGATCCACACAATTGTAGTTAGTGGAAGGTCTGTTACATGCCATAAATCTACTGTATGACATACAGTAGGACCGCCGGCTTTACTTCCCCTCCGAAGGAAGGCATACTGGGGGATTTTTAACGCTCAGCATGCTACCAACTACGCCACCGTAGCCACCTGTAATCATTGTTGCCACACATATTTGAAAGTGACCAGTTTTGCGGACACTGGGACTGACACACTGTTTGTGTAAGATGAATGTTGGCAGCAATGTGCTGATCCTCATCTACAGTGTGTATGTCAAGTCATTCCATGTTCGCCCATTTTCACAAATATCCAAACAAACGTCGAGATCAGTGGTGAAACCATTCAACATTGCAGTCAGTTCTGCTACTTGTCCTTGACGGTAATAGGGCACCACAGAAATCAAATGGAGAATTGCCCTCGCTAAACAGCTTCTGACAAGCAGGCACATTCCTTAGCATTCTTCTTCTTCTTCTTCTTCTTCTTCTTCTTCTTCAGCGTTTGTCCCACCTGGTGGCAGGGTCCGCTACATGGATTCGATGTCTCCATTTAGTTCTGTCCTGGGCCATGTCAGGGTGGAGATTGGAGCTCTTCAGATCTTTGTGAAGGGTATTGGCCCATCGCTGTTTGGGTCGTCCTTTTGGTCTATTACTGGCGACTTCCAACATGTAACCCGTCTTTGCCCCTGTCCTCAGCACATGTCCAAACCATCTTAAACGGCTCACGCGCATTTTTTCGGGAATGGGAGCAATGCCAAATCTCTCCCTGAAGCATTCATTGGGGATGCGATCCAGTTTAGTAACACCACTTGTCCACTGCAGCATCCTGGTCTCCATGACTCCCAGTCGTAGTAGGCCAACATTCACAACTATACAGTGCAACAGGTCGGATGACAGTACGATAGATTTTAGATTTGAGGTGATCTTTCATCCTCCTGTCGCAAGTGACGCCAGTTGTTATTCGCCATTTCATCCAAGCTGCGGATATCCTTGCATTGACCTCTTCGACAAGTCGACCATCAACAGCGATCGTGGAGCCAAGATACTTGAATCTCGTTACTCGCGGTAGATCCTCGCCGTCGAACAGGGGCCTGTTCCACGAATGAACTTTGCAACTTTTCACTTTTCACTTTTCAATTCTTGCAAAGTGCAAAGTCTTTCTGTTCCACCATGATCTATGTATTACTTTTCAATTTCTTTGCAAAGTGAAAAGTCTTTGCGTAGGAATGATCCGATTATGTTTATTCCTTGAACAAACTGTATAATACTCCATGATTTAATGCTTTTCTTTCGTGGTGAATTTGAGAATTTAGTAACAGTTCTGCAATTAGTTGATTTTGATGTCCCATGCATTGCTACTATACCGTGTTGGGCACCATTTCCTAACCAATGTAAGCATTTAAGAATTTGTTCTTTTTCGGAAAGAGATCGAATTCTTTTTGTTGCAAGTTTCAATAAATGGCCAATTATTTCAAGAATATAGTCAGCTTGTATTGGGGTAATATGAAAACACTCACGAAAATCCGTCGAAGTGAGGTTATGAAAATTCATCCAGTCTTTGTACGTCCTCATGTTGGATTCTTCATAACTATCCCCACTTGATGATAACAGAAGCTCTCGTCGTAACATATTTATAACACTAAACCAATTTCTGCGCTGAGAAACTGGTGTAGAGACTTGTTCATTAAGAGCTGAAAGGGAATCGTCTCTTTGCAAGATCTCTGAAAACTTTTCACTTCATTCCTTTGCACTTTACATTTCTGCACCAATGGAGGAACATAACAGGCTTCAAAAGTGAAAAGTTTCCTAACTTTTCACTTCTCACTTTTCACTTTGCAAGACAAATCTGACAAGTGATGGTGGAACAAAATCCGAACTGAAAAGTGCAAAGTGAAGAGTGAAAAGTTGCAAAGTTCATTCGTGGAACAGGCCCCAGAATGGTTCCGATTGCTCATTCCTTAACTAGAAAATCGTTTATCAAAACATTTGTTTGGAGTGTTTTGTTATACGGATGCGAAACTTGGATTCTAAGGAAACGGAACATACAACGCCTGGAAACAGCGGAAATGTGGATGTGGAGATGGATGCTGAAATTAAGCTGGACGGAGAAAAAGACTAACGAATGGGTCCTCAAGGAAGTAGACGAAACAAGAAAATTGATCATTACCATAGAAAAGAGGAAAGCAAAATTTGTTGGCCACACCCTACGTCATAATGAGTTCCTGACCACCATATTGGAGGAAAAGTTCTGGGGAGGAAATGAAGAGGAAGACTGCGGAAGGCTCATCTGGATTCTGTGACGCATGGACTTCAATATAGAGCCTAGCAACTTAAAGTACGACCCTGTGTGAGCGCTAGTTCCGTCAGCCAGTGCACGGCCGACTGAATGCGAGCTGACTTAAAACGTTCAGCGAGTGAGAGACAAATGTGGTTGCAAAGGCCTAGCACATAACACATACCGTGCACACTGCAGAGTCTATTGTGTTATTGTATTATTATTATTAATGCAGGCAAAGACCTTGTTCAGGACGCAGTGCTGGATTACACATTAGGCCCGACTAGGCCCAGGCCTAGGGCCCCCAATTATCTGGGGCCCACAAATTTTATTCCGAAGATTTTGAAAAATGTTATCCTGAACTTAAACAGTTTCAGCGTTATGTTAAATTACAATGCCCTTAAAAACTGAGTTCACTCATTCTGAACTTTTACGAAATTCTTATTGGAGACAAGCTTGAGTCTGTTTTTTCCGAACTTTGAAATTGCTTTTCGCATTTTCCTGCCCTCATTATAACGAATTGTTCTGGGGAGCGCTCGTTTTCAAAATTGAAACGGATCAAAAGTGCGCAAAGAAGTGTCATGTCACATGAACAATTAGACATGCTAAGTTTAATGTAAAGGGTGTTTCAAAACAGAATATACGTATTTCGTATGCATATATTTATTAAACTTGAAGACATACGAATATGAAATTTTACACAGATATTGACAAACCTCTCAAGTTTAGATTACAGATGTCCAATAGGCCTATGTCCTCCATCAGGTGTAACTTGCACGGCTTCATAACCAACCGACGTCTCAAAACACGCCAAATTGTTGTTGTAGGCAGTTGTAACTCCCGACTGGCACGGCGAGTTTATTTTCAAGGACTATGTTGGAAAGCAGTTTGAATTCGTGCAACATTTTCTTCAGAAACACGAGGGCGGCCAGGACTGTTCCCTTTACATACACATCATGTATCTACAAACTGTCGATACCAACTGCGAATGTTCCACCCATTCGGAGGATCAATTTGGTACCTCTACCTGAAATGTCTCTGCACTGTTATCACGGAATTGCACTTCGCAAACTCGAGAACACAAAATGATTTCTGCTGCGGATTAGCCATTTTAAACATATGGCGGTTACCAAGCAAAACAGAAACAACTGACATCTAGCGTCTATTAATATAAACTAGACTATGTATTAGTTTCTCCAATAACCGAACTGAGACAAGGCAATCGATAGTTTGGACAAAATAATACTTTGTAACACGTATATTCTTTTTGAAACACCCTGTATATCGAATCAGTTGTTCTGCGGGAAATTGATTTTGATGACATTGTAGAATATTTCATTGACCGAAAAAGAAAACCAGTTTTTTATTACATTTTACAGAAGTAAAAAATAGTATGATTTGTTAAATTGTTCATCAAATCATCTGAAATGTTTTCAAATAACGATGATCGATTCAATTGAAATGTAGGCCTATGTATGATTTAATAAAAAGTGTATTATTCATCTTGAGAAAAAGAACTCTTGTATATTCTTCATTAAATGTACAGGTGCTAAAAATAAAAATTATTTGAAAACAAGAAGTTCCGTGACGAACTAAAGAGCCTACTTTTCTTAAAACTTAAGATTCATACCAATGATTAATCTATATGGATCTATCTAGAATAATGACGATATTAAGTTGGTAATAATAGAGAACTACAGTTGGCAGCCCTGGTGACTGAATATATTCTTAATTCCATCTATTAAGGTACAGAATACAAAATTTAGTTGAAGTCCAATGGATAGCATGGACGTTACATGCAGTTAAACATTGGATCTAACAGCGCGTAAAATCATGTTGGCAACAATGACATACATGTATTGATCAGAAATAATCTGAAATAATATGATACGCTTGCATACTTTCTGATATATTGATATTAGGATAACAAAAATAGAGACAGTATTTATTAACAGTTGGCAGCACTGGTTACTCTCAAGAATCGGCATAGTCATATCTGTTATGGTACACATGGCACACACAAAATTTGGTTGAAATCCAATTTTTTTTTTTCGTGTAGCCTCCTGAGAGGCCGAGTGCAGGTCTTTCTAGTCGACGCCCGTGGGCGACCTGCGCGTCGGGAGATGGAAAGGATGAAGATGAATGAAACTGGGCAAGGATGTGGAAGGAAGCGGCCGTGGCCTGTCAGAAGGTACTGTCCCAGCATTTGCCTGGTGTTGAAAATGGGAAACCACGGAAAACCATTTCAAGGACAGCCGACGGTGGGGCTCGAACCCGCGCGTCTACCGAGTCAGTAGAGAGCTTGGCCCCTTGACCTAACGCGGAGCTTTAGCCCGCGTAGCCACTACTGTCGGTGAAATCCAAATGATAGTACAGAAGTTACATGTATTTAAAGTTGGACTTCTCAGCAGGCTTAGAATCATGTTGGCAGCACAACGTATATAAGTTACTCCAAATTAATATAGAATGTCAGGTACTATACGTGTGCATAGTTTAAAGCTGTCGGCTTGCATACTTTCTGATATATGGGTATTTGGATTTAAAAAAATTGAGAGCATTTATTAACAGTTGGCAGCCCTGGTGGCTCTTAAGAATACGCTCAGTCATATCCACTTATGTACACACAGCACATACGAAATTTGGTTGAAATCCAATTGATAGTGTAGAAGTTATATGCATTTAAATTTTGGATCTATCAGCAGGCTTATAATCATTTTGGCAACACTGCCATGTATGGCCTCCTTGAAATTAAACTGCAATATTACTATCTAATCGTGTGCCAATTTTGAAATAGCTCCCATTCATACCTTCCAAGATATCCAACATTGAGCTCAAATTTCAATTGCGATTTTTCAGCAGTTGGTAGCACTGACATCATTTTCAAATATGGCCGTGAGATATACAGGTATAGATCTTTACTCCTACCAAATTTTGTTTCGATTGCTGCAGCCGTTTAGGAGTTGATAGGGGGGGGACACACACACAGCTAGACAGACAGACAGACAGACAGAAGGACAGACAGACAGACAGACAGACATACATTTGCCCGATCTCATAAGTCCACTTTTTCCTCATTTTTGCAAAATGTGAAAAGTGGCCTAAAAATAAAGGGGCCCCAAAAATCTGAGGGACTTGGGCCCTCATTTTACCTTAATACGGCACTGTCAGGACGGGTCAGGGAAGAGATTTTGGGAGGAAATTGGCCGTGGACCTGTTGAAAGTAACCGTGGTTCAAATCCCGGTCACTTCCGTCATTTTCCTGGTGGTGAAAATGGGAACCTACGGAAACTATTTTCTGGACGGACAAGGTGAGATGTCAGCGAGGCACGATTAGTGAAGCAACAAGAAAGCTACTTCACTTGGAGCTGGTCATCGCGATGCTCTGTGACGACGGAGCGTTAGCTCGGGAAGGAATTAATGATGTTAGAACGATGTGTTAGGTGTCATTTTTTGCAACGCGTTGGTCTCTTTAAGATGTTTTGAAAATGAGTGAAACTGAATTTATTGAGAAAATAAAATGATGATTTTTGGTGATATTTTGGGAAGGAATGGTCGGAATTTTATGTGCGTGGTATGCTATTTTTCTGTGCGTTCCTGTCTTTAACATGATGATATTTTGAGAATGAGGGAAATGGTTGTTTAGGGTAAAAACATGTTTTTCACATTTTTGATGGTATCTTGGGAAGGAATGATCGGATTTGGATGTGTGAGGTATGGTTTTTCTCAGCGTGTTGTCCTCTTTCCCATGATGCATGAAGATGGCAATGGGGGGAATTGCATAGGGGCAATGAGGGCTCATTACTTTCAGTTTATTGTATTTTGTGTCGGCTTAGGTGGCGTAGTTGGTATTATGCTGAGCTTCTATGCCCAAGGTCACGGATTTTTAAGAGCGTTAAAAATTTCTCAGAATGCCTTCCTTCCGAGGGGAAGTAAAGCCGGCGCGGCGGTCCCATGTCATAGATTCATGGCATGAAAAAGGACATTCCTCTAACTACACTTGTGTGAAGCCAAAATTTGTCGTTTAGAATAGATAACGTTCTATTAGTTCCAACGTGCTGACTGCGACGCCATCTAGTAGCCAAGTTCACAGCTAGGTATCGTGGACGGTAGCATTTGGTAGCAATGGTAGGAACTACTTGAAACTACTGTCTGTAGTCCTTACCTGAATCACAGATAACACTCACAAATACAGCCATCACAATTAACACCGGTTATCAGACTCAGTCTACCCACACCCACAAAGTACACGGGGCTACATGACCGAGTTGTCGCAGCCCCTAAACTGAGGCACCAACCAACCAACTATCCGTAGAAAAATAAAATCACACCGTAGGCAAAATTATTGTGCGAAGACGATTATTGGGACAGAGTTCACTAAAGCCCTATTTGAAGATGACTGCTTGGTAAATTTCTCGTTCGGTTCTATAGTGTTGTTGTTGTTGGTTCCCACACCTTAATATTAATAATTATTTATTTTATTTTTTGTTTTCTTTATCATTTTAATGTTCTTAAAATTATAAAATGATAGAATTTTAATTGAAATGTGGTGTTACAGGAGAATTATGAAGATCAGATGGGTAGATAGGGTTACAAACGAAGAGGTATTAAGACGAGTGGGAGAGGAGATATGTTTCTGGCGACTGCTAATGAAGAGAAGAGATAGGTTGGTAGGACACAATACTAAGACATCCAGGAATAGCAAGCTTAGTTATGGAAGGAAGGGTTGAGGACAAGAACTGTAGGGGTAGACCAAGGTTAGAATATGTTAAACAGATTGCCTCAGATGTAGGGTGTGGTAGCTAGTAGAGATCAAATGATTAGCTCAGGTCAGGGAGGTATGGAGAGCTGCATCAAACCAGTCAAAAGACTGAAGACTCCAACAAAACATTTAAATAAGGTTATTTATTTATCTATAATTCTAAATTTATTATCATTTTTTTTACATTTTAATTTTAATTGTTTCATTGTTATTTTAATTATTAAATTTAAATCGTAGTTTCTTTAACATTTTAATGTGCTAAAATTAAAAATATAAAAGTATTTAATTTTTATGAGCATATTTATTTTTAATTATAATTTTATTAGGCCTACCATTTTAAACTTTTTAATATTAGGCCTAATTGATTTTATTTTAAAAAATGATTTCGTGTACTTTAGGTCAGGCAGATAATATTTGGGTTTCAGTAATATTAACACTTCCAAAATAAAATGTGTTGGTATAACAGCATCATTAACAATACAGGGTCATCGAAAAATAATGCCTACATTTAAAAAAATTATAGCACCGAAACCCTTTATGTTAAACGTGTAATTCTTTCACTGTACGCTAGCTGGTTAAAGTAAGTTTTGTTGTGGAGCGGGCGTGACATTGCTATGCGCACACTAGATGCGCAGTAGCCAAGGTCGGCCGGGGGCGCGCCATAACTGCACCGCCCGACCGCCACGCCGTTCAGTACCATGTTTTCTGGGGGTACATTAAAAACATTGTGTGTGCAGAAAAAATTCTGGATTTGGAGCACCTGCGGGAGCGAATGTCTGCCGCCATCTTGATAGTTACTCCTGAAATGATTGCACGTACGTGGCAAGAAATCGACTACAGACTAGACATTTGCAGAGCTATGAACGGTGCACATATCGAAACGTACTAAGGTATGAAAAAAATCTAT
The DNA here is from genome assembly GCA_946902985.2 of Meconema thalassinum. Classification (NCBI taxonomy): domain Eukaryota; kingdom Metazoa; phylum Arthropoda; class Insecta; order Orthoptera; family Tettigoniidae; genus Meconema; species Meconema thalassinum. The sequence goes on from OX336400.1 coordinate 24,127,597, forward strand.
CGTTTTCCGCACATTTTAAGATTAAAACAATTGAATTACCTCGAATAGTTTTTTATAACAGTTATTTTAAATGTTGGGGCATTATTTTTCGATGACCCTGTATAAAGTGTTCTTATAATAGGTGGTTACTATACTGTAGACCCCCAACCTAGACAGTTTAAATATGGAAATGTGTTCTGGAACAATGTTTCATCATTTGTTTTTGTTTGTTTAAAACAAGAAGCTTGTAGTTTAACGTGACCGTTAATCTCGAGATCATGAGCCACGGGACCTCCTTTTTACGTGGAATCCGAACCACAGGACATGGCATTTTACTTCGAAAATCCCACATGCAATGACCGGGAATTGAACCCGGACCGCCTTGGTGAGAGGCATACAGCTAGACCGCTGAGCCACCATGCCCTCTTTGTTTAAAACACTAATTATCTAAATGTTAATGTCGTGTTTTCCAATACACAGGACATTGAGTCGCTGGGGGAAATTGTCAGCTTGTGTCCATGTTCGAATGAATGCCGGCGGTTGTGGCGAAACGTTCTACTTTGCGTTATAATAATTATACTCGACAAGTTGCCAGACACTCCCCAGGGGCTCACATCTTGTGGGACGTGGGTTGGCGACCACGGGACCACAGCTGAGTAGGGCATTGCTTCCACTTACTTGTACCAGGTTCCTCTCCGTCTTCTTTCCTGTCGACCTCTCTTGTTCTCCGATCCCGACGGTATTAGGGTATCCGAGGCCTAGGGAGTCTTCCACTTTCCCGCCTTAATTGGCCCTTGTCTCATATTTCCTGATCCCTCATTCTTCTAGGGATCAGCCTTCTTTTTCTTTTCATTATAGTTCCTTTTCTCTTTAAGATTCCCGCACTGTTTTTGTGAATTGGCTCCCCGTGTTTCTAAATTACATTTAGTGAATGTTTTGAATCTACATTACATTTTGTAAGTTTTTCAATGTATATTTCTCAATTGCATTTTGTAAATATTTTGAATCTAAATTGCATTTATGTGTCTTTTCAATCCTTTGTTAGAATGTTCAACCTCTGTTAGTTTCCGTTATGGTTTCCGTCTCATTGTCATTTTCGCTATCACCCAGACCATTAGGGGCCGATAACCTCGCTGTTAGGCCCCTTAATCCTTTATGGGATAGTGGTCTCTCTGTCATAAGGACAGTTTTTGCTTTCAAAGATGCTGATAGTTGAATCTTTCAGCCAAATTTCGGAGAATTGTCATGCCGGATTGCTAGTATTTATAAAAATTAAATATTATATACGAAAATTACGTTACGTGCTGGATAAAATTTGAAAGCATTTAAAACTAAAAACAATAACAAATAAAGTGTAAACCCGAATGAAATCAACACGGCGGCTGTCCAACCGATCTTTTGCTTTTCTCCATGAGAAAAAGACAAAGAGGGCCTGGTTCAGTGAAGTACAGAAAGATCTGTTAGAGACTGGGATAACATGTGAAGATATCCAGGAGCGTGGTCCACTTAGGGAAACACTTCAAACACATCGGAGTTAAGCCGAAACTAAAAACCGGGAAGAATGGAAGAGTACTGGGCCAACATTAAAATGCAGAAGTAACAGTTGACATGACGTGGTCCTTAGTTGGCCGTAACGAAGGAAGAAGCAGAAGAAGTTGAAGAAAAATTAAAGTGTTGGTTGGTTCCTTAGTTTAGGGGCTGCGACAACGCGGTCATGTAGCCCCGTGTACTTTGGGTGTGTGTAGAATCTGTCTGATAACCGGTGTTAATTGTGATGGCTGTATTAGTGTGTGTTATCTGTTTTCTAATTCAAGTAAGGACTGCAACTTTGAATTTTTCAAATAGTTCCTACTTTTGCCGCCAAACGCCACCGTCAACGACTACCAGGCCAAGTTCAGAACTTAGCTACTATACGCCACCACAGTCAGCTCTTGGCAACGAACGTAGAAACCTAAGAGCGTTGTTTACATTCTTAACCTGTACAATTTAGCTTCACACAGGTGTAATTAGTGGAACGTTCTTTAACATGCGATACATCTATGACATGGGACCGCCGACTTTACTTCCCCTCCGAAGGAAGGCATACTGAGGGATTTTTAACGCTCTTTAAAAATCCGATGGCTTCGGCCGGGTTTGAACCCGCTATCTTGGGCATAGAAGCTCAGCATGCTAGCCACTACACCACCGAAGCCGCCTAGAATTAAAGTGTAAAAATAAAATTACAATAACATAATAAACAAGAAGTTCCGTAACGAACTAAAGAGCCTACTTTTCATGCCAATGACTATTCTACAGTATAATGTAGCCTAATAGAGCACTACAGTTGGCAGCCCTGGTGACTGAATATATTCTTAGTTCCATCTCTTAAGGTACAGAATACAAAATTTGGTTGAAGTCCAATGGACGTTACATGCAGTTAGACATTGGATCTATCAGCACTGGTAAAAGCATGTTGGCAACAATGTTATGCGTGTGCTGGTCAGAAATAATCGGATATATTACGATATCTTGTTGTGCCAATTTTGGATGAAATCCATTTGTTAGTATAGAAGTTACATGTATTTTAAAATTGGACCTATTAGCAAGCATAGAATCATGTTGGCATCACTGACTTATATTAATTACTCCAAATTAATCTAGAGTGTCAGGTGCTATACGTGTGCAAAGTATAGAGCTGTTTTCTTGCATACTTTCTGATATATTGATATTAGGGTAAAAGAATATAGACAGCATTTATTAACAGTTGGCGGCCCTGATTGTTCTTAAGAATACTTATAGTCATAATATCTGTTATGTTACACATAGCACATACGAAATTTGGTTGAAATCCAACTGATAGTACAGAAGTTACATGTATTTAAAAATTGCTACTATCAGCAAGCTTATAATCATGTTGGTAGAACTGACGTATATAAGTTACTCCAAATTAATTTAAAATTTCAGGTACTATACGTGTGCATAGTTTAAAGCTGTCGTCGTGCATACTTTCAGATATATTGGTATTTGGATGAAGAAAATAGAGAGAGCAATTATTAACAGTTGGCAGCTCTGGTGGCTCATAAGAATACACTCAGTCATATCTGTTTATGTACACATATTACATACAAAATTTGGTTGAAATCCAATTAATAGTGTAGAAGTTATATGCATTTAAAGATCGGACCTATCAGAAGGCTTAACATTATTTTGGCAACACTGGCATATATGGCCTCCTGGAAATTAAACTGAAATAGTATTATCTACGTGTGTGCCAATTTTGGAATAGCTCCCATTCATACCTCCCATGATATCCAACATTGAGCTCAAATTTCTATTGCGTTCTTTCAGCAGTTGGTAGCACTGACATCATTTTCAAATTAGGGCTTGAGATATTGCGGTATACATCTTTACTCATACTAAATTTGGTTTCGATTGCTGCAGACGTTTAGGAGTTGATAGGGGGGGGGACACAGACAGACAGACAGACAGAAGGACAGACAGACACACATTTTCCCGAATCGATCTCATAAGTCTACTTTTTCCTCATTTTTGCAAAATGTGAAAAGTAGGCTAAAAATAAAATTAAAACAATAAACATTATGTTTATATTATTTTACTTTTTATGATTTTAAAGGAAAATTATTAAAATAATTGTAAAAATCAATTCGAAATTAGTTAATTCATTAAAAATATCAAAATCAAATCTATAAGAACATATGTTAAAAATAAATATATAAACATTGAAGTTAGACACATAAAAATAACATTATTTATTATAATAATTAAAATGAAGCTCATGAAGACAATGTGGATCAAGCGAAGAATGAACAAATGCCAGAATGTTAAATGAGGCTTATCGTGGTCCCTAGTTGATCGATTAGCGAAATTCAATCAATGAATAAGTAAAATAAATTAAAATGTAGAAACACATAAAAGGATAAAATAGTTTTGCCCTAAAAAGTTCTTCAGTCGGTGAACACGAATTTACCCAAAGACGATGTACAATACAGTATGAGCAATAAGTAAATAACACTCCTGTACATGTATTAGTTATGATCACTGTTATAATGGGGCAATTTATCCCCCACAAGACCTGGCATAAACCTGGATAAAATGCTGAGTTTTAATTCACTGGTTGTGAATGCCAATATACCAGCTTTTATTTCTGTTCATGATTCAAGGGGATCTGAGAAACTGCGGTCATGTAGCCCCGTGTACTTGGATGTGTGTAGAAGTTGTGTGATAACCTGTGCCACTGTGATGTCTGTACTAATGTAATTAAGGTAGGATTTGGGTAGGAAGTGACCATGGACCTGTTAAAAGAAACCGTCCCAGCATTTGCCTGGAAGTGAAAATGGGGAAAAAACGAAAACCATTTTGAGGATGTCCTAGGTGGGATTCGAGCCCACGCTCTCTCGGTGCCAGCGCTCCCAGCGACCATCGTTGGAATTATTTTAGTATACCCACGGCCGACTGTGCGAGCTGCGCTATATACCGGCCTTGACAATCACAGTTAGAGCCCATGCATAACATGTAATTAGAAAATTTCTACTCGGCGCCGATAGAGCGCACTCCCATCCCATTGTAGGCGCGATTAATAAACAGCTGTACAGTACGTTTATTAAATGTGTAATCTCAAGAACCACTGGATGGATTTTGATGCGGCTTTCACTATTCTGTAAAGGTAATCTCGAGGAAGATTTGTGTAGAAAATAATTTATTTATGACCAAAGGGAGCCAAGCAGTAACGATTTCAGTGAAAAGGTCGAAAAAAGAGCCTGGCGTCCGTGCGCTTTTTAAGCTTACGCTGGGCAAACCGTTAAACATATCAATATACTATGAGTTTAAGAATTGTTCAGCGTGAGAAATTCTACAAAAAAGTCCCGGAGCGCATATCTCTATCTTCGATACATCGCCCACTATAAGTGTTTTTAGTTTGGACGGAAGGGGGATTTGTGTATCATGCACCTCGCCATTCTTAAATTACGTCTGACAGGAATTCCTTGCACATTCATAACTGTTCCCGGGCGAAGCCGGGGCGGGTTGCTAGTGACACTATATAATTATAATCATTATAATTTCCGCATTATCAAAATTAAAATTATATCACAAAATAAAATAGCGTGCTAATAAATCTAAGAGAAATGAGACATACCTTGCACCTTCTTCGGGTACAAGGACACAATTCCAGCACCGTCTCATCAAAACAAAGAGAGGATGAAAATTACAGTCGGGAACAAGTAGCAGCCAATCGAGTGTTGTGTTTTATGCTAAGTGGTCTTTCGACAAATTATCAGATACCGTGTGCCTTCTGTTTCACGAAGCAGCTGTCAGGACGGGACTTACACAAACTCCTGCTGGACGTCATTCTCGAGGTTGAACAATGCGGTTTCATAATTATAATAATTGTCTCTGATAATCACAAAACTAACACTACAATGATGAAGCATTTAGGAGGAGGGAATTTACAACCAATGGTCAATCACCCATACGACGAGTCTAGGAATTTATTCCCTAGTTTTGATCATTGTCACATTCTACAAAAAAAAAAAAACATTAGAACGCAGTTTCTGTAACGAGAGATGACTGATGGTACTGGAATAATTTCAGGGAGATACTTGTCATTACTATACACAATGCAAAAGGATGAGATCGTCAAACCGGTCAGACACCTCACTAATAAACACATCGAACCCACTAAATTTAAAAAAAATGAATGTTCGGCGTGCCAAGGAAGTGTTCTCGTCAGAAGTTATTGGTGCCATTAGTACACTGAAAGAAAATATAGGCATGCACCCGGAAGCGTACACATTCATGGACGCAGAAGCAACCATATTTTTTTTTAAAAACGTTAATAAATGGTTCGCTATGCATGACGTAAGCATCACATATCATCATATTCAGTCTAGAAATCCAGATAAAGGACATTTTTTCTCTTTAAATGACAGTCGCCTAAACTGGCTAGAGGAATATTTTCTTTCTTACCTTGAAACTTTGAAAGCTGCTAGTAACGCTGCTAGAAAGGACTTCCTGAGTTCTGAGACTTACGAAGCTACCTATACAATTAATCACGGATTCAACTGTCCAGTGCATAAGGTATCTTCTAAAAATGGGTAGAGGAAAGTCGCCAAATATGGGGAGGTTTTTTATAGGGCTCACATTAGACATAAGAAGGAACGGAATAATTTTGGTTTTCTCACCAATGTAATGGCCTGTTTGCCATCTCTTGATGAATACAGTACATTTGCATTTGTCAGTTGGCACAGGCTAGAGTAAAAGGTGGCTTTTCACCGATGTCTCAGTCTCACTCATGGCTGTGATTATATGGAAGCTACTGAGGTATGGGTGGTGCTTAGTAATGGCATTCGGGGCACAGTCAGTGCCTGTGAATGCTGTGAAAGGTTTTACTCATAGGGTTAGGACTACTGTTCTGACTCAGTGAGGAAAGCAATGGCAAACTACCTCACTCCTCTTCTTGCCTAGAACGCCTCAAAATAGCGCTGCCTTGGGTTTTTGTGGGTATCTACTCACATAACGTAACGGCGGTACTTTTTGAGGATCCAACCAGCCTTCGGGCTGACTACCTAACACACACCAATGTAAACCTCAGGTGATATACTATGTATGTTACAAATATGGGCACGTTTGATGTTGTAATACCCTTTGATATTATTGTTAACTTTAAAAGTGCACTTTCCCCGTATTAGGCAACCGGGTTTCGTAATATGGGGAGGTGAGAAACCTCACGGTTTTTATTTATAATAGGTACACTGAATAGTATACCCTACTAATTAAAGCATTAATTCTGACAATGTAATGAAATCATGAACACAAATACTACAAAAATACAAAAATGAATATTTTAAGTTAATAACAGTCCTAGTTTCCTGTTGCCGAACTTCCAAACCGTTCAGCAGGAACATACATTAACTCTAATGAAAACCGAGTGATTCTGATCGAATTCAACTGTAACGAGGTGCAAGGTATGTCTAATTTCTCTTATATTTATTAGCACGCTATTTTAATTTGTGATATAATTTGCATTTTGAGACTGCGGGAATTATAATGATAATATATAGTGTCATTAGCAACCCGCCCCGGCTTCGCCCGGGAACAGTTATGAATGTGCAAGGAATTCCTGTCAGACGTAATTTAAGAATGGCGAGGTGCATGCCAAATCCCCCTCCCGTCCAAACTAAAAACACTTATAGTGGGCGATGTATCGAAGATAAAGATATGCTCACGCGGACTTTTTTGTACAATTTTTCATGCTGAACAATTCTTACACTCATAGTATATTGATATTTTTAACGGTTTGTCCAGCGTAAGCTTAAAAAGCGCACGGACGTCAAGTTCTTCCTTCGACCCATTCACTGAAATCTAAAATCGTTACTGCTTGGCTCCTTTTGATCATAAATAAATTATTTTCTACAGAAATCTTCCTCGATATTACCTGTACAGAATGGTGAAAGCCGCATCAAAACCCAGCCAGTGGTTCACGAGATTACCCGTGATATCCAAGAATCGGGGACTTTGATTTACACTAAGTAGAGATATGTCTTAGTCGTGCAATGCTTGGTCAACAGCGCTGTGTGAACAGTTGAGTAACTAACAAGATTTCATGTAAAAGGTCTCATTGTCTAGGCCGGTATGAGCGCAGCTCTCATTCAGTCGGCCGTGGTATACCCAGGACCTTCTATAACTACACTGGTGGCAGGACACAGGAAAGATGGCAGACGATTTTGGCGTTTACATGCTTTGTTTATAAAAGTTGTGTGGTTTTGTTTACGATGTGATAGTGGTGTGAATTTCGCTTAGCAATCGCCTCCCTTGATTATCTGTGCTTATTGAATATTGCTTAATGATATTACACGTTCGTGTAAGTAAATGTCTGCATTAGAGCTTCATAAATACGAGATATCGGTGCCTTCTGTTAGCCTTGCGATACCATCAATTCTATTGCCAATCAGTGGGTAAGTTGGTCTATTTATAATTCTGTTTAGGGTTTATGAATTATTAGTAATGGTAATTCCTTATGAGCAAGCATAGTAATAATAATAATAATATCGTATGGCCTCGGTTCCGGGTGCAAACTTTGTTATTTGACACCCAGAGGGCAGCTTGCATGTGGAATTTTGTCGTTCCTTGCAACGCAATGAAAGTCAAGGAGGTTAGATATCTAAGCTCCTTGACACTATAGCGCTTTCTAGTAGAGAAATGAGGAACTTTGTGGTGGCGAAAAATCCCGAGATTAATTTTTCCATTATGAACACGGCCTACTGACTTCAAATGGGTCCTTTAACATGCCAACAACGTATGGCATCCATGTCGTGATTTTTGTCGCCTTTCAAAAATCACTTACCACGGCCAGGGGCGAACCTGCAAGCTTGGGGTTGGTAGTCCGACACTCACTCACCAACCGTGGCATTATAATAATTAACGTATTCCAATTTAAGGTCTAAGAAGATCTGAAAATTGATTACCGTACGTAGGAACATAACCTACTTTTTAAATTGTCTGCAGTGTTCTCTCATCCAATTATACGACAGCTAGTTCAAGGATATCAATCTTATCACGTACTTGGTGTGGATCCCGTTTTAATATGCATATGCTAAAATTGTGGTGATATGCCTTGAAACTGTTGTGTGACTGGATGCAAATCCAATTATTATAAAGATAAGCCATTTGTGACTATTTTCCAATTTCCCATCAGGGGAATTCAACCCACACCCAACTTCACGGGGCTGATGACCAAGAAGTCCCAAGCCCATAAAATGAATTAACAGCAGACAAAATCACCTAATACATCAGTTTGTGTCAAACATTTTGTCCCTGAATTCGTTATTGTTGTTATTATTGTGCAGATGGCTCAGTTGTAACTTTACCTAGGAAATGAACAAATCAAATAAGTCTCCGTTGTCTACTGGTACCAGTATATTTTTTACCGATTCATTCGGCAGTGTGCTATTTAATTATTTGAATATGACTACCGTAACGTACATATTTAGGTAATTACATTGAGGTAAATTTTTGTATGTAGTGTTCATTTATATTCTCAGATGTTCATCAAATAGGCCTACATTGTCTACTGGTATATTTTGTATTTTACAGAGTGCCATTTAGTCTAATGAATAGGGCTTGCCTACTTGTTTATGGATTTACAGGAGGAATTACCTAGGCATTTATGTTCAGTATGTGCGGAAACACATGGTAAACCATTTGCTGGGTGGCTAAGGGGAGAATCGAACCCAACATTTCCCGATTTACCTCACTAGGCTGTGTGTACACCGTTCTTACCCTCAGACTAGAATTAGATTTCTTGCCAGTCAGGAATCGAACATGGATCCCCAGAAGTGACAACCACCTATTTCGTCACATGTATCTTTGAGAAAAATATGTACTAAAAAGATATTGAAATTCCTACAGGAACAGTTACAACTTTCCCTGTCCACTCAGCCAAGATATTCTGCAAATCTCTCCTGTGGGCCTGAACATCATTTTATTCCTTTCCTGATGGAACTCCGGTAGTACCTTACATCAACTCCTGGGACACCTCCCCATGCATGTGCCTTATGCAGCTACACACAATACTACACTACTACTACTACTGCCCGGGGCTAATGTTCAAGATGTCCCATGCCCATAAAATGAATTAACAGCAGACAAAATCACGTCATGATGTTATTTTGTGTTGTGTTGGATTCGGATACACGTAATGCGTTTGATGTCCGACCACCAATTACGGCAGCCATCTTGGATTGCAGTGTCAGGTCCGGTAGTATAGAAGGTCCTGGTCACCTCAAGACCTAAGCGGTCCCTTTGATGTTCCGGTCTGTGAAGAGGCTGACGCGCCAGGAAACAGTTCTCACTTTTTCTGCTTGTTTTTGGCGTACAAGTTTTTCCAGTACATGTCGCTATGTTTCCATCAGGTGGCTAGATTACTTTTTAGAATTTCCTTTGTAAAAATAATTTTCACATTAATTGGGAGCTTTACCAACTTTGTATTTTATGTGATGAATTGTGTGTGTGAATATAGTTTTAGTGGTATTTGGAAGTGTAGGCAGAGTAATTCAGTACTAATTTGATATTATATTTCATGTATAAACTTTGTTTGAGTGACAAAAGAACACCCGAGTAATTCAATTTTATGGCGAATCAGGCTCAAAGGTTGGCAACACTGTTACGAATGCGCAAAGTTCTTCAAGTAGACAAAGTGTCCAAAATTCATTTGTAAAGCTTGAATCACCAATAAAATAGTTCAAAGATAATAAAAGTAGAGAAAAGTTGAGTCAAAGGTTGAGAGATGGCAATCTCGAGTTTCCATGTCGGAAAAAGGAAGGAACAGAGATAAGAGATACGTGGAAGGATATTTTCCTCAGGACTTGACCTGACGTTTGGTTTATAGTAGTATTGGAGGTGTGAGGTTCACCTGGAGACAGGAACTGTTGTATTGTCGTCACGTGACCTGGGGGAGTAGCAGACAATACGCCAGGTACTGAGCAGCTCAGCGGGGTTTCTGTATTCACAGTCTAGAGTCTCGAGACTCGAACCATAGATTACTCTACTGACACGAACAAAGCTGACGTGGTAATTGGAGTTTCTCGCACCAGGTGGCATAGACTACTCAAACCGATTCTGTTAATACAAAACCAGAAATGGGTATTATTCTCTACACCTATCAAACTGCAGAAAGGTGGGGTAGTGATAAGAAATAGTTGAAATAATTCGCTGAAAGTCAAACTTCACGACACTTTTTTTAATCCTCGGTCACTTGCGCTAGTAATAGATACAGCGTTACTCGATATGTAGATATGTAGCCCAAACAATTATTCGATCTGATGGACTTAACACGCTATTTTTGGTGTTCAGTTTTAATAATATGATAAATAGTAGTATATAGAATTATTATCGTATATCTTCGGTAAAACTGCAACAAAAATAAAACTAAAGGAACTAGAACTGTTACATTATTTTTATGTAAACCTAAATACTTACATTAGTGCATATTTGGATTGGAATTAAACAAAAATAATATTAGGTTAGATAATTTCCGTAGAAAATGAGCACTTAATATGAACAATTTCAGTATTTTCATTTATTTTTTTCTCGAAGTTTTGAATTTTATTTTTGCCCTTTTGGCTACAATCTATAACTCAGGAAATCCATAAGCATGCTCACACTAATTTGTCACTCAAGCATTCTGTGCAAATGGACACAATAATCCGAGAAGATTGTTATTGCACTTTGCGCATCTGTTCCTTGTTGATTCATCCGTTCGTCGTCCACACAAGAAGCAACAGCCTACTTTATTTCCACTACTATCAACCTATCACTACATTCATCTAAACACTGACTGATTTGAAAGTCATCTTCATGGCCACCTCCTGTGAGACAACGTTTCCTTTCCACGCTCAATTCTGAAACAGCGATGATCGCGCGGGCTACTATTGTAGCCCAGACGACTTCTAATGCAACTGGTGTTAGTTTGGTATAAAAAGTTCGGTTGGAAACACACCCGTCTGTTAAATACAGCATCAACAGCCAGATGCAGAGATTCTCTAGTCACCTCAAGACCTAAGCGGTCCCTTTGATTTTCCGGTCTGAGAAGAGGCTAACGCGCCAGGAAATAGTTCCCACTTTTTCGGCTTGTTTTTTGGCGTTAAGAAAATCCTGCACATGTTGCTATGTTTTTATAATCTGACTAGATTACTTTTCAGAATTTCCTTTATAAAAATGTATGAATAATTTTCATGTTCACGTTAATTGGGAGCTTTACCAACTTTGCTTTTCATGCGATGAATTGTTTGAGTGAATAGATTTTAGTCGTATTTGGAAAGATAGACAGATTAATTCAATGTGGATTTGATATTATATTTGTTGTGTATAAACCTGTTTGAGTGGCAAAAGAGCAAACGATTTTATGGCAAATCAGGCTCAAAGTTTGGCAACATTGTTACGATTGCACAAAGTTCAACATGATTTCCTCAAGTAGACAACGTGTTCAAACTGCAGCTGTAAAGCTTGTATCACCGATAAAATAAAGTAAAGAGTAAAGGTGCAAACAAATTATTTTAAATGTATATGGTAGGTTGGGGGATGACACTCTACCATGTCGGAACACAACAAAGGACAGAAGGGGAGGAGATGCGTGGAGGGATATTTTCCTTGGGACTTGACCTGACGTTTGGTATAGCAAAGAATATCCTCAGCGCTACAACAAAATAAATCACTGGGCTACATCTGTAGCCCGCGCGAGTTTCCGAGGGGCTCTTGCACCGCCAGTGAGGTTTTTGCACACAGTTAAGAATTAAATCATACCTTCACTAATATGTAACATACAGTCATAGCTTTTATTTAACAGTGTACGAGTATGAAGTATTGCGTGATTTATGGATAGGACAATAAACACGATTTGACAAGAAATACCAGTCTGAAAAACACACGAATACCGAGAATGAGCCACCATTAATGTTATATTGTCAATAGTATGTTTTTAAAAGATATTTAATTTGCCTTTCGAAAATTTTCCAAGTAGGCTATATCTTAATTATGTTTAAATATAATTTCATGATTGAGGTTTATTCTCCGTATTCATGTGTTTCCATTCAAACTGGTATTTCTTGTTAAATTGTGTTTTTTGTGATTCACAACCTTTAAAAATATACAAATATATTCCTACCAATAAATCCCGCAATACTTTATATACCGTTCGCCTTTATATATTAAATAAAAGCCCTATGTATTAACTTTAACTTTCTAAGTTTTCAAATTTCTATGTTACATATTAGTGAAGCTAGGATTTTACTGTGTGCGAAAAGTTCACTCGCAGTGTACGAGCCCGCTTAAAGTATTCGAACTCAACGGGAGGGCGTAAGACTTGAGGATTGGAACCAGCACTCCAGGTAGATTATGTCACAGGGGTCGACGGTCATAACCACGTAAAGGTTTGGTGGCAGACCATACCACGCCAATTTTCATAAATAAAATTGTATGCCCCTAAAATTTCGGAACCATTCCGGCATTTGACTGGAGTACCAGTGGAAAACCCCGGAAAACCACTTTCAGGAAGGCTGACTTAGAAGTAGAAGCCACCTCTTCCCAGCTTTGGTTCACGATGCTGAGTGTAGCATTCAGAAGTGGCCATAATATTATACTCAACAGAGAGATTCTATACGAGTGTTTGAGGTACAGAAGTGGTCATAATATTATACTCAAGAGAGATTCTATACGAGTGTTTGAGGTACAGAAGTGGTCATAATATTATACTCAAGAGAGATTCTATACGAGTGTATGAGGTACAGTAGTGGCCATAATATTATACTCAAGAGAGATTCTATACGAGTGTATGAGGTACAGCAGTGGCCATAATATTATACTCAACTGAGAGATTCTATACAAGTGTTTGAGGTACAGTAGTGGTCATAATATTATACTCAACAGAGAGATTCTATACGAGTGTTTGAGGTACAGAAGTGGTCATAATATTATACTCAAGAGAGATTCTATACGAGTGTATGAGGTACAGTAGTGGCCATAATATTATACTCAACTGAGAGATTCTATACAAGTGTTTGAGGTACAGTAGTGGTCATAATATTATACTCAAGAGAGATTCTATACGAGTGTATGAGGTACAGCAGTGGCCATAATATTATACTCAACAGAGAGACTCTATACGAGTGTCTGAGGTACAGTAGTGACCATAATATTATGTTCAAGAGAGAGATTCTATACGAGTGTTTGATGTACAGTTGTGGCCATAATATTATACTCAACTTGTGTAAAATCTCTCTGTTGAGTATAATATTATGGCCACTATTGTAACATAATGGCCACTACTGTACCTCAAATACTCGTATAGAATATCTCCGTTGAGTATAATACTTCAGATGAGTTGAGAAAATCCCGATCTGAAAAAATGAAAAAGTACTGGAAAGAGCGCAAGAACCAAGCAGTACTACCTTCAAAGAAGAAGTGATTGTGGAACGACTCAAGTGGTCCAATGTGACCAATCAAGATTAATAATAATTATTATTATGGCCACTCCTGTACCTCAAGCACTCCTATAGAATCCCTCTTAAACACTCCACTCTCTGGCCACTACTGTACGTCACACACTCCAAATCTCTCTTGAGTTTAACATTATGGCCACTACTGTACCTCAAGCACTCCTAGAGAATCTCTCTGTTGAGTATAATATTATGGCCACTGCTGTATCTCAAACTCTCGTATAGAATCTCTCTGTTGAGTATAATATTATGGCCACTGTTGTACCACAAACACTCCTATAGACTCTCTCTGTTGAGTATAATATTATGGACACTCCTGTACCTCAAACTCTCGTATAGAATCTCTCTGTTGAGTATAGTATTATGGCCACTGCTGTACCACATACTCTCGTATAGACTCTCTCTGTTGAGTATAGTATCATGGTCACTTCTGTACCTCAAACACTCCTATATAATCTCTCTGTTGAGTATAATATATTGGCCACTACTGTATCTCATTTCATACCTGAGACCAGAATCAAATATTATGACGGAGCTAGAAATCGCACCCCGCACAGACAGGTATTCTTTTTAACGCAGATTGACTCTCATCAGTAGAGACGGGATTTTTGAAAATGCATATCCGCATATGCAAATGCATATTTTGAGGGTTTATTGGATATTTTGCATATTTTGAACATAACAGCATATTTTAGCATCTACAGTATAATTTAAACAGTGGGGGATCCAGGCCTTGCGGGGCCCAGAACGATATGATAAGGTGGGGCCCACAACAATAGGAAATTAAAAAATAAAATCAAATGGAAAGTAGTTTGGTAATAATAATAAAATAAAGAATAGTTACAATATTTTGATTACACTCCAGTACATTTTTAATAATATGAAAGAAACCTTTAAGTCCCCTTGAAGAAGATTATGTAAACTATGAAATATTCAAATACTACTTTGCCACTTTTTTCCCGGCTGAAGTCTTCTATTATTTCAATGAAATCTAAACTTGCTAAACGGTCACGGGAGGTCATAGCTGCACTGAAAATAATAATAATAATAATAATAATAATAATAATGTAATGTTATTGGTTTTACGTCCCTTTTAACTACACTGGCTTTTAGAGACGCCGGGGTGCCGGAATTTTGCCCCGAAGGGGATCTTTAACGTGCCAGTAAATGTACTGACACGGCTCCCTCGCATTTGCGCACCCTCAAATGCCAGCTGACTGCGCCAGGTTTCGAACCTGCAACCTTGGACTCAGCAAGCGAGAACGTTACCCCTGAGCCACGCAGCCAGATAATAATAATAATAATAATAATAATAATAATTGAAAATTATAAATTAGTTTGAAAAGTATAATTAATTAATTAATAGAATTTTAAAAAATCCATGGCGCGGGGCCCCCTGGATCGCGGTGCCTTGGGCGGTCGCCCTCCTCGCCCTCCCCTAGATCCGCCCCTCAATTTAAAACATCTTGAACAAAATAGGTTTCGCCTGCGTGTTGGACATTCCTTGTAAGCAACTTTCTGAGCAACAGATTAGTTAGTTAGTTATTGTTGTTTTAAGAGGTGGAACTACCAGGTCATCTGCCCCTAAAACAGTAGATTAATAACTACTAATATTTTAAGCAAGCATGCTGCCTGGTTATTTCACCATCTCGACAGCCAGTAGCCCGGGGTTAGTTTTGTGAGGAGTTTCTTGAGATAATGTGTTACTTTATTCTTAGTGTGCAGATGAAAAATCCACAGCCTGCTTCCAGCCTCCGACCGGGTCAGGAATGGAATGAATGCAGCCCCTATCTAGCGGCGAGGATATGAACTGTGCCGGCTGCCGAGGCCTGACGCACTCCTCTGGAGCAATGATTAAATGAATGACAGATGAAATGATAGTGGAGAGTGTTGCTGGAATGAAATTTTGATAGGGAAAACCCGAGTACCCGGAGAAAAACCTGTCTGCCTCCGTTTTGTCCAGCACAGATCTCACATGGAGTGACCGGGATTTGAACCACGGACCCAGCGGTGAGAGGCCGGCGTGCTGCCGCCTAAGCCACGGAGGCTACAGTGTGCAGATCCTTGACTCAAAATGCCTGAAGAGAAGAGCAGCAGAAAGTATTTATTAAAACAGTGGTGTCAGGTAATAGTGATTATTCAACTGTTGGCGGGATCGGACATTAATGCACTGAAAACTATTACAAAAGACGTAATTTGTCTCCCGAAAACATTGAAAAACTTGCAATTATCTGTTGTGATGCTTCTTTCCGCAGTGAATGATGCTTGCATAAGGTGAGCGAATAAGATTGGCTTATTTTCAAGTGCATACATCACTCATGGTTCATTTACGATGTGATACGATCAGAGTCACTGACCACACAGGACTTCCCAACTCTTGTGTCCACACTGCTAATTACCTATGCCCTCACCCTGTCTATTTAAACAGCCCCCTGATGGAAACACCACTGTTATGATGCAACAGTGTCGTCACACCAAGCCTTCTCCTACAAGACTGTCGCCGACTTACCAGGGACAAGAATCTATCGCTCATCAGGGTGGGGTTACCATTGTCCCCGGATACTTGTCAGTAAAGGCATGATTTGATCGAATTAAGGATAAACGCGACAAAAAATATGTTTTGATGTCTTTACGAATCATATTTCTGGTAAGACAATAAGGATATTATGATCGCGAAAAAAGAAACTGGTCATCCAAGTTTACCGGTATTTATTCTCCGTGGCTAAATGGTTAGCGCGCTAGGCTTGGGCCCAAAGTGCCCCGAGTTCGATTCCCGGCCGAGCCATCAGGGATTAATTCCGTGGCTCGGGGGCTGGGTGTATGTGCCGTCTTCATCATCCCTTCATCCTCATTACGACGCGCAGGTCGCCCACGGACGTCAACTAGAAAGACCTGCACTAGGCCTCTCTGGAGTCCACACGATCATCACACGCCAGTATTTATTAATCTCACGTGTTTTTTTTTTCATGATTAGGGTATAACTCAACTTATTTGGACCCGGCCCAAGTCGTCCGATTTTTTAAGAGCGTTAAAAATCCCTCAGTATGCCTTCCTTCGGAGGGGAAGTAAAGCCGGCGGTCCCATGTCATAGATTTATGCCATGAAAAAGAATCTTCCACTAATTACACTTGTGGAAGCTAAATTAGCAGGTTAGAATTGATAACGCTCTATTAGTTCCAACGTACCGGGTGAGTTAGCCGTGGTCGTTACGGCATGACTGCTGGCAGTCACTCACATCCGGGAGGCGAGGAGGTTCGAATCCACCCGCCGGCAACCTTAAAGATGGTCTTCTGTGGTTTCCCATCTTCCTTCCAGGCAAATGTCGGAGTTGGTCCCTAACTATAGGCCACAGCCACTACCTTCCAACTCCTCGTCCTTCCATTCCAACTTTCCTCCCCAACGGTACTTGTAGGTCACCCATTGGGTGTCCGTCTTGAAGCAGCTACAAAACTGGCGAGCCGAACATGTTCTCGGACACTCCCGGCACTAAAAGCCATACGCTAAAAAAAAAAGTTCCAACGTTCGCCGCCAGGTGCTGACTGCGATGCCATCTTGTAGGCAAGTCCGCAAGCTAGGTGTCGTGGACGGTAGCATTTGGTAACAAAAGTAGGAACTACTTGAAATTACTGTCTGCAGTCCCTACTTGAATTAAAACAGATAACACACACTAATACTGTACAGTTAACACAATTAACACCGGTTATCAGACAGATTCTACACACACCCAAAGTACACGGGGCTACATGACCGCGTTTACGCAGCCCCTAAACTGAGGAACCAACCAACTTATTTGGGTCCATTCGTGTTGACCGACTGAAAAGCACCAAACTTTTGTTTACTAAGGCAACTCTGAAAAATGGCTTCAAACTCCATAATGTGCGTGAATTCCATTTTAAAGTGAAATTTAATGATTTCACGATAAGCGCGAGTTTTTGAATGGTTTGAGCAAAGAATTCACGATGAAAATTAATAAATGTAAAACAAAAATATTGGAATACAGCCGACATAAATCAGAAACTTCTATGGACATCAAATTGGCAGGTGAAAAACTAAAGGAAGTAGGAGACGTCTGTTACTTAGGAAGCAAAATAACCAGTGATGGACGAAGCAAAGAGGATATAAAAAGTAGATTGGCTCAGGCAAGGAAAGCATTTCTATAGAAAAGGAATCCTTTGACATCGAATATAGATTTAGTTATTAGGAAGTCATTTTTGAAAGCCTTTGTCTGGAGCGTGGCGCTCTATGGAAGTGAAACTTGGACTATTGGTGCAGCAGAAAAGAGGAGAATTGAAGCGTTTGAAATGTGGTGTTACAGGAGAATGATGAAGATCAGATGGGTAGATAGGGTTACAAACGAAGAGGTATTAAGACTAGTGGGAGAGGAGAGATGTTTCTGGCGACTGCTAAGGAAGACAAGGGATAATAATAATAATAATAATAATAATAATAATAATAATAATAATAATATCGTATGGCCTCGGTGGCCGGGTGCAAGCTTTATTAATAGACACCCAAAGGGCAGCTTGCATGTCAAGGAAAGTCAAGGAGGTTAGATATCTAAGCTCCTTGAACACTATAGCGCTTTCTAGTAGAGAAATGAGGAACTTTGTATTGGCGGAAACTCCCGAGATTAATTTTACCATTATGAACACGGCATACTGTATTCAAATGGGTTCTTTGACTAGCCAACATCGTATGACATGGTGTCGTAATTTTTGCCGCCTTTCAAAAATCACTTACCACGTTCAGGAGCGAACCTGCAAACTTGGGGTTAGTAGACAGACACGTTGACCACTCACCCACCATGGCAAGCAATAGAAGATATAGGTTGGTAGGACACATACTAAGACACCCAGGAATAGCTAGCTTAGTTATGGAAGGAAGGATAGAGGACAAGAACTGTAGGGGTAGACCAAAGTTAGAATATGTTAAACAGATTGCCTCGGACGTAGTGTGTGGTAGCTATGTAGAGATAAAATGATTAGCTCAGGACAGGGAGGCACGGAGACATTCATCAAACCAGTCAAAAGACTGAAGACTCAACAACAATAACACCGGTTATCAATCAAACGTCTACACACACCCACGTACACGGCTTTAAATGACCAAGCCCCTATCAAATGAAACAGCAACATAATTCATTGCTCTATCGCCTGCAGTAAAGTAAGTTTAAGGATATTTAGCGAGAGTGTTTGTTGAGAGGAAATACCTCAAGACAATGTTCATCACGTCGGGGTTTCCACTATCACAAGATGCGGTCATTCACCCGATATATTCCAGAGGGTTCACCTGAGGTCATCGGGGTTACCACATACATGGTCTCTATCAATCTCGCATCTCTACTTACTGTTAGTATAAAACAAAGTCCCCGATTCTTGGATGTCACTGGTAATCTCGAGAACCACTGGATGGTTTTTGATGCGGTTTTCATCATTCTGTAAAGGATATCTCGAGGAAGGTTTCTGTAGAAATTAATTAATTTATGATCAAAGGAAGCTAAGCAGTGATGATTTCAGTGAAAAAGTCGAAAATTAAACCTGGCGTCCGTGCGCCTTTAAGCTTACGCTGGACAAACCGTTAAAATATCAATATACTATGAGTAGTAAGAATTGTTCAGCATGAAAAGTTCTACAAAAAAGTTCGGGAGAGCATACCTCTATCTTCAATACATCGCCATGAATGGAAGGGAGATTTGTGGTTCATGCACCTCGCCATTCTTAAATTACGTCTGACAAGAATTCGTTGCACATGCATCTCCATGATAATATGATTAATATTCCAGTCAGTGATTTTAACCCATCATACCGAGACGTAAAACGGGTGTAGGTCGTAGTCCATTGACATCGAAAAAGAAAGCGCTTATCCCGTAATGCATTCATAACTGTTCCCGGGCGAAGCCGGGGCGGGTTGCTACTAGCAAATAAACATAATAATCCATGTTACAAGTCTAGTGTCTTCAGTGCGTAATCTTGTTTCATGCAGCTCTCCATCCTCCCAGTTCTGAGCTAATCGTTTTGATCTCAACGAAGCTAGCACACCTTACATCCGAGACAATCTGTTTAGCATTATTCTAACCTCGATCTACCCCTACAGTTCTTGACCTTAACCCTTACATCCATAACTAAATTTGCTATTCCTGGGTGTCTTAGTATCTATCCTACCAACCTATCTCTTCTCTTCTATAGCAGTTGCCAGAAACATCATCATCATTCCCCGGTGCAACTCTTCCTGGGCCGGGTTGTGAAGTAAGGACCTTCATCTTTGCCACTCCTTTCCTACTTGCTGTACATCTTCTCTCTACACACTCCTTCACTGAATCCATCCATCTTTCTCGTGGTCTCTTTCCTGTTAACTTTTCCCAAAATATTTTTTATGATACACTCTCCTCACACATTCTCAGATACATCTCTCCTTAATTTTAAACCAATAGCAAGAACATTTTTTTTTCATTTACTAAAACGTTTGTATACATTCTACAATACTTATAAAAATAATTAATGAGGTATAATAATAATAATAATAATATCGTATGGCCTCGGTGCCGGGTGCAAGCTTTGTTATTTGACACCCAGAGGGTAGCTTGCATGTCGAATTTCGTTGTTCCTTGACTATGAAAGTTAAACAGGTTAGATGTTAGATATCTAAGCTCCTTGAACACTATAGCGCTTTCTAGTAGAGAAATGAGGAACTTTGTGTTGGCGGAAACTCCCGAGATTAATTTTGCCATTATGAACTCGGCCTACTGAATTCAAATGGGTTCTTTGACATGCCAACATGGTATGACATGCGTATCGTATTTTTGCCGCCTTTCAAAAAATCACTTACCACGGCCAGGAGCGAACCTGCAATCTTGGGGTTGGTAGACCGACACGATATCCACTCACCCACCGTGGCAAGCTATTAATAAGGTAACGCCATTGGTTTAGTGTCCACAAATTAATTTGAGGTTGAAAATTGCGCTCATCTTCGATACTCCACTTGTGAAATGAAAATCCACAGCCTGCTTCCAGTCTCCGACCGGGTCAGGAATGGAATGAATGAAGCCCCCATCTAGCGGCGAGGATATGAACTGTGCCGGCTGCCGAGGCCTGACGCACTCCTCTGGGGCAATGATTAAATGAATGACAGATGAAATGAAATGATAGTGGAGAGTGTTGCTGGAATGAAATTTTGACAGGGAGAACCGGAGTACCCGGAGAAAAACCTGTCTGCCCCCGTTTTGTCCAGCACAGATCTCACATGGAGTGACCGGGATTTGAACCACGGACCCAGCGGTGAGAGGCCGGCGTGCTGCCGCCTAAGCCACGGAGGCTAAAGAAAATTGAAACTCAAAAATTGAAAGCCATATTACAATGTCCTTGGTACAGGGCGATATCTAATAGATCAAAGTATTTTCATAAAATATTGAGAATAAGCTAGTGGTCTTAAACCTTTGCTAGGAACTGTACTGTCATTAGTAGATTAATATTTCACTACCAGCATCCTTAAAACTGATCAACTTGCTTTAGGCAGAGCATTCATTCTACAGCCTAGCCGTGAGAGTTAAGTCACCTTCGCGACTGCAAGGGAGGAGGTTCGAATCCCGCCGTGTGTTTTTCTCTCCATGTTTTCCACATTCCCTGGACGAAAATGCTAAGATGGTAGCTTACTTTAAATCACGGGGCATCTTTGCCAATGCTAGGCACAACCACCTCAATAACACAGGTCATCAAACATATTCCACAAACATGCACGGGGCTAATGACCATGGTTTCCCTACTCCCTAAAGTGATTCTACGATGATCGTATATCTCACTTAGCCACAGAAGAAATGATGTTATCGTTTTAGTTTTCGTGGCAAAAAATTCTCTCAGTAAAGATTCAAGGTGAAATAATTACAAACCTGAAATTTGCTGATGACGTCACCTTAGCCGATTCACCCAAGGATTTAAGTGAGTTTCTAAATGGTGTCGCCCTGATGCCCCCTAGGGGCTAACAAACAAACAAACAAACAAATACAATTTTGGAATTTAAAAATGAAAACTTAAAAGTGAAATAAAATGAAAATTACAAAAAATTAAAAATTACATTTAAAACAAAATTCATAATATTCCTAATTTTTTAAAATAAAAAAAATATTTAAAACATTTTAATAATGTAGAATATTAAAAATAATTACTAAATACAACTCCCTCTTTTCAATGCTGAAAAGTGGGAGTTGTATAGACTAGAATACGGGCCAAATGCAATAACTGTGACGAAAGTCTTAGACATAGTCTACATATTAAAAATAAAATAAGTATTAAAATATTGAAATAATGAAATTTGAAATTGGAAATAAAAATAGAAATGAAAATTAATACTAAAATTAAAATTTATGAAAACGTATCACAAATAAAAATAACACTGATGTAAAATAAAATGAGCAAATAAATAAGTAAATAAATAAATGAATTCATTCATGGATAAATAAATAAATAAATAGGCCTACATGGGGAAATAAATAAATAAATAAATAAATAAACGAATACATAAATAAATAAATGAATAAATAAATACATGGATAAATAAATAAATAAATGAATAAATAAATAAATAAATAAATGAATAAAAAATAAATAAATAAATAAATAAATAAATAATTAAATAAATGAGAAAATAAACAAGTAAATAAATGAATTCATGGAGAAATAAATAAATGAATAAATACAAAAATAAATTTATAAATAAATAAATGAATAAATAAATAAATGGATAAATAAATAAATAAATAAATAAATAAATGGATAAATAAATAAATAAATAAATTCATGGATAAATAAATAAATGAATAAATAAATAAATAAATAAATGAATAAATAAATAAATAAATAAATAAATAAATGAGCAAATAAATAAAGAATGCCTTGATTACAAACAGCGAACCTAAACGGATTGTCCGAAGAGTATTTCTGCCTCTCATTCTGTTTGCGTTATTTTGCGGTGTTGTTTTGAGGGGAATCAGCCCTGGGTACTGTAACCAATGTTATTATTTGCGTAGAGAGCCGTAGGAAAGCTCCTGTTATGATGTGACATCAGCGAGTGGGGGAAAGAGGGGGACATTTGGAGGGAATGATTGAGCAGCGCGTAGCGTACTGCTGCAGTCACAGTGAGTTCGTGCTTCTCGACGGCACATGTGTGACATTCGAGTAGTGTTGTGCGCGCTCCAACCTGTTGATCCTCACTTCAAGACATCCTCGATTACAGGAGTAGCTTGCATTCAAGGTAAGACATTTATTATTCCATTTTCGTTACGGTGTTGTTCCTTCGTCTAACTCCTTCCACTAATACAGCAATCACAATTAACACCGGTTATCAGACAGATTCCACACACACCCAAAGTACACGGGGCTACATGACCGCGTTGTCACAGCCCCTAAACTGAGGAACCAACTCCTTCCTTCGTGCCTTCCTTTCTTTCAACACTTCCATTGTGAGAATTCACCTCTTTTGTATTCTATCCTTCATATTTCAATGGTTTGGTATTGCTTCGTAACTTCCAGAATTCAGAATTATTATTATCATCAATATTAGACTATTATTATTATTAGAAGGGCAAGTTTCTAGTGTACCCCTAGAACGTGGATTTTATTATTATTATTACTATTAATATTTTATAAGTACAATTTCTAGTGAAATTGAAATTGAATAATAATAATAATAATAAGTTAATAATAATAACAATATTTTTGAAGTACGATTTCTAGTGAATGTGTTTTATTACTATTAATAGCGGCGTCAGTGGCGTAGTCGGTAGCATGCTGAACGTCCTTGCCGAAGATAGTGGGTTCAAACCCGGCCGAAGTCGTCGGATTTTTTTAAGATCGTTAAAAATCCTTCAGTATGCCTTCTTTTGGAGGGGAAGTAAAGCCGGCGGTCCCATGTCATAGATTTATGGCATGTAAAAGATCCTTCCACAGACTAAACTTGTGTGAAGCTAAATTGTTAGGTTAGATTTCGTCGGAACGCTCTATCAAAGTTCCAACGTTCGCCACTAGGTATCATTGATATCTGGTAGCGAAAGTTGGAACTACTTGAAATTGAACAGAACCTGTAGCTCACCCTAAGGGTGTCCACTGGAAGCAGCTACAGACTCAGGCGAGCCGAACGTGTCCTCGGACACTCCCGGCACTAAAAGCCATACGATAAATAAATAAATAAATAAATAAATAAATAAATAAAAAATACTATTAATAATAACAATATTTTAGAAGTACAATTTCTAGTGAACCCCTTGAATGAGTTTTATTATTATTATTATTATTATTATTATTATTAAAATTATTATGACAGTTATTTGCGACTTGTTAGATATATGTGTGACATCGCAATGTGTTCAAGTCACGGAATAGGTGGTTCAATGAACTAAATATCCAATACTTCTTAAAAATCCTTACGCTTAACTATTTTCCAATTGCTGCACCATCAGCCCTGTTGGCGAGCGAACAGGTAAACTGTTGGTATTATAATTATTTTCAGTACGATGCCCGTTCACATGGATTATGTTTCAGTTCGTATTGAAATCGATTTCTTATTTTCTTTTTGTCTCACTTGAGGTGTGTTATTGTGACAGCTGTGGCTACATTATTTCCTGCTAGTGGTGGGAAACTTGATAAAGTATGGCAATGCGCCATATTGGTGACACCTTCATTCCTCTGACACTCAAATTAATTCCCTAATGTAAACGACGCGATAACTAAAGTTGTTGTTTGAGTGTTCAGTCTTTTGACTGGTTTGATGCAGCTCTCCATGCTTCCCTGTCCTGAGCTAATCGTTTCATCTCTATATAGCTACCACACACTACATCCGAGGCAATTTGTTTAACATATTCTAACCTTGGTCTACCACTACATTTCTTGTCCTCGACTCTTCCTTCCATAACTAAGCTTGCTATTCCTGGGTGTCTTAGTATGTGTCCTACCAACCTATCTCTTCTCTTCATTAGCAGTCGCCAGAAACATCTCTCCTCTCCCACTAGTCTTAATGCCCCTTCATTTGTAACCCTGTCTGATCTTCATCATTCTCCTGTAACACCACATTTCAAACGCTTCAATTCTCTTCTTTTCTGCTGCACCAATAACAGCATATTTTAGCATAAACAGTTGAAATTAACTATAATTTAAAACATCTTGAACAAAAGAGGTTTCGCCTGCGTGTTGGACATCCCTAGTAAGCAACTTTCTGAGCAACAGATTACTCGTACTTTTCGCAATGCTGCCTGGTTATTTGAAGATGGGACATTCCTTTCACCATCTCGACAGCCAGTAGCCCGGGGTTAGTTTTGTGAGGAGTTTCTTCAGTTAATGTGATACTTTATTCTTAGTCTGCACATCCTTAACTCAAAATGGCTGAAGAGAAGAGCAGCAGAAAGTATTTATTAAAACAGTGGGTGTCAGGTAATAGTGATTATTCAACTGTTG